>JAOPSE010000002.1:38866594-40271254 GCA_029449295.1 Zea luxurians | reverse complement strand
ATTTGTTTTGCCCCCTCTCTCTCGGACTCTTTATTATTTCTAACGCTAACCTGGCTTGTAGTTGTGATTATATTTGTAAATTTTAGTTTCGCCCTATTCACCCCCCCTCTAGGCGACTTTCACCTGGCGCATCTCCTCTCGCTCTTGGCGCATCTCTTGGCATTCCTGCTGCATCTGTGTGTGCATATCTGCCATGGTGTCAGCCATTTGTTGCATTATCCGCATCTGGGCTGCAACTGCGGGATCAGCTCCGGCTGGTGGAGGATTTGGAGGATCCATCTCAGGTTGTTATTGTTATGGTTGTCTAAATATTCTCCGAGTGTGTTGATTGGGAGGTAAATCAATTCCACCACCCTTCCTGGTATTGACCATCTGAGTAAGAAACATATGGTAAGAAAGAAAGGATTGTAGATAAGGTAGGTAATTACGAGGCATGTTACTTTGGGGGATTTATTAGCTAAGCAGATTAATATTTTACCTACTAAAGCTAATTCATTACCTTATGGTGGTACATGCTAAGATGTCCATTTATAATATCTCAATCAATCAAAGAAGCAAATCAGGCATTTATCATCAGAACAATCAACCAACATTTTTAAATAGAGAAAATAGTTTTAATTTTGTCTTAGGTTCCCTATCTCTTAACAAGGTCATAGCTGTAGGATTCTAAGGTGTGAAATCCATCTTGTCTTAGAATAGAAAAGATAAGAATAATTAGAGTATGACAGCAAAAAGGTGAGACAAGATCAAGATAAGATAAGTATGGAATGAATCAGAGTAAGATAAGTAGGTAAGGGTTTTGTCCATTTCTATCTAGGTTTCGTCCTATAGTCAACATTTGCTCCGATACCACTTCTATCACACCCGGTTTTAAGGGACAAAGCCGGGTGCATCTCATATATGCGTCAAAGAAGACAACACATATAATAACAGAGTGTATAGAGATAAATGTCACAATAACATAAGAGTACTTATTACATTATGGAAGTCTTACAAAATAAAATATAAATATAAAACAAACTAAGGTCCATCCTTGGCGCCAATAAGTCAACTGGGAGACACCACCTAGATCAAATCGAACTCATTGTGCGGCTCCTCTTGAACCACCTGTTCTTCTCATGTGGCGGGTGTGAAACAGCAAGGGTGAGCTCACACATGATCATAGCTCAACAAGTTGTGGGGAACCAGTGTGCATAAATTCACCAAAGATCGGAGTTATGTGATGTGTAAGGCTGATCAACAATAGAGGTTATAGCTGAGCATTGCTTTTAATAAGTTGATCAAATTTTATTAGCAGTTACTAAGTGTGAGTAAATACCAAACCATAATAAGAATAATAGAACAAAATTAATAAATAATCCCATGCAATGCGAATGACAAATTGAATTTAGTTCCATAAATTAATCATGTGAGAGTCCTGAGCTGCTCTTGACCGTGATCTCAGCTAGTATACTAGTTTTACACTCTGCAGAGGTTGTACCCTTTACCCACAAGTCGTGTATCCCATGTCGCCAGGGTTTGCAAGGCCCTTAGACACTACCGAGGAGAATGGCTAGGGATCCACTACGAAGCCTTTACAAAGTTCCACTAGCTTACGTAAACCCACTACAGTTTATGGAAGAGCACTTGCAAGAATCCCCCGTCTGACCGCCATCGCAACAAAATCAACCCGAGAACCTCCCTTGCATGCAACTCCCCTACTACCCTTGCCCCTTTCGGGTAAGGTAGTCTTCCACTAGCTTTCCTAGTTAGTTAGCCAAGGGCGCCCCATTAAACCCTTGTGGTGGCACATGTTTCTCAAGTTAAGCTCCATGTTCCAATTAACAATAATGATCTTGACATGAACATAAATAAAAATAACAGAATAATTGGAACATGGATATAATGAAATATTAACCCAAAACCATGTAAAGCAATAGCATAACTACCTAAATAATTCAGGGGTAAACAAGGTAAAAAGATAAATAGTCTAGGATGACCTATTGGGTCCCATCAAAATTAAATCTATGCATTAATGGGTGATAATAAAGAATATTATTGGGTAAAAAGTGGTCAAGGGCACAACTTGCCTTCAATGAGCTCCTGCTCAGTACCTTCTACCTACTGGGCACCAGGATCCTCAGCCACAGGCTCTTCTACTTGCCACAATACAAACAAGCACAGTATATAGAGAAAATTAACGTCACACCAAACATGTAAACAAAATACATAGTAATAATCTACACATTAAAGTAAAATCCTAGGAACAGGAATTATTAATTTTGGAGTTATGGATTTTAAGTTATGAATTTCCAAAGGTTTTATGTGCTTGAGATATGAATAATTGAGAAATAAATTTTATTACTGTTTTCGTGTCAAAGCAGAGACACTAGGTGATAAGCAATAATATTACAAAATTTTAGAAACTGGAATGGTTTAATTTGGAGTTCATATGAATTTTCTATGAATTTAACAAGTTTCTGTAATTAATTTTATACTGAAAATCATTTTCCTTAATCCTTTATTCCTTTTTACTGACTTTCGGACTGTGCACAAGATTTAAACAAAAGACAGGGGCCCCTACGCAAGATCCCACAGACTCAGTACTCAGCAACTACGGACTACGGGTTGGTTTCTGTATTTTACAGGGACTCATATGCATAAAATGCTGGACAAAAGGTTACGGTTTAATCTGAGCCGTCTGATCTGAACTCTAGGGCCTAGATTAGATCGGTGCGACCGCTTAACGGTACGCGACGAAGACCACAGGATAGTGAATCTACGATGCGGATCATATTTTTACCTGGAGTCATCCGATCGGATATGAACGGACCCGGTTCACCCCGCCCTAATCGTTACGCTCGGTTCGATCTTGGCCGTCGGTTACCAACTCAACGGTCGTTGGTGACTTCGCCCAACTAAAACCACACACGGCGGTGCCACACCCCACCACAGCGGAGGCCATGGCCGGGATGATTACTCCGGCAGCCAACAACCCTATACCCCGGACTAAAGGGGTGGTACACAAAGAGTAGACCAAGGCAAGGGCATGTGGCGAGTTCATACCGGTGATTGGGAGGGAAGGCAAGGCCACGGCGCAGGCGGCTTCTCGAACTCCGGCGAGAAATTCCCGAGTCCCGTGGGGTTCTCAGCTCGAATTGAGGGCTCTGTAGCTTCAATGATTTCCAGTGAACGCCCTCGACCACGTGCGTAGACCCGAGAGCAGGCATGGACGAAAATCACCAACGGCGGCCCATACCTTACTCTCTCTCACGTAACGATAGGCGATCGGGCAATGACGACAACGCGTGCGAGGGGCTAGAGGAGGGGAAGTCATGGGCGAGCTCCCCTTTTATCGTCTAAGTCCACAGAGGGGGAACGTGGCCTACACGCACGAAGAAAGGGGAGGATCCGCGCATGGTGCGTGGTTTGTTGACGCGGCTGCGGGATGACAAGTGGGGTCGGCTTGACAATCACCTGAGCGACACACCAAAGTCCTAGTGCGGCTGACGGGAGGGCCCCACGTATCAGTAAAGTATGAGGAGAGGCGTGGCCAAGAGCGACTGAAGCAAAGGGCCTGCATGTCGGCGCACGACATTGCGGGATTGGGCTACGTAGTGTGTTAGGATAAATGGACCGCCATCTGAATTCAGCCCAGTCTAAGGGCTGCTTCCCCTTTTTATTATTTCTTTTCCTTTTGTTTTTTAAATTCATAATTTAAATCCCTATTCAACTTCAAACTCCTTGATAGATTTATTTTCTCATTAGTTGTCCATCTTAAACATGGTATGAGATGATTTTATTTATTATTTTTTTATATTTATTCCTCTATTTTGTATGGTATTCTTCTTCTCTTTTCTCAAATTCTTGAATTCCCTTTAGATCTTAAATTCTCATTTGAGCATTAATATATTTTTTCACATTATTTTATGTTGTCACAAAATACACACAAAATAAAATCCCAGCATGATGCATGTATTATTTTTGGGTGTCTTTTGTTATTTACTTATTTGTTTAAATGAGGTGTTCACATGGGATGGTGAATGGAGATAACACACACATATAGATAAAGGAAAATAATTTCTCCTTTTATATTTCCTTACAAATTGGGTATTACAGGCTGCTTCCCCCGTCCTTGAGCACCTTCGAGCGGCGCTTCGAGCCCACAATTGGCTCAATGATGAGAGGGTAGGTCCCTGGGTGCAGGATCCTATCTGGATGGTCGCGGTGGTCGAACACGATGGGGAACTCCGACCACTGGAGATACCATAAGACGACAGGTTCTGTCGCGTGCACCTCGCGGTGGGCTAACTTGAGGTGACGCTTGTCTCCATACGCTTCAGTCTCGCCAATGATCAGGAGGCACCGCATCATTTCGGAGAAATCCTTGGTGGGGGATTCTTGCTCTACTGGCTTGGTCAGCTCCTCTAGCTTCACTTTCTTGGCAGACGACTTGGAGATGAAGCACTTTAGAATCTCGCATTCCCAGAGTTTGTGGCGGACGAGTGAAAGTTGCCTAGAGGGGGTGAAAAGGCAAGCAAAAAAATCAACAAAAACTAGAAACAAACTGGGTAATACCGGTTCAACCACTCTACACGAGTCCAACTAAAGAATGAGATATAAAACTAAATTGACCTCAGAATTCACCTAGTTAACTTTGTAAATCGGATGTCTTAGATGATCCACATGGTTTAAAGGAGTAGATCAAAGAAGAGCATTTCTTAAAATCCACACACCAAAAAGATATAAACATTTCTTCCACAGAATGGTGAGAGAACGAAGAACACGAACAAACACAATGAGCAAGAACACAAGCGACAAAATATTTATCCTGAGGTTCGGTCACACCACAAAGGTGCCCTACTTCCTCATTGAGGCGCCCATAAAGAGTCGGGTCTCTTTCAACCCTAATCCTCCCTTTTCTGACCATAAAGGTCAAGCCCACACACTAATATTTGCTCAAATAAGCGGGTAATACAATCTTTCTTGGGCTCTTCCACAAGATTTGGAGACTCACAAGCGACACCTATTCGTCTAGGAGCTAGAAGCTTCGAGAGTAATGAATCCACAAATATCTTGATGTAGTACCAAAGCTCAAATCAAGAAGAACGAGATGGATTTGGAGAGGACGCACAAAGACTCGTAGCTCGCAATCTCACTCAAAGATTGCTCTCCAAAGATGTGAAATGAGAGAGTCAAGAGATGTGTGAGAGAGAGTGGGGAGTGTTTCTTAGGTTATACATGGAGTTGAATGCGTGCTCTTGTGTGGAAGAGAGAAGTAAGAGTAAGTATATATATGTGGGGCTCCAAATCTAGTCGTTTGGGTGAAGTCTACGCAAAGCCCGGTTGAACTGGGGTGAAATCCGGTTGAACCGACTTTTACCAGAGCAGATCTCAGCTCAAGTCCCAACTGAGTAGCAAGGTGGACCCAAACAAACTCGGTTCAACTGAGTTATAACCCGCTGAATTTAGATCTACCAGAGAAGAACTCGATCAAGTACTCAGTTGAGTACCTGGCTCGACCGAGCCAATCTCGGTTGAACCGGATTTGAAACCGATTGAACCGAGATCGACCATAGAGCTTCTTGGTCGATCTCCCAGGTGTGTAGCTAGGTGGACCAGGAAAATCTTAGTTGAACCAGCCTAAACTCGGCTGAACTAGGATTTCAATCCCGGCTAAACCAGCCTGAATACTAGTTGAACCAGGATTTTCCAGAGAACAATATTGGTAGAGATAAACTTATAAGGGTTGTACTGCATACTTCCACTAAGGATTAATAAGGGTACAATAGAAGTTTTGAATCAAGGATTTTGAGCTTTAGTACAAACATCAACCTTCTTTTTGGATCCCCTTTGATAGTATGACGATTCCTATATTCTAGTTAAATCAAGTATAATTAAGTAAACTCCTTGAGTCATTAGTGTCTCATGTGTGATTTTTCCATGGTGTTGCTTCATAAGGATCACAAACATCTTTGTCTCACCTTTTGAAGCAAACACAAATCGAGTCTATGACTTGAACCATTTCACCATATATGAGTTCAACTCATGGCTTGAAGTCACTTTACTGATGCATCCACACAATATAACTCTTCATAGTTGATTAGTTCAACGACTCAGTGCAAGTACTCTCTTCTTCACCTTAGTCATGGTACCTCGATCCATAAGACGTCGCTTGGCCTTCACCTTCGCTTAGTCCCTCAAAGCCATTTCCTTGCTATCTTCACCTTATCAAGTCATTCTTGAGTCACATCATATTGAGCATCCATTTATAGAATCATTTCTTCAATATTGTGAACCTTTCTTGAATGTCATCTAGATATAAATGCAAATATCAATCAAGTTGTAGTTTGATTCTCATAGAAGCATATATGGACTAAAAGTAATATGGTCAAGCCAATTCACGATTCCTCATATCTTATTCATTTTGGCTTGACCAATCCCCTTAATCACTTCAATCTCTATTCTGATCATATTTATGCATAGTGATTTTTCAGGTCTTGTCCATATATTCAAACCAATATAGAGACCATATTATATCCATTTATATTCTCTCCTTTGATGTCTGATTATCTGATAGATGACCTTTTGTCTTTTGATCTTCATGGAATATCCCATCTCCATATATCCAAATGACCTTACTTATGGAATATCCTCGTTATTACTTAATGTTGATCCTTTATACTTTTTCTATAATGAGCAATCCATGTATATGAGACATTTTCATATCAAACCATGTCTCTTGACTATATTCAATCATGATTGCCTTTTCAACTTTCCTGTTCAACACTTAGCAAACTGATTAGTCATTTAAGTGTGTTGTTATCCAAATCACCAAAACCCACAAAAGGGATGGATACACCTTCAATGGGAAAGTCATGGTTCTGGCACGGCGAGTCCATCAGCTTCTAGAAATGGTTGCCACTGTTCTTCGCGGGTGGCCTAGGTGGCCGATCTATAGTGGTGACTTATTATTCATTGCATCGAGGATAATGGATCCTCTTGCGCCTGTCAGGGTGTTCCCAACGCTCCCTTTCTCACCACTTGGTTCGTCGGTATCGCGCAGGCTCTTTCCCTTGCAGAAAATTGCCCCTATTGTGTCCTCCCTGTTGACGAACTTGGTCGTTATGTCAAGGAGATCGGTAGTTGTTCTTGGTCGACCTCACCCAAGCTCATAGATGAGTGCCTCGTTGATTGTACCATAGGTGAAGGCGCTCACCATATCGGAGTTAGTGGCATCGAGGAGTTCGCTCCTTTTCTACGAGAACCTCCGGATGTATTCCCAGAGGCTATGCCCATTCCTATGGGTGCACCTATTGAGGTCCCAAGAGCTCCCAAGCGCTATGCCCTAGAAGTTTCTGACGAAGGCCTTCTAGAGGTCGACCTAGTCATTGATGGTGTCGGGTGCCAAATGCTCGATCCAGGCCCTCGCTCCCTCCATGAGGTAGATGGGGGGAATTGGATGATGAGGTGGTCATCCTTGATTCCGCCATATGGTAGGCGAGGTGGTAGTCTTCCAAACATACACTAGGATTTGAAGATCCATCATATATGGCAATATTTGCTGGTGCCCTCACCTTCGCAGGGAACTGTGCCTTATGGATTGTGCGTCCGAAGGCGCGTGGCCCCTGTCCGGTGGGATGGTGATGTGCTTGTGCCTTCTTTCACGTGGCTTCTCAAGCTCCTCTTGCTCCCAACACAGGTTGTCTATGATGTGTCAGGCGTCGCGGATGTCCTCGAGGCGATCCTTCAGGAAAACACATGTTCTTGTGGTGGAAGGTTGTGCTCCCTGCTCCAGGATGAGTTCGTATGTGGGTCGTGACTGTTCGTGCCGATGGGCAGCTATCGATGAATTTGGGCTTGTTGCACCGTGACTCCCTCCACCAAGTTGTAGAGATTTTGGTACATCGCCCTTGCCTCCAGCTCGTCTGGCTTGGGGATGGACCAAAGCATCATGGCTGTTGGCCATGTTTTGTCTAAGGTTGAGGAAGTATTGTGCCTCATCGCTGCTCTCAGCGAATTGGTCACACACCTTCCTTGCCCACGGTTTCTTGGCTTCGAGGCATCTCCGCTCGATGTCGCCGTAAACTCGGTCGAGCTTCTGGACGAGAGCGTTGAGCTCCTCCTCGCGAGAAAGGATGTGTGCCTGACGTTGGTTTTGTTACTCTTCTTCTTGGTTGGTGGATTCCTTGTCTCCCCCGCCATTGTCATTTTGTGGCAACGTCACCACGAAGCAAGCTCTTATTATTGCCTCGTCGGAGTAAAAGTTGGGCTCCATCGAGGCATGGCTCAAATCATCCTCGAGCAGGTCGAGGATGGATGCTGGCTTGCGGCCGATGACAACCACTAAGGTTGATGGCAAGACTCCTCACGCCTGCTTCCTTGCGACGACAGCGTGCTAGTTGAGGTGCCGCTTAAGGGTGGTAGTGCACCACTTGAGGCGTTGCTTCTTCACCTTGCTCTTGGTGGAAACGCATGGGTCCTGTGCCTACGACGATAGGTATGTCAAGGCAGGAAAGTTGGAGTTCGCCCATGGCGGTGGTGAGGAAGTCAAGGGAGCCTAACATGATGGGCTCCCATGAGCGAAAGTCTCGCCTCTAGTGAATGCTAAAGAATTGGCCATCAGAATGGAGGATGTCTACTGGTGTGCTAGCAGCCCCCTACTTGGCACGCCAACTATCGTGGTTTCAAAAATTGAGGACAATGAGATTTGTGTTTCGTGGGGATGCTAGCGCGGTTTCACTCCGATTGGCAAGTCGCTAAGACTCGAATGTGGGGTTGAGACAGCGGGTTTATACTGGTTCAAGCTCGCGCCCTAGTCTAGTGTAGTGTTGATCGTAGTATTGCTTTGGGGCATGTTACAATCGATGTGCTTATGTGAAGATGGAAGGGGTCCTACCCTTTTATAGCTCATGGTTCGTTGCCCTTGGGCGGTGTAGTCCTTCCGTCGTTGACCGTAGGGTTGTGTGTAGTCGTACTCTCGGTATGGTGTGATATCTCATTCGTTCATCATATAGGTCCCTATAGCACTGCTGACATCTTTGTTGTAGTGCACAGCGGCTAGGTCATGCACCTATCATCACGAGCCTGTGTGTCACACCCGGTTTTAAGGACAAAACCGAATGCATAGCATACATGTGCCAGGATCCATTTTCCACACATATGTTGACGTCACAAGTGTAATATATCAAAAGACAATGCAATAAAGGCATAAAAAGGGGTAGAGTAACTTTATTACATCATCTGGATCATAGTATCTTAAACAAGTATCATTATCAAAGTACGGCGGAGTTAAACATGAACACTCTTTCACAAGAAGGTGACTCGCGCATCGTTAGACTCAAAATTCATCAACGTCATCTGCGAAGTCTTCGTCATCACCCTCTGATCAAAATATTAGCAAGGGTGAGCTCACTTATGGTTGGGGTTCAGCAAGTGGGGGAAATAATGTAAAGTTAACAAGGTAGGCTATGGATAAGCGGTAAGCATTTTAGTTGGTCAATATTTTATTAGCAACCCTAACTTACTAATTGTAAGTGTATCCCAAAATTTCCCAGTTAAACATAAGTACATGAGTATATCTCAAAACACTTAAGTGAAATCAGTTAAGCAAACCACTGGTGGATCATCGGAACACGATTTATTTTCCATCTTTAAGTTCAATTATCATATGAGGGTCTAGGTTGCTCTTAACCGTGAGCACGACTGACATATCAGATTTACACTCTGCAGAGGTGGTACAACTTTACCCACAAGACGTGTATCCCATCTAGCCTGGGTTGATCGGACCCATAAACACTACCTAGGTGAATGGCTAGGGATCCACTATGAGGCCTTCATAAAATATCCTTAGTACAAAGCCACCCGCTAAGGTTTCCACGTCAGTATTGATGGCCCTCTGGGTGAGGTAACTTAGCCAAGACTAGCACCCCATGTTAACATGAGCTGCGACCAAACCACTGCCGCCCCCTCTTGCCCATCATATTTATCAAGTTGAGCAATAGCAAAAATTGCTAAGCGTAGCATTTATCCCAGGGTAATCAAGGAACAGGTTTGGTAATTCTAGGAAATCATTATTTAGGCAAATCCCATCAAATTATGCAATATCCGAAAAGTAAACATTATTATATGCATTATTTGGGTACAAATAAAAATGCAGAGGGAGAATCCACTTGCCTTGTTCGAACGTGTTCTGTGGGTCATCCTCGAACGAGTTTGGTTCGTCTACCTCACAATCAACTTCTAACATCGATTCGCGTATAGTACATACAAAAGAATACATACGCCAAATAAATAAACATACACCATTATATGGGTAACATTCACCATTACATAAACAATCACATATCTTGCAACTATACTTTTAAATAATGTCTAAATCATAACTATTTTATTAATCCACTAAATTTTCCACTTTGAGTTATCATTGGTGAAAATTATATGAGCAGGTGACTACGAAGCTAGTTTATCTAATATAGCGTAGATAACATGAATTAACAAACTTTACAGAAAATAATTATTAATTAATTATTTTCTTCATGACTAATAATAATTCTTTTGGTTTTATCCTTTCCTTTCTAAATAGAAATTATATGTATTGCTAAAATGTTTATTTATAAATTACATAACATTAATATTCTAAGAATTAATGTAAATTACTAATTTTGGACTTTAGTAACATAATCATGGTTATTTTGACATAAATAGATATTTTACTAATTCTAAGTGATTAAGCGATATACGTACGAATATTTGTATCCTAATTAGTGAAAGTTTATATCTTAACCTAACCGACAATACATGGTCTAATACATCTTTCATTTTCTTGTATTAGTAAAACTTATACTTAAACCACTATTAACATAATATCGTTTTATGCGCTACAATGAGAAATTAGTCGCAAATGTTTCTAATACTTAATAACAAAATCAAGAATCATGACATATCTTATTTATTTTCAAAATACAAAAATAATGTCCATATCCAAAATATTTCTGTAGGGCTGATCTATAATTAAATGTATACATCAGGGGTCTCTTTTTAATAGTTTATGAACTGTATATCTCGGAATTAATTTTATTCAAGCGCATGGGCTAAAATGTAAAAAGTGCTTCTTCTACCTTGAGCTAACCACGCGCATGGGAGGAGCTCGGCGAACAGGGAGGCTCGGCGGGTAGGAAGGCTCGGTCGAGATGGCTGGATCAACCGGGATGGCGGCGCGGGTACGGCGGGCAACTCCGGCGAGGCGCAAGTCACGGGTGCGGTGGTGGACTCCGGCGAGGTCCGAGCACGGCGAGCACGAGCGAGGAAGAGAGCGTGAGGAGGGAGAGAGAGTTCGGGCAGAGGAAAGAAGGGAGAAGGGACTCAACTTTATAGAGAGAAGTAGGGAGAGGAAGAGCCGGGGAGGAGGTGGCTGGCCAAGGCCATTAATGGCGGTGGCCAATTACTTCACCGTTGATGGCGGCCGTTAATGGGAGAGGGAATGGGGAGAGAGGGGCGACGAAAGGCGACGGTTTCCAGTGCTCCACATCGTGGGGAGGCAAACGAGTGCCAAGGAGGGGAGGGCACGACCGATTTGTTTTTTTCATTAGAAATATAAATAAATATATTTTTAAATATTTCTAAAAATCATAATAATTATACCAAAATTACTTATAACTAAAATACTGATTTTTGGATCAATGTTTTTATATTACTTAATTGGGCTTTTAATATAAAAAAATTCTACGAAACAACCATAAGTCAAATATGAGCAAACAAAATTTATTCTAAAGGCAAATTAAATCAAACACTTGAAAAAAATTCTTTAATATTATTAACACTAATATTCTAAATGTACTATTTTTAGTTGATGGTTTTGAGGTGTTACAAACCTACCCCATAAAAAGAATCTTGTTCTCTAGATTAAGGAACTTCCGAGAATAACTAGGGGAATTCTGCTCTGAGTTCATCTTCTGTTTCCCAAGTGGCCTCATCTTCCAAATGATGACTCCACTGAACTTTACACATGTTGATAACTTTACTCCGAGTAATTCTGTGAGATGTTTCCAAAATTCTGATAGGGTACTCCGAATAAGTCAAATCCTCATTAACATTAAGCTCTTCTATAGGTAATTGTTCCTCAGGCACTCTTAAGCATTTCTTAAGTTGTGACACATGAATTACGTCATGCACGTCCGATAAACTATCAGGTAGCTCTAACTGATACGCTACTTCACCTTTTCTTTCCAAAATTTTGAATGGACCAATGTAGCGAGGAGATAGTTTACCCTTAACCTTAAATCTTTTCATTCCTCTCATTGGTGAAACTTTAAGGTATACAAAGTCTCCAACTTCAAAGATCAACTGTCTTCTTCTATTGCCAGCATAGCTTTTCTGTCTCGACTGTGCTGTTTTCGAATTCTCTCTAACAATATGTACTTGCTTTTCTGCTTCTTGGAGAATTTCTGGACCAAATACTTGCTTTCTCCGGTCTGATTCCAATAAAGCGGTGTTCTACACTTTCTTCCATAAAGGGCTTCAAACGGTGCCATTTTTAGACTTGCCTGGTAACTATTGTTATATGAGAATTCTACATAAGTCAAACTCTTATTCTAGCTTCTACCATGCTTTGGAGCGCAAGCTCTTAACATATCCTCCAACACTTGGTTTGTTCTTTTTGTTTTCCCATCCGTTTAAGGATGATAAGCTGAGCTGAAGTTTAGCTTAGTATCTTGGACTCATGTAATCTTTTCCAAAAGTGCGAGGTAAACTGTGTTCCTCGATCTGATATGATCTTCTTTGGTACTCCATGCAGACAAACAATCCTTGACATGTATAGCTCTGCTAACTGGGCTCCTATGTAGGTTGTCTTCACAGAAATAAAGTGTGCCACTTTAGTCAACCTATCCACTATAACCCATATGGAATCATAGCCATCCTGAGTACGGGGTAGTCCAACTATGAAACCAATACCGTTTTATTCTCCTTTCCATTCTGGTACCTTGAGAGGTTGTAGCAATCCTGCTGGTCTTTGGTGTTCGACTTTAACTCGTTGACACACATCACATAGTGCAACATGAGTAGCCAAATATCTTTTCAAACCGTACCACCAATACTTTTCTTTTAGGTCCTAGTACATCTTTGTACTTCTAGGGTGAATAGAGTAAGCCGAATCATGAGCTTCTCTTAAAATAAGTTGGCCTAGGTGCTCGATTTCGGGTACACAGATTCTCTTTTTAAACCATATTGTGCCTTGTTCATCTTCCGTGAAATCTGGGGCTTTACCCAAACTAATCAGAGTTTTAATTTCCTTAATTTTCTCATCAGATTCCTGTCCGTTATGAATCTCTTGTTCCAAAGTAGGTTCCACTTCCATAACTGTTGCTTCCATATTATTGAGCATACCAAGGTTGAGTTGTTCCATTTCCGAGCACAATTCCGGTGACATCAAATGAGTAGTGATGTTATTCACTTGACCTTTACGGCTCAAAGCATCTGCTACTACATTTGCTTTTCCTGGGTGATATTGTATTTCCAAATCATAGTCTTTGATTAACTCAAGCCATCTTCTCTATCTTAGGTTGAGTTCTTTCTGCGTGAAGATATATTTCAAGCTTTTGTAATCCATGAAGATTTTACACTTGTTTCCAATCATGTAGTGCCTCCAAATCTTCAAAGCGTGCACTATGGCAGCTAATTCCAAATCATGCGTAGGATAATTCTTTTCATGCTTCTGTAACTGCCTTGAAGCATAGGCAATTACTTTTCCTTCTTGCATTAACACACATCCAAGTCCTAGATATGATGCATCGCAATACACGTCAAATCCTTTATGAATATCAGGCATAATCAACACTGGTGTAGTGGTTAGCCTTTCCTTTAACTCTTCAAAACATTTCTGGCATGCTTCATCCCACTTAAATTCTTTACCTTTCTCCAACAGTGAAGTAAGGGGTTTCACTATTTTGGAGAAGCCTTCAATGAATCTTCTGTAGTATCCTGCTAATCCAAGAAAACTCTTGATCTTGGACACATCGGTGGGTTGTTTCCAATTTAGTATTTCACTTATTTTGTCAGGGTCTACCTTGATTCCTCCATCGGTGATAATATGACCTAGGAAAGCGACTTCCTTTAGCCAAAAATCACACTTTGAAAATTTTGCATACAACTGATTGTCTCGAAGTTTATGTAGAACTAATCTCAGATGATCTTCATGTGCTTCTTCACTCTGAGAGTATACCAGTATGTCGTTGATGAATATCACAACAAACTGGTCGAGGTATTCCATGAATACTTTATTCATCAGGTTCATAAAGTAAGCCGATGCATTGGTTAATCCAAATGACATAACCAAAAACTCATATAGTCCATATCTTGTAGTGAAGGTCGTTTTAGGTATATCTTCGATTCAAATTTTCAACTGATGATAGCCTGATCTTAGATCTATTTTTGAGAATACTTTAGCTCCTCTCATCTGATCAAACAGATCTTCAATCCAAGGTAACGGGTATTTGTTCTTAATCGTTACTTCGTTCAAGCTTCTATAGTCGACACACATTCTCCTTGAACCATCTTACTTGTTCACAAATAGCACTAGGCTCCCCATGGAGACGAACTGGGACAAATAAAACCTTTTTCTAGTAATTCTTCTATTTGTTTCTTCAGTTCAATTAAATCATTGACATTCATTCGGTAAGCTCTTTTTGAAATTAGTGCAGTTCCGGGTAATAGTTCAATAGAAAACTCTATATTACGATCAGGTGACATACCTGGTAATTCTTCCGGAAATATGTCTGGGTATTCACACACTATTCTGATGTGCTCCAAAGATTTCTCCAATTCATTTACCATTGCTTCTGTTGTTGTTGGCATACTGACATTGACTTCAATTCTTTCTCCTTGCGGACTGGTTAATGTAACCATCCTCTTAGCACAAGATATTACTCCATCATACTTGGTTAAGTAGTCTATTCTCAGTATCACATCGATTCCACTCGATTCCAAAAATTATCAGCTCTACTAGAAAGCTTAGGCCTCTAATTTCAATCTTAGTCTGAGGGCATGAGTGAGTGGCTCTAAGTTCACCTCCTGGTGATCGAATTAATAGTTTCTTCTTCAAGGGATAGTTTAGTATTTTATGCTTTTTCACAAATGACTTTGTTATGAAGGAGTGAGATGCTCCAGAATCAAATAAAACTGATGCAGGTATAAAGTTAATAAGAAACATACCATACACCAGGTCGGCGTCCTTAGGAACTGATTCTGTTGTCACATGATTAACTCTTCCCTTACTCTAGTTCTGCAAAGTATTATTTTGTGCAGATCCACGAGCAGGTGTATTCTGATCAGCCCTTTGGTTACTGTTCCTCTAGGGTGCTTGTTAATTGCGCCTTGGGCAGTTGTTAGCATAGTGGCCAAGTTTGCCACATTTGAAACATCCATTAGGTTGGACTGGGGTGTTTGTGCCGTTGTTTTTGGCCGGTGTGTTCACGGCGCTTCCTTGATGATTCTGTTGGTACCCACTAGACTTTTGACTATTCTGAGAGTTGTTCCTCTACTGGTTCTAATGTTGGTTGCTCGAATGACCTTGTTGTCCAGAGCGTTGTGCTTGGTAGTTGTTGTTCCGACTCTGATTTCCCGAGCGGAACTGAAAACCTTAAGAGTTGTTCTGACGGGTATTCCTGCTGGACTGCCCTTGGAACTTTCTCTTGTGAGCAGACAACTCTTTTCTTTTGCTTTCAAGGACAATTGCCTTGTTAAGCAAGATCTAAAAGTTGGGAAAGTTGTGGCTCTGCAGCTGATAGTTCAAAGGCCCAATCAAGCCTTCCAAGAAACGTTCTTGGCGCTTCTCGTCAGTGTCCACTTCTTCTGGGGCGTAACGTGAAAGCTGGGTGAAGTGATCACGGTACTCACTAACAGACATGTTACCTTGTGTGAGGGATAGGAACTCCTTCTTCTTGAGCTTCATTATTCCCGAGGGAATATGGTGAGCATGGAATTTCACCTGGAATTCCTGCCAGGTTATGGCATCAGCATTAGCATGTGTCACGGTGAAGGCATCCCACTAGTCGGACGTGGCACCTTTGAGTCTTCCCGAAGTGTACAAGACCTTCTCTCGGTCATTGCACTAGGTGTTGTCTAGTTTCTTCCCGATGACCTTAAGCCAGTCATCGGCATCCAAGGGGTCAACTGCATGAGAGAAAGCAGGCGAGTGATGGCTCATAAAATCCCGATTCTTGTCTCTAGCTTGTGGTGCATGTTGTTGTTGATGCTGCTACTGATTTTGCTGAATCTGCTGCACAGAAGCAGTGAGTCCTTGCATAAGCTACATCTGCACTGCAATGAATTGCTCCATGTTGGGATTTGGTGGAGGTGGTGGCAACTGCTGACCACGCTAGATCCTGTTATTCTGGGGACCTGAGCGAGTGTTCACCATCTAGTTGGTTAGAAAAGTACAATTCTTAGGTAAGTGAGGAGCAAAGAAAGATTCTAGGGGGAATAGCTTATTATTGAAGTTAAGTTTTTTTATGTTCTTATGGCCATCATTCCATAAGACCATTGCCCTCAAGTAAAAATCCAAATCAAACATTGCAAACAACACCATCACATGGTTGTTATTATTATAAGTATAGTATTATAAAGGTGTTCATCGTCTAACGCAAAAACTAACTTATTACAATGTAAATCAAAATCTATAGCAGCCTAGTGATGGATCTTGGTTCTCCATAGCGGATCCTCTTGCGGGGAGGGGACAACGCCATGGCAGGGACTTGAGCTTCAAGGGGATCCCTTCCTTCTAGTTGAGCTTCCAGGGCTACAATCCTTGCGTGTGCATCTTCCAGCTCCAAATGTGCCCTGGAGAGGTCCAAGGTAGCACTGTACAGGTTGGTATTAAGACCTGCCACCACACCAACTAGGGTGTTGAGGCGGTCTTCTCCAGCTCCACCTAGAACAATGTTGGTCTGGCTTTCTCCACGAAGACGCAGAGGAAGATGTCTATACTTCGTGTTGTGCAGCTGCTGCTGGTAGGTTTGGCTGAGGGACCATAGAGTTCGCCTAGCAGCATCACTGACCGAAGCAGCATAGGTGGATAGTGGCGTCAGAGACTCATGAGCTGATAGAGTCCTGAACCCTCTATCACCGGCATCCATCACCCTGACATGAATGCGAGTGATGTAGTAGCAAGCCCGAGGGGGCTCGCACACTCGTCTGGTCTCATACAAGGGTCGGACGTAGGTTCCCAACACATGCAGAACATCCTACAGCAGGTTAGCGAAGTGCCCTGTCTCAAACATTGATGTATAATGTTTGGTGACAGGCCATATCCCCATGAAGTGGTCCTACTGTTCACCGTTGGATTTCTCATTGATGTTCTCCTCTTCTTCTTCTTCTTCTTCTTCTTCTTCGTCTTCATCATCGTCACCAGAGTCGTCCAGGTCGTCGTCTCCGGGAGCAGGGGCTTGGACTGCTGGTGCTGACGGTGCTGAAGATGACGATCTAGCTGCAAAGGCTAGTGATTCTGCCAACGGGGTGGCGTAGATAGAAACTCCTCTGAGCTATCTTCCAGAATAACTCCGTCTCCACAAGAATGCAAGGGATATCCACAGGGATTTTCTCGACTACCACTAGGTAGACGGGAACTTGCTGTGGCGGAGGGATGTAGTAGGTGTTGGTCCGGGTGATTTGGATTGTACGAACCATCTACAAGAGAAAATGTCAACTTAGTTGAATTTTAAAGAGGTAATATTAATAAAATAATTTTATAAGTACAATATAAGCATGTTTTGAATAGACTAGGCTTTCCATTGCTAACTAGTCTAACGACCTAGAGTCAGCAAAGCTTTGATACCACTTCTGTGACACACGGTTTTAAGGACAAAACCGAATGCATAGCATATGTGTGCCAGGATCCATTTTCCACACATATGTTGATGTCACAAGTGTAATATATCAAAAGACAATGCAATAAAGGTGTCAAATGGAGTAGGATAACTTTATTACATCATCTGGATCATAGTATCTTAAACAAGTATCATTATCAAAGTACGGCGGAGTTAAACATGGACACTCTTCCACAGGAAGGTGACTGGCGCATCGTTAGATTAAAAATTCATCAACATCATCTGTGAAGTCTTCGTCATCACCCTCTGATCAAAATATTAGCAAGGGTGAGCTCACTTATGGTCGGGGCTCAGCAAGTGGGGGAAATAATGCAAAGTTAACAAGGTAGGCTATGGATAAGCGGTAAGCATTTTAGTTGGTCAATATTTTATTAGCAACCCTAACTTACTAATTGTAAGTGTATCCCAAAATTTCCCAGTTAAACATAAGTACATGAGTATATCTCAAAACACTTAAGTGAAATCACTTAAGCAAACCACTGGTGGATCATCAGATCACGATTTATTTTCCATCTTTAAGTTCAATTATCATGTGAGGGTCTAGGTTGCTCTTAACCGTGAGCACGGCTGACATATCAGTTTTACACTCTGCAGAGGTGGTACAACTTTACCCACAAGCTGTGTATCCCATCTAGCCTGGGTTGATCAGACCCATAAACACTGCCTATGTGAATGGCTATAGATCCACTATGAGGCTTTCACAAAATATCCTTAGTACAAAGCCACCCGCTAAGGTTTCCACGTCAGTATTGATGGCCCTCTAGGTGAGGTAACTTAGCCAAGACTACCACCCCATGTTAACATGAGCTACGACCAAACCACTGTCGCCCCCTCTTGCCCGTCTTTCAGATAGGGTTGCTAAGCACTAAGTCTATAGATCTAACTACCAAAGCTAGAGCCATTATAGCACTCGTGGTTGCATTGTTATCCTAGGTGGTCACTCCATGTTCCATTTAATACAAAATGTTCTTGCTTAACCATCGGGTTAACATCATAAATAAAACTTCATTTTCCAAACATAATATCATTAAAAGAGTGACATCATATTTATCAAGTTGAGCAATAGCAAAAATTGCTAAGAGTAGCATTTATCCCAGGGTAATCAAGGAACAGGTTTGGTAATTCTAGGAAATCCTTATTTAGGCAAATCCCATCAAATTATGCAATATCCAAAAAGTAAACATTATTATATGCATTATTTGGGTACAAATAGAAATGCAGAGGGAGAATCTACTTGCCTTGTTCGAACGTGTCCTGTGGGTCGTCCTCGAACGAGTTTGGTTCGTCTACCTCACAGTCAACTTCTAACATCGATTCGCGTATCATACATACAAAAGAATACATACGCCAAATAAATAAACATACACCATTATATGGGTGACATTCACCATTACATAAACAATCACATATCTCGCAACTATACTTTTAATGAACGAAGCCATTAGCTCAAAAAAAAGGTGGAAGTGAGTTGACCGGAGGTGGGCGCCAATGTTGGGGACTTGTTCTCAAATGCTAGGAATCAAGAACAAGGCAACACAAAGATGTTAAATATTAAATACCCTTCGTCCGCTGAAGCATTATCTCCTCAAGGGTTTAATGAACTTCGGACGAAGGTCACAAACATAACATTACAAAGGTAACAAAAATAATATAAAACGATGTGAAATGTAGAATATTAAAGATAAATATGTTGGAGATAAATGGCACCATTCACATATTTATTATCTGAATCTAAAATGTTTGAATACAATGTTTAAGGTATGCTTATACCTTTGCCTTGACAAGCAATAATTCCCGAGTGATGCTCTTGCAATTACAGGAATGTGTGAACAGTAAAGGAATATTGTTCACTATTTATAGGCATAAGACAAAGCCTGTGAGGAATTACAATCATGCCCTTCATAAAAGTTTACAACAATGACTCAGACCCCTATAGGCTAAAAGGTCATTCTATCTTTAAGTCGGTTCGACCCTTCATCTTCGGATATGTTATAATCCCGAAGCTTCATGAATGATACCTTCGTCGTCACGTACGGGCAGCTTCAGCCACAGCTGTTCCTTTCTGCAGGACCTTCGGCGACGAAGCATGTTCCCAACAGTAGCCCCTTCGCGGTGCTAGATCGTTTTTCGTAACGAGCTTGATCCGTGAAAAAAGTCTCTTAGGCTTCAGGAAGCCGAAGGTCCGAAAAACACCTTCCCTGAGCTCGTTGTCGAGAAACGATACAGTTTCCGAGCGCGTAGCGATTCCACCATGCGGGTTCACTATTCTAGTTTTTGCGGTCCACCGTTCAGTGGGTGCGAGCAACCGTTTGCTTGGTGTAAAATTCCTGATGATTCACCTTCTTTCCTGCAACACTATATAAACAGACGGGTAGGTGTGAAGTTACCACAGCATTCATTGCTATTGCACTGTTTTGCTACCAAAATTTTTAACCATAGCCGAAGCTTGACTTTCGCATTCGAACGAAGCTCTAGTTTAGCGTCTGCTTCGTCAGAAGAAGGGCTTCGGGAAAAAGGTTATTAATTTCCGAGCAATTTTCAAGATATTCAAAATCAAATGGCCAGAGTGCGCTACACTGCTAGGGCTGAGCGCAAAGGAGACAAAGCCGAAGCTGCGGAAGTTGTCCCTATTTCGGAAGCAATGAGGCGAAGTGGGTTGGTGACATCAGAGAACACTCCTGCTGCCGAAGCAGAACAAGCAGATATTGAAGAGACTGATTCTGAAGATGATCACAATATCACAATACCAAGCAAGCCTAGCCACCTGGACTTCGGAAAGTCAACCATCTCCAAGGCTGATTTCCTGAAGATGGTAAAATCGGGCTACTTTAGCGAAGATGAGAAGAAGGTGGTTCGCTTCGGTGGAGAAGAAACTACCCCGTAGCCACAGAAAGATGAAATAGTGATTTTCAAGAGCTTCCTCAAAGCCAGTTTGAGATTTCCTTTGAATAGGATGATTGTCGATGTGCTGAAGAAGTTTGGTATCTATTTTCATCAACTAACTCCTAATGCCATTGTCAGACTTAGTGTTTATATTTGGGCTCTCCGAAGCCAGGGGGTGGAGCCATTTGCCGAAGGTTTCTGCCGGGTACACGAGCTACATTATCAAACTAAGGCCAGAAAAGATGGGTTACATGAAAATTTTGGTTGTTATAATTTTGCCTATCGGAAGACTACAAAATTTCCTGTGATCAGCTACCGAAGCAAGTGGCCGGCAGGCTGGAAATCGGAATGGTTCTACGTCAAAGTTGACGATGACAAGGAGAAGCTAGTACAGAGCCCGCTTGAACTGATCTTCGAAGAGACCAGACCCCACTGCAATATGACACCAGAAGGTCCAACTCAAATCGCGTTGGCTGAATTCAGAACTATTGCTGAGCACATTGGTACTAGAGATCTTGTGCAGGAATTTCTGTCGTTCAAAATATTTCCAACTATGAAGGAATGGGCTATGCCGAAGCTCGAAAAAGAGAAGAAAGAGGGGGAACTTGTCCGCCTGCCCTACCACTACAAGTTCAAGAAATATTTTAAAGAACCCTGCCAAAAATGGCTCGAAACAATCGAAGTGATGAGTACTGAAATTCTTGGGAATTATTCTAAAAAAGAAGATCAATTGATGACAGCAGCCTTCGGCACCCGGCCAAAACGAAGGCTAAACAGAGTGCTTGATGCTATAGGCTTTGAATACCCTGACAATGAGCGGCTAGACAAGGGTGCCGAAGGGCAGAAAAGAAAACGAGTGGCTAGCACTTTAACTAAAGACGACGAAGATCAATCAGAAAAGAAAAAAGAAAAGCTTGAACCGAAAGTAGTTGCTCCAAGAAAGAGAAAAGCTACATCTCTGAAGCCTGCATCTCCAGAACCAGAGAGATTGATCTGAGATGAAGAAGTGTCTGTGACACCTTCTGCTGCCGAGGTAGAAGAAATTTTGAAGGTAATGACTGAATCTTTGCCTGTCGAGCTAAGTCCGCTGGCACCGGAACTGACAAAGTTTTTTCAGAAGGACAAAAAAACTTCGGCAGCAGAAAGTCCTGCGAAGCCGAAAAAACGGAGAATCATTCAAGTGACAGATGTGATCCATCAGACACCGCCACCGGCGACGGTGTCAAAAATTGCCTTTGCCGAGACTGCCGAAGCCGAAGGCGCCGCAGCCGAAGCTACCGGAGTGAAAACCACTGAAGCTGAAACCGGTGAAGCCGAAGCTACCGGGGCCGAAGCCGGGACCACCGAAGAGTCGAACCTGGAAACCACACTTGAGGTTATTGACAATATACTCCTGAAAATGGCTGAAGAAGAAGTTGTTATGGCTGCGGTGAACACGGCAACTGAAAAGGGGAAAGAGCAAATTGGTGAAATTTCGGAGGAAGGAGATTTTAACTTTCAAGATTTGCTTGGACAAGAGCTAGCAGACGCCGAAAAAGAAGAATTGAAAAAACATGTCATATCTTGCGGATATAAATCAGGAGCTATGCTATTTGGTGGGGTCAACGAAGGGAAGCTAAGATGCCTTCGGAACCGTACCGAGGCCAAAATTGTTAGAACCCTCTCAAAAAGCATTGGCTTGCCGAAGATAGAAGCAGACCTCTGCAGATACCAGCGACATCATGTCGCTGGCAGCCTGCTTTACACGAATTTTAAGGTAAAAATATTATTATTATTTTATTATTGTTATTTTTTATATCTTTCTCTGACGAAAGTTGTTTTGGCAGAGTATATTATTAAGTAAAGTGCTGAAAATGCAACAAGATCTTGAAGAGGAGAAGAACAAGGCTATCATCAAAGATTTAGAAGAAAAAGTTGAAAACTACGAAGCTGTTCTAAAGAAGAAGGACTTCGCCATTCAAGATCTTGAAATTATGGCTAAAGAACACGAAGGTGCTTTAGAAAAGAAAGACTTTATTATTCAGTCTATGGAAGGCTCCTTGGCCGAGGTCCAAGCCAAAAATGACAGTTTAAAGAATGAACTACTCAAAAAGTCGGAAAAATATGAGCAAGAAAAAGAGAAGCTTGAAGCAAGTCTCAAGACTGCGCTCGAGAAAAATTCAAATTTGCAAGAATCATTGAAAGATCTCCAAGAGAAATGTCTAAATTTCGGCAGCCGATGCGTGCAGCGGCTAAAGGACGTATTTCACTCTATCGGAGCCAGCTCTGAAAAGTTTTCACCTTCAGCCGAAAACCTGCCCAACACCTTGGAACATATTGAAGGCGAGGTTGATGCTCTTGACGAAGTTATTGGGGGGCATGCCAATTTCTGCGCCCTGGTAGCTTCTCGAGGCACAGCTGCCGCTTTTCTGAAGGCCGGCTGCACTCATGGGAAAATCGTGAATAGATCAAACTTTAGCTTGTCAGCAGCAGACTTGATTGATATCCCGAGCCTAGCTCGAAGCATCGGGAATAGATTTATGACCCAGATTTGGGTAAATGGCGGGCGAAGGATGGCTGGTGACGAAGCTCGAAGTCACCTTAAGCCGGTAAGAAACTTATATTTATTACTTTTACCTTCTCCTTGAAATTTGCACCTTTCTTATTCTGCTCCTTAATATGTGCAGGACGACGAAGTTGAAGTATGACGAGGCTGAAGCTTGATAGTTGCTAGAATAGACTTTCCTACAAAAAATTCTGAAGGGGTCCTTGTAATATCATTATGGAAAAAACTTATGTAAATTTGTACATACCTTGTAATATATTCTGTCTCCTTTATCCGTGTGCAATATGCTTTGCTGTGGACGAAACTTCTCCTTTTGAGCCGAAGGCGAAAAACACCTTCCCTTCTTTTCGTACACAACGAAGCATGAAAACTTCCTCTTTCTACGAAGTCTTTCCTCATTGCCGAAGCATCTGACTTTTTTGTGTGGTATGATGATGATTCTATATGTCTAAATGAATGTTTATGAGTGCAAATGACATGATGTAATGTATTGTGCAGATGAATATCGGGACACATATATTCAAAAATCATAATCATAGACCTTCATCCCCTTGGGAATGATTCAAATCTTTCTGCCGTTTACTTTTCGGCCTCACCGTTTATTTTTCGGTGTATCAGCGTTGACTTTTCGCTGTAAGCCTCCCTTAGGAGCTTCTTCGCCTTTTACTTTCAGCGGAATCAGCGTTGACTTTTCGCTGTAAGCATCCCTTAGGCGCTTCTTCGCCTTCTACTTTCGGCGGAATCAACGTTGACTTTTCGATGTAAGCTCTGCATTCCCTTAGGAACGACTTTTGAGCTTCTCCCTGTTTTCTTTTCTTTTTCCTTTGCATTTACATTTACATTTTTGGGGGATATCATTCTTATAGAATTGAAATAAGGGAAATTACATGTTGTGGCCCCATTAAAAACCTTTCTCCCCCTTTGGAAAGGAAAAGGGTGCCACAAAAAAGAATAGAAAAAATTACATCAAGCTAAACATAATATCGCCGAAGCTCATCCGCATTCCACGATCTAGGGATGTCGTTGCCATCCATATCCTTTAATCTATAGGAACCGGGTCTTGACGAAGATACTACCAAAAAAGGGCCTTCCCACTTCAGCTGTAGTTTGCCTACTGTGTCTGGGTTGGCCACTCTTTGAAGCACCAAATGTCCTAGCTTAATGTTCTTCAATCGAACCTTTCTATCATGCCATTTTATTGTTTCGGCTTGGTATTTATTGATGTTTTCCACAGCCTGAAGCCTGATCCCCTCTATAGCATCTTTTTCGACAGAGCAGTCAGCTTCATCTTCGCCTTTTGCCGAAGCTATTGTTCTTATTGATCCTGCTTTGGCTTCTTCCGGGGTTATTGCTTCGTCACCAAACAATAGTTTGAATGGCGTAAAGCCTGTTGATCTTGACGCTGTTGTGTTATGGCTCCACACCACTTTGATTAATTCTTCTGGCCACTTTCCCCTGGGCTGATTGAAGATTGACTTCATTATTCCTGTCATTATGATCCCATTAGCTCTTTCGACTAGTCCATTTGATTCTGGATGTCGAACTGACGCAAAATGGATCTTCGTGCCAATTTGGTCACAAAACTCTTTAAAAGCTTCGGAGTCAAACTGTGTTCCATTGTCTACAGTAATGGCCTTCGGCACTCCGAAGCGACAAACAATATTTTGCCAGAAAAACTTTTGGACAGTGACCGAAGTTATTGTGGCTAAAGGCTTTGCCTCAATCCATTTAGAAAAATATTCCACTGCCACTACAACATATCTTAAATTTCCTTGTGCTGGTGGTAGCGGACCTAACAAATCAAGGCCCCACCTTTGCAACGGCCAAGTGGGTTGTATTAACTGAGTTAGAGACGAAGGTTGTTTTTGATCTCTTGCACATTTCTGACAACCTTCGCACTTTTGCACTAGTTCCGCTGCATCCGAAGCTGCTTTTGGCCAATAAAATCCTTGGCGAAAAACTTTTTCTAACAAAGGCCTAGATCCAATATGAGATCCACACAGGCCTACATGTATTTCCTTCATCAATTCTATGCCTTCGGCTCTGGATAAACACTTGAGCAACGGGGAACAGACCCCACACTTGTATAATTCCCCTTCTATAATGACATATGGTCGAGCTCTTGCTTCTATCCTCCTGTTATAAGCTTCGTCATCTGAAAGAAAATTACCCTGAAGGAAAGAGATGATTTCAGTTCTCCAATCTTCACTATAGACAGGGGATATGTTGAGGACCGCTCTTTCAAGAAGCTCGACCGAAGGTGCTTTTATTGTTTCGAAAAATACTTCCGAAGGTAAAGGCAGCCCCTATGCTGCTGACTTGGCTAATAGATCAGCATATTCATTTTCTCCACGAGGAATATTTTTAACAGAGAATCCTTCAAAAGAAGCCTCAATCCTTCGGACTGTATCTAAATATTTTTCAAGCTTCAAATCTCTTGCCTTATAGCTTTTGTCAATATGACCAGAAATAACTTGGGAATCAGTTTTAAGAATGGCCCTTCTGATTCCCATTGCCTTTAACTTTTGAAGACCCAAGAGCAGAGCTTCGTACTCAGCAATATTGTTTGTGCAACTGAAATCAAGTCTTGCCGCATAACAAGTTTTAACTTTGGAAGGTGAAACCAACACAGCAGCTGCTCCTGCTCCGAAGGTTCCCCAAGACCCATCGCAAAACACTGTCCATGCTTCGGCATCCTTATTCGTTTCTTCCTCCTGAGCCCCTGGCGTCCAGTCAGCAATGAAGTCTGCCAATGCTTGGGACTGAATCGAAGATCTATGCACATAATCAATACAAAATTCATTGAGCTCTACAGCCCATTTTCCGATCCTTCCAGTAGCTTCTCGGTTTCTCATAATATCCTTCAACGGTTGTGAAGAAGGAACAATTATATTATAAGCTTGAAAATAATGCCGAAGCTTCCTGGAGGCCATCAAAACAGCATACAGTACCTTCTCCAATTCTGTATAATTTTTCTTTGATAAACTAAGAACTTCAGATACAAAGTATATTGGGGCCTGCTTTTTGACTTGGCCTTCCAGCTTCTCCTGAACAAGTGCTGCACTTACCGCTGAGTGCGAAGCTGCCACATATAATAACAAAGGAGCCCCTAGCGTTGGTGGAGTTAGTGTTGTTAGATCTATTAAATATTGCTTCAGCTCTTCGAAGGCTTTTTGCTAGATTGGTCCCCATTGAAAAACTTCGGCTGACTTCAGCACTTCGAAAAATGGCAAATTTCTCTCTGCTGATCTAGATATGAATCTGTTGAAAGATGCCAGTCTTCCTGTCAATCTTTGAGCCCCCTTCTTTGTACTTGGTGGTTCCATTCGAAGGATAGCTTCGATTTTGCTTGGATTAGCCTCAATTCCTTTTGTTGAAACTAGACAACCAAGAAATTTCCCCTTCTTCACTCCAAAGACACATTTTTCTGGATTCAGCTTTAAACCAGCCTGTCTAAAATTAGCGAAGGTCTCCTACAGATCAGCAATGTGATTATCTTGCTTCGTGCTTTTCACAATGATATCATCAACATAAGTTAGCACATTCCTGCCTATCTGAGAATGGAGAACCTTCGTTGTCATTCTGCTGAAGCTTCCTCCAGCATTTTTAAGCCCTTCAGGCATCCGAAGATAACAATATGTTCCACTAGGGGTTATGAAGCTGGTCTTCGGCTCATCCTCCTTCTTCATTCAGATTTGATGATAGCCTGAATAACAATCCAACAGACTCATGAGCTCTGATGAAGCTGCTGCATCAACTAAGGAATCTATCCTCGGTAATGGAAACTCATCCTTCGGACAAGCCTTATTGAGATCAGTAAAGTCGATACACATCCTCCATTTACCATTGGCCTTCTTTACCATAACAGTGTTAGCCAGCCATTCTGGGTACTTTACCTCTCTGATAACTCCGGCATTGAGGAGTCTTTTCACTTCATTCCGAGCACCTTCATCCTTATCATCAGACATCTTCCGAAGCCTCTGCTTCCTGGGTCTGAATGATGGATCAACATTAAGGGAGTGTTCAATAACATCCCTATTAACTCCGCAAAGATCATTAGCTGACCAAGCAAAGACATCTTTATTGTTGAACAAAAACCTTATCAAGGTTTTCTCCTGTTCTTCGGACAATTGAGATCCCAGTAGTACCTTCTGCTCTGCTACATCCTCACATAAGAGCATGGGCTTCGGCTGATCAGCCGAAGCAGCTTTTTCCCTTCTGAACTTGTACTTCTCACAAGCTTCAGCTCCATCTATGTTATGGATTGCTTTTGAATCTATCCAATTTCCTTCGGCCCTTCTGGCAGCTTCCTGACTTCCATGAATAGCAATGGGCCCTTGGTCCGAAGGTATCTTCATGCAAAGGTAAGCTGGATGAAGAATTGCTTCGAAGGCATTGAGAGTACCACGACCAATGATAGCATTGTAAGGATACTCCATGTCAACAATGTCAAACACAATTTGCTCAGTCCTTGTGTTGTTGACAAATCCGAAGGTTACTGGCATGGTAATCTTCCCAAGTGCTACAATTTGCCGCCCTCCGAAGCCACAAAGAGGGTGCGTGGCATCATGGATCTTGTCTTCGGGCTCTTGCATTTGTCTAAAAGCCTTAGCAAATATGATATCTGCAGCACTGCCTGTATCAACCAAAACATATGGACCAGAAATCCTTTGATCACACAAGAGATAACCATAGCATCATTGTGTGGGTAGTCCTTGAGTTGAAGATCTTCTTGAGAGAAGGTAATTGGAATGTGAGACCATCTTGACTTGATGAAGGGTCCTTGCACCCCGACATGCTGTACCCTTCTTTGTGCCTCCTTCTTCTGCTTCTTGTTAGCTGGCTCTGAGCATGAACCGCCTGTTATGGGGAGTACCAGCTTCGGAGCCGAAGCAGCTCCAGCTTGATCATTGAACGAAGCCATTAGCTCAAAAAAAAGGTGGAAGCGAGTTGACCGAAGGTGGGCGCCAATGTTGGGGACTTGTTCTCAAATGCTAGGAATCAAGAACAAGGCAACACAAAGATGTTAAATATTAAATACCCTTCGTCCGCTGAAGCATTATCTCCTCAAGGGTTTAATGAACTTCGGACGAAGGTCACAAACATAACATTACGAAGGTAAAAAATAATATAAAACGATGTGAAATGTAGAATATTAAAGATAAATATGTTGGAGATAAATGGCACCATTCACATATTTATTATCTGAATCTAAAATGTTTGAATACAATGTTTAAGGTATGCTTATACATTCGCCTTGACAAGCAATAATTCCCGAGTGATGCTCTTGCAATTACAGGAATGCGTGAACAGTAAAGGAATACGGTTCACTATTTATAGGCATAAGACAAAGCCTGTGAGGAATTACAATCATGCCCTTCATAAAAGTTTACAACAATGACTCAGACCCCTACAGGCTAAAAGGTCATTCTATCTTTAAGTCGGTTCGACCCTTCATCTTCGGATATATTATAATCCCGAAGCTTCATGAATGATACCTTCGTCGTCACGTACGGGCAGCTTCAGCCACAGCTGTTCCTTTCTGCAGAACCTTCGGCGACGAAGCATGTTCCCAACACTTAGAATTCAAATCCTAAGCAAAGTGCAACCCATCTTAGATGTCATACCTTAACCTATCATGCATCTAAAGGGGAGAATTGCCCAAAACCCTAAAGCAAACCCCCCTTTGGACAATGGGAACCCTAGATGTAAGTATGACCAAAAGGTCATGAAAACCTTATGATCATGGCTTGGGCCAAATATAAAAGTTGTAGTACACATAATAACCTACAAATAATAGTAAGAAAGTAACCCCAAAAAGATTTCAGAAAAGCCCCAAAAAGTTCACCAAAGGTTTGAGCACAAAAGAAAAATCAGAAATTGCCTAAGTCCAAAACTAACCTTTGGCCAAAGATCACACATGTTCACCCTCATTCAAACTTCAAAACACTTCGACCCAATTGACAAAGTGGCGCTAAATTAACCCTAGAATGCCCTGGAAAAAGTTGACACCTACCCTAAGACGTTTGACATGACTTGGCACCATTTTTGTCTCGGTTTGGACATCTCTGACATAGCCGACTTCCCACCCCCATATCTCTCTAACCCGACCACATCTACCCTTGGAACTCACATGAACTAGGTAGCTCTAGGTGCAGGGAAGAGATCTCTCACAGGCTCTAGGGCAAGATTCGTACGTATTGGCCACTCAGCAGAGGGAAGAACACGGGCAGAAGCAAAGAGCCACGTGTTCGACGCGCTCTGAGCTCGCCAAAGCACGCCCGCGCGCGCCCCCGCGTGCCCCGCGTCACGCCAAAGACCAGTCGATGCCATGGCCCGCGTCCGCGCCGATAAAGCCCCCAGGGACCTTGACCGTACCCCTCCGCACGCGCTGGACCTCACCGGAGCCCAAACCCCCCGGCGTTTGCCTGTGCACGGCATGCCCGCGACCGCCCGATCCCCCTGCCACCGTAGACCGGCCAGCAGAACCCTTCCTAGCCCCGTCCAGCCCTCGGAGAAGACCGTGCACACCTCGGTGAAGCTCCCCGAGCGAGGAATCAGAGTTTGCTTCGCCGGAGAGGCCAGTCCACGGTCGCCGGACTCCACCCGACCGCCGGCGAGCGTAGACCGGGTAATCCTCTGCTCCATTCTTCGATTCCATGTGCACACAGCCTCTACGTCATCCCGTGAAGCTCACTGTGCCATTGGACTGAACTAGGTCGCCGTGGTTTGGCCGGCACACCCGCCGCCGATGAGAGCACCCGCCTGCGCACGTGGACCGGGCGATTCCGGCCACCCCCGCCGTCGAGCCGTACACCGTTGTGACCGCCAGAACCTCCCGGAGCCAACCCCGCCCCTCACCGGACCCCTCTCACCACCGGTAAGCCGCGCCACCCTTTTCTTTCTCGCGGATACTGTTTAAACCTAGGGAGGGACCGCGGGGGAGAAGAAGAGAAAGCTAGGGGGTTTTGCGCAATGTCAGTGACTCAGAGAAATAGTAGTGCGGGGGTATAACTGAGAGAGTTGGTTTGGAAATAACCCGAGGACTTCGGTGCAAAGTGGTTTTTCCAGGAAACCTTTTAATAAATCTGATTTAAATTCAAACAGAACTTGAATAATTCATATCTTCTGTTTTATTCACCCAAATCAAGTCAAACCAATTTTGCCAGATCTTAAATAATGTAGGCTACTTAAGAAAAATATAAAAACCCTATGTGCAATAGAAAACTTTAGGGTTCTGATTTAAATATTAATTTAGCCAAAAACCAAATAATAGGAAGAAAAATAGTTGCACTAATTGACTGAGGTTAAGAAAAATTAGAGAAGTACTTGACCCCCTACTGACCTATTTAAAAATGATAAACCCCTCTGTCCACCCCAATAAGGTAGAGTTTACCATTTATTTTACATTGTGCTTAAGGTTAAAGAAAATAGGAAAGGTAAATTAAATAAAGAATCAGGGAGCCCCCACATTTTTGTTAGTCTATTTATTCAGTATAGTTCACTAGAAAAATTTATTATACTCTAGTTTAGTATAAAATAATTGGGATACCTTTTATTTTGAGAAAATAAGGAAAACTTAGAAAAACCCTAGAAAAATAACCCCAAGGCAAAAACACCCCAAACCTTGGGATAACTAATGGGTTGTTATTATGAACATAAGAAAAATACAAAATCTGTTGTTTGATATTTTTCAAATAACAAGTTAGTGCTAGGCACCTAATTGGCATAAAACTTTAGAAATTCACAACTAAATATCCAGTATGCCTTTTCTGTGATTTTTAACACAAAGGCCTAATATCACCTATGTGTCTGGACAAAAATAAAATTTGGTACAAAAACCTCAATTAAATCATAGCTATAGTGTAAAGTGCCCTTTTTAAACTTACTTTTGTTAATTTTGCACAAGTAATATCTGAATTAATTTTCACCTCAATTTTATAGGACAGCCTACAATGACCAATAGTAACCTGCTGTAATTTTTAGAGAATTTTTGGAAAGAGTTAAACCACTGTTGTAGTTCAAGCCCACACTAGGATTCATAATTAGAAATGAAAAAGGGGGAAATTGATAGTGTAAACTATGTCACCCTAACCCAACTAGCAAAACCCTTTTTAATTTGCCCACTGAAATATGTAAAGAAAAAATATAAATCCACTATGCTTATTCTCCACAACACCTAAACCTTGAGTGATAGGCATAAACCACTAAAAGCCACTAGGACCAAGAAACCCTAAGTTGCTAACGAACTTAGTTCTTCTTCCTTTAGCATAATGTTGTTGAATCATGCATAATCATGACATGCATATTCCTATTCATTGCATTCGATAGATTGCAACTTCGCTGACGGAGAGTACGTCCTCGTGCCGGAGCAAGGTGTTGCTCAGGAGGTAGCCCCGGATCCAGCACCAGAGCCTGCACCAGAGGATCTGCGTGCCCCAGCTTTGGAAGGCAAGCCCCGGTTTTATGCATAACCTGTTCTATATGCTATTTTACTACACTTAATGTTTGTAGGCTTGTATTATGCACTTAAGTGTAGGAGTTGTTTGAAACCCTAGTTGCATGAACTCAGAATTCCTTTTGAGATGGATACTAGTATGCTAGGTCCAGTAGCTGCTTTATTAATTAGGATCTCGGTAGAAGTCGAGTGATTTTTCTAGCACTCGCGCGAGGTCAGGAAATTGGTTGTATCCACTTTCTTATCATAATGATGCTGGTTGTGGACAACAATCCATGGGGATTGGTTGTCCATGGGATAAAAATTTGAATAAGGATTAAGGTGTGGTACCGTGAGTCAAACGTTTGAACGTACTAAACACATACCGAGAAATATGGTAAATTGGTAAGCCTAGTACCTGAGTGAACCTGCCCGCAGATATATCCCCTCACGCGACCTAAGACGTGGTCTCCCATTCCGATTATGGTGGATACAAGTGCGGTCACTACACGACGGCAGTCGGGGTCAGTGAGGCATTGTACGCCAAGGCGGTGAGCCCTGATCTGTTGCCAGGGAATCGATGGGGACGGTTGATGTGTGTGGGGACGGAGTGCCCCTACATATCGTGTGTTTAGGTTTACCTTGCAAGGTTTAAAAACTCGATTCGAATCGTCTGCTTCTCGCAGCTAATGAGACTGCTTGATCCATGCTGCTACATTGAGTAACAAGTGGAAATAAGATGAGTTGATACAAGATGTTGATTGCTAAAAATGTTTGCTACTATGTATGAGTAGATAGTACATATTTAGCCTTAAGAGAGTCACACTTAAAATTGCAAAGTTAAAACTTGATTTAGAAACTCAGCTAGTGCTTTTGGTAACCAAACCCCACAGCCAAACAGCTGCATGTCTAGAGGTAGAGGAGTAGACTCCTCACACTGGGTAAGTCTAGCTGAGTATTAGTATACTCAGCCTTGCTTGTGGCACAATTTTACAGGTTCTTTGGAGGACATGGTTGCTGGAGTGACTTGGCCGTCCATCTTGCCACCGGGTTGGACTATCGAATGGGACCCCGCCTCGGCTGAGGAGGAGCATGAGGAGTGATGGGACAGGCTTCCCCATCCCTTCATTTATCTATCGTTAGTTTTATTCCGCTGCACTTCGAACAATGAGGACTACTTTTGCAAAAACTCCGATGATAATGTAATAATTTAATACTCCTTAATGTATGGTTTTACGTTTTATTGTATTTGCTCTGTGACTCACCATCGAGTGAGATTGTGGTACTTGATCCTGTCAGTGGCCTCGTCGGACTAGATCCGAGGGATTGACGAGTTATTCCCATTTAAGTGTGGTCTAGCCTCTAAGGCGGGACGTAGGCACTTAAGTTGGAATAATTCGGGCAATTCCGCCATAGCTGGTATCGGAGCTTGTACCACCACAGAGGAATCAATAAAATATAAATACCATCCTTTTCCGAAGTAAAACTTGATAGAAACAAGGTTGGATAGATCGTAGGATGATCAGGATAGACCTAGGACGTGAAGCCTTAGGATGATAGAGGGGTAGTTAGGTGGCTAAGTGATTAAGCCATATAGGCTACTATAAGGGATGGGAGTCCTTCCCTATTCCCTTTACCTTGATGTGAGGTCGTTCAGGACGAGCATGCATGCATTCTTAATTAAACAAATAGATAATTGAGTAAAGACTTAAATACAAAATGATGACCAACTAAGTACCCCAGTACCATTGTTATAATTAGAGAGAGGCTGAGTTGTGTTTCCTTTTTTCTTTTTATAATTCTTTTTCTTTTACTTACGCTTAACCGTACACAGATGACTTCCCACAGATCCTCAAACGACGGGAATGCACTGTCCCACACTGACGGGCTTGCACGAGAGGGCTTTCCCCGCATTTTGTGGGAGGTACTTCAGGGGGCCGGATACACGACACCTCCTCAGTACGCGGTGCAGCAGTTCAAGAAGCACCGAGTGCCCCGCTGTAGGGTGAGGATGACCTTGGAGCCTCATCCCCTGCAGCCAGGCTGGCGTTCGCTGGACTCTGAGTCCTTTGGATACCGGGCTGAGGATACGATCGAGGCGATTGCTCTGCATGGGTTGACCACCTTCTGTGGATTCCATCCCTTGGAGCTGTCCACCCACCCCATTCGCTTGTTCCCCGCTGAGAGGGAGGACGACCCAATGTGGAGGGACCGAGTGGAGCATGCCAAGGACATCTGGGCTCTCTACCCAGGCCAGACTGCTCACTTGACAGTGCGGTGCATGAATGCCCTGTATCGTCTGCAAGTGCTGCGTGGTGAGGCAATGTCCCATCTGATGGCACTATTGGAGGCAACAAAGATCACCCTGGACATTAGAGAGGAGCTTGTGGTTGATTTGTCCACTGAGATGGTGGAAAAGGACTTGCAGGTGGAGCAGCTATCAAATGAGATCCAAGAGCTGGAGGAATTAGTGGGAACAAGGGAGAACACCATCGAGGTTCTCGACAATCAGCTTATCAACACCCAGCAGCAGCTTGCCGAGGCTAACGAGCACCTGGATATGCATCACCAGGAGATTCAGGATATGGGGGCCAACGAGGATGTCGACATCGAGGGAGGGGAGGAGCCTGCCTCCAGTTTGGACACTGTGGGCTCAGGGAGACCACCTTCCCCCGAGTCGAGTGTTGCCTCGTTCGCTCACTAGGTCGTAGGGATAGAATTAGAAGTCTGTGATGGTAGGACTCCTCGAAGCTAGCTTAGCTTTTGCGCCCCTTGGGTACTAGGCTAGATGGAGTTGAGTCTTTTTGGCCATTGATGTAATCATGATAAACTCTTTTGGAAGCATGGTTGATGGATGATGTTAGTCTTAATTTGAGAAGAAAAGTTTATGCCTTGTGAAATCCTTTATGTTTATACAAGAATCTATCAGTTTTGCCTTTTGACTCTTCCATCGCGATTAAACCTTGAACCTCAGAAATGTGATATTAAGAATATACATGCTTATCAGATGGTAGGAAGAGCGCGTCGTGGACAGAATGAGCGCATTCCCCCACCACCGCCACCACCGCCTACTCTGTAGGAGCTGATGGCTCAGCAGAACGAGATCTTGAGACAGCTAGCTCAGCGTCAGCCGCCACCTCAGCACTATGGTGGTGGTGACCATCAGCGTCACCCGGCCGTAGCTACTTACCAGGAGTTCCTCAGTACTCAGCCACCATTGTTCACCAGGGCAGAGGACCCACTGGATGCTGATGTATGACTGAGGGTAGTGGAATCTAAATTCCCACTACTCAATGGAGTTTATTCCGAAGTGACTAAGGTCAGGTTCGCCACCCAGCAGCTTCGCGGACCCGCGCGGACATGGTGGGACCACTATCTTGCTATGCAACCAGTTGACCATGAAGTGGATTGGAGAGAGTTCAAGGCAGCTTTTAGGGGACACCATATTCCAGCTGGCATTATGGACCGTAAGCTCAACGAGTTTCTGGCACTCACTCAGGGCAACAGGACATTGTTGCAGTATGCTCAGGCTTTTAATGACCTGTGCCAATATGCTGGGTATCATGCAGACACGGACGAGAAGAAGAGAGACAGATTCAGGAGGGGCTCAGCACTAAGCTCCGTGACCGCCTCAACACCGTCAGGGCCAACAGCTACAATGAGTTGGTCAACATGGCCATTTCTCAGGAGGACTGTATCACCGCTCGTCAGGCAGAGAAGAAGAGGAAGACCCCTGTGGCAGGACCCTCAACTCAGCCACAGCGCTTCAGGATTGTGTCTGACACTCAGAGCAGGGGACCTCAGCAGCAGCAAGGGCGTTGAGTGATCCGACCACAGTAGCAGCAGCAAGCACCCAACCGTACCTAGTTTCCAGCTCAGAGGAACAATCAACAGCAGCAGCAGTATCGCCAGGCAAATGACAACAGGTGTTTCACATGCGGCAACACCGGACATTATGCCAAGAATTGCCCCAGGAACCAGCAGAGGCAGGGGCAGAATGTTAATCAGAATCAAGGCAAGAGACAGAAGGTGCAAGTAAGGCAGGGCAGGCTGAACTTCACCACCATGGCTGATATTCCAGAGGGAGCACCCGTCATGACTGGTATCCTTACCATTTTGAATTATCCTGCTATTATTCTTTTTGATTCTGGTACATCGCATAGTTTTATCAGTGCCAAATTTAGTGCCAAGTGTCAGTTACCTTTTCACCACACCAATGGGGGTATTACAATTTCAACACCAGGAGGCAGGATTGCCACCAACCAAATCAGCAAGAATGTACCTATAAAGTTTGGTAGTCTGATAATTAAAACCAACCTCCTCATTTTGGGTTTGGATAGTGTGGATATCATATTGGGAACTGACTGGTTGACCAAACATCAGGTAGTGATTGATATTGCAGCTAGGGCCATTGAAGTGCACTCACCGGCTGTTGGGGCGAAGGCAAAGGCGCCACCCTTCGCTCGAAGCCTTCGCTGCAGCAGCCGAACTGAGAAACAAAACAGGCGGGGACACCCTTCGCTCCGTCCGTTCCAGGCGAAGACTGGCGACGAAGGGCATCCCACGGCGTGGCCTCGTCCAGCTCGGAGGCCCACGTGCAATCCGGCCCGTCGTAACGGGCCCCGCTTGGCCGCCCTGTGTTACGGGCCTATGTTGTAAAAGCATTCTTGTAATTACGGTCTGTAACCCCGCTTTATGGGAATATTCTTGGGATAACCTAGGGGCCTGAGGGCACATGCGTCCTTAGCTCGAGGTGCTGTGCGCTCAGGTACCTATAAATACCCCTGTACAATGCCCGTGAGAGGCTAGATTAACAGAGCTTTTGCCATCACACGCGAGTGCCCTGTTGTCATCACCGTTCACCCGTGTTGGATCCCCCTTGCAGTTGAGAGCAAGCTCCAACATTTGGCGCCCACCGTTCGTGCTACGAGAAAAACCACCCGCGATGGCACCCAAGAGAGCTAACCCGAAGGCTGACGAGGCTGCGAAGGCAGCACTGCTCGCCGCAAGAAAGGGCAAGGCCCTCGCCCTCACCCAATCCACCCACCAAGAGGCCACTGAAGACGACACCCTCCGCACCTGCGACCCTGAGGGACAACCGCAGCCACCCTCAGGCTTCGCACCATTAGAAGGCGCGGACCTCGCCGAGGACGGTGAGGTCCTCGGCGTCTCGGCAGAAGAACAGCTACAGCTGCGCGCCCTGCGCCTCAAGACCCGCAATCTCCAGAGGCAGAAGGAGATACTGGAGGCCAAGCGCCAACGCGTGTCCGCACTAGCCAAAGTGTGGCAAATGATACGCGACGAAGAGCACAAGGCCCAGGAACTCGAGCGGGAGATTGCGCTGATGCAGCGCGAAGGCCACCTCGGCCTGCAGCACGAGTCACCCCTCCAGCAGCGCGCACTCGACGACGACACGCGCGAAGGCCACCCCGGCCTGCAGCATGAACCACCCCTGCAACACCGCGCGCAGCCAGAGGACCCGCGTTTCCCTCAACGCGACCACACCTTCCCGCACGCCGCGCCATTCCAGGGGGTCAACTACCTCGATGAGCGAAGTCCCCTGGCGCCTCACCTGCAAGTAACGCCGTGGCCAGCTAACTTCCGCGCAGGGACCTACCCCAAGTACAACGGCAGCACCGACCCGGCTCAATACATAATGAGTTACCAGGTCGCCGTCGCATCGTCCGGGGGGGACGACGCCACAATGGCGAAGTCTTTCATCATCGCCCTCGAGGGCCCCGCACTCACCTGGTTCACCAGGTTGCCTCCGCTGTCCATCGATTCCTGGAGAAGTCTCCGGGACAAGTTCCTGCTCAACTTCCAAGGGTACCGCCCAGACACCGACGCCCTGGCCGAGCTCTCGCTCTGCAAGCAGCTAGAGAAGGAGACCCTGAGGGAATATTACCGCAAATTCCTGACACTCAAGTCACAGCTACCCTCAGTCGACGACCAGGTTGCCATCCACTATGCTATCAGTGGTCTTCGCGCCGGCGTACTTTACAGCCACTGCATCAGAGATCCGCCAAAGAACCTCCAAGAGTTATATCAGCTGTTTGAAAAGTACGCCAGATCCGAAGACCTCCACCAGCGCAAGATTGAGTCCCAGCGGAAGCCAAAAGATGCTCCACAGTCCAGCCGCACGTGGACAAGGACTCCGCAGCCAGACTCCGGTCGAGACGGAGGCCGCGGTCAGCAGCAGGTGCACAACATCGCCAACCAGCATCCCGCTGCCGACCCCCCTCGTCGCCAGGACTATCCCCCCCAGGGCCGCGGAAACGACACTCGTGGCAGGGGCCGAGGGCGTGCGCAGCAGCCGCGCCGATTCTACTGCCTTTTCCATGGCGAAGACTGCGCCCACCCAACCAAAGACTGCCCCGAAACAAAGGCTACCAGAGACAGAATGGCACGAGCGCAGCCAGCCGACAATCCCAGAATTGTCGCGCACAATTACCAGCAGCCCCCTCCGCCATATATCCACGCTCCTGCCCCGCATCCACCGCACCACGCTTACCAACACCATCAGGAAGTACAAATCGTACCTCCTCCACCCCCACCACCACACCAACACCACCAAAACATCCCTCATGCCCCAAAGCAAGAAGACTTCGCCGATCAACCATATCGCGGAGTCATCCACATGATAACTGGGGGGTCCAGCACCGACTTCGACACCAAGCGGCAGAAGCGGGACCACTACCGCAGCATCAACCATGTCGCCGTCACGGGCCCAGTTGTGCAGACAAAGTGGTCCCATATACCGCTAACCTTCGACGCACGGGACGTCGACTTGCGCAGCGCCCCCCATTGCGATGCCATGGTCATCAATTGCAGCGTGGCAGGCTGGGACCTGCACAAGGTCCTCGTTGACAACGGCAGCCAGGCGGACATCATCTTCCTCCACGCCTTCGATCGCATGGGCATAAGCCACAGCCTGCTTAAGCCTTCGGACAACCCGTTGTATGGCTTCGGCGGCAAAGGCACCTTCCCCATCGGCAAAATAGAGCTGCCTCTTTCCTTCGGTGTAGCACCCAATGCCCGAAGCGAGCAAATAACCTTTGACATTGTGGATATGGTGTACCCTTACAATGCCATCATGGGCCGGGGCTCCATTAATAAGTTCGAAGCAGCCATTCACGGACTGTATCTATGTATGAAGATACCAGGTCCGTTAGGCGTTATCACAGTCTTCGGAAATCAACAGACTGCGCGTAACATAGAGCGGGACTTCGTGCCCGGTCAGAGAAATGTGCACTGCCTCACGGCCCAACGCGAAGCCCCCGCGCCTGCCAGCCCAACCAATAAGCAACATGACAAGGCGCAGCTGCAGAGCCACGACGGCACCAAGACTGTCCCCCTCGACCAGGCCACGCCCAGGCAGACAGTCACTATCAGCGAAGACCTTACTTCGCATGAAGAAGAAAAGCTCCTCTGCTGCCTGTCCAAGAACAAAGATGTCTTCGCCTGGTCGGCCCTCGATCTGGTCGGGGTCAGCCGTTCAATAATTGAGCATAGTCTGGGAATCGACCCTTCGGTACGGCCAAAAAAGCAGCGGCTCCGCAAGATGTCCGACGAAAAGACGGAGGCCGCCAAGGCAGAGGTGCACCGCCTCCTGGAGGCCAAATTCATCGAGCCGGTGGCTTACCCCACATGGCTCTCCAATGTCGTAATGGTGCAAAAAAAGAGCGGGAAGTGGCGAATGTGCATCGACTTCACCAGTCTCAATAAAGCCTACCCAAAGGACAATTTCCCGTTGCCACGGATCGACAAAATAGTCGATAGCGCGGCCGGATGCGAGGTCATGTCCCTCCTCGATTGCTTCTCCGGTTACCACCAGATATACATGAAGGAAGAGGACAAGGCTAGCACCAGCTTCATAACACCCTTCGGCACATATTGCTTCATCAGAATGCCGGAGGGACTCAAGAATGCCGGGTCCACCTTCTCCAGGCTCACTAAAACAGTGCTCGAGGGGCAGGTTGGCAGGAATATATTCACATATGTAGACGACATTGTCGTCGCTAGCAAGAGCAAGGAGGACCACCTCGCCGACCTCGCCGAAACATTCGCGAATATGCGGGACGCACAACTCCGCCTAAACCCGGAAAAGTGTGTCTTCGGCGTTCGCCAGGGCAAAATATTGGGCTATCTGGTATCACACCGCGGCATCGAGGCCAACCCAACCAAGATTCAGGCTATCTTGGACATGACGCCTCCGCAGTCCGTCAGGGACGTCCAGCGCCTGACAGGCAGATTGGCCGCTCTCAACAGATTCATATCCAGGTCCGCCGAGCGAAGTCTCCCCTTCCTCAAGACACTCCGCGGCGCAAAAGACTTCGCTTGGGGACCAGAGCAGGCGGCGGCCTTCGCCTCATTAAAGCAGTACCTGACAGAGTTGGCCGTCCTTACCAGCCCCGACCCCTTGCTCCCCTTGCTGCTCTACGTCGCGGCCTCGCCACATGCGATCAGCGCGGCCCTAGTGCAGGAGCAGACTGTCGAGGGCCTGGTTCGGCAGTGCCCCGTGTATTATGTCTCTGAAGTGCTGACACCGTCCAAGTGTAACATGACAGAGCTGGAGAAGATCGCCTACGCAGTCGTCATGTCGTCGCGCAAACTGCGCCATTACTTCGAAGCATTCAAGGTCCGAGTCACCTCAAACAGGGGGCTCGGCGAATTATTCAGAAACCCGGAGGCGTCGGTAAGGATTGCCAAGTGGGCGGCCGAACTCTCCGGCTACCACATCTGCTTCGAGCCCAGGACAGCTATCAAGTCTCATGTCCTGGCAGACTTCGTCGTCGACTGGACTGGGCCAACTACACAGCCGGATCCGTCCGCAGAGAAGACTTGGACGATCCATTGCGACGGCGCATGGTGCCATGCGGGGGCAGGCGTCGCTGCAATCATAACCTCACCAGTCGGGGTCAAGCACAGATATGCAGCACGACTCAGCTTCAATCTGGAATCCGACAGATGCACAAATAATATAGCAGAATATGAAGCAGTCATCCTCGGCCTCCGCAAGCTAAGGGCCCTCGGAGTCACCACTTGCATCATCAAAACAGACTCCAAGGTAGTTGCCGGCCAGGTCGAGAAAGACTATGCAGCCAAGGACCCCGCACTCATGCAGTACCTCGCGGCCATCCGAAGTCTCGAGAGGCAGTTCAAGGGGTTCACCGTGCAGCATGTGGACCGGGCCAAGAATGAGGAGGCCGACGCATTGGCCAAGGCCGCGGCCAGGGGCGAAACTCTGCCCTCCGACATGTTCTTCCATGTCATCGGCACGCCAGCAGTCCGGAGCCCCGAAGGGCTCCAAATAACCAATGACAGCGAGGGCCACCGTACAGTCAACCTCATCATGACCGAAGACTGGCGAGCACCCATAACCCTGTTCCTGCAGGGGTATTATCATCCAGCCGACATCAGTGAGGCCAAGCGTCTCAGACATCGAAGCCGAGACTTCGCTCTGATTGAAGGCCAACTCTACAAAAAAGGGGTCAGTCAGCCAATGCTTAAGTGCGTCACCGAGGCCGAAGGCATGCAGATTCTACGTGAGGTCCACAGTGGCACGTGCGGCTCACACGCGGGGCCGAGGGCCCTAGCTGCTAAAGTGATCCGCCAGGGTTTTTACTGGCCCGCAATGATCTGCGCCGCAAATCGGGTCACTCGATCCTGCGAAGCCTGCCAGAAGTTTTCCCCTCGGTTAGGCGGCCCTTCGCAGTATACAAAGCTGATCGCCCATACATGGCCTCTCCAGCGCTGGGGTCTCGACATCGTCGGACCCCTGCCCACCGCTCAGGGGAACCTTAAGTTCGCCTTCGTCGCGGTCGAGTACTTCACTAAATGGATCGAGGCACGGGCTGTCTCTACAATAACATCAAAGACTGCCCAAAAATTCTTCTGGCAGAACATCGTTTGCCGCTTCGGAGTACCGTCCGAATTAACAGTCGACAACGGCAAGCAGTTTGATAACCAGGACTTCAAGGATTTTTGTTTCTCCATTGGCACCAAGCTTGCCTTCGCCTCAGTCTATCATCCGCAGTCCAACGGGGTCGTGGAGCGCGCCAACGGGAAAATCTTCACAGTTATCAAAAAAATGCTCCTTGATGAAAAAAAGGGCAGATGGACCGATTTCTTACCTGAGGCAGTCTGGGCACTAAACACGACTGAGTGCAGGGCGACCGGGTTCACTCCCTTCCGTCTTCTATACGGATCGGAGGCCATGTCCCCGCAAGAAATAAAGCACGGGTCCCCGCGAACAGTTCCGTCAGCCGTCCCAGATGTGGACGAGCCAACTTCAAAGGATCTCATCGACGGAGACCGTGTCTTCGCCCTACAGGCCCTGAACAAGTATCAAGCCCAGACCAAAGCATGGCGCGACCATTCAGTCACCCCGAGGGAGTTCAGCGAGGGGGACCTCGTACTCATTCGGACAGCTCGGACGGAGTCCAAGGGCAAGCTGGAGCCCAGGTGGGAGGGCCCTTTCATCGTCAAGACAAAAGCTTCCCCCAGCGCTTACAGGCTCACAACGCCAAACGGCGAGGACCTGGAGCACTCCTGGAACATCGACAACCTCCGCAAATTTTTTGTTTGACTCCTCAGGGCTGTCTTCGCCCTTGTAATTCGCAAAAACAATCTTGCAGCGGCCCGCACTCTTTTCCTCCCGGGGGGTGAGGTTTTTAACGAGGCGGAGCCATGTAATATATGCGTGAAAAATCCCCCGCAAAGACATGCGTCGAAAAAGACCGCGATGACAGTCTTCGACATTCGACCACCACGAGGTCACCACGAGGCTAAGCGCTAGCTACCCTCGCGTGCGACCAATCCGCGCAAAAGTCGCCTAAGGGTGCAGCCGGATTAGCACAACAAGTGCGGGAAAAAATATAAGTCTATCGCGAAGACAATCCGCGCAAAAGTCGCCTAAGGGTGCAGCCGGATTAGCACAACAAGTGCGGAAAAAAATATAAGTCTATCGCGAAGACTATCCGCGCAAAAGTCGCCTAAGGGTGCAGCCGGATTAGCACAACAAGTGCGGGAAAAAATATAAGTCTATCGCGAAGACAATCCGCGCAAAAGTCGCCTAACGGTGCAGCCGGATTAGCACAACAAGTGCGGGAAAAAATATAAGTCTATCGCGAAGACTATCCGCGCAAAAGTCGCCTAAGGGTGCAGCCGGACTAGCACAACAAGTGCGGGAAAAAAAAGTCTATCGCGAAGACTATCCGCGCAAAAGTCGCCTAAGGGTGCAGCCGGATTAGCACAACAAGTGCGGGAAAAAATATAAGTCTATCGCGAAGACAATCCGCGCAAAAGTCGCCTAAGGGTGCAGCCGGATTAGCACAACAAGTGCGGAAAAAAAATAAGTCTATCGCGAAGACTATCCGCGCAGAAGTCGCCTAAGGGCGCAGTTAGATTAGCACAACAAGCGCGAAAAAAAACCGAAGACTATCTGTGCAGAAGACCGGACTAGCTCAACAAAAGGCTGAAACGACAACATCAAGCCGCCCACGCCAAGACCAACTATAATCACGCCAACACAGCACAACAAAACAAACCAGACAAAGTACACAACGCCTTCGCACACACACACGCACGCGAGGGCACACAACTTCATCATACAAGCCTCTACATATACAAGCGAGGGCACCACACTCTACATCGGCTCAACCTTAGGAATAATTCCCATCTCCCTATAATTAAATAACATTATCCTGAGCTCCTCACCCGCAAAAAGACTTCGCAGTTCCCCTTCACCTACACCCTCGGCGGTCGGCAAAGATAACAGTTCCTGCCGACCAGCCCCACTTACGCCAAGCCGGGCCCCCTCCACCCCACTAACCATACGTTTCGCAACTGCCCTTCGCCGCCGTCGCCCGGTGCAAGAACCTCGCACATCTCCTGCATCCGTGGCGTGCGGCGAGGCCTCCGTCGCAGCCACATCCAAGGCCGGGAAGTAGTCCAAGTCCTCCGACGACTCCGTCCACTCAATCGAGCTCTCAGAGTCAGCACAATCAAAAAACCCAGATGAGGAACCACCACAGTCATTACCATCTTCCGTGGTCGTAGCCGCCAAAAATTTAGTAGTAGCGGTTGCGTGCGCAGGCCCAAAATCTTGAACCTGCGCAGCAACCAAAATTCAGTAACATGTACAAACTTCCCCAACCCTCTACACCTGCTACGCCACCTGCGTCGGCCCTGACGTTGCGGGTGCCTCCGCTGTTGGCTCTGCCGCTGCCTCCGTTGTTATCTCCACCGCTACTGCAGCGAGATCCTCAGCACTCGGCGCGGCAGCTGCAGACGCATCAGGCACGCCTTCGGCGACTTCTGGGGGTAGGCCTTCGCCGGCCGCAGCGGATGCGGCCGGGGTCGGCGCCAGGGAGACCTCGGACACAGCCTCCGCCGGGGCCGACTCCGGGTCAGCCACCACGCTGTTCAGCGCCCCGAAGTCGTCGACCCTCTCGCCACGCAACGCCTAAGCCAAAACACACAAAATTCATCAAACACGCACACAGCCCACGTCCAACAAATACCAAACAAGCGTAAACGTTACCTGAGCCCTCGCCGTCGCGGCGCGCTCCCTGACCACATCGCTCCCGTATGTACCCCACAGCCGGTCGAAGATAGCCCCGGCAGAATCCTTCACTACGGGGTCCTCGACCTTGAAGATATCTCGCTCAAAGTCCTCTTCGATTTGGTCGAAGACCTCGAAGTGCCGGCACCCTTCGCGGGAGAGCGCGTTCATCGCCCCCTCGCAGGTGACCAGGGAGGCATACGCCATAAAACCCTCCACGACGGTGGGGAGCGCCTGCAGCTCCTCCTGCACCCACTCCAGGCACCGAAGTCCGGGCTCTCGGTCCGGTACTTCGAATTCACCGGTACCTGCGCCCAGGCCACGGTATGTATCCACGAGCAGCTGGCGCGTCCGCTCTGCCTCCGCTCGTGCCGCGGCCTCGGCCCCCGTCACGCGGCTCTCCAGGGCGGTGAGCCGCTCCTGCAGCTGCTCGGCGCGCTCCCTGGCAAGGTTGCCCTCCGCCCGTGCCAGGTTGGCCTCCGCCTGCGCAGCCTGCGCCTTGACAAGGGCTTCATTGGCCTCCCTCCTTTCCCCCGCCAGCTGGCGACGGAGGGCGGCCTTCTCGTCCTCCAGTGTGGCCACCTTCTCCGCTAGCTTGCGACACTTGCTGTCGGCGGCCGATTTTTCGCGGACGGCGTCAGCATGTTGCGTCCGAAGCCTTTCGACTTCGGCAGCCACGGCTGCCGTGAGGGCCCCCGACGCAGTGCGGCTAGCGAAGTCAGCCACCTGCAGAACAATCACAAGACTGCGCTGTAAAAAAAAGGGGGGGGAGGGGGACGAGATCCAACTCAGCAGACCTGACGTAGCGCCTCCGTCGCCTCCGCCAGCCGGCGGGACGCAGCGCCAGCCTCATCCATGACAACCACGAGGGCCGACGCCTCGCCACCGGCGCTCAGAACCCCGCCCTTCGCCTTCGGCGCTGCGGCGGCCGTCGTGGCCGCCGCGCCAGGCGCAACCACAGCAAGTTGGCCTTCGCCCAACCCTGCAGCGTACCGATGAATCGATTAAAAAAAACAAAAAAAAGAGAGACTTACCACCGAGATAGTCGTCCACGCTAATATCGGTGGCGAAGTCGGCGACGCGTTTGCCCGCCAACGGCAACGCTCGAGCCGCCCTCGCGACCTCTGCCACTCCGCCAGTCGGCGGCGCCGCCTTCGCCGACTTCGAGCCTTCGGCGCCTGCCGTTGCCTCCGGCACCTTGCTAGATGCAGGGACGCTTGACTTCGCCGCCTGCGGCGGCCGGCCTCCGCCGGACGCCGCAGCCTTCGCCGTCCCCCGCTGCCTTTTCGGCCTGGCTTCAACGAGCCTGATCGCCGCCGGGCGCTTTTGTGCAGCTCCCTGGCGATCCTTGTCCATCACTGCTGACACAACAGCAGCAATATTCCGCCCGTAAGGAAAAACCCTCCATTCACGAACCATACGAGATGTAAAAAAGTCCTCGCCGGCCGCGCGGGGGACAGGAACATTCCTAGGCCAGCAACCCCCGGTAACCCTCAGCATCCGAGCCGAAGACTCCCGGAGCTCGGGCGAAGACATCCTTTCCCCCGGGGCCGCGCACGTCTTCGTCAACTCTCTAGCAAAACGATCAGAAACCCCAAGTCCTCCCATAGCAGTACCTAATTTTCTCTTTTTAGAGGATGGGGCGGCCGCCGGCGCGGGGTCGTCTCCGGTCTCCACCGCCGGTCTCTTCCCACGGCGGTCCACATCGTCTTGACCAGGGTAGCCGTCATACGGCAATTGATTCAATTCAAACACCCTGTTCAAGCGGTCATTCGACCCGCGGATATCCCAGCTGCGCTGACCCTCTGTCCTCGCCACGTAGCGTCCAACAAGCCGCACCGCCCCATCCTCTGCCTCACGCACAACGGCGGCCGGATCGCGACTTCGTAGATTCAGGGCGAAGGCGGGACTCCGCACCACCCTTCCACCATGAAAAGGCATCTGGCGAGGGCATACTTCGCCCAACGCCCAGCCACGTGCCAATGGCCACACCCCATACGCCACAAACTCTTCAACCAAGTCGCGCCCACTGCTCAAACCGGCGGCGCACCGAAGAGCCCCTTCGTCCTCATCCTCCTCCGCCACTTCAAAGGGCGGATACGCTGAGTAAAAGTGAGAACACATCGCGGACACGGGGAGTCCCTCATGGCCTTCGACTGTACCCTCGGTGACGTAAAACCAAAATTCGTTCCAGTTGCCCCACTTGTTGCGGGCGCAAGGAACCAACTCGACCACCTGCATCGTGGTTTTGCCGGTCTTCGGCGTGAATGTGCAGGATCCAAACTGAGCGACTTCACCTCCAATCACCCTCTTCTGCCAATGCAAACAATAATACTTCGCAAAAACTTCCACCGACGGCTGTCCGCCGTACGAAGTCATCGCCCAGACATACTTCGACAGTGCCACTATGGCATTCGGTGTCAGCTGATGTATTTGAACGTTGAACCTGCGCAGGACTTCGCCAACAAACCGGTGCGCAGGCAGGCGGAGCCCGGCGGCGAAGAATGCCTCGAAAACGACCAACTCGCCCTCTGGCTCGGGGACTTCCTCTGCCCTCGGGACCCGACCAACTCCGCTGCCGAAGTAACCCAACCGCTGCATATCTTGCACGCTGGGCCGACAAGATCCACGACACGCCGAAATCAACAGAGTCGCCGGCGTGCAACTCCTCCACCATTAAGCTACTCGGCGTATCCTCAGACGAGGCGGCGGCCGACGGCGAGGGAACGGCCGGCGGCGTAGCGGCAGCGGAAGAAGACGAGGACGGCATCGCAACGTACCGTCGGCGGCGGCGGGCGGTCTGCTTCACTCGAGCCAGATCTCCGGCGAACAAGACCGCGGCGGGCAGACGAGCAGCAAGTCGGCGGAAGGGGCGGCTAGGGTTTTTTTTCGCGGAGCGCGGAAAGTGAATTTCAAAAAGCGCCGCCCCCGCCCCCTTTTATAGACAGGACGCGGCGCTTCGGGAAACCCGCAATCCAACAGTACGCCGTCAATCAACGGTCACATCAAAAACCCCCGCGGAACCACTTCGAGCGAGGGCAGCGTCTCCGCCATCTGACGACGTCTTCGGCACCAGGTGACTTTGTCGAACTGGTCCCTCGGAGGGCAAATGTTGGGGCAAAGGCAAAGGCGCCACCCTTCGCTCGAAGCCTTCGCTGCAGCAGCCGAACTGAGAAACAAAACAGGCGGGGACACCCTTCGCTCCGTCCGTTCCAGGCGAAGACTGGCGACGAAGGGCATCCCACGGCGCGGCCTCGTCTAGCTCGGAGGCCCACGTGCAATCCGGCCCGTCGTAACGGGCCCCGCTTGGCCGCCCTGTGTTACGGGCCTATGTTGTAAAAGCATTCTTGTAATTACGGTCTGTAACCCCGCTTTATGGGAATATTCTTGGGATAACCTAGGGGCCTGAGGGCACATGCGTCCTTAGCTCGAGGTGCTGTGCGCTCAGGTACCTATAAATACCCCTGTACAATGCCCGTGAGAGGCTAGATTAACAGAGCTTTTGCCATCACACGCGAGTGCCCTGTTGTCATCACCGTTCACCCGTGTTGGATCCCCCTTGCAGTTGAGAGCAAGCTCCAACACCGGCCTGTGGTGAAACCACATTATATTTGCCCGACCAGGGTTGTACCCGTTCTTGTGCCTTCGTCATGATAGAATCCCCAGTGGAAAGGATCCCAGTGGTTTGTGACTACCCAGATGTTTTTCCGGATGAATTGCCAGGAATGCCACCTGACAGAGACATTGAGTTTGCAATATAATTGCAACCCGGGACTGCTCCTATCTCCAAGAGACCCTATAGGATGCCTCCCGCGGAACTGGCAGAACTGAAGAAGCAACTGCAAGAATTGTTGGACAAGGGGTTCATTCGCCCAAGTACTTCACCATGGGGATGTCCGGCCTTATTTGTGAAGAAAAAGGATGAGAGTTTGAGAATGTGCGTTGATTACCGCCCTCTCAATGCGGTGACCATCAAAAACAAATACCCACTGCCCCGCATCGATGTTCTGTTTGATCAGTTGGTCGGAGCCAAGGTATTCTCCAAGATAGATCTCTGCTCGGGTTACCATCAGATCAAGATCTGTGCCAGTGATATTCCCAAGACAGCCTTCTCTACCAGATATGGGCTCTATGAGTTTTTGGTAATGTCCTTTGGGCTGACCAATGCCCCGACTTATTTTATGTACCTGATGAACTCAGTATTCATGCTAGAGTTGGACAAATTTGTGGTCATTTTCATTGATGATATTCTAGTCTATTCCAAGAATGAAGCCGAGCACACTAAACATTTGCATACGGTACTTCAGAGACTGTGTGACCATCAGTTGTATGCCAAATTGTCTAAATGTGAATTCTGGCTGAAGGAAATTAAATTCTTGGGTCACACAATTTCTCGGGATGGGATATCTGTTGATCCTGAGAAGGTATAAGAGGTGATGGATTGGAAACCCCCGACTACAGTGAGGCAGATTCGGAGTTTTCTGGGATTGGCAGGGTATTATCGACGATTTATTCCGGATTTCTCTAGAATTGCCAAACCAATGACTGAACTATTAAAGAAGGGAGTCAAGTGTAATTGGAGCCAGAAGTGCGAAGATGCCTTTCATACACTAAGGCAGCATTTGACAACAGCCCCAGTGCTGGCTCAACCTGATAACACCAAGCCCTTTGAAGTTTATTGTGATGCTTCTGGTACGGGATTGGGATGTGTATTAATGCAAGATAACAGAGTAATTGCTTATGCTTCCCGAGCACTCAGACCTCATGAGCAGAACTACCCTACGCATGATCTGGAGTTGGCAGCCGTGGTTCATGCTCTCAAGATATGGAGACACTACTTGATGGGAGCTCACTGTAACATTTACACTGATCACAAGAGCCTCAAATACATTTTCACTCAGGCAGATCTGAACATGAGGCAGAGGAGATGGTTAGAATTAATCAAGGACTATGAATTGGAGGTGCATTACCATCCTAGCAAAGCCAATGTTGTGGCAGATGCCTTGAGCAGAAAGGCCCAGTGCAATTATATGAGCATGGATGTGAGAGTTACCACCCTGTGTGATGAATTGTGCAAGCTGAACCTGGAAGTTGTTTCTTCAGGTGATTTAAACTATATCTCGGTGGAGCCCACCCTGCAAGAGCAAATAGTCCAGGCACAGATTGAAGATAAGGGTGTTCAGGTTATCAAAGACATGATCAAGCAGAAGACAGAGAAATACAAGTGCTTCCGTCAGGATAGCAAGGGAGTTCTATGGTTTGGAGATCGATTGGTTGTTCCCAAGGACCCTGAGCTCAGAAAGAAGATACTGGATGAAGCTCACCTTTCAAAATTCTCCATGCACCCGAGCAGCAACAAGATGTATCATGATCTCAGATCCATATACTGGTGGACCAGAATGAAGAGGGAAATTGCCAAGTACATATCCGAGTGTGACACCTGCCAGAGGATCAAAGCCAACCATTTGAAGGCAGCATGCCCTTTGCAACCCCTTCCCATACCGTCTTGGAAATGGGAGGACATTTGCACGGACTTTATCGTGGGATTGCCCAATACCTCTAGGCACCATGATTCTATTTGGGTTATTTTGGACAGGTTGACCAAGTCGGCTCATTTTTTGCCAGTACACACCACCCACAGAACGGAGAATTATGCAGAGATCTACATTGACCAGATAGTTCGTTTACATGGGATACCAAGGACTATAGTCTCAGACAGAGGGGCACCGTTTGTGGCACGATTTTGGGAGCAATTGCAGGAATCACTTGGGACCCATGTAATACGAAGCTCAGCTTACCATCCTCAAACAGATGGCCAGATAGAAAGGGTAAATTAGATTTTGGAAGACATGTTAAGGGCATGTGTGCTACACTACGGAAAAGATTGGGACAAGTGTCTTTCCTTGGTAGAGTTTTCTTATAATAACAGCTACCAGTCCAGTCTAAAGATGGCACCTTTTGAAGCCTTATATGGGAGAAGGTGTAGGACCCCGCTGAATTGGTCTCAAGCGGGAGAGAGGGAAATATTTGGGCCAGATTTGGTACTTGAAGCAGAGGCAAAGGTCAGAGTCATCAAGAAGAACTTAGAAGCTGCTCAGGCCAGACAAAAGAGCTATCATGATAAGAGGCGGAAGCCTCTCCAATTTGAAGTGGGAGAGCATGTTTATCTTAAGGTGTCACCCACCAAGGGTGTCCAGAGATTCGGGATCAAGGGCAAGTTAGCTCCTCGCTACATTGGACCCTACGAGATCAAGGAGGCTTGTGGACCTGTAGCCTATCAATTGAAGTTGCCACCCAGCATGTCAGCTGTTCATGATGTGTTCCATGTATCTCAGCTGCGGAAATGTGTCCGCCTACCCATTGAAGTGCTACCTGAGCCAGACATTGAGATCGAACCAGACTTGTCCTATCAAGAGTACCCCATCAAGGTATCGGATTAGAAGGAGAGATCAACATGAGCAAAGTCGATCAGAATGTATAAGGTTCAGTGGAGTCACCATTCAGTAGAAGAAGCTACATGAGAGACTGAGGATTTTCTACGCTCTCGCTTCCCCGACTTAGAAGAAGCTCCACCCAGGGCTACACCATTTAAACCTACCATCACATGTGGGTTAGCTGAGCAAAGTACATCAAACTTAGAATTCAAATCCTAAGCAAAGTGCAACCCATCTTAGATGTCATACCTTAACCTATCATGCATCTAAAGGGGAGAATTGCCCAAAACCCTAAAGCAAACCCCCCTTTGGACAATGGGAACCCTAGATGTAAGTATGACCAAAAGGTCATGAAAACCTTATGATCATGGCTTGGGCCAAATATAAAAGTTGTAGTACACTTAATAACCTACAAATAATGGTAAGAAAGTAACCCCAAAAAGATTTTAGAAAAGCCCCAAAAAGTTCACCAAAGGTTTGAGCACAAAAGAAAAATCAGAAATTGCATAAGTCCAAAACTAACCTTTGACCAAAGATCACACATGTTCACCCTCATTCAAACTTCAAAACACTTCGACCCAATTGACAAAGTGGCGCCAAATTAACCCTAGAATGCCCTGGAAAAAGTTAACACCTACCCTAAGATGTTTGACACGACTTGGCACCATTTTTGTCTCGGTTTGGACATCTCTGACATAGCCGACTTCCCGCCCCCATATCTCTCTAACCCGACCACATCTACCCTTGGAACTCACATGAACTAGGTAGCTCTAGGTGCAGGGAAGAGATCTCTCACAGGCTCTAGGGCAAGATTCGTATGTTTTGGCTGCTCAGCAGAGGGAAGAACACGGGCAAAAGCAAAGAGCCACGTGTTCGACGCGCTTTGAGCTCGCCAGAGCACGCCCGCGTGCGCCCCCTTGTGCCCCGCGTCGCGCCAAAGACCAGTCGACGCCATGGCCCGCGCCCGCGCCTATAAAGCCCCCAGGGACCTTGATCGTACCCCTCCTCACGCGCTGGACCTCACCGGAGCCCAAACCCCCCGGCGTATGCCTATGCACGGCGTGCCCGCGGCCGCCCGATCCCCCTGCCACCATAGACCGGCCAGCAGAACCCTTCCCAGCCTCGTCCAGCCCTCGGAGAAGACCGTGCACACCTCGGTGAAGCTCCCCGAGCGAGGAATCGGAGTTTGCTTCGCTGGAGAGGCCAGTCCACGGTCGTCGGACTCCACCCGACCGCCGGCGAGCGTAGACCGGGTAATCCTCTGTTCCATTCTTCGACTCCGTGTGCACACAGCCTCTACGTCACCCCGTGAAGCTCACTGTGCCATTGGATTGAACTAGGTCGCCGTGGTTTGGTCGGCACACCCGCCGCCGACGAGAGCACCCGCCTGCGCACGTGGATCGGGCGATCCCGGCCACCCCCGCCGTCGAGCCGTACACTGTTGTGACCGCCAGAACCTCCCGGAGCCAAGCCCGCCCCTCGCCGGACCCCTCTCGCCGCCGGTAAGCCGCGCCACCCTTTTCTTTCTCGCGGATACTGTTTAAACCTAGGGAGGGACCGCGGGGGAGAAGAAGAGAAAGCTAGGGGGTTTTGCGCAATGTCAGTGACTCAGAGAAATAGTAGCGCGGGGGTATAACTGAGAGAGTTGGTTTGGAAATAACCCGAGGACTTCGGTGCAAAGTGGTTTTTCCAGGAAACCTTTTAATAAATCTGATTTAAATTCAAACAGAACTTGAATAATTCATATCTTCTGTTTTATTCACCCAAATCAAGTCAAACCAATTTTACCAGATCTTAAATAATGTAGGCTACTTAAGAAAAATATAAAAACCCTATGTGCTATAGAAAACTTTAGGGTTCTGATTTAAATATTAATTTGGCCAAAAACCAAATAATAGGAAGAAAAATAGTTGCACTAATTGACTGAGGTTAAGAAAAATTAGAGAAGTACTTGACCCTTTACTGACCTATTTAAAAATGATAAACCCCTCTGTCCACCCCATTAAGGTAGAGTTTACCATTTATTTTACATTGTGCTTAAGGTTAAAGAAAATAGGAAAGGTAAATTAAATAAAGAATCAGGGAGCCCCCACATTTTTGGTAGTCTATTTATTCAGTATAGTTCACTAGAAAAATTTATTATACTCTAGTTTAGTATAAAATAATTGGGATACCTTTTATTTTGAGAAAACAAGGAAAACTTAGAAAAACCCTAGAAAAATAACCCCAAGGCAAAAACACCCCAAACCTTGGGATAACTAATGGGTTGTTATTATGAATATAAGAAAAATACAAAATCTGTTGTTTGATATTTTTCAAATAACAAGTTAGTGCTAGGCACCTAATTGGCATAAAACTTTAGAAATTCACAACTAAATATCCAGTATGCCTTTTCTGTGATTTTTAACACAAAGGCCTAATATCACCTATGTGTCTGGACAAAAATAAAATTTGGTACAAAAACCTCAATTAAATCATAGCTATAGTGTAAAGTGCCCTTTTTAAACTTACTTTTGTTAATTTTGCACAAGTAATATCTGAATTAATTTTCACCTCAATTTTATAGGACAGCCTACAATGACCAATAGTAACCTGCTGTAATTTTTAGAGAATTTTTGGAAAGAGTTAAACCACTGTTGTAGTTCAAGCCCACACTAGGATTCATAATTAGAAATGAAAAAGGGGAAATTGATAGTGGAAACTGTGTCACCCTAACCCAACTAGCAAAACCCTTTTTAATTTGCCCAATGAAATATGTAAAGGGAAAATATAAATCCACTATGCTTATTCTCCACAACACCTAAACCTTGAGTGATAGGCATAAACCACTAAAAGCCACTAGGACCAAGAAACCCTAAGTTGCTAACGAACTTAGTTCTTCTTCCTTTAGCATAATGTTGTTGAATCATGCATAATCATGACATGCATATTCCTATTCATTGCATTCGATAGATTGCAACCTCACTGACGGAGAGTACGTCCTCGTGCCGGAGCAAGGTGTTGCTCAGGAGGTAGCCCCGGATCCAGCATCAGAGCCTGCACCAGAGGATCTGTCTGCCCCAGCTTTGGAAGGCAAGCCCCGGTTTTATGCATAACCTGTTCTATATGATATTTTACTACACTTAATGTTTGTAGGCTTGTATTATGCACTTAAGTGTAGGAGTTGTTTGAAACCCTAGTTGCATGAACTCAGGATTCCTTTTGAGATGGATACTAGTATGCTAGGTCGAGTAGCTGCTTTATTAATTAGGATCTCGGTAGAAGTCGAGTGATTTTTCTAGCACTCGCGCGAGGTCAGGAAATTGGTTGTATCCACTTTCTTATCATAATGATGCTGGTTGTGGACAACAATCCATGGGGATTGGTTGTCCACGGGATAAAAATTTGAATAAGGATTAAGGTGTGGTACCGTGAGTCAAGCGTTTGAACGTACTAAACACATACCGAGAAATATGGTAAATCGGTAAGCCTAGTACCTGAGTGAACCTGCCCGCAGACATATCCCCTCACGCGACCTGAGACGTGGTCTCCCATTCCGGTTATGGTGGGTACAAGTGCGGTCACTGCACGACGGCAGTCGGGGTCAGTGAGGCATTGTACGCCAAGGCGGTGAGCCCTGATCTGTTGCCAGGGAATCGATGGGGATGGTTGATGTGTGTGGGGACGAAGTGCCCCTACATATCGTGTGTTTAGGTTTACCTTGTAAGGTTTAAAAACTCGATTCGAATCGTCTGCTTCTCGCAGGTAATGAGACTGCTTGATCCATGCTGCTACATTGAGTAACAAGTGGAAATAAGATGAGTTGATACAAGATGTTGATTGCTAAAAATGTTTGCTACTATGTATGAGTAGATAGTACATATTTAGCCTTAAGAGAGTCACACTTAAAATTGCAAAGTTAAAACTTGATTTAGAAACTCAGCTAGTGCTTTTGGCAACCAAACCCCACAGCCAAACAGCTGTATGTCTAGAGGTAGAGGAGTAGACTCCTCACACCGAGTAAGTCTAGCTGAGTATTAGTATACTCAGCCTTGCTTGTGGCACAATTTTACAGGTTCTTTGGAGGACATGGTTGCTGGAGTGACTTGGCCGTCCATCTTGCCACCGGGTTGGACTATCGAATGGGACCCCGCCTCGGCTGAGGAGGAGCATGAGGAGTGATGGGACAGGCTTCCCCATCCCTTCATTTATCTATCGTTAGTTTTATTCCGCTGCACTTCGAACAATGAGGACTACTTTTGCAAAAACTCCGATGATAATGTAATAATTTAATACTCCTTAATGTATGGTTTTACGTTTTATTGTATTTGCTCTGTGACTCACCATCGAGTGAGATTGTGGTACTTGATCCTGTCAGTGGCCTCGTCGGACTAGATCCGAGGGATTGACGAGTTATTCCCATTTAAGTGTGGTCTAGCCTCTAAGGCGGGACGTAGGCACTTAAGTTGGAATAATTCGGGCAGTTCCGCCACACTTATATTAGTAAAACTTATACTTAAACCACTATTAACATAATATCATTTTATGCGCACAATGAGAAGTTAGTCGCAAATGTTTCTAATACTTAATAACAAAATCAAGAATCGTGACATATCTTTTTTTTCAAAATACAAAATAATGTCAATATCCAAAATATTTCTATTGGGCTGATCTATAATTAAATGTATACATAAGGGGTCTCTTATTAATAGTTTTGAACCATATATCTCGGAATTAATTTTATTCAAGTGCAGGGGCTAAAATGTAAAAAGGGATTCTTCTACCTTGAGCTAACCACGCGCAGGGGAGGAGCTCGGCGAGCAAGGAGGCTCGGTAGGCAGGAAGGCTCGGCCGAGATGGCTAGATCAACCGGGACGGCGGCGCGGGTATGGCGGGCAACTCTGGCATGGCGCAATTCACGGGCGCGGTGGCGGACTCCGGCGAGCGAGGAAGAGAGCGCGAGGAGGGAGAGAGAGCTCGGGTAGGGGAAAGAAGGGAGAAGGGACTCGACTTTATAGAGAGAAGTAGGGAGATGGAGAGCCGGGGAGGAGGTGGCCGGCCAAGGCCATTAATGGCGGCGGCCAATTACTTCACCGTTGATGGCGGCCGTTAATGGGAGAGGGAAAGAGGAGAGAGGGGGAGGAAAGGCGATGGTTTCCAGTGCTCCACATCGTGGGGAGGCGAACGGGCGCCAGGGAGGGGAGGGCACGGCCGATTTGTTTTTTTCTTTTTTTACATTAGAAATATAAATAAATATATTTTTATATGTTTCTAAAAATCATAATAATTATACCAAAATTACTTATAACTAAAATACTATTTTTTGGATCAATGTTTTTATATTACTTAATTGGGCTTTTAATATAAAAGAAATTCTACGAAACAACCATAAGTCAAATATGAGCAAACAAAATTTATTCTAAAGGCAATTAAAATCAAACACTTGAAAAAAACTTTAATATTATTAACACTAATATTCTAAATGTATTATTTTTAGTTGATGGTTTTGAGGTGTTACACCGTGTCACTCACCGGCATGTGTAGGCATACACTTGATATGGTGTATCTACTGCATATTGTCCAATATACGACTCACTGTAGAAGCTCCGGTGCTGAGATCCCCCATGATCGGGGTTGATTGGCCCCTCGGGGCATTGGGGATGTACTCGAGACCATACTTGGGGATGTACAATCATGTTGATAGCGACCTCCTAGCGCGGCCTCTGTCTGCTGCACGTATGTCTGGTCACAGCCTAGGGGTGACACATCTTGTCCTTGCTGATGCGGGTCGGGAGTAATTGACTGGGACTTCCGTCTCGCCGAGTTGCTCGACGGGGATCTAGTCGGTGCTCGGTGGGGACTTGGTCGATCGCTCTGCCTTGCAGGATTACTTGGTCGCCTTGCCTCGTAGATTTGCCCGGTAGGGACTTGGTCGGTCGCTTTGCCTTGTAGGGTTGTTTAGTCACCCCACCTCACAGAGTTGCTCGGTGGGGACTTGGTCAGTCGCTCCGCCTCGCAGGGTTGCTTGGTCGCCCTGCCTCATAGAGTTGCTCGGCAGGGACTTGGTCGATCGCTCCTCCTTGTAGGATTGCTTGGTCGCCCTGTCTCACAGAGTTGCTCGGCGGGGACTTTGGTCGGTCGATCCGTCTTGCTAAGTTGCTCGGCATGGCCCTAGTTAGCATGTGGGCCATTTCATAACATGCTATGGGCTTGCTATGGGTACCCTTTTCCTGAGTACCCAACACAACTCATTAAAGAAGATTAGATGCATACTTTTTCTAAGTAAGTATGATCTCATTTAAATTTCTTGTAACTTCTATACCATGACAATAGTGAGGATCTCCTATGTCTTGAGAGGAAACTCTTTCTATAAGTCCAGTAGCAAAATGTATTTCCTGATGATCTAGCCACAATAATGACATTCATAAAGTCAAGCATAAAAATTGTTATAATCTATTTATTATAGAATTATAATTATATATCTACCTTTGATGCATAAAATCGATAGAGATTAGTTTATTACTTAGCCGATAGTATCAGGCTTTAGTGGCTTGTTTTAATCCATACATTGCTTTATCAAGTTTGCAACCATATCCAGGTTTAACACATCTTCACAGCCAGGAGGTTGCTCTATGTAAACTTCTTCTAGATGTCTATGAAAAAAATGCATTCTATATATAAAGTTGACACAAGCTCCAACCTCTATAGAGAATAATAGATAGAACAATATGAATAGTCACCATTTTAACAATCAAACTAAATGTATCATCATAGCCAATGTCATATCTTTGTTTAAAACCTGCCGCCACTATTTTAGCTTAATATGGATCCAGATTGCCATCTTGCTTCAGTTTAGTTTTATAAACCCATTTGCATCCTACAATATTACAATCTTTCATAAGAGGGATTAAATAGCATGTCTTGTTTTTAACAAGATCTTTTGTCATGATAACAACACTAGGGTACCCAAGGTGCCTGAATGGAATAACTAGGGGAATAGGGAGCCAGTCTCGATGTTGTGCAATATACCGACTAGGTCATAGTTGCTCAAGCATAATGACACATGATCTATAGAGGTTTAGGCCACCCTATGTCCTCTTTCTGGTAAGCATTTCTATATGTTCGGAGCACACACTGTTATAATCCTCGAGTTATGAGGCCATAGTACCTCAATAAGGGACTGTATGACCACCTAGTTATGCTTCTTGCCTCTAGCAAAGGGCTTGGTCTTGAAGTTTCATGTCTAGCTAGGTGTTAGCCATATGCACCTTGAATTAAATGTGTGCTCCACAGTCACCTTTTATAGTCCAAAGGGGTGGAGGCATTAGAAACACATTTTTCTATGGGCCTGACCAAACAACTACGTTCATGCTAGCAGGCTTGCTCAGCACACTTCGTGGGGTTGGGTCTTCATATTATCATACTAATCAGTCTCATTGCATTAATTCTCTATCAATCATGCATTCACCATACCATTATGCTTGAGTCATCCTATCTAGTTGGCATAGACTCCTCTTACCCATCGTGATGTGTCAGTCCTTATGCCATAAGGTATTGTACTTTATTTATGTATAGAGCTAAAGGTATCATGTTTGTCCAGGTGTAGTATGTGTATCACTACATTTAATGTGGTTTGTTGATGAGATATCTTCCATTTGGGTTATACAATTTCATTAGCATGTATCGGTGTCCTTGTCATGGACTGTTGTGTCATGGCCACATTGCTCATTTATCTTGGTCGTTCTACATTTTTTACATCTCCTGTAATCCATACATACAGTATCTAGGTTATACATTCATTGTATGTTTGCTCCCAATGCTCTCAAGTGTTATATTGACCAGGGTATATATATGCCAGCACACCTATAACATCATCGGTCGTGCTTTTAATGTGTTTGTATCGTATACTTTTTTGTTTGGGTGTTGTATCCTACACTTCTTTGAACTATCCTCCAAATGGGGCTCATCTTTTGGCCTTGTATGGTTCTTGATAGGCCCCTAATATTTGTATTACCCTTATGGGCCCAAGGTGTATGACCTCTCTTGACGTGTACGGAGCCCCTAGGTTCTAACTTCTCTAAGTGACCTTGGCCATAGGGGCCTAGGGCATTATCCATCTAACATATTGGGTGCATGGAGCCCTAGGGAATTCGGACCTTCGGGGCACGAGGTACCCTCAGGCATGTGGGACCTAGAGGACATATGTACTAGATGGTTGAGGATACGATGGGTCTTGGTGCCCTATCGGTTAGGCGCCCTGGGATATGAGGGACCCCATGGTTCTAATGGCTAGGATCCTCGAGATGAGAGGGTAGCTAGTGAACCTTACATGTCAGTTGTTCTAGGGCACAAGGGATGTCATGGTCCTGACGGTTAGGGGGCCTAGAACACGGGGGGCTAGCATGCTAACGGTTAGGCCCACCCAAGCCACAAGGGGCCCCAATGGGCATTACTAGTCGGTTGTCCTAGGGTAGGAGGGGGCCCACATTCCTACGATCAGGGGGGTCGATGTCCCGTTGGCCAAGTCCCCTAGGACACAAGGCCCCCCTTTGGGCCCGACATGTTAGGTGCATGAGGGGGAAGCCATAGGGATGCCTCAAGAGTCCTGAGTCAATACAAGATTTATAAGGGCAATTTTGGTACTTTTAGTCGTAGTATGCAGGTCTTCCTTTAATACATGTCTTCCTTTAATAGGATTCTTGTGCTCGTCATGCCAATAGGGCAGCAGTGTGGGGTGTACCTTTTTCCAAGCACTGATACTTGCTATCGTCACCTTATCAAGATTAACATGTCTTGTCAATGCTTCAAACCATAATTTAAATGCTATTCCATTTGTATTATTATCTTGTGCTTGAACTACATTTTTTATTAAACTTCACAAGCTTCACAATCTAATCTTATAATCATTCATGAACTCGGTTGATATAAATATTATCATCTCACCAGGGGCATCCCTGCAATTTGGGAGGCCCTGTGCAAAACATAATAAGAAATATTAAGTAACGATATTATCATCTCACCAGCTGCTGCAGACTGCCAAACATCCAGCTTTTTAGCCCCACTTATATGAGAATCACTTTAGTCAAAACCATCCAAAATCAATGTAAACATAGAATCAGCCGAGACGTTGCGATAGTAGGAAATCATCACTTTCTACATCCTAAATACTTTGGACTCTTTTATCTTCCTCCTGACGTAATCTCCACGATATTCTAATTCTCTCCACAGCCAGATTCTCCCCACAACCATATTCTTAGCAAAACTCCTTAGAAAAAAAGTTGAACCAAATAGGCCCTAAGTTTTTTATGTCATTATAGAATGCAATAGGACTTCAATAACTTTAATTTACAAAAAATGTGCACATCCATGCAAAGAATAGTCAAAAGAACCCTATATGCACCACTTACATTAGAAAAATAATCATGTTGCTTTAACAAAAATTTATAATGTCAATAGGTCCTTTTTTGTACAATAAAATCTTGGAGGAAACTCAGCTCCATGGATAGGTCATTTGCATCTTAAGTGCAGACTTGAGATGGTGACAACAAGATTTTAAAATCTTTTTATCTAATGACTGCAATGCACTAAAGGTAAATAGGAAACTTTTTTGGTGATCTTGATAGTTTATACTGTTTAAATCTTCTTGTAAGCGAAGAAATAGCTTGATTAACAAAAGAAAGAATGGATCAATTCAACATTCTTGTGATTCTAGGGCACGTTTTGGCCAATAATTTATGCAAAATATTTTTAAAAATTAATAATATATATGAGTTACTATAAATTTCAGGGCCCTATGATTTTAGGTGTCGTGCGGTCGCACACTTCACACACCCTCAAGGACGCTCCTGCATCTCAAAAAATATGAGTGCAATAAATAATAGTGAATCTAGGACTAAAGACCTACAAGTCTCAAATATTATTAAACCCGTAATCATGTTATCATTCAATTCACCAAAAAATATACTTAGACCTTAGATGCACTTTCATTTTTAAAGTAAAGTAAATATACAATCATAAGACCAAAGTTATTCCCATTCATGAATCACAAATCACATATCATATATCTTCGGTGAAAAGGCTTTGTTTTATTTTGTCATAAATTAGGGTTTAAATAAATATGTTCTAGTCAAAGGTTTAAAATTAAATTTGACACGTGTAACTTAAAAGATAAAGTTAATTTATGTTAAGTTTGATCAAATTTATAGAAAAAGTTGTCAAACATTATGGTACAAAATAGTTGTACTATAGAAATATATTCCACAATGAATCTATAGTGCTTAAAAACCTTTTGGAGAATACGTTTAGGGCTAGTTTAGAAACTCTATTTTTCAAGGAATTTCTATTTTCTCAGAAAAATAAACTAATTTTCCTTAGAAAAATGAAAATCCCTTGTTAAAATAGGGTTCCTAAACTAGTTCTAACTAGTTCTAACGTGTTTTCACTTAAAGAAAAACTGGTTGTTCCATTTTATAAACATGGTTTTGTAGTTCTGCTTTTTTATAAAGTGGCGATGATGATACTACTTTATAAATATGGTTGTGGTGTTTCCACTTCATAAACATAGGTGCTCAAGGCATCCTTCCCTGCACCATGTGTGTATCACATATAAACCAATTTCCAAGTAATGGCGAATGCGTATGGCAGTACAAGTGTCCGAGAAAACAATGGCGAATGCGTGTATCACATATTGCTTCACAGGCATGCACCATGTTCTCCCAGTTCATCAATGATGGCCCAGTATGTGATTTCCACAAACAAACCATTAAGAGCATGCAACCATGAACTGGTTGAAATAACTCTGTATCATGGACTCACTCACTGGTATTCACATCACTATAGAACGTATAACAAGTGTCAACCAATCACAAAGATTCAGGCTGTTCGCTGCGGCTTGCTGCGGCTGCAATCCGGCTGCGGCTGCGGCTTCTACAGTATTTTTCTCTCTATGGATTGCAGCTGCAGCAGTCCAAACAGCTGCAACAGTGTCGGCTACAAGCCAGCCGAACACGCCCATTGTCATCAAGTTATCTGCAATCCGCTATCCGATGAACAACAAAGGCCTATATCTGGCTCCAATACTGTAGTATGGCAGAGACAAGTAGAGGAGGATGGCTGGAAAGGGTTGGTTGGTTCTAAGGACCACGGGCTCTGAAGAAACACAAGCACCCGCCTGCCTGCCCTTCTGGTATCATGCCACCGCCCTTGCTCGTGTCGAGGGCCTCCAGGAACCGCACCACGTCGTCCATGTCAGGGCGCTTATCCGGGTTCGCGTCCCAGCACTTCCGCATGATGTTCGCCATTGGGCTTGGGCAGCAGCGAGGGATGTCAGGCCGCAGGTTCTGCACACACAATCAGTTAGGTGGAAACCATCAGGTTGTAGTGAAGGTCTGGCACATGCATGCGCACACAAAGTATTACTGGTCGGTTCTGCCTAATATGTTCAGGTATGTGGATGATTATCGACAATGAATCCAGCAGCTGAAAACAAACCTGATGAACGACGGCGGACGAGACGTCTGCAAAACTGAGGTCTGGATATGGCATGTCACAGCAGTATATTTCCCATAAGCATATGCCAAAACTGTAGACATCACACTTTCTGTTGTATGGCTTGCCTTCAAGCACCTGCACAGACACCAATTGCTCAAGACAATTGTCCCTATACAGAACGGAAATGCAATGGCAGTCATCGTTTTTGTACAAATCTATAACAGTAGCGTAGTGTACCTCTGGGGCCATGTAGCCAAGTGTCCCAGTCGCGCCTGTCATGTCCTTTGGATTCTGAGCCTCAACACGAGCAACACCAAAATCAGCAATCTTAAGGTTTCGCTGTGTATCGAGCAGCATATTTTCAGTTTTTACGTCCCGATGTACTATCTTTCTTGAATGTAGATAGTTCAATCTGCAAAAGACACCAGATATGGTTACCGCAGTGTCGGGTATCATAATTAGGGCGTACCCAGATTATGCCCCCAAACATGCTTAACACCTAACTACCAGAAAACCATAAGACACGTTCCCCGAGGTCAAGCAAGGTTGAATCATGATTCGTTCGAGACCCCGCTCGGCGGTCGCTCAAAACTCCGCCTCGCCCGAGCCTGTCCTCGGGCGAAGCCAACACTCGAGGAAATCCTCGTCTCGCCCGAGGTCCCCTCTTCACGGAATGGCGGTTTCCGCCTCACCCGAGCCCATCTCGGACAGGAGGACAGCCCCTAGCCCAGCCTCAGTCAAAGGTCACGAGAACCGTGGAGACATGCGCATTTAATGCAATGATTCGAATATCTACCCCACGTGACACCGCAATCAAATAGGGAGCGATGGGACCAGCGGTCTCATCCACTTTCACCAACTACGATGACGCACGCCCGAGAATAATGGTCAATGCTCCCCCACGCCGACTACTGTGCTCAAACAACTCCGGATGGGACGTGCATGTCTGAACATGGTCTTACCCTCAGGAGAGAACTCCGCCTCGCCCGAAGTCGGCTTCGGCCTCGGGAGAAAACTCCGCCTCGCCCGAGCTCGGCTTCAGCCGACTGCCCCGGCAACCACTCCCCGCGAATCCTGCAAGAGGCCGCTCCGACAATTGTGCTAACCCCTCCTTGTACGACGGCATACCCCGAGGCAGGCTCGACCAAGGCCTCAGGAGGAACCTCCGTCTCGCCCGAGCCTGGCCTCGGCCTAGATAACATCGACCAAAGGACGCCACCAACTCCTATGCGAACGCTGTTGACAACGGGATGGCTACAGGACTGACGTCAAGTCTGCTTTACGCCATACGGGGAGAATTACCATGCCCTTTTCACCATACTTATCACTGTTTCAACAACTAAGGCTCAGACAGTACCTCCATCAGACAGGCTCGGGTACGCGTTCGAGCCCCACATCCTGGCCTCGGCTCTCCGTTCGGCCAAGATGCAAATACAAGGGCCAGACGTCCTTCTCCTAATCCAAGTCAACTACAAGTACAAAGGCCATTATGTCGGCCATACCGGCTACAGGGGCTCGGACTCGTCTCCTCTCCATACACGACAAACCGTGGCGCCCCTGGGATTCCTCCTTGAAGCTATAAAAGAAGGAATCCAGGGCTTCAAACAAGGAGGAGAACACTTCACGGATTTTCACCTCCACGACAGATATTGGCACTTGCCTCAATCACCACCAGATACTTTGGATTCACTCCCTCTCCCGACCAGCTTGTACCCCCTACTACAAGCATTTAGGTGCAAGATAATATAAGTCTCATCCCCCCTCTGCTGGAACTAAGGCATTCTTTCGTCCAAACCAGGATAAAAGCTTGTGTCTTCTTGCATCACCCATCTGGATCTGGGCATGCAACACTAATTCACTAGTTGGTAGGACCCTCGAGTCAAAACACCGACACACAGGATACAAGAAAATACATTATAGTGACCCAAGTTTTTTTGAAAAAGGTTTTTGTTTATCTTGCTTACCCTCTGGCAAGATCCAGTGCTATCTGAACAACAACCTTGTATGCAAGCTTCCTTCGCCTGTTCTTTATTAAATACTGCTTCAGTGATCCTCCAGCGAGATATTCGACCACAACACAACATGCTCTTGGCGGCAGCTCAGTGCGCCCACCACTGTTAGAACTATTGGCTGGAATCTTAAGGTCTGTAGTACCCATTGATGCACCAACAAACTGCGATAAAGAAAATATTGAGTAAACAAACTATGTAAGCGGACCATAAAGAAAAAAGCTAGTACTATAAAGAGTAAAGACAGCACCAAGCCACCAAGACATGACAGTCCTGGCTCCTGAATAAACATTGCACAGAAGATACATGAGTGTGCAGCTTCGTTCTAAAACATAGTAAGCTGAAATGTTCACCTTTGTAACATTCGGATGGTTGAGCTCATGCCAGACAGCAACCTCCTGCTTAAATGATGCTCGCAGTGTGGCAGTTTCAGTTTCTGACGCAAAGCCATCTTCACCCCAATCCAATAGTTTTACTATTTATGTCATAAAAGAAACAAAATTAGTTAAAACATATGAAGATCAAGGTGGTGCTGTTGATTATTTGGTAAAGCTTCACAGCATACTAGATAAAAGTATAAATTTCAATTTTACTAGTCCACTGTTCAGGTAGCTTCATCGATTGGATAACATGCTATTGAGAACTGCTGTCTTAGATGATCTACAAGAATTAACCATCACAATTTCTTTTTAAAGGACCAGGACACTAAATAAGCTCATGAGTCATCATACTACATATGCGCCAAAATCAGGCACCCAGGGCTACAGGAATTTCACAGGAATCAGTTCAGTTTCACAACAAAAAACACCAGAATTTCACAGGAAACACGATAACATATTTTTTCCCCAGGTTCCAAACATGTCCAAATGAAGCTGTCAGCTTAAAAATGAGGCTATAACAGGTTTCAGAATTAAACAATCAGAACTTCAGAGTAGAGAAAAAAACATGAATCCGCAAAGATGCAAATACTTCACAATTCGCACACAGACCACTGCAAAGAAGCTCTTTGTCAATAGCTTGTTACACAGGTATGCTTCATTTTTTTATTTACCAGCTGATACTAAATGTATCATTTGCCATGCTAGCCTGCCTGGATATATGAAAACGGTTCAACTATCTAGTGATGAAAACCAAGAAATCCTCTACAACAGCAGAACCGCGTAATCTCAGAGGCACAACTAAAGCACAAACGAAGTCAGGATGAGGTACAACAGGGGTACCTGCGACGTCCTGCCCATCATACGTGCCGCGATACACCGTGCCGTAGGTGCCCTGCGCGATGACGTAGCGAATCTCGAGCTTGGCGAGGTCGATCTCCCAGTCCTCCCTGGGCCCCTGGTTGTACGACCCCTTGTGCTTCTCCCAGGTCTTGGCCAGCTGCTTCTCCAGCTGGATGTCCAGGCTCTCGAGGTCGATCTTGTCGGCCCGCAGGTAGGACTCGCTCTTCGCCGCCGACGACGACGCGCCGGCGGCGGTCGACGTCATCGCGGCCCTGGACCGGCTTCCAACAAGTCAACTTTCCTCCCTTACCGAAGGCTTGCAGCCTCCGCGGTGGTTGCTACCACAGTTGACTCCTCCGCGCCGCCGGGGGCGGAGGCCAAGGTCGCCAATTCTTCTGCAGAAACAAGGAGGTGTAAACGGCGAGATTTCAGCGAAATTCAAGGAAGTGAGCCCCTAAAAAATCTTGGGACGCGAACTGGGTACAGAGCACGGCTCCAACACGAAGCAAACAAATCGCCGCGCGAAGGGCGGGTGGGAGCGATGGAGAGAGAGAAAGATTCGGATTTGAATTCGATTGCAGCTAGCTCCGGTAAGGGCGTGCTTACCAGCGGGAGGAGGAAATGGTCGCCAGGTCGCGGTGGATCTGCAGCTCCAGCGCGAGTACAAGGGAGGGGCGGCGGAGCACCAGGACGGCGAGGATTGTGGAAGTTAAGGCGAACCCGAGGTGACGCGACACCGCAGCTGCAGGACGCGGTAGACGGCGGCGGGAGCCGAGAGCAGGCTGCGGCCTGCGGGGACGGCGAGGCGGGTGGGTTTGGGGCGCAGGGGAGGCAGGAGCAGCCAGCAGGTGGAAGAACAGGAGTTTGGCCGCGCGTGGTAGATGGATTGTCAGAGGAGTCGGAATTGCCGGCAATAATTACGAGAAGGACAATTAGATTTGTGTCGTTATACTTCTTTCCTTTTAAAAGCATCTCCAACAATGCCTCAAACTAGTGCCTCAAATTGAAATATAGGGCTCTACACACGAAAAACTACTCCAACAGTGCCTTATTTCATAAAATTTTGTCAAAAAACTATAGGGCACCCTCTCAAGTGACTCAAATATACTACACCGTAGTGGGCTGTCTTATAATCTAGATTTAGGGTTTTACTGTTGGAGTGGGGTGTTTTGTTGGTGCCCTAAATTCTATAAAATATACTTATTTTCAAATTATAGGACATTTTTATAGGTCACGTTGTTGGAGATGCTCTAAAGTGTATCATTATTATCTATACTTCTATACTACTCTATAAGAGTCTAATATAGACCATCTGTGCACCATGGTTCTGCCCCTCGCTCGCTGACGGGTGGACCCATGTCAGCGTTCGCTCGCACTCCCTCGCGCTTGCGTCCCACCAAAATCCAACTAACCACGTATCTCCAGCGCCTGCCGCTGCCGCCTCTAGATGATGTCTAGGGTTTCCTCACCATACGCTTCGCCGCCGCCGCATGTTCCTTCCCTTTTTTGCTCGTCGCTTCCACCAAATCTGCCCCCCGGCTCCGGAGGCTACAGTTGTCCCGTCTGAAGAAGGATTCCTCTGCCTCAGCAGGCGCCTCCACCCCCGCATCACAGCCGAGCAAGCGCTACACGGAGGTTTCTCGGCTACTTATGGCGAGCGACGGCCGCATGTCTGGCGTCGTCAACCCGTCGCAGCTCATCCATTCCCCTCGTCGAGGGCATCGCCTTCGCTAACCGCTTCTCCATGTTCTCAATCCACTTTTCGCAGATCTGGGCCAACCGTGACCGCTACTGTGCGCCGAACCCGGACGACGACCTGGTCACCGGCTACGACGACAAGGACGTGGTGGTGGAGAACCTGTGTAAGCTTTGCGTGCACCGCGTCGCCAACGCCTTCGGTCGACCCTGGGTGTGGTGGGACTACACCGTCGACTACCACCTCCGCTGCTCCATGAAGGTATGGACAACAAGTACAACCGCGCTAATCCGCTCCCCCACCGAACTTCTGTCGGCACGGCGTAATCCGCTCCCCCATCGAACTTTTGTCGGCACGGCAGATCTCCACCTCGGCGCGCAGATCTCCTCCTCGGCGCGCTCCACGGTCGAGCCCGCCCATCCCGTCCACGCTGCCCCCACCAAACAACTGATCTGCTCTCCCACGATCTCCATGGAAGGCAGTCGATCGGCCTCTCCCCCGCGCTCCTTCATTAACCCCGTCCACCATGCCCGCCGAGCCTCGAGATCGCGCCGAGGAGGAGATCTGCGCGCCGAGGAGGTGCTGCTGTTCGACGTGGACGACCAGCCATCGTTCGCTCCGAAACGGCAGGTGCGGGGCAGCGAGTTCCTGGAGGACAGCTCGGCGGCACTGACGCCCCCGGCGGGGACGCTGGGCGCGGCGGCACTGACGCCGTGCTACGCCGGGCTGGTGATCTCGATTGAGCGGATGGCACGATCGCCGCTGTTGATCCGTCATTCTCGCGCCCTTGCCCTGACACACGCTCACCACCGGCCCTCGCCAACCTCCGACCATGTTCCCCACACCGCCCTCGCCAATCATTAGAGTAGTATAGATTTATTTTAGAATGCATGCCAATAGTTCATGTTGCAGATAACTGTTTTATTTTCTTCAACAGTAGTTCATCTTCAATGATTCTGTACATGCTGCTAGATTATTCATGGTTACCATCTCCTGCACATGGCAATATCTGGTGTGATTGAAGAGTTTATTCAGTGCTATGATAGGAGTATATGACTTAGTGAAATTTGTTAACGGTGGATATCCAACCAATGTTCCATATTTCTATTGAAAACAGTTACGCTTGTATTTTATTTTGTTTGACACTTATGCTTGTATTTTATTTTGTTTAACATGGGCACAAACACTTACGCAAGATCTAATTTTTTTCCCAAGACCATGCCTTATCACACATGCTACCTCTGGGTTGTGAAAAATATTTTCATTTTTGTAAATGTGCCTCAAGTCAATCGTTTGAATTTTATCAAGTCTAAAATACTTATTTGTTGTTTGTTTACCATGGCCGGCAATAAGAAGTTAAGAACACTACAGGGTAAACTGGAACACTTTAGGTTCAGCCTTGAGTGGGTTTGGTTTTATACTCCTATGGAGTTTGACACCGTCTGCAACCATTTTCAATTGATTCCGAGCTTTGGTAAAGGTTATGGTGAGTAAAGGAGTGATATGGGAATTGGGAAAGGCCAAAGTGCATAAGAAGCCGACGGGTCCCTGCTCGCGCGCCTGTCGCTCGAGGAGCCCGCGGACGAGGATCCCCTTGTTTATAGACCTCGCCTTGTGATCTCTACATCTTGTACAACTACACTGAGATTCTGTTTTTGGATCATGAAATGGACCGTACGTTGCATAACTTTGTATAATTTGCTAATAGCTTTGTGAAGGCAAACGGTACCTTGTGATCTGCTAATGCCACACACACCAACATGTCACATATGTGATAACCATGGTGATGCTAGCACTATTCGCCCCTTTTTTGCCAAAAAAACTTGGACAAAATATTCAATGGTATTGTTAGCATATTACCACATCGACTTGGTCATTCAGTAGTATTTACTAATTTGTAAGGGGTCTGTTCTTTTTTAACAAAAAAACTAAGATCGGCATGCTCATTACAGGTGAAAAGAGAATCACATGAAAACTGAGTAGCGTCACAGACAATTTGGTTGCCAGGTATCACCAATGTTCAGTTTACCATGCTATTTTTCAGAGTTTATAATGCAGATACTAGCTAATGAAGAGTTGATGCAAATAGTACCTACATGTTCTCTTGATTTTTTTTGGATAAGGGAAATTTTATTGCTTCAAGATAATCATAAGTCACAACTCTCTTGAAAACAAAAACCCAACGTCGACTACATGTTCTTTTGATACAATTGTCTTTTAATGTACCCCAGACGAAAACCTAGAAATGCGCTGTTGTAGTTTTTTAGAGTAGAGCACGCAGTAGAAATGCAATTTCCCAAGTTCTTGACGGTACTTTAGAACTACATACGGATCAGATTACTATGCGTTGGTTTTCCCTGGTTAATTCCAAATATGTTCCTATCACTTCCCTTGCAATGTTAATTCTTGCAATGTTAATTCTGAAGCCATCTGACAACTACTACTACTCATGTGCATATTCTTTACTGCTGCTATTGCCCATTGTGTTGCATCTGCTACTGCAGGGACTAGCGGTTCATGTGCACGTTTTGGTTCAAGATGTGGTGGATGACACAAAGGATGGGCTCCTCAGGCCGTGATATCCCCCTCGGAGACGCAGTTCCTCATCGTCAAAGGGTCGTGGCTCACCGGCGAGCAGCCCGTCGTGTACACCGTCTTCCTCCCCATACTGGAGGGCTCATTATGTGATATTCTTTAGTGAAACATCGACGATGAGCTAGAGATCTGCTAGGCTTGAAGTTTCTTCTCTTGAAGTACATGGTATATTTGGGAGAGATGATGTTATCAAGTCACTTAGAGGCCTCTATGAAGTCTCAAAAAATCTGAAGGAAATTAGGTTCAAGGGTGGAGCTCTTTCTCTTGATACTGCAGAGATTATGATCTTTGTTTGATGAACATGGGGATCCATGTGATAGCTATCGTTATGTGAGGAAGAATGCATGCTTCATTGTTGAGGAGCTAATGTTGTTGGCGAATATGTCAGCTGCAGAAGTCATATCTAATGCATTTCCTGATTGTGCCTTACTTCGTAGGCACCCTGAACCTAATTTGCGAAAGTCCTGAGAGTTTGAGGCATTTTGTGCTAAGAATGGTTTTGAATTGGATGTTTCATCATCTGGTCAACTCCACCTTTCACTTTCTACAATGAAGGAAAAGCTGCAGGAGGATCCTGTTATGTTTGATATTATCATGTTTTATGCTTCAAAGCAAATGCAGTCAGCAGAATACTTTTGCACAGGGGACCTGATAAGCAAGAAAGATGATTGGGCACATTATGCGTTGTCTGTCCCTTTGTATACACACTTCACTTCACCACTTCGAAGATATCCTGATATAATTGTTCACAAGACTCTGAATGCGGTGATTGAAGCTGAACAAGTGTATATGAAATAGAAGAAATCTTCTGTAGACCAGAATGGAGTTAAAGCATCTTGTGAATTGATGGATATGTGTTTTACAGGCCTTCAGTTGTGCAAAGATGCTGCTGAATCTGAAGAAGGGAAAATGGCACTTTCTGCTGCAGCTAAGAAATTTAAGGTTCCTTCCTTTGAAAATCTTGGGGAGATTGCTGAACACTGTAATGAAAGAAAGTGGGTTGGTCGCCGTGCAGAAGAAGCTGGACAGAAGCTCTACATGTGGGCTCTGATAAAGAACAAAGAGGTAACTGGTGCATCACCATTTGCAGTTTCGAGCAAGTTTTTCTGTGATATTTATTTTGAAATTTTGCTATTTATTTTTTCTTTTCAGACTGTAGTATGCAATGTTAGAGTTCTGGGACTTGGTCCCAGGTTCATGTCAGTTTATGTGCCCAAGCTTGCGGTATGATTTTTTTTGCCAACCCTGTGATTTTATGATGCAGATCGAACGAAGGATATATTATGATGAAGTTGAGGGATTATCAGTTGAATGGTTAGAAGTCACTGGAACGTTAGTGCTTGATGCATGTAGGAACAAGCCTGCTCAAAGTAGAGGAACTCAGATGAAGTGCAGGTCGATTGAGGAAGTCGCGGTGGTGGTGAACCCTTCAGAGTTGTCTGAAGAAGATGAGGAATCAGGAGTAACAGAAGCTGGCGGCTGCACTTTGTTGGCTGCTGTCGGCTGCACTATATTTCTTGTTTTCTTCTTAATAAGGTGTGAAATGCAACCCACCACCATGCATGATATTTGGACAGCCTAGGAAAGCTAATATTTTCTCAGCCTTATACCATATATGCTTGATGTGCAATTTTTTAATTGTCTTGGCAATCTGAACATCATTTTGGATAATCCCTTATTCTTGTGGTATGTCTTAGACCTGATCTAGCTTAATGACCTGTCTTTTTATTTGATGATGCATAGAGTGTATGCTTCAATAAAATGTGCGCCTGGACAGACTGCAAGTTGGGCTTGCAATATAGCGGTAAAATAACTAGATTAAAATAACAAAATTTATGTATGGTTAGGAACACAAATGGATTACGAAACCTTTTCTTATAATAATATAATACATTTGTATATACGTTATCGTAGTATTATATGTTTCCGTTGCAACGCACGGACACTCACCTAGTTATTATTTAAGAAGTTATTTAAGTGTTATTATAATAAGAACATATCAGTGCAATTGCAAGTAATCAAAGTAATTTTTAAAAATAACAATTGGATCTATATCATTAAAAGATTGCAACTTTAGATATATATCATTGGCTCTATATGTTATTAACTCATCTGGACTCCACATGTAAGTGAGATAACAATGATATATATTTAAAGTTGTAATCTTTTAATGATACATATCCAATTATTCCTTTTTAAAAACAATTTTCTGATGTGTATCAGTTTTTTTTAAAAAAAACTCTCACCTAGTATATTTTCAAAAACATCATCCAATCTACATCGACATGTTAGTTTACACGATTTGTACCAAGAGAGTGATTTGCACCTGATATGCTTTATATTGTAATTGTGTCGCGGTTTAAAATTTACAACTAAAATCACCTTCAGTCCGCTCAAGCATACGAATAGGTACCATTTCCATTAGACCCTTTGGCCCCTCCCCCTCACACCAACCTTCCTCTCCTTCTCTATCCATTTGTTGTCCTTGTGTTCCCTTTCGAATCCCATTAACATCGTCTTCTGCCCTTCCTCTAATTCCTCTCTCTCTCCACTATCGACATCATTCTAGGGCTCTTGTGCAAGCTGCCTTTGAACAGTGCGGTAGCCACGCCTTCGTTGTTCGGGAGATGACGAGTGTCGCATCATCGAACTCGACCTAGTTCGGTGACCTCCCTAGGATTGAGTGCCCCAACTGCCACATCAAGGTGATAAGAAGTGAGATAAAGAACAATTATATGTTCTACAAGTGCCCTAAAAACTTCTTCGTATGTTGGTTGGTTGGGTTTAGTTTGCTTCATTTTCTTTGTGTGTTGATTTGAGCAAGACTTCTTGTTGTAGCAAAATGATAAAACATGTGGTTACTACTAGGAAGTCTATGTGGAGTACTTGCACTTGAATCATCGTGAGATGTTGAATCTAGGTCGTGTAGAAGAAGTCAAAGAGCCACATAATAGGTGAATGGCGACTAAAAACTCCAAATGTGTTAGTTGAAGCTCTAGATGTGAGACGAAGACCTAGCTTAGTGAAGTGGTGTTCAAGATCAATGAAGTGAAAGAAGAGATTGCTAAGGGAAACAAGTCTACACTGTTGTTTAGTTGTCACATTAGTTAGGTCTAGGTTAGTTGTCAATTTAGTTGTTATTGCCATTGTGTTTGGTCATGTAATGAAGGTAGCTGGCATTTAACTAAATATTTATAGTGCATAAACGATTGGATATGTAAAGGATGGCTATCTTGGCTTCCCAAAGTTTCACCCAATCATTCAAAACACTCAAAAGAGATACTCACAGGCCAATAGGTGGCAGGATATCTCGGTGATGACTGACGAACACAGTGAAGCACTCAAATTGATTAGAAATGGGTTTGTGAGGTAACTCTATAAAATCAGTTTAACGACCTCTTTACTTCAATGGAAATGAATATGATGCTCAAACCAAAAACACACAATCAACTAGTGATGATATGTTTTGGAAAAGTTTTTGCAGTATGCACGAGCTCAAGGAACCAAAAGGATCACAAAACATGCACACAAAAGTCCGAAAGTGGCCAAAACAATGACCTACCCAAATTAGTGTGGCACTACTGCTCCTTGCACAACACTGCTACTCCCCCGATAGTGCTGCTCAATCTATTTTTAGGAGCATGCATCAAAGCTCAAAAAAGCAAAATCGATCCAAATAACCCCTGATTAAGCTAAAATTTGCACATAGCTTCATAAGGAAGTTTGAAAGGTGTCCATAAAATTTGAGCTAAAAATACTTGAACTTCATCCTCAAATCCAAAAATATAATTTCAAACCGGGGTTTTCTCAAATAGACAATCACATTGGGGTGAATGATTGCGAAAGCTTAAAATAGTTATCCCACCTCCTAATTACAAAATCAGTTTAAATAACTTTTCCAAATCTTTGCATATTACTATTATGTTAGTAAAAATGATACTATCCCAAAATCATAGCTCTAATTGACCTCTATTCTTTAATAGATTTAAGTAGATAAAATTCTGCAACTAACTTAACTAGAATCACATCAACCCGACTTTCAAATCTTAAGTTATAAACGAAACAAGACTGTTGTTGTAGAGTATGATGAAAAATTAATCAAACCCTAGTTTCAGGATTAAACAAGAACCATAAAAGGTTAATTATCCAAGCTTTATGGGTCACTAACTTGATGTCTTAGTAATAATCTAGATGATTCAAATCAACAATAACAATTGAAATTAATAATTTAATCAAGGATCAAATACAAGGCTTGCAATAAATAAGCAATAAGAGAGTAACGAGATTACCACACTAATTTTGCATACTCAACACTTCAATTACCAAGATTATGTGTACAAAGTGCTCTTCAAAAGCACTAGAGAGTTTTTCCTCAAAATTTATAAAAAAAACTAGATTAACCTCTACAATACATCTAATTTAGATCCTAATCCACATCTAATTATCGTCTATAGAAAAAAATGATCTGCTCTTTTATAAGGGAAATAGATAGATTCTAGCCTATTCCAGCCCCTCTTGGGCTAGCCATGAAAGGGAAATGGCCTCAACCATTTCCTATAATCAATTTTGGTGTTTGACGACCATCACAAAACCTATGGACTAACTAGTTTGCCTAGTTGATCTTTTTCTCACATGCATAAAGTTCATATACCTAAATAAGGAAAATAGACCCTTGGGCCTCTTCTCTAATATATGGGGCTATTGGGGGTCTTCTTCTCCGTCGAAGGTCCCCAAGACAAAGACATATTTGGCGAAGTGATTTTGAGGACTCTCACTCATTCTCTCTCTCTGCCGAAGGTCCTCGAGACGAAGATCTTATTTGGAGGCAACGATGGCGAGTATCGAAGTTGTCACCAGCTTTGGCTTAGGCCAAACCGAGGAGGAAAAGACTAGCTAGTCCTTATTGATTTATGTTACGATTAAGAACAAATGTTAAGGTTATAAATATACTTTTACCCGGGCTATGTGAGAGCACCTAGAGGGGGGCGGGTGAATAGGTGATCCTGTAAAACTTAAACTTAAGCCACCAAAAACTTGATTAGGTGTTAGCACAATAATGCCAAGTGGCTAGGGAGGAGTCTCAACAAAACACAATAACCACAAAGATATCAATCACAGAGATGGCACAGTGGTTTATCCCGTGGTTCGGCCAAGACCAACGCTTGCCTACTCCACGTTGTGGCGTCCCAACGGACGAGGGTTGCAATCAACCCCTCTCAAGCGATCCAAAGACCCACTTGAATACCACGGTGTTTTGCTTGCTTTACTATATCCCGTTTGCGAGGAATCTCCACAACTTGGAGCCTCTCGCCCTTACACTTGAAGTTCACAAAGAAGCACGGATTAAGGGAGGGATGAGCAACGCACACAAGACACAAAATCAGAATGTCAACACGCACACAAGTCGCAACAAGAGCTCGCAACACAACCCGATGAGTTCACAACTCTAATAGAGCTCTAGATGCTATCACGAAGAAACAAATGCGTGGAATCGAAGTCTCGGTGCTTAGGAATGCTTTGAGTATGCTTGGTGTGCTCCTCCATGCGCCTAGGGGTCCCTTTTATAGCCCCAAGGCAGCTAGGAGCCGTTGAGAGCATTCCAGGAAGGCTGATCTTGCTTTCTGGCGCCTGGCGCACCGGACAGTCCGGTGCACCACCGGACACTGTCCGGTGTGGATTTGTTTCCTTGTTTGGCGAAGTCGACCGTTGCTGATTGAGAGTCGTTGGCGCACCGGACACTGTCCAGTGCACACCGGACAGTCCGGTGCCCCAATGTGACCGTTGGCTCGGCCACGCGTCACGCGCGGAATCCTCGGCCGACCGTTGCCCCGGCTGACCGTTGGCTCACCGGACAGTCCGGTGAATTATAGCCGTACGCCGTTGATGGTTTCCTGAGAGCGACGAGTTCGCCTGTGAACGGCTCACCGGACAGTCCGGTGCACCACCGGACAGTCCGGTGATTTATAGTCGTACACCGCCGTCGAACTCCCGAGAGCAGCAAGTTCGCCAGAGTCAGTCTGGCACACCGGACACTGTCCGGTGCACCCAGACCGAGCTGACTTTGGCTGAACAGAGCCATCTCATTTCCAATTCAATTTTTCCTGTTTCCAGCACTTAGACACAATACATTAGTCCATAAAACAATGTACTAGGTCTAGAAACATACCTTTTGACATGATTTGCACTTTGTCCACCACTTTGCATAGATTAACACAAAAGCACTTGTGTTGGCACTCAATCACCAAAATACTTAGAAATGGCCCAAGGGCACATTTCCCTTTCAATCTCCCCCTTTTTGGTGATTTATGCCAACACAACATAAAGCAACTAGAACAAGTGCAATATCAATGCAAATGAAAACTCAATATAGTTTTGATTCATATTTGGCATATATGGATCACTCTTTGCCACCACTTGGTTTGTTTTTGCAAATCAAACTCAATTTCCTATCTCTAAGTCAAATTCACTTGTAGAGACATAAAGAGAGGTATTCCAAAAGAAATTGATCAAGGATTTCAAAAACTCCCCCTTTTCCCATAATCAACACTTCTCCCCACAAGAGGCCAACTCTTGACAAAAGAGACAATAAAAGAGTTTTGACAAACCAAAAGCTCTATTCTACTATTTTCAAAATTTCTCAAGTGGCAGCTGATCCATTTATTGCTTTGGCCTTTATTTTCTCCCCCTTTGGCATCAAGCACCAAAACGGGATCAATCCTGGCCCTTTAACCCCATTGCCTCACCAAAATCTTCAAATAAGAATACAAAGGCAATAGGAGTACATGAGATGAACTTGGAATAGGTTACCCTCTCATCGGAGTGCAGTGGAAGTCTTTCATGGTCCAAGTCCACCTTTTCCCTTTCAAACCTCCTTTGAGACTAAATCAAGCAAACTCAAGCACACTGTTAGTCTCAAAGGGTCAAGTTGTAACACAACTCCCCCTAAATATGTGCATAACTTGCAAAAGGACTTGTGAGGTCCGGGGAGTGATTGTACAACTTGAGCACCACAAGGAAGCAACGAAATGCATAAGGAACATGATCAAGGCATAAACACATGTATGCTATAAATCAATCCAAGTTCCACGAATCTAAGACATTTAGCTCACTATGCAGCCTGCAAAAGGTCTTCTCATCTAAAGGCTTGGTAAAGATATCGGCTAGCTGGTTCTCAGTGCTAACATAAAATACTTCGATATCTCCCTTTTGCTGGTGGTCTCTCAAAAAGTGATGCCGGATGTCAATGTGCTTTGTGCGGCTGTGCTCAACAGGATTTTCCGCTATTCGGATAGCACTCTTATTGTCACATAGGAGTGGGACTTTGCTCAGATTGTAGCCAAAGTCCCGGAGGGTTTGCCTCATCCAAAGTAGTTGCGCGCAACACTGTCCTGCGGCAACGTACTCGGCCTCAGCGGTGGATAGGGCAACGGAAGTTTGTTTCTTAGAATTCCATGACACTAGGGACCTTCCTAAGAATTGGCACGTCCCCGATGTACTCTTCCTACGACCTTACATCCAGCATAGTCGGAATCTGAATATCCAATCAAGTCAAAGTTAGACCCCTTTGGATACCAGATCCCGAAGCAAGGCGTAGCGACTAAATATCTAAGAATTCGCTTCACGACCACTAAGTGACACTCCCTTGGATCGGATTGAAATCTAGCACACATGCATACGCTAAGCATAATATTCGGTCTACTAGCACATAAATAAAGCAAAGAACCTATCATGGACTGGTATGTTTTTTGATCAACGGACTTACCTCCTTTGTTGAGGTCGGTGTGTCCGTCGGTTCCCATCGGCGTCTTTGCGGGCTTGGCATCCTTCATCCTAAACCGCTTTAGCAAGTCTTGCATGTACTTCGTTTGGGAGATGAAGGTGCCGTCCTTGAGTTGCTTCACTTGGAACCCAAGGAAGTAGTTCAACTCGCCCATCATCGACATCGAATTTCTGCGTCATCACCCTGCTAAACTCTTCACAAGACTTTTGATTAGTAGAACCAAATATTATGTCATCGACATAAATTTGGCACACAAAAAGATCACCGTCGCAAGTCTTAGTAAAAAGAGTCGGATCGGCCTTCCCAACCTTGAAAGAATTAGCAATTAAAAAGTCTCTAAGGCATTCATACCATTCTCTTGGGGCTTGCTTAAGTCCATAGAGCGCCTTAGAGAGCTTACACACGTGGTCGGGGTACCATTCATCCTCGAAGCCAGGGGGTTGCTCCACGTACACCTCCTCCTTGATTGGCCCGTTGAGGAAAGCGCTCTTCACATCCATTTGGAACAACCTGAAAGAATGGTGAGCGGCATATGCTAGCAATATACGAGTAGACTCTAGCCTAGCCACAGGAGCAAAAGTCTCCTCAAAGTCCAAACCTGCGACTTGGGCATAACCTTTTGCCACAAGTCGAGCCTTGTTCCTCGTCACCACCCCGTGCTCGTCTTGTTTGTTGTGGAACACCCACTTGGTTCCCACAACATTTTGCTTGGGACGAGGCACCAGTGTCCAAACTTCATTACGCTTGAAGTTGTTGAGCTCCTCCTGCATGGCCAACACCCAGTCCGGATCTAGCAAGGCCTCTTCTACCCTGAAAGGCTCAATAGAAGAGACAAAGGAGTAATGCTCACAAAAATTAACTAATCTAGAATGAGTAGTTACTCCCTTGCTAATATCCCCCAATATTTGGTCGACGGGATGATCCCTTTGAATCGTCGCTCGAACTTGGGTTGGAGGTGCCGGTTGTGCTTCTTCCTCCATCACATGATCATCTTTTGCTCCCCCTTGATCACACGCCTCCTCTTGATGAACCTGTTCATCGTCTTGAGTTGGGGAATGCACCATTGTTGAGGAAGAAGGTTGATCTTGCTCCAATTGTTCCTATGGTCGCACATCGCCAATCGCCATGGTGCGCATTGCGGCCGTTGGAACGTCTTCTTCATCTACATCATCAAGATCAACAACTTGCTCTCTTGGAGAGCCATTAGTCTCATCAAATACAACGTCGCTAGAGACTTCAACCAAACCCGATGATTTGTTGAAGACCCTATACGCCTTTGTATTTGAGTCATAACCTAATAAAAACCCTTCTACAGCTTTGGGAGCGAATTTAGAAGTTCTACCTTTCTTCACAAGAATATAACACTTGCTCCCAAATACACGAAAGTAAGACACATTGGGTTTGTTACCAGTTAGCAGCTCATACGAAGTCTTCTCGAGGAGGTGGTGAAGGTTGACCCGGTTGATGGCGTGGCAAGCCGTGTTCACGGCTTCCGACCAAAAGCGCTTGGGGGTCTTGAACTCTCCAAGCATAGTCCTCGCCATATCGATGAGCGTCCTGTTCTTCCTCTCTACCACACCGTTTTGCTGTGGTGTGTAGGGAGCGGAGAACTCGTGCTTGATCCCCTCCTCCTCAAGGAACTCCTCCACTTGAAGGTTCTTGAATTCGGACCCGTTGTCGCTCCTTATCTTCTTCACCTTGAGCTCAAACTCATTTTGAGCTCTCCTTAGGAAGCGCTTGAGGGTCCCTTGGGTTTCAGATTTATCCTGCAAAAAGAATACCCAAGTGAAGCAGGAAAAATCATCAACTATAACAAGACCATACTTACTTCCTCCTATGCTTAGATAGGCGACGGGTCCGAAGAGGTACATATGAAGCATCTCCAAGGGTCTTGATGTGGTCATCACATTTTTGGTGTGATGAGAGCTTCCCACCTGTTTCCCTGCTTGACAAGCTGCACAAGGTCTATCTTTTTCGAAATGTACATTAGTTAAACCTATCACGTGTTCTCCCTTTAGAAGCTTGTGGAGGTTCTTCATCCCCACATGTGCTAAGCGGCGATGCCACAGCCAGCCCATGCAAGTCTTAGCGATTAAGCATGCATCTAGACCGGCCTCTTCTTTTGTAAAATCAACCAAATAAAGTTTGCCGTCTAGTACACCCTTAAAAGCTAGTGAACCATCACACCTTCTAAAGACAGACACATCTACATTTGTGAATATACAATTATATCCCATATTGCATAATTGACTAACTGATAACAAATTATATCCAAGAGACTCAACTAAAAACACATTAGATATAGAGTGCTCGGATGAAATAGCAATTTTACCTAACCCTTTTACCTTGCCTTGGTTCCCATCACCGAATATTATTGAATCTTGGGAATCCTTGTTCTTGACGTAGGAAGAGAACATCCTCTTCTCCCCTGTCATGTGGTTTGTGCATCCGCTGTCGATAATCCAGCTTGAGCCCCCGGATGCATAAACCTGCAAGGCAAATTTAGGCTTGGGTCTTAGGTACCCAACTCTTGTTGGGTCCTACAAGGTTAGTTACAATAGTCTTAGGGACCCAAATGCAAGTTTTGTCTCCCTTACATTTGGCCCCTAACTTCCTAGCAATCACCTTCTTATTCTTTCTACAAATGGCAAATGAAGCATTGCAAGCATGATATATTGTATAAGGTTCATTAATTTTCCTAGGAACATTAACAACATTTCTCCTAGGCATATGATGAACAACATTTCTCCTAGCAACATTTCTATCATGCACAACACGGGAACTAGAAGCAGTCATAGCATGAGAATCAAAAGCATCATAACTTCTAAAGGCATTCCTAGAATGTCTCCTATCATGATACATGAAAGCATGGTTCTTTTGCACACTACTAGCCATAGGGGCCTTCCCTTTCTCCTTGGCGGAGATGGAAGCCTTATGGCTTGTTAAGTTCTTGACTTCCCTCTTGAAGCCAAGACCATCCTTAATTGAGGGGTGTCTACCAATCGTGTAGGCATCCCTTGCAAATTTTAGCTTGTCAAATTCACTCTTGCTAGTCTTAAGTTGGGCATTAAGACTAGCCACTTCATCATTTAATTTAGAAATGCAAACTAGGTGTTCACTACAAGCATCAATGTCAAAATCTTTACACCTAGTGCAAATCATAACATGTTCTACACAAGAGTTAGATTTATTTGCTACTTCTAGTTTAGCATTTAAATCATTGTTAATTCTCTTTAAGCTAGAGATAGAGTCATGACATGTAGACAATTCACTAGAAAGCATTTCATTCCTTTTAACTTCTAGAGCAAGTGAATTTTGTGCACTAACAAATTTATCATGCTCTTCATATAAAAGGTCCTCTTGTTTCTCTAAAAGTCTATCCTTTTCATTCAAGGCATCAATCAATTCATTAATCTTATCTATTTTAGTTCTATCCAATCCCTTGAACAAACTAGAGTAATCTATTTCTTCATCACTAGACTCATCATCACTAGAAGAATCATAAATGGCATTGTTTCGAGTACATACCTTCTTCTCCTTCGCCATGAGGCATGTGTGACGCTCGTTGGGGAAGAGGGATGACTTGTTGAAGGCGGTGGCGGCGAGTCCTTCATTGTCGGAGTCGGAGGAGGAGCAATCCGAATCCCACTCCTTTCTGAGATGTGCCTCGCCCTTGGCCTTCTTGTAATTCTTCTTCTTTTCCCTTTTGTTCCCTTTTTCCTGGTCACTTTCATTATCGGGACAGTTAGCAATAAAATGACCAATCTTACCACATTTGAAGCATGAGCGCTTCCCCTTTGTCTTGGTCTTGCTTGGCTGTCCCTTGCGACCCTTTAGCGCCGTCTCGAAGCGCTTGATGATGAGGGCCATCTCTTCATCATTGAGCTCGGCCGCCTCAACTTGCGCCACTTTGCTAGGTAGCGCCTCCTTGCTCCTCGTTGCGTTGAGAGCAATGGGTTGAGGCTCATGGATTGGACCGTTCAATGCGTCGTCTACGTATCTCGCCTCCTTGATCATCGTCATTCGCCCGCTTACGAACTTCCCAAGGACTTCTTCGGGCGACATCTTGGTGTACCTAGGATTTTCACGAATATTGTTCACCAGATGTGGATCAAGTACAGTAAAGGACCTTAGCATTAGACGAACGACGTCGTGGTCCGTCCATCGCATGCTTCCATAGCTCCTTATTTTATTGATAAGGGTCTTGAGCCGGTTGTGTGTTTGGGTTGGCTCCTCGCCCCTTATCATCGCGAATCTTCCAAGCTCGCCCTCTACCAACTCCATCTTGGTGAGCAAGGTGACATCGTTCCCCTCATGAGAGATCTTGAGGGTGTCCCAGATCTGCTTGGCATTGTCCAAGCCGCTCACCTTATGGTACTCGTCCCTGCACAAAGAGGCTAACAACACAGTAGTAGCTTGTGCATTTTTATGAATCTGTTCATTAATAAATATAGGACTATCCGAGCTATCAAATTTCATTCCATTCTCAACAATCTCCCATATGCTTGGATGGAGAGAGAACAAGTGACTATGCATTTTGTGACTTCAAAATCCGTAGTCCTCCCCATCAAAGTGTGGAGGTTTGCCAAGAGGGATAGAAAGCAAATGTGCATTTGAACTCTACGGAATACGAGAGTAATCGAAAGAAAAGTTCGAATTAACCGTCTTTCGTTTCTCGTAGTCGTCCTTTTGGGAAGAAGTGGACTCATCGCTGTCGTCGTAGTAGACGATCTCCTTGATGCGTCTCGTCTTCTTCTTCTTCCCATCTTTGCGTTTGTGGCCCGAGCCCGAGTCGGTAGGCTTGTCATCCTTCGGCTCGTTGACGAAGGACTCCTTCTCCTTATCGTTGATCATGATTCCCTTCCCCTTAGGATCCATCTCTTCAGGCGATTAGTCCCTTTGTGAAGAGAACGACTCTGATACCAATTGAGAGCACCTAGAGTGGGGGGGGGGGTGAATAGGTGATCCTGTAAAACTTAAACTTAAGCCACCAAAAACTTGATTAGGTGTTAGCACAATAATGCCAAGTGGCTAGAGAGGAGTCTCAACAAAACACAATAACCACAAAGATATCAATCACAGAGATGGCACAGTGGTTTATCCCGTGGTTCGGCCAAGACCAACGCTTGCCTACTCCATGTTGTGGCGTCCCAACGGACGAGGGTTGCAATCAACCCCTCTCAAGCGGTCCAAATACCCACTTGAATACCACGGTGTTTTGCTTGCTTTACTATATCCCGTTTACGAGGAATCTCCACAACTTGGAGCCTCTCGCCCTTACACTTGAAGTTCACAAAGAAGCACGGAGTAAGGGAGGGATGAGCAACGCACACAAGACACAAAATCAGAATGTCAACACGCACACAAGTCGCAACAAGAGCTCGCAACACAACCCGATGAGTTCACAACTCTAATAGAGCTCTAGATGCTATCACGAAGAAACAAATGCGTGGAATCGAAGTCTCGGTGCTTAGGAATGCTTTGAGTATGCTTGGTGTGCTCCTCCATGCGCCTAGGGGTCCCTTTTATAGCCCCAAGGCAGCTAGGAGCCATTGAGAGCATTCCAGGAAGGCTGATCTTGCCTTCTGTCGCCTGGCGCACCGGACAGTCCGGTGCACCACCGGACACTGTCCGGTGCGGATTTGTTTCCTTGTTTGGCGAAGTCGACCGTTGCTGATTGAGAGCCGTTGGCGCACCGGACACTGTCCGGTGCACATCGGACAGTCCGGTGCACACCGGACAGTCCGGTGCCCCAATGTGACCGTTGGCTCGGCCACGCGTCACGCGCGGAATCCTCGGCCGACCGTTGCCCCGGCTGACCGTTGGCTCACCGGACAGTCTGGTGAATTATAGCTGTACGCCGTTGATGGTTTCCCGAGAGCGACGAGTTCGCCTGTGAACGGCTCAACGGACAGTCCGGTGCACCACCGGACAATCCGGTGATTTATAGCCGTACACCGCCGTCGAACTCCCGAGAGCAGCAAGTTCGCCAGAGTCAGTCTGGCACACCGGACACTGTCCGATGCACCACCGGACAGTCCGGTGCACCCAGACCGAGCTGACTTTGGCTGAACAGAGCCATCTCATTTCCAATTCAATTTTTCCTGTTTCCAGCACTTAGACACAATACATTAGTCCATAAAACAATGTACTAAGTCTAGAAACATACCTTTTGACATGATTTGCACTTTGTCCACCACTTTGCATAGATTAACACAAAAGCACTTGTGTTGGCACTCAATCACCAAAATATTTAGAAATGGCCCAAGGGCACATTTCCCTTTCACTATGTCCCGTGCCTATAAATAGGTGAACCGTACCCTCGTACCGTTCACACTGAATTGTAATCACTTTCACGTTAACACCTTCGAACAAGCCGAAGGTATCGATGTAATATAAATTTTATTAATGTTCGTGTATACATTATGAAATACATATGTGAATGAGCCAATGGACTACATTCATTATCTTTATGTATTCTTATTCATTCATTAAATGATGAAGGCATGTCCTTCATGACCTTTGTCTAAAAATCATTATATCTAAGAGGAGATAATGCTTCGTAGGACGAAGATCCTTAATCCTTAACAATTGTGTTGCGTTGTTCACAGCATTTGAGAACAAGTGACCAATATTGGCGCCCACCTCCGGTGAACTCACTTCCACGACCGCGATAATGGCTTCACAAGGCAACCAAGATGTGGCACCTTCGGCTACGAAGCTAGTGCTCACAATCACAGGCCTCTCAAGTTTTGAACCAGCCAATAAGAAGCAGAAGAAGGAAGAATAGAGAAGGGTACACCATGTTGGAGTGCAGGGACCCTTCATCAAGTCCAAGTGGTCTCATATACCAATCACCTTCTCCAAGGAAGACCTTCGGCTCAAGGATTATCCTCACAATGATGCAATGGTTATATCTTGAGTCATCAAGGGGTTTTTGGTTCACAACATCCTTGTGGACACATGAAGTGCAACAGATATCATCTTTGCAAAAGCTTTCAGGCAGATGCAGGAGCAGGATGACAAGATACATGATGCAACACACCCCCTGTGTGACTTCGGAGGAAGGCGAATAGTGGCACTCGAGAAGATAACAATGCTAATCACCTTCGGCTATGTTGACAGCACAAGGACAAAACAAATTGTTTTTGACATTGTTGATATGAAATACCCCTACAATGCAATCATTGGTTGAGGGACATTAAATGCCTTCGAAGCAATACTCCATCCAGCATATCTATGCATGAAGATATCATCTGACTAGAGCCCCATCGCTGTGCATGGAAGCCAAGAGGCTGCTAGAAGGGCCGAAGGAAACTGGACAGATTGAAAGGCCATCCATAACATAGATGAAGCCAAAGCTCATCAATAGTATAAACATAAAAGAGATAAGGCTGCCTCAGCAGATCAACCAAAGCCTATGCTTCTGTGCGAAGACATAGCCGAGCAGAAGGTGTTGCTGGGGTCCCAATTGTCTGGTGAACAAGAGAAAACTTTGTTGAAGTTCCTGTTCAACAACAAGGATGTCTTTGCTTGGTCAGCCAATGATCTTTGTGGTGTCAACAGAGATGTCATCGAACACTCACTCAATGTAGATCCGGCTATTAGGACAAGGAAGTAGAAACTTTAGAAGATGTTCGATGACAAAGCCAAAGGTGCAAGAAATGAAGTCAAGAGACTCCTGAGCGCCGGAGTAATCAGAGAGGTAACGTATCCAGGGTGGCTAGCCAATACTGTGATGGTGAAAAAGGCTAATGGGAAGTGGAGAATGTGCATTGATTTTATGGATCTCAACAAAGCGTGTCCAAAGGATGAGTTCCCCCTTGCCAAGAATAGACTCCCTTGTGGTTGCAGTAGCCACTTTGGAGCTCATGAGTCTATTGGATTGCTATTCAGGCTATCATCAAATCTGGATGAAGAAGGAAGATGAGCCTAAGTCAAGCTTCATAACCCCTAGTGGGACCTACTACTACCTTCGAATTCCTGAGGGGCTCAAGAATGCCGAAGGAAGCTTTAGCAGAATGACTGCCAAAGTCCTTAGCTCTCAGATTAGCAGGAATGTTCTGACATACGTCGATGCCATCATAGTGAGAAGCATGAAGCAAGAAAATCACATTGCCGATTTACAAGAAACATTTGCCAATTTTAGGAAGGTCGGTCTCAAGCTTAACCCAGATAAATGTGTCTTCGGGGTGAAGAAGGGGAAATTTCTCGAGTGTCTTGTGTTAACAAAAGGAATTGAGGCAAATCCAAACAAAATAGAAGCTATACTTTGGATGGAGCCGTCAAGCACAAGAAAAGGTGCTTAGAGGTTAACAGGAAGACTGGCATCCCTCAATAGATTCATCTCAAGATCAGCAGAGAGAAACATGCCATTCTTCGAAGTGCTGAAATCAGTCGAAGTCTTTTAATGGGGACCAACTCAGCAAAAGACTTTCGAAGAGCTGAAGCAATATCTAATAGAGCTGCTTCCCACGCTGCAGTCAGTGCAGCGCTGGTGCAAGAGAAACAAGATGGCCAAGCGAAGAAGCAAGTCCCAGTGTACTTCGTCTCTGGAATACTTAGTCTGTCAAAAAGAAATTACATAGAGCTAGAGAAGGTACGATATGCTATATTGATGGCCTCTAGAAAGCTTCGGCATTATTTCCAGTCATACCATATTATAGTACCTTCGTCTCAACCTCTCAAGGACATTATAAGAAACAGATAGGCCACAGGAAGAGTTGGAAAATGGGCTGTAGAACTGAATGAATTCACTATTGATTATGTTCATAGGTCTTTGATCCAATCCCAAGCGTTAGCAGACTTTATTGCTGATTAGACGCTTGTTGGGGACTTGTTCTCAAATGCTTCGGATTAAGAACAAGGCAACATAAAAAGTGTTAAACGTTAAGGCCCTTCGTCCTATCGATCATTACTCCCTATCGGAAATAATGAATTCCGGACGAAGGTCAGAAGAAACATACCTTCGTAAATTCAGCAAGTAGTAACGAAGGATTCATAAAAAGCACGGAATGTAAATCGTGGAATCATTTCTATTTTATTAACACAAAGGAATAGAAATGATTATGAATTACAAATGTACCTTCGGTCCTGAGAGAAGATAAAAAGTACAAGCGTGACGCAAATGCCAAGTCAGCGTGAACAGTACGGGAGTACTGTTCATCTATTTATAGACGCGGGACGCAGCCCACATGAAATTACATCCATGTCCATTACATTTGTTAATAGCCTACGGAAATCAGTCAAGGTCCACGCAGTCTTTTCATCTTTAAGTCGGTTCCCCCCTCAGCAATTGCGCCGAAGCTCTCCTGCGCACAGCTTCGCCTGCGCTCGTCCTTCGTCTGGTTCAAGCTTCGTCCTGATCGTGCTTCATATTCATAGTTCTGAGCCCGAAAACACCTGCTCACATAATCCACTTGGAAAACATTGTCAAATCATGTTTTTGAGGACCTTCGGAGGACGAAGGCCCCCAACAGTAGCCCCTCGCAATATTAATTTGTTTGACAATAAATTCAGATTGCGATATGGACGAAGGCCTTAAGCCGAAGGTCCGAAAAAACACCTTCCCTTTGCTAGAATAGCAATATTCACTGACAAGCGGGGTCATTTAATTTTCAACGCCCTGGGCGTATAAATAAGAGCACACCGCCAACTCATTTGGTACGCATACTTGCCTTTTGCTTCGGCCCACTAAAATTTTTAGCGCTTGTTCATTAAGATTTGCTGTTCTTTTTGATTTCGAAGCTTCGGCCTCGGGAACAATTTTTAGCGTTCCCGAAGATGTCTGAAGGCAAGAAGACCCCTGCTGAGATGAAACTGAAGATCCCTGCTGATACGAAGCTGAGTCTCGAGGAGGAGAAGAATCTGGGGTTCTTGATAGCGATGGCAGAGACCAATACAGAGAAAATCACGAAGGAGATTCTCGAAGGTTTGTCCGAGGATACTGATGACAGCGACAGCTATGATGTGGAAAGTGGTGGGGAAGAGGCCGAAGATCGACCGTGGCGACCAAGTCACTCAGTTTTTGGGAAAACGACCATCAAGCAGAGTCACATTGATAATATGAGGGGGCGATATTTCCGAGACATATCTATCGTGAGAGCTGATACCGGGGAAAAGACTTCTCCCACCCCCGAAGAGAATGAAGTTGTGATTTTCCGAAGCTTCCTCAGGGCTGGGCTTCGATTCCCCCTGAGCAATTTTGTTGTTGAGGTACTGAAAACATTCCAAGTCTACCTTCATCAACTCACTCCTGAAGCTATTATAAGAATGGGGATTTTTGTCTGGGCTGTAAGAAGCCAAGGTTTGGAACCAAACGCTAAAAGCTTCTGCAACATACACGAGTTATTATACGAGACGAAACCCTGGGGAAAGGAGCAATACCACAACAACTTCGGGTGCTACAGCTTCGGCGCTCGCTCCGGGTCAAGCTGCCCTGTGCCGACCTTTCGGAAGAGGTGGCCCGGAGCCTGGATGACTGAATGGTTTTATGTGAAGAATGATCTAACAGCTCAAGAGAATGTGAAGAGTATTATTATGCACCCAATCTGGCAACGCTTCGGCCTTCGAAGGCCGAAGGTCGAAATGGACGAAGCCGCCGAAGAATGCCAAAGAGCCTTCGGGGTAGTCTGCTCGTTTATTGGGACAAGGGACTTGGTCCAAGAACACATTGCCTTCCGGGTATGGCCACTTGCAGAAAAGTGGGAAATGCCGAAGGAAACCATCAAAGAGTCCGACGAAGGCGGACTAGTCAGATTAAAGTATACATTCAAATATGCAGATAAATTTATTGAACCTGATGATGACTGGCTGAAAAGCATTGAAACATTAAGTGATGAATTACTTGGGGCATATTCGAAGGCTGAAAATACTGCACTATCAGCAGCCTTCGGAGGCCGAAAAAAGAAGAGACTGAACCGAGTGTTTGATGCAGTCGGGTTCTTCTACCCTGATTATTGTTATCCCATCCGAAGGCAAAAAAGGAAAAACACAACCTCTGAAAAAGAAGAAGCTGGAACCGCTCCTATCGAGCCAGAACCAAAAGGAAAAAGGTTGAAGGTTCTCACACACCGACCACGCCATATTGAACTAGCTTCGGTGCCTGAGTTTACTGGAGAAACTTCTTCGGCCGCCGAAGCTGAACAGCCAACCTTGCTGCCAAAAATTGCAGAGATGGCCGAAGCACCATCGACAGAAAAAATGGAAGAAGCGACAAATCTGACTAAGGAAAAAACATCAGAAATTTTGAGCCCTGTCGAAGCAGCAAAAATCCATAAGGGTCCAATGGTGACCCCAAAAAGGAAGAGAATGGTAAATGTACTAGATGTCTTGGAGACAATTAAGTCTTCAAGCACAACTTCAAAAAAGAGTGCTGAAATTGCTGAAGCTTCCTCTGAAGCTCCGACGCAACAAGCTGAAGCTGAAACTGGGCCTTCAGAGCCCTTCAAGGAACAAACTTTGGAGGCCGAAGCAATTAAAATACCAGAACCAATTTTAATTGAAGAAACTGACACTGCCATCCCCGAAGCGCCTGCCAGCATGTGTGATTACATCATACGACATGCTTCGGGAAAAAAACTATCTGAAGAAGAAACTCATGAAGCTAACCATTATGCAAAGGAACTGAAATATCCAAAGGGGGCAGTAATATTCAATGGGACAAATGAAGACGATTTTTTATACTGCCTGCCTGACAACAAAGAGCTCTCTGTCTGCCGAGAAATGGCCAGGAGTATTGGTTTCCCGAAGCTTGAATCTGGATTAAGCGCCATGACGAAAGAAGATCTCGCAGACAGTCTTGCGTACAACAGCCTGAAGGTACAGGAATTTAACGCTTGAAAAGAGAACCCCCTTATTTTTTACGCAACTCGTTCCTTTTTTCTTATATGAATTCTTCTTCGTATAGGGCCTGATCCTAAGCAACGCGCTAAGAGCGCAAAAGAGCGCCGAAGATGAAAGTTATGAAATTGCATTTAATAATTTACGCTCTGAAGTTATCAAACTGAGAAACGAAGCTTTGGAAAAAGATAAAATTCTGCTTACATTGGTAGATAAAGTGAAAAAAGACGAAGCTGCTTCAAGGGCCCAGACCGAAGCTCAAAAACGCGAGATTAAAGAACTTCAGAAACAGCTGGCTAGAGCTAAAGAGGAGCGCGCGCTTGAGGAAACGAAACGAGAACTTAGTGATTTTATGGTCAGCAAATTGGAATCAAGAGTTAAGGAGCTTCGGTCATCTCAGGGGAAATGCTATGTTAAATCTATAGAATGTGTGAATAAGATTAAAGCCAGCTTTGCCAGCGTCGGCGCCTTTTCCAGCGAAGAAAATTTTTCTCGAGGCAATCCCGAAGATCCGTTGGAATGGATTAGCCACGAAGCAGAGGCCTTCGAAGAGATTCTGAACAGTCGCGGCGATATCTGCGCTTTTTCGGGCGCCAGAGGAGTTGCTTCTGTCTTAGAGAAGAAAGGCTGCGATCATGTAAAATTTCTAGCTCAGTCCGAAGCTGCCTTATCTTCCGAAGACATTAAGGACCCCTCGGCCGAAGCAAGCGTGGTTGGCGGCAAATTTTTTACAGATATCTGGAACGACGGCGGCCGAGAAATGGCGCAAGAGATCATCCAAAGAAGCGAAAAAGGCATACATGATGCTAGAAAAGTAGCAGAAGCTGCCGAAGGGAGTACGGAGCCTGAAAGACAATTAGGTACCAATTAGTCATTCTTGTTGCGTTGTAATTTTCATTTCAAACTCTGCACATAGTTTGCAATATTGATGAAGAAATGTTCTCTTCCCTCAGAAGCTGCTGGGCCAACTGCCGACCCCCACACAAAAGGAGACGAAGAAATCAAACAGATGGCCGAAGCTATCATGAACAAAGTTGTTGATCAACTTCTAAATGAAGTCGCCGAAGCAGTGTTAAGAGAAGACTAGATGCTATTAGAAGAAACATTTAAATTGTGATCTATGTAATATTTTGTACATTTGGATGTAATATACAAGTTTCTTTCTATTATTCAATTCTTTACGATGCATGAAACTGTACATACATACCATTTTTGAGCCTTCGGCGAAAAAACACCTTCCCTTCTTTTCATGCTTCGTGAAGAAAACACTCTTCGTCAAAATTATCCTGATAAGACACATCCATGCTTCGTAAAAGCATCCTCCGAAGCTATTTTCCGAAGATCATCATCATGTTCCCTCGTGACTTTGCACGATTTGCACTTTCTCAAATCGTTCCTTCGAAGGTTAATACTGTGTGCCCTTCTTTTGCCGTATGCAACATGATGTATGATGCTTATGCTATGCGAAATGATGTGATGATGTTATGCTATGCATGTGACATTTGTTCCGAAGATACTCATAAAATATATTCATAAGCTCTGCATTCCCTTAGGAACGTCTTTGGAGCTTCTTCGTCTTTTACTTAGACGATCTCAGCGTTGACTTTTCGCTGTAAGCCTCCCTTAGGAGCTTCTTCGCCCTTTACTTAGGCGGTATCAGCGTTGACTTTTCGCTGTAAGCCTCCCTTAGGAGCTTCTTCGCCCTTTACTTAGGCGGTATCAGCGTTGACTTTTCGCTGTAGGCTCTGCATTCCTTTAGGAACGACTTCTGAGCAGAAAACTTACACTGCGCTCCCTTTGGAACGGCTTTTTGTGACTTCACAAACTTACTCTGCGTTCCTTGGAACGACTTTCTGTTATTCCGAAGGATTTTTAATTCGAAGGTCCTCCTTGGTAACGGAGAAAATTTTAAGCTTCAGCAACTTGGGCTTGTGGAGCAAATAGATTTTCTTCGTGGAAAACAACGAAATTATTACATGGAAACTATCAATGTTTTTTGCTTCACAGAAAATACTGCTATCAAAGGTAGGATATGTGTCAATAAATGTGCTTCGACTCTGGCACAGTGCTGTTGACTGTGCGAGCTTCGGACTGCTCCCTGAAGTCCCTCTGATGTGGAGCGTATTGACTCCCTTCTGGCTGTTGACCTTGCTGCAATGGAGGTGGGGGCGGAAGCTGCTGCCAGGAAGCTTGAGGTTGACTTGCCGAAGCTACAGAAGCTGCAGGGTGGTTGTCTATGTATTGTGGGACATAAGGCGGATGATACGAAGCAGTATGCATGACCTGCTTCGGCTGAGCTTGTTGAGATGCTGCTTCGGCAATTTCCTTTTGCTTCTGGATTGTAATATGGCACGACCTAGTGGTATGGCCCTTGCCTTCTCCACAGAACAAGCAAAACAGCCTCCTTGGCTGATCTCCGAATCTTCCGCCGAAGCCCCTGGCGCCTCTGCCTCTTGGAGCTGGTGGCCGGAAGGAAGTTTGTTGTTGCCCCAAAGCCTGTGATGAGCATTGTGGTCTATTCTGACTCCCCTTATCGTCATTCTGAGTGTTGTGGATAGAACGGACATGTCTCGGGTAGTATCTTCCTCCGAAGCCCCTGGTCATTTCAGAAAATCTGAAGGCCTCCTCCCTTCTTTGACGAAAGTCATTGTCAGCACGAATGTACTCATCCATCTTTTGAAGCAATTTCTCCAGAGTCTGAGGAGGCTTTCTAGCAAAGTATTGAGCTGCAGGCCCAGGACGAAGCCCCTTGATCATGGCTTCGATAACAATTTCATTAGGCACCGTTGGTGCCTGTGCCCTCAACCGTAAAAACCTTCGGACATACGCCTGAAGGTACTCTTCGTGATCCTGGATACACTGGAACAGGGCTTGAGCTGTGACCGGCTTCGTCTGGAATCCTTGAAAGCTGGTCAGTAACATATCCTTCAGCTTCTGCCATGAAGTTATTGTTCCTGGCCGAAGGGAGGAATACCAGGTCTGAGCAACATTCCTGACAGCCATAACGAAAGACTTCGCCATGACTGCAGCATTGCCCCCGTACGAAGACACCGTTGCTTCATAGCTCATCAAGAATTGCTTCGGGTCGGAGTGACCATCAAACATGGGGAGCTGGGGTGGTTTATAGGATGGAGGCCAAGGTGTAGCCTGCAGCTCAGCAGACAGAGGAGAAGCATCATCAAAAACAAAATTTCCCTGATGGAAATTATCATACCAGTCATCTTCGTTGACGAAGCCCTCCTGATGAAGGTCTTTCTGATGAGGCCTTCTGTTCTGCTCATCGTGAGTAAGATGGCGGACTTCCTCAGAGGCTTCGTCTATCTGCCTTTGCAACTCAGCTAGGCGGGCCATCTTCTCCTTCTTCCTTTGTACTTGTTGGTGTAGCATTTCCATATCCCTGATTTCTTGGTCTAGCTCTTCTTCCTGAAGTGTCGGGCTGACAGCCTTTCTCTTCTGGCTTCGGGCCTCCCGAAGAGAGACGGTCTCCTGGTTGTGGTCCAGCGGTTGCAGTGCTGAAGCCCCAGTCGCTGAAGCCTTCTTCGGCGCCATAGCTTCCGAAGGTGTTCAAAAAAGCTCGAAGTGGAAGTGAGTTCACCGGAGGTGGGCGCCAATGTCGGGGACTTGTTCTCAAATGCTTCGGATTAAGAACAAGGCAACATAAAAAGTGTTAAACGTTAAGGCCCTTCGTCCTATCGATCATTACTCCCTATCGGAAATAATGAATTCCGGACGAAGGTCAGAAGAAACATACCTTCGTAAATTCAGCAAGTAGTAACGAAGGATTCATAAAAAGCACGGAATGTAAATCGTGGAATCATTTCTATTTTATTAACACAAAGGAATAGAAATGATTATGAATTACAAATGTACCTTCGGTCCTGAGAGAAGATAAAAAGTACAAGCGTGACGCAAATGCCAAGTCAGCGTGAACAGTACGGGAGTACTGTTCATCTATTTATAGACGCGGGACGCAGCCCACATGAAATTACATCCATGTCCATTACATTTGTTAATAGCCTACGGAAATCAGTCAAGGTCCACGCAGTCTTTTCATCTTTAAGTCGGTTCCCCCCTCAGCAATTGCGCCGAAGCTCTCCTGCGCACAGCTTCGCCTGCGCTCGTCCTTCGTCTGGTTCAAGCTTCGTCCTGATCGTGCTTCATATTCATAGTTCTGAGCCCGAAAACACCTGCTCACATAATCCACTTGGAAAACATTGTCAAATCATGTTTTTGAGGACCTTCGGAGGACGAAGGCCCCCAACAACGCTAGGGGCTTAGGACGAAGAAAGCACAAAAGATAACGAAGCTTGGACTGTATTATATGACAGGTCATGGGGAACCTTCGACACAAGTGTAGCTGCTATCCTAATTTCACCATCTAAGATCAAAACCTGCTACGCAGCCAGATTGGAGTTCAATTGCACAAATAACATTGCAGTGTACGAAACCCTTCTCTTAGGGCTTTGAAAGCTCAAGGCAATGGGAATAAGAAGGGAAGTCCTTAAATCTGATTCACAAGTTATCACAGGCCATATCGACAAAAGCAGCAAAGCAAGAGATCCGAAGCTTGAGAAGTATCTAGATACAGTTCGAAGAATGGAAGCCTCTTTCGAAGGCTTCTCAGTGAAGAATATCCCAAGAGGAGAAAATGGGCATGCAGATTTATTAGCTAAATCAGCGGCATAGGGGCTCCCACTCCCTTCGGAAGTATTCTTTGAAACTATAAAGCACCTTCAGTCGAGCTCATGGAGCGAGCGGTGCTTACAATCTCATCAGTACACAGTGAAGATTGGAGGGCTGAGATTGTATCTTTCTTGCAAGGCAATTATCCTTTGGACGACAAAGTTTACATAAAAAGAATGCAAGCCAGGACAAGGCCTTACATGATCATAGAAGGATAATTGTATAAACAAGGAGTTTGCTCTCCATTGCTGAAGTGTTTGTCTAGAGCCAAAGGCCAAGAACTAATGAAAGAAATACATGCAGGGGTATGTGGAGCTCATATTGGGTCCAAGACTTTGCTCGGAAAAGTTTTCAAACAAGGATTTTATTGGCCGAAGGCAGCTTCAGATGCACCAGATTTAGTTCAAAAATGTAAAAACTGCCAGAAGTGTGACAGAGACCAAAGACAACATTCTTCTTTAACTCAGCTAATCCAGCCCACTTGGCCATTGCAAAGGTGGGGCCTAGATTTATTAGGCCCACTTCCACCAGCACAATGAAATTTAAAATATGTTGTGGTAGCGGTGGAGTATTTTTCGAAGTGGATCGAAGCTAAACCTCTAGCTACAATCACTTCGACCACGGTTCAGAAGTTCTTCTGGCAGAATATTGTCTGTCGGTTCGGTGTGCCGAAGGCCATTACAGTTGATAACAGAACTCAGTTTGACGCTAAAACATTCAAAACTTTTTGTGACCAAATTGGTACAAAAATACATTTTGCATCTGTGAGGCATCCGGAATCAAATGGACTGGTAGAACAAGCTAACAGAATCATTCTAACAGGAATAATGAAGTCAATCTTCAATCCGCCAAAAGGAAAGTGGTCAGCTGAATTGGTAAAAGTGGTATGGAACCACAACACTGTTGTCTCAAGGTCAACAGGATTTACCACGTTCAAGCTTTTATTCGGTGGTTGTGACACCCCATGTGTCTATTTCGTGTTATGTCGGGAGATTTATCCTAATCTTCGATGCTTAGTATAAATTTCTATTTCTCGATCGCATCTATCTCCATTTATCAAGTTACTCATGAATGTTTCACCAGGTTTGGAATTATTCGATCTAAAGAACAGCCAAATTTGGAGCCTGTTAAAACTTTTTGTTTCTTGAAGCAAACACAAATTCGAAAGTCAATCTCGTCTCGCAACTCCCATCCAGACTCATTTATTCGGACTCTCGATAGTTGTTATGTTATCCAATCGGTGTCTGAATCCGCTTTCTCGATAGCCGGTCTACGTTCAAATACTTAATCTAAATCTGCATTCTCCCGTAGAATCTCTTTGTGTCAACCTCTAATTAATTCTTATGCAAATCGACTTGTTTTCTCTATATCATAATTCATCTCTATCTATCAAGTGTATTCTAAATAATTCTAGAAGTTTAAAGCAAATAATCACATGAAAAGATAAATCCTATACATGCTTGAAACTGCTCGTCTGAACAAATGCAAATTTTGAAATTCAACAAAACCTTGTCATCTTGCTTAAACAACTCTATATAAACTCTGCAACAAAAGTTATTAAGGGTTCATGTAAAGAAAATGTCAAGAAAATGCCTCCTTCGGCCTAAAACGTCAGTTTTAGCTTTATAATGATAATACATTGACCAAAGTGGAATTTTGATTTCTAGCCAAGATATAAGGTTTGACCTTTAATAAAAGTTGGAGAACAGGTGTTATACAACAAATTTTATAATTAAACCAAGCCTTGGTTCAATCTCTAAGTATCTCAAACAGTGCCATCAAGACAGAATAAAAATCTGATTTTAGGATTCGAATTCTTCTAAGTCTGAAATCAGTGTCGTTCGGGTCGAAGTCTCGCGTTCCCAAATGTTTGTTGAACAACTCAAGTTTCCCCAAATATAAAAATTGTTAATACCTAATAGAGGCACAACATATTAAAAGATAGCATTCATCCGATTCCGTTTGACATATTTTGATACTCAGTTTTTGCAAGTTTCCACTGATTTCTAACTCACTGACAAACCAATTTTCGTGGGTTTATAACTCTCTAACCAGTGCCCGAATCACCTCAAGTCCTATACAAATATTGTAGAGTGTAGATCAAGGACGATATTTCCTACAGTAACCTTGATCCGATTCCAAAGGGAAAACGACGAAAATGGGCGTCCAAAGTCGCTCTGTCATCACCTGCCACCTGCTCGTGCAGTCTGACATGTCCAGAGCTTGGCTCTATAAATGGCAGCCCACCCTCTCCCTTCTCTCTCATGCCATTTCTCCTCTCCTTCCCCAAACCAGCCGTGGAGCATTGGCCCTCTTCCTCCCCCATCTGTGAGCTCTTCCTCGGCTCCCATGGTGGGCGCGCAGGAGCTTCCCCGGCTGGCCCTCACCTCGAGCAGCCTCCCTGCTATTCACGTGAGGAAGAAGACCTTCTTGTGCCTATGACAAGTGGGCCCAAGGCCAGATGTGAGTACACAAAAGTTGCAGATATCGTGAAATTTGTTTTGTTGGCTTCCTTATGAAATTCTCTAACTATTGGATCTATAGGTTGTCATGTTTTAGTAGAAAAGTTTTTCTGTGGGAATTCATATTTAAAAACTGGTTTACAAAATAAATAAACTTGCTTCTCTCCATAGTTTTAATTATAAAAATCCAAAAATGATGAAACTTGTTTTGTTAGTTAGATGTGGTCATACTCTAGCTAAAAAAATATAAAACTTATATGTTGTTCACTGTTTTCTTGGTGTGTTAATTAAAACATGTTAAATAGGAAAAAAATGATTGTTTTTCTTGTTATTTTTGGATCTGTAGCTCTAGTGCTCCAAATGGATTCAAATTGTTACAGTCGACTCTTGGTGTGATGCTTGGTGACTAGGTAAAAATTTTATGAATTGTGGTGCATGTATGATTAAGTTAGTGATTTAACTTGTTTAATGCACATTAAGTAGTCTTAAATGATTTATAAATAATATATAGATGTAAAAATGGAAAATAATCTTCCACTGTCCTTGCATGATATTATAGTAGCCCAAGAAAACTTAACATGGTTATGCATCCACAGAAAATAATTAGTTTTAGATTTAACTTGCTCTCACATGCTTTATTGCATTAACAATTTGTTATTTTTGTAGTAAATACAATATAAAACTTGAGCATGTGAAATTTATACATTAGTCATAATTTGCCATTACCTATGCCGCATAAAAATTATAGCCCCAAATTAGATAGTTTCATATGGTGCCAAAATGACACTCATTTTATAATTATAAGAGTTAGTGAAAAATTAGAAGTAAATGAAGGCGTGCATGTTCCTTGAAATGCTTAAGTGTCTTGATATAAACTGAAACCTGATAACTAAATCACAATGATTTAAACTTGAGAATTTGTGGCACTATCCCTCCATAATTTTGTTTGGTGCTTGAGTTAAGTGCTATTATGACCGCAAGCTGAATTTCCTGCGTGTACAGTTTTAGTGGTGCGATTAGTCTAGTTAAGTAAAGTATGTTTTCTATAGATATCTTCTATATAAAAGTTGTAGTTAACTTGTATATATAGCTTGTACTAAAGTTTCATGATCTTAGGAGTAATGGTTTAGAAGTTATGCTTCTCACAAGTCCAGCACCTAAATCTGTCCAATTTCTGAATAGAATTCAGAGATTGCTATGGTTGCTTAAGTTAATGTTACAATCAGTTTATGGTGGTCATAAGAAAGTTGTAGATGACTTTCTTATATTACTTGTGTTCAAATTTCATAACCATAGGCCAGATAGTTTAAGAGTTATAAATTTTATAAGATGATTGTTGTATTCTGTCCACTGTCAGAATATATTTTGAAAACTGTATTGTTTGTTTTAGTTAAACATAGAATCACTTCGTGGTGATTATAAAAGTTATGTAGTACTTTTTATAATCTTTCCAAAAAGTTTTGGATCACTCTTTTTGGTTATATGAATATTTAATTATGGATGTTTAAAGTGTGAAGACTGAATCTGTCCAATTCTGGACAGCAAAGCACTTGCCATGACACTATTGCCAACCTTAGAAATGAAAATGCTAGATTAATTGCTAAGGTTGATTCTAATGTTTGTGATGATTCTTTTTCAAATCTTAGAGATGATAATGCTAATTTGCTTGTTAAGATTGAAAAATTGAATGATTCTCTTGCTAGCCTTAAGCATGAAAATGAAAAATTAATTGCTAAGGCTAAAGATTTTGATGTTTGCAATGTTACTATTTCTAACCTTAGAAGTGAAAATGATATATTACATGCTAAGGTTGTAGAATTAAAATCTTGCAAACCCTCTACATCTACTGTTGAGCATGTTTCTATTTGCACTAGATGTAGAGATGTTGATATTGATGCTATTCATAATCATATGGCTTTAATTAAATAACAAAATGATCATATAGCAAAATTAGATGCTAAAATTGCCGAGCATGAACTTGAAAATGAAAAATTTAAATTTGCTCGTAGTATGCTTTATAGTGGGAGACGCCCTGGCATCAAGGATGGCATTGGCTTCCAAAAGGGAGACAATGTCAAACTTAATGCCCCTCCTAAGAGATTGTCTAATTTTGTTAAGGGCAAGGCTCCCATGCCTCAGGATAACGAGGGTTACATTTTATACCCTGCCGGTTATCCCGAGAGCAAGATTAGGAGAATTCATTCTAGGAAGTCTCACTCTGGCCCTAATCATGCTTTTATGTATAAGGGTGAGATGTCTAGTTCTAGGCAATCAACCCATGCAAAATTGCCTAAGAAGAAAACTCCTAGTGCATCAAATAATCATGACATTTCATTTAAAACTTTTGATGCATCTTATGTTTTAACTAACAAATCCGGCAACATAGTTGCCAAGTTTGTTGGGGGCAAACACAAGGGCTCCAAGACTTGTGTTTGGGTACCCAAAGTTCTTGTGTCTAATGCTAAAGGACCCAAAACCGTTTGGGTACCTAAAGTCAAGAACTAAATTTGTTTTGTAGGTTTATGCATCCGGAGGCTCAAGTTGGATCATCGATAGCGGGTGCACAAACCACATGACAGGGGAGAAGAAGATGTTCTCCTCCTATGAGAAAAACCAAGATCCCCAACGAGCTATCACATTCGGGGATGGAAACCAAGGTTTGGTCAAAGGTTTGGGTAAAATTGCTATTTCACCTGACCATTCCATTTCCAATGTTTTTCTTGTTGATTCATTAGATTACAATTTGCTTTCTGTATCTCAATTATGCAAAATGGGCTACAACTGTCTATTCAATGATGTAGGTGTCACTGTCTTTAGAAGAAGTGATGATTCAATAGCATTTAAGGGAGTGTTAGAGGGTCAGCTATACTTGGTAGATTTTGATAGAGCTGAACTCGACACTTGCTTAGTTGCTAAGACTAACATGGGTTGGCTCTGGCACCGCCAACTAGCCCATGTTGGAATGAAGAATCTTCATAAGCTTCTAAAGGGAGAGCACATTTTAGGATTAATAAATGTTCATTTTGAGAAAGACAGGATGTGTACCGCATGCCAAGCCAGGAAGCAAGTTGGTGTTCATCATCCACACAAGAACATCATGACGACTGACAGACCACTGGAGCTCCTACACATGGACCTATTCAGCCCGATAGCTTACATAAGCATCGGCGTGAGTAAGTACTGTCTAGTTATTGTGGATGATTATTCTCGCTTCACTTGGGTGTTCTTTTTGCAGGAAAAATCACAAACCTAAGAGACCTTAAAGGGATTCTTGAGACGGGCTCAAAATGAGTTCGGCTTAAGGATCAAGAAAATAAGAAGCGACAACGGGACGGAGTTCAAGAATTCACAAATTGAAGGCTTCCTTGAGGAAGAGGGTATCAAGCATGAGTTCTCTTCTCCCTACACCCCACAACAAAATGGTGTAGTGGAGAGGAAGAATCGAACTCTATTGGACATGGCAAGAACCATGCTTGATGAATACAAGACGCCGGATCGGTTTTGGGCCGAGGCGGTTAACACCGCTTGCTACGCCATCAACCGGTTATATCTACACCGAATCCTCAAGAAGACATCATATGAACTCCTAACCGGTAAAAAGCCCAATATTTCATATTTTAGAGTCTTTGGTAGCAAATGCTTTATTCTTGTTAAAAGAGGTAGAAAATCTAAATTTGCTCCTAAGACCGTAGAAGGCTTTTTACTAGGATATGATTCAAACACAAGGGCATATAGAGTCTTTAACAAGTCCTCAGGACTAGTTGAAGTTTCTTGTGACGTTGTGTTTGATGAAACTAACGGCTCTCAAGTAGAGCAAGTTGATCCTGATGAGATAGGTGATGAAGAGGCTCCATGCATCGCGCTAAGGAACATGTCCATTGGGGATGTGTGTCCTAAGGAATCCGAAGAGCCTCCAAATGCACAAGATCAACCATCCTCCTCCACGCAAGCATCTCCACCAACTCAAAATGAGGAAGAGGCTCAAGTTGATGAAGGAGAAAATCAAAATGATGAGCCACCTCAAGATGACGGCAATGATCAAGGGGGAGATGCAAATGATCAAGACAAGGAGGATGAAGAACCAAGACCGCCACACCCAAGAGTCCACCAAGCAATCCAACGAGATCATCCCGTCGACACCATCCTCGGCGACATTCATAAGGGGGTAACCACTAGATCTCGTGTTGCACATTTTTGTGAGCATTACTCTTTTGTTTCCTCTATTGAGCCACACAGGGTAGAGGAAGCACTCCAAGATTCGGATTGGGTGATGGCGATGCAAGAGGAGCTCAACAATTTCACCAGGAACGAGGTATGGCATTTAGTTCCACGTCCTAACCAAAATATTGTAGGAACCAAATGGGTCTACCGCAACAAGCAAGACGAGCATGGTGTGGTGACAAGGAACAAAGCTCGACTTGTGGCCAAGGGATACTCCCAAGTCGAAGGTTTGGATTTTGGTGAAACCTATGCACCCGTAGCTAGGCTTGAGTCAATTCGTATATTATTAGCCTATGCTACTTACCATGGCTTCAAGCTTTACCAAATGGACGTGAAGAGTGCCTTCCTCAATGGACCAATCAAGGAAGAGGTCTATGTTGAGCAACCTCCCGGCTTTGAAGACAGTGAGTATCCTAACCATGTCTATAGGCTCTCTAAGGCGCTTTATGGGCTCAAGCAAGCCCCAAGAGCATGGTATGAATGCCTAAGAGATTTCCTTATTGCTAATGGCTTCAAAGTCGGCAAGGCCGATCCTACTTTATTTACTAAAACTCTTGACAACGATTTGTTTGTATGCCAAATTTATGTTGATAACATTATATTTGGGTCTACTAACGAATCTACATGTGAGGAATTTAGTAGGATCATGACACAGAAATTCAAGATGTCAATGATGGGGGAGTTGAAGTATTTCTTAGGATTTCAAGTGAAGCAACTCCAAGAGGGCACCTTCATTAGCCAAACGAAGTATACTTAAGACATTCTAACCAAGTTTGGAATGAAGGATGCCAAGCCCATCAAGACTCCCATGGGAACCAATGGGCATCTCGACCTCGACACGGAAGGTAAATCCGTCGATCAAAAGGTATACCGGTCGATGATAGGTTCATTACTCTATTTATGTGCATCTCAACCGGACATTATGCTTTCTATATGCATGTGTGCAAGATTCCAAGCCGACCCTAAGGAATCTCACCTTACGGCCGTAAAACGAATCTTGAGATATTTGGCTTATACTCCTAAGTTTGGGTTTTGGTACCCTCGGGGATCCACATTTGATTTGATTGGTTATTCGGATGCTGATTGGGCAGGGTGTAAAATTAATAGAAAGAGCACATCGGGGACTTGCCAGTTCTTGGAAAGATCCTTGGTGTCTTGGGCTTCAAAGAAGCAAAATTCGGTCGCTCTTTCTACCGCCGAAGCCGAGTACATTGCCGCAGGCCATTGTTGCGCGCAATTGCTTTGGATGAGGCAAACCCTGCAGGACTATGGTTACAAATTAACCAAAGTTCCTCTTCTATGTGATAATGAGAGTGCAATCCGCATGGCGGATAATCCCGTTGAGCATAGCCGCACTAAACACATAGCCATTCGGTATCATTTTCTTAGGGATCACCAACAAAAGGGGGATATCGAGATTCCATATATTAACACTAAAGATCAATTAGCCGATATTTTTACCAAGCCATTGGATGAACAAACTTTTACCAACCTTAGGCATGAGCTAAATATTCTTGATTCTAGAAATTTCTTTTGATGTCTTGCACACATAGCTCATAAATATACCTTTGATCATGTCTCTTTTATATATGCTATGACTAATGCGTTTTCAAGTGAATTTCAAACCAAGTCATAGGTGTATTGAAAGGGAATTGGAGTCTTCGGCGAAGACAAGGCTTCCACTCCGCTCCATCAGATCACTCATCCTTCGCCGTCGCTCCAAGCATCTCTCCATCTTTGGTATAATCTTCACTCATATGTTTTATTTGCCAAAGGGGAGAAAGTAGTTAGAAAAGGGCCTGTATTTCACTCTAAGTATCCGTTTTTGGCGATTCATGCCAAAGGGGGAGAAAGTATTGGCCCAAAGCAAAAGGACCGCACCACCACCTAATTTTAAAACTTATGATTTTCAAATTGGTATCTCATTGTGTTCAAAAGGGGGAGAAAGTAGCACCCTTCAAAAATTGGTATCTTAAAACCCTCTTGAACACTAAGAGGAGAATTTATTGAGGGAGAGTTTTGTTTAGTCAAAGGAAAAGCATTTGAAACAGGGGGAGAAAATTTTCAAATCTTATAATGCTTCTCGAAAATCTTATTCATTTGCTGTAATACCCAATTTGTAATTTGCAAGAACTAATATCAAAGGGAGAAACAAGTTCACTTTACCTATGTGGGAATTTAAACTTTTGTGCAATCACACGTGAACACCATATTTTAAAAACCATAATTATAAAAATATATGTCACTAAATCATTGCATCATGCTGAGATTCGTATTTTGTGTGCATTTTGTGACAATATAAAATCATTTCAAAAAGGAATAATATGGGAAATTAAATCCTAAAAGAAATTCTAGAGTTCGAAAAGGAAGAAAAGGAATTCTAGAATTAGAACCAAAAAGAGAAAAGATACAAAAAATAATATATATTCAAAATAGTACTGCTTATGGCTCAATATAATCTGAGAATATTTGGTCACAAGAGTTTGAATTAAAATTTGAATACAACTTGAATTTGAAAAGAGAGAGAAGAGGAAATAAAAAGAAAAGAAAAAAAAGAAACAAACCTGTGCTTGGGCCGAATTCGCCCCCTCGGCCCACTTTCCCCTCCGAGCCACAGGTCACTACCTCACCTGCGCCGCTGTCACGCGGGCCCCACAGGTCTGTCTCTGCCGCACGCGCCATCTCGGTCTCCTGCATTCGCGCTCACGGCGTGTCTCGGTCACTCGCTGTCTGGTGGGTCCCATTTGTCGGAGTCTTCCCCAACTGCCTCGCGGGGATTTCGCCCGAGCTTGGTGGGTGGTCGCGCCAATATCGCGGCGTCGGGTGCGGCACCTCGACCCTCCGTGTGCATATGTGGCGGGGGTTTCAACGGACGTTCCCTGCTCCTGCTCGACCCCTGCATCTTGGCCCATAAATCGCGCACCCTCCCTGGTTCAAGCCCGACGCCCTCCTCCGTGCGGACTTCGACGCGGACGCCTACATCGCCGAGCTCCGCTCCTACATCCCGCTCGCCAGCATAGTCGCCGCCTCGAGCCCAACGTTAGGTCGTTGTGTGTTGTACGGTGGCGCGTGGGCAACACCACCGGTGTTCCTCGCCGAGCTCTGCAGAAACCTCGCGAGCACCTGGGTGGTCGCGCGTCGTCGGCACACGTCTCGGCGTCACCATTAATGGTAAGTCCTCACCCATCTCGTTCGCCTTCCCTCCCAGCGTCGTGTAGGGTCGTTCGGATCGGGTTTGGGTGGCGAATTTGGGCGTGCGGCGTCGGCACGGCTGCAAATCGGGGCCTCCGCCGTGGGCAGGGTCCTGTGCTTAATGGCGGATGCAATTGGTTGAGGAATATGATTCAGGGAGTCATCGATTTGGCGAGGGTTGAGCGAATTGGAGAATGGTGCTCGGGTTGGTCGGATTGGTAGACGCGATGAGCTCGCCGCCGCGCGGTGGCTCTGCTCTGGTGGTATGCTGCGCGGGGTTGAAGATGCATCCGTGGCCGTCGATTGCTAAATGAACGGATCGTGCGAGACCTCGTCCGGATGATGTCTGGACCGTTGATGTGGATAGACGGTCGGGATTAAAAAGGGAGAATACCAGTGTGGGTTTTTAGATCCGAGCCGTTGATTCCGTAGCGTGTGCATCGGATTAGATCTGGCTTATTTGAAATAGTGACCGTAGATCGGGAGATCAACGGTGCTCGATGGAAGCGGATCGAGTTGCGTTCGGTTTTGATCTGGGCCCTTGGTTTCTAATCCAGCGGCTCAGAGAGAAACGTACCCCTTCGGCTAGCATAATATGCAAAAGAAACCCTTGGTTATTTTAGTATCAACCCGCAGTCCGTGCACAGCGTTATGTGTCTTAGCAGATTTTACGCAGAGACCCCTGCACTTTTCAGTAAATGAGGCCCAGTCCAGAGAGTATTAAAAACAGAGAAATTAATATTAGAAATTCATTTTTAATACAAAAACAAATCTAGAAACTTGTAAAATGCATAGAAAATTCATTTTTGTTCCAAATTGAGTCATTCCAATTTCTAAAATTTTGTAGTATTATTCTCTATCATTTAGAATCACTGTTTTGACATGAACTCTGTTAGAAAATAAATTTATCATCTACTCCTATTATAATCACCTTAAATCTTAGGAAATTCATAACTTAAATTCTATAACTCCAAATTTAGTGATTCCAGTTCCTATGGTTTCATTTTAATGTGTATATTTTTATTGTATATTCTATTTGCATGTTTGATGTGATGTTAATTTATGCTATGCCATGTATGTATTGTATTGATGCGAGTAGACGAGCAACCCACTGTGGAACCTGAGCTTCAACAAGTTGAGATAGCTGAGCAGGAGCTCATTGAAGGCAAGTTGTGCCCTTGACCACTTTTTACCCAATAATGTTCTTTAATATCACATACTCATGCATAGGTTAATTTTGATGGGACCCAATAGGTCACCCTAGATTTGTTTATCTCATTACCTTGTTTACCCCTGAATCACTTGGGTAGTTTGCTATTGCTTTACATGGTTTTGGGATAATCAGTTATTACCTCTATGTTCCAATTCTTGTTGTTATTCTGTTTATGTTCATGTTGATATCATTAATGTTAATTGGAACATAGAGCTTAACTTGAGAACCACGTGCCACCACAAGGGAGGAATGGGACCCCTTGGCTGACTAATTAGGAAAGCTAGTGGAAGACTACCTTACCCGAAAGGGGCAAGGGCAGTAGGGGAGAGGTCAGTGCGGGGAGGTCCCTGGTTGATTTTGCTGGGATGGCAGTCAGCCAGGAACCCTTTACTGGATCTTCCCATAAACTGTAGCGGGTTTTCGGAAGCTAGTGGAACTTTGTAAAGGCCTCGTAGTGTTGCCCTGCCGTGCTTCCTAGGTAGAGGTATATGGGGAGTCGCGACCCCTTGGCAGATGGGTAACATGACTTGTGGGTAAAGGGTACAACCTCTGCAGAGTGTAAAACTGGTATACTAGCCGAGCTCACGGTCATGAGCGGCTCAGGACTCTCTGATGTTTAATTATGGAACTTAACTTCAATTTTGTCATTTGCATTGCATGGGTTTGTTATTAATTTTGTTCTATCACTTTACTTATGGTTTGGTATTTACTTACACTTAGTAACTGCTAATAAAATTTTGACCAACTACTTAAAAGCAATGCTCTGCTTTAACCCCTGTCATTGATTAAGCCTTACACATCACATGAACTCACACCTTTGTGAGTTTATGTCCACTGGTTCCCCACAACTTGTTGAGCTATGATCATGTGTGAGCTCACCCTTGCTGTCTCACACCCCCCCCCACAGGAGAAGAGCAGGTGTTTCAGGAGGAGCCTCAAGGCGAGGAGTTTGATCTGATCTAGGTGGCGTTTCCCGGTCGACATTGGCGCCGACGATCCTTAGTTCGTTTTATCTTTATTATTTTATTTTGTAATAAGTCTTCCGCTATGTAATAAATACTCTGATGTTAATGACATTTATCTCTATACACTCTGTTATTATATATGTTGTCTTCTTGGCGCATGTATGAGATGCACCTGGCTTTGTTCCTTAAAGCCGGGTGTTACAGAAGTGGTATCAGAGGAAATGTTGACTGTAGGACGAAACCTAGATAGAAACGGACAAACCCTTATCTACTTATCTCATTCTGATTCATTCCATACTTACCTTACTCTGGTTCTTTCTTATCTTGATCCTGTCTCACCTTCTACTGTTCTACTCTGATCATTCTTACCTTTTCTACTCTAAGACAAGATGGATTTCAAACCTTGGAATCCCTACCCCTATGACATTTTTAAGAGATAGGAGGCCTAAGACCAAATTAAAACTATTTTCTCTATTAAAAAAAAATGTTGGTTGATTGTTCTGATGATCAATGCCTGATTTGCTTCTTTGATTGATTGAATAGATGGACATCTTAGCATGTACCAACATAAGGTATTGAATTAGCTATAGTAGGTGAAATATTAATCTGCTTAGCTAATAAATCCCCCAAAATAACATGATTGTAAATACTGCCTTGTTTACTGCTCTTTCTTACCTTATGTATCTAACTCAGATGGTCAATACCAGGAAAGGAAAGATTATCACGCAACAGCAAGCAGAAATGAATCCTCCAAATCCCCCACCTGTTGAAACCGAGCAAGTGATCGCAACCCAAAGGCTGGTAATACAGCAATTGACAGACATGATGACCGAAATGCAAAGCCAGATAAGACAAGAACGCGAGGAAATACGTCAGGCCCGTCTGGAGATACAGCAAGAAATAAGGCAATCACGGTTGGAGAGACAACAACAAGAGCAACCACCATCTCCACCACCACCAGCTCCACCAAGCTACATAAACATATATGTAAATTACTACTATTTGTAGGATCTACATGTTCCTTTAGTTAGTATTCGGTATGATACTATTTTAGGAGGAATAAAAAGGTCTATTTGACCCCATGATTTGCTAATAAAATTATGCGTCATGCTGAGATTTTGGTTTGGGCATATGTGTTGGACAATATGAGAAAACCCATGAGAGTAATTACACCTAAAGGGACTGAAGAATCAGTGAACGGAATTACAAGAGGCTAGTTACTTACGTCCGAGTTCCTCACCTTGGAGAGTACCAGTTTTGTTTGTAAAGAAGAAAGATGGTTTGCAAGGGATGTGCGTGGATTAAAGGTTCCTTAATGATGTCACTGTGAAGAACAAGTTTCTGTTACCCCGTATTAAGGATTTATTTAATCGGATGAGAGGAGCCAGGGTATTCTCGAAGATTGACCTCCGATCGGGGTACCATCAGATGAAGATTAGACCATCCGATATTCCTAAGACGACTTTCTCGACTCGATATGGATTATATGAGTTCATCGTTATGTCGTTTGGATTAACTAATGCACCAGCTTATTTTATGGATTTGATGCATAAGATGTTCTTGGAGTATTTGGACAGATTCGTCGTGGGGTTCATCGACGATATTCTTATCTATTCTAAGAGTGAGAGTGACCATGAAGAACATCTAAGGATGGTGCTACAGAAGTTGCGAGATAATCAACTCCACGCTAAGTTTAGCAAGTGCGAGTTTTGGATTGGCAAGGGGCCATTTCTTGGACATATCATTTCTAATGGAGGGATATCAGTGGATCCTGCTAAAGTCAAGGAGATAGTGGTGTGGAGCATACCCACTACGGTTACGGAGGAACGAAGTTTCTTGGGACTTGCAGGACATTATTGGAGATTGATTGAAGGATTTTCTAAGATTGCTAAGCTTATGACCTCGCTTTTGGTGAAGGAAAGATAATTCAAATGGGACGAGAAGTGCCAAGTATACACGGACCATAAGAGCTTGAAGTACATATTTACTCAGAAGGATCTCAACCTTAGGCAACGCCGTTGGATGGAGCTTATTAAGGATTATGATTTGGAAATTCACTATCACCCGGGCAAGGCAAATTTGGTTACAGATGCCTTGAGTCGAAAGGAGCATGTTCATCTAGCTGTTGTTGCCCAGCTACTCGATGAGATTGTTGAGAATTTCAGGAGACTTAACCTGGGGATAGTTACTCACACTAAAGGAGTTATTATTGAGGTGGAAACTACTTTGGAGCAAGAGATCCGCAAAGGATAAATTGGTGATGCTAAGACACAAGAGATTAAGGATCTGATTACCGAAGATCGAGTTCCGGAATTCACGGAAGATGAGCAAGGCACAATATGGTTCTATATGAGTTATTGTGGATAGACCGACCAAAGTGGCTCATTTCATCCCGGATAAGACTACTTATAAGGGATCGCAATTGGCTAAGTTATGCATGTCTCGGATTAAGTCTCTACACAATGTACCAAGGAAGATCATTTTGGATAGAGGATCACAGTTTACCTCCAGATTTTTGGAAAAGTTTTCATGAGAATACGGATGCGAAGTTGAATTTTAGTTTGGCTTACCGCAGACTGATGGACAGACTGAAAGGACTAATCAAGTATTGGAATACATGTTGAGAGCTTGTACCCTTTCAGCATGGTAGTAGTTGGGACAAGAGCCTACCTTATGCTGAGTTCTCATATAATAATAGTTACCGGGTCAGTCTGAAGATGTCGCTGTTCGAGACTCTATATGACAGGAAATGCAGGATTCCTCTATTTTGGACCAGACTAGAGGAAGACAATTCTTTGGACCCAAACTTATTCAAGAGGCAGAAGAACAAGTTTGTATAATTCGAGAGAACTTGAGGATAGTTCAGACCAGACCAAAGAGATATGTTGATAATAGGAGAAGACCACTTGAGGTTGAGGAAAGAAATCATGTGTACTTCAAGGTGTCACCACTTCGTGGAATAAGGAGATTCAAAGTTAAGGGCAAATTGTCTCCTCGCTATATTGGACCATTCTTGATCTTTAGGAGAGTTGGAGAGATGGCATACCAACTTGAGCTACCTGATAATCTATCGGATGTGCATAATGTGTTCCACGTATCTCAACTAAAGAAATGTCTCCGTGTCCCTGAGGAACAGTTACCAATGGAAGAGCTCGGTGTTCAGGGTGATTTGACTTACACGGAGTACCCGATCAAGATTTTGGATACGTTGACTCGAGTTACAAGAAATAAGGTGATAAAGATGTGTAAAGTCCAATGGAGTCACCATGGCGAAGATGAAGCAACTTAGGAAAGAGAAGAAGAGCTTCGCATATATTTCCCCCACCTTTTCTCTAATTCTTCTTAAATCTCGAGGACGAGATTATTTTTAAGGGGGGTAGGATTTGTAATACCCAATTTGTAATTTGCAAGAACTAATATCAAAGGGAGAAACAAGTTCACTTTACCTATGTGGGAATTTAAACTTTTGTGCAATCACACGTGAACACCATATTTTAAAACCCATAATTATAAAAATATATGTCACTAAATCATTGCATCATGCTGAGATTCGTATTTTGTGTGCATTTTGTGACAATATAAAATCATTTCAAAAAGGAATAATATGGGAAATTAAATCCTAAAAGAAATTCTAGAGTTCGAAAAGGAAGAAAAGGAATTCTAGAATTAGAACCAAAAAGAGAAAAGATACAAAAAAATAATATATATTCAAAATAGTACTGCTTATGGCTCAATATAATCTGAGAATATTTGGTCACAAGAGTTTGAATTAAAATTTGAATACAACTTGAATTTGAAAAGAGAGAGAAGAGGAAATAAAAAGAAAAGAAAAAAAAAGAAACAAACCTGTGCTTGGGCCGAATTCGCCCCCTCGGCCCACTTTCCCCTCCGAGCCACAGGTCACTACCTCACCTGCGCCGCTGTCACGCGGGCCCCACAGGTCTGTCTCTGCCGCACGCGCCATCTCGGTCTCCTGCATTCGCGCTCACGGCGTGTCTCGGTCACTCGCTGTCTGGTGGGTCCCATTTGTCGGAGTCTTCCCCAACTGCCTCGCGGGGATTTCGCCCGAGCTTGGTGGGTGGTCGCGCCAATATCGCGGCGTCGGGTGCGGCACCTCGACCCTCCGTGTGCATATGTGGCGGGGGTTTCAACGGACGTTCCCTGCTCCTGCTCGACCCCTGCATCTTGGCCCATAAATCGCGCACCCTCCCTGGTTCAAGCCCGACGCCCTCCTCCGTGCGGACTTCGACGCGGACGCCTACATCGCCGAGCTCCGCTCCTACATCCCGCTCGCCAGCATAGTCGCCGCCTCGAGCCCAACGTTAGGTCGTTGTGTGTTGTACGGTGGCGCGTGGGCAACACCACCGGTGTTCCTCGCCGAGCTCTGCAGAAACCTCGCGAGCACCTGGGTGGTCGCGCGTCGTCGGCACACGTCTCGGCGTCACCATTAATGGTAAGTCCTCACCCATCTCGTTCGCCTTCCCTCCCAGCGTCGTGTAGGGTCGTTCGGATCGGGTTTGGGTGGCGAATTTGGGCGTGCGGCGTCGGCACGGCTGCAAATCGGGGCCTCCGCCGTGGGCAGGGTCCTGTGCTTAATGGCGGATGCAATTGGTTGAGGAATATGATTCAGGGAGTCATCGATTTGGCGAGGGTTGAGCGAATTGGAGAATGGTGCTCGGGTTGGTCGGATTGGCAGACGCGATGAGCTCGCCGCCGCGCGGTGGCTCTGCTCTGGTGGTATGCTGCGCGGGGTTGAAGATGCATCCGTGGCCGTCGATTGCTAAATGAACGGATCGTGCGAGACCTCGTCCGGATGATGTCTGGACCGTTGATGTGGATAGACGGTCGGGATTAAAAAGGGAGAATACCAGTGTGGGTTTTTAGATCCGAGCCGTTGATTCCGTAGCGTGTGCATCGGATTAGATCTGGCTTATTTGAAATAGTGACCGTAGATCGGGAGATCAATGGTGCTCGATGGAAGCGGATCGAGTTGCGTTCGGTTTTGATCTGGGCCCTTGGTTTCTAATCCAACGGCTCAGAGAGAAACGTACCCCTTCGGCTAGCGTAATATGCAAAAGAAACCCTTGGTTATTTTAGTATCAACCCGCAGTCCGTGCACAGCGTTATGTGTCTTAGCAGATTTTACGCAGAGACCCCTGCACTTTTCAGTAAATGAGGCCCAGTCCAGAGAGTATTAAAAACAGAGAAATTAATATTAGAAATTCATTTTTAATACAAAAACAAATCTAGAAACTTGTAAAATGCATAGAAAATTCATTTTTGTTCCAAATTGAGTCATTCCAATTTCTAAAATTTTGTAGTATTATTCTCTATCATTTAGAATCACTGTTTTGACATGAACTCTATTAGAAAATAAATTTATCATCTACTCCTATTATAATCACCTTAAATCTTAGGAAATTCATAACTTAAATTCTATAACTCCAAATTTAGTGATTCCAGTTCCTATGGTTTCATTTTAATGTGTATATTTTTATTGTATATTCTATTTGCATGTTTGATGTGATGTTAATTTATGCTATGCCATGTATGTATTGTATTGATGCGAGTAGACGAGCAACCCACTGTGGAACCTGAGCTTCAACAAGTTGAGATAGCTGAGCAGGAGCTCATTGAAGGCAAGTTGTGCCCTTGACCACTTTTTACCCAATAATGTTCTTTAATATCACATACTCATGCATAGGTTAATTTTGATGGGACCCAATAGGTCACCCTAGATTTGTTTATCTCATTACCTTGTTTACCCCTGAATCACTTGGGTAGTTTGCTATTGCTTTACATGGTTTTGGGATAATCAGTTATTACCTCTATGTTCCAATTCTTGTTGTTATTCTGTTTATGTTCATGTTGATATCATTAATGTTAATTGGAACATAGAGCTTAACTTGAGAACCACGTGCCACCACAAGGGAGGAATGGGACCCCTTGGCTGACTAATTAGGAAAGCTAGTGGAAGACTACCTTACCCGAAAGGGGCAAGGGCAGTAGGGGAGAGGTCAGTGCGGGGAGGTCCCTGGTTGATTTTGCTGGGATGACAGTCAGCCAGGAACCCTTTACTGGATCTTCCCATAAACTGTAGCGGGTTTTCGGAAGCTAGTGGAACTTTGTAAAGGCCTCGTAGTGTTGCCCTGCCGTGCTTCCTAGGTAGAGGTATATGGGGAGTCGCGACCCCTTGGCAGATGGGTAACATGACTTGTGGGTAAAGGGTACAACCTCTGCAGAGTGTAAAACTGGTATACTAGCCGAGCTCACGGTCATGAGCGGCTCAGGACTCTCTGATGTTTAATTATGGAACTTAACTTCAATTTTGTCATTTGCATTGCATGGGTTTGTTATTAATTTTGTTCTATCACTTTACTTATGGTTTGGTATTTACTTACACTTAGTAACTGCTAATAAAATTTTGACCAACTACTTAAAAGCAATGCTCTGCTTTAACCCCTGTCATTGATTAAGCCTTACACATCACATGAACTCACACCTTTGTGAGTTTATGTCCACTGGTTCCCCACAACTTGTTGAGCTATGATCATGTGTGAGCTCACCCTTGCTGTCTCACACCCCCCCCACAGGAGAAGAGCAGGTGTTTCAGGAGGAGCCTCAAGGCGAGGAGTTTGATCTGATCTAGGTGGCGTTTCCCGGTCGACATTGGCGCCGACGATCCTTAGTTCGTTTTATCTTTATTATTTTATTTTGTAATAAGTCTTCCGCTATGTAATAAATACTCTGATGTTAATGACATTTATCTCTATACACTCTGTTATTATATATGTTGTCTTCTTGGCGCATGTATGAGATGCACCTGGCTTTGTTCCTTAAAGCCGGGTGTTACATTTGCCTTTGACTAGTTGCAAAATGTCTTTGAAAAGATTTTATAAAAGAATTTGCAAAAACAAAACATGTGGTGCAAGCGTGGTCCAAAATGTTAAAAATGAAAGAAACAATCCATGCATATCTTATGAATTTCTATTGGCTCAATTCTAAGTAACCTTTGCACTTACTTTTTGCAAACTAGTTCAATTATGCACTTCTATACTTGCTTTGGTTTGTGTTGGCATCAATCACCAAAAAGGGGGAGATTGAAAGGGAATTGGGCTTTCACCTATTTCCTAATTGATTTTGGTGGTTGAATTGTCCAACACAAATAATTGGACTAACTAGTTTGCTCTAGTCTATAAGTTATACAGGTGTCAAAGGTTCACAAAAGGCCAAGAAAAAGACCAAGAAAAGGGTTCAACAAAAAGAGCAAGGGATAACCGAAGTGTGCCCTGGTCTGGCACACCGGACTGTCCGGTGTGCCACCGGACAGTGTCCGGTGCACCACCGGACAGTGTCCGGTGCAACAGGGGACTTCAAGCTAAACTCAACACCTTCGGGAATTTCCAGAGGCGCTCCACTATAATTCATCGGACACCGGACAGTGTCCGGTGCACCCGAGGAGAGCGACTCTAAACTCGCCAGCTTCGGGAATCCGCTCCGCTATAATTCACCGGACATGTCCGGTGCACACCGGACTGTCCGATGAGCCAGCAGAGTAACGGCTACTTCGGCGCCAACGGTCACCTGCAGGGGCATTAAATGCGCGCCAGAGCGCGCAGAAGTCAGACACGAGCGAGACAGCGCACCGGACAGTCTACAGTACCTGTCCGGTGCACCACCAGACAGCCAGGCGACCCCACTAGTTAGAGCTCCAACGGTCGAACCCTAACGACCGGGTGACGTGGCTGGCGCACCGGACACTGTCTGGTGGCGCACCGAACTGTCCGGTGCGCCATGCGACAACAGCCTTCACCAAACGGCTAGTTTGGTGGTTGGGGCTATAAATACCCCCAACCACCCCACATTCAAGTTATCCAAGTTTTCACACTTCTACACCTTACAAGAGCTCTAGCATTCAATTCTAGACACACCAAAGTGATCAAATCCTCTCCAATTCCACACAAAGCTTTAGTGACTAGTGAGAGAGATTTGGTGTGTTCATTTGAGCTCTTGCGCTTGGATTGCTTCTTTTCTTTCTCATTTGTTCTTGTGATCAAAACTCAATTGTAACGGAGGCAAGAGACACCAATTGTGTGGTGGTCCTTGCGGGGAAGTTTTGTTCCCGGTTGATTTGAGAAGAGAAGCTCACTCGGTCCGAGGGACCATTTGAGAGAGGGAAAGGGTTGAAATAGACCCAGCCTTTGTGGCCTCCTCAACGGGGAGTAGGTTTGCGAGAACCGAACTTCGGTAAAACAAATCCTTGCGTCTCACTTCTTCACTCACTCACGATTTGTTTTTACGCCCTCTCTCGGACTCGTTTCTATTTCTAACGCTAACCCGGCTTGTAGTTGTGATTAAGTTTGTAAATTTCAGATTCACCCTATTCACCCCCCTCTAGGCGACTTTCAGAATGCAGAGCTGAAGTACCACCTAAGTAAAAGGTGAAGAGACTCCAAAGTCGTTCCTAAGGGGATGCAGAGTCTGGGTGTGTATTTGTGTGAGTTTTTTACCTTCGGCATACATTTGCATACTTCATCACATCATTTTTTGCATTCATACAAACATGCATTAGGCATCTGTAGGTTCATCATCATGACATAAAGCATAAAGCATTAACAGAAAAGGCGAGGGTTTCTGCCTTCAATGAGAAAACGCTTCGTATATACAAAGATGCTTCGCCTCAAATAAAGTTTCGTTGTATATGAGAGAGCCGATCTTTGATTCTGCTAAAAATGTGCTTTGATGTGAACAAAAAGAAGGGAAGGTGCTTTTCGCCTTCGGCTCACTAGATTTTGGCATTGTCACCCTGACGAATGACAAAGGCAAGGGTATTGAGAAATATGGTAAGAAAAAATATAAAATAAAAGTGTAAAGGTAAATATATCTACTATACCTTGTTGAGCAGGTTTCGAGCTTCATCTCCAGCCAGCTCTCGGCCGCCCTTCGCCAAGATTTGGGTGATAAATCTATTACCTATGCTACGGGCTTCGGCCAGAACATTAATTAGATCAGATGGCGACAGGCTGAAGTTTGGCCTGTTAACAGCTCTTATGTGATTGCATCCAGCTTTCATGAAGGCAACAACCATACCACGAGAGGCCACTAGCGCACAGAAATCACCGTGGCCAGTTATGACTTTGTCGAGGACATCAACTTCCTTTTCAATACATTCAAGAGCTCCGGGAATATCTTCGGCAGAAGGGGCAACTTCTTCAGATACTACTCCGACAGAATTGGAGATCCCCTTCAGCTGCGCAATACATTGAGTAGCGAAACCGAAGCATTTATCCCAAAGATTTGTGACTGTTTCGCTCAGCTTAACATTCTTTTCAATTTTCGCTTCAATTCTCGCATTCAGTGCCTTGGACTCACGGTTGAAGCGTTTTGAGTTCTTTTCCAAAACTATCCAAGCTTCTTCCAGCTCTTTGCTCAATTTCTCGTTTCGAGAATGCACTTCGGCGAGTGAGCCTTCGGTTAAGCCCAGGAGGCTGTCTTTTTCCTTCAAGGAATCTTCAAGTTTTTTTAATCTTATCTTCAAAGCCTTCGATGACGATTTCATTTTTTCTGTCTTCATCATCTTGTTGCATCTTCAATGACATGCTCAGCAGTAGACCCTGACAAGCGAATTAAAGTTAGAATACTTAAATCGACACGAAGATAGCAAAAATGAACCATAAATGAATCTTACTTTGAAGTTTTAGTAAAACAAGCTGCCAATAATGTGATGTCTTCTATAACAACTGATGTCTTTTTCTAGCTTCGGGAATCCAATGCTCTTTGATATAGTGCTTATGATTTTAGCACCGGCGCGGTCGTGAATGCATCCCAAAATCTCTTCATCGACCCCATCGAAGAGCATGGATCTGGGCTGGTAGCCATAGGATATGGCAAACTATTTCACTGATATATCCTCTTCGGAAAGTTGTTGGCCACCCTGGTGCCGAAGGTTGAAATTCTTATCTTTCAAAGAGGTATCTTTAATTCTTTTTCCCTTATCAAAAGGCGATGCGACTACATCTTTCTCAGCAACCACATCTGATATAAGTCTGTCGATTTCTGACATTATGGTTGCAAGATTATCGACTACGACGTTCAGCATCGACATGCATAATTGCTTTATCCGCCGAAGCTAGGGGCGGGGTCTATTCAATAGCCTGCATCACATTCATCATCTGTTGTTTCTTCTATCCCCCAGCTTTTCCCTCAACAGCCGAAGCAGTTTCCTTTGACTGCAAGAGGCTAGTCAGATCTAACCTTAGAGGACTTAACAGTGCAAATGGGATGGGTTTAGTCATTACCTTCAGAATTTCTGAAACCTCAACAGCAGAAGGCGAAGAAGGATCTATAGTCTTCTCTAGCACATCTTGTACCTTTGTATCCATAGAAGATATCCTGACGAGTCTTCGTTTCTTGCGAGCCGAATCCTTCGGCTCCGATAGAGTTTTTGGCTTCTTCAAAGCTTTCTGGTCCTCCTTGACTGACCGGATGGCCTGTCTATTGAGAATGATGACAACTCTTTTCCTTTTAGCTCCTCCGGCCCCTTCATCAAGTCTCTCGTAATCAAGATACTCAAAATTCAGAGCGTCCATCACACGGTTCAACCTTCGTTTTAGACGGGTGCCGAAGGCAGCAGTTATCAATTGATTCTCTTTCTTCGTATACTTTGAAAGAATTTCATTGCACATCGTCTCTATCAGTTCTAGCCATTCAATGCACGGTTTGCTAAACTTCTTCTGGAATTTAAACTTGTAAGGGAGTTGAACAAGTTCATACTTCTTTCCTTCTTCCTTTTTCTTCGGCATTCCCCAACCACCAGAGGTTGGAAATGTCCTGTTCGCCAAGTATTCTTGCACCAAGTCCCTGGTGCTAATGTGCTTAGCGACAACTCTAAACTCCACCTCAGCAAGTTGGCATGGGGACCCTAGCTGCATATTGCATAGAGGTCGAGTCATGTCGAAGTTCAGTTTCAAGGGACTCATTACCATGGTCATGAGTTTCTCCCTTTTCATCTCATTGGCCTTCACGTAAAACCATTTGTTTGTCCACCCGATCGGCCACTTGCTGTGGTAACCAATCATGGGGGCCTTTGTGTCCTTTCGGTATGCAAAGTTGTAGCATCCAAAGTTCTTGTGTAGGCTGTCAGCTCTCGCCTTCATCTGATAGTGAAGCTCATGCTCCCGGTAGAACCCTTCAGCGTTGGCACTTTTTCCTTGGCTTCGAAGAGCCCAAATATACATGCTGAACCTAACGATGGCGTTGGGGGTCAGCTGGCATAGGTAGATTTCAAACTTTTTCAAAACCTCACCAATCATCTCATAAAGGGGGAACCAAAGTCCTGCCCTGAAGAAGCTCTTGAAGACTACAACTTCATCCTCCTTCGGCTCTGGAATCGTATCCTCTCCAGCAAAACGAACCAGTTCATCATCATTTTCTCCAAAATATCCCAATTTCTTCATTAGAACTAAATCCTCAGCTTTAACTATGGATCTATCGAATTCAATATGGATAGGCTTTGTCGGACATAGGATGCTATCATCATCCTCACTTTCATTTTCACTTTCTACTTCGGCAACGGTCTGTTCAGTTTCGGCATTAGCAACACCTTCAGCAATAATTTCTTCCTGCACAACCAACCCAGAACGCCTCGTCATTTCTGAGATGGGAGCTGTCTCAATCGTTTTAGTCTCATCCCCCTCACGGGTCACCCTAGCAGTTGATCTTACTCTGGCCATTTCATTGTTTACACTCTAAGCAGACGAAGTTGAGCATCAGCGGTGAAATGCTTGTTCGAAACGTAATGCACAAAGCTTTGCCTTCGGTGAAAATTTTCAACAGCACAACGGCGCAATAGCAATGAATGTTGTGGTAACTTCTCACCAACTTGTTTGTTTATATAGCCCTGCAGGAGAAGAAGGTGAACCGCCAAGACACCCATACTGACTGATCGGTGGACCAATAAGTGATGTGAATATTTTATTCATTTTTTAATAACAAACTTAGGGAAGGTGTTTTTCGGACCTTCGACATCTGAAGCCTTCGTATTATTTGTGGATCGAGCTCGTTATGAAAAAACGATCTAGCACCGCGAAGGGGCTACTGTTGGGGTCTTCTCCGCCGAAAGTCCTCAAGACAAAGACATCTTCGGCAAAGTGATTATGAGGACTCCCTCTCTTTCTTTGTCGAAGGTCCTCGAGATGAAGATCTTATTTGGAAGCAACGATGGCGAGTATCGAAGCTGTCACCAGCTTCGGCTTAGGCCAAACCAAGGAGGAAAAGACTAGCTAGTCTCTAGTGGTTTATGTTACGATTAAGAACAAATGTTAAGGTCATAAATGTACTTTTACCCGGGCTGTGTCTCGTGCCTATAAATAGGTGAACAGTACCCACGTATTGTTCACGCTGAATTGTAATCACTTTCACGTCAGCACCTTCGAACAAGCCGAAGGTATCAATGTAATATAAATTTTATTAATGTTCGTGTATACATTATGAAATACATATGTGAATGAGTCAATGGACTACATTCATTATCTTTATTTATTCTTATTCATTCATTAAATGATGAAGGCATGTCCTTCATGACCTTCGTCTGAAGATCATTATATCCAAGAGGAGATAATGCTTCAAAGGACGAAGATCCTTAATCCTTAACAATTGTGTTGCCTTGTTCTTCATTCACAGCATTTGAGAACAAGACCAATAGGGGCAAGTCAGACTTGCACCAGCCTGTGGCGCACCGGATTGTCCGGTGCCCAGGCTGGCGCACCCGACGAACAAACCACTCTCGAGAAAACGTAGCGCTACTCGGCTAAAATTCACTGGACTATTCGGTGTGTCACCGGACTGCTCGGTGAGCCCACGAGCAACGGTCGACTTTGCCAATGGTTGACTGCCACCACAGTCAGAAGCGTCAGAAGATCAGAAACAGTCAGCGACATTAGGTCGCACCGGACTATCCGGTGCACCACAAGGACAGGCGAATTCAATGGTCGACTGCTGCAAACCCCAACGGTCGGCTGATGTGGCTGGCACCGGACAATGAGTAGTGCAGTGTTAGGTGCGCACCGGACTGTCAGGTACGCCCGTCGATAGAAAGTTACAGCCAATGGCTAGAATAGTGGTTGGGGCTATAAATACCCCCAACCACCACCATTCAAAGCATCCAAGCTTTCCACTCTCCACATTCAATACAAAAGCAAAGAATCAATTCCAAGACACATTCAAAGCCTCCAATTGTCTCTAAGTGCCACAATTAAGACAAGCGATCAATAGTTATTAGTGACTTGAGAGAGGGTGATTTGTGTTTCATTTGTTGCTTGGTGTGCTTTCTTCATCTCTTTCTAAATCATTTCCAACCCTCCACCCCATGAATTAGAGATAGGCTTATATCTGAACTTTGGAAAGTGGTGGAATGTCAAATTCCAAACTAAATAAGTTACTTTATTGAGTGAATTCCAATTCCTCTAAAATGAAGGGATCCAAACGCCCCATAAGTGATTTGTAAAGCTAGCAAGAGACACCTAAGTGTGTGGTGATCCTTACGGGGTCTTTATGACCCTTGAGATTAAGAAGAAGCACTCAACCGGTCTAGGTGACCGATTGAGAGAGGGAAAGGGTTGAAAAAGACCCGACCTTCATGGCCTCCTCAACGGGGAGTAGGTTCATTGGAACCGAACCTCAGGAAACAAATCGTCGTGTTCATTTGTGTTGATCATCACCATTTGATTTGTTTCTTCCCTTTCCTCTCTCTCTAAAGGTTCTCTTGCTCTAATCCTTTGAGTTAGCTCCCAAAGTTATCCGCATCGATTGAGCAACTCATAGCAAGAAGAACTATCTTCCGCACTCCGTATTAATTATTGTTTGTTTCTAATCCTAAGCCTGGGTGAAGTTCGTGTTCAAAGTTCATAATTTACAGGTTTTTCCTATTCACCCCCTCTAGGCGACTTTCAATTGGTATCGGAGCCTAATACTTCATTAGAGTCTAATAGCTCAAAGTGATGTCGGGAGAACACGCCAAAAAGAAGTTGATGACTGGGGAAAAGCCCAGATCTTCGAGGAAAAAAAATGAAGGCAAGACTTGTGATACCCAGTTTGCAAAGAAGAGAAGTTGGACGTTATTTTTGCTTTGTTTTCTTTTGTTGTTTCTCTTTCGGGTGGTGCATTTTTGGGGTTTGGTATTTTTGGGAAGCATTCACCAGTAAAATAGAAGAATGAGGTTTAGTCTCATGCGTTGGGGTCAGAAACTGACGTGTGAGAGAGTTGGGCCATGGATCTCGATCCGGCCCATTAGTCCCCCATAACCCTAGCCGCCCCACCCCCTAATCCCCTCTCTCTAGCCTTGGACGCCACCCTCTCTCACTCCTCCACCCATTTGCAGCCGCCACTCACCTCCCCCCATCAAACCCTAGCCGCCTCTCCTCAAGCCCTTTTGTCCAAGGTGCCATTCCTTTCCCGGTCGGATCTACGTCGCGTTGGTGCAAGTCTCCCGGTGGTTTTTGGTAGAGGGAAGAAGAAGGGAGGAAAGGGGAGGATTCAAGGTGATTTTTTGTGTTTGTATCTTGTTTAATTATGCTGCAATCCAATCGATTATATGTTTATCTATGCGAATCGGTAGAGGTGCTGTCCAGAAATTTTGTAGGTGGGCAAACAGCAGTAGTTCTAGGGATTTCTAGGAATTTTTCGTGGGAAATTAGTCGGAATCAGTGGGAGAATCATGTAGAACTTTGTCATACCTTTCCAATGGGTACTTATGCGCTCGATTCAGAATTATATTTTAAAAGATATCATTGTTTGAATCCGGGTATGTTGCTGTCAAAAAACAGATTTCTGCAGGTGGGCGAACAGCAGCAGTAGTTTTTGATTGATATCACTGCTATTATAATTTTAAAGTTAAGAAATTATCAAACAGCGCCGCTGCAATTTGGTGGTGATGGGGAGAGTTGTCGCTCGCGACGGGTTGGAATTGTGCGTAGGTGCGGTGTTGTTTATTAGCGTTTGTTATGTGAATTTGTGCACTAAGGTGTGTGTCAAAAATAGGTGGTGGACTTCCGGATCATACTTAGTACCATTCCAAATTCCTGGTGAAGGCAAGTAAATACAGTGGTGGTTGCTACCGTTTGGTTTGCATCCTATTCCCTGTCATTGAGTATGCATAAGTTTTAAATATGTTAATCATTAAATTCTATGATGAAGTTTATTTGTTCGAAAGTATTAATTCTCAATTGTCTAATATTGTGGATGATCATGATTTGGTAATGATATATGTGGTTGATTCCCATCTTGAATGAAGTTGAAGTATCTTTTTGAATCATGTTATATGAAGTGTTATAGGCATGTCATGCACATCGCATCATCCATCTTGCATTTTGAAGTTATGTCGTGATCTTATGGTCCGACCGTACCGATACATTTTTAGCATCGTACGTTGCCCAAGGAGGGGTACGATGCGGCTTCATATCCTTAGAGGTATGAAGGCAGAAGTCATCCTTGTATCTGCAGACATTTGCACTTATGAGGTATATATGAAGTGTGACATTACTATGTTACTATTGTGGTTTCTACCTGTGAGGTGTGGTAACTAGGTGTGTTGTACGTTGTATACGTGTTGCACCTTCGTAATAAGAAGGTTGTGAAATCAAGTGGTGGTAGAACAATGTTCTTATGTGGTTAAACAGTTTGATATTATTTTACTTGCTGAGATGTGTCATCTCGCTCTTGCATTACTCAATGCAGGTACTTGATACATGTTGGGAATGAGGGGAGTAGCTGCACGTCCACTTTCACTCTCATAATGTCACACCCGGCTTTAAGGAACAAAGCCAGGTGCATCTCATACATGCGCCAAGAAGACAACATATATAATAACAGAGTGTATAGAGATAAATGTCATAAAACATCAGAGTATTTATTACATAGCGGAAGACTTATTACAAAATAAAATAATAAAGATAAAACGAACTAAGGATCGTCGGCGCCAATGTCGACTGGGAAACGCCACCTAGATCAGATCGAAATCCTCAGTGTTAGGCGGCTCCTCCTGAACCACCTGATCTTCTCCTGTGGGGGGGTGTGAGACAGCAAGGGTGAGCTCACACATGATCATAGCTCAACAAGTTGTGGGGAACCAGTGGACATAAACTCACAAAGGTGTGAGATCATGTGATGTGTAAGGCTAATCAATGATAGGGGTTAAAGCTGAGCATTGCTTTTAAGTAGTTGGTCCAAATTTTATTAGCAATTACTAAGTGTAAGTAAATACCAAACCATATTAAAAGTAATAGAACAAAATTAATAATAAACCCATGCAATGCAAATGACAAAATTGAATTTAAGTTCCATAATTTAAACATCAGAGAGTCCTGAGCTGCTCATGACCGCGAGCACGACTAGTATACCAGTTTTACACTCTGCAGAGGTTGTACCCTTTACCCACAAGTCATGTTACCCATCTGCCAAGGGGTAGCGAATCCCATACACCTCTACCTAGGAAGCGCGGCAGGGCAACACTACGAGGCCTTTACAAAGTTCCACTAGCTTCCGAAAACCCGCTACAGTTTATAGGAAGTTCCAATGCAGGGTTCCTGGCTGACCGCCATCGCAGCAAAATCAACCAGGGACCTCCCTACACTGACCAGCTCCCCTACTGCCCTTGCCCCTTTCGGGTAAGGTAGTCTTCCACTAGCTTTCCTAATTAGTCAGCCAAGGGCGTCCCATTAAACCCTTGTGGTGGCACGTGGTTCTCAAGTTAAGCTCTATGTTCCAATTAACATTAATGATCTCAACATGAACATAAATAGAATAATAAAAAGAATTGGAACATAGAGGTAATAAATGTTTATCCCAAAACCATATAAAGCAATAGCAAACTACCCAAGTGATTCAGGGGTAAACAAGGTAATGAGATAAACAATCTAGGGTGACCTATTGGGTCCCATCAAAATTAACCTATGCATGGATAAGTGATATTAAAGAACATTATTGGGTAAAAAGTGGTCAAGGGCACAACTTGCCTTCAATGAGCTCCTGCTCAGCTACCTCAACCTGCTGCTCACCAGGGTCCTCAGCAACGGGCTCTTCTACTCGCCACAATACAAACAAGCACAGTGTATATAGAGAAATTAACATTACACCAAACATATAAATAAAATACACAGTAATAATCTACACCTTAAAATAAAATTCTAGGAACAGGAATCATAATTTTTGGAGTTATAGAATTTAAGTTATGGATTTTCAAAGGTTTTATGTACTTAAAATAGGATTAAGTGAGGGATTAATTTTTCTTACTGTTTTCATGACATAACAGAGGCTCTAGGTGATAAAGAATAAAATTACAAAAATTTAGAAAGTGGAATGGATTAATTTGGAGTTCATATGTATTTTCTATGAATTATCAAAGTTCTAGCAATTATTTTGTATTAAAAAGTAATTTCCATAATTAAATAACTGAATTTAAAGAGCTATGGTCTGGGCCTCAATTTCTGGAAATGCCAGGGGCCTCGGGGTAAATTGCCCAAGGCACAGTGAACAGCGTTCACTAGACGGCGGGTTGATTCCCCGAAAACAGAGGGACTCTTTAATAAATGTACACGGCGAAGGGGTATCTTCTATTCTGGGCCGGACGATCCAGATCCTGCGGCCCGGATAGAATCTTGTCTTTAATGTAACGGTACGCGCCGAGGATCGTCGATCATGAAATCGATGGTCACGATCAAACGCGCGAAGGGGTATGACAACTCCTAATCTGCACCAGTCGTTCCGAAATCAACGGCGCGCAATAACTCTACGTCCAGCCCCGATCCTAGCCGTTGGTTATCTAATCAAGGGCCCACGCGTCATCACCTTCCTCCACCAGACCGCGACGCCGGCGCGACCGACCGTGCGGCGGCAAGACCGCCGGTGCTGCAAAACCGGCTACCCCGTACACTATTTGCTAATTAACTCGTCCCTCGCACCCCTGAGGACTCCCTGAACTCCAATCTACAACCAATTTTGGACAACACCAAGTACATGATTCGGTACACGGTGCGCCGCGGCGCCATTGCCCTATGCCCACTCGCCCGAGCCCCCAGCGAGCGCCCCACCTCGATTCAACGAAACCAGACGCGAAGGTGAATAGTACGAACGTAGTGGAGGCGCCATTACCTTGATTAACGCGGTGCCAACACCTATCCACCAAGCGCGGCGGAGACCACCATCCGGTGACGAATTCCGGTCGCCCCGGGTCGCCCACACGCGCGGAGTAGCCACGAAATCACTCCTTGCAGCTCCCTTGATTACCCCCTTGCACTAACGGGTCAAGGTCACACGACGTAGAGAGGGGGTAGTCGCGACAGCTCTGCTCAATAATGGTGGCGGCTCTCTGCGCAATCTGAGGAAGCGGCTAGGGGATAAGAAGGGGAGAGGGCTTTAGCTCGCCATTTATTGGCCGAGCGTGCGGGAGACAAATCCGCCAAGTAGTTGCGCCAGCTGACCGAGAATTCCGTGGTGGCAGCGACCGGGCGTCCGAAATCGGCGGGGGAGAAGACGACGTTTGTTACGGAGCTCGAGTGGAAGGAGAAACTGGCGTTCCGGTCCCACGTGTAAGCGACTCAAGCGAGGCAGTCACACAGCGAGCGCGCGGCGTGAAACGGTGAGGCTGCACGTGGGACCCACCGGTCAGTGGCACCACATCGTTGGCGCGCGCGCGAGGCGATTTCCAGCCGGCTGACGACCCGGGCGGTGGCCAGGCGCGCAGTAGGCAGACCAACGTGGGCCGCGCGGTGGTAATTCGGAGATGGGCCAAAATGAATACGCCGGCCCAGGTAAGGTTTCTTCTCTTTTTTTTTCTTTTTTTTTCTGTTTCATTTCTTTTTCAAATTCAAACTTCAATTCAAATTCAAACTTTGTGGCACTTTATATACTGGCTAATTATTTATTTTGATCATATCAACTGTGGTGAAGTAATTTTAATGATAATTCTATTTGTATTGAATAATATTCCTTTCTCTTCCCTATTTTCATGGTTTTATTTTCAAGTTAAACTTTAAATTCTATGGATCCATTGAGATGCTACTAATGGTATATTTATTTTATTGAGCACAAATGCACATCCAAAAAAAAATCAGCATGATGCATAAACTTTAATGGTATATCCTTTTATTGTTTATTCATTTGTATAAGTGAGGTGTTCACATGTGATGATGCATAAAGATCAAACTCATATGAAGAGAAATTGTTTCTCTATTGGTATTATTTCTAGCAAATTACAAAGTGGGTGTTACAAATCCTACCCCCCTTAAAAATAATCTCGTCCTCGAGATTTAAGAAGAACTAGAGAAAATGTGGGGAAAATCTATACGAAGCTCTTCTTCTCTTTCCCAAGTTGCTTCATCTTCACCGTGGTGACTCCATTGGACTTTGCACATCTTTATCACCTTATTTCTTGTAACTCGAGTCAAAGTATCCAAAATCTTGATCGGGTACTCCGTGTAAGTTAAATCACCTTGAACACTGAGCTCTTCCATGGGTAACTGTTCCTCGGGAACACGGAGACACTTCTTTAGTTGAGACACGTGGAACACATTATGCACATCTGATAGACTAGCAGGTAACTCGAGTTGGTATGCCATCTCTCCAACTCTCCTAAAGATCAAGAATGGTCCGATATAGCGAAGGGACAATTTGCCCTTAACTTTGAATCTCCTCATTCCACGAAGTGGTGACACCTTGAGATACACATAATCTCCTTCTTCAAATTCCAGTGGCCTCCTTCTATTATCAGCATAGCTCTTTTGCCTGGTTTGAGCCACTCTCAAATTCTCTCGAATTATACGAACTTGTTCTTCTGCTTCTTGAATCAATTCAGGCCCAAAGAACTGTCTTTCTCCAGTCTGATCCCAATACAAAGGAGTCCTGCACTTCCTCCCGTATAAAGCTTCAAAAGGTGACATCTTCAGACTGGCCTGATAACTATTATTATATGAGAACTCAGCATAAGGTAGACTCTTATCCCAACTTCCTCCATGCTGAAGGGCACATGCTCTCAACATATCTTCCAATACTTGATTAGTTCTTTCAGTCTGTCCATCAGTCTGAGGGTGATAAGCTGTACTAAAATTCAACTTTGTACTCATGTTCTCATGAAAGCTTCTCCAAAACCTTGAGGTAAACTGCAAACCTCGATCAGACACGATCTTCTTTGGTACTCCATGTAAACACACAATCCGGGCCATTTATAACTCTGCTAGCTGAGAACCTTTATAAGTAGTCTTGACAGGAATAAAGTGAGCCACTTTAGTCAATCTATCCACAATCACCCATATAGCATCATATCCTTTCTGGGTGCGAGGCAATCCAGTAATAAAATCCATACCAATCTCTTCCCATTTCCACTCGGGTATCTTCAGTGGATGCAATAGTCCAGCTGGCCTCTGGTGTTCAGCCTTAACTCTTTGACATACATCGCACATAGCCACATGTGCAGCCACATCTCTTTTCAATCCATACCACCAATACTTCCGTTTCAAATCCTGATACATCTTGGTACTACCAGGATGAATAGAATAATCCGAGTCATGGGCCTCCTTTAAAATAGTCTCTCGAAGGCTTTTAATATTAGGAACACACATCCTGTCCTTGAACCATATAGTGCCTTGCTCATCTTCCGTAAATTCCGGAACTCGACCTTCAGTAATCAGATCCTTAATCTCTTTTATTTTAGCATCCTCAAGTTGACCTTTGCGGATTTCTTGCTCCAAGGTAGGTTCCACATCAATAGTGACTCCTTCAGTATGAGCAACTATCCCCAGGTTAAGTCTCCTGAAATCCTCAACAATCTCATCGGGTAGTTGGGCAACAATAGCTAAATGAACATGCTCCTTGCGACTCAAGGCATCTGCAACCAAATTTGCCTTGCCCGGGTGATAGTGAATCTCCAAATCATAATCCTTAATAAGCTCCAACCAACGGCGTTGCCTAAGGTTGAGATCCTTTTGAGTGAATATATACTTCAGACTCTTATGATCCGTATATACTTGACACTTGGTTCCCATAATGTAATGTCTCCAAATCTTAAGTGCATGCACAACGGCTGCCAATTCCAAGTCATGAGTGGGGTAGTTCAATTCATGTTTGCGTAACTGACGAGATGCATAGGCGATCACATGTCCTTCTTGCATAAGCACACATCCTAAGCCTTGACCACATGCATCACAATAAATATCAAATCCTTTCTGCAGGTATGGCATAACCAATACTGGTGGCGACATCAACCTCTTCTTCAATAGATCAAAGCTGTCTTGACACTTCTCGTCCCACTTAAATTCTTTTCCTTTCTCCAAAAGCGAAGTCATAGGCTTAGCAATCTTAGAAAATCCTTCAATAAATCTCCGATAATAGCCTGCTAATCCCAAGAAACTCCGAATCTCAGTAACTGTAGTGGGTACTCTCCACTCCATTATCTCCTTAACCTTAGCAGGATCCACTGATATTCCTCCATTAGAAATAATATGACCAAGAAATGGCACCTCGCCAATCCAAAACTCGCACTTGCTGAACTTGGCATGGAGTTGATTATCTCGTAGCTTCTGTAGCACCAACCTTAGATGTTGTTCATGATCACCTTCACTCTGTGAATAAATAAGAATGTCGTCGATGAACACCATGACGAATCTGTCCAAGTACTCCATAAACACCTTGTTCATTAAGTTCATAAAATACGCTGGTGCATTGGTTAATCCAAACGACATCACAGTGAACTCATATAATCCATATCGAGTCGAGAAAGCCGTCTTGGGAATATCCGATGGTCTAATCCTCATCTGATGGTAACCCGATCGGAGATCAATCTTCGAGAATACTCTAGCACCTCTCATCTGATCAAATAAATCCTCAATACGGGGCAACGGATACTTGTTCTTCACCGTAACATCATTAAGAGATCTATAATCCACACACATCCGCTGCGATCCATCCTTCTTCTGTACAAACAAGACCGGCGCTCCCCAAGGTGAGGAACTCGGACGAATGTACCCAGCCTCTTGTAACTCAGTTAACTGCTTCTTAAGTTCCTTCAACTCCTCTACGGACATCCTATATGGCCGTTTAGAAATAGGGGCAGTTCCAGGTAAGAGGTCAATAACAAACTCAACTTCTCTATCAGGTGGCATCCCTGGTAACTCCTCTGGAAAGACATCCGGAAAATCTCTAACCACCCGGATGTTGTCACCAACAAACTCCTCAGGTATAAAGAATATTGCACGCATGGGTGAGGAGGTTACTGCAATATTAACTTGAAATCTTTCTCCTTTAGTGGTAGTGAGTTCTACGGTACCTCTACCACATGCTATAACGGCCTTTGCCTTTCTTAGCCATGACATACCAAGGATCAGATCTATACTGCTTGACTCTAATATTATAGCAGTAGCTCCAAATTCTCTACCCATAATGGTCAATGTCAATCTACGTGTCATTTGATTCGCCTCAACAGGCCCTTTAGGTGTAATTACTATCATGGGTTTTCTCATATTTAGCAGTGGTATTTCATTTGTGTTGGCATATCGAGCAGACATGAATGAATGTGTAGCACCAGAATCAAATAATATGGTTGCAGGAATTGCATTAACATAAAACATACCAATTACGAGGTCCCCACCATCCGGGGTAGCATCAACGCTGACTTGATTAACTTTGGCAATAGAGTATCCCTTGCCAGATCCTGGAGTTTGCTGCCTGTTCTGAACTGGAGTAGTAGCCATCCTCTGTGGGCAGACATTTGCATAATGACCAGTCTTCCCACACTTGAAACATGTGGTGCCTGGACTCTGTCCTGAAAACTTCGTCGGGGTGCCAGTGGGGGTAGCCTGACGAGGAGGTGGAGTCCTCAGTGGTGATTGCTGAACTGGGCGCGGTCCTCCGGGTCGAGTTGGTGTACCCTGTGGTGAACTGTAGCGAGGACGAACACTGCTGCTTCCTTGTCCTTGAGATATTGCCTTTCTCTTCAAATCTCCCAGCTGAACACGCTTGTGTTCAATAGCCAGGGCCTTATCAAGCAGCCTCTAAAATGACAGAAATGTGTGTGCCACTAGAGCATACTGCAGTGGTCCATTAAGTCCTTCAATGAAATGCTCCTGCTTCCTCTCGTCTTCAGCAACTTCTTCAGGGGCATATCTAGATAACTGAATAAACTTGTCGCGGTACTCGCTGACTGACATACTTCCTTGCTTCAGCGACAGAAATTCCTTCTTCTTGATCTTTATCATACCAGCTGGAATATGGTAGTTTCTGAACTGTGTACTGAACTCTGCCCAAGTAATAGTATCCGCAGCATCATGGGCAGCAGTATAAGAATCCCACCAGTCCGCAGCAGGACCTGTCAGACGTCCAGAAGCATATAAAACCTTCTCCCGGTCCGTGCACTGTGCAATATTCAGCATCTTTTCAACGGACTTCAGCCAATCATCCGCGTCCAGTGGATCAGGTGAGCTTGCAAATGTAGGTGGCTTATGACTCATGAACTCCCGGTGCTTATCGCGAGGTGGAACTGGTGGTGGTGGTGGAGGCAGTGGCACTTGTTGCTGTTGTTGCTGTTGCATTTGTTGTTGCAGCTGCTGTTGTTGTGCCCTCCTTTCCTGGCGTATCTCATCTCGCTCCTGGCGCAACTCCTGTCGTATATCTTCTCTTTCCTGACGCATCTCCGGGCGTTCTTGCTGCATCTGAGCACGCATATCAGCCATAGTGTCTACCATTTGCTGCATCACCGCCATCTGAGCAGCAACCAGTGGGTCAACTCCGCCTGGTGGAGGATTAGGAGGATTCATCTCTGCAGGTTGTGGCTGGGGTTGTCTATGTATCCACCGAGTGTGTTGATTAGGAGGCAAATCAATTCCACCACCCCGCCTGGTATTGACCATCTGAGTTAGATACATATGGTAAGAGAATAGCAGACAAGGCAGGTATTTACAAATCAGGTTACTTTGGGGAATTTTATTAGCTAAGCAGATTAATATTTTACCTACCATAGCTAATTTATTACTTATGGTGGTACATACTAAGATGTCCATACATAATGTATCAATCAATCAAAGAAGCAAATCAGGCATTTATCATCAGCACAATCAAACAACATTTGTAAGGGAAATAGTTTTAAATTTTGTCTTAGGTTCCCTATATCTCAAAAAGATCATAGTGGTAGGATTCCAAGGTGTGAAATCCATCTTGTCTAAGAGTAGAAAAGATAAGAATGATCAGAGTAGAACAGTAGAAGGTGAGACTGGATCAAGATAAGGTAAGTATGGAATGAATCAGAGTAAGGTAAGTAAGTAAGGGTTTGTCCATTTCTATCTAGGTTTCGTCCTACAGTCAACATTTCCTCTGATACCACTTCTGTCACACCCGGCTTTAAGGAACAAAGCCAGGTGCATCTCATACATGCGCCAAGAAGACAACATATATAATAACAGAGTGTATAGAGATAAATGTCATAAAACATCAGAGTATTTATTACATAGCGGAAGACTTATTACAAAATAAAATAATAAAGATAAAACGAACTAAGGATCGTCGGTGCCAATGTCGACTGGGAAACGCCACCTAGATCAGATCGAACTCCTCAGTGTTAGGCGGCTCCTCCTGAACCACCTGATCTTCTCCTGTGGGGGGGTGTGGGACAGCAAGGGTGAGCTCACACATGATCATAGCTCAACAAGTTGTGGGGAACCAGTGGACATAAACTCACAAAGGTGTGAGATCATGTGATGTGTAAGGCTAATCAATGATAGGGGTTAAAGCTGAGCATTGCTTTTAAGTAGTTGGTCCAAATTTTATTAGCAATTACTAAGTGTAAGTAAATACCAAACCATATTAAAAGTAATAGAACAAAATTAATAATAAACCCATGCAATGCAAATGACAAAATTGAATTTAAGTTCCATAATTTAAACATCAGAGAGTCCTGAGCTGCTCATGACCGCGAGCACGGCTAGTATACCAGTTTTACACTCTGCAGAGGTTGTACCCTTTACCCACAAGTCATGTTACCCATCTGCCAAGGGGTCGCGAATCCCATACACCTCTACCTAGGAAGCGCGGCAGGACAACACTACGAGGCCTTTACAAAGTTCCACTAGCTTCCGAAAACCCGCTACAGTTTATAGGAAGTTCCAATGCAGGGTTCCTGGCTGACCGCCATCGCAGCAAAATCAACCAGGGACCTCCCTACACTGACCACTCCCCTACTGCCCTTGCCCCTTTCGGGTAAGGTAGTCTTCCACTAGCTTTCCTAATTAGTCAGCCAAGGGCGTCCCATTAAACCCTTGTGGTGGCACGTGGTTCTCAAGTTAAGCTCTATGTTCCAATTAACATTAATGATCTCAACATGAACATAAATAGAATAATAAAAAGAATTGGAACATAGAGGTAATAAATGTTTATCCCAAAACCATATAAAGCAATAGCAAACTACCCAAGTGATTCAGGGGTAAACAAGGTAATGAGATAAACAATCTAGGGTGACCTATTGGGTCCCATCAAAATTAACCTATGCATGGATAAGTGATATTAAAGAACATTATTGGGTAAAAAGTGGTCAAGGGCACAACTTGCCTTCAATGAGCTCCTGCTCAGCTACCTCAACCTGCTGCTCACCAGGGTCCTCAGCAACGGGCTCTTCTACTCGCCACAATACAAACAAGCACAGTGTATATAGAGAAATTAACATTACACCAAACATATAAATAAAATACACAGTAATAATCTGTAACACCCCTGGTGTTACTATAACTAAAATTTGAGCATGACATCATGAGCATGGGCATTGCATATGTTTGACACACCTAGAGTGCATTCACTAGGCAAAAATTTCAAACAAGTTGTATTATTTTACTATTTTACAAATAGGACCTTGGTTTAAGGATTTAACCCTAACTAATGGTTAATGGGGTAAAACTTAACTTAAGTTGAGGAAAACCTTAGGGTTTGTGAGAAGAGCCATAAAACAACCTCAAACACTAAGGGGAATCACAATTATACCCCTGGGATATTAAAAACCCTGCTCAAAACCCTGAGAAACCCTAAAACCAAACCCTAGGGGCCTAAGTGCAAAAGTAGTCCACTTTTGGGCTAAAGTGCAAAAACCAAGTCAAATAAGCATTTCAAGTCTATTGGGTCACAAAAATGTGGACTTGCAAGCAAAACCCTAAGTTTTGGACTAAAGTGCAAAATGGACCTCTCTTGAGCTTTGCACTAAGTCTGAAAAATCAGTGCATGGGCTCAACTTTGGAGCTTTATAACTTGCAACCTATTGGGTTTTTGCCCTAGGTCACCACATCAAAGTTGAAGCCTAATTATAGGAAAACAACTTTGCTAAAGGGTGCAAGCATAGTTGTTATGAAAAATTTGCAGAAAAACCCAGTCCAAAACTGGCTGTCAGGCTGTGTTGAACTGAATATCTGCCTAGCAGTTAACTGACCCCAACTTTGAGCCCAGATTCAAGCATGATCCAGTGCTCAAATGTGTTTATGTCCTATAATGGAGTTGTAGCTGGTTCATGACTCTACAACTTTGGTACAGATCAATAACAAAGTTGTTATGCAAAATAAAAACTTATGGGCTCTGCAAACTCGACTGTCAGGCTGTCTGATGAGCTCTGGCGATGGTACAGTAACTGTCATAACTGAAGAAGATTGGGTTTCTTCCTCACCGCCGGTAGCTTCTGCCGTCGATCGCCGCTCGCTGAGATTCGTGCTCGACGGTCGCCGGATAAGCTTGCCGCGGTAAAGACCTCGTCACCAGTGAGCTGGCCACCACTCCGACGGCTTCACCCCCCCTGTCTCCCTTCAACTTTGCGGCTGGCGGATTACCTCGCCGTCGACCGCCGCCTCTCGGCTGGATGCCGCGTGTCCAAGTCTTTCACCGTGTCGCCGGGACCTCCTCTAACCCCTCCGTGGATCACCGGACTTACCGCCACGTCGCGGCCACGTAACCGCGCGCCAGTGCGTCTTCCCTATCTCCGGCCGCCGCTCATCTTCATCCAAATTGAGCACCGCCGCCCGTGAACACTATAAATTGACCCCGCCGTGAGCTTCGCTATATCTTTACGCATCCAGCCACCGCTAATCAGCCCCGATCATCCACCCGAGCGCTCGGATTTCTAACTGCCCCCAAATCGGTTCTCCGCCGTTGTAAAACGAGCTCACCGTGGTCAGCCCTCTACAGGTCCGTTCCTGCCCTCTGCGCCCTCGTTTAAGCTTTCCCATGTCTCCGTGATGCTTACCGAAGCATTGGATTGAACTAGACCGGCGCCTATCGCCGGGAACACATTCATGCCGCCGTGGTGCTTACGGCCATCGTGGCCGGAGCTCTATGAGTCACCAACGGTGCAATTACCTTAGGGGAAATGCTCCTTAGGGGTTGAATTTCGTGTATGCCGCTCGGAGAACTCAGCCACTGCCTCAAACGGCCGGCGTAGCTGCTCGCCGGAGCGCGGCCGCGCGGAGCACCGTCGTGGACTTGAAATCGTGAATTGACCAGAACCCAGGGGCCTTTTCAAGAACGGTCAGCGACTCAGAACAATAGGGATTGGCTCTGATTCGGTTTAGTTGTTAAGCCGGGGGCCTCTGCGTAAAACGACCTTCGCGGGCGCGCGCGCGCGCGAAACCGCTTGGGCCTGGGCTTGTTAGGCCAGAAACGGCCCAGTACTGTTTATCGTTCCCCTTTTTCTTTTCCAGCTGAACTTTGAAAAACTGTAGAAAATTATAGAAAAATGCTAAAATTATGAGACCAATTTTCCTAGGTTTGTTATTTTCCATAGAATTTATTAAAAATAGTTTCATGATTTTTAGATCAAGTAGGGAATTTTAGGATATTTAAAATAGCCTAAATCAATGGTTCTGGATTTTTAGAAATTAAATAATAAGTCCAAAATTCCCCAAACTTTTTATGTAAGCTTTTCCCATTATTTAGAAGCCTTGGGTAGAGTTTGGTTTGATTTGGACCTTGTTTGATCACTAAACCCAAAACCACCCCCCCCCCCTGCCCTATGAACTCCTTTACCGACTCCGGAAACCCTAAGTTTCCGGAACTCCGTGAAGGAAAGTTGTACTCAAGATATAAACAACAAGTTTATGTTATCTTTGCATTCTCATGAGCATCCCATGACATCCATCCTTATGTATGTATATGGATATCTTAGAACAAGAAGAAGAAGAAGAGGTTGTTGAAGAAGGGATACCACCCACCTCTGATCCCCAGACCGACAACTGCTTTTATTTTGATATCTGTGGATCCGAGCCAGACCCATCTGATAACAAAGGCAAGCCCCGGTGCATTTGCCACCTTCCTTGATGTTTTTAAAATCTTTCTCACTTGCTTGCTGCATTAGGTAATAGGAGTTGATTGATTAAACAATTTCTGCATTACCTCCCTTGATCTTGATTAACCTCCTTGAAACCCTGTTTTTACAAAAAGGTTTTACTTTGCTTAGTATTGCTTTAGAAAAACAAAAGGATTTGTTTTACAAAAGATGTTTGGCAAAGTGGGAGGGATGTTTTCAAAAATAAAACTTGATGGTGGATCCATCACGGCCGTGATGGATTCAACATCGGAAAAGATGTACCTCTGTCAGGTACCAAACTTTGGGTTTGAAATGATTAAGCTGAGACCGGGCGGGTGACTTGCACGAGAAGAGAGTCTCGGTGTAGTGTCTCCGTCTGTGTCGATTAAGGACCGCCTCGATGTAGGCCTGCTGACCGAGGACCCTTTAACTGGTCACATGCCTCGTCATGGGTAAGCCTTGCCTCGGGTAGACTAAGGCCGGAATAAGATAACACGAAATGGGAGTGGAGCGGTGGCGAGAGTAGCGTGTACCCTCCGTGGCAAGAGGCTGGACGGTGGTGTATCTGTGCTCTCGGTTTGCGTGAACCTGATCCGGTCTTAAGAACCCCGGTGGCGGGTTGACATATGCAAGGGTTAAGTGCTACATATGTCGTGTGATTGGAGATCCTCAGCTGAGTATAATCGATTCGGATCGCCGTACCTCCGCGGTTATGGAGACTTGGCCACTGACTTACACGTAGCATTCCACTAAAGATGATGGGTTTTTGTTAAGAAATTGGCTAGTGCAGGACCAGTGATTGAACTAGGGTAGAAAGAACTCTAGTTGCAGGTAATTGAACCTAACCTGACAAATAAAATTGGATTTTTAAGGATCCACTTTAGTAAGCATTTCTGCAAAACAGAGTCTTTGATTATTGAAAAGCCTTACCTTGACTCCCATATAACCAGCATACCCTTGAGAGTCTTTTCCTTAGTCGGGTAAGACTTGCTGAGTAATTCCATACTCAGGGTTTATCCCTTTGTTGTTTTTAGGTGGGGAAGTAGCAGACTTCTGCTGCTTCTGTGCTAAGGTGGTTCCCAAGAATGAAAGCCAGGAATGAAGTGCGGGAGGACTCAGTCCTCCACCTTAGATCTTTCGTTTATAGTACTTCGGGAGATGTTGTGTCTCCCTGGTTTGTATAATTAATACTTTTATGCACTCGTTTTTAGAACTGGTCTGTAATAACTTAACTTGAGCTTACTTTGAAAATAAATGTAAGATTATGTAATCGCTTCCGCATATCTTTATCTCCGATGATCTGTAATGTCTGCAAGACGGGTGAAACGTTCCTGGTAAGGTAAGGAGGATACCGAGCTTGTCAAGTAACTTAGGAACATCTACAGGGTGTCTGATGTCTGTTAGACAAGGACAACTGTAGGTGGGCCTGATTACTTGGGAGGTTCTGTCACAGCTGGTATCGGAGCGTAGCCCTTCTTTGCAGATATTCCAGGGCATCTTCAAAAGATTTTCAAAAGTCTTACCTAAAGATTCTTTTCTCTTCTTACCTAAGTAATCTGAAGAGTTTATATTAAAGACCAGTTAGGAAGAGTGCAACGTATAGAAGGTTGAATCAACCAAGATTGATTCTGTATTTATTCATGCATCATACTAAGAATTATACTAATAACATTTTCCCCCTTTAGAAGATGCCGCCACGCACGAGGCTAACGGCACGAAAATCAACGGGACCGAGGGGAGTACCCCGGCACCAACTGGCCCCTCGCCAAGAAAGTAGTAGTAGTGGGAGTAACGATCCCATCGGAGACTTGGAAGCCGAAGTAAATCGACTTCAAGCAGTGCTACGGCACAGGACCAATGCATGGATTGCCGACGGAGACAGAATTAATGATCTAAGAAGAGATCTCCGTCACCTGCGGGATCAGCTAGCTGACCGGGACCTAGCACTTGACTGGGCAGTCCAGTCACACATGTTAGTGTGTGCTAAGGAAGCAAGGGCTCAGGCCCGAAATAGAGAGTTAAGCAAAGCTGTCGACGACCTGCAGGTGTACTGTAATACACTCCATGAAGAAGTGCATGTGCTCTACTCGCAATTGCATCCTAGTGAGCCTATACCCCCTTCTGAGGCAGAAGCCGGACCTTCCCACGCCGCGGGACGCGCGTCGGGTGGGGAGCTAGATCTGTTTGAGCCCCCTCCTTCTTTAAGGTTGGTGGACGTCTGGACTCCTACCCCCGACAATGAAGCCGCCAAAAGCGATGGGAAGCAGGACTAGGGGTGTAATAAGAGTAGAGAGGGGTATTGTAGGGAGTAGTGTTATATTAGAGTAGTGTAGTGTATTGTAGGATGTACGGTTGTATAATAGGTTAAGCTTTTGTAAAATGGGTAATGTATCCTGTTGTGTAATGTCGAGTTTGTACCATTACTTTTTACAGTAATGTAAAACGGAAGGTTTCTTTGGCACACTATGTTTATTCGAATGTTTTTGCCTCAGATGCCGACCCGTACTCGAGGACAGGATGCAGCTGGAACATCCGGGGGTGGGGATGCTACCCCGAATCCACCTCCTGTTCCGCCCACACTGGCCGAGGCCATCGCTGCCTTGGTAAACGCCACAGCCGATAACACCCGCTTTCTGAGGGAGATGGCGGGCCAGCAACAGCTTCAACAACAAGCAGGACGAGGATTCCAGCAGGGTCCTCGTGAGACTACATATTTGGATTTCTCGGAGACTCGTCCGCCTCTTTTTATTAAAGCTGAAGATCCACTTGAGGCCGACGAATGGATCCGGGTTATTGAACAGAAATTTGGTCTTCTTCGCTGCTCAGAAACCCAGAAGCCACTATTTGCGGCTCAACAACTTCGAGGCCCTGCCAGCACTTGGTGGGGAAATTTTGTGGCCATTCAACCGGATAATCGTCAAGTTACATGGAACGAGTTCAAAGCAGCATTCCGTGAGCATTATATCCCGGAAGGAGTGTTGCACATGAAGCAGGAAGAGTTTATGAAGTTGAAACAAGGGGGAGATACTGTTAACCAGTATCTCAACAAATTCAATCACCTGTCCCAGTACGCAATTGACCAGGTGAATACAGATTTGAAAAAGAAGAATTGTTTTATGAGGGGTCTGAACGACAGGATGCAGCGGAAGATGGCTGCATGTATTGATCTTACTTATGGCAAGGCTGTCAGCACAGCCTTATCCGTGGAGGCCAAATATGCAAATTCTGGGAAAAGCAAGGGATTCAGTGGTGACCGGCCTAATCAGGGCCCGGTTAAGAGGCAACGGTTCATTCTCCGGCCCTCTAACCAGAATCGTTCCAGTGCACCACCTTTCCCGTTCAGGCAGCCTATCATTATTCGGCCTAACAAAGCCCCTACTGCCTCAAGTCAGCCGGGTGCCCCAGGCACTCGATTCCCTGCACTGCCAAGTTCTTCCACTGGATGCTTTAACTGTGGCAAGTCTGGGCACTTCATTAAAGACTGTCCCTATCCTCGGCAAAATCAGGCCAATAATCAGCAAGGATCGGGAACTTCAGCTCCAGGCAAGGGAACTATTTCGGGCAGAAATACCAAAAAGACGGGGCGAGTCTATTATACACAAGTGGCTACCACACCGGAAGGCGAGCCGGTGATGATGGGTATGTTCCCTGTGGCCAACCACCCTGCACTAATTCTTTTTGATTCCGGTGCTTCACATACCTTTATTAGCAAGACATTTGTGGAGCAACATCATATTCCATGTCATGAATCTAAAGAGGGTTTTAAAATTCATTCACCTGGGGGATATATTTTTACTAAAGAAGTGGCCTATGGTGTGCCAGTAACTATGGCCGAACGGAACTTTCCTGCCAACATGATTGTTCTGAAGGGCCAAGATATAGATGTAATTTTGGGGATGAATTGGTTAACTCAACACAAAGCAGTACTCAACACTGAACTCAGAACCGTCAGGTTGAGTTATAATCAAGAAGAAATTCTCTTGTCTCTCCCCAAGACCAATCCAGTCAAAGCTTCTGGTAGAATCTTTGAAGCCATTGTACCGGAGATCAAGAATATTCCGGTAGTTTGTGAGTTTCCAGATGTGTTTCCGGAAGATTTGCCTGGACTACCCCCAGAAAGGGATGTGGAATTTGTGATTGAGCTAAAGCCCGGTACGGCTCCTATTTCCCGAAGGTCGTACCGTATGCCCCCTAATGAATTAGCAGAATTGAAGATCCAATTGCAAGATCTGCTGAATAAAGGATTTATCCGGCCAAGCTCGTCTCCTTGGGGTTGTCCCGCCATCTTTGTGAAGAAGAAGGATCAAACCTTGCGAATGTGTGTGGACTATCGGCCCCTAAATGAGGTCACCATTAAGAATAAGTACCCTCTTCCAAGGATTGATATCTTATTTGATCAACTGACTGGGGCAAGGGTGTTTTCCAAAATTGATCTCAGATCGGGCTATCATCAAATCCGTATTCGGCCCGAGGATATACCGAAGACCGCATTCACTACGCGGTATGGATTATTCGAGTATTTAGTAATGTCTTTCGGGCTCACCAATGCTCCTGCCCACTTCACCTATTTGATGAACTCGGTGTTCATGCCCGAGTTAGACAAGTTTGTGGTGGTCTTCATCGATGATATTTTGATATATTCTAAAAATGAAGAGGAGCATGCTCAGCACTTACGGATTGTATTGACGCGCCTAAGGGAACATCAGCTTTATGCCAAGTTCAGCAAGTGCGCGTTTTGGCTGGAGGAGATTCAATTTCTGGGGCACGTATTATCATCCAAGGGAATTGCGGTAGACCCTAGCAAAGTCAAGGATATTCTGGAATGGAAACCTCCAACGACTGTTCACCAAGTCCGGAGTTTTCTTGGACTAGCAGGATACTATCGCAGATTTATACCTGATTTTTCTAAGCTTGTGAAGCCAATCACAAGTTTATTGAAGAATGATACCAAATTCAATTGGTCTTCAAAATGTAATGAAGCCTTTGAGGCATTGAAGACGCTATTGACCACTGCTCCGGTATTGGCTCAACCGGACATCACTAAGCCTTTTGATGTATATTGTGATGCGTCAGGCAGTGGACTCGGCTGTGTGCTAATGCAAGAGGGCCGAGTGATTGCATATGCTTCAAGGCAGTTACGCCGACATGAGGAGCACTATCCAACTCATGATCTGGAGTTAGCTGCGGTGGTTCATGCCCTGAAAATATGGCGTCATTATCTACTGGGAAATATCTGCCACATATACACCGATCACAAGAGTTTGAAGTATATCTTTACCCAGTCAGAATTGAATATGAGGCAAAGGCGATGGCTTGAGCTTATTAAAGATTATGAACTAGAGATCCATTATCACCCAGGCAAGGCCAATGTGGTGGCAGATGCATTGAGTCGTAAGACTTTCTGCCACTGTCTTATGGTTGAGACCTCCGAAAGTACTTTGTGTCAAGAAATGGAGAAGTTAAACCTGGGAATGATCCAACAAGGGACTCTAAATCAGCTAAAGCTTGAGTCAACCATCTTGCAAAGGATAATTGATGCTCAAAGGGATAATCAGGGTATGAAGCACATCCGAGAGAAGATCAGGGCTGGAACAGCCCAATGTTTTAAGGAAGATAATCAAGGTGTGTTATGGTTCAACAACCGCATAGTAGTGCCGAAGAATGAAGAGCTCCGCCAGCAAATCTTAGATGAGGCGCATCTTAGTCGCTATTCCATTCATCCAGGAAGCACTAAGATGTATCATGATCTGAAACAACATTACTGGTGGACGAAGATGAAGATTGAAATTGCACGCTATGTGGCTAAGTGCGACACTTGCAGGCGTGTCAAAGCCATACACCTGAAAACTGCTGGTCCATTGCAATCCTTGCCAACCCCAACATGGAAATGGGAAGACATCAGCATGGACTTTATTGTGGGATTACCCAGGACTGCAAAAGGGTACGACTCTATCTGGGTGATTGTTGATCGACTTACAAAGGTTGCTCATTTTTTGCCGGTCAAGACAAATTCTCCAGTTACTGTCTACGCCCAATTGTATATTGCTCGTATTCTTAGTTTGCATGGTGTTCCAAGGACCATAGTGTCGGATCGTGGACCTCAATTTGTAGCCAAGTTTTGGGAAGTACGTCACCAATCTTTGGGTACTAAGTTACTCCACAGTTCGGCCTACCATCCCCAAACCAGTGGACAGACTGAGAGAGTAAACCAAATACTTGAAGATATGTTACGGGCATGTGTCCTGGATTTCTCGCAAAAATGGGATGAATGTTTGCCCTTGGCGGAGTTTTCGTATAATAACAGTTACCAGGAAAGCATCAAGATGGCACCTTTTGAAGCTTTGTATGGGCGACGGTGTCGAACTCCGCTAAATTGGTCTGAACCTGGTGAAAGATATTTCTTTAGGCCTGATATGGTGAAAGAGGTCGAAGAAAAGGTTCAGAAAATCATTCATAATATGAAGGAAGCTCAGACTCGACAAAAGAGTTATGCAGACAAACGGCGAATGCCCTTATTTTTTCTAGAAGGAGACTATGTATACTTAAAGGTTTCACCAATGAAGGGAGTATCGCGTTTCGGGGTAAAGGGAAAACTTGCACCCAGGTATATTGGTCCATTCCCTATTCTTCAAAGATATGGACCAGTAGCGTATCAACTCCAACTTCCCGAAACATTGTCTGCCGTGCACAATGTGTTCCACGTGTCACAATTGAAGAAGTGTCTTCGGGTTCCCGATCGAACCGTTGAAGTGACTGATGTTGTCCTGGAACCAGATTTGACATACTCGGAACATCCCATTCGAGTTCTGGATCAAAAGGACAGGGTTACCCGGAGAAAGACTCTCAAGTTTTATAAGATACAGTGGAACCAACATTCGGAAGATGAGGCTACATGGGAAACCCCAGAATTCTTAGATAAGAATTTCCCAGGCTTTCTAGCATCTTGTAAGTTGTAAAGCTTGTATAGTGTGTAATAAAGGAATAAACCCCCACACCACCCCTGCCTTGTACCAAAAATAAGGGAATAAAAACATGACACATTTCCTTTTCCATTCCTCACCCTAGGATTTTAAATCTCGGGACGAGATTCTTTTATGGGGGGAAGGATGTAACACCCCTGGTGTTACTATAACTAAAATTTGAGCATGACATCATGAGCATGGGCATTGCATATGTTTGACACACCTAGAGTGCATTCACTAGGCAAAAATTTCAAACAAGTTGTATTATTTTACTATTTTACAAATAGGACCTTGGTTTAAGGATTTAACCCTAACTAATGGTTAATGGGGTAAAACTTAACTTAAGTTGAGGAAAACCTTAGGGTTTGTGAGAAGAGCCATAAAACAACCTCAAACACTAAGGGGAATCACAATTATACCCCTGGGATATTAAAAACCCTGCTCAAAACCCTGAGAAACCCTAAAACCAAACCCTAGGGGCCTAAGTGCAAAAGTAGTCCACTTTTGGGCTAAAGTGCAAAAACCAAGTCAAATAAGCATTTCAAGTCTATTGGGTCACAAAAATGTGGACTTGCAAGCAAAACCCTAAGTTTTGGACTAAAGTGCAAAATGGACCTCTCTTGAGCTTTGCACTAAGTCTGAAAAATCAGTGCATGGGCTCAACTTTGGAGCTTTATAACTTGCAACCTATTGGGTTTTTGCCCTAGGTCACCACATCAAAGTTGAAGCCTAATTATAGGAAAACAACTTTGCTAAAGGGTGCAAGCATAGTTGTTATGAAAAATTTGCAGAAAAACCCAGTCCAAAACTGGCTGTCAGGCTGTGTTGAACTGAATATCTGCCTAGCAGTTAACTGACCCCAACTTTGAGCCCAGATTCAAGCATGATCCAGTGCTCAAATGTGTTTATGTCCTATAATGGAGTTGTAGCTGGTTCATGACTCTACAACTTTGGTACAGATCAATAACAAAGTTGTTATGCAAAATAAAAACTTATGGGCTCTGCAAACTCGACTGTCAGGCTGTCTGATGAGCTCTGGCGATGGTACAGTAACTGTCATAACTGAAGAAGATTGGGTTTCTTCCTCACCGCCGGTAGCTTCTGCCGTCGATCGCCGCTCGCTGAGATTCGTGCTCGACGGTCGCCGGATAAGCTTGCCGCGGTAAAGACCTCGTCACCAGTGAGCTGGCCACCACTCCGACGGCTTCACCCCCCCTGTCTCCCTTCAACTTTGCGGCTGGCGGATTACCTCGCCGTCGACCGCCGCCTCTCGGCTGGATGCCGCGTGTCCAAGTCTTTCACCGTGTCGCCGGGACCTCCTCTAACCCCTCCGTGGATCACCGGACTTACCGCCACGTCGCGGCCACGTAACCGCGCGCCAGTGCGTCTTCCCTATCTCCGGCCGCCGCTCATCTTCATCCAAATTGAGCACCGCCGCCCGTGAACACTATAAATTGACCCCGCCGTGAGCTTCGCTATATCTTTACGCATCCAGCCACCGCTAATCAGCCCCGATCATCCACCCGAGCGCTCGGATTTCTAACTGCCCCCAAATCGGTTCTCCGCCGTTGTAAAACGAGCTCACCGTGGTCAGCCCTCTACAGGTCCGTTCCTGCCCTCTGCGCCCTCGTTTAAGCTTTCCCATGTCTCCGTGATGCTTACCGAAGCATTGGATTGAACTAGACCGGCGCCTATCGCCGGGAACACATTCATGCCGCCGTGGTGCTTACGGCCATCGTGGCCGGAGCTCTATGAGTCACCAACGGTGCAATTACCTTAGGGGAAATGCTCCTTAGGGGTTGAATTTCGTGTATGCCGCTCGGAGAACTCAGCCACTGCCTCAAACGGCCGGCGTAGCTGCTCGCCGGAGCGCGGCCGCGCGGAGCACCGTCGTGGACTTGAAATCGTGAATTGACCAGAACCCAGGGGCCTTTTCAAGAACGGTCAGCGACTCAGAACAATAGGGATTGGCTCTGATTCGGTTTAGTTGTTAAGCCGGGGGCCTCTGCGTAAAACGACCTTCGCGGGCGCGCGCGCGCGCGAAACCGCTTGGGCCTGGGCTTGTTAGGCCAGAAACGGCCCAGTACTGTTTATCGTTCCCCTTTTTCTTTTCCAGCTGAACTTTGAAAAACTGTAGAAAATTATAGAAAAATGCTAAAATTATGAGACCAATTTTCCTAGGTTTGTTATTTTCCATAGAATTTATTAAAAATAGTTTCATGATTTTTAGATCAAGTAGGGAATTTTAGGATATTTAAAATAGCCTAAATCAATGGTTCTGGATTTTTAGAAATTAAATAATAAGTCCAAAATTCCCCAAACTTTTTATGTAAGCTTTTCCCATTATTTAGAAGCCTTGGGTAGAGTTTGGTTTGATTTGGACCTTGTTTGATCACTAAACCCAAAACCACCCCCCCCCCCCTGCCCTATGAACTCCTTTACCGACTCCGGAAACCCTAAGTTTCCGGAACTCCGTGAAGGAAAGTTGTACTCAAGATATAAACAACAAGTTTATGTTATCTTTGCATTCTCATGAGCATCCCATGACATCCATCCTTATGTATGTATATGGATATCTTAGAACAAGAAGAAGAAGAAGAGGTTGTTGAAGAAGGGATACCACCCACCTCTGATCCCCAGACCGACAACTGCTTTTATTTTGATATCTGTGGATCCGAGCCAGACCCATCTGATAACAAAGGCAAGCCCCGGTGCATTTGCCACCTTCCTTGATGTTTTTAAAATCTTTCTCACTTGCTTGCTGCATTAGGTAATAGGAGTTGATTGATTAAACAATTTCTGCATTACCTCCCTTGATCTTGATTAACCTCCTTGAAACCCTGTTTTTACAAAAAGGTTTTACTTTGCTTAGTATTGCTTTAGAAAAACAAAAGGATTTGTTTTACAAAAGATGTTTGGCAAAGTGGGAGGGATGTTTTCAAAAATAAAACTTGATGGTGGATCCATCACGGCCGTGATGGATTCAACATCGGAAAAGATGTACCTCTGTCAGGTACCAAACTTTGGGTTTGAAATGATTAAGCTGAGACCGGGCGGGTGACTTGCACGAGAAGAGAGTCTCGGTGTAGTGTCTCCGTCTGTGTCGATTAAGGACCGCCTCGATGTAGGCCTGCTGACCGAGGACCCTTTAACTGGTCACATGCCTCGTCATGGGTAAGCCTTGCCTCGGGTAGACTAAGGCCGGAATAAGATAACACGAAATGGGAGTGGAGCGGTGGCGAGAGTAGCGTGTACCCTCCGTGGCAAGAGGCTGGACGGTGGTGTATCTGTGCTCTCGGTTTGCGTGAACCTGATCCGGTCTTAAGAACCCCGGTGGCGGGTTGACATATGCAAGGGTTAAGTGCTACATATGTCGTGTGATTGGAGATCCTCAGCTGAGTATAATCGATTCGGATCGCCGTACCTCCGCGGTTATGGAGACTTGGCCACTGACTTACACGTAGCATTCCACTAAAGATGATGGGTTTTTGTTAAGAAATTGGCTAGTGCAGGACCAGTGATTGAACTAGGGTAGAAAGAACTCTAGTTGCAGGTAATTGAACCTAACCTGACAAATAAAATTGGATTTTTAAGGATCCACTTTAGTAAGCATTTCTGCAAAACAGAGTCTTTGATTATTGAAAAGCCTTACCTTGACTCCCATATAACCAGCATACCCTTGAGAGTCTTTTCCTTAGTCGGGTAAGACTTGCTGAGTAATTCCATACTCAGGGTTTATCCCTTTGTTGTTTTTAGGTGGGGAAGTAGCAGACTTCTGCTGCTTCTGTGCTAAGGTGGTTCCCAAGAATGAAAGCCAGGAATGAAGTGCGGGAGGACTCAGTCCTCCACCTTAGATCTTTCGTTTATAGTACTTCGGGAGATGTTGTGTCTCCCTGGTTTGTATAATTAATACTTTTATGCACTCGTTTTTAGAACTGGTCTGTAATAACTTAACTTGAGCTTACTTTGAAAATAAATGTAAGATTATGTAATCGCTTCCGCATATCTTTATCTCCGATGATCTGTAATGTCTGCAAGACGGGTGAAACGTTCCTGGTAAGGTAAGGAGGATACCGAGCTTGTCAAGTAACTTAGGAACATCTACAGGGTGTCTGATGTCTGTTAGACAAGGACAACTGTAGGTGGGCCTGATTACTTGGGAGGTTCTGTCACATAATCTACACCTTAAAATAAAATTCTAGGAATAGGAATCATAATTTTTGGAGTTATAGAATTTAAGTTATGGATTTTCAAAGGTTTTATGTACTTAAAATAGGATTAAGTGAGGGATTAATTTTTCTTACTGTTTTCATGACATAACAGAGGCTCTAGGTGATAAAGAATAAAATTACAAAAATTTAGAAAGTGGAATGGATTAATTTGGAGTTCATATGTATTTTCTATGAATTATCAAAGTTCTAGCAATTATTTTGTATTAAAAAGTAATTTCCATAATTAAATAACTGAATTTAAAGAGCTATGGACTGGGCCTCAATTTCTGGAAATGCCAGGGGCCTCGGGGTAAATTGCCCAAGGCACAGTGAACAGCGTTCACTGGACGGCGGGTTGATTCCCCGAAAACAGAGGGACTCTTTAATAAATGTACACGACGAAGGGGTATCTTCTATTCTGGGCCGGACGATCCAGATCCTGCGGCCCGGATAGAATCTAGTCTTTAATGTAACGGTACGCGCCGAGGATCGTCGATCATGAAATCGATGGTCACGATCAAACGCGCGAAGGGGTATGACAACTCCTAATCTGCACCAGTCGTTCTGAAATCAACGGCGCGCAATAACTCTACGTCCAGCCCCGATCCTAGCCGTTGGTTATCTAATCAAGGGCCCACGCGTCATCACCTTCCTCCACCATACCGCGACGCCGGCGCGACCGACCGTGCGGCGGCAAGACCGCCGGTGCTGCAAAACCGGCTACCCCGTACACTATTTGCTAATTAACTCGTCCCTCGCACCCCTGAGGACTCCCTGAACTCCAATCTACAACCAATTTTGGACAACACCGAGTACATGATTCGGTACACGGTGCGCCGCGGCGCCATTGCCCTATGCCCACTCGCCCGAGCCCCCAGCGAGCGCCCCACCTCGATTCAATGAAACCAGACGCGAAGGTGAATAGTACGAACGTAGTGGAGGCGCCATTACCTTGATTAACGCGGTGCCAACACCTATCCACCAAGCGCGGCGGAGACCACCATCCGGTGACGAATTCCGGTCGCCCCGGGTCGCCCACACGCGCGGAGTAGCCACGGAATCACTCCTCGCAGCTCCCTTGATTACCCCCTAGCACTAACGGGTCAAGGTCACACGACGTAGAGAGGGGGTAGTCGCGACGGCTCTGCTCAATAATGGTGGCGGCTCTCTGCGCAATCTGAGGAAGCGGCTAGGGGATAAGAAGGGGAGAGGGCTTTAGCTCGCCATTTATTGGTCGAGCGTGCGGGAGACAAATCCGCCAAGCAGTTGCGCCAGCTGACCGAGAATTCCGTGGTGGCAGCGACTGGGCGTCCGAAATCGGCGGGGGAGAAGACGACGTTTGTTACGGAGCTCGAGTGGAAGAAGAAACTGGCGTTCCGGTCCCACGTGTAAGCGACTCAAGCGAGGCAGTCACACAGCGAGCGCGCGGCGTGAAACGGTGAGGCTGCACGTGGGACCCACCGGTCAGTGGCACCACATCGTTGGCGCGCGCGCGGGGCGATTTCCAGTCGGCTGACGACCCGGGCCCGGTTGGCAGCGAGTGGCCAGGCGCGCAGTAGGCAGACCAACGTGGGCCGCGCGGTGGTAATTCGGAGATGGGCCAAAATGAATACGCCGACCCAGGTAAGGTTTCTTCTCTTTTTTTTTCTTTTTATTTTCTGTTTCATTTCTTTTTCAAATTCAAACTTCAATTCAAATTCAAACTTTGTGGCACTTTATATACTGGCTAATTATTTATTTTGATCATATCAACTGTGGTGAAGTAATTTTAATGATAATTCTATTTGTATTGAATAATATTCCTTTCTCTTCCCTATTTTCATGGTTTTATTTTCAAGTTAAACTTTAAATTCTATGGATCCATTGAGATGCTATTAATGGTATATTTATTTTATTGAGCACAAATGCACATCCAAAAAAAAATCACCATGATGCATAAACTTTAATGGTATATCCTTTTATTGTTTATTCATTTGTATAAGTGAGGTGTTCACATGTGATGATGCATAAAGATCAAACTCATATGAAGAGAAATTGTTTCTCTATTGGTATTATTTCTAGCAAATTACAAAGTGGGTGTTACACATAATAACGCTACCCAGACGCAACCATGATTTAATTAGAAACTTGTTGTCAAAGGAAGTTTGTTTTTTTAACTAGTCGTGCGCACTGCTTAATTCGGTTCATGTCGTATGTTATTGCTAGCCGATTAATAATACTTAGTATATTTTTGTCATGATATATGTTTATACACTGTTGCCCCCTCATTTATGCAATTTTGCAAAGGAGCTGCCGAAATTTTATATATAGATGCCAGAAGTGTAGTTCAGTAGCATTCCGGGTGTGTTTGTGGAACCCGGGGTGTTACAGTTGGTATCAGAGGATAAGCTTTAGATTCTACGCAATTTGAAGATAAATTTGACACACTTGCACATATAGGAAGGGTATGGGTTCGTATATCTTTCATATTAGTATTTTATTGTATAGATGACTAGAATTTTCTTATTCCAAATCCCTTTATGGTTTGATGGGGTGTGTCGTTAACGACATAATGCTTGATATGATATGTTACTTCTATTTAATATTGGTTTCTTGATGTGGTTGTTATTGAAGATATTATGCAAGTGAAGCTACTAATGTACTTGTTTTATATACATATCGTCATGATGTTTTTTTGGATGCAATGTTTTCAAATCTCTGAGCTATTACTATCATATATTTCTATATGCTTGACTGTGGATGTTTTTTTCCAAAAGGATTGTTGGGTTCTAGTACTTGTAGGACCGATTGATTATTGAGCTTGTGTATAGTGGGTCTAATCCGACTTGGTGTAGTGTGTAAACACTATATAATGTAGTTTTATGGTGTTGTTGAGTTTGATTGACTGTTGGGTTACAACCTAACTTATCAATGTAATATTTCCATGGGTGCAATGCTTTGCGCCTCACCTTTTTTTGGCTAGTGTGGCTACTTGCTAACTTGATCTTAGTATAAATTTGGTTTGACTCTATAGAGCAAAGGCAACGTTGTAATGTCTATGAAATCTTAAGACTGGTAGAACTCAAGTGAATTTGTAAGATGACGTAGATTGATAAGTCCAACCATGTTTACCTGATAGGTTTTCTTATTATGTGCAACCTTATTTTTAACAATAAATAGGGTGGTTTCAAGTGGATTTTATGTCGTGCATGTTTTCCCTCTATGGCTTGTTTCAATAGCCATAAAGGCTATGCATAATTTTTAGTTGTTGCAGGCTAGTCATGTGGACGATATTGACAACCCATTTTATATTTTTTTATTTGCCAACGTTGTATGGTAGTTTGATTTTTTATGATCAGTTTCTCTATGCATGCTTGTTGAATCATTATTTGGACCGCTTTATCTTAAATGAAGTCAACGCTTAACTAGGAGTTGCTTATGTTTGTTAGTCATCTATCTCTTTAATGATTGGGTTGTTGCATCGGATTGCAATTTTTTTATATGAATGATGGTTTGATAGATCATGTATGTCTACTACTTTGAATGCATCCTGTGATATCACGAGGTACAAATTGTTCAAGTGCAGTAATAGTAGGTTTTGTTGTATGTGAGGTTAATCAAGGTAGTTTGGTTATGTGGATTGTCTTATTGAAGTCCAATTACTCCTATTGAGCATAGTATCGTGTTATTATTGAAAGTAATATTTATGAAGCTTTTGCATGAGTCTGTGTCAAGAAGTACATTAGTTTTTCTTGTTGTTATCCCTCCATTGCTTTATGAGTATTACAAATTTTATCTCTTTTGAGAGGAGAAAAAGATGTTATATGACATGAGCATCATTTGCTTCACGTCAACAGAATAGTTGTGGAGAGCTCTAGTAGTTGGATTCTAGTGTAATAACAACCATGTTTTATAGTGCTAGAGACGGTATGTCAAGTGTTTCATACATTGTCGATACATGGATGTTTGACCTTAGTGGCATTAACAAACGAGGTTGTTGAATTCGTTGATTGTTGTGCTTAGTGTTCTAACCTATTAGGTAAAGTGTTGTTTAAAGGCTTTGGGGAGTTGCATCCCCATTTGGTAGTGGAAAATCCTAGTGTTGATTGCACCTGCCAATGCCTTGGGTTTTATTTTATATTGATTTTTTTTATTATGGGTATTTACTTGTAATTGTCTGTTAAATAGATTGGGAGAGGTGGTTGTCCGGATATAAGTCGAATCTCTGATGTGCAGTATCTCAGGCTGAGTTTAGTTGTAGGTCATGCAGAGTTGAGGGCTATAAAGATAAATTTGGGTGCAACTTTATTGCAAAAGTCGTGGACAATTTCCAAACTTTTCCAATGCGTGTTCGTTGTAGTTTTAAGTTGAGTATAGCAGGAGTTATAGGATTTTGAATTTTAGCTGTCCATTGTTTCTATCCTATCAGTTTTGCAAAAAAGCAGTTGCATTGTTTTATCGGTTTGGAAACCAATTCCGAGACACTCATTATAATAAAAGTTTTAGGGAATGCTATAATCTTTCCAATGAGTTTATATTTGCAAAAATTTGTTAGATGTAGAGAGTTATGAGGTTTTGAATTTATGGGTCATGTTCCGTCAGGTTCTGGTGGCAGATCATGTATGTCGCCTTACAAGTCAAATTAAAAATGGGAGATAAAATAAAACTTTGTTTATCCTTTGAATACGAAAGTTGTAGATCATGAAGTTTAGATGATTTTACAATATTTCTTTGTTATCATTGCTTTTATAGTGAAAGAGGTAGAAACAGAATGAACATTTGTGCTGTTGATTGTCAATTTTCTATTTAGGGATATTTCCATGGGAGTTTGGTTTAGTTATGGTGAGCTCTTTCACAATCCATGTTAATTACGTTGTATGGTGGGAGGGAATAGACGTAGTGGTTGTGATAGTTACCTTGTTTATGTATATGCGGTGTGTGGGCTGAAACACAGAGATAGCGAGGGACATTTGAATAGGCCAGTACGTATTGTTGTGAAGCCATGTTTTCTGTAGAGGTGTTGTATATAAAAGTTGTAGCCAACTTCTTCATCTTACTTGTGTAAGCATTTCATGACCATAGGTCTAGTAGTTTGGGAGTTATGATTTTCTCAAGTCTAGTCTTAGAATCTGTCCAGATTTTGTACAGATTTCGAAACTGACCTTGTTTGCCCAAGTTAAACTTCGAATCAGTTCTTATAAATTATAAAGAAGTGGTAGTACTTTCCTTAAGCTTTCCAACAAATTTTGTATCACCCTTTTTGGTGACCTATAAGTTAAGCTACAGCTGTTTTAAGTGGAATCTTTGAATCTGTCCAAATTTGGACAACAAAGCCTTTCTTATGTCTTTTGATCTTGATATGCATTGAATTAACCTGATATGTTTATAAATGAAATATAGCCAATTTTACTAGCTTTATAAGAAGTCTAGGTGCGCCTAAATTGGATGACTGAGACTCCAATTATGGATTTTTGAAGTGAGTAGTTGAATTATGTCCAAGTCTGGACAAAATTTACGTTTCACATTGTTTGGCCTTTCTAAGTGTCAAATCTTATGGTGATGATAATACCAAGGGTATAGTGGACTTTGTAAGCTTTCCATAAAGTCCTAGTTTACTACTTTTGGATGCATATTTTGTGAGTTATGAGCAAAACAATTAACCGTTGTGCTGCTGTCTAGAAATATGCAAGCATTAAATTGATCTTTTGAAGTTACTCTTGTTTGGATAGGTTTGGTTTAGGCTATAGGAGCACAGTATGTATTGCATTCATATATATATATATATTCATTAAAGTACTTGCATGTGTCAATGTTGATTTGGTGTCAGGAAAGCTTTGTCTGAGGTATATAGGACCGTATACTATCTTAGCCCAAGTTGGCAGCTTGGCTTAGCATATGCAATTGTCGGAGTCTATGATCAGAGTACACCATGTATTCCATGTCTCTATGTTGAGAAAGTATTTGCGGAATCCAGATCAATAAATCGAGCTAGAGTCATTTCCCATGTAACAAGACCTGACTCTAGAGTGTCGTCTGCTGCGTATCCTAGAATCCTTGGAGCTTGAGGAGCTGACGTGACAGAAGTACCCCGAACTTTTCGTTATGGGGTGAGTTTTTGTCATCGTTAATCTTTTCTTTTGTCGTTCCGATAGAAGCGTCAGGATTCGAGGTCGAATTCTTTTTAAGGGGGGTAGAGTGTGATACCCAGTTTGCAAAGAAGAGAAGTTGGAGGTTATTTTTGCTTTGTTTTCTTTTGTTGTTTCTCTTTCGGGTGGTGCATTTTGGGGTTTGGTATTTTTGGGAAGCATTCACCAGTAAAATAGAAGAATGAGGTTTAGTCTCATGCGTTGGGGTCAGAAACTGACGTGTGAGAGAGTTGGGCCGTGGATCTCGATCCGGCCCACTAGTCCCCCATAACCCTAGCCGCCCCACCCCCTAATCCCCTCTCTCTAGCCTTGGACGCCACCCTCTCTCACTCCTCCACCCATTTGCAGCCGCCACCCACCTCCCCCCCATCAAACCCTAGCCGCCCCTCCTCAAGCCCTTCTCTGCAAGGTGCCATTCCTTTCCCGCTCGGATCTACGTCGCGTTGGTGCAAGTCTCCCGGTGGTTTTTGGTGGAGGGAAGAAGAAGGGAGGAAAGGTGAGGATTCAAGGTGATTTTTTGTGTTTGTGTCTTGTTTAATTGTGCTGCAATCCAATCGATTATATGTTTATCTATGCGAATCGGTAGAGGTGCTGTCCAGAAATTTTGTAGGTGGGCAAACAGCAGTAGTTCTAGGGATTTCTGGGAATTTTTCGTGGGAAATTAGTGGAAATCAGTGGGAGAATCATGTAGAACTTTGTCATACCTTTCCAATGGGTACTTATGCGCTCGATTCGGAATTATATTTTAAAAGATATCGTTTTTTGAATCCGGGAATGTTGCTGTCAAAAAAACAGATTTCTGCAGGTGGGCGAACAGCAGTAGTAGTAGTAGAAGTTTCTGGGAATTTTTCGTGGGAAATTAGTGGAGATCAGAGGGAGAATCATGTAGAACTTTATCATATCTTTCCAATGGGTACTTATGTGCTCGATTCGGAATTATATTTTAAAAGATATCGCTGTTTGAATCCGGGTATGTTGCTGTCAAAAAAACAGATTTCTGCAGGTGGGCGAACAGTAGTAGTAGTAGCCGTTTTTGGGAATTTTCATGGGAAATTAGTGGGGAACAGTGGGAGAATTATGTAGAGCTTTGTCATACCTTTCCAACGGATACTTATACGCTTGATTCGGAATTATATTTTAAAAGATATCGCTGTTTGAATCCGGGTATGTTGCTGTCAAAAAACAGATTTCTGCAGGTGGGCGAACAGCAGTAGTTCTAGTGATTTCTGGGAATTTTCGTGAGTTGATTAGTGGGAATCAGTGGGAGAACCATGTAGAGCTTTGTCATACCTTTCCAACGAGTACTTATGCGCTCGATTCGGAATTATATTTTAAAAGATATCGCTGTTTGAATCCGGGTATGTTGCTGTCTAAAAAAACAGATTCCAGGGTTTTATCTTGTGGACTGTTTTGGGCTAAGTAGATGTGGGAATTTAATTATCTTTGGAATACAAAACTTGTGGAGAATTTTATGTAGATGCTTCTAGAGTTTTTTATTGATATCACTGCTATTATAATTTTAAAGTTAAGAAATTATCAAACAGCGCCGCTGCAATTTGGTGGTGATGGGGAGAGTTGTCGCTCGCGATGGGTTGGAATTGTGCGTAGGTGCGGCGTTGTTTATTAGCGTTTGTTATGTGAATTTATGCACTAAGGTGTGTGTCAAAAACATGTGGTGGACTTCCGGATCATACTTAGTACCATTCCAAATTCCCGGTGAAGGCAAGTAAATACAGTGGTGGTTGCTACCGTTTGGTTTGCATCCTATTCCCTGTCATTGAGTATGCATAAGTTTTAAATATGTTAATCATTAAATTCTATGATGAAGTTTATTTTCGAATGTATTAATTCTTAATTGTCTAATATTGTGGATGATCATGATTTGGTAATGATATATGTGGTTGATTCCCATCTTGAATGAAGTTGAAGTATCTTTTTGAATCACGTTATATGAAGTGTTGTAGGCATGTCATGCACATCGCATCATCCATCTTGCATTTTGAAGTTATGTCGTGATCTTATGGTCCGACCGTACCGGTACATTTTTAGCATCGTACGTTGACCAAGGAGGGGATGATGCGGCTTCATATCCTTAGAGGTATGAAGGCAGAGGTCATCCTTGTATCTGCAGACATTTGCACTCATGAGGTATATATGAAGTGTGACATTACTATGTTACTATTGTGGTTTCTACCTGTGAGGTGTGGTAACTGTGTGTTGTACGTTGTATACGTGCTGCACCTTTGTAATAAGAAGGTTGTGAAATCAAGTGGTGGTAAAACAATGTTCTTATGTGGTTAAACAGTTTGATATTATTTTACTTGCTGAGATGTGTCATCTCACTCTTGCATTACTCAATGCAGGTACTTGATACATGTTGGGAATGAGGGGAGTAGCTGCACATCCACTTTCACTCTCATAATAACGCTGCCCAGGCGCAACCATGATTTAATTAGAAACTTGTTGTCAAAGGAAGTTTGTTTTTTTAACTAGTCGTGCGCACTGATTAATTCGGTTCATGTCGTATGTTATTGCTAGCCGATTAATAATACTTAGTATATTTTGTCATGATATATGTTTATACACTGTTGCCCCCTCATTTATGCCATTTTGAAAAGGAGATGCTGTCGAAATTTTATATATAGATGCCAGAAGTGTAGTTCAGTAGCATTCCGGGTGTGTTTGTGGAACCTGGGGTGTTACAAGACTATATCAAAGGAGACCGGCGACAAGCACAAGCAAGACAAGGATGAATCTGTCGGCTCCATCAACTCACACAAGAAGGGCGACAAGAAGAAAAAGAAGATGAAGAAGGTGGTCTACTACGAGACCGACTCTTCCACGCCCTCAACCTCCGGCGCCGAGTCAACATCTTCAAAGCGCCAAGAGCATAAGAAGTATAGTAAGATCCCTCATCGCTATCCTCGTATTTCTAAATGTGCTCCCTTACTTTCCGTCCCCTTAGGCAAACCACCATATTTTTATGGTGAAGATTATTGTATGTGGAGTGATAAAATGAGACACCATCTAACCTCACTCCACGAAAGCATTTGGGATGTTATTGAGTTTGGAGCGTAGGCACCACAATTGGGTGATGAGGACTATGACTTCGATGAGGCCGCCCAAGTCAGGCACTCCAACTCCCAAGCCAACTCCATACTCATCTCTTCTTTGTGTAGAGAGGAGTACAACAAGGTGCAAGGGTTGAAAAGTGCCAAAGAAATTTGAGACGTCCTCAAGACAACACATGAAGGGGATGAAGTGACCAAGATCACCAAGCGCAAAATGATCGAGGGAGAACTCGGTCGGTTTGTCCTCAACAAAGGAGAAGAACCACAAGCCATGTATAATTGGCTCAAGACAATGGTGAACCATGTCCACAACCTCAGGAGCACCAAGTGGGATGACCATGAAATGGTCAAGGTTATTCTAAGATCTCTTGTTTTTCGTAACCTCACTCAAGTGCAATTAATTCGTGTGGATCCTAGGTATAAGAAAATGTCTCCCGAGGAGGTGATTGGCAAGTTTGTGAGCTTTGAACTTACGAACACAGACTCCAAACACATTGTCAACTTGGTGCAAGGCGCCACCTCCACACCCAAGGTGGAACCCGTTGCATTCAAGGCAACGGAAGAAAACAAGGAAGAGCCTACACCAACAAATAGGCTCCTAATTGATGCCTCCAAGCTTGACAGCGACGAAATGACTCTTATCATTAAGAGCTTCCGGCAAATCCTCAAGCAAAGGAAGGGGAAGGACTACAAACCCTGCTCTAAGAGGGTTTGTTACCGTGTGGTAAGTCCGATAACTATATTGCTAAATGTCCATATACAAGAGATAGTGATAGGGACGACGACAAGAAAGGGAAGAAGAAGATGGAGAAGAAGAAGTACTTCAACAAGAAGAAAGGCGGCGAGGCACACATGGGAAGGGAGTGAGACTCCGACGAGAGCTCCACCGACTCCACCTCCAACGAGGACGCCGCCAACATCGCCGTCAACAAAGGTCTTTTCCCCAACGTCGGCCACAAATGTCTCATGGACAAGGATAGCAAAAAGAAGAAGGTACATTTTAGAGATACCCCCAAATATACTACTTCCGATGATGAGAGTAGCTCTAGTGAAAAGGATGATGATTTGTCTTCTCTTTTTGCAAACCTTACCATAGAGCAAAAAAGAAAAATTAATGAATTGATAAAAACCATTAACGAGAAGGATGAAATCTTGGAATGCTAATAAGTCTTGCTCGTTAAGGAAAACAAAAATTTGTTAAGATAAAAGATGCCTTTGCTCTTGAAGTTGAAAAATGCAAAGACCTGACTAAAGAGATAAATACAAGCAATGATTCAATTTCTTGTCTTAGAATTGAAAATGTTAGTTTCATTGCTAAGATAGAGGAATTGAATGCTTGCAAAGTTTCTACATCTACCATTGAGCATGTTACTATTTGCACTAGATGTAGAGATATTAATGTTGATGCTGTGAATGATCACCTTGCTATGATTAAAGAATAAAATGATTACATAGCTAAATTGAATGCTAAACTTGCCGAGCATGAGCTTGAAAATGAAAATTTTAAATTTGCTCGTAGTTTGCTTTATAATGGGAGAAGCCCTGGCATTAAGGATGGGGTTGGCTTCCAACCTGGAAGCCAAAGCAACATCAAACTTAATGCCCATAGAAATAAGATTTCTAACTTTGTTAAGGGCAAGGCTCCCATGGTTCGAGATAGAGAAGGTTACATTTTATATCCTGAAAACTATCATAAGCATAAGATTAGAAGAATTTATGCTAAGAAATCTCATTCTGCTTCTCATCATGCTTATATTTACAGTAATGAGGCTTCTAGCTCTAGGAATACAACTCATTTCAAAATGCCTAATAAAAGATTGTAGATGCATCAAATGAACATAGCATTTCATTTTAAGACCTTTGATGCATCATTTGTTCTTACTAACAAATCCGGCAAAGTAGTTGCCAAAAATGTTGGGTGCAAACACAAGAGTCCAAAGACTTCTGTTTGGGTACCCAAGGTGCTTGTTTCTAATGTGAAAGGACCTAAGACCGCTTGGGTACCTAAGGACAAGGCCTAAATTTGTGTTGTAGGTTTATGCATCCGGCGAAACAAGTTGGATAATCGATAGTGGGTGCACGAACCACATGATAGGGGAGAAAAGAATGTTCTCCTCATATGAGAAAAATCATGATCCCCAAAGAGCAATCACATTAGGGGATGGAAATCAAGGTTTGGTCAAAGGATTGGGTAAAATTGTTATATCTCCTGACCATTCTATTTATAATGTTTTTTGTAGATTCTTTAGATTACAACTTGCTTTCTGTTTCTCAATTATGCAAAATGGGCTACAACTGTTTCTTTACTAGTGTTGGTGTTACCGTCTTTAGAAGAAGTGATAATTCACTAGCTTTTAAGGGAGTGTTAGATGGTCACCTATACTTAGTTGATTTCAATGATAACAATGCTGAACTAGACACTTGCTTAATTGCTAAGACTAACATGGGTTGGCTCTGGCATCGCTGACTTGCTCAAGTTGGAATGAAGAATCTTCACAAGCTTCTAAAGGGGAACACATTTTACGACTAACCAATGTTCATTCTGAGAAAGACAGGATTTATAGTGCATGTCAAGCAGGGAAGCAGGTTGGAGTTCATCATCCACACAAGAACATCATGACGGCCGAGAGGCCGCTTGAACTACTCCACATGGATCTATTTGGCCCGGTTGCTTACATAAGCATCGACGGGAGTAAGTATTGTCTTGTAATTGTGGATGACTATTCTCGCTTCACTTGGGTGTTCTTTTTGCAGGAAAAATAAAAAAACCCAAGAGACCGTAAAGAAATTCTTGAGACGGGCTCAAAATGAGTTCGAATTGAAAATCAAGAAGATTAGAAGCGACAATGGAACGGAGTTCAAGAACTCTCAAATTGAAGGATTTCTTGAGGAGGAGGGCATCAAGCATGAGTTCTCTTCTCCCTACACACCCCAACAAAATGGTGTTGTGAAGAGAAAGAATATAACTCTTTTGGATATGGCAATGACCATGCTTGACGAATACAAAACATCAGATCGGTTTTGGGTGGAGGCGATTTACACCGCTTGCTACTCCATCAACCAACTCTACCTTTACCGAATCCTCAAGAAAACATCATATGAACTCCTCACCAGTAAAAAGCCCAATGTTTCTTATTTTAGAGTTTTTGGGAGCAAGTGCTATATTCTTATTAAAAGAGGTAGAAATTCAAAATTTGCTCATGAAGCAGTAGAAGGCTTTTTACTTGGTTATGACTCAAACACAAGGGCATATAGAGTCTTTAACAAGTCCACTGGATTAGTTGAAGTTTCTTGTGACATTGTGTTTGATGAGACTAATGGCTCTCAAGTAGAGTAGGTTGATCTTGATGAGTTAGATGATGAAGAGGCTCCGTGTATCGCGTTAAGGAACATGTCTATTGGAGATGTGTGTCCACAAAAACTCGAAGAGCCTTCACAAGCACAAGATTAACCATCATCCTCCATACAAGCATCTCCACCAACTCAAGATGAGGAACTGGCTCAAGAAGAAGAGGATCAAGATGAAGATAATGAGCCACCTCAAGAAGAAGACATTGATTAAGGGGATATGAAGTTGATTAAGAAAAAGAGGATGAACAAGAGATTCAAGATCAAAGACCACCGCACCCAAGAGTCCACCAAGCAATTCAAAGAGATCACCCTGTCAACTCCATACTTGGCGACATTCAAAAGGGGGTAACCACTCGCTCTAGAGTTGCTCATTTTTGTGAACATTACTCATTTGTGTCTTCTATTGAGCCATACAGGATAGAGGATGCACTTAGAGGTCCAGACTGGGTGGTGGCAATGCAAGAGGAGCTCAACAACTTCACGAGGAATGAGGTATGGCATTTAGTTCCATGTCCTAGCCAAAATGTTGTAGGTACCAAGTGGGTATTCCACAACAAACAAGATGAACATGGTGTGGTGACTAGGAACAAAGCTCGACTTGTTGCAAAAGGATATTCATAAGTCGAAGGTTTGGATTTTGATGAAACCTATGCACCCGTAGCTAGGCTTAAGTCTATTCGAATCTTACTTGCCTATGCTACTTACTATGGCTTTAAGTTGTATCAAATGGATGTGAAAAGCACCTTCCTCAATGGCCCTATCACAGAAGAGGTGTATGTTGAGCAACCTCCTGGCTTTGAATATAGTGAGTATCCTACACATGTTTATAAGCTCTCAAAGGCGCTTTATGGGCTCAAACAAGCCCCAAGAGTATGGTATGAATGCCTAAGAGACTTTATTATCACTAATGGTTTTAAAGTCGGAAAAGCTGACCCTACTCTCTTCACTAAAACAATTGACAAAGACTTGTTTATATGCCAAATTTATGTTGATGATATTATCTTTGGGTCTACTAACACTCATCTTGTGAAGAGTTTAGTAGAATTATGAAACATAGATTTGAGATGTCTATGTTGAAGTATTTCCTTGAATTCCAAATCAAGCAACTCCAAGAGAGCACCTTCATTTGCCAAACAAAGTACATTCAAGATATACTCAAGAAGATTGGAATGAAGAATGCCAAACCCATCAAGACTCCAATGGGAATAAATGGGCATCTCGACCTCGACACAGGAGGTAAATCTATAGATCAAAAGGTATATCGATCAATGATAGGATCTCTACTCTATTTATTTGCTTCACGACCAAATATTATGCTTTCAGTATGCATGTGTGCAAGGTTCCAGGTCAACCCTATGGAAATCCACCTAAGGTCCATGAAAAGAATCATGAGATATTTAGTTTACACTCCTAAGTTTGGGCTATGGTACCCCAAGGGATCTACCTTTGATCTAATCGGGTATTCTGATGCTGATTATGCGAGATGTAAGATTGATAGAAAGAGTACACCAGGGACTTGTCTGTTTTTGGGGAGATCCTTGGTGTCTTGGGCTTCAAAGAAGAAAAAAATCAGTAGCTCTATCCATTGCCGAAGCTGAGTGTGACAGAACCTCCCAAGTCATTAGGCCCACCTACAATTGTCCTTATCCATCGGACCTCGGACAACACTGCAGATGCACCTGATCACTTGACAAGTTCGGTATCTAAACTCTTTACCTTGCCCAAGAGCGTTTCACCCGTCACGTAGATATTACAACACATCGGAGGAACGAATATGCGTAAGCAGTTACAACACTTATTTTATATTAAAGTATAGAAAGAGTATTATTATTACAGATCAGTAATATATAAGAGTGCAGGAGTAATATTATTACAAACCCGGGAGGCAAAAACCCCTCCCGCTTAACAGTAAAAAGTTTTTAAAGGAGGACACTTCCTCTCGGGGCTTCAATCCTGGTTTTCTTCCTTTGGCACCACCTTGGAACAAAAGCAACAAAAATTTGCTGCTTCCTCACCTACAACAACATGGCTTCAAAAACTCTGAGTACGAAGTGTACTTTTGCAAGTCTTACCCGTCAAAATAAAAGACTCTCAAGGATATGCTGGCTTGAGGGAGTCAAGGTAAGGCTTAATCAATAATCAAGACTCTATTTGCAAAAATGCTTACTAATAGAGATCCTTAAAAATCCAGTTTTATTAGCAAGTTAAGTCATTACCTGAATCTAGAGTTCTTTCTACCCTAGTTCAAGCACTTGGCCTATACTAGCCATTTTCTTATCAACCCTTCTTGTTCACTGGAATGCTACGTGTAGGGCAGTGACCAAGTCTTCATGTCCGAGAAGTAATGGCGATCCGAATCGATTAATACCCAACTGGGGATCTCCAATCACATGACATATGTAGCACTTAACCCTTGCATATGTCAACTCGCCACCGGGGTTCTTAAGACCAGATCAGGTTCACGCCAACCGAGAGCACAGATACACCACCGTCTAGCCTCTTTCCACGGAGGGTACACGCTACTCTCGCCATCTCTCCAGTCCCATTGCGTGTTATCTTATTCTGGTATTAGTCTGCCCGAGGCAAAGCTTACCCATGATGAGGCATGTGACCAGTTAAAAGGTCCTCGATCAGCAAGCCTACATCGAGACGGTCCTTAATCGACTCAGACGGAGACACTACACCGAGACTCTCTTCTCGTGCAAGTCACCTGTCCGGTCTCAGCTTTATCATTTCAAACCCAAAGTTTGGTACCTGTCAGAGGTACATCTTTTCCGATGTTGAACCCATCACGGCCATGATGGATCCACCATCAAGTTTTATTTTGAAAACATCCCATCCTACTTGAAGCATCATCTTTTGTCAAAACAAAACATTTTGTTTTTCTAGAGCAAGACTAAGCATAAGGAAAACCTTTTTATAAAACAGGTGATCAAGGAAAGATAATCAATCTTCCAAGGAAGGAAATGCAGTAAGTGTTTAGCACACCACTCCTATCACCTAATGCATCAAGCAAGTGAGAAAGATTTTAAAATAGCAAGGAGGTGGCAAATGCACCGGGGCTTGCCTTGTGTTATAGGAGAGTCGGGCTCTGCTCCACAAATATCGAAATAAAAGTAGTTCTCGGCAGGTGGGTCTTTAGGTGGTGGTGTAGCTCTTTCTTCTTCAACTTCTACTTCTTCGTTTTCTATATATATCATATATACAACCATGAATGTTCATGTAATGCTTATGAAAAAGCAAAGATAATAAAAGTACATCATATTAGGTCTTGAATACAATTTTGCTTCACGGTACTCTAGGAAACTAGGGTTTTTGGAGTCAGTACTGTAGCTCATAGGGCATGCATCACTAAAAGATTAGGGTTTTGGGGTTTAGGTACCAAACATTGTCCAAATCATGCCAAACTTTACCCAAGGCTTCTAAATAACATTTAAAGCTTATCCAAAAAGTTTAGTGATTTTTGGAGTTATTAATCAATTTCTAAAATTCTAGGAGTATAGGTTTTGGCTATTTTAAATACTCCATAATTCCTTATTTGGACTAAAAATCATAAAACTATTTTTGTTAAATACTATAGGAATTTAGGAATATAACAAAATTGGTCTGGTATTTTTAGCATTTTTCTATAATTTTCTATGAATTCTCTCATCCTGGAAGAAAAAGAAAAGGGAAAAGTATATGAATAGTATTAGGCTGAAACTGGCCCAAGTTAGCCCATGAACAGGCAAACGTGCCCGCGCGTGCGCCCGCGGTGGACAGTTTGCACCGAGGTCCTCAGGGGTTTGAATAACTAGCGAAGAACCCCACACACTATTTCAATGGGTCACTGACATTTACACCGAGGCCCTCCACTTTCTAATTCTTCACAACCTGCGGGCTTGTACTGGCCAGAATAAGCAACGGCTAGCCCTCCCCTTTGCTGGACACCGAATTCAACCCTATATGACCATTTCCCCTCACTTAATTGCTAGAGTTGAGCTCTAAATCACCCTGCCCACGGTGACAGTGCGAACTACTGACGAACAGAGGTGTTCTCGATGATCTAGCGCGGTCTAGCTTAATTGAACGAGTCGAGGAGCATCAAGGGCACGTAAGGGTGCTGAAACAAGAGAGCAGAGGACAAGATCGGACCTAGAGCGCACTGGCCACGGTGAGACCCTCCTTACGGTGGCGGAAAACCGATTTGGGGGAAGTGAGCAATTCGGGGGCTGTGAATCATCTAGGCCCCTTAGTGATGTTTTGGTAAGTAATGACAACTGGTTGTGGACTAACGGTTCTTGGAGAAATTAGAATGCAGGGTTGGACCACAAAGAACAGAAAATCTTGGAGATTTATAAGCATTGGTTGTGGATCAAGTGAAGGTAAAGGTATAACATAGGTTTTGTTTTTGCCGGTCTCCAGGAGTTTAGAGAAGACATTTCACCAAATTAGTAGGCTAGATGGCCGTACTATTAAGAGAGGTCAATGACGTTTGTCTGTGTAAAACTTAGTGCCTCATAGAGCATCTAGTGGTTGCATTTGCATGAGGACTAACAACGCTTCAAATTTCAAGAGTTAAAAATATTTTCAAAAGCGTGTTTGAAAAGTTGCTAAGTCATGGGATAGGCGGACCGTCCGGGCCATGTGGGCGGACCGTGCGGATCCCTCCAGAGGGGTCCGAAGTATGCTCACTTCGGACTGGTCCTGTACATTTGTACTGTGGACCGTTCGGGCCTTAGGGCCGGACCGTCCGCAGTCCTGACCAGAGAAAGTTGCTCGCTGCACAGTCCCTGTATTATTGTGCAAACCGTCCGGCCAGGGTCGGCGGACCGTCCGCAGGTGCCAAATTGGTTTGGGCAGGGACTGTGTGGTTTTGGGCATTTATACTACAGACTGTCCGGGGTCTAAGCCCAGATAGTACTGTCTCCTAGGTCACGGACCGTCCGGCCTTGTAGGGCGGACAGTCCGCATGTGTTAACTCTTGATCAGAGCACTGGTGCTCCATGTTGCCAGGTCTCGAACAGTCCGATCAAGGCTGGCGGACTGTTCGGACCTCGCTTTTCTGACAGATCAGGGCGCGGACCGTCCGCGTGTGCGCAGAATGTGTGTTGTTTGCACATAACGGTTGGATTTGTGAGGTGGGCTATAAATAGAAGGGGAACTCGTGTGTGAGGGCTCCCTTGGCCATTCCTTGCACACATTGAGCTCATTTGTGATCCTCCCACTCATTCTCTCACACTCCTTGCTTGAGATTGCATTCTAGTGAGAGATTGAGAGTTCCTAGTGCATTTGCATCCATTGGTGATTCTTGAGGCACTAGGTGGTACACCGAGCAAGCGTCATCGGCTTGTTACTCTTGGAGGTTGCCGCCTCCTAGACGGCTCGGGTGTTGTCTCCGTCGAGCTGTCACACCCGGTTTTAGAAGGCAAACCGAATGCAAACCATGTACGTGCCAAGATCAGCAATTCACGTACACAGCAGTTACATAACTGGACATCATCACACAGTGCTCAAATAATAACATAAAGGGTAATAATAGTCAATTACATCATAATGTCTGAGACATCCACATAGTCTTTAACAATAATCAAAGTGCGAAAACAAAACGTAGATACACGCGGCCTTCACATGCAGCCGACTAGGGGTTGCCGCTAACCCACGCCTAAAACTCGTCGTAATCTTGGAACTCCTGGAAGTCTTCCTCCACAGCTTCATCTTCTACTGAGCAGTGGTAGCAATGTGGACAACCTGGGGAAGGGGGGGGTTTGGTGTGTAGAGCAAGGGTGAGTACATATCAACATACTCAGCAAATGTCCTGTTGGACTGTGGTGGACTAGCTTTATATGGGGGTAAGCCAAGCAGTTGCTTTTAGTTGGTCAGATTATTATTACTAGTAGAGAGAGCCAGATTTTAGTATTAACAAAAGTTGTTAACCCAAAAGTACCCTTTCCAAACGGAAAGAATACCACTTACCATTACCATAGTCAATACCAAAACCATCATTCGCATCACCACCTGTAATCCAAGCATCTCTGATCAAGTATCTCTAATCAATGGAGCTCCCTTGGCCACTCATAACCGCAAGCACAGCTGATATATCAGTTTTCATAACACTCTGCAGAGGTTGTGCACTTTACCCACAAGTCGTGATTCCCTTTCTACCTGGAGATCATGACTCTCCATTGATCACTACCAAGGTGACCCAGCAGGGTATCACTATGTACCCTTTAAAAAGATTCCCCGGGGCTGTAGCCACCCGTTAGGTTTCCTAAATGCACCGCACTCCTCCCCAAGGGGCGAATGAACCTTGGCAGAGCGAGCCGCATACACCGAGCCCCATTAACGGCATGACGACAAAGAGAACTACACCCCGGTTCCTCTAATTATTCAGCTAAGGGCATCCCATTCCACCCTCATGGTTGCACTGTTTTCCTGGACGGTCATCCAACGAACAGGTCCTTACAGAGAGGCACTCGAGAAACCACTCGAGTCCCCTTAAGTGCCACAAGTATATCATCATAATAAAGAAGGGAAAACAATGTATCATTGATAAATCTCATCATGTTCATTGATTAATGTGAATCACTAGCATGAAACTAAACCAACATAATCCGAGCCAAATAGGTAAGTGTTGGGGCAAAGGCGAAGACGCCACCCTTCGCTCGAGGCCTTCGCCGTACTCGCTGCACCAACGGTGACAACACAGTAGGCAGACTTACCCTTCGCCTCATACGCTGCCGGACAAAGACCTGTGACGAGGTCGTCCCATCCTGTGACCTCATCCAGAATGGAGGCCCACGTGTGATCCGGCCCATTGTAACGGGCCCTGCGTGGCCATTGCGCGTTACGGGTCTAGTTTGTTAAGGCCTCCTTGTAATTGCGGTCTGTAACCCCGCTTTATGGGAATATTCCGGGGATAACCTAGGTGTCTGAGGGCACATGCGTCCTTAGCACGGGACGCTGGGCACCCGGACACCTATAAATACCCCCGCACAGTGCCCTTGAGAGGCTAGATTAACAGAGCTATTGCCATCACGTGCAGAAACCCTGTTTACATTACCACACCTCCCCGTTGGATCAACTTGCGCCAGTGAGCAAGTTCCAACATTTGGCGCCCACCGAAACAACCAACACGATGGCACCCATGAAAGCTAGCTCGAAGGCTGACGAGGCTGCGAAGACAGCACTGCTGGCTGCAAAAAAGGGTAAGGCCCTCGCACTAACCCACTCCACCCACCAAGAGGCTACTGAAGACGACGCTCACCGCACCTGCGAAGATGACGCTCACCACACCTGCAGCCCTGAAGGACAGCCGCAACCTCCCCCAGACTTCGCTCCACCAGAGGGCACGGACTTCACCGAGGACGACGAAGTCATCGGCGTATCCGCAGAAGAACAGCTACAGCTGCGCGCCCTGCGCATCAAGAACCGCAATCTCCAGAAGCAAAAGGAGATACTTGAGGCCAAGCGCCAACGTGTGTCTGCACAAGCCAAGGTGCGGCAAATGATACGAGACGAAGAGCAGAAGGCCCAGGATCTTGAGCAAGAGATCGCGCTAATGCAGCGCGAAGGCCACTTCGGCCTGCAACAAGGGCCACCCCTGCAACAGCGCGCACAAGTCGAAGACCTGCACTTTCCCTACCGCGACCGCGCCATCCCACACGCCGCACCATTCCAAGGGGTCAACTACCTCGACGAGCGAAGTCCCCTGGCGCCACACCTGCAAGTGACACCCTGGCCTGCCAACTTCCGGGCAGGGACCTATCCCAAGTACAACGGCAGCACTGACCCAGCACAGTACATCATGAGTTATCAGGTCGCCGTTGCATCTTCCGGTGGGGACGACGCCACGATGGCCAAGTCTTTCATCATCGCCCTCGAGGGCCCAGCTCTCACCTGGTTCACCCGGTTGCCACTGCTGTCCATCGACTCCTGGAGAAGCCTCCGGGACAAATTCCTGCTCAATTTCCAAGGATACCGCCTGGACACCGATGCCTTGGCCGAACTCTCACTCTGCAAGCAGCTGGAGAAAGAGACCCTGCGGGAGTATTACCGAAAATTTCTAACACTCAAGTCACAGCTGCCCTCGGTCGATGACCAGATTGCCATCCACTACGCCATCAGTGGCCTTCGCGCCGGCGTCCTTTACAGCCACTGCATCAGAGATCCGCCCAAGAACCTTCAGGAATTATATCAGCTATTTGAAAAATACGCCAAATCCGAAGAGCTCCACCAGCGCAAAGTTGAGTCTCAGAGGAAACCCAAAGATGCTCCACAGTCCAGCCGCACGTGGACGAGAACTCCGCAGCCAGACTCCGGTCAAGACGGCCGCAATCAGCAGTAGGTGCACAACATTGCCAACCAGCACCCCGCTGGTGATGCCCCTCGTCGCCAGGAATATCCCCCCCAAGGCCGCGGAAATGGAGCTCGCGGTAGGGGCCGGGGGCGCGCGCAGCCGCCGCGCCGATTCTACTGTCTTTTCCACGGCGAAGACTGCGCCCACCAAACCAAAGACTGCCCAGAGACGAAGGCCACCAGATACTGGATGGCATGGGCGCAACAGGCCGACAACCCTAGAGTTGTCGCGCACACTTATCAGCAACACCCTCCACCATACATCCACGCCCCCGCCTCGCATCCACCGCACCACGCATACCAACACCACCAGGAAGTACAAATCGTATCTCCCCCACCCCCACCTCCACACCAGCAACAACAAAACATCAACAACCCCCACGCCCCAAAGCAAGAAGACTTCGCCGATCAGCCGTATCGCGGAGTCATTCATATGATCACTGGGGGGTCCAGCACCGACTTCGACACAAAGCGGCAGAAGCGGGACCACTACTGCAGCATCAACCACGTCGCCATCACCGGTCCAGTCGTGCAGACGAAGTGGTCCCATGTACCGCTAACCTTCGACGCCCGAGACGTCGACCTGCGCAGCGCCCCCCACATCGACGCCATGGTTATCAACTGCAGTGTGGCAGGCCAGGACCTGCACAAAGTCCTAGTCGACAATGGCAGTCAAGCAGACATCATTTTCCTCCATGCCTTCGACCGCATGGGCATAAGCCATAGCCTGCTCAAGCCTTCGGACAACCTGTTGTATGGCTTCGGCGGCAAGGGCACTTTCCCTGTCAGCAAAATAGAGTTGCCTCTCTCCTTCGGTGTAGCGCCCAATGCCCGAAGTGAGCAAATAACCTTTGACATCATCGATATGGTGTATCCATACAACGCCATCATGGGCCGGGGCTCCATCAACAAGTTTGAGGCAGCCATTCACGGATTGTACCTGTGCATGAAGATACCAGGTCCGTTAGGCGCCATCACGGTCTACGGCAATCAGCAGATTGCGCACAATATAGAGCGGGACTTCGTCCCTGACCAAAGAAATGTTCACTGCCTCACAACCCAGCGCGAGGTCCCTGCGTCCGCCGGCCCAACCGAAAAAGAACACGACAAGGCACAGCTGCAGAGCAACGATGGGACCAAGACTGTCCCCTCGACCAGGCCACGCCCAAGCAGACAGTCACCATCAGCGAAGACCTCACCTCGCATGACGAGGAGAAACTTCTATGCTGCTTATCCAAGAACAAAGACGTCTTCGCCTGGTCCGCCCTCGACTTGGTCGGGGTCAGCCGATCCATAATTGAGCATAGCTTGGGATCGACCCTTCGGTGAGACCGAAAAAACAGCGGCTCCGCAAAATGTCCGACGAGAAGACAGAAGCCGCCAAGGCCGAGGTGCATCGTCTCCTGGAAGCCAAATTTATTTAGCCAGTGGCTTACCCCACATGGCTCTCCAACATTGTGATGGTGCAGAAAAAGAGCGGCAAGTGGCGAATGTGCATCGACTTCACCAGTCTCAACAAAGCCTGCCCAAAGGACAACTTCCCGTTGCCTCGGATCGACAAAATAGTCGATAGCGCAGCCGGGTGCGAAGTCATGTCACTCCTCGACTGCTTCTCCGGTTATCATCAAATATACATGAAGGAGGAAGATAAGGCCAGCACCAGCTTCATAACACCCTTCGGCACATATTGCTTTATCAGAATGCCGGAAGGACTCAAGAACGCCGGGTCCACCTTCTCCCGGCTTACCAAAACAGTGCTCGAAGGGCAAGTCGGCAGAAATATATTCACATATGTGGATGACATCGTCGTCGCCAGCAGGAGTAAGGAGGACCATCTCGCTGACCTCGCCGAGACATTCACGAACATGCGGGACGCACGACTTCGCCTTAACCCCGAAAAGTGCGTCTTCGGCATTCGCCAGGGGAAAATATTGGGCTACCTGGTATCACACCGCGGCATCGAGGCCAACCCAACCAAAATCCAGGCCATCATCAACATGACGCCCCCGCAGTCAGCCAGAGACGTCCAGCGTCTGACGGGCAGATTGGTCGCCCTCAACAGATTCATCTCCAAATCCGCTGAGCGAAGTCTTCCCTTCCTCAAAACACTCCGCGGCGCAAAAGACTTCGCTTAGGGACCAGAGCAGGCGGTGGCCTTCGCCTCACTGAAACAATACCTGTTGGAATTGGCGGTTCTTACAAGCCCCGACTCTTCGCTACCCCTGTTGCTTTACGTTGCGGCCTCGCCGCACTCGGTCAGCGCGGCACTGGTTCAGAAGCAGACAGTAGAGGGCGCGATCAGACAGTGCCCAGTTTATTACGTCTCCGAAGTGCTCACACCGTCCAAATGTAACATGACGGAACCCAAAAAGATTGCCTATGTAGTTGTTATGTCTTCGCGCAAATTGCGCCACTACTTTGAAGCATTCAAGGTCCGCGTCACCTTAGATAGGGGACTCGGCGAATTATTCAGAAACCCGGAGGCATCAGTACGGATCGCCAAATGGGCGGCCGAACTCTCCGGCTACCACATCACTTTCGAGCCCAGGACAGTGATCAAGTCACAAGTTCTAGCAGACTTCGTCGTCGACTGGACCGGGCCAAGAACACAGCCGGACCCGTTCGCAGAGAAGGTTTGGACAATCCACTGCGACGGCGCATGGTGCCATGCGGGGGCAGGCGCTGCTGCAGTCATCACCTCACCCGCCGGGGTCAAGCACAGATATGCGGCACGCTTAAGCTTCGCTCTGGAATCTGACAGATGCACAAATAACATAGCAGAATACGAAGCTGTCATCCTCGGCCCCCGCAAACTAAGTGCCCTTGGTGTCACCACCTGCATTGTCAGAACAGACTCCAAGGTAGTCGCCGGCCAAGTCGAGAAAGACTATGAAGCAAAGGACCCTGCACTTATGCAATACCTCGCGGCCATCCGAAGTCTCGAGAGACAATTCAAGGGATTCACCTTGCAGCATGTGGACCGGGCCAAGAATGAAGAAGCCAACGCATTGGACAAGGCAGCCGCCAGGGGCGAAGCCCTACCCTCCGACGTGTTCTACCACGTCATCGGGACGCCAGCCGTCCGCAGCCCTGAAGGGCTCCAAATAACCAACGACAGCGAGGGCCAATGCATGATCAACCTCATCATGACCGAAGACTGGCGGGCGCCAATAACCCTGTACCTACAGGGGTCCTATCACCTAATCGACAGCAATGAGGCCAAGCGCCTCAACCACCGAAGCCAGGACTTCGCACTGATCGAGGGCCAACTTTACAAGAAGGGGGTCAGTCAGCCGATGCTTAAGTGCGTCACCGAGACCGAAGGCGTCCAAATCCTGCGCGAAGTCCACAAGGGGACCTGCGGCTCCCAGGCAGGGCCCAGGGCCCTAGCGGCAAAGGTGATTCGCCAAGGTTTCTACTGGCCCACCATTATTTGTGCCGCAAATCGGGTTGTCAGATCCTGCGAAGCCTGTCAGAAATTTTCCCCACGCTCGGGACGCCCCTCGCAGTTCACGAAGCTGATCGCCCACACGTGGCCCCTTCAGCGCTGGGGCCTAGACATTGTCGGGCCCCTGCCCACGGCTCAGGGGAACCTCAAGTTCACCTTCGTCGCCGTTGAATACTTCACCAAATGGATTGAGGCGAGGGCAGTATCCACCATCACATCGAAGACAGCCCAAAAATTCTTCTGGCAAAATTTTGTTTGCCGCTTCGGAGTTCCGTCCGAGCTCACAGTCGACAACGGCAAGCAGTTCGACAACCAAGATTTCAAAGACTTCTGCTTCTCCATCGGCACCAAGCTTGCCTTCGCCTCCGTGTGCCACCCCCAGTCCAACGGAGTCATGGAGCGCGCCAATGGCAAAATTTTCACAACCGTCAAGAAAATGCTCCTCGACGACAAAAAAGGCAAGTGGCCCGACCTGTTACCCGAAGTGGTCTGGGCGCTGAACACAACTGAGTGCAGGGCGACTGGGTTCACCCCCTTCCGCCGATTATACGGATCGGAGGCCATGACTCCGTAAGAAATAAAACATGGGTCACCTCGGACAGCCGCATCGGCCGTCCCCGACGTAGACAAGCCGACTTCGAAGGACCTCATCGACGGAAACCGCGTCTTCGCCCTACAGGCTCTGGACAAATACCAAGCCCAGACGAAAGCATGGCGCGACCACGCAGTCATCCCAAGGGAATTCAGCGAAGGGGACCTCATACTCGTCTGGACAGCTCGAACGGAGTCCAGGGGCAAGCTGGAGCCCAAGTGGGAGGGCCCTTTCATTGTCAAGATGAAGACCTCCCCCAGCGCATACAGGCTCGCAACGCCAAACGGCGAAGACTTGGAGCATTCCTGGAACATTGATAATCTCCGCAAATTTTTTGTTTGACTCATCAGGGCCAGCTCGCCCTTGTAATTCGCAAAACAATTTTATTCTGGCCCGCACTCTTTTCCTCCCGGGGGGTGAGGTTTTTAACGAGGCGGAGTCATGTAATATACAAGTGAGAAATCCCCCGCAAAAATCTACGTCGAAAAAAGACCGCGCCGACGGTCTTCGACATTCGACCAGTACAAAGTCACCGCGAGGCCCAGCGCTAGCCACCCTCGCGTGCGACAAATCCACGCAGAAGTCGCCTAAGGGTGCAGCCGGACTAGCACAACAAGTGCGAAAAATCGAAGTCTTCCGCGAAGACTATCCGCGCAGAAGTCGCCTAAGGGTGCAGCCGCACTAGCACAACAAGTGCGAAAAACCGAAGTCTCCCACGAAGACTATCCGTGCAGAAGTCGCCTAAGGGTGCAGCCGGACTAGCACAGCAAGTGCGAAAAATCGAAGTCTTCCACGAAGACTATCCGCGCAGAAGTCGCCTAAGGGTCCAGCCGGACTAGCACAACAAGTGCGAAAAACCGAAGTCTCCCGCGAAGACTATCCGTGCAGAAGTCGCCTAAGGGTGCAGCCGGACTAGCACAACAAGTGAGAAAAATCGAAGTCTTCCGCGAAGACTATCCGTGCAACAGTCGCCTAAGGGTACAGCCCGACCAAGCACAACAAGTGCGGAAAAGACTACACCAAACTGTCCGCGCAAAGACCAACTACATGCGCACCAGACCAACATAACAAATACACCAGACCAAGTATGTAACGCCTTCGTGAGCATAGCCGAATGTGCGAAGGCAAGCAACCTCATCATACAAGCCATTACATACGAACAAGCGAGGGCATCACACTTTACATCGGTTCAACCTTCGGAATAATTCCCATCTCCCTATAGTTAAATAACATTATCCTCAGCTCTTCACCAGCAAAAAGGCTTCGCAGCTCCCCCTCACCTGCACTCACAGCGGCCGGTAGGGACAACAGTTCCTGCCTGCCAGCCCTGTTCACACGAAGCCGACCGCCGTCCGCCTCACTCACTCTACGCTTCGCAACCGCCCTTCGCCGCCTACGCCCCGCACTTGGACCAAGCACAACCTCAGCATCCACAACATGCGGCGAAGCCTCCGCCACCGCCATATCCAAGGCCGCAAAGTAATCCAAGTCCTCATCCGATGACTCTTCAGTCCACCCAACGGAACTCCCAGAATCATCAAAATCAGAAAGCTTAGATGCAGATTCATCCAATTCATTCCCATCATCCACGGTCGAAGCCGCTAAAACATTAGCAGTAGCGGCTGCGTGCGTAGGCCCAAAATCTTGAACCTGCGCAACAACCAAGGTTCAGCAATGTTGGGGCCATGCTTCGTTGCGCCGAAGGTCTTACACGAAGAAGCAGCTTCGGCCGAAGTTGTCCCCAGGGGATGGCCGAAGGTTCCTTTTTATGGAGCTTCGGCGTTACAAACCGACATAGAGATAGAATGACCTTTTTATCCATAGAGGTCTAAGTTAATGTTGTAAACTTTTGTAAGGGGCATAATTGTAATTCGTCACAGGCTGCGTCCTGTGTCTATAAATAGATGAACAGTACCCCTGTACTGTTCACGCGAACTTGGCATTTTGCTTTCGCATCACGCTTGCACTTTTTGCCTTCCTCAAGACCGAAGGTACATTTGTAATTTAAAGTCGCTTATATTCATTCATGATAATAAAATGGAGATAATTCTATTATAATATTTAAATGTTTGTTTTATACTTCATGATTAGTATGAATCCTTCATCCCTTGTTATTATGCTCACGAAGGTACGTCTTTCACAACCTTCGTCCGAAATACTTTATATCCCGAAGGAATATAAAGTTTTGAAGGACGAAGGACTTTAACACTTAACATTTTCTATGTTGCCTTGTTCTTAATTCTTAGCATTTGAGAACAAGCCCCCAACATTGGCGCCCACCTCCGGTGAACTCACTTCCACTTTTCTGAGCTGATGGCTTCGTTCAACAATCAAGCTGGAGCTGCTTCGGCTTCGAAGCTGGTGCTCCCGATAACAGGCGGTTCTTGCTCAGAGCCGGCTAACAAGAAGCAGAAGAAGGAGGCCCAGAGAAGGGTGCAGCATGTTGGAGTGCAGGGACCCTTCATCAAGTCAAAATGGTCCCACATTCCAATTACTTTCTCTCAGGAAGACCTTCAGCTTAAGGATTATCCCCACAATGATGCCATGGTTATCTCTTGTGTGATCAAAGGATTTCTGGTCCACAATGTCTTAGTTGATACAGGCAGTGCAACTGATATTATATTTGCTAAAGCCTTCAGACAAATGCAAGAGCCTGAAGACAAGATTCATGATGCTACGCACCCTCTTTGTGGCTTCGGAGGGCGGCAGATTGTAGCACTTGGGAAGATTACCATGCCGATAACCTTCGGATTTGTTAACAACACAAGGACTGAGCAAATTGTGTTTGATATTGTTGACATGGAGTATCCTTACAATGCTATCATTGGTCGAGGTACTCTTAATGCCTTCGAAGCAATTCTTCACCCAGCTTATCTCTGCATGAAGATACCTTCGGACCAAGGACCCATCGCTATTCATGGAAGTCAGGAAGCTGCTAGAAGGGCCGAAGGAAGCTGGACTGACTCCAAAGCAATCCATAACATAGATGGAGCTGAAGCTTGTGAACAGTACAAATTCAGAAGGGAGAAAGCAGCTTCAGCAGATCAGCCGAAGCCTATGCTATTGTGTGAGGACATAGCAGAGCAGAAGGTGCTGTTGGGCTCGCAACTATCTGAAGACCAGGAGAAAACCTTGATAAGGTTTTTATTCAACAACAAAGATGTTTTTGCATGGTCAGCTAATGATCTCTGTGGAGTAAATCGGGATGTTATTGAACACTCGCTCAATGTTGACCCATCCTTCAGACCCCGAAAGCAGAGGCTTCGGAAGATGTCGGATGACAAGGCCGAAGGGGCTCGCAATGAAGTAAAAAGACTCCTCAGTGCAGGAGTTATCAGAGAAGTAAAGTATCCAGAGTGGCTAGCTAACACTGTTATGGTGAAGAAGGCCAATGGCAAGTGGAGAATGTGTATCGATTTCACAGATCTCAACAAGGCTTGTCCGAAGGATGAATTCCCGCTGCCAAGGATAGACTCTTTAGTCGATGCAGCAGCTTCTTCAGAGCTCATGAGTCTCCTGGACTGCTACTCAGGCTATCATCAAATTTGGATGAAGAAGGAAGATGAGCCAAAGACTAGCTTCATAACCCCAAGTGGCACATATTGCTATCTTCGGATGCCTGAGGGGCTCAAAAATGCTGGAGGAAGTTTCAGCAGAATGACAGCGAAGGTCCTCCAGTCTCAGATAGGCAGAAATGTGTTGACTTATGTCGATGACATCATTGTAAAAAGCACGAAGCAGGAAAATCATATTGCTGATCTGCAGGAGACCTTCGCCAGTTTCAGACAAGCTGGTCTGAAGCTGAATCCAGAAAAATGTGTCTTCGGAGTGAAGAAGGGGAAATTTCTCGGATGCTTGGTTTCAACAAAGGGAATTGAAGCCAATCCAAATAAAATCGAAGCTATACTTCGAATGGAGCCACCAACTACAAGAAAGGGGGCCCAAAGATTGACAGGAAGGCTGGCATCTCTCAACAGATTCATATCCAGATCAGCAGAAAGAAATTTACCATTCTTCGAGGTGCTGAAGTCAGCTGAAGTCTTTCAATGGGGCCCAAGTCAACAAAAAGCCTTCGAAGAGCTGAAGCAATACTTGATAGATCTAACAACATTAACTCCACCAACGCCAGGGGCTCCTCTGTTGTTATATGTGGCAGCTTCGCATTCAGCAGTAAGTGCGGCGCTTGTCCAGGAGAAGTTTGATGGCCAAGTCAAGAAGCAGGTCCCAATATATTTTGTATCTGAAGTCCTTAGTATATCAAAGAAAAATTATACAGAGCTGGAGAAGGTATTATATGCCGTTTTAATGGCATCCAGGAAGCTTCGGCATTATTTCCAGGCATACAATATTATTGTTCCTTCTTCGCAGCCGTTAAAGGATATCATGAGAAATAGAGAAGCTACTGGACGAATTGGAAAATGGGCTGCAGAGCTCAATGAATTTTACATTGATTATGTGCATAGATCCTCGATCCAGTCTCAAGCATAGGCAGATTTCATTGCCGACTGGACGCCAGGGGCTCAGGATGAAGAAGCAAATAAAGATGCCGAAGTGTGGACAGTGTTTTGTGATGGCTCTTGGGGAACCTTCGGAGCAGGTGCAGCTGCTGTGTTGGTCTCACCATCCAAGGTTAAAACTTGTTATGCAGCAAGACTTGACTTCAGCTGTACAAACAATATTACTGAGTACGAAGCCCTGCTCCTGGGCCTTCGGAAATTAAAGGCAATGGGAATCAGAAGGGCGATTCTTAAAACTGATTCCCAGGTTGTTTCGGGTCATATTGACAAAAGTTGCAAGGCCAAAGATCCGAAGCTTGAAAAATATCTAGACATGGTCCGAAGGATCGAAGCCTCCTTCGAAGGATTTTCTGTCAAGAATATTCCTCGAGGACAAAATGAGTATGCTGATTTGCTAGCCAAGTCTGCAGCACAGGGGCTGCTGTTACCTTCGGATGTGTTCTTCGAAACAATAAAGGCACCTTCAGTGGAGCTTCTCGAAAGAGCAGTCCTCAACATATCTCCTGTTTACAGCGAAGATTGGAGAACTGAAATAATCTCTTACCTTCAGGGTAAGTTCCTTTCAGATGACGAAGCTTACAATAAAAGAATAGAGGCAAGAGCTCGCCCGTATGTCATGATAGAAGGGGAATTATACAAGCATGGAGTTTGTGCCCCGCTGCTCAAATGCTTGTCTAGAGCCGAAGGTATAGAATTAATGAAAGAAATACATGCAGGCCTGTGTGGATCCCACATCGGATCTAGGCCGTTACTTGGAAAAGTTTTTCGCCAAGGGTTTTATTGGCCGAAGGCAGCTTCGGATGCAGCGGAGTTAGTTCAAAAATGCGAAGGTTGTCAGAAATGTGCAAGAGACCAAAAGCAACCTTCGTCTTTGACACAGCTGATACAACCCATCTGGCCATTGCAAAGGTGGGGCCTTGACTTGTTGGGTCCATTACCACCGGCTCAAGGAAATCTAAAGTATGTTATAGTGGCCGTGGAGTATTTTTCCAAGTGGATTGAGGCGAAGCCATTAGCCACAATAACTTCGGCCATTGTCCAAAAGTTTTTCTGGCAGAATATTGTCTGTCGCTTCGGGGTACCGAAGGCCATCACTGTAGATAATGGAACGCAGTTCGACTCCGAAGCTTTCAGAAATTTCTGTGATCAAATTGGAACGAAGATTCATTTTGCATCAGTCAGGCATCCAGAGTCGAATGGGCTCGTTGAAAGGGCCAACAGCATTATAATGACAGGAATAATGAAGTTAATCTTCAATCAACCCAGGGGAAAGTGGCCAGATCAGTTGACCAAAGTGGTGTGGAGCCACAATACAACAACATCAAGGTCTACAGGCTTTACCCCATTTAAGTTATTATTCGGTGACGAAGCAATAACTCCGGAAGAAGCTAAAGCTAGATCAATAAGGGTAGTAGCTTCGGCAGAATCAGGTCCTGAAGATGCTTGCCTTGTGGAAAAAGATGCCTTAGAAGGGATCAGGCTTCAGGCCGTGGAGAATATCAATAAATACCAAGCTGAAACAGTCAAGTGGCGAGATAGAAAGGTCCGGCTAAAAAATATTGAGCCGGGACACTTGGTGCTTCGGAGAGTAGCCAACCCAGACACAGTGGGCAAGCTACAGTTGAAATGGGAAGGGCCTTTCTTAGTAGCATCTTCGTCAAGGCCTGGTTCGTACAGATTGAAGGACATGGATGGCAACGAAATTCCAAGGTCTTGGAATGCGGATGAGCTTCGGCGATATTATGTATAACTTGATGTAACTTTTTATGTTTTTTCTTTTCTTTTTCATGGCACCCTTTTCCTTTCTAAAGGGGGAGAAAGGTTTTTAATGGGGCCATCATATGTAATTTCCTTTTTAGTTTTATAAGAGAAAAATCCCCCAAAGAATGTAAATGTAAAAGCTGAGAACGCACCATCGAGTGCCGAAACTGAAAAAAAAGAAGAAGCTCCAAAGACGTTCCTAAGGGAATGCAGAGCTTATACCGCCTAAGTAAAAGGCGAAGAAGCTCCAAAGACGTTCCTAAGGGAATGCAGAGCTTATACCGCCTAAGTAAAAGGCGAAGAAGCTCCAAAGACGTTCCTAAGGGAATGCAGGGCTTATACCGTCTAAGTAAAAGGCGAAGAAGCTCCAAAGACGTTCCTAAGGGAATGCAGAGCTTATACCGTCTAAGTAAAAGGCGAAGAAGCTCCAAAGTCGTTCCTAAGGGAATGCAGAGCTGATGTGTGGTTGTTTCTAAGGAAATAATGGCTGAGAGTGTGGCTTTGGACATATGCTTTGGACATTCATTCGCACATTACATTACATCATAGCATTTGCATTCATAAGCATTCATTCATAGCATTTGTGTTCCTAAGTGGTTGCTTCGGCAAAAAGAAGAAGTGGTCTTTTATGCTTCGTTGTGTACAAAAAAGAAAAGCCTCGGCAAAAAGAGCTGGTCTTTTATGCTTCGTTGTGTACAAAAAAGGAAAAAGCCTCGGCAAAAAGAACTGGTCTTTTATGCTTCGTTGTGTACGAAAAGAAGGGAAGGTGTTTTTTCGCCTTCGGCTCAAAATACTAATTTCGTCCACATCAAAGCGCCTCAATAGAAGGGTAAGAATATATTGCAAGGTATGTACAAAGTTCCTTGAGAACAGTTTAATTGTATTTACAAAAAGTCGTTACAAATTCTCCTGAGTTTTTTCTAGTCTACTCCTACTAATCTTCGTCAGGTTTCCGCTTCGGCGGCGTATTCTTTAAGTATCATCTTCAGCTTCGTCATCCTACATGAATCAAGGTATCGTGGGTAAAAATCAAGTGTGAAGGAGAAGGTAAGTACGAAGTATCATTTCTTACTGGTTCAAGATGACTTCGAGCTTCGTCTCCAGCCTTCTCCCGCCCGCCTTTTGTCCATATCATTTTTATGAATCTATTTGAGATGCTTCGGGCGAGGTCAGGAATATCGTCCAGGATTGATGGAGACAGGGTGAAGTTGGGCCTGTTGACGATTTTTCCATGCTCGCAGCCGGCCTTCAGGAACGCTGCAGCGGTACCCCGAGAAGCTACCCAGGCACAGAAGTCACCGTGCCCGGCTATAACTTCGTCAAGTTCTTCAATTTCAGCTTCAATATGATCGAAGGCTTTTGGTAAATTTTCAGCTGAAGGGTTAAACTTCCCGCTGCTGGCTCCAACTGAGTGAAAGATCTTCTTTAATTGTTGGATACAGTTGTTACTAAATTTCAAGCACTTGTCTTGAAGGCTTGTTAATGATTTCTTCAAGTCTGAGTTGGTCTAGACTTCGGCTTCAAGTTTCGAATTAAGCTCTAGCTTCTCCTGTTCAAATTGTTTTGATTGACCGATAAGCTTCGAATTCAATTCTGATACTTTAGCTTCAGTCTCTGCCAGCAAGCCTTCGGTTGATTGGAGCTCGAAGTCTTTCTTTTCAATGATAGCTGATTGTTCTTTTATCTTGCTCTCTAAATTTTCAATTATAGTTTCGTGTTTTTTGTCCTCCAAATCTTGCTGCATCTTCAGAGCTTTGCTCAGAAGCATGCTATGCAAATAAACAACCTTTGTTAGGAATATTTCCATTATTAAAACAATAGAAGTCAGAGAAAAGTTGTTTACCTTGAAGTTGGAATAAAATAAGCTGCCGATGATATGTTGTCGTCGGTAGCGGCTGATGTCTGTTTCTAGCTTCGGAAAACCGATACTCTTTGATAGAGTACCGATGACCTTAGCCCCAGCCTGATCACGAATGCAGCCCAATTTTTCATCATCAATGCCTCCAAATAGAAGAGCTCCTGGCTTGTATCCGCAAGATTTGGCATATTCCTTGAGCTCTTCTATTTCGGCCTTCGACAGTTTTTGCCCAACTAAGTTTTGAAATGTGTAGGCTTCGTCGTCCGAAGTGTCTTCGGCTATTTCTTTCCCCTTCCCAGGCACTGTGGCCATGGTTTCTTCAGCAGCGGTAGCAGCTTCTTCTGCAGCCATGTCTTGCAAAATTTTGTTGATGTCCTCAATGGTAGTTTCTAAGTTCACATCTTCGGCTGTAGCGGCTTCGGTAGCCGCGACCTCCGAAGGTGCGACTTCGACGTTTGTTGTGCCCTCAACAGCTGGTGTTTTCTGAATTGACGCCCTCGGCGGCGTCTTGTCGATAACTTCGGTTACTGCAATAATTCTTTGCCGCTTTGGTTTGGTTATCTTCGTTTGTTCCGGCTCTTCCACCTTTCGAAAAAGCTTCATCAGTTGAGGCCCTAATGGACTTAGCTTCGTGGGCACGGGTTCAGTCATTACCTTTAAAATTTCCTCCACGTCGCTGGTAGAAGGTGGTGCGGGGGACCCCTCTTCATCGGATAATTTTCGCTTTGGAGTTGATATTTTTCTCTTCTTGGGAATTTTCTTCTCTGTTGGTGGTTTTTCTTCATCCTTGTTCAAGGTTTCGGCCACTCTTTTCCTTTTTTGGCCCTCAGCACCTTTGTTCAGCCACTCATAGTCAGGGTACTCGAAGCCCAGGGCATCAAGCACTCGGTTCAGCCTTCGCTTCGGACGAGTGCCGAAGGCCGCGGTCATCAGTTGATCTTCTTTTTTGGAATAATTCCCAAGAATTTCATTGCACATCACCTCAACTGTGTCCAGCCATTCTTGGCAGGGCTTCTTAAAGTATTTCTTGAATTTGAAGTGGTAAGGAAGCCGGACAAGTTCCCCCTTCTTCTTCTCTCCCTCTAGCTTTGGCATTTCCCATTCTTTCAGAGTAGGGAAGACTCTGAACGCCAAGAATTCTTGGACCAGATCCCTGGTACCGATATGCTCTGAAATAATTTCAAACTCACCCAGTGCAGCCCAGGTGGGACCCTCCAATTTCATGTGGCACCGCGGCCTTGTCTCTCCGAAGATTAAGTCAAGTGGGCTTTGTACCAGCTTCTCTTCATCTTCGTCAACCTTTACATAAAACCACTCAGATTTCCAGCCTGCTGGCCATTTGCTTCGGTAGCTGATAACAGGAGACTTTGTTGTCTTCCGGTAGGCAAAATTGTAGCAGCCGAAGTTGTCATGTAATCCGTCTTTTCTGGCCTTCGTTTGATAATGTAACTCATGAACTCGACAGAAACTGTCGGCAAATGGCTCCACCGCTTGGCTTCGGAGGGCCCAGATATAAACATTAAGCCTAACGATAGCGTTAGGAGTCAATTGATGAAAGTAAATACCAAATTTTTTCAGTACATCTGCAATGATTCCATGAAGAGGGAATCTTAGCCCAGCCTTTAAGAAACTCTTGAAAATGACAATCTCGTCCTTCTCTGGCTTCGGGGTAGTTTCTTCTCCCCCGAAGCGAAGTAGCTTCTTCTGATTTTCACTGAAATAACCTGCTTTCACCATTTTGGAAAGATCAGCCTTTGAAACAGTCGACTTCCCGAAGTCTAGGTGGCTGGGCTTGCTGGGCATAGCAATGCAAGTAGTCATCTTCGGGGTCAGTTTCTTCAATGTTCTCTTCTTCTTCGGCAGGTGTCGGGTCTGCTTCAGCAGCGGGCATTTCTTCCGCAGTCACCAGTCTGGAACGCTGCATCGCTTCGGAGATGGGCACAGTATTCGAACCTTCGGCTTCGTCTCCTTCACGTTCAACTCTGGCAGTAGATCGCACTCTGGCCATTTGATTCTGAGTTTGGGGAAGTTAGATACTTTTTTCTTTTTCCTTTTCTCCCGAAGCTTTTCTTCCTGACGAAGCAGGCTTCGAGATGGACCTTCGTTCGATTCTGAGAATCAAGCTTCGGCTATAGTTAAAAATTTTGGCAGCAAAACAGTGCAAATAGCAATGAATGCTGTGGTAACTTCATACCTACTCGTCTGATTATATAGTGCTGCAGGTAAGAAGGCGAAGCGGCAGGATTTTTACACCAGGCGGGCAGTCACTTGAACTCGCTGCGCAGTGGACCGCAAAGACCAAACAGTAACTCTGCAAGGTGGGACCGACACGAGCTCGGGAATTGAATCGTTTCTCGGCAACGAGCTCAGGGAAGATGTTTTTTGGACCTTCGGCTTCCCGAAGCTTAAGAGGCATTTTTCACGGATCAAGCTCGTTACGAAAAACGATCTAGCGCCGCGAAAGGGGCTACTGTTGGGGCCATGCTTCGTTGCGCCGAAGGTCTTACACGAAGAAGCAGCTTCGGCCGAAGTTGTCCCCAGGGGATGGCCGAAGGCTCCTTTTTATGGAGCTTCGGCGTTACAAACCGACATAGAGATAGAATGACCTTTTTATCCATAGAGGTCTAAGTTAATGTTGTAAACTTTTGTAAGGGGCATAATTGTAATTCGTCACAGGCTGCGTCCTGTGTCTATAAATAGATGAACAGTACCCCTGTACTGTTCACGCGAACTTGGCATTTTGCTTTCGCATCACGCTTGCACTTTTTGCCTTCCTCAAGACCGAAGGTACATTTGTAATTTAAAGTCGCTTATATTCATTCATGATAATAAAATGGAGATAATTCTATGATAATATTTAAATGTTTGTTTTATACTTCATGATTAGTATGAATCCTTCTTCCCTTGTTATTATGCTCACGAAGGTACGTCCTTCGCAACCTTCGTCCGAAATACTTTATATCCCGAAGGAATATAAAGTTTTGAAGGACGAAGGACTTTAACACTTAACATTTTCTATGTTGCCTTGTTCTTAATTCTTAGCATTTGAGAACAAGCCCCCAACAAGCAACATATGCAAAATTCCCTAACTACCCACACCCACTATGCCACCTGCGAAGACCCAGCCGTCGTCGGATCCTCCACTGCCGCCTCCACCGCCATCTTCGCAGGATCCTCAGCCCTCGGCACAGCAGTTGGCGACGTACCACCGCAGGCCGCAGTGGCTGCGGGGGCATCAGGGGCGCCTCCAACGGTCTCTGGGGGCAGCACCGGGGCAACCTCGGGCACAGCCACCACCGGGTTCGACTCTGAGTCAGGCTGCACGCTGTTCAAAGCCCTGAAGTCCTCCACCTTCTCGTTACGCGCCGCCTAAGACACAGCACACAGATTCAGCAAACTCACATATAACCCACATTCAACAACACCAAACAAAAGTCAGACATTACCTGACCCCTCGCCGTCTCGGACCGCTCCCTAACCACCTCCCGACCGTGAGGACCCCACATCCGGTCGAAGAGGGCTCCCGCGGATTCCTTCACCACAGGGTCTTCAACCTTGTAAATATCACGGTCGAAATCCTCATCAGCTTGGTCGAAGACCTCATAGTGCCGGCACCCCTCGCGGGACAACGCGTTCATCGCCCCTTCGCAGGTGACCAGGGAGGCATAGGACATAAACCCCTCCACAATAGTGGGGAGCGCCAGCAACTCCTCCTGCAGCCACTCGAGGCAGCGAAGGCCGGGCTCTTGGTCTGGCACTTCGATGTCAGCGGTCCACGCGCCCAGCTCGTGGTATGCGTCCATAAGCTGTTTGCGCCTCCGCTCAGCCTCCGAGCGTGTCGAAGCCTCGGCCCTCTCCACATGGGTCTGCAGAGCGTTGAACCGCTCCTCCACCTCCTCGGCGCGCTGTCTGGCAAGGCTACCCTCTGCCCGGGCCAAATTGGCCTCCGCCTGCGCAGACTGCGCCTTGGCGAGGGCCTCATTAGCCTCCCTTCTCTCCTCCGCCAGTTGGCGCCGGAGGTCAGGCCTCTCGCCCTCCAGCGCGGCCACCTTATCCGCCAACTTGCGGCACTTGCTGTCGGCGGCCGACTTTTCCCGGACGGCGTCAGCATGTTGCGCCCGAATTCTCTCGACTTCGGCAGACACAACTGCCGTAAGGGCCCCCGACGCCACGTGATCTGCGAAGTCAGCCGCCTACAAGACACGCATAAGACCATGAACCCAACAAAGCTGGTGAAAACAGAAGTCTAACACAACTTACCTGACTTAATGCCTCCGTTAGCCGGTGGGACACAGCGCCCACCTCGTCCCTGACAGCGGTAAGTGCCGGCATCTCGCCACCGGCACTAAGAGCACTACCCTTCGCCCTAGGCACCACGGCAGCCACCACGGTCGCGACCACAGGCGGAACAACAACAAGTTGCTCCTCGCCGGACCCTGCGACGTATCAACAGTTAAAAAAACACGGCTAACGACTTACCAACAAGATAATCCTCCACGCTAATATCGGTGGCGAAGTCGGCAACGCGCTTGCCCGGCGGAGGCAAGTCTCGGGCCTTCGCAGCTCCGGACGGGGCAGTCTTCGCTCCGCCAGCACCGGCCGCCTTCACGGCCTCCGGCACCTTGCTGGACCTAGGGGCGGCAGACTTCGCCGCCAGCGTCGGCTGGCTGCTGCCGGGGGCAGCAGCTTTCTTCGCACCCCGCGACCTCTTCGGCCTAGCCTCAGGTAGCCTGATGACCGCCTGGCGCTTCTGCGCAGCTGCCTGACGATCCTTGTCCATCACTGCCGACACAACAGTAGCAATATTCCGTCCATAAGGAAACACTCTCAATTCACGAACCACGCGAGATGTAAAAAAGTCTTCACCGGCCGCGCAGGGGACAGGAACGTTCTTAGGCCACCAACCCCCGGTAACCCTCAACATCCGCGTCGAAGACTCCCGGAGCTCGGGCGAAGACATCCTTCCCCCTGGGGCCGCACATGTCCTCATCAATTCCCTAGCAAAACCATCGGAAACCCCCAGTCCTCCCGTAGCAATACCTAGTTTCCTCATCTTAGAGGATGGGGCGGCCGCCGGCGTGGGGTCGTCTCCAGTCTCCGCCACCGGGTTCTTCCCGCGACGATCCACATCGTCTTGCCCGGCATAACCGCCATACGGCAGGCGGTTCAATTCGAAGACCCTGTTCAAGCGGTCATTAGACCCGCGTATGTCCCAGCTACGCTGGCCCTCTGTCTTCGGCACGTACCGACCAACAATCCGCACCGCCCCATCCTCCGCCTCACGCACAACGGCGGCCGGATCGCGACTACGCAGATCCAGTGTGAAGGCGGGACTTCGCACCAGCATCCCACCACAGGAAGGCATCTGGCGAGGGCATACTTCGCCCAGCGCCCAGCCATGCGCCAAAGGCCACACCCCACATGCCACAAACTCCTCAACCAAATCGCGTCTGCTGCTCAGGCCGGCCGCGCACCGAAGGGCCCCTTCGTCTGCATTATCCTCCGCCACTTCAAACTGCGGGTATGCCGAGTAATAATACGAGCACATTTCGGCCACGGGGAGCCCCGGATGGTCCTCGACAGTGCCCTCCGCAACGTAGAACCAAAACTCATGCCAGTTGCCCCATTTATTGCGGGCGCAAGGAACCAACTCAACCACCTCCATCGAGGTCTTGCCGGTCTTCGGTGTAAATGTACAGGACCCAAACTGAGCAACCTTATTTCCGATCATCCTTTTCTGCCAGTGCAGGCAATAGTACTTCACGAAGACTTCGACCGATGGCTGTCCCCCGTATGAAGTCGTCGCCCAGACATATTTCGATAGAGCCACCACGGCATTCGGAGTCAGCTGATGGATCTGGACGTTAAATCTGCGGAGGACTTCTCCCACAAATCGGTGCGCAGGCAAGCGAAGACCAGCAGCGAAGAACGCCTCAAAGACAACCAACTCGCCTTCTGGCTCGGGGACCTCCTCCGTCCCCGGGACACGAGCGACTCCGCCGCCAAAGTAACCAAGCCGTTGCATATCTTGCACGCGGACCGAGGACATCCGCGACACACCGAAATTCACCGTGTCACCGGCGCGCAACTCCTCTGCCGCCACAGCGCTCAACGTCTCCTCAGACGACGCGTCGGCCGGTGGCGTAGCGGCAGCAGAAGAAGAAGAGGTCGGCATCGCTACGTACCGTCGGCGGCGGCGGGCGGTCTGCTTCACACGGGCCAGATCTCCGACGAACAAGAGCAAGGAGGACAAACGAGCAGCAAGAGGTTTGAAGAAGGCGGTTAGGGTTTTCGCGGAGCGCAGAAAGATAAAGTTCAAAAGGCGCCGCCCCCCGTCCCCTTTTATACACAGAGCGCGGCGCTTCGGGAAACCCGCAATCCAATAGTCCGGCGTCAATCAACGGTCATGTCAAAAACCCCTGCGGAACCATTTCGAGCGAGGGCAGCGTCTCCGCCATCTAGCGACGTCTTCGGCACCAGGTGACTTAGTCGAACTGGTCCCTCGGAGGGCAAATGTTGGGGCGAAGGCGAAGACGCCACCCTTCGCTCGAGGCCTTCGCCGTACTTGCTGCACCAACGGTGACAAGACAGCGGGCAGCCTTACCCTTCGCCTCATACGCTGCCGGACGAAGACCTGTGATGAGGTCGTCCCATCCTGCGACCTCGTCCAGAATGGAGGCCCACATGTGATCCGGCCCATTGTAACGGGCCCTGCGTGGCCATTGCGCGTTACGGGTCTTGTTTGTAAAGGCCTCCTTGTAATTACGGTCTATAACCCCGCTTTATGGGAATATTCCGGGGATAACCTAGGTGTCTGAGGGCACATGCGTCCTTAGCACGGGACGCTGGGCACCCGGACACCTATAAATACCCCCGCACAGTGCCCTTGAGAGGCTAGATTAACAGAGCTATTGCCATCACGTTCAGAAACCCTGTTTACGTTACCACACCTCCCCGTTGGATCAACTTGTGCCAGTGAGCAAGTTCCAACAGTAAGCAAGGAAACTGATAACAAAAGCTAGTCAATCCTTAGGTATAAACTATGTAAATGCGGAAAGTGAATTAAGGAATGTATAGGACATAAGTGGGTCAAGGGACACTTGCCTCCACCAACCAGCTGCTGCTCAGGGTCTTCTCCTGCGAGTTCTTCGGACTCCTCAACCAGACTGTTATCTATGCGAGCGCAAACATACATCCATCTCTTTGAATTAGGAAATAAACAGTACACCATACAAGAGAGCAGATAAATTGAATATGCATAAGATATGACTTACGATTCGCAATTGCTAGAAACAGAAAAAGGAGGGGCTCGCAGTGGCTAAAGCTATAGTCGAGGTGTACCACGTGTAGGTGTGCAATTAATTATTCCATTATCTAACTCTACCTAGCCATACTAACAGGTATCAATCACATGCACTAATAGAGTTACAACTATTCCCAATTAGTCGACATTAAACAAAGTCGTTGATTAACTACGTGAGATTATACCTGTACATGTGGGCCGGCCTGGCCCGGCACGGCACAGGCCCACAAAAGAACGACCCACAAAGGCACGACACACAAAAGCACATATCTAATTATGGGCCGTGCCGTGCCAGCACATGTGCCTAGTCATCGGCCCACGGTACGGCCCACAATTAGTTATGTGTGCCAGGCCGGCCCAAATAGCCCAAAATGCTTTAATGTGCCAGATCGGCCCATATACATACAACAACAATACATAAACAAAAAGTATAGAATATATATATGACCAAAATAAAACTAAGATGTTTTGTGGATGCACATTAAAAACCTTTGGCCAGGAAGAAAAAATATTACAACTAGCTCAGAAATAATATTTGGTTCTCTGTTCAGTGTTTAATTGAGTACTATACAACCATACATAATACATATACAATAATCATCATCACTATTTACTATCCCCATCTAGGTATTGCTTCTCGAAGGTCTATTGAAGCTCTAGATTCTCCAAGTTGTGCTGGTCATGTGGGCTTTGACAGACCTTAGTTAAATACTGAGTCTATAGTTAGTGGGCCTCGATGTGTCTTACTTAAATGGGTCGTGCCAGGCCGGCCCATGGGCTTGACTTGAGGCCCAGGCACGGCCCACATATTGGGTCGTGCCGGCCCAGGCCCACAATTAGGTTGGGCCGTGCCAGATATGGGCCGTGCCAAAAATTGTGTGCTTTGGGCCGGCCTATTAGGCACAGCACAAATGTACACCTATACGTGAGATGGTTAACGTGATCAATTTTAAGTAGGGGGGCAACCACATAAAATAAATGACACGTTCCATGCGCATAGAATACACGGGGGGGGGGGGGGGGGGGTAGATGAGTGTCTAGGGGTAGATGGGCACGTCTAGGGGGTAGACGGGTATGCCACAAGCATGGCGGGGCGCTACGCGTCATGCCGGGAGCACGATGAACCGCGCCAAGACGCTGCGCGCACTATGCGAGCACTAGCGCGTGCAAGGTTGCACTGACGCACCACGAACGAGCCGCGCACACACCGCGCTGCGTCCCTCGAGCAGGCAGCGGGCCGCGCTGGGGGCCAGTTGCGCCGCGCTGAGGCCGAGCCGGACCACGCGAGCAGCGGGGCCGCGCCACGCCAGGGGTCATGCCACCACGGACGCGCGCGGGGAGGGGCGGGCGAGCCGGGGGGCCGCCGCAGGCATGGGCGGGCCAGCCGGGGCTAGGCGGGGTGAGCGCGCCGGGGCGGGGGAAGCACACCGGGGCAGGGGGCTAGGACAGGGGGCGAGGGAGCACGTGCCGAAACAGGCGGGGCTGCGCGCCATGGCCGACCGCGCTGAGCCGGGCGGGGCCGCGCGCGCCGGGGCAAGCATGCCATGGCTGGGGGGCACGCCGGGGCGGACGCGAGGGGGAGGGAGGGGGCCGCGCTGGGGCATCCGCGCCGGGGCCAAGGTCACGGGCCGCGCTAGACTGAGCACCGCCGCGCGAGGCAGGGGGCAAGGCCGTGCGCGTCGCGCCAGGCCGCACCGCGTCGGGGAGAGGCCATGTCGGGCCAATGAAGAAGAAGGGGGGTGGGGAAAGAGGAGGGAGAGGGGCTTACCGTGGGCGAGGACGACACGACGGTTTTGGGCGGCGAGAGCGTCGTGGAGTGGAGGGAGAGAGAGATCGCGTGTCGGGGGTGGGGGTAGACGAGAGAGAGAGGCGGTTTTTGGGAGGGTGCCGACTGGTGGGTAGGGCCCACCACCAGGCAGCGGCAGCGACGATGTAACCGCCACGCGTGGCGCGCGCGGGGAAGGCGACTGGGCCACCGAGCCGCCCCGAAGCGAGGATGGGGGGTGAGCTGGGCCGTGAGGCCGCGGCTAGGCCACGGGGGGGGGGGCAAGGCAGCGCCAGGGGCCGGCTGGGCCGAGCGGGCGCGAGCTGGGCCGCGGGGCGAGGGGAGCTAGCTAGGCCACGGCGGGGAGCTGGCCCAAGAGGGGGTTTCTATTTTCCCTTTTTTTGCTCTATTTCCTTGCCTAGATTCATATTTCACCAATTCACTCAACCACAAACAAAAAGATGCATGATCCGGCATGATGCCACAACCAAAAGAATTAACCCTAGGGTTTTACTTACACAAGATGTCGAGCTAAATCTCATTATAACTTTGGAAAAGAACAAGGCATAGCGAGAAGAAAAAGAAAGAGGAAAGGGTAACGCCCGAATTTGGCGAGTGATGGAGAAAGAAAAAAATTAACTCTCAAATTCGGGGCGTTACAAACCTATCCCCCTTAAAAGAATCTCGCCCTCGAGATTCAAGGTTGGTTAGCAAAGAGTTCAGGATATTTAGCCATCAGATCATCTTCACGCTCCCAAGTTGCCTCTTCTTCAGAGTGATGACCACATCTGACTTTGCACATTCTGATAGTTTTCCTTCGGGTGACTCTATCTGCAGTCTCAATAATTTGCATTGGCTTCTCAATATAGGTCAAGTCTTCTTGAACTTCAACACCCTCCACTAGCAACTACTCTTCTGGCACACGCAGACATTTCTTTAACTGAGACACATGAAAGACATCATGCACGGCGGATAAATTTTCTAGCAGGCTGAGATGATAGGCCACTTCTCAATGCCTTGCAAGAATCTGATACAGACCAGTATAGCGGGGTGCTAGCTTGCCTTTGACTCCGAATCTTCTGACTCCTCTGATAGGCGATACTTTCAAATAGACAAAATCTTCAACTTCAAAACTCAGCTCTCTTCTTCTTGTGTCTGCATAACTTCGCTGCCTTGATTGCGCTATCTTCAGGTTCTCCCGAACCATTTTAATGTTCTCTTCAGCTTCAAGCAAAATGTCTGGCCCAAACACTTGCTTTTCTCCAGGCTGATCCCATTGCAACGGAGTCTACAACTCCTTCCATAAAGCGCCTGAAATGGTGACATCTTCAAGCTGGCCTGGTAGCTATTGTTATAGGAGAACTCTGCATAAGGTAACCTCTTGTCCCATCCAGACTGATCTTGCAACGCACAAGCTCTCAACATGTCTTCGAGGATTTGATTAGTTCTTTCGGTCTGACCATCTGCCTGCGGATGATAAGCTGAACTGAAATTTAGATGGGTACCCAAGGCTTCATGCAACTGCTACCAGAAATGAGAGGTGACATGCGTTCCTCTGTCTGACACTATCTTCTTTGCACACCATGAAGACAAACGATCCGGGACATGTACAACTCTACCAATACTGCACTGCTGTAGTTGGTCTTGACAGGTATGAAGTGGGCTGACTTGGTTAAGCGGTCCACTACTACCCAAATGGAATTGTAGCCGGCACGAGTAGGCAATCCGACTATGAAATCCATACCGATTTCATCCCATTTCCACTGGGGAATTCGCAACGGTTGCAACAACCCAGCTGGTCTCTGATGCTCTGCCTTAATCTGTCGACAACTATCACACATAGCCACGTGCTCTGAGATTTCCCTCTTCATTCCGTACCACCAAAATTTCTTCTTTAGATCCTGATACATTTTCTCACTTCCAGGGTGTATCGAATAAGCTGTCTCATGAGCTTCCTTGAGGATCAATTACCGAATGGACTAGACATTGGGAACAGACAAGCGGTCTTTGAACCATATCACACCTTCTGCATCTTCCCGAAAGTCTTTACCTCTGCCTTCTAGAATTAGTTGTCGAACTTCATTGATCTTCTCCTCATTCTTCTGTGCTTCTTTGATTTCCCGCTCCAAGGTGGGTTCTAACTCAACTGTTACTCCTCGCATATTGTTCAGAAATCCGAGGCTCAACCTGTCAAACTCTTTGGCCAACTCATAAGGCATCGGATGAGCGACCATCATATTGACTTGACTTTTTCTGCTCAAAGCATCTGCCACTACGTTCACTTTGCCTGGATGGTAATGAATCTCCAATTCATAGTCTTTGATCAACTCTAACCATCTCTGTTGCCTCATATTCAGCTCCGACTGAGTGAATATGTACTTCAGACTCTTGTGGTCTGTGTAAACATCACATTTCTGCCCATATAGATAGTGCCTCCATGTCTTCAGTGCGTGAACCACCGCTGCCAACTCTAGGTCATGGATTGGGTAATTCTTCTCATGAACCTTCAGCTGTCGGGACGAGTAAGCCACAACTCTTCCCTCCTGCATCAACACTCATCCCAAACCAGTGTAACAAGCATCGCAATACACCAAGAAGGGCTTGTGCACATCAAGCAAGACTAAGAAAAGTGTTGTTGTCAACTTCTCTTTCAGCGCTTCAAAGGCATCCAGGCATTTCTAGGTCCACTTGAACTCAACTTTGTTGCCTAACAAAGCTGTCATCGGTTTCACGATCTTCGAAAACCCTTCAATGAATCGCCAATAATATCCGGCCATTCCAATGAAGCTCTTGATTCCTTGGGCATCCGTTGGCGCTTTCCAATTCAGAATGTCTGCCACTTTCTTCAGATCCATAGCCAATCCTTCTTTGTTTATTATGTGACCCAAGAACAATACTTCATCAATCTAGAACTCGCACATGCTCAACTTTGCATACAGCTAGTGCTCTTGCAATCTTTGCAATACCATCTTCAAATGATCCACATGCTCTTCCTCACTTTGAGAATATATAAGAATATCATCAATAAATACCACCACAAACTTGTCAAGATAATCCATGAATACACTGTTCATCAAATTCATGAAGAAGGCTGGTGCATTTGTTAGACCAAAAGACATCACAGTGAACTCATACAACCCATACATGGTAATGAATGCCGTCTTTAGAATGTCTGAAGGTCGAATCCTGAGCTGATGATAACCTAACCTCAGGCCTATCTTTGAAAACACGCTGGCCCCTCTCAGCTGGTCAAACAGATCTTCTATTCTGGGCAAGGGGTACTTGTTCTTAATTGTGACCTCATTTAGAGCTCGATAATCAATGCACATCCTTCTAGTGCCATCTTTCTTCTCCACGAATAGGACAGGGGCGACCCAAGGCGAGGTGCTTGGCCGGATGTAACCTTTCTCTGACAGCTCATCGATCTGCTTCTTGAGTTCAACTAACTCTGGTCCAGATACTCTGTAAGCTCTCTTAAAGATGGGGGCAGTTCCAGGAAGAAGCTCTATGGCAAACTCAACTTTTTGCTCAGGTGGCATACCTGGTAAGTCCTTTGGGAACACATCTGGGAACTCAGACACAACCTTGATAACCTCAAGTGGATCTGCTTCACTGCTATCAATAGCCATCTGATAACAACTTCCCTTCCTTGGCTCAGGCGGGACTAACTCGGTCATCACTTCCTCTCCTAGTGGGGTCATCAACTTGATTGTCCTCTTATCACAACTGATAACTGCCTTATACTTATCTAGCCAATTCATCCCTAGGATGACATCTATTCCCTGAGTACCCATTACTATGAGATTAGCAGGAAACGCTGTCCCCCTTATTTCCACACTTACATTCAAGCAAATGTTATCGGCTCGAATTCTACCACCAGCTGAGTCAATTTGAATGGGTGTTGACATGGTAGTTATTGGAAGATTATGTGCTTCTACCCATGATGCAGTTATAAAAGAATGTGTTGCTCCAGTATCAAATAACACTTCTGCAATATGGGAGTCGACTGGAAACATACCTACTATCATGCTGGGTGTTTCCTGAACTGCTTCAGCCTCCAAGTGATTCAGTCTCCCATGGTTGTAGCATGGCTGAGAGCGGTTGCTTGCTCCAGGCTGAGACACATTCTGCTTTGCTGGGGCACTAGGGCCTGACTGTTGCTGGGCTACCTTCTTTGAACATTGCATCACCCAATGGCCTTGCTCTCCACAGTGGAAACATGCTCTGCTTCCGCCTTGAACTGGTGCTTCTTGACTGTTCTGTTGGGTTGCTGGGGCAGGAAGACGAGGTGCCTACTAATTCTGCCTCTGGAACTGACCTCCTCCTGATCGATTGTTCTGGCGATTCTGCTACTGGTGCTGAGGGTACTGCCTTTGAAACTGCTGCTGCTGAGGTGGGCGCTGGTTCTGCCTGAACTGCTGAGGTGGGTTGCATGAGAAACGAGGGCAATTGCTGCTTCCAGGCTGGGGTCCATTGATCTTACGCTTGCGATCCTCCATCTCTTTGTGCTTCCTCTCCGTCATGATTGCTCTGTCGATCAGGTGCTGGAATGTGGGGAAGGTGTGATTCATCAGCTGATACTGCAGAGGGTCGACCAAGCCTCTTAGGAAATGATACTGCCTCTTGGTGTTGGTGTTGACATCTTCAGGAGCATAGCAAGACAGCTGCAGAAACCTGTCTCGGTGCTCACTAACAGACATTGACCCTTGTTTGAGCGCCAAGAACTCCTCCTTCTTCACTGTCATCAGACCTGCTAGAACATGGTACTGATGGAAGCTATCTTTGAATTCTTCCCAGGTGATGGCGTAGGGGTTGGCATGGGTGGCGAGATAGAACTCCCACCAAGACTGAGCTACTCCTCTCAACAGATGGGGACCATATAGAACTTTCTCCCTGTCGTCGCACTAAGCGGTGTGCAACTCTCGCTCCACAGTGCGCAGCCAATCTTCAGCATCCATGGGGTCAAAAGAATGAGCGAACACTAGGGGATGACCTCTCATGAATTCAGCATGCTTGTCCCTTGGCATCTGAGGCATCTGAGGCTGGGGTAGTGGCGGCTGCTGCTGCTGCTGCTGTTGAATGGTGGCTAGAGTCTGACCGATGGCTTGAACTGCCTGAGTCTGCATTAGGAACATCTGCTCGATGGTCATCAAGGGTGGGGGTGGCATCTGCTGACGGGGTGCCTCATCCTGCGGGGTTGCCTGCTCCTGCTGAGCACGCCTTCCTCCTCTGCACCTATTTTCTGACGTCTGCAGAATGCAATCACACATCAGAACTGATCTTGCAAACTTGCAGCATAAGAAAAGAGTATAGAATCCTTCCACAACACTGAACAGATGAACATCTTCACTGACTTCCAACACAGACCAACACAACTTCTCAGATAAAGAGGAAAGTAGAATAAAAAGGCTTCCCAACTAGAGAGCTAACTTCATTAACATTTAACAGGTAAACCAAGGTGCAGGGGATGCCCACACTCTAGTGACAGTCATTACAAAGATCCAAATCCAACATAGTTCATCACAACAAACATGAAGGCACAGGATAAGCAAACTACCCTGTCTAACTAAGACTAACTAAAAGTAAGACTCAGACTAAGACTAAGACTAAAACTTCTATATTTAAGCATTTATTACAGGACCCAACATTGACAATCTATGGTTCTAAATTTATCTTGGTCCTGCAGTTGGGGTTGCCATAAGCCTGGTGTCCATGCCGAGGTGAGCGGTACGGGTGCTGAGTCCCGACGAGAGCGGGGGAGCCATCCTCCAGGTGATGACGCTCCGCGCGCTCAGCCCGCAACTAGGCGATCTCAGCACGAGCCCTACTCAGCTCGTCTAATGCATGGTCCAGTTCTGTGTTTAGCACAGCGGCTAGGTTGACTGCTGCTCAACCTAGGATTTTCCTCACCAACAGGTGAGACAATCACGCCTCCTGTGCTGCCAGATGGGCGGCAGGGGTAATACATCAGGTTGAGACTATGGCTACCCCGCCGAGCACTGAGCAGTAGTGCGAAAGCGCACACCGTGCGTCATCTTGCATGGCCACCTCAGCTAAGTCCCGCTCAGAGATGGAATAGTGCTGTGAGCAGATCTCCGCACCCCGGAGACTGTTCTTCAGACGGCGCACCAAGTAGGTCGCCTCCTAACGGTCCGGGTAAACCTCGCGACTGTGCTGGAAGACAACACAACAATACTCGATGGACCAAGTACGTCGATCGAGTGCCTGGCGTAGCAGGGTGTCAAGCGCGTCGTGGAAGTGACACCCGCGAGCGGCGTCGCGAGTGATGGGTCGAGCGACCCATCCTTCCGGCTCTTGGTCGACTAAAAGGTCGGTGCTGAAGCTCGAGCTACCATCACTGCCTCCGTCGTCAGGGTCTCCTCTAGCAGCTACTCCAGCGGCTAGGGCGCTTAGTGGTGGTGCAGGGGCGCCTCCAGTTGGAGCACAGGGGAGCAGCTCCTCACGGACTCTATCTCCTGCTGAAGCGAGAAAGAAGAGCCCTACTGCTCCAGCTCCTGTCGTTGATGCTCTTGCTCCTTGTGCAGGCGATGGTGTAGCCTCTCCAAGTGGCTAGACTGACCAGTCACTGGACGGTGAAGCGAACGCTTAGTGAGACGAGAGGGCAAGAAGGGAATGACTGACTTCCGTGCAGTGTGTCTAAGACGAGCCATCTACAAAAGACACTGTAAACATAAGAGTGAGAACAGAACTAATATGACCAGCAAGTAAACCATAAATAAATGAGGAATTAGAATAAACAAAAAGATTTTTAGCAAGGTATAATATATAGTAGAACATAGGTTTGGTCGATATGACCAACTTTTGAAGGGGTACCAAAGTCAAGGTGAGAATAGGGGTCTATAATCCTTGGAACGACCATTCTACTCTAGGTTAGCGGTCCTATAGTCAGCACGGCTTTGATACCACCTATGTCACACCCGGTTTTAGAAGGCAAACCGAATGCGAACCATGTACGTGCCAGGATCAGCAATTCACTTACATAGCAGTTACATAACTGCACATCATCACACAGTGCTCAAATAATAACATAAAGGGTAATAATAGTCGATTACATCATAATGTCTGAGACATCCACCTAGTATTAACAATAATCAAAGTGCAAAAACGAAACGTAGATACACGTGGCCTTCACAGGCAGCCGACTGGAGGTTGCCGCTAACCCACGCCTAAAACTCGTCGTAATCTTGGAACTCCTGGAAGTCTTCCTCCATGGCTTCATCTTCTCCTGAGAAGTGGTTGCAACGTGGACAACCTGGGGAAGGGGGGGGTTGGTGTGTAGAGCAAGGGTAAGTACACATCAACATACTCAGCAAATGTCCTGTTTGGCTGTGGTGGACTAGCTTTATATGAGGGTAAGCCAAGCAGTTGCTTTTAGTTGGTCAGATTATTATTACTAGTAGAGAGAGCCAGATTTTAGTATTAACAAAAGTTGTTAACCCAAAAGTACCCTTTCCAAACGGAAAGAATACCACTTACCATTACCATAGTCAATACCAAAACCATCATTCGCATCACCACCTGTAATCCAAACATCTCTAATCAAGTATCTCTAATCAATGGAGCTCCCTTGGCCACTCATAACTGCAAGCACAGCTGATATATCAGTTTTCATAACACTTTGCAGAGGTTGCGCACTTTACCCACAAGTCGTGATTCCCTTTCTGCCCAGAGATCATGAATCTCCATTGATCACTACTAAGGTGACCCAGTAGGGTATCACTTTATAGCCTTTACAAAGATTCCCCGGTGCTGTAGCCGCCCGTTAGGTTTCCTAAATGCACCGCACTCCTCCCTAAGGGTAAGGGGGAACCAACCTTGGCAAAGGGAGCCGCATACACCGAGCCCCATTAACGGCACGACGACGAAGCGAACTACACCCCGGTTCCTCTAATTATTCAGCTAAGGGCATCCCATTCCACCCTCATGGTTGCACTGTTTTCCCGGACGGTCATCCAACGAACAGGTCCTTACGGAGAGGCAATCGAGAAACCGCTCGAGTCCCCTTAAGTGCCACAAGTATATCATCATAATAATGAAGGGAAAACAACGTATCATTGATTAATCTCATCATGTTCATTGATTGATGGGGCCGAGCCGGACCGCGCGAGCAGCGGGGCCACGCCAGGGGCCAGCCGCGCCGGGTGAGACGCCATGGCTGGGCCACGCTAAACTAGGGGTCGTGTCGCCGCGGACGCGTGCGCCACGTGCGGGGAGGGGCGGGCGAGCCAGGGGCCGCCGCGGGCATGGGCGGTCCAGCCGGGGCTAGGCGGGGCGAGCGTGCCGGGGCAGGGGAGCGTACCGGGGCGGGGGAGCGCGCCGGGGCAGGGGAAGCACGCCGGGGCAGGTGGCCGGGACAGGGGGCGAGGGAGCGCGCACCGGAACAGGCGGGGCCGCGCGCCATGGCCGGCCACGCCAGGGCGTGCACGCCATGGCCGGGGGCACGCTGGAGCGGACATGAGGGGGCCGCGCCGGGGCGTCCACACCGGGGTCAAGGTCACGGGCCGCGCTGAACCGAGCACCGCCGCGCGAGGCAGGGGCGAGGCCGTGCATGTCGTGCCGGGCCGCACCGCGCTGGGGAGAGGCCGCGCTGGGCCAAGGAAGAAGAAGGGGGCGAGGAAAGAGGAGGGAGAGGGGCTTACCGCGGGTGAGGACGACGCAGCGGTTTCGGGCAACGAGAGCATCATGGAGAGGAGGGAGAGAGAGATCGCATGTCGGGGAGGTTTTTGGGGAGGGGGCCGACTGGCAGGTGGGGCCCACCACCAGGCAGCGGCGGCGGCGGCGTAACTGCCACGCGCGCCGCGCGCGGGGAATGCGGCTGGGCCACCGAGCCGGCCCAAAGCGAGGATGGGGGCGAGCTGGGCCGTGAGGCCGCGGCTGGGCCACGTGGGGGGAGGGGGGCGAGGCAGGCCATGCCAGGGGGCCGGCTAGGCCGCGCGGGCGCGAGCTGGGCCATGGGGCGAGGGGAGCTAGCTGGGCCACGGCGGGGAGCCGACCCAAGAGGGGGGTTTCTATTTTCTCTTTTTTTGCTCTATTTCCTCACCTAGATGCATATTTCACCAATTCACTCAACCACAAACAAAAAGATGCATGATCCTGCATGATGCCACAACCAAAAGAATTAACCCTAGTGTTTTACTTACACAAGATGTTAAGCTAAATCTCGCTATACCTTTGGAAAAGAACAAGGCATAGCGAGAATAAAGAGAAAGAGGAAAGGGTAACGCCCGAATTTGGCGAGTGATGGAGAAAAAAATTTAACTCTCAAATTCGGGGCGTTACACGATGTTGGGGACTTGTTCTCAAGTGCTATGAGTTAAGAACAAGGCAACACAAAAAAACGTTAAACGTTAAAACCCTTCGTCCTTCAAAGCATTATCTCCCTCAGGATTTAATGGCTTTCGGACGAAGGTAATGAAAGACATACCTTCATCAATATAACATAAAGAAAGAATTACATAAAATATAAAAGATAAAATAAACAGTTATATATTATTATTATCTCATTTCTATTTTATTACCATGGAAGAATAGAAATAATATCAAATTACAAGTGTACCTTCAACTTGGAAGAAGGCGAAAGTACCAGTGTGACGCAAGAATCAATGCCTAGTCAGCGTGAACAGTACGGAGTTACTGTTCATCTATTTATAGGCACGGGACGTAGCCCATGTAAAATTACACTCATGCCCTTTACATTTGCTAATAACTCTATAGTAGTCCATTGAGGTCTAAATAGCCTTTTCATCTTTAAGTCGGTTTCCCTTTTCTGCTATCATGTCGAAGCTCTCCTTCGCACAGCTTCGGCTTCGTGCTATCCTTCGTACTCCTTCTCGTGCTTCTTCACGCTGTGGTTTCAACTTAAGTCCGAAGGTACCTGTTCATGCATTATACTTCCAGAAACATTGTTAAATCATGTTTTTGAGGACCTTCGGAAGCCGAAGGCCCCCAACAGTAGCCCCTCGCAATATTAATTTGTTAGAATGATAAATTCAGATTGCGACAAGGATGAAGGCCCTGAGCCGAAGGTCCGAAAAAACACCATCCCTTTGCTAGAATAGCAACAGCCACTGACAAGCGGGCCTTCCAGCACGCAACGCACCAGGCGTATAAATAAGAGCACACCACGAGCTCATTTGGCACGCTTTCTTGCCATCTGCTCTTGCTTACTCAATTTTTAGCTCTTGCGCACCAACACTTGCTTGGCTTTTTAAAATTTTTAAGCTTCGGCTTTGAGAGCACTTTTCTCAGCACTTTCGAAGATGTCTGAAGATAAGAAAGCTGTCGCTGAATCGAAGCTGAGCCTTTCTGAGGAGATGAATCTTGGCTTTATTGAATCAATAGCAAGGACAAATGCAGAGAAAATTGCTAGGGAGACTTTGTAGGGTTTATCTGAAGACACTAGTGATAGTGACAGCTATGATGTGGAAAGCGGCGGGGAAGACTCCGAAGATCGACCCTGGCGACCGAGTCATGCAGTTTTTGGAAAATCAACTATTAAACAAAGCCATCTTGACAACATGAGGGGGAGATACTTTCGGGATATGTCTATTGTGAGGGCTGACGACGGAGAGAAAACTTGTCCTACTCCAGAGGAAAATGAAGTCGTGATCTTCTGAAGCTTTTTCAAGGCTGGGCTTCGGCTCCCTCTGAGCAGCTTCGTAGTCGAGGTTTTGAAGATATTCCAGATTTACCTTCACCAGATTACCCCCGAAGCCATTATAAGAATGGGAATCTTCGTATGGGCTGTAAGAAGTCAGGGCTTGGAGCCGAAGGCAAAAAGTTTCTGCAGTATGCATGAACTGTTATATGAGACGAAGCCCTAGGGTAAAGAACAGTATCATAACAATTTCGGCTGCTATAGCTTCGTTGCTCGTTCTGGCTCAAGCTCCCCAGTACCGACTTTTCGGAAGAGATGGCCCGGAGACTGGACGAAAGAATGGTTTTATGTAAAAAAATGATTTAAAGGCACGAGAAGACATTAAAGATATAATCATGCGCCCTATCTGGCAACGCTTCGGGCTCCGGAAACCGAAGGTAGAAATTGACGAAGCGGCCGAAGAATGTCGCAAGGCCTTCGGCTTAGTCTGCTCTTTCATCGGGACAAGGGACTTAGTTCAAGAGCACGTGGCCTACAGGATATGGCCAATGTTAGCCGACTGGGAGATGCCAAAAGAATCCATCAGCAATCCCCATGAAGGTGGTTTGGTTCGACTAAAATATACCTTCAGGTTTAGAGACCAGTTTATCAAGCCAGACGACGACTGGTTGAAAAGCGTCGAAGCTACAAGTGATGATCTGCTTGGGCTGTACTCCAGAGCAGAAGATAACGCATTATCTGCGACCTTCGGGAACCGGAAAAAGAAGAGACTAAACAGAGTTTTTGATGCTCTTGGTTTCATGTATCCTGACTACCGTTTCCCGCCACGGGAGCAAAAAAGAAAAGTGGAGGTTCCGGGAGAGATGATGCTTCAGCTGCTCCGAGCGAACCCGCGCCGAAGAGGAAAAGGGTGAAGGTCCTTACTCATCGACCACGCTATATTGAACAGGCCATAGTGCCTGAATTTGGCGGTGAGACCTCTTCGGTGATCGAAGCTAAGGAACCTGCGATTATGCAAAAAAATGAACTGTCTGTATCGCCGAAGGTATCATCAGCCAAATCAGATGAGCCGAAGGCCATTAACATTGAAGAGATGAGGGTTGAGAAAACGAGGATACTAGAAGCAACAAGCCCTTCGGCAGAGGTGACAATGCCGAAGGCACAAAAGGATCCTTCAACGACTCCCAAGAAGAAGAGAATGGTCAACATATTAGATGTTCTAGAAACAATAAAAACTTCAAGCTCTACTCCGAAGAAAACTGCCGAAGCTTCGGAAACACAAATTAAGGTAGAAGCTGCCAAGATCCAAGTCGAGACCGAAGCTGGGCCTTCAGAGCCCACCAAGGAGAAATTCTTGGAAACCGAAGAAAAGTCGGAGAAAGAAGCTGCAGAAGTAATTTTAACTGAAAAAAACCACCACTCCTATTCCCGAAGCATCATCTGAAGCTCCTGATTATATTATACGACATGCTTCGGGAAAAAGATTATCTGAGAAAGAAAAATGAGAGGCTCAATTCTATGCTCAAAGATTGAAATATCCAAAGGGGGCACTAGTGTTCAACGGCAGTGGGGAAGAAGATTTCTTGTATTGTCTCCCAGACAGCAAAGAGATTTTTGTCTGCCGAGAGATGGGCAAGAGCTTTGGGTTCCCTACACTAGAAGATGGGCTTTCAGTGTTATCAAAAGATGAGTTGGCCGACAGCTTGGCATACAATAGTTTAAAGGTGAGAACAAGAGATTTTTGTATTCAAAAACAAAATTTTTCATTTGCTTACACTTAATACCGCATTTTTTGCAGGGCCTTATCCTTAGCAACACCCTCAGGGCGCAAAAAAGTGCTGAGGATGAAGGGTATACCATAGCCCTAAACAACCTTCATTCCAAAGTAATTGAACTAAGGAACGAAGGTCTTGAAAAAAGATAAAATATTAAACTCATTGTTGAAAAAGATAAAAGAAGACGATGTTGCTTCCAAAGCCCAAGCTGAAGCTCTGAAATACGAAATCGAAGATCTTTGGAAACAACTATTCGAAGCTAAAGAGAAATGTGGTCTTGCAGAGGCTGAACAAGATATTAGTGTATATTGGAGGAACCACTTACAAAAAACAGTTGATGAACTTCGTGCATCCAAGGAGAGGTGCTGTGAAAAGTCTATAGAATGTGTTGAGAAAATAAAAACTAGCTTCGCCAACGTTGGCGCATTCTGCAACGAAGACAACTTCATGAGGGGTGATCCTGAAGGCCCAATTGATTGGATCAGCAACGAAGCTGAAGCTTTTGAGGAAGTTTTGAGTGGTCGCGGAGATATCTGCGCTTTCTTGGGTGCCAAAGGAATCGCCGCTATTTTAGAGAAGTCGGGCTGCGACCATGTGAAAGCTTTGGCTCAAGCCGAAGCTACTTTATCTATTGAAGATACAAAAGATCCCTCGGCCGAAGCAAGCTTAATTGGCGGAAAATTCTTTACTGACATCTGGGAGAATGGCGGCCGAGGGATGGCACACGAGATGATAAAAAAGAGTGAAAAAGATTCCCATGATTCAAAAGAAGCGACGAAGGCAGCTGAGAAAGCGGCGGAACTTGAGAGGCGAATAGGTATTACTTAATAACTTTTTAACTTTATTTACTAATTTTGCGACTTCGGACTTATTTACGTTTTATATCGCAGCTGAACTATCTCCTTCTCCAGAGCCCCTCGAGTTGACGGCCAACCAAGAAGCAGAAAAGGAAGATGAAGTCACTAAAGTGGTCGAAGTCATTTTGGACGAAGCTGTTAATCGACTGCTGAACGAAGCTGCGGAAGCAATTTTAAAAGAAGAATAACCTTTTGCTGTAAAAACATTTGGAATGTAACATTTGCTAAACAAAGTGCGTAATATTTTTGTAATTTTGAATGTAATATTTAAGTTGCGTGTAACTAAATTCTTTACGATGCATGAAACTTTACGTACATACCGTTTTTGAGCCTTCGGCGAAAAAACACCTTCCCTTCTTTTCATGCGTTGTGAAGAATATCCATACTTCATAAAAACATCCAAACTTCGTAAAATCATTATACTTTGTAAGCGATAGATCTCCTTTTCATTTTAGAGTTTGACAGAGCTACACTTCTTCAATACTTATTTTGCGCCTTGGCACTGCTTCTTCGAAACAATCTCCGAAGATCAACATTGAACCCCCTTCTTGCGCCATTGATGCAATATGATGTATGATGTTATGCTATGCAAAATGATGTAATGATGTTATGCCATGCAAAAATGGTATTTGTGCCAAAGATAGACACACATTCCTTCAGTAAAGCACAATCTTTTTGTCGTTTATTTTTCGGCTTCATCGCTTATTTTTCGGTGTATCAGCGCTGACTTTTCGATGTAAGTCTCCCTTAGGAGCTTCTTCGCCTTTTACTTCGGCGGAATCAGCGTTTATTTTTCGCTGTAAGTCTCCCTTAGGAGCTTCTTTGCCTTTTACTTCAGCGGTATTTGCGTTGACTTTTCGCGCTTCGCCTTTTACTTCGGCGGAATCAACGTTTATTTTTCGCTGTAAGCTCTGCATTCCCTTTGGAACGACTTTTGAGCAGAAAACTTACACTGCGCTCCCTTAGGAAAGAGTTTTTGTTGTTTCGGAAAACTTACGTTGCGTTCCTTAGAACGACTTTCTATTATTTCAGCAAAACTTGTAATGTGATTGTGAACCCCGCGTTCTTTTGAGAGCAACTTTCGTGCTTCACCAACTTTTTGGACTTCGTGAGTCTGTAAAAGAGATACATTTCCACTATGGCCAAAACGAAGCTATTACAAGGAATTGAAAACGACAGGAAAAACTTAGGCTTTTAACGATTGTTCTCTATTGAAAAATAAAAATGATAACGAATGCCAGCACCATTTCAGAAGTAGGATATCTTCTTAGTAGATGTGCTTCGATTCTAGCACAGTACTGTTGACTGTGCGAGCTTCGGACTCCTCTCTGAAGTCTCGTTGCTGATGAGTGTGTTGGCTCCCTTCTGGCTGCTGGCCTCATTGCAATGGTGGTGGAGGTGGAGGCTGTTGCCAAGATGCCTGAGGTTGGCTTACCGAAGCAACAGAGGCTGCAGGATGGTTACCCACATACTCTGGAATGTACGGTGAGTGGTACGAAGCAGTATGCATGACTTGCTTTGGCTGGCTCTGTTGGGCTGCAGCTTCTGCTATCTCTTTCTGTTTCTGGATGGTGACGTGGCACATCCTGGTAGTGTGGCCCTTGTCCTCACCGCAGAATAGACAATAAATTTTCCTTGGCTGATCCCCAAACCTTCCTCCGAAGCCCCTGGCGCCTTTGCCCCTTGGAGCTGGGGGCCGAGGATAGCTCTATTGTTGCCCCAAAGCCTGGGAAGAATATTGTGGCCTCTGTTGTTGATTTCCCCTATCGTCATTCTGAGTGGAATGAATTGATCTGACGTGCCTAGGGTAAATTCTCCCTCTGAAGCCCCTGGCCATCTCGGAGAACCTGTAAGCTTCCTCCCTTCTCTGTCAAAAATCATTGTCAGCGCGGATGTATTCATCCATCTTCTGAAGCAGTTTCTCCAGGGTTTGAGGGGGTTTTCTGGCGAAGTATTGGGCTGAAGGTCCTGGCTGAAGCCCCTTAATCATGGCCTCAATGACAATTTCATTGGGCACTGTTGGCGCTTGTGCCCTCAGACGCAAGAACCTTCAGACATACGCCTGGAGATATTCCTCTTGATCTTGCGTGCACTGGAACAAGGCTTGAGCGATAACCGGCTTCGTTTGAAACCCTTGAAAACTGGTGACCAGCATGTCCTTCAGCTTCTGCCATGATGTGATTGTTCCTGACCGAAGAGAGGAGTACCAAGTTTGTGCAACATTTTTGACTGCCATGATGAAGGATTTTGCCATAACTGCAGTGTTGCCACCATACGAGGATATAGTTGCTTCGTAGCTCATCATAAACTGCTTCAGATCTGAGTGTCTGTCATACATGGGGAGCTGAGGTGGCTTGTAAGACGGGGGCCAGGGCGTAGCCTGCAGTTCTGCTGACATAGGGGAAGCGTCATCAAAAGCAAAATTTCCATGATGGAAATCCTCATACCAGTCATCTTCGTTGAAGAAGCCCTCTTGGTGCAGCTCTCTGTGGTGGGGCCTTCGGTTCTGCTCTTCTTGAGCAAGATGACGCACTTCTTCGGTAGCTTCATCAATCTGCCTTTGCAGGTCAGCTAACCGAGCCATCTTCTCCTTCTTCTTCTGTACCTGCTGATGAAGCATCTCCATATTCCTGATTTCTTGGTCCAACTCATCCTCTTGTGGTGTTGGACTAGTGACCTTTCTCTTCTGGCTTCGGGCCTCCCGAAGAGAAAGGGTCTCTTGGTTCGGGTCCAGCGGCTGCAGAACGGCAGCCCCTGTTGCCGAAGCTTTCTTTGGTGGCATGACGAAGGTCGATGCTTGCTGAAGGTGGTCGAAAAAGGGTTCACCGGAGGTGGGCGCCAATGTTGGGGACTTGTTCTCAAGTGCTATGAGTTAAGAACAAGGCAACACAAAAAACGTTAAACATTAAAACCCTTCGTCCTTCAAAGCATTATCTCCCTTAGGATTTAATGGCTTTCGGATGAAGGTAATGAAAGACATACCTTCATCAATATAACATGAAGAAAGAATTACATAAAATATAAAAGATAAAATAAACAGTTATATATTATTATTATCTCATTTCTATTTTATTACCATGGAAGAATAGAAATAATATCAAATTACAAGTGTACCTTCGACTTGGAAGAAGGCGAAAGTACCAGTGTGACGCAAGAATCAATGCCTAGTCAGCGTGAACAGTACGGAGTTACTGTTCATCTATTTATTGGCACGGGACACAACCCATGTAAAATTACACTCATGCACTTTACATTTGCTAATAACTCTATAGTAGTCCATTGAGGTCTAAATAGCCTTTTCATCTTTAAGTCGGTTTCCCTTTTCTGCTATCATGCCGAAGCTCTCCTTCGCACAGCTTCGGCTTCGCGATATCCTCCGTACTCCTTCTCGTGCTTCTTCATGCTGTGGTTTCAACTTAAGTCCGAAGGTACCTGTTCATGCATTATACTTCCAGAAACATTGTTAAATCATGTTTTTGAGGACCTTCGAAAGCCGAAGGCCCCCAACACATGAGCTCTCCAAGAAGATTGTGGAGGAGCCGCGGTGTCGATTGTGAGGGGTTCGCGCCTACCTCGCCGCAGCGGCAAAGGTGACATTAGTGGAAACGAGGTATTGAGTGATTTCTTGTCCACTTGGCTCAAAGATCAAGTCATGTCTTGATAGAGGAGCAAGTGAGAGCTTGAAGTCCACTTCAACGTGGATTAGGGGTGATCGGCAAATCACCGATACCACGGGATAAAATCCGGTGTCTTTCTTTTCTTGCGTTACTTATTGTCGTGCAAGTGATTAGTATTTTGCATATTGTTCTTCGAGTATACAATCACCATAGTTGATTCTCATATATTGTTTACTTGTTGTCACTAGAGAATTTATACCTTTTGTCATATTGATTAAATTTCTCTAGTGTTTTTTATTTTAGTCAAAACCGTCTATTCACCCCCCCTTTAGCCGGTGTCCTAGATCCTACAAGTGGTATTGGAGCCGAGGATTCCATTGTTTGTAGATCTAATCATCCCGGAGTAGGACAAAATGGCTAGTAACAACAATGTGCACATTGGGAAGCCACCGCATTTTGATGGAAATAACTATGACTATTGGAAAATAAGAATGCCAATGCATCTTAGAGCAATGGGTGGAAAAATTTGTGTTGGGGCGAAGGCAAAGACACCACCCTTCACTCGAGGCCTTCGCTGCAGTCGCTGGTCCGACGGAGACAAAACAGGCAGGGACACCCTTCGCTTGATACGGCGCCAGACGAAGGCCTGCGACACCCTTCGCTTGATACGGCGCCAGACGAAGGCCTGCGACGTCGTCACCCCGTCGTGCGGCCTCGTCCAGCTCAGAGGCCCACGTGTGATCCGGCCCATTGTAACGGGCCCCGTGTGGCCGCTGCGTGTTACGGGCCTAATTTGCAAAGGCATTCCTGTAATTACAGTCTGTAACCCTGCTTTATGGGAATATTCTGGGGACAACCTAGGTATCTGAGGGCACATGCGTCCTTAACACAAGGCGCTGGGTGCTCAGACACCTATAAATACCCCCGCACAGTGCCCGTGAGGGGGCAGATTAACAGAGCTATTGCCATTGAGCGCGAGAACCCTGTTGACGTCATTGTTCACCCTTGTTGGATCCCCTTGCAACTGAGAGCAAGTTCCAACATTTGGCGCCCACCGTTCGTGCTACGAGAAAACCACCCGCGATGGCACCCAAGAGAGCTAACCCGAAGGCTGACGAGGCTGCGAAGGCAGCTCTGCTTGCCGCAAGAAAGGGCAAGGCCCTCGCCCTCACCCAATCCACCCACCAAGAGGCCACTGAAGACAACATTCCCCGCACCTGCGAAGACGACACTCTCCGCACCTGCGGCCCTGAAGGACAATCGCAGCCACCCTCAGGCTTCGCCCCGCTGGAGGGCGCGGACTTCACCGAAGACGGTGAAGCCCTCGGCGTCTCAGCGGAAGAACAGCTACAGTTGCGTGCCCTGCGCCTCAAGAACCGCAATCTCCAGAGGCAGAAAGAGATACTGGAGTGAGAGCACCTAGAGGGGGGTGAATAGGTGATCCTGAATAAAACTTCAAACTTAAACCACAAAAACTTGTTAAGTGTTAGCACGATTATTGCCAAGTGGCTAAGGTGAAGTCTCAACAAAACACAATACCACAAAAGATCAAGCACAGAGGTGACACAGTGGTTTATCCCGTGGTTCGGCCAAGACCAACGCTTGCCTAATCCACGTTGTGGCGTCCCAACGGACGAGGGTTGCAATCAACCCCTCTCAAGCGGTCCAAAGACCCACTTGAATACCACGGTGTTTTGTTTTCCCTTTCACTATCCCGTTTGCAAGGAATCTCCACAAATTGGAGTCTCTTGCCCTTACAAGTATATGATCACAAAGAAGCACAGAGTAAGGGAGGGAAGCAACACACACAAATCCACAGCGAAACGCGCACACACACGGCCAAGAATCGAGCTCACAAGAGTATCACAAAGTTCTCACTAGAACGGAGCTCGAAACACTTAGAGTGACAAACAAATGCGCAAAGACTGAGTGTGGATGATCAAGAATGCTCAAAGGTTGCTTGTGTGTCTCCTCCATGCGCCTAGGGGCTCCTTTTATAGCCCCAAGGCAGCTAGGAGCCGTTGAGAGCAAATCCGGAAGGCCATCCTTGCCTTCTGTCGTCGGGGGCACCGGACAGTCCGGTGCACACCGGACACTGTCCGGTGCCCGATTTGTTTCCATAACTGGCGCTCCCGACCGTTGCCGACCGTTGGAGATCTGGGAGCCGTTGGCGCACCGGACATGTCCGGTGCACACCGGACAGTCCGGTGCCGTCTTCCGACCGTTGGCTCCGCCACGTGTCCCGCGCAGATTGCGCGGCCGACCGTTGGCCCGGCCGACTGTTGGCTCACCGGACAGTCCGGTGCACACCGGACAGTCCGGTGAATTTTAGCCGTACGCCGTCGGCCAATTTCCCGAGAGCGGCCAGTTCGGGCCGAGTCAGCCTGGCGCACCGGACACTGTCCGGTGCACACCGGACAGTCCGGTGCTCCAGACCGAGCTGGGTCTTGGCAGCACACAGCCAAGTCTTTTTCTCCTCTTCTCTCTTCTTCTTCTTTCTGTTTCTAACACTTAGACAAATATATTAGTACACAAAACCAATGTACTAAGGCTTAGAAACATACCTTTACTTCATGATTTGCACCTTGTTCATCCATGTACATAAATTCACAATTAAGCACATGTGTTGGCACTCAATCACCAAAATACTTAGAAATGGCCCAAGGGCACATTTCCCTTTCAATCTCCCCCTTTTTGGTGATTTATGCCAACACAACATAAAGCAACTAGAACAAGTGCAAACTCACTTCAAATAAAACTTAAATTTATTTTGAATCAATTTTGGCATATATGGATCATCCTTTGCCACCACTTGGTTTGTTTTTGCAAATCAAACTCAAATCTCTATCTCTAAGTTAAACACACATGTTGAAGCATAAAGAGAGTCATTCCAAAAGAGATTGATCAAAGATTTCAAAAACTCCCCCTTTTTCCCATAATCAATACTTCTCCCCACAAGAAGCCAACTTTTGACAAGAGAGACAACATAAGAATTTTGACAAACCAAAAACTCTATTCTACTATTTTCAAAATCTCTCAAGTGGTAGCTGATCCATTTATTGCTTTGGCCTTTATTTTCTCCCCCTTTGGCATCAAGCACCAAAACGGAATCAATTTTGGCCCTTTAACCCCATTGCCTCACAAAAATCTTCAATTAAGAGCAAATGGCAATAAGAGTTCATGAGATGAACTTGGAATAAGTTACCCCTCATCGGAGTGCAGTGGAAGTCTTGCATGATCCAAGTCCACCTTTTCCCTTTCAATTCTCCTTCGAGACTAAAACAAGTAAACTCAAGCATATGGTTAGTCTCAAAGGGTCAAGTTGTAGCACATCTCCCCCTAAACATGTGCATCACTTTGCAACGGACTTGTGAGGTCCAGGGAGTGTTTGTACAACTTGAGCACCATGATAGGCAACAAAATGCAAAAAGGAACATGATCAAAAGCATGAATACATGTATGCTACAATTCAATCCAAGTTCCGCGAATCTAAGACATTTAGCTCACTACGCAGCCTGCAAAAGGTCTTCTCATCTAAAGGCTTGGTGAAGATATCGGCTAGCTGGTTCTCGGTGCTAACATAAAACACTTCGATATCTCCCTTTTGCTGGTGGTCTCTCAAAAAGTGATGCCGGATGTCAATGTGCTTTGTGCGGCTGTGCTCAACAGGATTTTCCGCTATTCGGATAGCACTCTCATTATCACATAGGAGTGGGACTTTGCTCAGATTGTAGCCAAAGTCCCTGAGGGTTTGCCTCATCCAAAGTAGTTGCGCGCAACACTGACCTGCGGCAACGTACTCGGCCTCAGCGGTGGATAGGGCAACGGAGGTTTGTTTCTTAGAGTTCCATGACACCAGGGACCTTCCTAAGAATTGGCACGTCCCTGATGTACTCTTCCTATCGACCTTACATCCAGCATAGTCGGAATCTGAGTACCCAATCAAGTCAAAGTTAGACCCCTTTGGATACCAGATCCCGAAGCAAGGCGTAGCGACTAAATATCTAAGAATTCGCTTCACCGCCACCAAGTGACACTCCTTAGGATCGGATTGAAATCTAGCACACATGCATACGCTAAGCATAATATCCGGTCTACTAGCACATAAATAAAGCAAAGAACCTATCATGGACCGGTATGCTTTTTGATCAACGGACTTACCTCCTTTGTTGAGGTCGGTGTGTCCGTCGGTTCCCATCGGCGTCTTTGCGGGCTTGGCGTCCTTCATCCCAAACCTCTTTAGCAGATCTTGCGTGTACTTCGTTTGGGAGATGAAGGTGCCGCCCTTGAGTTGTTTCACTTGGAACCCAAGGAAGTAGTTCAACTCGCCCATCATCGACATCTCGAATTTCTGCGTCATCACCCTGCTAAACTCTTCACAAGACTTTTGATTAGTAGAAACAAATATTATGTCATCGACATAAATTTGGCACACAAACAAATCACCATCACAAGTCTTAGTGAAAAGAGTTGGATCGGCTTTCCCAACCTTGAAAGCATTAGCAAGTAAGAAATCTCTAAGGCATTCATACCATGCTCTTGGGGCTTGTTTAAGTCCATAGAGCGCCTTAGAGAGCTTACACACGTGGTCGGGGTACCGCTCATCCTCGAAGCCAGGGGGTTGCTCCACGTACACCTCCTCCTTTATTGGCCCGTTGAGGAAAGCGCTCTTCACATCCATTTGGTACAACCTGAAAGAATGGTGAGCGGCATATGCTAGCAAGATACGAATGGACTCTAGCCTAGCCACAGGAGCAAAAGTCTCCTCAAAGTCTAAACCTGCGACTTGGGCATAACCTTTTGCCACAAGTCGAGCCTTGTTCCTTGTCACCACTCCGTGCTCGTCTTGTTTGTTGCGGAACACCCACTTGGTTCCCACAACATTTTGCTTGGGACGAGGCACCAGCGTCCAAACTTCATTGCGCTTGAAGTTGTTAAGTTCCTCCTGCATGGCCAACACCCAATCCGGATCTAGCAAGGCCTCCTCTACCCTGAAAGGCTCAATAGAGGAGACAAAAGAGTAATGTTCACAAAAATTAACTAGTCGAGACCGAGTAGTTACTCCCTTGCTAATGTCACCAAGAATTTGGTCGACGGGATGATCCCTTTGAATCATCGCTCGAACTTGGGTTGGAGGTGCCGGTTGCGCTTCTTCCTCCATCACATGATCATTTTGTGCTCCCCCTTGATCACACGCCTCCTGTTGATGAACCTGTTCATTGTCTTGAGTTGGGGGATGCACCGTTGTTGAGGAAGAAGGTTGATCTCGTTCATCTTGTTCCTGTGGCCGCACTTCTCCAATCGCCATGGTTCGTATAGCGGCCGTTGGAACATCTTCTTCATCTACATCATCACAATCAACAACTTGCTCTCTTGGAGAGCCATTAGTCTCATCAAATACAACGTCGCTAGAGACTTCAACCAAACCCGACGATTTGTTGAAGACTCTATACGCCTTTGTATTTGAATCATAACCTAATAAAAACCCTTCTACAGCTTTGGGAGCAAACTTAGAATTTCTACCCTTCTTCACTAGAATGTAGCACTTGCTCCCAAATACACGAAAGTACGATACATTGGGTTTGTTACCGGTTAGTAGCTCATACGAAGTCTTCTTGAGGAGTCGATGAAGATAGACCCTGTTGATGGCGTGGCAAGCCGTGTTCACAGCTTCCGACCAAAAGCACTCGGGGGTCTTGAACTCTCCAAGCATCGTCCTCGCCATATCGATTAGCGTCCTGTTCTTCCTCTCTACCACACCATTTTGCTGTGGTGTGTAGGGAGCGGAGAACTCGTGCTTGATCCCTTCCTCCTCAAGAAACTCCTCCACTTGAAGGTTCTTGAACTCGGACCCGTTGTCGCTCCTTATCTTCTTCACCTTGAGCTCAAACTCATTTTGAGCTCTCCTGAGGAAGCGCTTGAGGGTCCCTTGAGTTTCAGACTTATCCTGCAAAAAGAACACCCAAGTGAAGCGGGAAAAGTCATCAACAATAACTAAACCATACTTACTTCCTCCTATGCTTAGATAGGCGACGGGTCCTGAAGAGGTCCATATGCAGCAGCTCCAGAGGTCTTGACGTGGTCATCACATTCTTGCTGTGATGTGCTCCTCCCACTTGTTTACCTGCTTGACAAGCTGCACAAGGTCTATCTTTTTCGAAATAAACATTTGTTAGACCTATCATGTGTTCTCCCTTTAGAAGCTTGTGGAGGTTCTTCATCCCCACATGTGCTAAGCGGCGATGCCACAGCCAGCCCATGCAAGTCTTAGCCATTAAGCATGCATCTAGACCGGCCTCTTCTTTTGCAAAATCAACTAAGTAAAGCTTGCCGTCTAGTACACCCTTAAAAGCTAGTGAACCATCACATCTTCTAAAGACAGACACATCTACATTAGTAAAAAGGCAATTGTATCCCATGTTGCATAGTTGACTAACAGATAGCAAATTGTAACCAAGAGACTCAACTAAAAACACATTTGAAATTGAGTGCTCATTAGAAATTGCAATTTTACCCAACCCTTTTACCTTGCCTTGATTCCCATCACCGAATATAATTGAATCTTGGGAATCCTCATTTTTGACGTAGGAGGTGAACATCTTCTTCTCCCCCGTCATATGGTTTGTGCATCCGCTGTCGATAATCCAGCTTGAACCCCCGGATGCATAAACCTGCAAGGCAAATTTAGGCTTGGGTCTTAGGTACCCAACTCATGTTGGGTCCTGCAAGGTTAGCACAAATATCCTTAGGGACCCAAATGCAAGTTTTATCTCCCTTGCATCTTGCCCCTAATTTCCTAGCAATTACCTTCTTACCCTTTCTACAAATAGCAAAGGGAGCATTGCAAGCATAATAAATGGTAGAAGGTTTGTTCACTACTTTCCTAGGAGCATGAATAACATTCTTTCTAGGCACATGAGCAATATTTCTCCTAGGCATATGTACAACATTTCTCCTACACATATCCCTATCATGCTTATAAGAAGAACTAGAAGCAAACATGGCATGAGAATCATAAACATGTGAATCAAAATCATTATAAGCATTTCTAGCATTTCTCCTATCATTATACATAAAAGCATGGTTCCTTTTAGCACTACTAGCCATAGGGGCCTTCCCTTTCTCCTTGACGAAGATGGGAGCCTTATGGCTTGTTAAGTTCTTGGCCTCTCTCTTGAAGCCAAGACCATCCTTAATTGAGGGATGTCTACCAACCGTGTAGGCATCCCTTGCAAATTTTATTTTATCAACTTCACTCTTGCTAGTCTTAAGTTGGGCATTAAGACTAGCCAATTCCTCATTTAATTTGGAAATTAAAACTAGGTGTTCACTACAGGCATCAACATCGAAATCCTTACACCTAGTGCAAATCATACAAGAATTAGATTTATTTGCTATTTCTAACTTAGCATTTAAATCATTGTTAACACCTTGTAAAGTAGAAATGGTTTCATGACAAGTAGATAGTTCACTAGAAAGCACTTCATTTCTTTTGATTTCTAGAGCAAGAGAATTTTGTGCACTAACAAATTTATCATGCTCCTCATATAAAAGATCCTCTTGCTTTTCTAGTAATCTATTCTTATCATTCAAAGCATCAATCAACTCATTGATTTTATCTATCTTAGATCTATCTAAACCCTTGAACAAGCATGAATAATCTATGTCATCATCATCACTAGTCTCACTATCACTAGAAGAAGCATAAGTGAAGTCTTGAGTACTCACCTTCTTCTCCCTTGCCATAAGGCATGTGAGACGCTCGTTGGGGAAGAGGGAAGACTTGTTGAAGGCGGTGGCAGCGAGTCCTTCATTGTCGGAGTCGGAGGAGGAGCAATCCGAGTCCCACTCCTTTCCTAGATGCGCCTCGCCCTTTGCCTTCTTGTATTGCTTCTTCTTCTCTCTTTTGTTCCCCTTTTCCTGGTCACTTTCATTATCGGGACAGTTAGCGATAAAATGACCAAGCTTACCGCACCTGAAGCATGAGCGCTTCCCCTTTGTCTTGGTCTTGCTTGGCTGCCCCTTGCGACCATTTAGCGCCGTCTTGAATCTCTTGATGATGAGAGCCATCTCTTCATCATTGAGTCCGGCCGCCTCAATCTGTGCCACCTTGCTGGGTAGCGCCTCCTTGCTTCGTGTTGCCTTGAGAGCAAGGGGTTGCGGCTCGTTGATCGGACCATTCAAGGCGTCGTCCACATACCTCGCCTCCTTGATCATCATTCGCCCGCTAACAAATTTCCCAAGAACTTCTTCGGGCGACATCTTGGTGTACCTGGGATTTTCACGTATATTGTTCACCAAATGAGGATCAAGAATGGTAAATGACCTGAGCATTAGGCGGACGACGTCGTGGTCCGTCCATCGTGTGCTTCCGTAGCTCCTTATCTTGTTGATAAGGGTCTTGAGCCGGTTGTATGTTTGCGTCGGCTCCTCGCCCCTTATCATTGCGAACCGTCCAAGCTCACCCTCCACCAACTCCATCTTGGTGAGTAAGGTGACGTCGTTCCCCTCATGAGAAATCTTGAGGGTGTCCCAGATTTGCTTGGCGTTATCCAAGCCGCTCACTTTATGGTATTCATCCCTGCACAAGGAAGCTAGAAGAACAGTAGTAGCTTGTGCATTCTTATGAATTTGTTCATTTATGAACATGGGACTATCCGAACTATCAAAGTGCATTCCACTCTCTACAATCTCCCAAATACTAGGATGGAGAGAGAATAGGTGACTACGCATTTTGTGGCTCCAAAATCCGTAGTCCTCTCCATCAAAGTGTGGGGGCTTGCCGAGTGGAATGGAGAGCAAATGTGAATTTGAACTTTGCGGAATACGAGAGTAGTCAAAAGAAAAGTTCGAATTAACCGGTTTCCTTCTCTCGTAGTCGTTGTGGTCGTCGTCCTTTTGGGAAGAAGTAGACTCGTCGCTGTCGTAGTAGACGATCTCCTTGATGCGCCTTGTCTTCTTCTTCTTCCCTTCCTTCCGTCTTTGGCCCGAGCCGGAGTCGATAGGCTTATCGTCCTTCGGCTCGTTGAGGAAGGATTCCTTCTCTTTGTCATTGATCACAATACCCTTCCCCTTAGGATCCATCTCTTCGGGCGGTTAGTCCCTTTGTGAAGAGAACGGCTCTGATACCAATTGAGAGCACCTAGAGGGGGGGTGAATAGGTGATCCTGAATAAAACTTCAAACTTAAACCACAAAAACTTGTTAAGTGTTAGCACGATTATTGCCAAGTGGCTAAGGTGAAGTCTCAACAAAACACAATACCACAAAAGATCAAGCACAGAGGTGACACAGTGGTTTATCCCATGGTTCGGCCAAGACCAACACTTGCCTACTCCACGTTGTGGCGTCCCAACGGACGAGGGTTGCAATCAACCCCTCTCAAGCGGTCCAAAGACCCACTTGAATACCACGGTGTTTTGTTTTCCCTTTCACTATCCCGTTTGCAAGGAATCTCCACAAATTGGAGTCTCTTGCCCTTACAAGTATATGATCACAAAGAAGCACAGAGTAAGGGAGGGAAGCAACACACACAAATCCACAGCGAAACGCGCACACACACGGCCAAGAATCGAGCTCACAAGAGTATCACAAAGTTCTCACTAGAACGGAGCTCGAAACACTTAGAGTGACAAACAAATGCGCAAAGACTGAGTGTGAATGATCAAGAATGCTCAAAGGTTGCTTGTGTGTCTCCTCCATGCACCTAGGGGCTCCTTTTATAGCCCCAAGGCAGCTAGGAGCCGTTGAGAGCAAATCCGGAAGGCCATCCTTGCCTTCTGTCGTCGGGGGCACCGGACAGTCCGGTGCACACCGGACACTGTCCGGTGCCCGATTTGTTTCCATAACTGGCGCTCCCGACCGTTGCCGACCGTTGGAGATCTGGGAGCCGTTGGCGCACCGGACATGTCCGGTGCACACCGGACAGTCCGGTGCCGTCTTCCGACCGTTGGCTCCGCCACGTGTCCCGCGCAGATTGCGCGGCCGACCGTTGGCCCGGCCGACTGTTGGCTCACCGGACAGTCCGGTGCACACCGGACAGTCCGGTGAATTTTAGCCGTACGCCGTCGGCCAATTTCCCGAGAGCGGCCAGTTCGGGCCGAGTCAGCCTGGCGCACCGGACACTGTCCGGTGCACACCGGACAGTCCGGTGCTCCAGACCGAGCTGGGTCTTGGCAGCACACAGCCAAGTCTTTTTCTCCTCTTCTCTCTTCTTCTTCTTTCTGTTTCTAACACTTAGACAAATATATTAGTACACAAAACCAATGTACTAAGGCTTAGAAACATACCTTTACTTCATGATTTGCACCTTGTTCATCCATGTACATAAATTCACAATTAAGCACATGTGTTGGCACTCAATCACCAAAATACTTAGAAATGGCCCAAGGGCACATTTCCCTTTCATGGAGGCCAAGCGCCAGCGCGTGTCCGCACTAGCCAAAGTGCGGCAAACGATACGCGACGAAGAGCAGAAGGCCCAGGACCTTGAGCGGGAGATCGCGCTGATGCAGCGCGAAGGCCACCTTGGCCTGCAGCACGGGCCACCCCTCTAGCAGCAAACACAACTGGAAGACACGCGCGAAGGCCACCTCGGCCTGCAGCATGGGCCACCCCTGCAACACCGCGCGCAACCGGAAGATCCGCGTTTCCCCCAGCGCGACCACACCTTCCCGCACGCCGCACCATTCCAAGGGGTCAACTATCTCGACGAGCGAAGTTCCCTGGCGCCACACCTGCAAGTGACGCCTTGGCCAGCTAACTTCCGGGCAGGGACCTATCCCAAGTACAACGGCAGCACCGACCCTGCACAATACATAATGAGTTATCAGGTCACCGTTGCATCTTCCGGAGGGGATGACGCCACAATGGCGAAGTCTTTCATCATCGCCCTAGAGGGCCCAGCTCTCACCTGGTTCACCAGGTTGCCTCCACTGTCCATTGATTCCTAGAGAAGCCTCCGAGACAAGTTCCTGCTCAACTTCCAAGGGTACCGCCCAGACACCGACGCCTTGGTCGAACTCTCGCTCTGCAAGCAGCTGGAAAAGGAGACTCTGCGAGAGTATTACCGCAAATTTTTAACACTCAAGTCACAGCTGCCCTCAGTCGATGACCAGATCGCCATCCACTACGCTATCAGTGGCCTTCGCGCCGACGTCCTTTACAGCCACTGCATCAGAGATCCGCCCAAGAACCTCCAGGAATTATATCAGCTGTTTGAAAAGTACGCCAAATCCGAAGAGCTACACCAGCGCAAGGTTGAGTCCCAAAGGAAGCCAAAAGATGCTCCACAGTCCAGCCGCACGTGGACGAGGACTCCGCAGCCGGACTCCGGTCGAGACGGCCGCAATCAACAGCAAGTGCATAACATCGCCAACCAGCATCCCGCTGCTGACGCCCCTCGTCGCCAGGAGTATCCCCCCTAGGGCCGCGGAAATGGTACTCACGGTAGGGGTCGGGGGCGTGCGCAGCCGCCTCGCCGATTCTACTGCCTCTTCCACGGCGAAGACTGCGCCCACCAAACCAAAGACTGCCCAGAAACGAAGGCCACCAGAGACAGGATGGCACGGGCGCAACCAACCGACAACCCCTGAGTTGTCGCACACACTTACCAGCAAACCCTCCACCATATATCCACGCCCCCGCTCCGCATCCACCGCACCACACTTACCAACACCATCAGGAAGTACGAATCGTACCTCCCCCACCCCCACCACCACACCAGCAACATCAAAACATCCCCCATGCTCCAAAGCAGGAAGACTTCGCCGATCAACCATATCGCGGAGTCATTCACATGATAACTGGGGGGTCCAGCACCGACTTCGACACAAAGCGGCAGAAGCAGGACCACTACCGCAGCATCAACCACGTCGCCGTCACCGGCCCAGTCGTGCAGACAAAGTGGTCCCACATACGGCTAACCTTCGATGCACGAGACGTCGACCTGCGCAGCGCCCCCCACTGCGACGCCATGGTTATCAATTGCAGCGTGGCAGGCTGGGACCTGCACAAAGTCCTAGTTGACAACGGCAGTCAGGCGGACATCATCTTCCTCCACGCCTTCGATCGCATGGGCATAAGCCACAGCCTGCTCAAGCCTTCAGACAACCCATTGTATGGCTTCGGCGGCAAGGGCACCTTTCCTGTCGGCAAAATAGAGCTGCCTCTCTCCTTCGGTGTAGCACCCAATGCCCGAAGCGAGCAAATAACCTTTGATATCGTGGACATGGTATACCCATACAATGCCATCATGGGCCGGGGCTCTATCAATAAGTTCGAAGCAGCCATTCACGGACTGTACCTATGTATGAAGATACCAGGCCCGTTAGGTGTCATTACGGTCCACGACAATCAACAGACTGCGCGCAACATAGAGCGGGACTTCGTGCTTGGTCAGAGAAACGTGCACTGCCTCACGGCCCAGCGCGAGGTCCCCGCGCCCGCCAGCCCAACCAATAAGCAGCACGACAAGGCACAGCTGCAGAGCAACGACAGGACCAAGACTGTCCCCCTCGACCAGGCCACGCCCAAGTAGACAGTCACTATCAGCGAAGACCTCACTTCGCATGAAGAAGAGAAGCTCCTCTGCTGCCTATCCAAGAACAAAGATGTCTTCGCCTGGTCAGCCCTCGATCTGGTCGGGGTCAGCTGTTCCATAATTGAGCACAGCCTGGGAATCAACCCTTCGGTAAGGCCGAAAAAACAGCGGCTTCGCAAGATGTCCGACGAGAAGACAGAGGCCGCCAAGGCAGAAGTGCACCGCCTCCTGGAAGCCAGATTCATCGAGCCGGTGGCTTACCCCACATGGCTCTCCAATGTCGTGATGGTGCAGAAAAAGAGCGGGAAGTGGCGAATGTGCATCGACTTCACCAGTCGCAATAAAGCCTGCCCAAAGGACAATTTCCCGTTGCCGCGGATCGATAAAATAGTCGATAGCGCGGCCGGATGCGAAGTCATGTCCCTCCTCGACTGCTTCTCCGGTTACCACCAGATATACATGAAGGAGGAAGACAAGGCTAGCACCAGCTTTATAACACCCTTCGGCACATATTGCTTCATCAGAATGCTGGAGGGACTCAAGAACGCCGGGTCCACCTTCTCCAGGCTCACCAAAACAGTGCTCGAAGGGCAAGTTGGCAGAAATATATTCACATATGTGGACGACATCGTCGTCGCCAGCAGGAGCAAGGAGGACCATCTCGCCGACCTCGCCGAGACATTCGCGAACATGCGAGATGCACAACTCCGCCTAAACCCGGAAAAGTGCGTTTTCGGCGTTCGCCAAGGCAAAATATTGGGCTACCTGGTATCACACCGCGGTATCGAGGCCAACCCAACCAAGATTCAGGCCATCATAGACATGACGCCTCCGCAGTCCGCCAGAGACGTCCAGCGCCTGACAGGCAGATTGGCCGCTCTCAGCAGATTCATCTCCAGGTCCGCCGAGCGAAGTCTCCCCTTCCTCAAAACACTCCGTGGTGCAAAAGACTTCGCCTGGGGACCAGAGCAGGCGGCGGCCTTCGCATCATTAAAACAGCACCTGACAGAGTTGGCCGTCCTTACAAGCCCCGACTCTTCGCTCCCCCTGTTGCTCTACGTCGCAGCTTCGCCGCATGCGGTCAGCGCGGCACTAGTGCAGGAGCAGACAGTTGAGGGCGTGGTCAGGCAGTGCCCCGTTTACTATGTCTCCGAAGTACTGACACCGTCCAAGTGCAACATGACAGAGCTGGAGAAGATTGCCTACGCAGTCATCATGTCTTCACGCAAATTGCGCCATTACTTCGAAGCATTCAAGGTTCGAGTCACCTCAGACAGGGGACTCGGCGAATTGTTCAGAAACCCGGAGGCATCGGTGAGGATTGCCAAGTGGGCGGCCGAACTCTCTGGCTACCACATCAGCTTCGAGCCCAGAACAGCCATCAAGTCACAAGTCCTGGCAGACTTCATCGTCGACTGGACTGGGCCAACAACACAGCCAGACCCATACGCAGAGAAGGTTTGGACGATCCATTGCGACGGTGCATGGTGCCATGCGGGGGCAGGCGCCGCTGCAGTCATCACCTCACCAATCGGGGTCAAGCACAGATATGCAGCACGCCTCAGCTTCAATCTGGAATCCGACAGATGCACAAATAATATAGCAGAATACGAAGCAGTCATCCTCGGCCTCCGCAAGCTAAGGGCCCTCGGAGTCACCACCTGCATCATCAAAACAGACTCCAAGGTAGTTGCCGGCCAAGTCGAGAAAGACTATGCAGCAAAGGACCCCGCGCTCATGCAGTACCTCGCAGCCATCCGAAGTCTCGAGAGACAATTCAAGGGATTCACCTAGCAGCATGTGGATTGGGCCAAGAATGAAGAGGCCGACGCATTGGCCAAGGCTGCCGCAAGGGGCCAATCTTTGCCCTCCGACGTGTTCTTCCATGTTATCGACACGCCAGCCGTCGGGAGCCCCGAAGGGCTCCAAATAACCAATGACAGCGAGGGCCACCGCATAGTCAACCTTATCATGAGCGAAGACTGGTGGGCACCAATAACCCTGTTCCTACAGGGGTACTATCATCCAGCCGACATCAGTGAGGCCAAGCGCCTCAGACATCGAAGCCGAGACTTCGCACTGATTGAAGGCCAACTCTACAAAAAAGGGGTCAGTCAGCCAATGCTTAAGTGCGTCACCGAAAAGGAAGGCATCCAGATCCTATGCGAAGTCCACAGTGGCACGTGCGGCTCACACGCAGGGCCAAGGGCCCTAGCTGCTAAGGTGATCCGCCAAGGTTTTTACTGGCCCGCAATGATCTGCGCTGCAAATCGGGTCACAAGGTCCTGCGAAGCCTGCCAGAAGTTTTCTCCTCGGTCAGGCAGCCCCGCGCAGTATACAAAGCTGATCGCCCACACATGGCCTCTCCAGCGCTGGGGCCTGGACATTGTCGAGCCCCTTCCCACCGCACAGGGGAACCTTAAGTTCGCCTTCGTCGCTGTCGAGTACTTCACCAAATGGATCGAGGCAAGGGCTGTTTCCACAATAACATCAAAAACTGCCCAAAGGTTCTTTTGGCAAAACATTGTTTGCCGCTTCGGAGTACCGTCCGAACTAACAGTTGACAACGGCAAGCAGTTTGACAGCCAAGACTTCAAGGATTTCTGCTTCTCCATTGGCACCAAGCTTGCCTTCGCTTCAGTCTATCATCCGCAGTCCAACGGAGTTGTGGAACGCGCCAATGGAAAAATCTTCACATCTATCAAAAAGATGCTCCTCGATGAAAAAAGGGCAGATGGACCGATTTGTTACCCGAGGCGGTCTGGGCACTAAACACGACTGAGTGCAGAGCGACCGGGTTTACTCCTTTCCGCCTTCTATACGGATTGGAGGCCATGACCCCGCAAGAAATAAAACATGGGTCCCCGCGAACAGTTCCGTCAGCCGTCCCCGATGTGGACGAGCCAACTTCAAAGGATCTCATTGACGGAGACCGAGTCTTCGCTCTATAGGCCCTAAACAAATACCAAGCTCAGACAAAAGCATGGCGCGACCACGCAGTCATCCCGAGGGAATTTAGCGAAGGGGACCTCGTACTCGTCCGAACGGTTCGGACAGAGTCCAGGGGCAAGCTGGAGCCCAAGTGGGAAGGCCCCTTTATAGTCAAGACGAAAGCTTCCCCCAGCGCTTACAGGCTCACAACGCCAAACGACGAAGACCTGGAGCACTCCTGGAACATCGACAACCTCCGCAAATTTTCTGTTTGACTCATCAGGGCTGATTCGCCCTTGTAATTCGCAAAAACAATCTTATTCTGGTCCGCACTCTTTTCCTCCCGAGGGGTGAGGTTTTTAACGAGGCGGAGCCATGTAATATATGTCTGAAAAATCCCCCGCAAAAACATGCGTCGAAAAAAGACCGCAACGACGGTCTTCGACATTCGACCAATACGAGGTCACCGCGAGGCTCAGCGCTAGCCACCCTCGCATGCGACAAATCCGCGCAGAAGTCGCCTAAGGGTGCAGCCGGACTAGCACAACAAGTGCGAAAAAACCAAAGTCTACCGCGAAGACTATCCGTGCAGAAGTCGCCTAAGGGTGCAGCCGGACTAGCACAACAAGTGCGAAAAAACCAAAGTCTACCGCGAAGACTATCCATGCATAAGTCGCCTAAGGGTGCAGCCGGACTAGCACAACAAGTGCAAAAAAACCTAAGTCTACCGCGAAGACTATCCGTGCAGAAGTCGCCTAAGGGTGCAGCCAGACTAGCACAACAAGTGCGAAAAAACCAAAGTCTACCGCGAAGACTATCCGTGCCGAAGTCGCCTAAGGGTGCAGCCGGACTAGCACAAGTGCGAAAAAAACCTAAGTCTACCGTGAAGACTATCCGTGCAGAAGTCGCCTAAGGGTGCAGCCGGACTAGCACAACAAGTGCGAAAAACCTCAGCCTACTGCGAAGACTATCCGTACATAAGTTGCCCAAGGGTGCAGCCGGACCAGCACAACATAACAAAACTCACCAGACCAAGTACATAACGCCTTCGCAAGCATAGCCAAGTGTGCGGGGGCACACAACCTCATCACACAAGCCTTTACACATGTACAAGCGAGGGCACCACACTCTACATCAGCTCAACCTTAGGAATAATTCCCATCTCCCTATAATTAAATAACATTATCCTAAGCTCCTCACCCGCAAAAAGACTTCGCAATTCCCCCTCACCTGTACTCACGACGGCTGGCAAAGACAACAGTTTCTGCCGGCCAGCCCTGCTCACACGAAGCCGATCTCCCTCCGCCCCACTCACTCTACGCTTCGCAACCGCCCTTCGCCGCCGGCGCCCGGTGCTCGGACCAGGCACATCTTCTGTATCCACAGCGTGTGGCGAAGCTTCCGCCGCTGCCACATCCAAGGCCGCAAAATAGTCCAAGTCCTCCTCCGCCGACTCCTCAGTCCACTCAACCGAGCTCCCAGAGTCAGCAAAATCAGAAAATTCAGTTGCAGACCCATCACATTTATTACCACCATCCACGGTCGAAGCCACCAACAAATTAGTAGTGGCGGTTGCGTGCGCAGGCCCAAAATCTTGAACCTGCGCAGCAACCAAAATTCAGCAACATATCCAAAATTCCCTAACCATCTACACCCACTACGCCACCTCCGAAGACCCAGCTGCTGCAGGAGCCTCCGCCGTTGCCTCCGCTGTCGCCTCCGCCGCCACCGTCGCAGGATCTTCAGCCCTCGGCGCAGCGGCTGCGGGGGCATCAGGCGCGCCTTTGGCGGTCTCTGGGGGCAGGTCCCCGCCGGCCACAGCCGCTGCGGGGGCATCCGGAGCGCCTTCCGCAGGCTCCGGGGGCGCCTCTAGGGCGGCCCCGGACACGGCTTCCGCCGGGATCGGCTCCGGGTCAGGCAGTGCGCTGTTCAACGCCCCGAAGTCATCCACTCTCTCGCCACGCGCCGCCTAAGACACAGCACACAAATTCAGCGAACCCACACATAGCCCACATCTAGCAAACGCCAAACAAACGCCAAACGTTACTTGAGCCCTCGCCGTCTCGGCCCCCTCCCTGACCACCTCGCAGCCGTGCGGACCCCACATCCGGTCATAGATGGCACCGGTGGATTCCTTCACTACGGGGTCTTCAACCTTGTAGATATCTCGCTCAAAGTCTTCATCAGCCTGGTTGAAGACCTCGAAGTGCCGGCACCCTTCGTGGGAGAGCGCGTTCATCGCCCCCTCGCAGGTGACCAGGGAGGCATACGACATGAACCCCTCCATGATAGGGGGGAGCGCCTGCAACTCCTCCTCTACACACTCCAGGCAGCGAAGTCCGGACTCTCGGTTCGGCACTTCGAAGTCACCAGTCCGCGCGCCCAGCTTATGGTACGAGTCCATAAGCTGTTTGCGCGTCCGCTCGGCCTCCGCGCGCGTCACAGCCTCGGCCCTCTCCACGCGGCTCTCCAGGGCGATGAGCCGCTCCTGCAGCTGCTCGGCGCGCTCCCTAGCAAGATTGCCCTCCGCCCGCGCCAGATTGGCCTCCACCTGCGCAGCCTGCGCCTTGGCGAGGGCCTCGTTGGTTTCCCTCCTCTCCCCTGCCAATTGGTGCCGGAGGTCAGCTTTCTCCCCCTCCAGCGCGGCCACCTTGTCCGCCAGCTTGCGGCACTTACTGTCGGTGGCCGATTTTTCACGGACAGTGTCCGCATGTTGCGTCCGAAGTCTCTCAACTTCGGCAGACACAACTGCCGTGAGGGCCCCCGACGCCGTGCGGTTGGCGAAGTCAGCCACCTGCAGAACACACGTAAGACCGCGAAAAAAAAGGAGTCTAGCTCAACGGACCTGACTTAGTGCCTCCGTCACCTCCTTTAGCCTGCGGGACGCAGCGCCCGCCTCATCCCTGACGGCCGCCAGTGCCGACATCTCGCCTCCGGCACTAAGAGCACCGCCCTTCGCCTTCAGCACTACGGCAGCTGCCATGGTCGCCGCGGCAGGCGCAACAATAGCAAGCTGGCCCTCGTCCGACCCTGCAATGTTTCAACGAATTAAAAAAAACGAGCCAAAGGCTTACCACCAAGATAGTCCTCCACACTAATATCGGTGGCGAAGTCGGCGACGCGCTTGCCCGATGACGGCAACTCTCGGGCCGCCTTCGCGACCTCCGACACCCTGCTGGACGGCGGCACAGCCTTCATCGATTTGGAACCACCGGCGCCCGTCGCTGCCTCCGGCGCCTTGCTAAATATAGGGCCGCCCGACTTCGCCGCCAGCGGCGGCTTGCCTCCGCCAGGGGCCGCAGCCTTCGCAGCCCCCCGCTGCCTCTTCGGCCGGGCTTCATGAAGCCTGATAACCGCCTGGCGCTTTTGTGCAGCTCCCTGGCGATCCTTGTCCATCACTGCCGACACAATAGCAGCAATATTCCGCCCGTAAGGAAACACTTTCCATTCACGAACCATGCGAGATGTAAAAAAGTCTTCGCCGGCCGCGCGGGGGATAGGAACATTCCTAGGCCACCAACCCCCGGTAACCCTCAGCATCCGCGCCGAAGACTCCCAGAGCTCGGGCGAAGACATCCTTCCCCCCGGTGCCGCGCAAGTCCTCATCAACTCTCTAGCAAAACCATCGAAAACCCCAAGTCCTCCCATAGCAGTACCTAATTTCCTCTTTTTAGAGGATGGGGCGGCCGCCGGCGCAGGGTCGTCTCCAGTCTCCACCACCGGCTTCTTCCCACAGCGGTCCACATCGTCTTGGCCGGGGTAGCCGCCATACGGCAGTTGATTCAATTCAAAAACCCTATTCAAACGGTCATTCGACCCGCGGATATCCCAGCTCCGCTGGCCCTCTGTCCTCGGCACGTACCGACCAACGAGCCGCACCGCCCCATCCTCCGCCTCACGCACAAAGGCGGCCGGATCGCGGCTTTGCAGATTCAGCGCGAAGGCAGGACTTCGCACCATCTTCCCACCATGGGAAGGCATCCGGCAAGGGCACACTTTGCCCAACGCCCAGCCATGCGCCAAGGGCCATACCCCGCACGCCACAAATTCTTCAACCAAATCGCGCCCACTGCTCAGGCCGGCGGCGCACCGAAGGGCCCCTTCGTCCGCATCCCCCTCCGCCACCTCAAAGGATGGGTATGCTGAGTAAAAATGTGAACACATCTCGGACACGGGGAGCCCCTCATGGCCTTCGACGGTACCCTCAGCGACATAAAACCAAAACTCATTCCAGTTGCCCCACTTGTTGGGGGCGCAAGGAACCAACTCGACTACCTACATCGTGGTCTTGCCAGTCTTTGGCGTAAACGTGCAGGACCCAAACTGGGCAACTTCATCTCCAATCATCCTCTTCTGCCAGTGCAGACAGTAGTACTTTGCAAAGACTTCGACTGATGGCTGTCCGCCGTACGAAGTCGTCGCCCAGACATACTTCGACAGAGTCACCACGGCATTCGGAGTCAGCTGATGTATCTGAACGTTAAACTTGCGCAGGACTTTGCCAACAAATCGGTGCACAGGCAGGCGGAGACCGGCGGCGAAGAACGCCTCGAACACAACCAACTTGCCCTCCGGCTCGGGGACTTCCTCCGTCCCTGGGACACGAGCAACTCCGCCTCCAAAGTAACCCAGCCGCTGCATATCTTGCACGCGGGCCGACGACATCCGTGACACGCCAAAATCCACAGAATCGCCGGCGCGCAACTCCTCCGCCACCAAACTACTCAGCGTCTCCTCAGACGAGGCGTAGGCCGGCGGCGAAGCGACGGCCAGCGGCGAGGCGTCGGTCGGTGGCGAGGCGTCGACCGGTGGTGTAGCGGCAGCAGAAGAAGAGGAGGTCGGCATCGCTACGTACCGTCGGCGGCGGCGGGCGGTCTGCTTCACTCGAGCCAGATCTCCGGCGAACAAAAGCAAGGCGGGCAGACGAGCAGCAAGACGGTGGAAAAGGCGGCTAGGGTTTGCACGGAGCGCGGAAAGTGAAGTTCAAAAAGCGCCGACCCTCGCCCCCTTTTTATAGGCAGGGCGCGGCTCTTCGGTAAACCCGCAATCCAACAGGGCGCGGCGCTTCGGGAAACCCGCAATTCAACAGTACGGCGTCAATCAACGGTCATGTCAAAAACCCCCGCGGAACCACTTCGAGCGAGGGCAATGTCTCCGCCATCTAGCGACGTCTTCGGCACCAGGTGACTTTGTCGAACTGGTCCCTCGGAGGGCAAATGTTGGGGCGAAGGCAAAGACGCCACCCTTCGCTCGAGGCCTTCGCTGCAGTCGCTGGTCCGACGGAGACAAAACAGGCAGGGACACCCTTCGCTTGATACGGCGCCAGACGAAGGCCTGCGACACCCTTCGCTTGATACGGCGCCAGACGAAGGCCTGCGACGTCGTCACCCCGTCGTGCGGCCTCGTCCAGCTCAGAGGCCCACGTGTGATCCGGCCCATTGTAACGGGCCCCGCGTGGCCGCTGCGTGTTACGGGCCTAATTTGCAAAGGCATTCCTGTAATTACAGTCTGTAACCCTACTTTATGGGAATATTCTGGGGATAACCTAGATATCTGAGGGCACATGCGTCCTTAACACAAGGCGCTGGGCGCTCAGACACCTATAAATACCCCCGCACAGTGCCCGTGAGGGGGCAGATTAACAGAGCTATTGCCATCGAGCGCGAGAACCCTGTTGACGTCATTGTTCACCCTTGTTGGATCCCCTTGCAACTGAGAGCAAGTTCCAACAATTTGGCCAATTGTCAAGAATGGGTTTGTTGTGTTGAAAGAAGATGAACCTTCGGCTAGTGATAATGAAAACATTCTTACAAATGATCAAGCCATGAATGTATTCTATGATGCTCTTGACATAAATGAGTTCAACCGTATCAAGAATCTCACAACTGCTCATGAGATTTGGATTAAGCTAATGGAAATTCATGAAGGAACTACAATTGTGAAGAGTGCCAAGCTATATGTGTGCAAAGGAAAATTTGAGCAATTCATTATGAAAGAAGATGAAAGTGTATTCGATATGTTCAACCGGTTAAATGAGATAGTGAATGAACTCAAGGGACTTGGTTTTAATGTACCGGATGTGGATTTCACTCATAAGTTTCTTAGATCTCTTTCAGAGAAGTATGAGACCATTGTGACCATGTTAGTAAGAAGTGATCTATCTACAACTTCTCCAACCAAAGTATTGGGGGAAATTCTTACTCAAGATATATTCAAGAAATCTCAAGCCGATGCTATAAGTTTGGCAAAGAAAGTGAAGAATGAATCAATCGCTCTCAAAGCTAAAGCTTCTAAGGCAATTGAAAAATAAGATAGTGATGATGAAGAAAATGAAAGTGAGAGTGATGGAGATATGGCTCTATTTGTAAATAAATTCAACAAATTCATGAAGATGAAGAGAGGTCAACCTAGAAGAGGCCAAACATCAAGAAGCAATGCTTTCAATGACAGAAAATGTTTTGAGTGTGGGGAACCCGGTCACATTGCCATGAATTGCCCTAACAAGAAGAAGAAGGGCAAAGATGGAGATGATAAGAAGAAGAAGAAATTCTACAACAAGAAGAAAGATGGCAAAGCCTACCTAGTTGAATGGGATTCGGATGATAGCTCGGATGATGATGATGATGACACTTCATCCAAGCTTAATGCCGGAATTGCCATCAAGGAAGCCTCTTCACTTTTCTCATCCCCTCATTGTCTCATGGCAAAGGGAGATGCTAAGGTAAAAATCATCACCGATTTAAATGATATAAATGATGATGATGTTGATGATGTTGATGATGATGGCTATTCATATGATGATCTTGTTAGAATGTTAGCTGAGGCTGATGACTACATGCATAAAGAAAAAGAAAAGTTTAAGACCTTGAAGGAATTGTATAAAAACCTCCAAGTGTCTTTTGAGGAGCTCTAGACCTCTCACAACTATCTAAAAGAGAATTATGAGAAGCTTGCGAAAGCTCAAAACTCATGTATTGTGCATGAAGTTGAGGTGGTCACCAAGGATGTTGGAATCACTTGTGACTTACTTGATAGTTCTACAAGTGAACCACAACCTACTAACTCTATTTGTGATAAATACAAAATTTCTCTTATGAATGATAATATTGCTCTTGATGAATCACAAATCATTGTTGAGAATGAAGTATTAGTAGATAGAGTGAATGCTCTAACTCATGATCTAGAGAAGGCATATGGTGGAAAGGCTAAATTGGATTTCATATTGGGAAGTCAACGGTGCTCACTTAATCGTGAGGGTCTTGGATATGTTCCCAAGAAAGGAAAGAATGCTTTTATAAAGCAAAAGACATTGTTTGTGAAAGAATGTGACAAAGTGTGTCACAAGTGTCACAAGAAGGGACATATCAAGAAGAATTGTCCTAAGCTCAAAAATGTATCCTCCACTTGTTTTGAGCATTGTTATGTCCTTTCTCATAATGCAAAAGTTGTTCTTGCTAAATTTGTTGGTACTTCAATTGTTGGCAACAATAAGAAAGCTATTTGGGTGCCAAAGACCTTGGTCACTAACATCCAAGGACCCAAGCAAGTTTGGGTACCTAAAATAGATTGATTTCCTTTTGTAGGTGAACTACAAGGCAGGAGGGAATCATTGGGTGTTGGATAGTGGATGCACTCAACACATGACCGGAGATATGAAAATGTTCACCCAAATGAGTGAGGAAGATTGCTCAAATTATGATAGTATCACATTTGGAGATAATCACAAAGGAAAGGTTAAAGGCTTGGGTAAAATTGCTATTTCGAATGATCATTCCATATCAAACGTGCTTTTGGTTGAGTCTTTGAATTTTAATTTACAATTCGTAGCTCAATTATGTGATTTAGGATTTAGTTGCAATTTCACCGTTGATGATGTTATTATCTCTAGTGTTGATGGTAGCAATCTTAAGTTTAAAGGTTTTAGATATGAAAATCTTTACCTTGTTGATTTCTCATCTAGTGAGGCAAAGCTCACAACTTGCTTATTCTCAAAGGCTTCACTAGGTTGGTTACGGCATAGAAGACTTGGTCATGTTGGAATGAAGCAACTCAATCGTTTAACCAAACATGATTTAGTCCATGGCTTGAAAGATGTGAAATTTGAGAAGAACAAATTGTGTAGCTCTTGTCAAGCCGGGAAGCAAGTGGCAAATACTCATCCAAATAAAAGTCAAATGTCTACTCATCGGCCTTTGGAATTACTTCACATGGATTTATTTGGGCCAACATCGTTCGTGAGTATCGGCGGTAATTCCTATTGCCTTGTGATTGTGGATGATTATTCTAGATTCACTTGGGTTTACTTTCTTCGGGATAAATCTAATGTGTTTGAAACATTCAAGTCATTTGCTATATTGGCTCAAAACCAATTTGATTTTGATATCAAGAAAGTTAGAAGTGATAACGGGTCGGAATTCAAAAATGCTAGAATTGATAAATATTGTGATGACAAGGGTATTAAACATGAATTTTCTTCCAAATATACTCCGGAACAAAATGGTATTGTTGAAAGAAAGAATAGGACTCTCATTGATATGGCTAGGTCTATGTTAGCGGAATATAATGTGTCGGATTCTTATTGGGCCGAAGCAATAAACACTGCATGTCACTCATCAAATAGGCTATATTGTCACAAGCTTTTGAAGAAAACTCCCTATGAATTGCTCATTGGTAGAAAGCCAAATATCTCATATTTTAGAGTATTCGGTTGCAAATTCTATATTTTGAGAAAAGGGAAGCCGACTCTCTAAATTTGAGAAGAAATGTGATGAGGGTTTTCTACTTGGATATTCATCAAATAGTAAGGCTTATAGAGTTTTTAACAAGACTCATGGTATTATTGAAGAAGCATATGATGTTGAATTTGATGAAACTAATGGGTCTCAATATGAAAGCGATAATCTTGATGATGTTGGTGGAACTCAATTGAAAAATGCTATGAAAACAATGGCCATTGGTAAAATAAAGCCAAAGGAAGGTGATGATGAAAATAGTGTGGTTGTCATTCCATCCTCTTCAACCCTAAATGAAGAAAATCACCAAAGCCAACAAAATGATGAAATTATGGATACTCATGATCAAGATACCTCAAGTCATTCGGTTCCTCCTCATGCTTCAACTAGTAATTATCAAATGGTATCAAGAATTCATCATTCTATTGTGAAGGATCACCCGGTTGATCAAATTGTGGGTGACATTAGTAAGGGTGTTCAAACTCGCTCTCGTATAGCTTCATTTTGTGAACATTTCTCTTTTGTACTTTGTATGGAACCTAACCGTGTAGATGAAGCTCTACTTGATGTTGATTGGGTGAATGCAATGCATGAAGAATTAAATAACTTCACTCGAAATGAAGTTTGGGAGCTTGTTGAGAGACCAAAGAACCACAATGTTATTGGTACAAAATGGGTGTTCCGCAACAAGCACAATGAAGACGGGTTAGTAGTAAGAAACAAGGCAAGATTAGTTGCACAAGGGTATACTCAAATAGAGGGATTGGATTTTGACGAGACATTTGCTCCCGTGGCAAGATTGGAAGCAATCCGGATCCTTCTTGCTTATACTTGTGCTCATAATATCAAGCTCTACCAAATGGATGTAAAGAGTGCCTTTCTAAAAGGTAAGATTAGTGAACTAGTGTATGTTGAACAACCTCCCGGTTTTGAGGACCCCAAAAGACCTAACCACGTGTTCAAGCTTTCTAAAGCTCTCTATGGGCTTAAGCAAGCCCCACGCGCTTGGTACGAAAGGCTTAGAGATTTCTTGCTTTCCAAAGACTTTAAAATTGGGAAGGTTGATACTACCCTATTCACTAAAAGAATTGGCAAAGATTTGTTTGTTTGTCAAATTTATGTTGATGATATTATTTTTGGATCTACTAATGAATTGTTTTGTGAGAAATTTGGAAAAATGATGTCAAAAGAATTTGAAATGTCTATGATAGGAGAATTGAGCTTCTTCCTTGGTCTTCAAATCAAACAATTGAAAGATGGAATCTTTATAAGTCAATCAAAATATTTGAAGGATATGCTCAAGAAGTTTGGCTTAGAGAATGCAAAGCCTATCAAGACTCCTATGGCAACAAATGGTCATCTAGACTTAGATGAGGGAGGTACTATGGTTGATCAAAAACTTTTTTGCTCAATAATTGGTAGTTTGCTTTATATTACCGCATCTAGGCCCGATGTTATGTTTAGTGTTTGCATGTGTGCTCGATTTCAAGCTTCACCTAGAGAGATTCACTTGAAGGCCGCAAAAAGAATTCTAAGATATTTGAAGTATACCCCCAATATTGGTCTATGGTATCCAAAGGTGCTCAATTTGAATTAATTGGATATTCAGATTCGGATTACGCGGGTTGCAAAGTTGATAGGAAGAGCACCTCAGATTGTTGTCAATTTCTTGGAAGATCTCTTCTTTCATGGTCTTCTAAAAAGCAAAATTTCGTTGCTCTCTCTAGCGCCGAGGCAGAATATATATTGGCCGGTAATTGTTGTGCTCAATTATTATGGATGAAACAAACTCTATTGGATTATGGGATCATTTTTAAGAATGTGCCTCTCATGTGTGATAATGAGAGTGCGGTAAAACTGGCTACAAATCTGGTCCAACATTCAAGAACTAAGCATATTGATATACGGCATCACTTCTTGAGGGATCACGTTGGAAAGCGAGATATCACTATATATTCGATTGGCGCGGATGATCAATTGGCCGATATATTCACAAAGCCACTAGATGAAACAAGGTTTTGCTCACTAAGAAGTGAAATGAATGTGATAGATCTCTCAAACGTGGCTTGAGGTTGAATACACATGTGTAGTATTGCATGTCGCTTCTAAATATGCCCTTTAGGCTATTTATTGGGTAATTTTGATGAATTTTTAATTCTCGTTTGATCTAAGTAGTTTTATATGAAAATATGTATTCCTCAAATACATAATGTATATATCCATGCACACTAACCCTTGGATTGGTCGAAATGTCCATATATGAGCGTCAAATCAGATTTGAAGTTCAAAATCAGAAAGTGGACAAAGTTTGGAGATTTGAGTATTATGTCGCGGACAGTCCGGGTAAGGACCACGAACCGTCCGCTGTATCAGGATCTAAACAGTCCAAGTTAGCAGAGCAGATAGTCTGAATTAACAGGGCGCGGACCATCCGTCGTCCCTGCGCGGACCGTCCGCGATAGGTAGATAAGTCGGGCAGAGGCAGTCAGATTGTCACTTTCATCAGTTGTCTTCTCCTCTCACACTCTCCACACGTCTAAAAGGTGACTCTTGTCGATTGTGAGCGGACCGTGAAGCGAACTTGCGCACGGACTGTCTGAAAGCTTGTTGGAAGTTCAACAATCATGTCTTCATCTCGGTATTTCAAAATCTCATGGACTTTATCTGATTTCTTCAAATTTGGGGATTCTTTGGATTTTTTCTCTGATCTAGAATTAAGCAGTGGATTCACAAATATGATTGGTGGAATTGCTAGTGTTACTCATTATGAATGTTGTGCAAAAATTTGAACGAGTTTGGATGGTTATTTTCTGTCGAATCGTTGATTGAATGGATGGGGTGACTAGGGTTCTAGAAAATCGCCCCTAGACGGTCGCGGACCGTCCGCCAGGTTGGCGCGGACAGTCCGGACTCCTGGCGTGGACAGTCTAGCCCCCTAGCGCGGACAGTCCGGCTCCTAACAAAAAGTTACACTTTCTTTCTCTATGTTATGGCGTTATCAAGAATTCACATGTGGCTATTTCTCACATATATTGTAGTGGTCTGGGTGGTCTTCGGAAGAAGCTTGCCGGTCGTTTCAAATCAAAGCGCCCTCATGCAGATGATGCAGACTATAATCCAACCACAGACTCATAGGCCCAATCTTCAGCTGGGGGTAGCGTTCCTATGGACACAAAAGATGTTCCACATGCTCATCCTGACTATCCAATTGACATCACAGGATGGACTTATCCAAAGAGGAGATTCTCTATGGCAGAATATTGCTCCAGGAGGACAGTCAATAAGTATGCTCTGCCCTCAGACACCAATATTCAGTTCTTTCACACTCAACTTCAATTTGATGTCTTCTGTGGCACACTGATGGATACAAACTTTCACAAGCATCAAGTTATAGATTGGACTTTTATGCTGGGTCAATCAGTCATGGAGGACTTGATTCCCAAATTCGAGGCATATGGTCTTTATCACTTTATGGGCCAGAGGACAGACTACAGTGAGATGGCTGTGAAACAATTCCTGGCCACTGTTGAGATTGACATTGATGAACAGTCAATCACTTGGATGACTGGCTTCAAGAGGTACTCTGTAACCTTTGCTAAATTTGCTACTACAAACAGTTTAGATTATGATACAATTTCAGCTGGGATTGATTTGTACACTAAGGATAACTTTGAAGAATTTGTGCAATTCTATGAGCCAGCAAGGCTGGGAATTCCTAGGAGGTTTGGTGAGACAGCAGGACTAAGGCATCATCCTGTTGTGATTAACAAAATTGCCAGAGTAACAATTCTTTCCAAGAGTGGTGATAAGAGCAAAATCAGAGACAAGTTCTAGAACATTATCCACCATGTCATGAATCGTGAGGTAATGAATGTTGTGTTATTTATGATGAGACAATTAAATGACCTCAAAATGGACAAGAACCAAGACTTAGCCTATGCTCCATACATTATGGCTCTCATCAAAGCTAAGACCAGATTTGAGGGGGACTGTGAGATAGTTCACACTCCTTTTAGGCCCTTCAAGAATGAGATTGGATTCCTCACCAGGCCTCTTACTCCCTTCCCAGATGATGAGGAAGAAGCTGGTGATGATGCAGGAGAAGCTCCTGAAGCTGATGTAGAGCAGATGCCTCCTCCTCCACCTCCTCCTCAGCCTCAGCAGTTCTGGCAGCCTAGTCCAGGCTATTTTGATCCTTACTTTTAGAACATGCAGCAAGGGCTCCAGACTCACATGGATGGTCGCTTCCAGGGCATGATGACTCACATGGACCAGCGCATGGATAGGATGCAGGCTCGCTTTGACGATAACTTGGATGCGATAAATTCTAAGCTTTCTGAGTTTCGCAGTCACATCCAAGACACTGTTACTGATCCAATTATGACCAGACTGAACAACATGCAGCAGAGTTTTCAGGATAATATGGGGGCTTTGTCTAGTCAGTTTGACAATCTATCTACAAATGAAAGAATTCATGATATAAGTCAGAGGCAGCAGCAGCTCCAGCAAGACTGGGCAGTTCTCCTCTCTCTTCAACACCTTCAGCACCCATTATTACCGCATGTATCCTCCACCTGGTGGTCAGTGAGGCCCCTCCTTTGTGGCAATTGATGCCAAAGGGGGAGAGAAGAGAAGTTGGGAATGTCATATATTCAGGGGGAGCTCGCTCATGTGGACATTGAGACTATGCATGTGCATGTTTACTATTTCATGTCTTATGCACTTGGTTACAATTTGAACTTTATGACTTATGCATGTGGTGAACTATGTCTTATGTTTGTGGACAAATATTTGTAATATTCTGTGGGTTGAACTATGTGTGTTAAATCTTATGTTTAAATTAGTTCGAATTAATTCTGTGAATGGTTGATCGAGAAGTGATTAAATTTGTTGTGCTTATTTTACATATTACTTCTTGTATGCCTCAGTAACCATGACTGTAGGAAGATCTCCATCAAAACTCTGATCGATTATGTGTGTTGTATCTTCAACTAGAAATATCATGCACACATATAGGGGGGAGCTATTCCTACACTCTGAGTTTTATTAAGATTTATCTCTCTCTCGGACAGAACTTCAAATCAAGATAAGTTTTATGAAACTCACCTCTAAAATCCTTCTTATACATAAGGTATGAGGGAGATTTGAAAAACAAAACTTCTCTTGGATATAATGCGTAGTGTTGTCATCAACTACCAAAGAGGGGGAGATTGTGAATCATCTAGGCCCCTTAGTGATGTTTTGTTAAGTAATGACAACTGGTTGTGGACTAACGGTTCTTGGAGAAATAAGAATGCAGTGATGTTTTATAAGCATTGGTTGTGGATCAAGTGAAGGAAAAGGTATAACATAGGTTTTGTTTTTGCCGGTCTCCAGGAGTTTAGAGAAGACATTTGACCGGATTAGTAGGCCAGATGGCCGTACTATTAAGAGGGGTCAATGACATTTGTCTGTGTAAAACTTAGTGCCTCATAGAGCATCTAGTGGTTGCATTTGCATGAGAACTAACAGCGCTTCAAATTTCAAGAGTTAAAAATCTTTTCAAAAGCGTGTTTGAAAAGTTGCTAAGTCATGGGATAGGCGGACCGTCTGGGCCATGTGGGCGGACCATCCGCGATCCCTCCAGAGGGGTCCAAAGTATGCTCACTTCGGACTGGTCCTATACATTTGTACTGTGGACCATCCAGGCCTTGGGGCCGGACCGTCCATAGTCCTAACCAGAGAAAGTTGCTCTCTGCATAGTCCCTGTATTATTGTGCGGACCGTTCGGCCAGGGTCGACGAACCGTCCGCAGGTGCCAAATTGGTTTGGGCAGGGACTGTGTGTTTTTGGGCATTTGTACTACGGACTGTTCGGGGTCTAAGCCCAGACAGTACTGTCTCCCAGGTCGTGGACCGTCCGGCCTTGTAGGGCGGACAGTCCGCATGTGTTAACTCCTCTTGATCAGAGCACTGGTGCTCCATGTTGCCAGGTCTCGGACGGTCCGGTCAAGGCTGGCGGACTGTCCGGACCTCGCTTTTCTGACAGCTCTGACAGATTTCAAACAGGAAAACTAGCCGTTATATGTACGGCGGACCGTCCGGCCTCAGGGCGCAGACCGTCCGCGTGTGCGCAGAATGTGTGCTGTTTGCACATAACGCTTGGATTTGTGAGGTGGGCTATAAATAGAAGGGGAACTCGTGTGTGAGGGCTCCCTTGGCCATTCCTTGCACACATTGAGCTCATTTGTGATCCTCCCACTCATTCTCTCACACTCCTTGCTTGAGATTGCATTCTAGTGAGTGATTGAGAGTTCCTAGTGCATTTGCATCCATTGATGATTCTTGAGGCACTAGGTGGTACATCGAGCAAGCGTCATCGACTTGTTACTCTTGGAGGTTGCTGCCTCCTAGACGGCTCAGGTGTTGTCTCCGTCGAGCTCTCCAAGAAGATTGTGGAGGAGCCGCGGTGTCGATTGTGAGAGGTTCGCGCCTACCTCGTCGGAGCGAGAAAGGTGACATTAGTGGAAACGAGGTATTGAGTGATTTCTTGTCCACTTGGCTCAAAGATCAAGCCATGCCTTGATAGAGGAGCAAGTGAGAGCTTGAAGTCCACCTCAACGTGGATTAGGGGTGATCGGCAAATCACCGATACCACAGGATAAAATCCGGTGTCTTTCTTTTCTTGCATTACTTATTGCCATGCAAGTGATTAGTATTTTGCATATTGTTCTTCGAGTATACAATTACCATAGTTGATTCTCATAGATTGTTTACTTGTTGTCACTAGAGAATTTATACCTCTTGTCATATTGATTAAATTTCTCTAGTGTTTTTTATTTTAGTCAAAACTGTTTATTCACCCCCCCTCTAGCTGGTGTCCTAGATCCTACAGGGGCTCTGGTGAGTAATTAGAGGCACGAGTGGGTGTGTTGGGTGCACAATTACATAGCGGAGCCGAGGGTGTGCTTAATTTATAGGGCCCTTGAGCGGTGGCCCATGAATTTGAGATGGCGCGGTGGCGGCCGGAGAGAAAAGGGTGCACTGGCGCAAGCAATTGGTGGCTTTCACCGTGGCGAGCTCACCAGCGATCACCGGACGTGTGTAATACAAGCTACTGTGACGTGGTAAGACACCAAGGCATGTGGTACCCTAATACCTTGGTTTTTGCACTTAGATCCAAAAGTGTGCAAAATTTACATATAACCCCCTAGGGTTTCAACCCAGGGTTTTCTAGGGGTCTGTTTAGAGTTTTTGGCACTTCTAGGGTTTGGGTGCCACTTAAGTCCATTAAATGTGATATCTTATGATTATTTCTCATGAGTTTTGAAGTTTTCTCATGCTTGGGCTTTATTATCACTCCTAATCCTGGTTTAGGGTTAAGTACCCTACCCTAGGGTTTCACACATAACAAGTCCCATCAATACAACTTGTTTGAAATTTTTATCTAGTGAATGCACTCTAAGTGTAACAAACACATGATATGCTAATGCTCATGATGTTATGCTCAAGTTTTAGTGATAGTAACACCAGGGGTGTTACACCGAGTATATTGCTGCAGGGCATTGTTGTGCACAATTACTCTGGATGAGGCAAAACCTTAGGGACTATGGATACAAATTGAGCAAAGTCCCTCTCCTATGTGACAATGAGAGTGCAATCTGCATGGCGGATAATCCTATTGAACATAGCCGCACAAAGCACATAGACATCCGGTATCGCTTTTTGAGAGATCACCAACAAAGGGGAGATATCGAAATTGTTTATGTTAGCACCCACAACCAGTTAGCCGATATCTTCACCAAGCCCCTAGATGAAAAGACTTTTAGCAAGCTTAGGAATGAACTAAATTTCTTAGATTCTCTGAACTTTGATTAAAATCTTGCAAATATTGCTCATTTTATACGTTTGATCATGTTATATCTCTTTCATTTGGTACAAATGCATATTTCTTATTCTTCTTGAGCCAAAGCTAAGACTGACGTGCTTCCAAGAGTATTTCTATGATTAGTCTTAAATTGAAAGGGAAATGGAGTTGTAGGCAAAGACAAGGCTTTCGCTCCATATTCGTCAGTATCCTTTGCCCTACTCATGTATTAACTTTCTTATCTTTCTTGATAAAGACCTCTCTATTTCTCTATTTTTGGCGCTTAATGCCAAAGGGGGAGAAATTAATAGGCCAAAGCAAAAGGACCACACCACCACCCTATTTTCTAAAAACTTTTTCCAAAACATTGCATTTATAAAACCCTCTTGATAGCTAAGGGGAGAACTGTTTTAGGGGGAGCTTTTATTTAACCAAAGAAAAAGCATTTGAAAAAGGGGGGAATCTTTCAAAACTTGAAAATGCCTTTAGAAATCATATTCTTATCCCATTGCCTAATTGCAATACAATTTGAAAATACTTTTCCAAAAGATTTGCAAAAACAAGCTAAGTGGTGCAAATGTGGTCCAAAATGTTAACTATATCAAAACAATCATATTTGCTTAGAACTGCTTTCATTTTAAAGTAACTTATGCACATCTGACAAAATGCAAACTAGCTACACTTCTATACTTTGTATTTGCTTTGGTTTGTGTTGGCATCAATCACCAAAAAGGGAGAGATTGAAAGGGAAATGACCTCAACCATTTCCTATAATCGATTTTGTTGTTTGACGACCATCATAAAACTTATGGACTAACTAGTTTACCTAGTTGATCTTTTTCTCAGGTGCATAAAGTTCATATACATCTATAAGGAAAATAGACCCTTGGGCCACTTCTCTAAATATGGGGCAAGTCAGACTTGCACCAGCCTGCGGCGCACCGGACAGTGTCTGGCGCCCAGGCTGGCGCACCCGACGAATAGGCCGCTCTCGGGAAAATGCAGCGCTCCTCGGCTAAAGTTCACTGAACTATCTGGTGTGTCACCAGACTGTCCGGTGAGCCCACGAGCAACGGTGGACTTCGCCAACGGTCGACTGCCACCGCAGTCAGAAGCGTCAGAAGATCAGAAACAGTCAGCGACGTCAGGTCGCACCGGACTATCCGGTGTGCCACCGGACTGTCCGGTGCGCCACAAGGATAAGCGAATTCAACGGTCAACTGCTCCAAACCCCAACGGTCGGCTGACGTGACAGGCACCAGACAATGAATAGTGCAGTGTTCGGTGCGCACCGAGCTGTCCGGTGCGCCCATCGACAGAAAGCTACAACCAATGGCTAGAATAGTGGTTGGGGCTATAAATACCCCCAACCAACCACCATCATTCAAAGCATCCAAGCTTTCTACTCTCCACATTCAATACAAGAGCAAATAATCAATTCCAAGACACATTCAAAGCCTCCAATCCTCTCCAAGTGCCACAATTAAGACAAGTGATCAATAGTGATTAGTGACTTGAGAGATTGTGATTTGTGTTTCATTTGTTGCTCTTGTTGCTTGGTGTGCTTTCTTCATCTCTTTCTAAACTCTCTAAGTGACCTAAGTGTGTGGTGATCCTTGCGGGGTCTTTGTGACCCCTGAGATTAAGAAGAAGCACTCAACCCGTTTAGGTGACCGATTGAGAGAGGGAAAGGGTTGAAAAAGACCCGGCTTTCATGGCCTCCTCAACGGGAGTAGGTTCATTGGAACCGAACCTTGAGAAACAAATCGCCGTGTTTATTTGTGTTGATCATCACCATTTGATTTGTTTCTTCCCTCTCCGCTCTCTCTTAAAGTTCCCTTGCTCCAATCCTTTAAGTTATCTCCCAAAGTTATCCGTATCGATTGAGCAACTCATAGCAAGAAGAACTAGCTTCCTCACTCTGTACTCATTATTATTTGTTTCTAATCCTAAACCCAGGTGAAGTTCATGTACAAAGTTTATAATTTACAAGTTTCACCTATTCACCCCCTCTAGGCAACTTTCAAGCCACTTGGGTCAACTGCCCTCCTTTGGGCTGCCAACCACCTAGCCACACGGGCTTTGACCACCCATAACTAGAGATGGTAACGGGGACCCGATCCCCGATTCCTAGCGGGAAATTATTCTTTTAAGGGATGGGGATGTTTCTTGGAAAAATTCCCCATATGCCATCATATTTTATACTCATTCCTTGTGTGCCACAGAGTGGCATATAGGTAAAAAAATTGTGTATGACATGCGGGGCCAGTGGCACATAAGGAATGAGTATATTTTCCGATGGCATACAGGGAATTGCCCCATTCTTGTTCCCCCACGGGGACCCATTAAACTTACACGTGACGACGTTTCCATGTAATGGTTAATGATAAAAATAAATAATTACCTTATCAAGAGATTACTTATTGTACAAATGTGTTTATTTTAACATACACATAATGATTTCTTACATCTAACAATGTGTATAAGTGACAATGTTTTACATTAATAACATATGAAGTACACCCTAATTAAAATTCAAGTTGGACAGGGATCCCCGACATGGATTTATCCCCGTAGGGAACGGGGATGGGAAAGAAATGTCCCCTGCAAGCGTTTGTGGCGATCCCCATGGAGAAATTTTTTTGTCACGGGGATGGGGAGCTAAAACCCAACGGGAATTCCCCGTTGCCATAACTATCACTGGCCAGCTGCCCGCACCCCCTGTCAGTTGTGGCCTACTTTGGCTGGTTGTGGTCGACCACTACTGGCCACGGTTGGCTACAAAGTTTTTTCCTTCAATATTTGGTCTGAACATTCTGCTCAACAATTTTGACTAAGGACCTCATTTCCTTTCTGAACTTAATCCCCAAACCTAGTTTCTATGCCTCAATTCCTCCATAAACTTGTTATAGAAAACTTCTGTCATCGACAACCATGTTTCACCTCAACCTGCACATCCACAATTCATACAATCGAGTATGAGCATAAGTCAACGATTTGACGCAAGGTTAATCCATGCAACACTACTACGAGTGTGTTACACATTAATATCAAAACCATATATAAGCATGTATTCACAACATCCAATATCAAAACCACATATTATCACGCATGCACAAACGTCCAAAACCATGTTAATCACTTCACCAAGCCAATGACAAACTAACACAATGTTCCAATGTCATTCTAACACAATGTATCATCAAATATGATTTTATAGTCCGAAACATCCCGCTCAACAACTTCGACCAAGGACCTCAGTTCGTTTCTGAACTTAATCTCGAAACCTAGTTTCTATGATTTAATTCCTCCATAAACTTGTTATAGAGAACTTCCATCATCAACATCCATGTTTCACCACAATCTGCACATCCACAATTCATATAATCGAGTACGAGCATAAGTCAACGACTTGACTCAAGGTTAATCCATGCAACACTACTACGAGTGTGTTACACATTAATATCAAAACCATATATAAGCATGTACTCACAACATCCAATATCAAAAGCACATGTTATCATGCATGCACAAACGTCCAAAACCATGTTAATCACTTCAGCAAGCCAATGCCAAACTAACAAAATGTTCCAATGTCATTTTAACACAACGTATCATCAAATATGATTTTATAGTCTGAAACATCCCGCTCAACAACTTCGACCAAGGACCTCAGTTCCTTTCTAAACTTAATCTCGAAACCTAGTTTATATGCCTCAATTCCTCCATAAACTTGTTATAGAAAACTTCCGTCATCGACAACCATGTTTCACCTCAACCTACACATCCACAATTCATACAATCGAGTACGAGCATAAGTCAACGACTTGACTCAAGGTTAATCCATGCAACACTACTACGAGTGTGTTACACATTAATATCAAAACCATATATAAGCATGTATTCACAACATCCAATATCAAAAGCACATATTATCATACATGCACAAATGTCCAAAACCATGCTAATCACATCATCAAGCCAATGACAAACTAACACAATGTTCCAATGTCATTCTAACACAACGTATCATCAAATATGATTTTATAGTCCGAAACATCCTGCTCAACAACTTCGACCAAGGACCTCAGTTCCTTTCTAAACTTAATCTCGAAACCTAGTTTCTATGCTTCAATTCCTCCATAAACTTGTTATAGAAAACTTCCATCATCGACATCCATGTTTCACCTCAACCTGCACATCCACAATTCATATAATCTACTACGAGCATAAGTCAACGACTTGACTCAAGGTTAATCCATGCAACACTACTACGAGTGTGTTACACATTAATATCAAAAGCATATATAAGCATGTATTCACAACATCCAATATCAAAACCACATATTATCACGCATGCACAAACGTCCAAAACCATGTTAATCACTTCACCAAGCCAATGACAAACTAACACAATGTTCCAATGTCATTCTAACACAATGTATCATCAAATATGATTTTATAGTCCGAAACATCCTGCTCAACAACTTCAACCAATGACCTCGGTTCCTTTCTGAACTTAATCTCAAAACCTAGTTTCTATGCTTCAATTCCTCCATAATGTTGTTATAGAAAACTTTCGTCATCGACATCCATGTTTCACCTCAACCCGCACATCCACAATTCATATAATAGAGTACGAGCATAAGTCAATGACTTTACTCAAGGTTAATCCATGCAACACTACTACGAGTGTGTTACTGAAAGGGGAATGGCTTAAACATTTTCTATAATCAATTTTGATGGTTGACGTCCATCACAAACCACGTGGACTAACTAGTTTTCCTAGTTGTCATTTATCTCAGGTGCATAAAGTTCAACATAAACCAACAAAGAAAATAAGTTGGAGAACTCTACAAAGTTTGGAGCGAAACAAGTATTGGTGCAGCCAGGGGAGTGTCCGGTGCCCAGGCCGAGGCACCTCGCGAACTGGCCGCTCTCGAGTTTTCTCAGAGTCACTTCGCTATAATTCACTAGACTGTCTGGTGTGCACCTGTAACACCCAAAAATCTTATTGTGAAAGTTTAGTAAAAGTTCTCCAAGGATTTTGATATTAGAATGCCTTCCAATAAGAATTTTGTTACATTTGATGCAACATCACCTAAAATAAACATGTTCCTAATAAAGATTTAAATAAAATAATCTCCAAATGAATTTGTTACCCCTTGGTTGAAATGAATATTTATAGCTATTCTCTAAAGAATTTTATATTAGAGATTATATTTCTTAAAATATATATTCTCTATGTTAGTGTGTATGAAATTTATATTTGAAAGCATTTGATTAAATAGTATAATAAATAAAAATAATAATACAACAATTTATATTCATTCTGGAGTTTTTGAAATGTGCATTCTAAATAAATTTGCAATTTAAAACTGTATTTGAGTTGATATGGAAATGGAAAATAGAAAACCAAAATAAAAAAAGAGAAGGATCTCCTTGCGCGTGGGCCTAATCTTCTCTATCCCGGCCCACTTACTCGCCTCCCGCCTGGCACAGCCACTCTCTCGCACCGGGTCACTGGAAGGTGGACCCACTTAACCAGCGTCACGCTCACGTGCGCGGGATTACTCCCTGGCTCCCTCTGTCATGTTGGCCCTAGTGGTCAGGTTCACCTCCGAGCTCGGTTCAACTCAACCCGATGCTGCCGCTGGGAATTTCTCCGAATCCGCCTGCGAAAAGTTCACCGGTTGTTGCGTGATCGAATCCACTCCCTTGCGAATATAAAACCGGGCTCCCGTGGCCGATCCGTCCCTACCATCAAACAACCGGATGCAGCACCTGGAAACAGAGAGAGGGCGCGGGAGTCGGGGTCCGCCATGGGGGAAAGCTCTGGCATGGCCACCGTCTGGGAATATGCGAGGCGGATGGCGCTCTAGGATCTGGCGCTGGTTGTTGACACTAGGGCGCGCCGCTCGTCCCACCATGTCGTGTTCACGCAGGGAGAGAGAAAGCACAGCGACCATGGCGCCTGGGGAGTTTGGCTTGCTGCCTCGCTTGTGTGCCTGACCGGCTGGTGCCCGGGATTTGGTCACAGGGGTTTGACCTACTGCAACACATGAATTTGTGGTAGGATTAGGCGCCCTGGTGCTGCTGGTGCGTGTGAATTCCTCGTCGGAATCCAATTTCCGCCACATGACCGCCTCATCACGTGGACAGCCCCTCCCGGCGCTCGATCTGACGTAAGATAACCTCCATGCGGTTTGCCAGTCTCCTCTTGCCGCATAGAACCTTTCAGGGGGAAATTTGGTGCGGGGGAATGCCGGACGCCTTCAACTCCGGCGAGGATCCACCGTGACCTCAGGCGGCGCCGCCCCTGCTCGGGTGTTGGCACGGGGGAATTGACGAAGAGCATCTGGCCGTCCGTCCCACGATGATTGGCTAGGATTAGAGGGCACATAACGTTTCGTGGTATAAATCCGTGACCGCGTGATATACATCCAAGGGCCCCGATTGGATCAGGACATGAACAACTTGAGACCATCAGATCTTAATCCAACGATCGCTTGTGCATACCGGTTAGTTTTAAGGGAAATCTAATCCGAGCGCTTGTTTGATAATCCAACGGTCCATATTTTCCCCGTACCTCTTCGTCTTGAACAATTTGCTAAAGAGACCCCTCATTTTTCTTAAATTAACCCGCAGTCCTGCCTGTGGGAATCCTGAGTCTCATGAATTTTTGCGTAATAACCCCTGTGTCTCTCTGTTATTTGCGCCCAGTCCGGAAGCTTAGGAAATTTAGGAAAATAATTTAGAAAAGGGTTTTTGTGTATAAAAATATATCCAGAACTTATTTAATTCATAGAAATTTCATTTTAACTCCTTTTTAATCCGTTTCAGTTGCAATAATTTTATTTTAATATTGTCTATCACCTAGTACCTTTGTTTAACCATGAAACTTGAATTAAAGTTGTTCATTTGAATTAATCTATTCTAGGTGCTAAATAACTCAGAAATTCATAACCCAATAACCGTAACTCCATTTTGATCCATTCTAGTTGCATTAGTCTCACAATAATATTTATTGTCATCTGATAATTTTGCTTTGTCATGAAATATAGGTTAAAATGTTGCACTTAGTCTATTCTATATTTAACCACGTGGAACTTCAGAAAACCATAACTTCATAACCGTAACTCTGAATTTAGTAATTCTTGTTCCTACGATCTCGTAGCAGCACGTAGATTATTATTATGCAGTTTGTTCTTATGTTTGGTGTGATGTTAATTTTGCCTATACCATGTTTGTTTGTATTGTTACATTTAGCAGTGAGGTCACGAGAATCTGAAGGTCATCCTGGTACCTAGAATCTCGAGTCCCAGGCAATTTGTGCCCTTGATCACTTCTTTTTACCCACTCATGTTCTGATTAATCATAATGATCTGCATAGGTTAATTTTGATGGGACCCAATAGGTTACCCTAGTTTGACTATCTCTATACCTTGTTCACCACTGAATTTTTGAGTAGTACCTGCTATTGCTTTATGTGGTTTTGGGTATGGAGATACATTATTCAAGATTACACTTTTATTATCATTTATTATTTACTGTTCATGATAAGATCATTATGTTAATTGGAACATGGAGCGACCACCTGGGAAAACAGTGCTACCGCAAGGGAGGAATGGGACCCCTTGGCTGATTAATTAGGAAAGCTAGTGGATGACTACCTTACTCGAAAGGGGCAAGGGCAGTAGGGTAGTGGTCAGTGTAGGGAGGCCCTTGGGATGATTTTGCTGCGATGGCGGTCATGCGAGGGATCCCTGCATTGGAGCTTCTTATAAACTGTAGCGGGTTTTCTGAAGCTAGTGGAACTTTGTAAAGGCCTCGTAGTGTTACCCTGCCTCGCCTCCTCGGTAGAGGTGTATGGGAAGTTGTGATCCCTTGGCAGATGGGTAACATGACTTGTGGGTAAAGATGTGCAACCTCTGCAGAGTGTAAAACTGGTATATCAGCCGTGCTCACTGTCATGAGCAGCTCGGACCCTCACATGATTAATTTATGGAACTAAATTCAATATGTCATATGCATTGCATCGTAGGTGATGTTGCTACTTTTGTTCTACTACTTAATTGGGTTGGTATTTACTTATACTTAGTAATTGCTAATAAAATTTTGACCAACTTTGAAAGCAATGCTCAGCTTCAACCATCCTCTTTGGTAAGCCTTACACTTCATGAGCTCCCACCTTTGGCAGGTTCATGCACATTATTCCCCACAACTTGTTGAGCGATGAACGTATGTGAGCTCGCTCTTGCTGTCTGACACCCCCCCACAGGTCAAGAACAGGTACCGCAGGATGAGGCGCTTGGAGGATGCTGTGATGTGTTCGTGAGAGGTCTAGGCCGTCGTCTCCCAGTCAACTTTGGGTTGCTGGACCGTTGTCTCCTTTTTATGTAATTATTTCTTTATTTTGTATAGAACTCCTGGTATATAGTAAAGATGTGACATTCGATCATGTGCCATGATTCATCATATGTGTGAGACTTGGTCCCAGCACACCTGGTGATTATGTTCGCGCCTGGGCTTTGGACCCCTAAAACCAGGGTGTGACAGAAGTGGTATCAGAGGAATGTTGACTGTAGGACGAAGCCTAGGTAGAAATGGACAAACCCTTACCTACTTACCTTACTCTGATTCTTTTCTAAACTCATCTTAATCTTTTCTCGTCTATTTCTGCTTTGCTCTGATTATTCTTACCTTACTTCCAAAGACAAATGTGGATTTCACACTTTGAAATCCCGTGCTTAAAGTGACCTTTAGGAATAGGAGACCTAATCTTAGGAACAAAAGCAAAACTATTTTTGTAGATATTGGTATGCTTGAGTGTTTGTTCTTATGATACTTGTCTGATTTGGATCTTTGATTGAGTGTGATGGGTTGTGGAGTAATGTCCACAATTACATCTGCATATACGTATAGGCATAAATAGAATTCATAAGATAACTAAACAACTTAGATTATCCTCCATTAAAATGTATCTATCTCATAGAGATCCCTCTAATCTTAAAAGACTCTCCCATATCTTAATAGATTCATCGTATCTTATAAGATTCTCTCTTATCTTACTAGATCCACCTCATCTTAAAAGATTCTTCTTACCTTAATAAATTCATCTTATCTTGAAGAGATTCTATCTTATCATAACATATCTAACTAATCTCAAAAGATTCCAACATATCTTAATAATACATATTCTACCCTGTTAGACCTATCTAACCTAAACTAGTCTAATCTAGTCACATCCAATCTAATCTAGATCTTATCTTACCTAATGTGATCTGATCTAGTGTGGTCTAATGTAATCTAACCTAATGTAGTCCACTTAAACAGATTAGTGACACTAGTAGAAGAGATTAGACCCTAATAGCCTGGTATTAACTTAACTTAGCACATTAGACCAACTCAACCAAGAGCAAAAAAAGATCTAACTCAACTAGTATAGTCATGATGAATTGCATAACCTGACTATCCCCACCTAACATCAAACAAACTTTTGACCTACATCATGTAGTCTATCTCATCTATATCTATCTTAACCATATTCCCCAACCGATGATATACACTAACCTCGAATTAATGAGACCAAGACTGGAAAAGGAAAAGATCAACCCCGTCAATGAAGGAGAGAAGTCAAACTCGATCTTTGGATGCACTACCACCCATCACGGAGTTCTTTCTCACCATAAACTTTCTTACCCTAGGCTATTCTTGCCCTAACCTATCCATCTCTTATATCCTACATAATAAGTAGTTGGATGCCTATACTCTCCTAATTACACATTGTGGACAAAAAAATGTGAGACTCTGAATTTTTGAACCAATTAGAAATTAAAGGCTAAAAGCATAAACCAATTCTTCTATGTCCCTTTTCTTATAAATCTCAAGGACGAGATTTTTGTTAAGGGGGTAGGCTTTGTAACAACCAAAAATCTTATCGTGAAAGTTTAGTAAAAGTTCTCCAAGGATTTTGATATTAGAATGCCTTCCAATAAGAATTTTGTTACATTTGATGCAACATCACCTAAAATAAACATGTTCCTAATAAAGATTTAAATAAAATAATCTCTAAATGAATTTGTTACCCCTTGGTTGAAATGAATATTTATAGCTATTCTCTAAAGAATTTTATATTAGAGATTATATTTCTTAAAATACATATTCTCTATGTTAGTGTGTATGAAATTTATATTTGAAAGCATTTGATTAAATAGTATAATAAATAAAAATAATAATAAAACAATTTATATTCATTCTGGAGTTTTTGAAATGTGCATTCTAAATAAATTTGCAATTTAAAACTGTATTTGAGTTGATATGGAAATGGAAAATAGAAAACCAAAATAAAAAAAGAGAAGGATCTCCTTGCGCGTGGGCCTATAATCTTCTCTATCCCGGCCCACTTACTCGCCTCCCGCCTGGCCTAGCCGCTCTCCCGCACCGGGTCACTGGCAGGTGGACCCACTTAACCAGCGTCGCGCTCACGTGCGCGGGATTACTCCCAGGCTCCCTCTGTCATGTTGGCCCTAGTGGTCAGGTTCACCTCCGAGCTCGGTTCAACTCAACCCGATGCTGCCGCTGGGAATTTCTCCAAATCCGCCTGCGAAAAGTTCGCCGGTTGTTGCGTGATCGACTCCACTCCCTTGCGAATATAAATCCGAGCTCCCGTGGCCCATCCGTCCCAACCATCAAACAACCGGATGCAGCACCTGGAAACAGAGAGAGGGCGCGGGAGTCGGGGTCCGCCATGGGGGAAAGCTTTGGCATGGCCATCGTCTAGGAATATGCGAGGCGGATGGCGCTCCAGGATCCGGCGCTGGCTGTTGACACTGGGGCGCGCTGCTCGTCCCACCGTGCCGTGTTCGCGCAGGGAGAGAGAAAGCGCAGCGACCATGGCGCCTGGGGAGTTTGGCTTGCTACCTCGCTTGTGTGCCTGATCGGCTGGTGCCCGGGATTTGGTCACAAGGGTTCAACCTACTGCACCGCATGAATTTGTGGTAGGGTTGGGCGCCCTGGTGCTGCTGGTGCGTGTGAATTCCTCGCCAGAATCCAATTTCCGCCGCGTGACCACCTCATCACGTGGACAGCCCCTCCCGGCGCTCGATCTGAGGTAAGATAACCTCCATGCGGTTTGCCAGTCTCCTCTTGCCGCATAGAACCTTTTAGAGGGAAATTTGGTGCGGGGGAATAACGGACGCCTTCAACTCCGGCGAGGATCCACCGTGACCTCGGGCGGCGCCGCCCCTGCTCGGGTGTTGGCGCGGGGGAATGGACGAAGAGCATCTGGCCGTCCGTCCCGCGATGATTGGCTAGGATTAGAGGGAACATAACGCTTCGTGGTATAAATCCGTGACCGCGTGATGTACATCCAACGGCCCCGATTGGATCAGGACATGAACAACTTGAGACCATCAGATCTTAATCCAACGACCGCTTGTGCATACCGGTTAGTTTTAAGGGAAATCTAATTCGGGTGCTTGTTTGATAATCCAACGGCCCATATTTTCCCCGTACCTCTTCGTCTTGAACAATTTGCTAAAGAGACCCCTCATTTTTCTTAAATTAACCCGCAGTCCTGCCTGTGGGAATCCTGAGTCTCATGAATTTTTGCGTAATAACCCCTGTGTCCCTCTATTATTTGCGCCAGTCTGGAAGCTTAGGAAATTTAGGAAAATAATTTAGAAAAGAGTTTTTGTGTATAAAAATATATCCATATTTTATTTAATTCATAGAAATTCCATTTTAACTCCTTTTTAATCCGTTTCAGTTGCAATAATTTTATTTTAATATTGTCTATCACTTAGTACCTTTGTTTAACCATGAAACTTGAATTAAAGTTGTTCATTTGAATTAATCTATTCTAGGTGCTAAATAACTCAGAAATTCATAACCCAATAACCGTAACTTCGTTTTGATCCATTCTAGTTGCATTAGTCTCACAATAATATTTATTGTCATCTGGTAATTTTGCTTTGTCATGAAATATAGGTTAAAATGTTGCACTTAGTCTATTCTATATTTAACCACGTGGATCTTCGGAAAACCATAACTTCATAACCGTAACTCCGAATTTAGTAATTCTTGTTCCTACGATCTCGTAGCAGCACATAGATTATTATTACGCAGTCTGTTCTTATGTTTGGTGTGATGTTAATTTTGTCTATACCATGTTTGTTTGTATTGCTACGTTTAGCAGTGAGGTCACGAGAATCTGAAGGTCATCCTGGTACCTAGAATCTCGAGTCCCAGGCAAGTTGTGCCCTTGATCACTTCTTTTTACCCACTCATGTTCTGATTAATCATAATGATCTACATAGGTTAATTTTGATGGGACCCAATAGGTTACCCTAGTTTGACTATCTCTATACCTTGTTCACCACTGAATTTTTGAGTAGTACCTGCTATTGCTTTATGTGGTTTTGGGTATGGAGATACATTATTCATGATTACACTTTTATTATCATTTGTTATTTACTGTTCATGATAAGATCATTATGTTAATTGGAACATGGAGCGACCACCCGGGAAAACAGTGCTACCACAAGGGAGGAATGGGACCCCTTGGCTGATTAATTAGGAAAGCTAGTGGATGACTACCTTACCCGAAAGGGGCAAGGGCAGTAGGGGAGTGGTCAGTGTAGGGTGGCCCTTGGGATGATTTTGCTGCGATGGCGGTCATGCGAGGGATCCCTGCATTGGAGCTTCCTATAAACTGTAGCGAGTTTTCTGAAGCTAGTGGAACTTTGTAAAGGCCTCGTAGTGTTACCCTGCCTCGCCTCCTCGGTAGAGGTGTATGGGAAGTCGTGATCCCTTGGCAGATGAGTAACATGACTTATGGGTAAAGATGTGCAACCTCTACAGAGTGTAAAACTGGCATATCAGCCGTGCTCACGGTCATGAGCATCTCGGACCCTCACATGATTAATTTATGGAACTAAATTCAATATGTCATATGCATTGCATCGCAGGTGATGTTGCTACTTTTGTTCTACTACTTAATTGGGTTGGTATTTACTTATACTTAGTAATTGCTAATAAAATTTTGACCAACTTTAAAAGCAATGCTCAGCTTCAACCATCCTCTTTGGTAAGCCTTACACTTCATGAGCTCCCACCTTTGGCAGGTTCATGCACATTATTCCCCACAACTTGTTGAGCGATGAACGTATGTGAGCTCGCTCTTGCTGTCTCACACCCCCCCACACACAGGTCAAGAACAGGTATCGTAGGATGAGGCGCTTGGAGGATGTTGTGATGTGTTCGTGAGAGGTCTAGGTCATCGTCTCCCAGTCAACTTTGGGTTGCTGGACCGTTGTCTCCTTTTTTATGTAATTATTTCTTTATTTTGTATAGAACTCTTGGTATATAGTAAAGATGTGACATTCGATCCTGTGCCATGATTCATCATATGTGTGAGACTTGGTCAGGTGGTGATTATGTTCGCGCATGGGCTTTGGACCCCTAAAACCAGGGTGTGACAGCACCGGACTGTCTGGTGAGGCAACGGAGCAACGGTCAACTGCGCTGACGACACTACAGTAAACATTGCAGAAGTCAGAACTGCCAAGTCAGAACGCACCAGACTGTCCGGTGTGCCACCAGACTATCCGATGTCGCATGAGGACAAAGGAATTCAAAGGTCAATAGCTCCGAACCCCAATGGTTGGATGACGTGGCACACACCGGACAATGAACAGTGCCATGTCTGGTGCGCCACCGGACTGTCCGATGTGGCCATCGACAGCAAAGTCAGCCAACAGCTAGGAAGTGGTTGGAGGCTATAAATACCCCCAACCACCTCCATTCAAGCCATCCAAGCCTCTCACACTTCTCATTCAATACAAGAGCAAAGAATACACTCCAAAGACACAATCAAAGCATTCAATCCACTCCAAGCTCCAAAATCAAATCAAGTGCTTAGTGACTTGAGAGAGGGTGTTTTGTGCTTCCTTTGTTGCTCTTGTTGCTTGGATTGCTTTCTTCTTCTCACTCTAATCTTCTCAAGTGTTTTGTAAAGCTAGCAAGAGACACCTATTTGTGTGGTGATCCTTGCGGGGTCTTAGTGACCCGTGTGATTGTAACACCCCTGGTGTTACTATCACTAAAACTTAAGCAAAACATCATGAACATTAGCATAACATCTGTTTGTCACATCTAGAGTGTATTCACTAGGCAAAAATGTCAAACAAGTTGTATTGGTGTGACTTGGTATGTGTGTGTAACCCTAGGGTAGGGTACTTAACCCTAAAACAGGCTTAGGAGTGGCAATGAAGCCCAAGCATGAGAAAATTTTAAAACTCATTAGAAATGATCATAAGATATCACATTTAGTGTACTTGAGTGGCATTCAAACCCTAAAGGTGCCAAAATCCTGAAAAGACCCTAGGGGGTTATGTGTAAATTTTGCACACTTTTGGACCCAAGTACAAAAAACCAAGGTATTAGGGCACCTCAAATCATATGGTTCACACTTTTGAGGATTTCCAAGTCAAAAGATGAGATTTGGGCTTATTTGCAAAAGGCCACTCTATACCTCTCATATGCCTAAGTCCCAAAACCAGTGAACAGGGCTGACTTTGGAGCTTTGTATTTTTAAAAATACAAGGAATTTGCCTAAAGTCAACACATCAAACTTGTAGGGCTATAATAGGAGTGCAACTTTGCTTAAGTAACTAAGCTTTGATCCCATACAAAGTTTGGAGAAAAATAAGCTCAAACTTGTGCTGTCAGCCACTCTAATGACTGAATTTAGGTCACCAGTGACATTGGCCAGACTTTTGAGTCAAATTGGAGTAGGATCTAGAGGTCGATTGAGGATAGTTGCTATAGTCAATTTGTAGCTGGTTGGTTGAGCTACAACTTTGTTAAAGGCAGATTAGTAAGTATTCACATAAAAATTTGAGAACTAGGCTCAGCAAAGTGGTCTGTCAGGTTGACTGAATGAGAATCCAATAGTACAGTGTACTGGAAATATCCCAGGTTCAGAGAACCTCGCCGCCGGTGAGCCATGCGCCCGGATTCGCGCCGGCCATGGTGATTCGTGCCCAGCGCAGATGGATAACGGAGAGGGCTAAAAATCTTGGCGCTCGGATTAGCTCGGGCTCGCTCACCATTGTGCCCGCTGTACCCACTTGGAATTTTAAAAATTATTTAGTAACTCCAAAAATCACCAAACTTTTTGGATAAGCTTAAAATGATGTTTAGAAGCCTTGGGTAAAGTTTGGCATGATTTGGACAATGTTTGGTACCTAAACCCCAAAACCCTAATCTTTTAAGTAGTGCGTGCCCTATGAAATCAAATACTGACTTCAAAAACCCTAGTTTCCTGGAGTACCATGAAGGAAAATTGTATTCAAGACCTAATATGATGTACCCTTAGTATCATTGCATTTTCATCAGCACTACATGAGCATTCATGATTATATATGGTTCTATATAGAAAACAAAGAAGAAGTAGAGGTTGAAGAAGGAAGAGTTACACCACCACCTGAAGACCCACCTGCCGGGAACTGCTTTTATTTTGATATTTGTGGAGAAGAGCCCGACTCTCCTATAACACAAGGCAAGCCCTGGTGCATTTGCCACCTCCTTGCTATTTTAAAATCTTTCTCACTTGCTTGATGCATTAGGTAATAGGAGTTGTGTGCTAAACAATTGATGCATTTCCTTCCTTGGAAGATTGATTACCTTTCCTTGATCACCTGTTTTATGAAAAGGTTTTTCTGATGCTTATACTTGCTCTAGAAAAAACAAAATGTTTTGTTTTGACAAAAGGATGATACTTCAAGTGGGAGGGGATGTTTTCGAAAATAAAACTTGATGGTGGATCCATCATGGCCGTGATGGGTTCAACATCGGAAAAGATGTACCTCTGCCAGGTACCAAACTTTGGGTTTGAAATGATAAAGCTGAGACTGGGCGGGTGACTTGCACGAGAAGAGAGTCTCGGTGTAGTGTCTCCGTCTAAGTCGATTAAGGACCGTCTCAATGTAGGCTTGATGATCGAGGACCTTTTAACTGGTCACATGTCTCATCATGGGTAAGCTTTGCCTTAGGCAGACTAATACCAGAATAAGACAACATGCAATGGGAGTGGAGAGATGGTGAGAGTAGCGTGTACCCTCCGTGGCAAGAGGCTGGACAGTGGTGTATCTGTGCTCTCGGTTAGCGTGAACCAGATCTGATCTTAAGAACCCCGGTGGAGAGTTGACATATGCAATGGTTAAGTGCTACATATGTCGTGTGATTGGAGATCCCCAGTTGGGTATTAATCGATTCGGATCACCGTTACTTCTCGGACATGAAGACTTGGTCACTGCCCTACACGTAGCATTCCAGTGAACAAGAAGGGTTGATAAAAGGATGGCTAGTATAGGCCAAGTGCTTGAACTAGGGTAGAAAGAACTCTAGATTCAGGTAATGACTTAACTTGCTAATAAAACTAGATTTTTAAGGATCCACCATTAGTAAGCATTTCTGCAAACAGAGTTTTGATTCTTGTTCAAAGCCTTACCTTGACTCCCTCAAGCCAGCATATCCTTGAGAGTCTTTTATTTTGACGGGTAAGACTTGCGAAAGTACACTTCGTACTCAGGGTTTTCGAACCCATGTTGTTGTAGGTGAGGAAGCAACAAACTTTTGTTGCTTTTGTTCTAAGGTGGTGCCAAAGGAAGAAACTCAGGAATGAAGCCGCGGGAGGACGTTGTCCTCCTTTAAAAACACTTTACTGTTAATCGGGAGGGGTTTTTGCCTCCCGGGTTTGTAATAATATTACTTCTGCACTCTTATATATTACTAGTCTGTAATAACAACACTCTTTCTATATGTTAATATAAATTAAGGTTACTGTAATTGCTTCCACTCATTCGTTCCTCCGATGTGTTGTAATATCTGCGTGACGGGTGAAACGCTCTTGGGAAAGGTAAAGAATACAGATACCGAACTTGTCAAGTGATCAGATGCATCTACGGGGTTGTCCGAGGTCCGTTGGACAAGGACAACTGTAGGTGGGCCTAATGACTTGGAAGGTTCTATCACAGTGATTAAGAAGAAGCGCTCGACCGGTCTGAGTGATCGATTGAGAGAGGGAAAGGGTTGGAATAGACCTGGCCTTTGTGGCCTCCTCAACTGAGACTAGGTTCTTGAGAACCGAACCTCGAGAAACAAATCACCGTGTTCACTTGTGTTGATCTTCACTTGATTTGTTTCTCCCCTCTCCTCTCTCTAAAGTTCCCTTGCTCATATTGTTTTGAGTTGGCTCTCAAAGTTATCCGCATTGATTGAGCAACTCATAACAAGAGGAACAATCTTCCGCACTCCAAATTATTTCCAACACCAACCCTAGGTGTAGTGTGTTTTCAAAGTTTATAACTTTTAGGTTTCGCCTATTCACCCCCTCTAAGCGACTTTCAATTAGTATCGGAGCCTAGTGCTTCATTAGAGTCTAACAACTCGAAGTGATGTCGGGAGAACACGCCAAGAGAGAGATGGTCACCGGTGAAAAGCCCGAAGCCTCAGGAAAGAAGAATGAGTAACAGACTCTGTTGAAAGAGGCCGACGACAAGCACAAGGAGGAGTCCACCGGCTCCATCAAGTCACATAGGAAGGGTGACAAGAAGAAAAAGAAAATGAAGAAGGTGGTCTGCTATGAGACCGACTCTTCATCACCTTCCACCTCCAGTGCCAATTGTACATCTTCGAAGCGCCAAAAGCGTAAGAAGTATAGTAAGATGCCTCTTCGCTATCCTCGCATTCCTAAACGTGCTCTTCTACTTTCCGTACCCCTAGGCAAACCACCATGTTTTGATGGTGAGGATTATTTTGTGTGGAGTGATAAAATGAGGCACCATCTAACCTCATTCCATCAAAGCATATGGGATATTGTTGAGTTTGGAGCGCAGGCACCATAGGTGGGCGACGAGGACTACGACTCCGATGAGGCCACCCAAATAAGGCACTTCAACTCCCAAGCCACCTCTATACTCCTCGCTTCCTTGTGTCGAGAGGAGTATAACAAGGTGCAAGGGTTGAAAATGCTAAAGAAATTTGGTACATCCTCAAGACGGCGCATGATGGGTATAAGGTGACCAAAATCACCAAGCACGAAACGATCTAGGGAGAACTCGGTTGAGTCGTCCTCAACAAAGGAGAGGAGCCACAAGCAATGTACAACCGGCTCAAAACAATGGTCAACCAATTGTGCAACCTCGGGAGCACGAAGTGGGATGACCATGAAATGGTCAAGGTTATTCTAAGATCTCTTGTTTTTCGTAATCCCACTCAAGTTCAATTAATTAGTGGAGATCCTAGATATAAACAGATGTCTCTAGAGGAGGTAATTGGCAAGTTTGTGAGCTTTGAACTTATGATCAAAGACTCCAAACACATTGTTAACTTGGAGCAAGGTGCCACCTCCACACCCGAGGTGTAACCCATTGCATTCAAAGCAACGGAAGAGAAGAAGGAAGAGTCTACACCAAGTAGACTCCCAATCGATGCCTCCAAGCTCGACAACGAGGAGATGACTCTTATCATCAAGAACTTTCAGCAAATCCTTAAACAAAGGAAGGGGAAGGACTACAAACCCCGTTCCAAGAGGGTGTGCTATAGGTTTGGTAAATCTGGTCACTTTATTGCTAAATGTCCATAAACAAGTGATAGTGACAAGGACGATGACAAGAAAGGGAAGAAGAAGATGGAGAAGAAAAGATACTACAAGAAGAAGGGTGGCGAGGCGCACATGGGTGGGAATGGGACTCCGACGAGAGCTCCACCGACTCCTTCTCCAACGAGGACGCCGCCAACATCGTCGTCAACAAGGGCCTTCTCTTCCTCAACGTCAGCCACAAATGCCTCATGGCTAAGGACGGCAAAAGAAGAAGGTACATTCTAGAGATACCCCCAAATACACTACTTCCGATGATGAGGGTAGCTCTAGTGAAGATAATGATGATTTAACTTTTCTTTTTGCAAACCTTACCAAGGATCAAAAGAAAAAGATTAATGAATTGATAGAAACCATTAACGAGAAGGATGATATCTTGGAAAGCTGAAAGTTGCCTAGAGGGGGGTGAATAGGCAAGCGGAAATATTTTCAACAAAAACTAGAAAGAAACTAGATAAAACTAGCTCAGCCGGTGTCAAAACCGGTTCAACCGGTTTGAACGAGCTCAACTAAAGAGTGAGATATAAAATTGAATTGATCTTGAAATTCACCTAGTTAACTTTAGAAATGAGATGTTCTAGATAATCCATAGGGTTCAAAGTAGTAAATCTGAGAAGGGCACTTCTCAAAATCCACACACCAAAAAGATATAAACAAATCTTCCATGGAATGGTGAGAGAACGAAGAACACGAACAAACACAATGAACAAGAACACAAGAGACACAAGATTTATCCCGAGGTTTGATCACACCACAAAAGGTGCCCTACTTCCTCGTTGAGGCACCCACAAAGAGTCGGGTCTCTTTCAATCCTAATCCTCCCTTTGCCGACCACAAAGGTCAAGCCCATACACTAATCTTTGCTCAAACGAGCAGGTAATACAAACTTTCTTGTGGTCTTCCACAAGATTTTGAGACTCACAAGAGACACCTAGTCGTCTAGGAGCTAGAAGCTCCAAGAGTAATGAATCCACAAAGAACTCGATGTAGTACCAAAGCTCGAATCAAGAAGAGCAAGAGGGATTTAGAGATGAAGCACCAAAAATAGTAGCTCTCACACTCACTTAAAGATTTCTCTCCAAAGATTTGAAATGGGAGAGGCAAGAGATGTGTGAGAGAGAGTGTGAGGTGTTTCTCAGGTTAGAAATGGAGTTCAAATCGTGCTCTTGTGTGGGGAGATAGGTAGGAGTGAATATATATAGGTGGGGCTTCAAAACTAGCCGTTGGGCTGATTTTGGCTGTGGAGGACCTAGGGTCGGTTCAACCACCTGGGGCAGGCTGATAGTCAATCTCCCAGTCAGACTAGCAAACTGTAGGTCAGACTACAAAAACAGGTCCTGACACCAGTTGAACCGCCCCTAGGATCGGTTCAACCGCCTAGGGCAGGCTGACAGTCAGGTCAGACTGCAAAAACAGGTCCTGACACCGGTTGAACCGCCCTAGGGCCAGTTCAACCACCTGGTGGTCAGACTGATAGTCAGTCTACCAGTCAGGAGGTCAGATCGGTCAGGTGACCCTAACATCAGTTGAACTGCCCCTAGGGCCGGTTCAACTGGTTTTGACCAGTGAGGTCTAGGGTTAAACCTCGGTTGAACTTTCCCTTGACCTCGGTTGAACCTCTCTGGACCCCGGTTGGACTTTCCTTGGACCTCGGTTGAACCTCTCTGGACCCCGGTTGAACTTGCCCTGGACCCCGGTTGAACCTCTCTGGACCCCGGTTGAACTTTCCTGGACCCAGTTGAAGCTCAACTGTAGTTGAAAAAGCTCAACTGTAGCTGAAGACACAGTTGAAGTTCAACTCTAGTTGAAAAAGCTCAACTACAGGTGAAGAAGCTCAACTCAGCTAAAGAAGTTCAATTGCTTTTCAACAGAAACACTCTTAGTTTCTCAATCCTAACAATAGTCATACACAGAGTGTCCAAGGGATTTTGGTTTTTCGAAATAGCTTTTTGAATATATAGGCTTGAGCTTTGGCAAACACCAACCTTCTTTTTGGATCCCCCTTGATAGTACGACGATTCCTATACTGAAGTTAAATAAAATATAATTAAGTAAACTCCTTGAGTAATTGGTGTCTCATGTGTGATTTCTCCATGGCGTTGCTTCATAAGGATCACAAACATCTTTGTCTCACCTTTTGAAGCAAAAACAAATCAAACCCTGTGACTTGTACCATATCACCATATATGAGTTCAAATCATGGCTTCAAGTCACCTTACTAATAAATCAACATGTTATAACTCTTTATAGTTGATTATTTCATCGACTTAGTGCAAGTACTCGCTTCTTCACCTTAGCCATGGTACCTCGGTCCACAAGCCGTCGCTTGGCCTTCACCTTCACTTAGTTCCTCGAAGCCATTTCCTTGCTATCTTCACCCTATCAAGCCATTCTTGAGTCACATTATATTGAGCATCTATTGAGAGAATCACTTCTTCAATATTGTGAACCTTGCTTAAATGTCTTCTAGATATAACTGTTAAGATCAATCAAGCTCTAGTTTGATTCTCATAGAAGCATATATGAACAGATAGTAATATGGTCAAGCCAATTCACGATTCCTCATATCTTATTCACTTTGACTTGACCAATCCTCTTAATCACTTCATCCTCTATTCTGATCATATGTATGTAGTAATTTCTCAGGTATTGTCCATATATTCAAACCAATATAGAGATCATATTATATCCATTTGCATTGTCTCACTGGTTATTTAACCTTATGTTGAATCTTTATTCATTGATCATTATAAACTATTCAAGTATGTTCATCATACTGAATTTCCTGTTCAACACTTAGAAAACTTGTTAGACCTTTAAATGTGTTATTATCCAAATCACCAAAACTCACAAAAGGGATGAATGCACTTTCAAAAAGCCAAGAGGACTTGCATGTTAAAGAAAATAAAAAATTTGTTAAGCTAAAAAATGCTTATGCTCTTGAAGTAGAAAAATGTGAAATTTTGTCTAAAGAGCTTGATGTTTGCAATGATTCAATTTCATGTCTTAGAACTGAAAATGCTATTTTAATTGCTAGGATTGAAGAATTGAATGATTGCAATGTTTCTACATCTACTGTTGAGCATGTCACTATTTGCACTAGATGTAGAGATGTTAACATTGATGCTATGAATGATCACCTTGCCATAATTAAAGAACAAAATTATCACATAGCTAAATTAAATGCTAAAATTGCTGAGCATGAGCTTGAGAATGAAAAATTTAAATTTGCTCGTAGTATGCTCTATAATGGGGGATGCCCTGGCATTAAGGATGGCATTGGCTTCCAACATGGGAGCCAAAGCAACATCAAAATTAATGCCCCTAAGAACAGGCTTTCTAACTTTGTTAAGGACAAGGCTCCCATGATTCAGGATAGAGAGGGTTAGATTTTATATCCTAAAAACTATCCTGAGCACAAAATTAGAAAAATCATGCTAGGAAATCTCATACTATTTCTCATCATGCTTATATGTATAGTAATGAGGCATTCAACTCATATCAAAATACCTAAAAAGAAAATTGTCAAGGCATCAAATGAACATAGCATTTCATTTAAAACTTTTGATGCATCTTTTGTGCTTACTAACAAATCAGGCAAGGTAGTTGCCACATATGTTGGGGGCAAACACAAAAGTCCCAAGACTTGTGTTTGGGTACCCAAGGTGCTTGTTTCTAATGTGAAAGGACCCATGACCATTTGGGTACCTAAGAACAAGGCCTAAATTTGTTTTGTAGGTTTATACATCTGATGGGTCAAGTTGGATAATCAATAGCGAGCGCACAAACCACATGACAGGGGAGAAAAGGATGTTCTCCTCATATGAGAAAAATGATGATCCCCAAAGAGCAATCACATTAGGGATGGAAATCAAGGTTTGGTCAAAGGTTTGGGTAAAATTGCCATATCCCCTGAGCATTCTATTTCCAATGTTTTCTTGTAGATTCTTTAGATTATAACTTGCTTTCAGTTTCTCAATTATGTAAAATGGGCTACAACTATCTTTTTACTAATGTTGGTGTTATTGTCTTTAGAAGAAGTGATTATTCAATAGCTTTTAAGGGAGTGTTAGATGGTCAGCTATATTTAGTTGATTTTAATGATAACAATGTTGAACTAGACACTTGCTTAATTGCTAAGACTAATATGGGCTGGCTCTGGCATCGCCGACTTGCTCATGTTGGGATGAAGAATCTTCACAAGCTTCTAAAGGTAGAGCACATTTTAGGACTAACAAATGTTCATTTTGAGAAACACAGGATTTGTAGCGCATGTCAAGTAGGGAAGCAAGTTGGAGCTCATCATCCACACAAGAATGTCATGACGACCGAGAGGCCGCTTGAACTACTCCACATGGATCTATTCGACCCGATCGCTTGCATAAGCATCGACGGGAGTAAGTATTGTCTTGCTATTGTGGATGATTATTCTCGCTTCACTTGGGTATTCTTTCTGCAGGAAAAACCTCAAACCCAAGAGACCTTAAAGAGATTCTTAATACGGGCTCAAAATTAGTTCGAATTGAGAATCAAGAAGATTAGAAGCGACAATGGAACGGAGTTTAAGAATTCACAAATTGAAGGATTTCTTGAGGAGGAGGGCATCAAGCATGAGTTTTCTTCTCCATGCACACCTCAACAAAATGGTGTTGTGGAGAGAAAGAATAGAACTCTTTTGGATATGGCAAGGACCATGCTTGATGAGTACAAAACACCGAATCGGTTTTGGGCAGAAGCGATTAACACCGCTTGCTACTCCATCAACCGACTCTACCTTCATCAAATCCTCAAGAAAACATCGTATGAACTCCTCACCAGTAAAAAGCCCAATGTTTCTTATTTTAGAGTTTTTGGGAGCCAATGCTTTATTCTTATCAAGAGAGGTAGAAATTCTAAATTTGCTCCTAAAGCAGTAGAAGGCTTTTTACTTGGTTATGACTCAAACACAAGGGCATATAGAGTCTTAAACAATTCCACTGGATTAGTTGAAGTTTCTTGTGACATTGTGTTTGATGAGACTAATGGCTCCCAAGTGGAGCAAGTTGATCTGGATGAATTAGATGATGAAGAGGCTCTACGCGTCGCGCTAAGGAACATGTCCATTGGGGATGTGTGTCTAAAAGAACCCGAAGAGCCTTCACAAGCACAAGATCAATCATCATCTTCCATACAAGCATCTCCACCAACTCTAGATGAGGAAATGGCTCAAGAAGAAGAGGATGAAGACCAAGATGATGAGCCAACTCAAGAGTAGGACATTGATCAAGGGGGAGATGAAGATGATCAAGACAAGGAAGATGATCAAGAAATTCAACATCAAAGACCACCGCACCCAAGAGTCCACCAAGCAATTCAAAAAGATCACCCCGTCAACTCCATTCTTGGTGACATCCACAAGGGGGTAACCACTCGATCTCGAGTTGCTCATTTTTGTGAACATTACTCTTTTGTGTCTTCTATTGAGCCATACAGGATATAGGATGCACTTAGAGATCTGGACTGGGTGGTGGCAATGCAAGAGGAGGTCAACAACTTCACGAGGAATGAGATATGACATTTAGTTCCACATCCTGACCAAAATGTTGTAGGTACCAAGTGGGTATTCCGCAACAAGCAAGATGATCATGGTGTGGTGACTAGGAACAAAGCCCAACTTGTTGCCAAAAGATATTCACAAGTCGAAGGTTTGGACTTTGATGAAACCTAAGCAGCCGTAGCTAGGCTTGAATCAATTCATATATTACTTGTCTATGCTACTTACCATGGCTTTAAGTTATATCAAATGGACGTGAAGAGTGCCTTCCTCAATGGCCCTATCAAGAAAGAGGTGTATGTTGAGCAACCTCCTGGCTTTGAAGATAGTGAGTATCCTATACATGTTTATAAGCTCTCAAAGGCGCTTTATGGGCTCAAGCAAGCCCGAAGAGCATGGTATGAATGCCTGAGAGACTTTCTTATCACTAATGGCTTCAAAGTTGGTAAAGCTGACCCTACTCTTTTCACTAAAACCATTGATAAAGACTTGTTTATATGCCAAATTTATGTTGATGATATTATATTTGGGTCTACTAACAAGTCGTCTTGTGAAGAGTTTAGTAGGATTATGATACAAAATTCGAGATGTCTATGATGGGGGAGTTGAAGCAACTCCAAGAGGGCACCTTCATTTGCTAAACTAAGTACATTCAAGACATACTCAAGAAGTTTAGGATGCCATCTAGACTCCCATGGGAACCAATGGGCATCTCGACCTCGACACGGGAGGTAAATCCGCAGATCAAAAGGTATACCGGACGATGATAGGATCCTTACTCTATTTATGTGTTTCATGACTGGATATTATGCTTTCCGTATGCATGTGTGCAAGGTTCCAGGCAAATCCTAAGGAAGTTCACCTTAGGGCCGTGAAAAGAATCATGAGATACTTAGTTTACACTACTAAGTTTGGGCTATGTTACCCCAAGGGATCTACCTTTGATTTAATTGGGTATTCCAATGCTGATTATGCCAGATGTAAAATTGATAGGAAGAGCACATCAGGGACTTATCAGTTTCTAGAAAGATCTCTAGTGTCTTGGGCTTCAAAGAAACAAAACTCAGTAGCTCTATCCACCACTGAAGTCGAGTATATTACTGTAGGACATTGTTGTGCACAATTACTCTGGATGAGGCAAACACTTAGGGACTATAGCTACAAATTGAGCAAAGTCCCTCTCCTATGTGATAATGAGAGTGCAATCCGCATGGCGGACAATCCTGTTGAACACAACCACACTAAGCACATAGACATCCGGTATCACTTTTTGAGAGATCACCAACAAAAGGAGGATATCGAAATTGCTTATGTTAGCACCCACAACCAATTAGTCGATATTTTTACCAAGCCCCTAGATGAAAAGACTTTTAGCAAGCTTAGGAATGAGCTAAACATCTTAGATTCTCGGAACTTTGATTGAAATCTTGCACACATAGCTCATTTTATATACCTTTGATCATATCTCTTTCATTTGGTACAAATGCATATTTCTTATTCTTCTTGTGCTAAAGCTAAGACTAATGTGTTTCCAAGTGTATTTCTATCCTTAGTCTTAGATTGAAAGGGAAATGGAGTATTCGGCAAAGGCAAGGCTTCCACTCAACTCTGTCGGTATCATTTATCCTTTGCCCTACATATAAAATTTCATTCATATCCTTTTACTAAGGGGGAGAAAAGATTAGGCCTCTCAAGTTTCTTCATTTTGGTGCTTAATGCCAAAGGGGGAGAAATTAATAGGCCCAAAGCAAAAGGACCACACCACCACCCTGTTTTCACAAACTGTTTCACAAAGGGGAAGAAATATTCAAAGTGTTTTCAAAAACTGTTTCACAAAGGAGGAGAAATGTGGAGGAACCGCCCGAATTATTCCAGCTTAAGTGCCTAAGTCACGCCTCAGGGGCCGTAACACACTTAAATTGGAATAACCCGTCCGTCCCTCAGATCTAGTCTGATACAACCACTTAACCAGGATCAAATTCCACAATCTCACTCGAAGGTGAGTCACAGAAGAAATACAATAAAACAGGAAAACCTCAAATTAAGTACTGAATTATTACATTAATCGGAGTTTTTGAGTAGCAAATGAAGTTCACAAAATAAAGTGCAGCGGATAATCGATGTCGTCGGTATCGAGGAATTAGGCAAGGCCTAGCCCACTACTCCTCGTGCTCCTCTCCTGCCGGAGCAACATCCCACTCGACCGTCCAACCCGGTGGCAGGGTGGTAGGCCAAGTCACACCATCAACATTTCCTGAATGGTACCTGCAAAAATTGTGCCACAAGCAAGGCTGAGTATACTAATACTCAGCTAGACTTAACCGGTGTGAGGAGTCTACTCCTCTACCTCTAGACTATGCAGCTGTTTGGCTGAGGGGTTTGGTTTGCCAAAAGCACTAGCTGTTTCTAAGATCAATTTTTAGCTTTTCAAATTCTATCATCATTAACTTAGCTAGATTTGCTCCTTCTAAGCATACATGATAACAAGCATTTAGCTCAATCAACAAGTTATCTCATGTAACCACATTTCACTTCTTACTCGATGTAGTACAAGGGGTCAAGCAGTCTCATTAGCTGCGAGAAGCAGACGATTCGAATCGAGTTTTAACCTTGCAAGGTAAACCTAAACACACGGCATGTCAGGGTACTCTGACCCCACACATGACAACTGTCCCCATCGATTCCCCGTTCGCGTCCAGGCCTCACCGCCTTGGCATACAATGCTCCACTGACCCCGGCTGCCGCCGTGCAGTGACCGCACTTGTACCCACCATAGCTAGCATGGGAGACCCAGTCTCAGGTCGCATGAGGGATAAAGTCCGCGCCCGGCTTCAATCAGGTACTAGGTTTACCGGTTACCATTTTTCCCGACATGTGCTTAGTACGTTCAAAAGCTTGACTCAGGTATCCACACATTAATCCTTAATTCTTTTTCCCGTCTCATGGACAAGGCATCCTCCCTGGATCCAAGTCCATAGACCAACATATATCCCGTTATCAAGATGAATACAATCAATTCCTGACCTCGCGCGAGTGCTAGAAAAATCACTCGACTTCTACCGAGATCCTGATTAGCAAGCAGCTACTCGACCTAGCATACTAGTATTCATCTCAAAAATGAATCCTAAGTTCATGCAACTGGAGGTTTCAAGCAACTCCTACACTTAAGTGCACATTATAGTCCTACAAGCATTAAGTGTAGTAAAGTAGCATATAATAATACGGTTATGCATAAAACCGGGGCTTGCCTTCAATTGCTGGGGCTGCGGGGAGATCCTCACTGGCAGCCTCTGAAGCCTGCTCCTGGTCCTCCTATTGGACAGGTCCTTGCTCGGGAATGAGCACGTACTCTCCGTCGGCAAGATTACAGTCTAACAAATGCAATGCGTAAGATATATGCATGATATGACATGTGCTTTTAGAAATTACAACTTGAAGGTGTATGATCTTCTTGAGTTTAAACAAAGTCAACTTTACTTATGTAAGACCCTTGGGTGGTATACTTGGTAATTTGGGTTAAACTTAGCTATGGTAAGTGGTAGGTTTATTTTTGGGGTTCCACTGAATTCCTTTTAAACCTTAGCGAGAAGTGATAAGTATTTAAGTTAGACTTATTGGAGTGGGGTCTATTTCTTCTTTCCTTTTCTTTTATTCTCTTAAATGTTTTGGAGTGGGTTTGAACTACAAGTTGCTTTTATAAAATTCTAAAAATTCTGCAAACATTACAGTGGCTCGGAACTGGTGTATGTTTCTCTGTCTCAAAATTTGGGGATCAGAAAGTGAATAGTTTTCTCTGGACAAAATTATTAAATTCTAGGTCAAAAGGGGTGCTTTGAACTACAACTATTATTTAACAGTGGGTAATTCTCCAAAACTTATTTTTGCTGGCCTTTAGGTGTTATAACATGACTTGATACAAATTTCTAGTCATTAATACCTTTTAATAAATTTTCTATGGTTTTCTCAAGTTTCTAGCCAAATGGGTGCTTTCTACTACCACTATACTTGAAAAACATCAAACAACAGAGTTCTTATTTTTCTTGGTTATTATTTTGTGCAAGAGCAATCATTCTGAGATTTGGCCTCTTTTTGCTTAAGGGAAGGGGTGGTATGCATTATTTGAATTAAATGGCCTTTCTCATAAAATACTAGCAATAGGTATGGGTTTGCTTCTTTTTCATGGGTTTGCATTTTTCTCTGGTGGTTTACCTTACTATGGACTTAGCTAATATTTGGTTGCCCATTATCACATCATTAGGGGTTGTTCAAGATTTATTTGAAAAATGCCTTATTATCACTTTATATTTATTTTCCTTACTTAAAAAGTTGGGCTGAGGTGTTCTTTATTTTTGTAGTGGGGCTCTGGTGGTTGTAGGTCCACTGGATTTTTATTACTCATTTTGGTTAAAATTTTGTTACTCTAATAATTGATTTTTAGTCCAAATGAGGCTAAATAAAACATTTTGATTTAAAACTGGTCTGAACTAATAGTCTCTGTATTTTTTCTAGGTTCTCTGTCACATAAGCAAACTAGGAAAAATAATTTTACTCACTGTTCACCAATTTCTAATGCCTTTCTGGTTTTTCCTAAGTTTTGGGCAGAATAGTTTTAAATGAATAAATACATCATATTTTCCAGTGCTGGGGTTCCTACTATTTTTAAACAGTGTCTAAATGAGGTTTGAACATCTACAAATTTTCTCAAGTTCAGCACAGAAGAAAAACTAATTTTCCTTAATTAACTAGGTTTGGTAAGCTTCTTTTTTAATTTTAAACTCTAAAATTTAGAACAGAAAGTATAGGGTTTATCATTTTTAAATGATAGTTCATAATATTCAGGAGCTAACTAAATTAGTTTGACAATTTTTTATGAAGAATTCATCAAGTTATGGGTTTTCTAAGTTCTCTGGTCATTTTAAAAAGATTAACAGAATTGGTTTAATGAAAATCCACTTTGCACTGGGGTCCCTGGTGGGTTTTTAAGTTTTCCTCGCGGATCAGTCCTTAGGCTACTATTCACACGAGTCACTGACGTTACAGAAAACCCCTCGGGTTCTACAAATCCTAACCCGAGGTCCTTCTTCTAACTTAAACAGTAACCACGGCGGAAGAAAGGGCGGAGGGGCTTACCGGCGGCGAGATGGCTCCGGTGAAGTGGTCGAGGACGTAGGGGAGGTCTCGGGGATCACAACGAGGTGCGGGTCGCCGTCGGAGATGGCCGGAGTCGGTCGGTCCACGCGCGCAGGCAGGGATGCTCGTCGGCGGCGAGGAGTTCGGCCGGGTCACGGCGAGATAGAGCAATTGGATGGGGTCAGAGAGGTTCACGGGGTGCCAGAGAAGATATGGGTGCAAGGAATTGGTCGGAAACTCACTGGTTAGCTTGGTCCATGCGCGGCGGCGGAAGACCGAAGTCCGGTGAGGTCGATCTCGAGCCTCCGGTGAAGTCCGGCCTGGTCCGAGGGCTTGGCGAGCTTCACGGGCTACTGGTGGAGCTAGCCGAAGCACTAGCTCGACTCGAGGGTGGTTGGAGTGGGTTGGCCACGGCGGCCGAAGCTCTGGCGGCAATGGCGGGCGGAATTGAGCTCGCTGGAGCTAAGGAGAGGTGGCTGGCCGGTGAGGTTGAGCGCGGGGTGAAGTGAGGCACGCCTGGGGAGGCTTTATAGGCACGGCGCGGTGCACGGGCGGTCATGGACCGGCGAGCGTGCGCGGGCGTGCACTGGGAGGCGCGGTGCGCGAACGGGCGTGAACCGGGGTGTCAGCCACGGTCGAACACGTGTTCCCGTTGCCTCTGCCCATGTTCAAGCGCCGATTGGGTGCAAATCTTCACGAATTTGGGCAAGATCGCTGTGAAGGATTTGTTCACCTGACCAAGCTTTGTCTTTTGTGTATGGACGTCGCGCGGTTTTAGGCTAGGGACAGGGAGTTGTAGCGTCACCAAGGTGCCAGTGTCAGAATGCCTGGTCCCGAGGTCAAACTGCGCCAAAACCGTGTCAAATGAATTTGGTTTTTGTTCAAACTTTTCCAGGACGTGTTCAAGGGAATTTGGCACAACTTTGATTTTTGGACCTCCTGGCTTTGGGTTTTGAAAAATAGAGAACGCAGTTGATCTTTGGGAAGGGGTCTGAATTTCAGAAATTCAGAAATCTGAATTTCTCCAAGAGTTTATAGTCCAAGGGCTGATTGGGGAATTATTTGAGTTATTTTGGCTAAGCTTTCTCAACCTTTCTTGTTGCTTATTAAATATACTTTAATTTTCATAATTGGCTCAAGTCATAATTTTAAATTTTTCATACCCTTTTCCTTATTTTCTTGAATTTTGCTCATGGGGCTTACTTAGGGTTTTTATTAGGGTTACACATTCTTGCCTTCTTAAAGGTCTCCATTGTTTGTGAAAGTCGCCTAGAGGGGGGGTGAATAGGGCGAAACTGAAAATCTCAAAAATAATCACAACTACAAGCTGGGTTAGCGTTAGAAATATAATAGAGTCCGCGAGAGAGGGCGCAAAACAAATCGCAAGCGAATAATAAAGTGAGACACGCGGATTTGTTTTACCGAGGTTCGGTTCTTTCAAACCTACTCCCCGTTGAGGAGGCCACAAAGGCCGGGTCTCTTTCAACCCTTCCCTCTCTCAAACGGTCCCTCGGACCGAGTGAGGTTCTCTTTCTCAAATCACTTGGGAATCAAACTTCCCGCAAGGACCACCACACAATTGGTGTATCTTGCCTCAATTACAAGTGAGTGTTTGATCACAAGAAAGAATGCCAAAGAAAAAGAAGCGATCCAAGCGCAAGAGCTCAAATGAACACTACAAATCACTCTCTCTAGTCACTAGGGCTTTGTGTGGAGTTGGGAGAGGATTTGATCTCTTTTGGTGTGCTTTGCAATGAATGCTAGCTCTTGTATAGTGGTTGGAAGCTGGAAAACTTGGATGCAATGAATGGTGGGGTGGTTGGGGTATTTATAGCCCCAACCACCAAAAGTGGCCATTGGGAGGCTGTCTGTTCGATGGCTCACCGGACAGTCCGGTGCCCCCGCCACATCATCAATGCCGTTGGATTCTAACCGTTGGAGCTTCTGACTTCTGGGCCCGCCTGGATGTCCGGTGCACACCGGACATCTCCTGTTCATTGTCCGGTGCGCCAGTATGGGCGCGCCTGACTTCTGCGCGCGCAGAGCGCGCATTGAATGCGCCGCAGGTAGCCGTTGGCGCCGAAATAGCCGTTGCTCCGTGGTTACACCGGACAGTCCGGTGCACACCGGACATGTCCGGTGAATTATAGCGGAGCGGCTGCTGCGCGATCCCGAGGCTGGCGAGTTGCGGAGGCCGCGCTTCCTTGGAGCACCGGACACTGTCCGGTGTACACCGGACAGTCCGGTGAATTATAGCGGAGCGACTTGAGAAATTCCCGAAGGTGGCGAGTTCGAGTTGGAGTCCTCTGGTGCACCGGACACTGTCCGGTGTACACCAGACAGTCCGGTGCCTCCAAACCAGAGGTGCCTTCGGTTGCCTCTTTGCTCCTTTGTTGAATCCAAAACTTGATCTTTTTATTGGCTGAGTGTGAACCTTTTGTACCTGTATAACTTATACACTAGAGCAAACTAGTTAGTCCAATATTTGTGTTGGGCAATTCAACCACCAAAATTATTTAGGGACTAGGTGTAAGCCTAATTCCCTTTCAATCTCCCCCTTTTTGGTGATTGATGCCAACACAAACCAAAGCAAATATAGAAGTGCATAATTGAACTAGTTTGCATAATGTAAGTGCAAAGGTTGCTTGGATTTGAGCCAATATAAATACTTACATGATGCGCATGGATTGTTTTCTTTGTTTTTGACATATTGGACCATATTTGCACCACAAGTTTTGTTTTTGCAAACTCTTTTGTAAATTCTTTTCAAAGTCCTTTTGCAAGATAGTCAAAGGTAAATGAATAAGATTTTGCAAAGCATTTTCAAGTTTTGAAATTTTCTTCCTTTGTTCCAAATGCTTTTCCTTTGACTAAACAAAACTCCCCCTCAAGAAAAGTCTCCTCTTAGTGTTCAAGAGGGTTTTAAGACATTAATTTTGAAAATACTACTTGCTCCCCCTTTAGAGCACAAAGATATACCAATTTTGAAATTTTTCATCCGATTGACAAACATTAGTTTTAAAATTAGGGTGGTGGTGCGGTCCTTTTGCTTTGGACTCATATTTTCTCCCCCTTTGGCATGAATCGCCAAAAACGGAATTATTAGAGCCCTTAGAAGTACTTTCTCCTCCTTTGGTCATAAAATAAATGAGTGAAGATTATACCAACGTTGGAGAGTGATGCGGAGCGACGGCGAAGGATGAGTAGTAGAGCGGAGTGGAAGCCTTTGTCTTCGCCGAAGACTCCAATTCCCTTTCAATATACCTATGACTTGGTTTGGAATACACTTGAAAACACATTAGTCATAGCATATAAAAGAGACATGATCACAGGTATTCTTATGAGCTATGTGTGCAAGTTTAGCAAAAGAAATTCCTAGAATCAAGAATATTAAGCTCATGCCTAAGTCTGGTAAAAGATTGTTCATCAAGTGGCTTGGTAAAGATATCGGCTAATTGATCTTTAGTGTTAATGTATGAAATCTCGATATCCCCCTTTTGTTGGTGATCCCGAAGAAAATGATACCGAATGGCTATGTGTTTACTGCGGCTATGCTCAACGGGATTATCCGCCATGCGGATTGCACTCTCATTATCACATAGCAGAGGGACTTTGGTTAATTTGTAACCGTAGTCTCGCAGGGTTTGCCTCATCCAAAGCAATTGCGCGCAACAATGGCCTGCGGCAATATACTCGGCTTCGGCGGTAGAAAGAGCGACCGAATTTTGCTTCTTTGAAGCCCATGACACCAAGGATCTTCCCAAGAACTGGCAAGTCCCCGATGTGCTCTTCCTATTAATCTTACACCCCGCCCAATCTGCATCCGAATAACCAATCAAATCAAAAGTGGATCCCCGAGGGTACCAAAGCCCAAACTTAGGAGTATAAGCCAAATATCTCAAGATTCGTTTTACGGCCGTAAGGTGTGATTCCTTAGGGTCGGCTTGGAATCTTGCACACATGCATACGGAAAGCATAATGTCCGGTCGAGATGCACATAAATAAAGCAATGAACCAATCATCGACCGGTATACCTTTTGATCCACGGACTTACCTCCCGTGTCGAGGTCGAGATGCTCATTTGTTCCCATGGGAGTCTTGATGGGTTTGGCATCCTTCATTCCAAACTTGCTTAGAATGTCTTGAGTATACTTTGTTTGGCAAATGAATGTGCCCTCTTGGAGTTGTTTGACTTGAAATCCTAGAAAATACTTCAACTCCCCCATCATAGACATCTTGAATTTCTGTGTCATGATCCTACTAAATTCTTCACATGTAGATTTGTTAGTAGACCCAAATATAATATCATCAACATAAATTTGGCATACAAACAAATCATTATCAAGTGTTTTGGTGAATAAGGTAGGATCGGCTTTGCCGACTTTGAAGCCATTTGCAATAAGGAAATCTCTAAGGCATTCATACCATGCTCTTGGGGCTTGCTTGAGCCCATAAAGCGCCTTAGAGAGCCTATAAACATGGTTAGGGTACTCACTGTCTTCAAAGCCGGGAGGTTGCTCAACATAGACCTCCTCCTTGATTGGTCCATTGAGGAAGGCACTCTTCACGTCCATTTGATAAAGCTTGAAGCCATGGTAAGTAGCATAGGCCAATAATATGCGAATTGACTCAAGCCTAGCTACGGGTGCATAGGTTTCACCAAAATCCAAACCTTCGACTTGTGAATACCCCTTGGCCACGAGTCGAGCTTTGTTCCTTGTCACCACACCATGCTAGTCTTGCTTGTTGCGGAAGACCCACTTGGTTCCTACAACATTTTGATTAGGACGTGGAACTAAATGCCATACCTCATTCCTTGTGAAATTGTTGAGCTCCTCTTGCATCGCCATCACCCAATCCGAATCTTGAAGTGCTTCCTCTACCCTGTGTGGCTCAATAGAGGAAACAAAAGAGTAATGTTCACAAAAATGTGCAACACGAGATCGAGTAGTTACCCCCTTATGAATGTCGCCGAGGATGGTGTCGACGGGGTGATCTCGTTGTATTGCTTGGTGGACTCTTGGGTGTGGCGGCCTTGGTTGTTCATCCTCCTTGTCTTCATCATTTGCATCTCCCCCTTGATCGTTGCCGTCATTTTGAGGTGGCTCATCTTCTTGATCTTCTTGTTCAACATCTTGAGCCTCATCTTCAATTTGAGTTGGTGGAGATGCTTGCATGGAGGAGGATGGTTGATCTTGTGCATGTGGAGGCTCTTCGGATTCCTTAGGACGCACATCCCCAATGGACATGTTCCTTAGCGCTATGCATGGAGCCTGTTCTTCACCTATCTCATCAAGATCAACATGCTCTACTTGAGAGCCGTTAGTCTCATCAAACACAACGTCACAAGAAACTTCAACAAGTCCTGAGGACTTGTTAAAGACTCTATATGCCCTTGTGTTTGAGTCATATCCTAGTAAAAAGCCTTCTACAGTTTTAGGAGCAAATTTACATTTTCTACCTCTTTTAACAAGTATAAAACATTTGCTACCAAAAACTCTAAAATATGAAATATTTGGCTTTTTACCGGTTAGGAGTTCATAGGATGTCTTCTTGAGGATTCGGTGAAGATATAACCGGTTGATGGCGTAGCAAGCGGTGTTGACCGCTTCGGCCCAAAACCGATCCGGTGTCTTGTACTCATCAAGCATGGTTCTTGCCATGTCCAATAGAGTTCGATTCTTCCTCTCCACTACACCATTTTGTTGTGGAGTGTAGGGAGAAGAGAACTCATGCTTGATGCCCTCCTCCTCAAGGAAGCCTTCAATTTGAGAGTTCTTGAACTCCGTCCCATTGTCGCTTCTAATTTTCTTGATCCTTAAGCCGAACTCATTTTGAGCCCGTCTCAAGAATCCCTTTAAGGTCTCTTGGGTATGAGATTTGTCCTGCAAAAAGAACACCCAAGTGAAGCGAGAATAATCATCCACAATAACTAGACAGTACTTACTCCCGTCAATGCTTATGTAAGCGATCGGGCCGAATAGGTCCATGTGTAGGAGCTCCAGTGGCCTGTCACTAGTCATGATGTTCTTGTGTGGATGATGAGTGCCAACTTGCTTCCCGGCTTGGCATGCGCTACAAATCCTGTCTTTCTCAAAATGAACATTGGTTAGTCCTAAAATGTGTTCTCCCTTTAGAAGCTTGTGAAGATTCTTCATTCCAACATGGGCTAGTCGGCGGTGCCAGAGCCAACCCAAGTTAGTCTTAGCAACCAAGCAAGTGTCGAGTTCAGCTCTATCAAAATCTACCAAGTATAGCTGACCCTCTAACACTCCCTTAAATGCTATTGAATCATCACTTCTTCTAAAGACAGTAACACCTATATCAGTAAATAGACAGTTGTAGCCCATTTGACATAATTGGGATACGGAAAGCAAATTGTAATCTAAAGAATCTACAAGAAAAACATTGGAAATAGTATGGTCAGGTGATATAGCAATTTTACCCAATCCTTTGACCAAACCTTGATTTCCATCCCCGAATGTGATAGCTCGTTGGGGATCTTGGTTTTTCTCATATGAGGAGAACATCTTTTTCTCCCCTGTCATGTGGTTTGTGCACCCGCTGTCGAGTATCCAACTTGAACCCCCGGATGCATAAACCTACAAAACAATTTTAGTTCTTGACTTTAGGTACCCAAACGGTTTTGGGTCCTTTAGCATTAGAAACAAGAACTTTGGGTACCCAAACACAAGTCTTTGATCCCTTGTGTTTGCCCCCAACAAATTTGGCAACTACCTTGCCGGATTTGCTAGTAAGCACATAAGAAGCATCAAAAGTTTTAAATGAAATAGCATGATCATTTGATGCATTAGGAGTTTTCTTTCTAGGAAACTTGGCACGGGTTGGTTGCCTAGAACTAGATGTCTCACCCTTATACATAAAAGCATGATTAGGGCCAGAGTGAGACTTCCTAGAATGAATTTTCCTAATTTTGCTCTCAGGATAACCGGCAGGGTATAAAATGTAACCCTCGTTATCTTGAGGCATGGGAGCCTTGCCCTTAACAAAGTTAGACAAGTTCTTAGGAGGGGCATTAAGTTTGACATTGTCTCCCCTTTGGAAGCCAATGCCATCCTTGATGCCAGGGCGTCTCCCATTATAGAGCATACTTCTAGCAAATTTAAACTTTTCATTTTCTAAGTTATGCTCGGCAATTTTAGCGTCTAATAATGCTATATGATCATTTTGTTGTTTAATTAAAGCCATGTGATCATGAATAGCATTGATATCAACATCTCTACATCTAGTGCAAATAGAAGTGTGCTCAACGGTAGATGTAGATGGTTTGCAAGATTTTAATTCAACAACCTTAGCATGCAACATATCATTCTTAGTTCTAAGGTCGGAAATTGTAATATTGCAAACATCTAATTCTTTAGCCTTAGCAATTAATTTCTCATTCTCATTTCTAAGGCTAGCAATGGAAACATTCAACTCATCAATCCTAGCAAGCAAATCAACATTATCATTTCTAGGATAGGAAGTTGAATCAATACGAACATGAGAATCAACCTTAGCAATTAAATTAGCATTTTCATTTCTAAGGTTGGCAATAGTGTCATGGCAAGTGCTTAGCTCACTAGATAATTTGTTACATTTTTCTACCTCTAGAGCATAAGCATTTTTAACCTTAACATGTTTCTTATTTTCCTTGATTAGGAAGTCCTCTTGGGAGTCCAAGAGATCGTCCTTTTCATGGATGGCACTAATTAGCTCATTTAATTTTTCTTTTTGTTCCATGTTAAGGTTGGCAAAAAGGATACGCAAATTATCTTCCTCACCACTAGCATTATCATCACTAGAAGATTCATATTTAGTGGAGGAGTTAGATTTAACCTTCTTCCTTTTGCCGTCCTTTGCCATGAGGCACTTATGGCCGACGTTGGGGAAGAGGAGTCCCTTGGTGACGGCGATGTTGGCGGCGTCCTCGTCGGAGGAGGACTCGGTGGAGCTCTCGTCGGAGTCCCATTCCAGGCAAACATGGGCATCGCCGCCCTTCTTCTTGTAGTACTTCTTTTTTTCTCTCCTCTTTCCCTTCTTGTCGTCGCCCCTGTCACTGTCACTAGACATAGGACATTTTGCAATAAAATGACCGGGCTTACCACATTTGTAGCACACTTTCTTGGAGCGGGGTTTGTAGTCCTTCCCCCTCCGTTGCTTGAGGATTTGGCGAAAGCTTTTGATGATTAAAGCCATCTCCTCATTGTCGAGCTTGGAGGCGTCAATTGGTTGTCTACTTGGTATAGACTCCTCCTTCTTCTCTTCCGTTGCCTTGAAGGCCACCGGTTGCGCCTCGGACGTGGAGGGATCATCAAGCTCGTTGATCTTCTTTGAGCCCTTGATCATACATTCAAAGCTCACAAAATTCCCGATAACTTCCTCGGGGGTCATTAGTGGATATCTAGGATTACCACGAATTAATTGAACTTGAGTGGGGTTAAGGAAAATAAGAGCTCTTAAAATAACCTTAACCACCTCGTGGTCATCCCACTTTTTGCTCCCGAGGTTGCGCACTTGGTTCACCAAGGTCTTGAGCCGATTGTACATATCTTGTGGCTCCTCCCCTTGGCGAAGACGGAAGCGACCGAGCTCCCCCTCGATCGTTTCCCGCTTGGTGATCTTGGTGAGTTCATCACCCTCGTGCGCGGTCTTGAGTAGGTTCCAAATCTCCTTTGCATTCTTCAACCCTTGCACTTTGTTGTATTCCTCCTTGCTTAAAGAGGCGAGGAGTATGGTTGTGGCTTGGGAGTTGAAGTGCTCGATTTGGGCCACTTCGTCCGTATCATAATCCTCATCCCCTACAGAAGGTACCTGTGCTCCAAACTCAACAACATTCCATATACTTTTGTGGAGTGAGGTTAGATGAAATTTCATTAAATCACTCCACCTAGCATAATCTTCGCCATCAAAAGTTGGCGGTTTGCCTAATGGAACGGAAAGTAATGGAGTATGTCTAGATGTACGGGGATAGTGTAAGGGGATCTTACTAAACTTCTTGCGCTCTTGGCGCTTAGAAGTTACGGACGGTGCATCGGAGTCGGAGGTGGATGTTGATGAAGTGTCGGTCTCGTAGTAGACCACCTTCCTCATCCTCTTGTGCTTGTCGCCTTTCCGATGCGACTTGTGAGAAGAAGATTTTTCCTTCTTGTCTTTGTGGTGAGAAGAGGAAGATCTTTTCTCCTTCCGTTTGGAGGAGTCCTTCTTCTTCTCCCTCCTCTTGGTGCGGGACTCTTCCGATGAAGTGCTCCCTTGGCTTGTAGTGGGCTTGTCGCCGGTCTCCATCTCCCTCTTGGTGTGATCTCCCGACATCACTTCGAGCGGTTAGGCTCTAATGAAGCACCGGGTTCTGATACCAATTGAAAGTCGCCTAGAGGGGGGGTGAATAGGGCGAAACTGAAAATATCAAAAATAATCACAACTACAAGCTGGGTTAGCGTTAGAAATATAATAGAGTCCGCGAGAGAGGGCGCAAAACAAATCGCAAGCGAATAATAAAGTGAGACACGCGGATTTGTTTTACCGAGGTTCGGTTCTTTCAAACCTACTCCCCGTTGAGGAGGCCACAAAGGCCGGGTCTCTTTCAACCCTTCCCTCTCTCAAACGGTCCCTCGGACCGAGTGAGGTTCTCTTTCTCAAATCACTTGGGAATCAAACTTCCCGCAAGGACCACCACACAATTGGTGTCTCTTGCCTCAATTACAAGTGAGTGTTTGATCACAAGAAAGAATGCCAAAGAAAAAGAAGCGATCCAAGCGCAAGAGCTCAAATGAACACTACAAATCACTCTCTCTAGTCACTAGGGCTTTGTGTGGAGTTGGGAGAGGATTTGATCTCTTTTGGTGTGCTTTGCAATGAATGCTAGCTCTTGTATAGTGGTTGGAAGCTGGAAAACTTGGATGCAATGAATGGTGGGGTGGTTGGGGTATTTATAGCCCCAACCACCAAAAGTGGCCGTTGGGAGGCTGTCTGTTCGATGGCTCACCGGACAGTCCGGTGCACACCGGACATGTCCGGTGCCCCCGCCACATCATCAATGCCGTTGGATTCTGACCGTTGGAGCTTCTGACTTCTGGGCCCGCCTGGATGTCCGGTGCACACCGGACATCTCCTGTTCATTGTCCGGTGCGCCAGTATGGGCGCGCCTGACTTCTGCGCGCGCAGAGCGCGCATTGAATGCGCCGCAGGTAGCCGTTGGCGCCGAAATAGCCGTTGCTCCGTGGTTACACCGTACAGTCCGGTGCACACCGGACATGTCCGGTGAATTATAGCGGAGCGGCTGCTGCGCGATCCCGAGGCTGGCGAGTTGCGGAGGCCGCGCTTCCTTGGAGCACCGGACACTGTCCGGTGTACACCGGACAGTCCGGTGAATTATAGCGGAGCGGCTTGAGAAATTCCCGAAGGTGGCGAGTTCGAGTTGGAGTCCTCTGGTGCACCGGACACTGTCCGGTGTACACCGGACAGTCCGGTGCCTCCAAACCAGAGGTGCCTTCGGTTGCCTCTTTGCTCCTTTGTTGAATCCAAAACTTGATCTTTTTATTGGCTGAGTGTGAACCTTTTGTACCTGTATAACTTATACACTAGAGCAAACTAGTTAGTCCAATATTTGTGTTGGGCAATTCAACCACCAAAATTATTTAGGGACTAGGTGTAAGCCTAATTCCCTTTCAGTTTGATCATGATACTTTTAAGCACATGCTTGGTGAATTCCTTCTTACTTAAGTTAATTTGATGCTCATGCTTACTTTGGTTCACATAAAATGATGGTTCTTGGGTTGGCACTTTGAGAGAAACCCTAGGTGACACTGGGGTGTCACAGCCTTCCCCCTTAAAGGAATCTCGTCCCGAGATTCGGGCCAGAGTCCTTCCAGGGTGAAGCGAAGGGTGAGACTTATAGGAAATGGGTGATTATTGCTATTATTAAGGTAAAACTGCTCTTTGAATGTCATTCTCTTTGCAACTTCAGAAGGAAGTCCTTTTTAAGTTTTACTTCATAATTACTTCATTCTGAATTAAAATCATATTTTTGAAAATTAGATTCGAAGGGTAGGGGGAGGGGTTGGGGGTGATTACGTACCTGCTTCCTTAGGTAGGCAATCGGGGAAGTTGGATCTCAGGAATTCCTCGGTTTCCCAAGTAGCTTCTTCCTCTGAGTGATTACTCCACTGGACCTTGTACATCTTGATCGATTTAGCCCGAGTTGATCTTTCCTTGCAATCCAGAATCTTGGAGGGGTACTCTTGGTACGATAGATCTGGCTCTATCTCCAATTCTGGCTCTGCTATGATCTCGGTCGGCAATCGAACACACTTCTTTAGCTGAGATACATGGAATACACTGTGAATGGCAGACATCTTTGAAGGTAACTTCAGCTTGTATGCCACGGGTCCACATGCTTCTATGATCTCATAAGGTCCAATGTAACGAGGGGCTAGCTTGCCTTTGATCCCAAACCTCTGCACTCCCTTGGTGGGTGATACCTTGAGGTATACAAAACTTCTCACCTCGAACTGGAGAGGTTTCCTTCTTTTATCATGGTAACTCTTCTGCCTGGCCTGAGCAGCTTCTAGATTCTTCCTGATTAGTTTGACCTTCCTTTCGGCTTCAGTCACTAAGTCAGGTCCAAAAACTTCTCTTTCTCCAGGTTGAGACCAATTGAGCGGTGTCCTGCACCTTCTTCCATAGAGAGCTTCAAAAGGTGCCATCTTTAGGCTGGATTGATAACTATTGTTATAAGCAAACTCTGCCAAGGAGAGGTGCTTATCCCAGTTTTTGCCACTATCGATCGCACAAGCTCTCAGCATATCCTCCAGGATTTGGTTTACCCTTTCCGTCTGACCATCAGTCTGTGGGTGGTAAGCTGAACTCCTGATTAGCTTGGTTCCCAAAGACTCTTGCAATTGTTCCCAAAATCTGGCAACAAATTGGGCTCCTCGGTCAGAAACAATGGTCCGAGGTAATCCGTGCAAACACACGATCCGGTCAATATACAATTCTGCATACTTCTGAGCCTTATCAGTGGTGTGCACAGGAAGAAAATGTGCCACTTTTGTCAATCGGTCCACAATAACCCAAATGGAATCATGATGACGAGAGGTGTTGAGCAGACCCACAATGAAATCCATGCTGATGTCATCCCACCTCCACGAAGGTATGGACAGTGGTTGCAAAGCTCCAGCTGACTTCAAGTGGCTTGCCTTTATCCTCTGACAGGTGTCACATTCTGATACATACTGGGCTATCTCCCTCTTCATTCTGGTCCACCAGTACAAAGGCTTCAGATCATGGTACATCTTGGTGCTTCCCGGATGCATAGAGAATTTGGAGAGATGAGCCTCATCCAAAATTTTCCTCTTGAGATCCTGGTCCTTAGGAATCACCAATCTGCTTTTGAACCATAACACACCCTTTTCATCTTGGCGGAAACAATTGTACTTTTCAACCTTCTGATGGAGATTCTTCTTGATAATCTGCACTCCCTTGTCACTGAGCTGGGCCATGATGATTTGGTCTTGCAAAGCTGGCTCAACAGAAATGTGAGACAAAGAACCAGAAGGAATTACTTCAATTTGCATCTTGCTCAACTCATCACACAAGGTGTTAATGCGAGAATCCATCAGAATACAATTGCATTGCAACTTCCGACTCAAGGCATCTGCTACCACATTAGCTTTTCCTGGGTGATAATGTACCTCCAGGTCATAATCCTTGATCAGCTCTAGCCATCTTCTCTGCCTCATGTTGAGATCAGCCTGAGTAAAAATATACTTAAGGCTCTTATGATCAGTGAAGATGTTGCAGTGGGTTCCCATTAGATAGTGCCTCCACATCTTTAATGCATGAACCACTTCTGCCAACTCGAGGTCATGAGTGGGATAGTTTTGCTCATGAGGCCTGAGTGCTCTTGAGGCATAAGCAATGACTCAGTTGTCTTGCATCAGGACACAACCTAGCCCGGTGCCAGAGGCATCGCAGTATACATCAAAAGGCTTGCTGCTGTCGGGTTGCGCCAATACTGGAGCTGTGGTCAGATGCTGCCTTAATGCATGGAAGGCATCTTCGCACTTCTGACTCCAAACAAATTTGACTTCTTTCTTCAGCAACTCAGTTATAGGCTTCGCAATTCGAGAGAAGTCCGGAATAAATCTTCGGTAATAACCAGCTAATCCCAGAAAACTCCGAATCTGGCGAACAGTTGTTGGTGGCTTCCAGTTCATCACCTCTTGCACTTTATCAGGATCAACAGCTATTCTAGCCTGAGAGATAGTGTGACCCAAGAATTTGATTTCCTTCAGCCAAAAATCACACTTGGATAACTTGGCATAAAGGTGGTGCTCTCGCAGACGTTGAAGCACTACATGCAAATGCCCGGCATGTTCTTCTTCGTTCTTTGAGTACACCAAAATGTCATCGATGAAAACCACCACGAATTTGTCCAATTCCGGCATGAAAACAGAATTCATCAGATACATGAAATATGCTGGTGCATTTGTCAGCCCGAATGACATCACCAAGAATTCATATAGCCCATATCTGGTTGAAAATGTCGTCTTCGGAATATCACTCGCTCGTATCTTGATCTGATGGTAGCCAGAGCGAAGGTCTATCTTGGAAAACACCTTGGCCCCGACCAACTGGTCAAAGAGAACATCAATACGAGGCAAAGGATACTTGTTCTTGATAGTTACCGCATTAAGAGGGCGGTAATCTATACACAGCCTCAAGCTTTCATCCTTCTTCTTCACAAACAGTGCTGGACATCCCCAAGGCGAAGTGCTTGGGCGAATAAATCCCTTATCCAGCAACTCTTGCAATTGCTTCTTCAATTCTGCCAACTCGGCGGGTGGCATTCGGTAAGGCCTCTTGGAAATTGGGGTCGTTCCCGGTTGCAATTCGATGACGAATTCAATATCCCGGTCCGGTGGCATTCCTGGCAATTCGTCAGGGAAGACATCTGCATACTCAAAGACCACTGGGATCTTCTTCAGAGGTAACTCCGTCATAGAGAAAGCACATGACTGAGTAGAGCCTCGACTAGGCAGAATTAAGGCGAAGTTCTCGCAGAACGAAGAATTAACTTCCACGGTACGGCTGGCTACATCAAGCACAACTTGGTGCAAGGTCATCCAATTTGCTCCTAGAATAATGTCCACATTTTCCAATCCCAACACAAGAAGAGTGGTTTTGACAATGTGGCTTCCCAGTTGAATAGGCACACTTTGGTTTAATTGATTAGTTGCAATTTTACCCCCTGGTGTGACTATCATGAATGACCCTTTAGAGTGAGAGAATGGCAGTTTACATTTAGCACTGAACTTTTGGCTAATGAAACTATGAGATGCACCAGAATCAAACAGAATTAAAGCAGGTTGATTATAAACTGAAAAGATACCGGTCATGATAGGAGCTCCTTCAGGTACTTCCTCTAGAGTAGTGAAGTTGAGCTTCCCTTGCTTGACTTGCACCTTTTGCTTTCTTCCCTTGTCTTGATTTGGTGCTGGCATCTGCCTCTGCTGGTTCCTAGGACAATTCTTGGCATAGTGGCCCACATTGCCACAAGTGAAACACTTGTTCCCATTGCCCTGGCAGAACTGCTGCTGCTGCGGAGGCTGATTGTTCCTTGGGGCGGGAGCTGGGAAGCGGTTGGGTGCCGGCTGCTGCTGCTGAGGTGGCCTGATCACCCATCTGCCTGCCTGCTGCTGAAAACCCCTGCTCTGATTGTGAGAAACAATCCGGAACCTCTGAGCCTGAGCGGATGGTGCTGCCATTGGTGCCTTTCTCTTCTTCTCTGCCCGGTGAGCAACAATGCAATCCTCCTAGGAGATGGCCATGTTGACCAACTCATTGAAGCTATCAGCCCGGACAGTGTTGAGTCGTTCCCGCAGCTTGGTATTGAGACCCCTGCGGAAGCGATCCCTCTTCTTCTCATCAGAATCAGCATGATACCCTGCATACTGGCATAAGTCGTTGAAGGCTTGCGCATACTGCAGCACCGTGCGGGTTCCTTGATTAAGGGCCAGAAATTCATTCAACTTCCGATCAAGAATGCCAGCTGGGATGTGGTGTCCTCTGAAGGCAGTCTTGAATTCCTCCCAAGACACCTCACGATCAGCGGGGAGCATAGCACAGAAGTGATCCCACCAAGTCCGAGCAGATCCGCGAAGCTGCTGCGCGGCGAAGCGGGTCTTGGTAGTATTAGGGCAGTCTCCTATGAGGAGGGGAAACTTGGACTCGACGACGCGAAGCCATACGTCGGCGTCCAACGGATCCTCTGCCTTGGTGAACAAGGGCGGCTGCGTGCTCAGAAACTCCTGGTATGTTGCCATAGCCGGAGGTCGCTGATGCTGGCCTCCACCATGCTGCTGAGGGTGGGGCTGGCGCTGCAAGATCTATCGCAGAATCTCATTCTACTGGGCCATCAGCTCCTGCACTGTGGGAGCTGGAGGAGGTGGCGGGGGAACCTGCTCGTTATGCCCGCGACGCTGCCTAGCTGCCATCTGAAAATAGAGATTGTCGCCATTGTTATCCCAACTCACAGTTTCGAACGATAAGATAGCATCTCATATGGAAGGAAAAAATGCCATAATCATAATATTAGGTTCGAAATGAAGATAGCATGGTGACAAATATCCCACAGATTTCAAAAGTTCACAGGGTTACATCGATCAGGGGAAGGTACCCATAAGCTTAGTCCAAAATCTGACACTACTAAGCTCGCATAGGTTTCTATCCGCCTAAAGGTGTCGAAGTGACTGCTTAACCCTGAGGGGTGGAAGCGACACTGGATACGGGTGAAGGTGGCATCACGGAGGTAGTCCCATTGGCACCAGGGGCTGGTCCTAGCTCCTCGGGAGCCTCTTCTCCCTCGCTTCCGGCTTCATTGGCCTCCATCTCCAGGTGGTGCATGTCCAAGTGGTCATTCGCCTCTTCGAGTTCCCTCTGCACATCGTGAAGCTGGTTCTCCAAGACATCAATAGTGTTGTCTCGGGTCTCCACTTGCCGCTCCAAGGTGGCAATGCGCTGGCTCAGCCTCTCCACCTGCAGATCCTTCTCTACCAACTCGGTGGATAGATCGACCACAAAATCTTCTCGACTGTCGAGAGTGAGCTTGGCAGTCTGAGCGGTGTTAGCAAGGAGTGCCATAGCATCGCTCTGAAGGGCCTGAAGGCGGTACAGCGCACTCATGCATTGAACAGTGACCCTCCCAACCAAGTCAGGATACATTGCCCACACATCCTTTACATGGCTCACGCGGTTACACCACATGGGATCATCCTTCTTCTCAGCAGGGAAGAGTCCCAAGGGGTGCATCACCATCTCCAGGGGATGGTAGCCACAAAAAGTCGTCAAAGTCTTCATGGCTGCTGCTTCGACGGTGTTGTCCGTCCTGAGTCCAATTGTCTCAGAATCAAGAGAACGCCAACCCGGCTGAAGGGGATGAGCCTCCAAGGTCAGCCAGACTCGACAACAAGGTACCCGATGCTCCTCATACAACTGCACCGTGTACAAAGGGGGCGTAGGGTAACCGGCGGAGTTAAGCACTTCCCACAAGATGGAAGGAAAGCCATCGCGAGAAAGGAAGTCAGAACTGAAACAAGAGTCTCCTCCACTGGCGGGGGTGGGTGAATTCATCTGCGGAAGGGAATCAAAGGTAAAGATTATGGTGGAAGAAAAGAAAAAGAGAGCCCAGATGGTTTAAAGAGAGTGGGTTAGCTCAAATTTTAATTTCCTCTTTGTATTTTATAATGCATGCATGCTGGAAGTAACGTTGCCTCTCAAAAGAAAATAGGGTGCTTTTTAGAGCATCCTTAAAATATAAGTACTGGCCCACGGGGCCTAATTAGTTAGCCACCTGTTTCTCCCTCTATGCCTAAGGTCTTTCGTCCTAGGTCTAGCGGTCTAGTCCTGACGATCCATAGCAGTTTCTAGTCAAGTTTTAAATTTTGAAAATTGGTATTCATGGTTTATTGTCCTTCTCTATGGTGGAATTTGCTCCGATACCAGCTGTGGTGGAACCGCCCGAATTATTCTAGCTTAAGTGCCTAAGTCACGCCTCAGGGGCCGTAACACACTTAAATCGGAATAATCCGTCCGTCCCTCAGATCTAGTCTGATACAGCCACTTAACCAAGATCAAATTCCACAATCTCACTCGAAGGTGAGTCACAGAAGAAATACAATAAAACAGGAAAACCTCAAATTAAGTACTGAATTATTACATTAATCGGAGTTTTTGAGTAGCAAATGAAGTTCACAAAATAAAGTGCAGCGGATAATCGATGTCGTCGGTATCGAGGAATTGGGCAAGGCCTAGCCCACTACTCCTCGTGCTCCTCTCCTGCCGGAGCAACATCCCACTCGACCGTCCAACCCGGTGGCAGGGTGGTAGGCCAAGTCACACCATCAACCATTTCCTAAATGGTACCTGCAAAAATTGTGCCACAAGCAAGGCTGAGTATACTAATACTCAGCTAGACTTAACCGGTGTGAGGAGTCTACTCCTCTACCTCTAGACTATGCAGCTGTTTGGCTGAGGGGTTTGGTTTGCCAAAAGCACTAGCTGTTTCTAAGATCAATTTTTAGCTTTTCAAATTCTATCATCATTAACCTAGCTAGATTTGCTCCTTCTAAGCATACATGATAACAAGCATTTAGCTCAATCAACAAGTTATCTCATGTAACCACATTTCACTTCTTACTCGATGTAGTACAAGGGGTCAAGCAGTCTCATTAGCTGCGAGAAGCAGATGATTCGAATCGAGTTTTAACCTTGCAAGGTAAACCTAAACACACGGCATGTCAGGGTACTCCGACCCCACACATGACAACCGTCCCCATCGATTCCCCCGTTCGCGTCCAGGCCTCACCGCCTTGGCATACAATGCTCCACTGACCCCGGCTGCCGCCGTGCAGTGACCGCACTTGTACCCACCATAGCTAGCATGGGAGACCCAGTCTCAGGTCGCATGAGGGATAAAGTCTGCGCCCGGCTTCAATCAGGTACTAGGTTTACCGGTTACCATTTTTCCCGGCATGTGCTTAGTACGTTCAAAAGCTTGACTCAGGTATCCACACATTAATCCTTAATTCTTTTTCCCGTCTCATGGACAAGGCATCCTCCCTAGATCCAAGTCCATAGACCAACATATATCCCGTTATCAAGATGAATACAATCAATTCCTGACCTCGCGCGAGTGCTAGAAAAATCACTCGACTTCTACCGAGATCCTGATTAGCAAGCAGCTACTTGACCTAGCATACTAGTATTCATCTCAAAAAGGAATCCTAAGTTCATGCAACTAGAGGTTTCAAGCAACTCCTACACTTAAGTGCACATTACAGTCCTACAAGCATTAAGTGTAGTAAAGTAGCATATAATAATACGGTTATGCATAAAACCGGGGCTTGCCTTCAATTGCTGGGGCTGCGGGGAGATCCTCACTGGCAACCTCTGAAGCCTGCTCCTGGTCCTCCTCTTGGACATGTCCTTGCTCGGGGATGAGCACGTACTCTCCGTCGGCAAGATTACAGTCTAACAAATGCAATGCGTAAGATATATGCATGATATGACATGTGCTTTTAGAAATTACAACTTGAAGGTGTATGATCTTCTTGAGTTTAAACAAAGTCAACTTTACTTATGTAAGACCCTTGGGTGGTATACTTGGTAATTTGGGTTAAACTTAGCTATGGTAAGTGGTAGGTTTATTTTTGGGGTTCCACTGAATTCCTTTTAAACCTTAGCGAGAAGTGATAAGTATTTAAGTTAGACTTATTGGAGTGGGGTCTATTTCTTCTTTCCTTTTCTTTTATTCTCTTAAATGTTTTGGAGTGGGTTTGAACTACAAGTTGCTTTTATAAAATTCTAAAAATTCTGCAAAAATTACAGTGGCTCGGAACTGGTGTATGTTTCTCTGTCTCAAAATTTGGGGATCAGAAAGTGAATAGTTTTCTCTGGACAAAATTATTAAATTCTAGGGCAAAAGGGGTGCTTTGAACTACAACTATTATTTAACAGTGGGTAATTCTCCAAAACTTATTTTTGCTGGCCTTTAGGTGTTATAACATAACTTGATAGAAATTTCTAGTCATTAATACCTTTTAATAAATTTTCTATGGTTTTCTCAAGTTTCTAGCCAAATGGGTGCTTTCTACTACCACTATACTTGAAAAACATCAAACAACAGAGTTCTTATTTTTCTTGGTTATTATTTTGTGCAAGAGCAATCATTCTGAGATTTGGCCTCTTTTTGCTTAAGGGAAGGGGTGGTATGCATTATTTGAATTAAATGACCTTTCTCATAAAATACTAGCAATAGGTATGGGTTTGCTTCTTTTTCATGGGTTTGCATTTTTCTCTGGTGGTTTACCTTACTATGGACTTAGCTAATATTTGGTTGCCCATTATCACATCATTAGGGGTTGTTCAAGATTTATTTGGAAAATGCCTTATTATCACTTTATATTTATTTTCCTTACTTAAAAAGTTGGGCTGAGGTGTTCTTTATTTTTGTAGTGGGGCTCTGGTGGTTGTAGGTCCACTGGATTTTTATTACTCATTTTGGTTAAAATTTTGTTACTCTAATAATTGATTTTTAGTCCAAATGAGGCTAAATAAAACATTTTGATTTAAAACTGGTCTGAACTAATAGTCTCTGTATTTTTCCTAGGTTCTCTGTCACATAAGCAAACTAGAAAAAATAATTTTACTCATTGTTCACCAATTTCTAATGCCTTTCTGGTTTTTCCTAAGTTTTGGGCAGAATAGTTTTAAATGAATAACTACATCATATTTTCCAGTGCTGGGGTTCCTACTATTTTTAAACAGTGTCTAAATGAGGTTTGAACATCTACAAATTTTCTCAAGTTCAGCACAGAAGAAAAACTAATTTTCCTTAATTAACTAGGTTTGGTAAGCTTCTGTTTTTAATTTTAAACTCTAAAATTTAGAACAGGAAGTATAGGGTTTATCATTTTTAAATGATAGTTCATAATATTCAGGAGCTAACAAAATTAGTTTGACAATTTTTTATGAAGAATTCATCAAGTTATGGGTTTTCTAACTTCTCTGGTCATTTTAAAAAGATTAACAGAATTGGTTTAATGAAAATCCACTTTGCACTGGGGTCCCTGGCGGGTTTTTAAGTTTTCCTCGTGGATCAGTCCTTAGGCTACTATTCACACGAGTCACTGACGTTACAGAAAACCCCTCGGGTTCTACAAATCCTAACCCGAGGTCCTTCTTCTAACTTAAACAGTAACTGCGGCGGAAGAAAGGGCGGAGGGGCTTACCGGCGGCGAGATGGCTCCGGTGAAGTGGTCGAGGACGTAGGGGAGGTCTCGGGGATCACAACGAGGTGCGGGTCACCGTCGGAGATGGCCGGAGTCGGTCGGTCCACGCGCGCAGGCGGGGATGCTTGTCGGCGGTGAGGAGTCCGGCCTGGTCACGGCGAGATAGAGCAATTGGATGGGTCAGAGGTTCACGGGGTGCCAGAGAAGATATGGGTGCAAGGAATTGGTCGAAGACTCACTGGTTAGCTCGATCCACGCGCGGCGGCAGAAGACCGAAGTCTGGTGAGGTCGATCTCGGGCCTCCGGTGAAGTCCGGCCCGGTCCGAGGGCTTGGCGAGCTTCACGGGCTACTGGTGGAGCTAGCCTAAGCACTAGCTCGACTCGAGGGTGGTTGGAGTGGGTTGGCCACGGCGGCCGAAGCTCTGGCGGCAATGGCGGGTGGAATTGAGCTCGCCGGAGCTAAGGAGAGGTGGCTGGCCGGTGAGGGTGAGCGCGGGGTGAAGTGAGGCGCGCCTGGGGAGGCTTTATAGGCACGGCGCGGTGCACGGGCGGTCGTGGACCGGCGAGCGCGCGCGGGCGTGCACTGGGAGGCGCGATGCGCGAACGGGCATGAACCGGGGTGTCAGCCACGGTCGAACACGTGTTCTTGTTGCCTCTGCCCATGTTCAAGCGCCAATTGGGTGCAAATCTTCGCGAATTTGGGCAAGATCGTTGTGAAGGATTTGTTCACCTGACCAAGCTTTGTCTTTTGTGTATGGACGTCGCGCGGTTTTAGGCTAGGGACAGGGAGTTGTAGCGTCACCAAGGTGCCAGTGTCAGAATGCCTGGTCCCGAGGTCAAACTGCGCCAAAACCGTGTCAAATGAATTTGGTTTGAGTTCAAACTTTTCTAGGACGTGTTCAAGGGAATTTGGCACAACTTTGATTTTTGGATCTCCTGGCTTTGAGTTTCGAAAAACAGAGAACGCAGTTGATCTTTGGGAAGGGGTCTGAATTTCAGAAATTCAGAAATCTGAATTTCTCCAAGAGTTTATAGTCCAAGGGCTGATTGGGGAATTATTTGAGTTATTTTGGCTAAGCTTTCTCAACCTTTCTTGTTGCTTATTAAATATACTTTAATTTTCATAATTGGCTCAAGTCATAATTTTAAATTTTTCATACCCTTTTCCTTATTTTCTTGAATTTTGCTCATGGGGCTTACTTAGGGTTTTTATTAGGGTTACACATTCTTGCCTTCTTAAAGGTCTCCATTGTTTGATCATGATACTTTTAAGCACATGCTTGGTGAATTCCTTCTTACTTAAGTTAATTTGATGCTCATGCTTACTTTGGTTCACATAAAATGATGGTTCTTGGGTTGGCACTTTGAGAGAAACCCTAGGTGACACTGGGGTGTCACAAGAAATCATTCAAATTACAAAAACTCTCTTGACAGCTAAGGGCAGAACTTCTTCAGGGGGAGTTTTTCATTTAGGCAAAGGAAAAGCATTTGAAACAGGGGGAGAATTTTCAAAATCTTGAAAATGCTTTTTAAAATCATATTATTATACCATTGGGTATTTGCAAAAGAATTTGAAAATACTTTTCCAAATTGCAGAAGGACCACACCACCACTCTCGGGTTTTCTGAGAGTCGCTTCGCTATAATTCACCGGACTGTCTGGTGTGCACCGGACTGTCTGGTGAGCCAACGGAGCAACGGTCAACTGCGCTGACGACGCTACAGTAAATATTGCAGAAGTCAGAACTGCCAAGTCAGAACACACCGGACTGTTCGGTGTGCCACTAGACTGTCCGGTGCCGCATGAGGACAAAGGACTTCAAAGGTCAACAGCTCCAAACCCCAATGGTTGGATGACGTGGCACGCACTGGACAATGAATAGTGCCATGTCTGGTGCGCCACCGGACTGTCCGGTGTGCCCATCGACAGCAAAGTCAGCCAACGGCTAGGAAGTGATTGGAGGCTATAAATACCCCCAACCACCTCCATTCAAGCCATCCAAGCCTCTCACACTTCTCATTCAATACAAGAGCAAAGAATACACTCCAAAGACACAATCAAAGCATTCAATCCCCTCCAAGCTCCAAAATCAAATCAAGTGCTTAGTGACTTGAGAGAGAGTGTTTTGTGCTTCCTTTGTTGCTCTTGTTGCTTGGATTGCTTTCTCCATCTCACTCTAATCTTCTCAAGTGTTTTGTAAAGCTAGCAAGAGACACCTATTTGTATGGTGATCCTTGCGGGGTCCTAGTGACCCGTGTGATTAAGAAAAAGCGTTCGACCAGTCTGAGTGATCGATTGAGAGAGGGAACGGGTTGGAATAGACCCGGCCTTTGTGGCCTCCTCAACCGGGACTAGGTTCTTTGGAACCGAACTTCGGAAAACAAATCACCGTGTTCACTTGTGTTGATCTTCACTCGATTTGTTTCTCTCCTCTCCTCTCTCTAAAGTTCCCTTGCTCATATTGTTTTGAGTTGGCTCCCAAAGTTATCCACATTGATTGAGCAACTCATAGCAAGAGAAACAATCTTCCGCACTCCAAATTATTTCCAACACTAACCCCGAGTGTAGTGCATGTTCAAAGTTTATAATTTTCAGGTTTCGCCTATTCACCCCCCCCCCCCACTAGGAGACTTTCAGTTACACATTAATATCAAAACCATATATAAGCATGTATTCACAACATCCAATATCAAAAGCACATATTATCACGCATGCACAAACGTCCAAAACCATGTTAATCACTTCACCAAGCCAATGACAAACTAACTGAAAGGGAAATGTGCCCTTGGGCCATTTCTAAGTATTTTGGTGATTTAGTGTCCAACACAAGTGCCTAAGTGTAAAAAGGTGGACAAAGTACAAATCAAGGTTAAAGGTATGTTTCTCAGACTTAGTACATTGTTTTAGTGACTAATGTATTGTGTCTAAGTGCTGGAAACAGGAAAAATCCAATTGAAAATGCCTTGGCTCGGGCAGCCAAGAGTCTGCTTAGTCTGGAGCACCGGACAGTGTCTGGTGCGCCAGGCTGACTCGGGCAAAATGGCTGCTCTCGGGACTTCGACGGCGGTGTACGGCTATAATTCACCGGACTGTCCGGTGGTGCACCGGACTGTCCGGTGGGCCATTCACAGGCGAACTCGTCGCTCTCGGGAATTCATCGGCGACGTACGGCTATAATTCACCGGACTGTCCGGTGTGCACCGGACTGTCCGGTGAGCCAACGGTCGGTCGGGCCAACGGTCGGCCGCGCAATCTGCGCAGGACACGTGGCCGAGCCAACGGCTAGAAGAAGGCACCGGACTGTCCGGTGTGCACCGGACATATCCGGTGCGCCAACGGCTCTCAGGCTTCCAACGGTCGACTGCGCCATTTATGGAAAGAAATCGGGCACCGGACAGTGTCCGGTGTGCACCGGACTGTCCGGTGCGCCAGTCGACAGAAGGCAAGATCAGCCTTCCTAGATTGCTCTCAACGGCTCCTAGCTGCCTTGGGTCTATAAAAGGGACCCCTAGGCGCATGGAGGAGTACACCAAGCATTCCTACAACATTCATAAGCACCAAGACATCGATTCCGCGCCTTTGATTCTTTGCGATAGCAATTAGAGCTCTAGTTAAGTGGTGAACTCATTGAGTTGTGTTGTGAGCTCTAGTTGCGACTTGTGTGCGTGGTGTTGCTGTGATTTCTTGTCTTGAGTGCGTTGCTAATCCCTCCCTTGCTCTGTGTTTCTTTGTGATCTTAAAGTGTAAGGGCGAGAGGCTCCAAGTTGTGGAGATTCCTTGCAAACGGGATTGAGAAAAAGCAAGCAAAACACCGTGGTATTCAAGTGGGTCTTTGGACCGCTTGAGAGGGGTTGATTGCAACCCTCGTCCGTTGGGACGCCACAACGTGGAGTAGGCAAGCGTTGGTCTTGGCCGAACCACGGGATAACCACCGTGCCATCTCTGTGATTGATTTCTTGTGGTTATTGTGTTTTGACTCCTCTCTAGCCACTCGGCAATTATTGTGCTAACGATTAACCAAGTTTTGTGGCTTAAGTTTTCAAGTTTCACACGATCACCTATTCACCCCCCTCTAGGTGCTCTCAATTGGTATCAGAGCCGTTCTCTTCACAAAGGGACTAACCGCTCGAAGAGATGGATCCTAAGGGGAAGGGTATCGTGATCAACGATAAAGAGAAGGAATCCTTCGTCAACGAGCCGAAGGACGACAAGCCTACCGACTCCGGCTCGGGCCATAGACGGAAGGAAGGGAAGAAGAAGAAGACGAGGCGCATCAAGGAGATCGTCTACTACGACGACAGCGATGAGTCTACTTCCTCCCAAAAGGACGACGACCACAACGACTACGAGAGAAGGAAACCGGTCAATTCGAACTTTTCTTTTGACTACTCTCATATTCCTCAAAGTGAAAATGCTCATTTGTTATCTATTCCACTTGGTAAACCTCCTCATTTTGATGGAGAGGACTACGGATTTTGGAGTCACAAAATGCGTAGTCACTTGTTCTCTCTCCATCCTAGTATATGGGAGATTGTAGAGAGTGGAATGCACTTTGATAGTTCGGATAGTCCTATGTTCATTAATGAGCAAATTCATAAGAATGCACAAGCTACTACTGTTCTTCTAGCTTCATTGTGCAGGGATGAATATCACAAAGTGAGCGGCTTGGATAACGCCAAGCAGATCTGGGATACCCTCAAGATTTCACATGAGGGGAACAACGTCACCTTGCTCACCAAGATGGAGTTGGTGGAGGGCGAGCTTGGACAATTCGCGATGATAAGGGGCGAGGAGCCGACACAAACATACAACCGGCTCAAGACCCTTATCAACAAAATAAGGAGCTACGGAAGCACGCGATGGACGGACCACGACGTCGTCCGATTGATGCTAAGGTCCTTTACCGTTCTTGATCCTCATTTGGTGAATAACATTCGTGAGAATCCCAGGTACACCAAAATGTCGCCCGAAGAAGTCCTTGGAAAATTTGTAAGCGGGCGAATGATGATCAAGGAAGCGAGGTACGTGGACGACGCATTGAATGGTCCAATCAACGAGCCTCAACCCCTTGCTCTCAAGGCAACAAGAAGCAAGGAGGCGCTACCTAGCAAGGTGGCACAAATTGAGGCGGCCGGACTTAATGATGAAGAGATGGCCCTCATCATCAAGAGATTCAAGACAGCGCTTAAGGGTCGCAAGGGACAGCCAAGCAAGACCAAAGCCAAGGGGAAGCGCTCATGCTTCAAATGCGGTAAGATTGGTCATTTTATTGCTAACTGTCCCGATAATGAAAGTGACCGAGAACACAGGAGCAAGAGGGAAAAGAAGAAAAATTACAAGAAGGCCAAGGGCGAGGCACATCTAGGAAAGGAGTGGGACTCGGATTGCTCCTCCTCCGACTCCGACAATGAAGGACTCGCCGCCACCGCCTTCAACAAGTCATCCCTCTTCCCCAACGAGCGTCACACATGCCTTATGGCAAGGGAGAAGAAGGTATGTAGTCGAAACTCTACTTATGCTTCTTCAAGTGAGGACGAATCTAGTGATGAGGATGAAATAGATTATTCATGTTTATTTAAGGGCCTAGATAGAACCAAGGTAGATAAAATTAACGAATTGATTGATGCCTTGAATGATAAAAATAGGCTTTTAGAAAAACAAGAAGATTTGTTGTATGAAGAACATGACAAATTTATAGAAGCACAAAAATCTCATGCTTTAGAAGTTAAAAGAAATGAAATGCTTTCTTGTGAATTATCTTCTTGCCATGAGACAATTTCTAGCTTAAGAAGCATTAATGATGATTTGAATGCTAAGTTAGCAATAGCTAGTAAATCAACAACTTGTGTAGAAAATGTTGTTATTTGCAATAGATGTAAAGATTTTGATATTGATGCTTGTAGTGAACACATAGCTTCTATTGCAAAGTTAAATGATGAAATGGCTAGTCTTAATGCCCAACTTAAGGCTAGCAAAAGTGATTTTGATAAACTAAAGTTTGCTAGGGATGCCTACACGATTGGTAGACACCCCTCAATTAAGGATGGGCTTGGCTTCAAGAGGGAAGCCAAGAACTTAACAAGCCATAAGGCTCCCATCTCCGCCAAGGAGAAAGGGAAGGCCCCTATGGCAAGTAGTACTAAAAAGAACCATGCTTTTATATACAATGATAGAAGACAGTCTCATAGGAGTTGTAATGCTTTTGATTCACATTCCTATGACTCTTATGCTATGTATGCTTCCAGTTCTTCCTATATGCATGGTAGAGATATGCCTAGAAAAAATATTCATCATGTGCCTAGGAAGAATATTGTTCATGTTCCTAGAAAAGTTATGAATGGTCCCTCTACAATTTATCATGCTTTAAATGCTTCCTTTGCTATTTGTAGAAAGGATAGGAAGATAGTTGCTAGGAAATTAGGGGCAAAATGCAAGGGTGATAAAACTTGCATTTGGGTCCCTAAGGAAATTGTGACTAACCTTGTAGGACCCAACAAGAGTTGGGTACCTAAGACCCAAGCCTAAATTTGCCTTGCAGGTTTATGCATCCGGGGGCTCAAGCTGGATTATCGACAGCGGATGCACAAACCATAAGACGGGGGAGAAGAAGATGTTCACCTCCTACGTCAAGAATAAGGATTCCCAAGATTCAATCATATTCGGTGATGGGAACCAAGGCAAGGTGAAAGGTTTAGGCAAGATTGCAATATCCAATGAGCACTCTATCTCTAATGTGTTTTTAGTTGAGTCTCTTGGATATAATTTACTATCTGTCAGTCAATTATGTAATATGGGATATAATTGTCTATTTACAAATGTAGATGTGTCTGTCTTTAGAAGATGTGATGGTTCACTAGCTTTTAAGGGTGTACTAGACGGCAAACTTTATTTAGTTGATTTTGCAAAAGAGGAGGCCGGTCTAGATGCATGCTTAATCGCTAAGACTAGCATGGGCTGGCTGTGGCATCGCCGCTTAGCACATGTGGGGATGAAGAACCTTCACAAGCTTCTAAAGGGAGAACACGTGATAGGTTTGACTAACGTGCAATTCGAAAAAGATAGACCTTGTGTAGCTTGTCAAGCAGGTAAACAAGTGGGAGGAGCACATCACAGCAAGAATGTGATGACCACTTCAAGACCTCTGGAGCTGCTGCATATGGACCTCTTCGGACCCGTCGCCTATCTGAGCATAGGAGGAAGTAAGTATGGTCTAGTTATTGTTGATGACTTTTCCCGCTTCACTTGGGTGTTCTTTTTGCAGGATAAGTCTGAAACCCAAGGGATCCTCAAGCGCTTCCTCAGGAGAGCTCAAAATGAGTTTGAGCTCAAGGTGAAGAAGATAAGGAGCGACAACGGGTCCGAATTCAAGAATCTTCAAGTGGAGGAGTTCCTTAAGGAGGAGGGGATCAAGCACGAGTTCTCCGCTCCCTACACACCTCAGCAAAATGGTGTGGTAGAGAGGAAGAACAGGATGCTCATTGATATGGCGAGGACTATGCTTGGAGAGTTCAAGACCCCCGAGTGTTTTTGGTCGGAAGCCGTGAACACGGCTTGCCACGCCATCAACAGGGTCTACCTTCACCGCCTCCTCAAGAAGACTTCATACGAGCTGCTAACTGGTAACAAACCCAATGTATCGTACTTTCGTGTATTTGGGAGTAAATGCTACATTCTAGTGAAGAAGGGTAGGAATTTTAAATTTGCTCCCAAAGCTATAGAAGGGTTTTTATTAGGTTATGATTCAAATACAAAGGCGTATAGGGTCTTAAACAAATCATCGGGTTTGGTTGAAGTCTCTAGCAACGTTGTATTTGATGAGACTAATGGCTCTCCAAGAGAGCAAGTTGTTGATCTTGATGATGTAGATGAAGAAGACGTTCCAACGGCCGCGATACGCACCATGGCGATTGGAGATGTACGGCCTCAGGAACAATTGGAGCAAGATCAACCGTCTTCCTCAACTATGGTGCATCCCCCAACCCAAGATGACGAACAGGTACCTCAAGTGGAGGCACATGATCAAGGGGGAGCACAGGATGTTCAAGTTGAGGAGGAAGATGCACCTCAGGTACCTCCAACCCAAGTTCGAGCGACGATCCAAAGGGATCATCCCGTCGACCAAATATTGGGTGATATTAGCAAGGGAGTAACTACTCGCTCAAGATTAGTTAATTTTTGTGAGCATTACTCCTTTGTCTCTTCTATTGAGCCTTTCAGGGTAGAAGAGGCCTTGCTAGATCCGGACTGGGTGTTGGCCATGCAGGGGGAACTCAACAACTTCAAGCGCAATGAAGTTTGGACACTGGTGCCTTGTCCCAAGCAAAATGTTGTGGGAACCAAGTGGGTGTTCCGCAACAAACAGGACGAGCATGGGGTGGTGACAAGGAACAAGGCTCGACTTGTGGCAAAAGGTTACGCCCAAGTCGCAGGTTTGGACTTTGAGGAGACGTTTGCTCCTGTGGCTAGGCTAGAATCAATTCGTATTTTGCTAGCATATGCCGCTCACCATTCTTTCAGGTTGTACCAAATGGATGTGAAGAGCGCTTTCCTCAACGGGCCGATCAAGGAGGAGGTGTACGTGGAGCAACCCCCTGGCTTCGAGGATGAACGGTACCCCGACCACGTGTGTAAGCTCTCTAAGGCGCTCTATGGACTTAAGCAAGCCCCAAGAGCATGGTATGAATGCCTTAGAGACTTTTTAATTGCTAATGCTTTCAAGGTTGGGAAAGCCGATCCAACTCTTTTCACTAAGACTTGCGATGGTGATCTTTTTGTGTGCCAAATTTATGTCGATGACATAATATTTGGTTCTACTAACCAAAAGTCTTGTGAAGAGTTTAGCAGGGTAATGACGCAGAAATTCGAGATGTCGATGATGGGCGAGTTGAACTACTTCCTTGGGTTCCAAGTGAAGCAACTCAAGGATGGCACCTTCATCTCCCAAACGAAGTACACGCAAGATTTGCTAAAGCGGTTTGGGATGAAGGACGCCAAGCCCGCAAAGACGCCGATGGGAACCGACGGACACACCGACCTCAACAAAGGTGGTAAGTCCGTTGATCAAAAAGCATACCGGTCCATGATAGGTTCATTGCTTTATCTATGTGCTAGTAGACCGGATATTATGCTTAGCGTATGCATGTGTGCTAGATTTCAATCCGATCCTAAGGAGTGTCACTTAGTGGCTGTGAAGCGAATTCTTAGATATTTAGTCGCTACGCCTTGCTTCGGGATCTGGTATCCAAAGGGGTCTAACTTTGACTTGATTGGATATTCAGATTCCGACTATGCTGGATGTAAGGTCGATAGGAAGAGTACATCGGGGACGTGCCAATTCTTAGGAAGGTCCCTGGTGTCGTGGAACTCTAAGAAACAAACTTTCGTTGCCCTATCCACCGCTGAGGCCGAGTACGTTGCCGCAGGACAGTGTTGCGCGCAACTACTTTGGATGAGGCAAACCCTCCGGGACTTTGGCTACAATCTGAGCAAAGTCCCACTCCTATGTGATAATGAGAGTGCTATCCGAATAGCGAAAAATCCTGTTGAGCACAGCCACACAAAGCACATTGACATCCGGCATCACTTTTTGAGAGACCACCAGCAAAAGGGAGATATCGAAGTGTTTCATGTTAGCACCGAGAACCAGCTAGCCGATATCTTCACTAAGACTTTAGATGAAAAGACCTTTTGCAGGCTGCATAGTGAGCTAAATGTCCTAGATTCGCGGAACTTGGATTGAATTGTAGCATACATGTGTTTATGCCTTTGATCATGTTCATTCTGCATTTTGTTGCTTATTGTGGTGCTCAAGTTGTACAAACACTCCCTGGACCTCACAAGTCCTTTTTTTGCAAGTGATGCACATATTTAGGGGGAGCTGTGCTACAACTTGACCCTTTGAGACTAACCATATTCTTGAGTTTGGTTGTTTTAGTCTCAAAGGAGGATTGAAAGGGAAAAGGTGGACTTGGACCATGCAAGACTTCCACTGCACTCCGATGAAAAGAGTAACTTTTCCAAGTTCATCTTTATACTCTTATTGCCTTTGTACTCTTATTTGAAGATTTTGGTGAGGCAATGGGGTTAAAGGGCCAAGATTGATCCCGTTTTGGTGCTTGATGCCAAAGGGGGAGAAAATAAAGGCCAAAGCAATAGATGGATCAGCTACCACTTGAGAAATTTTGAAAATAGTAGATTAGAGCTTTTGGTTTGTCAAAACTCTTTTATTGTCTCTTATGTCAAAAGTTGGCCTCTTGTGGGGAGAAGTGTTGATTATGGGAAAAAGGGGGAGTTTTTGAAATCCTTGATCAAATTTCTTTGGAAAACCTCTCTTTATGTCTCTACAAGTGGATTTGACTTAGAGATAGGAATTTGAGTTTGATTTGCAAAAACAAACCAAGTGGTGGCATAGAGTGATCCATATATGTCAAATTTGATTCAAAACAACTTTGAGTTCTTAGTTGAATTGGTTTTGTACTTGTTCTACTTGCTTTATGTTGTGTTGGCATAAATCACCAAAAAGGGGGAGATTGAAAGGGAAATTTGCCCTTGGGCCATTTCTAAGTATTTTGGTGATTTAGTGTCCAACACAAGTGCCTAAGTGTAAAAAGGTGGACAAAGTACAAATCAAGGTTAAAGGTATGTTTCTCAGACTTAGTACATTGTTTTAGTGACTAATGTATTGTGTCTAAGTGCTGGAAACAGGAAAAATCCAATTGAAAATGCCTTGGCTCGGGCAGCCAAGAGTCTGCTTAGTCTGGAGCACCGGACTGTCCGGTGGTGCACCGGACAGTGTCCGGTGCGCCAGGCTGACTCGGGCAAAATGGCTGCTCTCGGGACTTCGACGGCGGTGTACGGCTATAATTCACCAGACTGTCCGGTGGTGCACCGGACTGTCCGGTGGGCCATTCACAGGCGAACTCGTCGCTCTCGGGAATTTATCGGCGACGTACGGCTATAATTCACCGGACTGTCCGGTGTGCACCGGACTGTCCGGTGAGCCAATGGTCGGCCGGGCCAACGGTCGGCCGCGCAATCTGAGCGGGACACGTGGCCGAGCCAACGGCTAGAAGAAGGCATCAGACTGTCCGGTGTGCACCGGACATATCCGGTGCGCCAACGGCTCTCAGGCTGCCAACGGTCGACTGCGCCATTTATGGAAAGAAATCGGGCACCGGACAGTGTCCGGTGTGCACCGGACAGTGTCCGGTGTGCACCAGACTGTCCGGTGCGCCAGTCGACAGAAGGCAAGATCAGCCTTCCTAGATTGCTCTCAACGGCTCCTAGCTGCCTTGGGGCTATAAAAGGGACCCCTAGGCGCATGGAGGAGTACACCAAGCATTCCTACAACATTCATAAGCACCAAGACATCGATTCCGCGCCTTTGATTCTTTGCAATAGCAATTAGAGCTCTAGTTGAGTGGTGAACTCATTGAGTTGTGTTGTGAGCTCTAGTTGCGACTTGTGTGCGTGGTGTTGCTGTGATTTCTTGTCTTGAGTGCGTTGCTAATCCCTCCCTTGCTATGTGTTTCTTTGTGATCTTAAAGTGTAAGGGCGAGAGGCTCCAAGTTGTGGAGATTCCTCGCAAACGGGATTGAGAAAAAGCAAGCAAAACACCGTGGTATTCAAGTGGGTCTTTGGACCGCTTGAGAGGGGTTGATTGCAACCCTCGTCCGTTGGGACGCCACAACGTGGAGTAGGCAAGCGTTGGTCTTGGCCAAACCACGGGATAACCATTGTGCCATCTCTGTGATTGATTTCTTGTGATTATTGTGTTTTGACTCCTCTCTAGCCACTCGGCAATTATTGTGCTAACGATTAACCAAGTTTTGTGGCTTAAGTTTTCAAGTTTCACAGGATCACCTATTCACCCCCCCCCCCCTCTAGGTGCTCTCACTAACACAATGTTCCAATGTCATTCTAACACAACGTATCATCAAATATGATTTCATAGTCCAAAAGATCCTGCTCAACAACTTCGACCAAGGACCTCAGTTCCTTTCTGAACTTAATCTCGAAATCTAGTTTCTATGGTTCAATTCCTCCATAAACTTGTTATAGAAAACTTCCATCATCGTCATCCATGTTTCACCTCAACCTACACATCCACAATTCATATAATCGAGTATGAGAATAAGTCAACGACTCGACTCAAGGTTAATCCATACAACACTACTACGAGTGTATTACACATTAATATCAAAACCATATATAAGCATGTATTCTCAACATCCAATACCAAAATCACATATTATCACACATGCACAAACATCCAAAACCATGTTAATCACTTCACCAAGCCAGTGTCAAACTAACACGATGTTCCAATGTCATTCTAAGACAATGTGCCATCACATGTGATTTCATAGTCTGAAACATCCCGCTGAGCATCTTTGATCAAGGGCCTCGATTTATCACTGAACTTAGTCACAAAGCCTAGTTTTCGTACCTCATGTCCTCCCTGAACTAAGTCCTAAAAACCAGTTGTCGACCACATTTCACCTCAACCAACACCTACACATAATAATCTATGCAGTTAAGTATGGGCACAATTCCACGACTTGACTCAAGGCCAACCTATACAACATCACTCCCCACGAGCGCGTGTTACGTCAAAAATCAAAACCATGTTAATCGCTTTACCAAGCCAATGACAATCTATCGTAGTGTTTCGATGTCAATCTAACACAATGTTTCGTCACACACGATTTCACACGCCTATGTTAGCCCATGCGGTACGTTGGACTAGCTTAGCTGAACTGGGGGTAGAGAATAAGCCAAACTCAAATGAGGAAAAAATTAAGTGCAGCGTAACACATTTTTGCTCATGGGGGAACCAAAGGCTCTGCACCTTTTTTTTGGTTGAGATCTCAACATCTCTCCGGCCTTATGATAGTCTCGTATATGTAAAATCCCTACTTAGTTTTTATATTAAGAAATTGTTGTGAGACCCTTTCCACCTGATGTGATTCTTGTGGTGTCCCTTGCTGGTGGATGTGGGGTCATTCAAGGTCAGTTTGGTTGGTTTCTCCAAGCAACCTGACTGTGTAAGCCAGGACCGCTGAAGCCTGGCTCCGCAGATGCGACCAATCTGCTCGTATCTGATGAGCCTGGCCTAGGGGGCTTTGAGGATCGTGCAAGCCTGGATTCAAATATGCATGCAGCCAACCAAACACAGAGCTCGCACACACATAGCCTGGCTCACAGCAACCAAACAGCAGCTACCCGCATTCCACGATGCAAGCACACGCAGATACAGGCAATCAAACGCACCCTCAGTGTCCAAAGTTGCACAAATGTGGAGATCCTTGCGGACATGCCTCTGATCCAAAAGTTCACTGACGGGCCGTTTGGATCCCTTCATTTTAGAGGAATTGAAATTCACTCAATAAAGTAACTTATTTAGTTTGGAATTTAACATTCCACCACTTTCCAAAGTTGATATATAAGCCTATCCCAAATTCATGGGGTGGAGGGTGAGAAATAGTTTTATGCATTAGTAGAATTTGTTTCTACTCTGTAACTTACATGTCACTCTTCGTCACACTCCTCTATAGTAAAAACGTAGCACATAAATATCTCTGACATCTTGCTAAAAATAGTATACAAATATATTTTTATATAAAACCGAATTATCTTAATTGATATATGTCTAAATTATTATTATTAGAATGGAATTCAATTCTAATGATCCAAACCGGGCGTGAAGAGAATGTTTGGTATTTACGGTTACAGAAGCTTGACTTTGGACTTCCTGCAGTTGTGTCACACTGAGTTGTTGAAATGCGTCAATAATGGGGTGAACGGTATCGCATGGGGAAATAGGATTACCTGACAATTGTGTAGTTATTCATTTGGGAAAAAAAAGAGAGAGAGAGGATAACAATACGTAAAAATCAGATTACCGACAATCGTGTAGCCATTCATTTGAAATGAAAGGACGGTAAACAAAAACTTAAATGAACGGCAAATAAAAATCGGATGGCCTGACAATTGTATAGCCACTCTGCGCATTCATTTGAAAAAGGGTGACAAAAAAAATTAAATGGATGGCAAACAAAAAAAAATGGTAGGCAGAGAGAATCTTGCAGTCGCCTACATAGGCGGCGCTAGCGGTTAGGCGCACATCAGCCATCACGTTGTGGGCAGGCAGGTAGGTACGGAACACCGGTCCCTTCGAGATGAGCTTCGTCCTCATTTTCCTTCTCCTAGTGTTAATTTGTTGTTTAGGCACTGGTTTATTAACTTTGTGATTTGATTGTTAGCTGTTGTTTCCTTTGCAATAAGCCCAGTCCCAACTGTCCAATTCACATGGACTCGAGCACAACTATCTGGCCTCTTGTTGGTACGTTGATGCAGTGTCAATTTTTCAGGAATGCAGTGGTCAGTTTCAGTAGCTTTAGAAAATATGTATGTAGCATTAGGGTGTGCTTGGGAGGAGTCAAATTTGTAGCTCTTATGGAGTAACCAAAGCTTATCTAAGAGCAGCTTTAGAGCAACTCCAAGAAATTAGCTAAAAAGACTAGTCAAATTTACTGATTTAGCTACTCTCTAAAATAGATTTTAGAAAAAAAGTGTAGGCTAATCCAACAGACTCCGTAAACCTACGGACTGAATAGAGAGTGAAGTAGGCTATCTAAAAATGAAGAGCGAAGATGGAGAAATAGAGAGCCGCTAAATATGAAGAGTCGTTTACAGAGTCTATTGGATACAATTTTCTTTTAATATTAGCTAAATTTACCTTTATAAAACCATATACATAGTCTCTTGGAGTTGCTCTTAAGAGATTTTCTGTAATGGCTAGTAATAGATTTTAGCGAGAAAAATAACTCTTTCAACAGCTTCTTCACTTGGTTATTTGACTGATCCTTCGGTCACGGTTCCCAACGTCCCTATCCGTACACAGATCTGATCCCCTTTGTTTAGAGAAACAAAGAGTGTTTGGTTTAAAGAATAATTAGTAATTTAGCCTAATAATCATTGAAATTGAATTCTATTCTAAGGACATATTTATTTCAGCTTAATCCAGATTATAATCTAGATATATTATAATCTATATGTAGTTGTTTGTTAGTTTAGATTATACACATGTAGATTATTCACAAAGACAACAATACCCTTATTTATTTATTTGAGGTGAGAAAAGAAGGATGACATATATTGTAATTTTTATTTACATAATTATGGGTAGTGTGTCTTTTGCCAAAATAATCTCAAATAAGCTACTTTTGAGGAGATTATAAGATTATCATAATCTGGGGGTTAAGATTATATAATCTGAACTCATAATCTAGGTGTTTGTTTACCTACTGAATTATTTGCGCTAGATTATATAATCTGAAGAGATTATAATCTGAAACAAACATGACCTAATAATAGTAATTTATGCATATATCAACTAAGATAATTTGGTTTTATATAAAATATATTGGTATACTATTATTAGCAAGATGTCAGAGATATTTATGTACCATATTTTTACTATAGAGAAGTAAGACAAAAAGTATCATATAAATTATAGAGTAGAAACAAATTTTACTAATGCATAAAATTATTTCTCATCCTCGATCACATGAACATCCTCGATCACATGAATTTAAGATAGTCTTATATCTGAACTTTGGAAAATGGTGGAATGTTAAATTCCAAACTAAATAAGTTACTTTATTGAGTGAATTCTAATTGCTATAAAATGAAAGGATCCAAACGCCCCATTTATTTCATTGCACAAATCAAACAAGAATTCCTCTTGCTCAGCGTGGTACAGTTTCATGTTCGTGTACACTACTCAATGGAATTGTTGGCGAATGATGGATTCGCATCAAGCCGGGAAACACCATGCGCCGTCTGCTTGCACTGCCGAATTGGATTGCCCGCAGACGAACCCAGCAGTTTATTTCCTTCGCTTCTCTATCTGGACGAGCATCCGCCGGGTGCTTGATGCAGTTGCAGTGCAGCTACTCTAGGGCAGTGATCGCTCCATCTCAGTTTGCAGAGCTGTCCTGAAAATTTGGAAAAAGGGGTGCATTTGGATTTCAGCTGAGTTCTAGGACTGCATTGGAAGGAAGGAAACACAACTTTTCTAGTCGTAGAGATTCCATCCATGAGAAGCTGACACAAGGAACGTGCGAAACGTTTGTGGACGAAGGGTGAGCCCTGCTCTCTACATAAAAATAAAAAAAGGTCGCGGCCAGTTTGGTGGGGCCGTTTGAAGCAACAACACCACAGATAGTAAAAGGCTCTCCTTTACCAGATAGACATTGCTGCAACTGCTTGCTTTCCCAAGAAATGGCTATTGAGCGGTTGAACACCGTTTTATTGTTTAAAACCATTATAGACCGCTAAAATATATTCAGAAGGTAGCAAATCAATGCAAAAAGCCGCATTTTCCTGCTGCTATGCTACAGAGGGCGCATAGCTGCAGATGCTTAGTATGCTGCACAGCACAATGTTCTAATTTCCGCCACTTCTACACTTTCTTCCTTTCATTTTAGATAATCATCTAAGTTGGATACCTTCGAATAAGTTTGATTGCTGTTTGGTCTACCTCTAATGATGATGAGACTTAGCAATGGCTTCGTTGTGACAAAAAACAGAGAGGCAAACTGCAAGATTTCAGGATACTGTATTTTTTTAAAAAAAAGCACTACATACCTTGATTGTGAAAAGGACACTGGAGTCAAAAACTTGTTGGCCTGCAGTAACCTTCAGGCCACTCACGTATCCGGCACGAGGCGCCTTCACAACATGCTGGAAAGAGTAGAGAAGGCAAATTTAGGATTAGTTAAAGTTTGACGAAACTTAAGAAATAGCCATGAAAAAAATATTCCAGACCTCCATCTTCATTGCTTCCATAACCATGACAGGCTGCCCTGCGTCCACCTGAGCCCCGTCTTCAAGCAAAACTTTCACAACCAAGCCAGCCATCGGTGCCAGAACACTCCCTTTTGGATGTGACTTCCCTTCAGAAGCATGACTAGGTTGGGAGCTATCATCAACTGCATGCTCAGCTCTTACAGTTTGTCTGTAATGGTGGTGATGATTCCCATGCCAGACATGTATGTGTTTGCTGTTGCCCTGCAAGAAACGAGGTGAGGAACTTGGTGGAGGAATTACAGATATAATGGATTATCTACACCTCAGTTCACTGTGACCAAAATATCAGGTAAACCTTTGAATAAGAAGCTAGAGTCACATCAGTTTGCAGACCAGAAACATCAACACGAAAATCGTGGTCACCCTTGTGGTCAACTTTGACATCTAAACCAGAAGTGCCATCTTCTGTCTGATCAAGATAGAAATATAATTAGTAAGATATCAACTGACAGATGAAGTGTATTACATTGCTAAAGTCCATTTGATTAATCTTCTGGTTTTGAAGCCATGCCATGGACACATACATCATCATATTTATGTAATTTCCTGTGTCTGATCTCGACAGCGAGACTTTTTTTCTAGTGAGGCTACAAATACTCTCTTTCACTATGTAGGCCATTGATTTGTTTTGTCAAATATTATTTGCTTTGACAATCAATTATGCGAAGACATATCAGATTGGGCACATGAATTTGGTTTGCTAGATACATCATAAAATGTATGATGTTTGTTTGTGCCTATTATGCAGTTGACATGGATTCCATCAGCTCAAGTTCAAATACAGAAATGTATGTGAAAGCTTGAAAAGTAGTATGTGCTTATATATAGTAATCACCTCGATGAAGTAGCTTCCATCAGACTTATGAGTAATGAACAGTTTAAGAAGTTTCTCACTGAATCCATCATTCTCTTCCAACTCAAGATCCAGGGGATGCCTAGCAAAGTGATGCATCCTAAAAGGTGGATTATTGTACCATACAGATAGTGACTTGTTGGCTCCTGAAAAGCACATAGCATATGTCGTTACCAGGTCAAATTAGCAATGTTATTGTTGAAAGAAAAAACAAATGGTAGGTCGGACATACGTAGTGATTCTTTAGATGTAATGTGTTCCTTCTTGCAAATGCATGCAGCAGCCAAAATTGCACCAAGCTCAGCTACACCATGAGATTCTTCTGAGGACTTTGTAGAAATACTCAAAAGGTCATCTTTATAACGTTCAATGAAGTGAGTGTCGACTAGGCCTTTTTCAAAGGCACTATGGCTTGCGAGTTCTTGGAGGAAATCAACATTGGTTGGCAAACCTGCAATCTGTTTATTCATTAACCAAGGCATGGCAGGGAGGTTATTGTAAAAAAATGACAGTGTTGTGATTGTACTTCTATACTTCTAAAGTTTAATGGACTATTTATGCATACAAAATCAATATTGGTCTATCATCAACAGACTGTCACTTCTTAGGACTCATGTACAACTTTAGTTCATAAAAAGGGGTTATGCCAACTTTTTGTATGGAACGAGGATATCAGAAAAAAACATAAATATTAGTGACACTTCTTGAACTGAACTAGCATAGACATCTTACACAATTGGATTCCCACATAATGTGCCTACAATTGTGAAGTTCTTCAAGACAACTAAAATTATATCAACGTGAAAGGGTCACTGTACAGACAACCTTGTAGGTAAGCGGAAAGATGTAATAAGATAATACATTAAAATAAATGAATTGATTCTGATGAACTGTTTATACCTGAAAGGTTGATAAACACTTCTTTAGCTTGACTAGTGCAGCCGTGCGACTTTCACCCCATACTACAAGTTTGGCTATCATTGGATCATAATGCATGCTGACGGTATCTCCTTCTTCGACTCCAGTTTCAACTCTTACTGAGCAAGAATATGTTAATTGTGCAACACTGAAATGTAACTTGTAATATAATTGGTCATAGGATATGTCCATATTTCACCTGTTGGGTCAGATGGGACTGGTCGGTAGTGATGTAAGGTTCCTGTTGCAGGGAGAAACCCTCTTGGAACATTTTCAGCATATATCCGTGCTTCAAATGCATGTCCTATATCAAAGCAAAGCAGTAGTTGAGAATTAATCTGGATGAGTGGCGCCATAAGTTTAGAAGGCTCATATGCAAATATAGATAAGCCATTAATTCAAAGGAAAACAAAATAATTGTGAGTTTCTTATTCATAAACCAATAGCAGCATGCAGTTCAGTTTTCAGAATCATAAATAAATGTCTTGACGGGTACTTGGGTACAAGTAATGAAGTGATGGTGTTTGGAAAAACGCTTGTAGAAAAGGACTATAGACCCCACTCTCAAATGAGCTAGCCAACCAGGCTAGAGCCAGTTTGCATGAAAAACAGCAGAATACCATGATATAATCCAAGTACAAAAATGTATCAAATTAGTTGCATTAAAGTGAACTGTTAAGCTAATAATTAAAGGCAGTATCTTCAAATTATAGAACTAGCTAAGATTCACAATGCTGTTCATGATGCGAACAAGCTATAGTAGCTAAGAGGGGCAACATGACAATCAGGAATCAACAGTGAATTTTTTGGGTGACACAATGAGTTATTTTTAAGGTTTACCATTTAATGGAACCTGCTCCTGAGATAATGGTAGTCGTTCTCCATTCGCAACACGTATTTGCCACTCCACAAGATCTTGACCAACAATCATCTCTGTCACCGGGTGTTCAACCTTCCAAGATTGATTCACGAGATGATTTTGTGTTTTAGAATTTTAACAAGTGAGTCAATGAAGTACCATGCAAAAAGAAATGCCAAGGTACTTAATCATATCAGATTATTATCATAGATATATTACCTGGAGTCGAGTATTCATCTCCATGAAGTAGAACTCTCCAGAAAGAGTGTCCACAATAAACTCCACTGTTCCAGCATTGTAGTAACCAACTGCCTTCAACACAAACAATCCAATAAATGACCCTATATGTGAAATAGAAGGATTAAACAGAATAACTGCTAAAAACATATGAACAGAGAAAACAAAGAAAGAACCACTTGCTTTATAATAGATAGCATGAAAAATGTTAGGTAGCTTGCCAACTGTTGAGTATTATTAGAAAAAAAAGTCTACTAAAATGATCCATTAGATAATACATATAACTTTGAACTGGCATTCATGTGAAGCAAACTGCTTGCGCATTTGTCATTCTATATTGGTGCGGAAAAATTGGCAGGTAGATAATGAAAAGATCTTAACCAACAATAGTGAACTGAGAGCAACAAATTTGTCTCCTAAGCACATACTAATGTTCAGAAACATTCACCTTTGCTGCAGATACAGCAGCTCCACCAATATGAGACCGAAACTCAGCTGACACATTTGGCTGCACAACATATAAACAGACAACTGAATCGATTATTCTATCGAAGTAAATTTCAGGGCACAAACAGCTAGCAAATCCTTAGAGCTTCCTCAATATGTTTTCAAGCAAGCTCCAGGTTTTTGTTGGATAACAGATCCTTACAGCTGGAGCTTCCTCGATGATCTTCTGATGCCTTCTTTGTAGACTGCAGTCTCTCTCATAAAGGTATATCGCATTTCCATGCTGGTCGCCAAATATCTTCAAACATTAATGCAGTACCAGGGAAGACAACAAAGAGTTACTGCAGGTTTCCAATTATATGAAGGACTGTGGCAGGTCCAAAATCAATCGAGTCTTACCTGGACTTCCACATGTCTTGGTTGAGTAATATACTTCTCAATCAATAGTGTGTTTACACCAAACGATGCTGCAGCTTCCCGTTGAGCGCTCAGTACAGAATCCACAAATTCATCAGGCCTTTCGACTATTCTCATCCCCTTAAGAAAGGATATAGGATGAAAAGGTTACACACACACACAAGACACACATAAGATAGGTCACGCAGCTACAGAGCAGGCTTCTCTGAAACACTTGAAAGCTATATGCCATAATAAGAACTTCTCCATGCATGAGACAGTCTGAGAAACAGTTTAGCACACCTTGCCCCCTCCACCATGGGTGGGTTTGATTAAAACAGGATAACCGATTTTATCCGCTTCGAGTTTCAACAGCTCAACGTCCTGGTCAGCCCCATGGTACCCTGGAACCAGCGGCACGCCAGCAGCACCCATGATCCTCTTGGATGCACTGTATTTTACAAATTATGTTCAGTGTGCACTGCTCTGAACAAGAGCCAAAACAGAACAATCTGTAAGCACACCAGACAAGAAGATGTTTTACCTCTTATCGCCCATGTCTCGGATTGCAGATGCTGGTGGTCCAATGAATTTGAGCCCCTCGGCTTCACAGAGCTGCGCGAAATCAGCACTCTCTGAAAGGAAACCGTATCCCGGGTGGATAGCCTGCACAAAGCAAATTCATGGCGAACTAAACTTTCGTACTGTTCTCCACTTCCACACTTCCCTACGACTCGCCTACGTGCTACAGCGTGTGCGTGTGGTGGGGGATACTCGTTTTAATGTAAAGTAGAGCTATCTCTACAGAGCAAGTGAGCAACGACAATGACCAATGATCGGTGTGTGTGGCACTGACACGGCAGGGCACGCGGCTCGAGACGCAAAGTAGGGAAAAATAATGAGCGAGACAGCGACGGGCGGCAGGGCCGGGGAGGGGTTGGTAAACGGACCTGGGCGCCGGTGCAGAGGGCGGCCTCGATGATGGCCCTGGCGTTGAGGTAGCTCTCGCGCGCGGGCGGCGGGCCGATCCTGACGGCCTCGTCGGCGGCGCGCACGTGCAGCGCCCCGCGGTCGGCGTCGCTGTACACGGCCACGGTGGCGACCCCGAGGCGGCGCGCGGTGCGCATGACCCGGCACGCGATCTCGCCCCGGTTCGCCACCAGCACCTTCTCGATGCCCCCGCCGCCCGCCGCCGCCGACGAGGCCGCAGCTGCGGTTGGAGGGGAGGAGGAGAGGAGCCGCGCGGCGTGGAAGGGTAGCGCGGGCACGGGGCTGCCCGGGATCCCGCGCCCGCGGCGGCGCAGGTGGAGGTGGAGGAGGAGGCGGGAGGCCATCCTGCGGTGGCGATGGATGGGCTGGACGCTGGTGGAGGCTTGGAGAGCAGTGGTGACTGGTGTTGAGCAAGGCGGAGTGGCGCGACGACGGGTCGGTGGAATTGTGGAAATAGTACGCGAGATGGGGATGAGCAGCATGGGCGTCGTCAGTGTGGGCCTGGGTTGGTCCCGCTGGATAAGGGCGGTGACTGGTCAGACGAGTCCGCGACGTCTCTCCTTGTTTCCGTCGGCCGTCCGTAGCTCTCCAGCCTTCCTGCGCGAGCGTGCCGAGACGGAAGGGCGGATCAGCATCATATAATCTGCTTACCTCTAAATTTTTTCTCTTATATCACTTTTTTGCGTCACATTATCAACATATCATCCTCTATTTTTTCATCTCTCGCAGTGGTTCCCTTTATTTTCTCCCCCTATACCCACTACAACCATAAAATATCATTTTCTATACTTACTTTTCATCTTTTATCAAATTTTCATATACTAACAATTAATCGTGGACCCACAGTACAGTAGAAAGGGAAGAAACGAGCACACGCTGCATCCAGTGGTAGAGAGAAGAGGATGGCACACGGCTGTACCATGAAGGGCACTTTAGAGGGGCAGCGGTGCGGCACCTAGCGGCTTCCTGTTGCCTCTACGGGAGGAGAAGGGAGAGGGAGCGACCATGGAAAGCGTTACGGACACCTTAGAGTGTGTTTGGTTTAGTTTTTGGATTTGACTTTTGCACCCTAAAAGCCATAAGTCAACCAAAGGACTGGATCCAGGAAGCAGCTTTTTCTAAAAGCTGACTTTCTCGCAGTGTAAAACTAAAAGCACCCCTGGACCTGCTTTTAGTGGCTTTTAGATGGAACTGTGAAAACATATATCGAAGAACTTTTAACGACTTTTAGTGGTTTCCATCAAATAGTTTTTAGCTTTTTAACAACTCACAGCCTACAACAGCTTTTTCCACAACCCACAGCAACTTTTTCCACAGCCACAGCTCAACCAAACAGACCCTTAGACCTGCGTACCTCAGAGCTCACATGGTATATTTTCTAATTTAAAATACATTTTAGTATTTTATTATATTTATACTAATTAATGTATGTGTTTTATATATGTGTCTAAACAGTAATAATATAAATTAGATTAAAGAAGGAGCTGATTACATTATAATCATTATCCGAGGCAATACAACTCAAATTTCTCTATTCTTCTTCATTTTCCCTCTTTCTCTATCCTCCCCATCTTTCTCAGTGAGGAGCAAAATTTTCTCTTCTTTTTCCTCCTTCATTCTCTATCCCTCACCTATATATTTAATGGAATTTCATACTTCAACCCCCTTCAGATTCATTCCTATGTCTAGATTTATCAACATCTATTTAAATATAGATATAAAGTCTAAGTGCTAAAATGAATTGTTGGACAGTGGGAGTATTTAAATCGATGAATAGAAGGATATGCCATTAACTTTGCACGAATCAATATTTTGTTAACTAAATTTCTTTTACGGAGACAGCTATATCTTTTAACCCATTTATGTTTCTCCACCACAATCTTTCACCCTAATATCTTTACTGTTTTACTTTCGGTGCTTAGTTGCTTACCGAGGGGTCGATAATAAAGTGACACTAGTCATATGCATATTGCTATATGCATATTGCTATGGTCTATATATCACATGGCAGAATTTGATTTAATAAAACACAAATAACCAATCTCGCGTATGTATAATTTTATTTTATCTATACCACTATGTAAACCACCAGTTTAAACTTTTCAAAATCCACCCAACAAAATAATCCCTACACTCATGACATCCACTAAATCCACCAAACAAAATTGTACCTAGACTTAACCCACTATCAAAACGGTTCAGATCCCCGGATAACCTCAAATTCAATGGACAATATTATTTGGATAATCCTTCATCACTCCCCTCTCCCTACCTATCGGGGAAAAGATCCTTGAGCCCATGAGGCCCACCGGTCAAAAAGAGAGCGGGGTAAGGACCTCTGGACTATTGGGGACCATCGATCAGCAGGAGAATAATGGAACCGTCTACCCTAGAAGCGTGTGCCCCCGATAAAGGCTGAAGCACTAAGCCCAGGGTCAGGTGAGGCAGAGCTAGAGATGGGGACGGACGAACCGAGGGGAAGCCACTCGAGTGGATTTCTTGTCTGGCCCGAGACTGACCCACCATAAATGGCTAGCCACATTAATTATGCCTGGCACCGACCGCAATAGAGAACCGGTCCGCCTCCCACCCATGACCTACGAGCTCCTCGGCCTGTGGCACACTCAAAGAGCTGAAAGTTGGGTCGTGTCATGCTGGCATGGCCTGGACTCATCGTGCTTCGGGCTATTTTTTGGGCCAGCATGACACAAAATAATTTTCGAACTAGGTCGTGTCATGCCTAGATATACTAAAAACTAGGCTCGACCCGATCCGAAGCACAACCGGCCAATGATCGTGTCGTCCCGGCCCAAGCACGACACGGACAAAAAACTTGTATATATCTAAAACAATACATCCTCAAAATATTCATAACTTCGCTATAAACTAAAAAATCATATGAGAAAGGGAAATCAATGTTTTATATAACTTTTGTGAAGAGATATAAAAAATATTGAAGCATGAAATAACCATTTAAACAGTGATTTTCTAATTCGTGCCTCACTTCGTACCGTGCCATCCCAAGCACGGCCCATATAGTCGTGTCGTATCGTGCCTAAGTTTGAGGCACGACACGACTCGGCCATTCGAGTCATGCCGGCTCGGTCCATTTTCCTTCGTGTTAGGTTATGCTTTGAGCTTTTATATTCATGTCGTGTCGTGCCGACCCTAAATGGTCCGGCCTAAACTTTCAGGTCTACTCATGACGTATGTTGGAACTTGCTAATCCAGGGACAACAGAATCCAATAGGAAGAAAAAGGGAGTACTTTGATGCCTCTGAATACAAGACGTTAGAGCAACAGTGTTTCTTTCTTCCCTCCTCTGCTTTGGCACAGTGCGGGGTATTTATAGGTAACTGAGGGACCGTCCGACCCTGGCAAGGACAATTAGGCCCTCAGTTACCTAGTTTATCCCCGGAATATTCCCTCACAGGGGGGTTACAGCGTGTCATTACAACACACTTTATTACAGACATGGCCCAACCCGCTCTGCTCACATGGCAACCTGCGGGCAGGGCCTTATGAAAGTCGCCTGGAGGGCGGTGAATAAGCAAAACCTGAAATTTATAAACTTAAACACACACTAAAGGCCAGGATTAGCGTTAGAATTAAATCCGAGGCAGAAGATTGTTTCTCTTGCCACGAGTTGCTCAAATGATGTGGATGTCGTTTGGGAGCAAACTCAAAGCAATATTAGCAAGGAAACTTTAGAGAGAGGAAAGAGGGCAAACAAATCAAATGGAAATCACACGAGTGGACACGATGATTTGTTTTACCGAGGTTCGGTTCCAAAGAACATAGTCCCCGTTGAGGAGACCACAAAGGCCGGGTCTATTTCAACCCTTTCCCTCTCTCAAACGGTCACTTAGACCGAGTGACCCTTCTCCTTAATCAAACGGGTCACTAAGACCCGCAAGGACCACCACACACTTAGGTGTCTCTTGCCTAGCTTTACAAAGCACTTAGAAATAAGAATGGGAATGAAGAAGGCAATCCAAGCAACAAGAGCGCAATAGAACACAAAAACTCTCTCTCACAAGTCACTAAGTGGTGGAGTTGATTTTGGGACTTGGAGAGGATTTTGATCTATTGAATGTGTCTTGGAGTGGAGTCTTTTGCTCTTGCATTGAATGTTGAATTCAGAACACTTGGATGCCAATGAATGAGGTGGTTGGAGGTATTAAAGCCTCCAACCACTTCCTAGCCATTGACAAAGTCTGCTGGCGATGGTCACACCGGACAGTCCGGTGGGCGGTGGCGCACCGGACAGTCATTGTTCACTGTCCGGTACGCGCCACGTCAGCGTGTTCATTAGGGTTTGGAGGAGTTGACCGTTGGAGCCGTTTGTCTTTTTGCTGCACCAGACAGTCCGGTGACCTCTGACTTCTGCGCTCTGACTTCTGCTCTGCACTGTTTGGCACTGTTCATCTGAGCAGTCGACCGTTGGTGCGCAGGGAGCCGTTGCTCCGCTGGCTCACCGGACAGTCCGATGAATTATAGTGGAGCGCGCCTGAGAGCACCTAGAGGGGGTGAATAGGTGATCCTGTAAAATCAAACACTAAATAGCCACAAAACTTGGTTATTAAAGTGTTAGTGCGACTAAGTGGCTGTTGGGGCCATGCTTCGTTGCGCCGAAGGTCTTACGGGAGGAAGCAGCTTCGGCTGAAGTTGTCCCCAGGAGATGACCGAAGGTTCCTTTTCATGAAGCTTCGGCATTACAAACCGACATAGAGATAAAATGACCTTTTAATCCATAAAGGTCTGAGTCAATGATTGTAAACTTTTATGAGGGGCATAATTGTAATTCGTCACAGGCTGTGTCCTGTGTCTATAAATAGATGAACAGTACCCCCGTACTGTTCACGCTGACTTATATTCACTTGCGCGTCACGCTTGGACTTTTGCCTTCTGTCAAGCCGAAGGTAAAAATGTAATTCAATATTGTTCAAGTGCATTCATGGTTATATGATTAAAGGATATTAATGATGACATATGATTATTCATGTTATTTCTCATGTCTCATATGCTTCTCCTTTCATTGAGATACATCGTAATGTCGAAGGTACGTCCTTCATGACCTTCGTCTGAAGATCATTATATCCTAAGGGAGATAATGCTCTGAAGGACGAAGGGCATTAATCATTAACCTTTTTGTGTTGCCTTGTTCTTAATTCATAGCACTTGAGAACAAGTCCCCAACATTGGCGCCCACCTCCGGTGAACTCACTTCCACTTTTCTGAGCTGATGGCTTCGTTCAACAATCAAGCTGAAGCTGCTTCGGCTTCGAAGCTGGTGCTCCCGATAACAGGCGGTTCTTGCTCAGAGCCGGCTAACAAGAAGCAAAAGAAGGAGGCTCAGAGAAGGGTGCAGCATGTTGGAGTACAGGGACCCTTCATCAAGTCAAAATGGTCTCACATTCCAATCACTTTCTCTCAGGAAGACCTTCAGCTTAAGGATTATCCTCACAATGATGCCATGGTTATCTCTTGTGTGATCAAAGGATTTCTGGTCCACAATGTCTTAGTTGATACAGGCAGTGCAGCTGATATTATATTTGCTAAGGCCTTCAGACAAATGCAAGAGCCCGAAGACAAGGTCCATGATGCTACGCACCCTCTTTGTGGCTTCGGAGGACGGCAGATTGCAGCACTTGGGAAGATTACCATGCCAGTAACCTTCGGATTTGTTAATAACACAAGGACTGAGCAAATTGTGTTTGATATTGTTGACATGGAGTATCCTTACAATGCTATCATTGGTCGCGGTACTCTCAATGCCTTCGAAGCAATTCTTCACCCAGCTTATCTCTGCATGAAGATACCTTCGGACCAAGGGCCTATTGCTATTCATGGAAGCCAGGAAGCTGCTAGAAGGGCCGAAGGAAGCTGGACTGACTCCAAAGCAATCCATAACATAGATGGAGCTGAAGCTTGTGAACAGTACAAATTCAGAAGGGAGAAAGCAGCTTCAGCAGATCAGCCGAAGCCCATGCTATTGTGTGAGGACATAGCAGAGCAGAAGGTGCTGTTGGGCTCGCAATTATCTGAAGACCAGGAGAAAACCTTGATAAGGTTTTTGTTCAACAACAAAGATGTTTTTGCATGGTCAGCTAATGATCTCTGTGGAGTAAATCGGGATGTTATTGAACATTCGCTCAATGTTGACCCATCCTTCAGACCCCGAAAGCAGAGGCTTCGGAAAATGTCGGATGACAAGGCCGAAGGGGCTCGCAATGAAGTAAAAAGACTCCTCAGTGCAGGAGTTATCAGAGAAGTAAAGTATCCAGAGTGGCTAGCTAACACTGTTATGGTGAAGAAGGCCAATGGTAAGTGGAGAATGTGTATCGATTTCACAGATCTCAACAAGGCTTGTCCGAAGGACGAATTCCCGCTGCCAAGGATAGACTCTTTAGTCGATGCAGCAGCTTCTTCAGAGCTCATGAGTCTCCTAGACTGCTACTCAGGCTATCATCAAATCTGGATGAAGAAGGAAGATGAGCCGAAGACTAGCTTCATAACCCCAAGTGGCACATATTGCTATCTTCGGATGCCTGAGGGGCTCAAAAATGCTGGAGGAAGTTTCAGCAGAATGACTGCGAAGGTCCTCCAGTCTCAGATAGGCAGAAATGTGTTGACTTATGTCGATGACATCATTGTAAAAAGCACGAAGCAGGAAAATCATATTGCTGATTTGCAGGAGACCTTCGCCAGTTTCAGACAAGCTGGTTTGAAGCTGAATCCAGAAAAATGTGTCTTCGGAGTAAAGAAGGGGAAATTTCTTGGATGCTTGGTTTCAACAAAGGGAATTGAAGCTAATCCAAATAAAATCGAAGCTATACTTCGAATGGAGCCACCAACTACAAGAAAGGGGGCCCAAAGATTGACAGGAAGGCTGGCATCTCTCAACAGATTCATATCCAGATCAGCAGAAAGAAATTTACCATTCTTCGAGGTGCTGAAGTCAGCTGAAGTCTTTCAATGGGGACCAAGTCAACAAAAAGCCTTCGAAGAGCTGAAGCAATATTTGATAGATCTAACAACATTAACTCCACCAACGCCAGGGGCTCCTCTGTTGTTATATGTGGCAGCTTCGCACTCAGCAGTAAGTGCGGCACTTGTCCAGGAGAAGCTTGATGGCCAAGTCAAGAAGCAGGTTCCAGTGTATTTTGTATCTGAAGTCCTTAGTGTATCAAAGAAAAATTATACAGAGCTGGAGAAGGTATTGTATGCCGTTTTAATGGCATCCAGGAAGCTTCGGCATTATTTTCAGGCATACAATATTATTGTTCCTTCTTCGCAGCCGTTGAAGGATATCATGAGAAATAGAGAAGCTACTGGACGGATTGGAAAATGGGCTGCAGAGCTCAATGAATTTTACATTGATTATGTGCATAGATCCTCGATCCAGTCTCAAGCATTGGCAGATTTCATTGCCGACTGGACGCCAGGGGCTCAGGATGAAGAAGCAAATAAAGATGCCGAAGTGTGGACAGTGTTTTGTGATGGCTCTTGGGGAACCTTCGGAGCAGGTGCAGCCGCTGTGTTGGTCTCACCATCCAAGGTTAAAACTTGTTATGTAGCAAGACTTGATTTCAGCTGTACAAACAATATTACTGAGTACGAAGCCCTGCTCCTGGGCCTTCGGAAATTAAAGGCAATGGGAATCAGAAGGGCGATTCTTAAAACTGATTCCCAGGTTGTTTCGGGTCATATTGACAAAAGTTGCAAGGCTAAAGATCCGAAGCTTGAAAAATATCTAGACACGGTCCGAAGGATCGAAGCCTCCTTCGAAGGATTTTCTGTCAAGAATATCCCTCGAGGACAAAATGAGCATGCTGATTTGCTAGCCAAGTCTGCAGCACAGGGGCTGCCGTTACCTTCGGATGTGTTCTTCGAAACAATAAAGGCACCTTCAGTGGAGCTCCTTGAAAGAGCAGTCCTCAACATATCTCCTGTTTACAGCGAAGATTGGAGAACTGAAATCATCTCTTACCTTCAGGGTAAGTTCCTTTCAGATGACGAAGCTTATAATAAAAGGATAGAGGCAAGAGCTCGTCCGTATGTCATGATAGAAGGGGAGTTATACAAACATGGAGTTTGCGCTCCGCTGCTTAAGTGCTTATCTAGAACCGAAGGTATAGAGTTGATGAAAGAAATACATGCAGGCCTGTGTGGATCCCACATCGGATCTAGGCCGTTACTTGGAAAAGTTTTCCGCCAAGGGTTTTATTGGCCGAAGGCAGCTTCGGATGCAGCGGAGTTAGTTCAAAAGTGCGAAGGTTGTCAGAAATGTGCAAGAGATCAAAAGCAACCTTCATCTTTGACACAGCTGATACAACCCATCTGGCCATTGCAAAGGTGGGGCCTTGACTTGTTAGGTCCATTACCACCGGCTCAAGGGAATCTAAAATATGTTATAGTGGCTGTGGAGTATTTTTCTAAATGGATTGAGGCGAAGCCATTAGCCACAATAACTTCGGCCACTGTCCAAAAGTTTTTCTGGCAGAATATTGTCTGTCGCTTCGGGGTACCGAAGGCCATCACTGTAGATAATGGAACACAATTCGACTCCGAAGCTTTCAGAAATTTCTGTGATCAAATTGGTACGAAGATCCATTTTGCATCAGTCAGGCATCCGGAGTCAAATGGGCTCGTTGAAAGGGCCAACGGCATTATAATGACAGGAATAATGAAGTTAATCTTCAATCAACCCAGGGGAAAGTGGCCAGATCAGTTAACCAAAGTGGTGTGGAGCCACAATACAACAACATCAAGGTCTACAGGCTTTACTCCATTCAAGTTATTATTCGATGACGAAGCAATACCTCCGGAAGAAGCTAAAGCTGGATCAATAAGAGTAGTAGCTTCGGCAGAATCAGGTCCTGAAGATGCTTGTCTTGTGGAAAAAGATGCTTTAGAAGGGATCAGGCTTCAAGCTGTGGAGAATATCAATAAATACCAAGCTGAAACAGTCAAATGGCGAGATAGAAAGGTCCGGCTAAAAAATATTGAGCCGGGACACTTGGTGCTTCGGAGAGTAGCCAACCCAGACACAGTGGGCAAGCTACAGTTGAAATGGGAAGGACCTTTCTTAGTAATATCTTCGTCAAGGCCTGGTTCGTACAGATTGAAGGACATGGACGACAACGAAATTCCAAGATCTTGGAATGCGGATGAGCTTCGGCGATATTATGTATAACTTGATGTAACTTTTTATGTTTTTTCTTTTCTTTTTCATGGCACCCTTTTCCTTTCTAAAGGTGGAGAAAGGTTTTTAATGGGGCCATCACATGTAATTTCCTTTTTAGTTTTATAAGAGCAAAATCCCCCAAAGAATGTAAATGTAAAAGCTGAGAACGCACCATCGAGTGCCGAAACTGAAAAAGCGAAGAAGCTCCAAAGACGTTCCTAAGGGAATGCAGAGCTTACAGCGAAAAGTCAACGCTGATACCGCCGAAAGTAAAAGGCGAAGAAGCTCCAAAGACGTTCCTAAGGGAATGCAGAGCTTACAGCGAAAAGTCAACGCTGATACCGCCGAAAGTAAAAGGCGAAGAAGCTCCAAAGACGTTCCTAAGGGAATGCAGAGCTTACAGCGAAAAGTCAACGCTGATACCGCCGAAAGTAAAAGGCGAAGAAGCTCCAAAGTCGTTCCTAAGGGAATGCAGAGCTAATGTGTGATTGTTTCTAAGAAAATAATGGCTGAAGTTATGGCTTCGGATATGTCTTTGGACATTCATTTGCACATCACATTACATCATAGCATTTGCATTCATAAACATTCATTCATGGCATAAGTGGTTGTTTCGACAAAAAAGAAGCGGTCTTTTATGCTTCGTTGTGTATAAAAAAGAACGGTTTCGGCAAAAAAGAAGAGGCGGTCTTTTATGCTTCGTTGTGTACGAAAAGAAGGGAAGGTGTTTTTTCGCCTTCAGCTCAAAATACTAATTTCGTCCACATCAAAGCACCTCAATGGAAGGGTAAGGATATATTACAAGGTATGGACAGAATTCATCAAGAACAGTTCAGCTGTATTTACAAAAGTTGTTGCACAAGTCTACTGAGTTTTTTCTACAAAGTACTCCTACTGATCTTCACCGAGCTTCAGCTTCGGCGGCATATTTTTTAAGCATCACCTTCAGCTTCGTCATCCTACATGAATCAAGGTATTGTGAGTAAAGATCAAGTGTGAAGGAGAAGGTAAGTACAAGGTATGATTTCTTACTGGTTCAAGATGACTTCGAGCTTCGTCTCCAGCCTTCTCCCGCCCGCCTTTTGTCCATATCATTTTTATAAATCTATTTGAAATGCTTCGGGCGAGGTCAGGAATATCGTCTAGAATTGATGGAGACAGAGTGAAATTCGGCCTGTTGACGATTTTTCCATGCTCACAGCCGGCCTTCAGGAACGCTGCAGCGGTGCCTCGAGAAGCTACCCAGGCACAGAAGTCACCGTGCCCGGCTATAACTTCGTCAAGCTCTTCAATTTCAGCTTCAATATGTTCGAAGGCTCTTGGCAAATTTTCAGCAGCAGGGGTGAACTTTCCACTGCTGGCTCCAACTGAGTAAAAGATCTTCTTTAATTGTTGAATACAGCTGTTACTAAATTTCAAACATTTGTCTTGAAGGCTTGTTAATGATTTCTTCAAATCTGAGTTAATTTGGACTTCGGCCTCAAGTTTTGAATTAAGCTCTAGCTTCTCTTGTTTAAATTGTTTTGATTGGCAGATAAGCTTCGAATTCAATTCTGATACTTTAGCTTCAGTCTCTGCCAGCAAGCCTTCAGTTGTTTGGAGTTCAAAGTCTTTCTTTTCAACAATAGCTGATTGCTCTTTTATCTTGCTCTCTAGATTTTCGATTATAGCTTCGTGTTTCTTATCCTCTAGATCTTGCTGCATCCTCAAAGCTTTGCTTAGTAGCATGCTCTGCAAATAAACAACCTTCGTTAGGAATATTTCCATTATTAAAAAACAATAGAAGTCAGAGAAAAGTTGTTTACCTTGAAATTGGAATAAAATAAGCTGCCGACGATATGTTGTCGTCGGTAGCGGCTGATATCTGTTTCTAGCTTCGGAAAACCGATACTCTTTGATAGAGTACCGATGACCTTAGCTCCAGTTTGATCTCGGATGCAGCCTAATTTTTCATCGTCAACACCTCCGAAAAGAAGAGCTCCTGGCTTATATCCGCAAGAATTGGCATAGTCTTTAAGCTCTTCTATTTCGGCCTTCGACAGTTTTTGCCCAACTAAATTTTGAAATATGTAGGCTTCGTCTTCCGAAGTGTCTTCGGCTATTTCTTTTCCCTTCCCAGGCACTGTGGCCATGGTTTCTTCAGCAGCAGTGGCAGCTTCTTCTGCAGCCATGTCTAGCAAAATTTTGTCGATGTCTTCAATGGTAGTTTCTAAGTTCACATCTTCGGCTGAAGCGGCTTCGGTAGCCGCGACCTCCGAAGGTGCGACTTCGACATTTGTTGTGTCCTCAACAGCTGGCGTTTTCCGAATTGACGCCCTCGGTGGCGTCTTGTCAATAACTTCGGTCACTGCAATAATTCTTTGCCTCTTTGTTTTGGTTATCTTCGTTTTTTCCGGCTCCTCCACCTTTCGAAAAAGCTTCGTCAGTTGAGGCCCTAATGGACTTAGCTTCGTGGGCAGGGGTTCAGTCATTACCTTTAAGATTTCCTCCACGTCGCTGGTAGAAGGTGGTGCAGGAGTCCCCTCTTCATCGGATAATTTTCGCTTTGGAGTTGATATTTTTCTCTTCTTGGGAATTTTCTTCTCTTTTGGTGGTTTTTCTTCATCCTTGTTCAAAGTTTCGGCCACTCTTTTCCTTTTTTGGCCCTCAGCACCCTTGTTCAGCCGTTCATAGTCAGGGTACTCGAAACCCAGGGCATCAAACACTCGGTTCAGCCTTCGCTTTGGACGGGTGCCGAAGGCCGCGGTCATCAGTTGATCTTCTTTTTTGGAATAATTCCCAAGAATTTCATTGCACATTACCTCAACTGTGTCCAGCCACTCTTGGCAAGGTTTTTTAAAGTATTTCTTGAATTTGAAATGGTAAGGAAGCCGGACAAGTTCCCCCTTCTTCTTCTCCCCCTCTAGCTTTGGCATTTCCCATTCTTTTAGAGTAGGGAAAACCCTGAACGCCAAGAACTCTTGAACCAGATCCCTGGTACCGATATGCTCTGAAATAATTTCAAACTCACCCAGTGCAGCCCAGGTGGGACCTTCTAATGTCATGTGGCATCGCGGCCTTGTTTCTCCGAAGATTAATTCAAGTGGGCTTTGTACCAACTTTTCTTCGTCTTCGTCAACCTTCACATAAAACCACTCAGACTTCTAGCCTGCCGGCCATTTGCTTCGGTAGCTAATAACAGGAAACTTTGTTGTTTTCCGGTAGGCAAAATTGTAGCAACCAAAGTTATCATGTAATCCATCTTTTCTGGCCTTCGTTTGGTAATGTAACTCATGAACTCGACAAAAACTGTCGGCAAACGGCTCCACTGCCTGGCTTCGGAGGGCCCAGATATAGACATTAAGCCTAACGATAGCGTTAGGAGTCAATTGATGAAAGTAAATACCAAACTTCTTCAATACATCTGCAATAATTCCATGAAGGGGGAATCTCAGCCCAGCCTTTAAAAAGCTCTTGAAAATGACTATCTCGTCCTTCTCTGGCTTCGGGGTAGTTTCTTCTCCCCCGAAGCGAAGTAGTTTCTTCTGATTTTCACTGAAATAACCTGATTTTACCATCTTGGCGAGATCAGCCTTTGAAATGGTCGACTTTCCGAAGTCTAAGTGGCTGGGCTTGCTGGGCATGGCAATGCGATAGTCATCTTCGGGATCAGTTTCTTCAATGTTCTCTTCTTCTCCTTCGGCAGTTGTCGGGTCTGCTTCAGCAGCGGGCATTTCTTCCGCAGTTACCAGTCCGGATCGTTGCATTGCTTCGGAGATAGGAACAGTCTCTGAACCTTCAGCTTCGTCTCCTTCACGCTCAACCCTGGCAGTGGATCGCACTCTGGCCATTTGATTCTGAGTTTGGGGAAATTGAATACTTTTTTCTTTTTCTTTCTTCTCCCGAAGCCTTTCTTTCTGACGAAGCAGACTTCGAGATATACCTTCGTTCGATTCTGAGAATCAAGCTTTGGCTACAGTTAAAAATTTTGGCAGCAAAACAGTGCAAATAGCAATGAATGCTGTGGTAACTTCACACCTACTCGTCTGTTTATATAGTGCTGCAGGTAAGAAGGCGAAGCGCCAGGATTTTTACACCAGGCGGGCAGTCACTTGCACTCGCTGCGCGGTGGACCGCAAAGATCAAACAGTAACTCTGCAAGGTGGGCCTGGCACGCGCTCGGAAACTGGATCGTTTCTCGGCAACGAGCTCAGGGAAGGTGTTTTTGGACCTTCGGCTTCCCGAAGCTTGAGAGGCTTTTTTCACGGATCAAGCTCGTTACGAAAAACGATCTAGCACCGCGAAAGGGGCTACTGTTGGGGCCATGCTTCGTTGCGCCGAAGGTCTTACGGGAGGAAGCAGCTTCGGCTGAAGTTGTCCCCAGGAGATGACCGAAGGTTCCTTTTCATGAAGCTTCGGCATTACAAACCGACATAGAGATAAAATGACCTTTTAATCCATAAAGGTCTGAGTCAATGATTGTAAACTTTTATGAGGGGCATAATTGTAATTCGTCACAGGCTGTGTCCTGTGTCTATAAATAGATGAACAGTACCCCCGTACTGTTCACGCTGACTTATATTCACTTGCGCGTCACGCTTGGACTTTTGCCTTCTGTCAAGCCGAAGGTAAAAATGTAATTCAATATTGTTCAAGTGCATTCATGGTTATATGATTAAAGGATATTAATGATGACATATGATTATTCATGTTATTTCTCATGTCTCATATGCTTCTCCTTTCATTGAGATACATCGTAATGTCGAAGGTACGTCCTTCATGACCTTCGTCTGAAGATCATTATATCCTAAGGGAGATAATGCTCTGAAGGACGAAGGGCATTAATCATTAACCTTTTTGTGTTGCCTTGTTCTTAATTCATAGCACTTGAGAACAAGTCCCCAACAGTGGCTTTAAAGCAAGTTCTTGTAAACACAACAATCACAGAGAAAGCAGCACAAGAGACACGCGATTTTTATCACATGGTTCGGCCAAGTAACACTTGCCTACTTCCACGTTGTGGTGTCCCAATGGATAAGGGTTGCACTCAACCCCTTTCAAGTGATCTGGTGATCAACTTGAATACCGCGGTCTTTTCCTTTAGAGTCTTTTCCCGTGTGCGAGGAATTTCCACAGATTGGAGCCTCTCGCCCTTACAATAGAGATCATAAAGAAAGCACGGAGTAAGGTTGGGGAGAGCAACACATGCAAGACTCAAATCCGCAGCACAATCACGCACACAAGTCAAGACTTGAGCTCTAAACACAACACACGAAGTTCACAACACAAATGGAGCTCAAATCTCTAACACAGCGAATCAAATGCGTGAAGTCGGAGTCTGAGAGTCTTAGAATGTTTCTTGAAGGCTTGGTGTTCTCCTCTATGCGCCTAGGGGTCCCTTTTATAGCCCCAAGGCAGCTAGGAGTCGTTGGACACAATCTTGGAAGGCAATTCCTGCCTTCTGTTGAGTGGTGCACCAGACAGTCCGGTGCACCACCGGACAGCCACTGTTCATGTACGGTGCGCAATCTCCTTCCAAATCAGGCGCATCCGACCGGTGCTCCTCTGGGCCCGTTGGCACACCGGACACTGTCCAGTGCACACCGGACAGTCCGGTGCACCAGCTGACCGATGGAGCAGTCCACGTGTCGCCCGCAGATTTTGCAGCAGACAGTTGGCGCTAGCGATCGTTGGCTCACTGGACAGTCCGGTGAATTATTGCCACGTCGCCCTGTTCCTTTTCCCGAGAGCGACGAGTTCGCCACGGATGACTCACCGGACAGTCCAGTGCACCACCGGACAGTCCGGTGAATTATAGCCGTACAACTCCGTCGATTCCTGAGAGCGGCCTTTTCACCGGAGACCAGCCTGGCGCACTGGACACTGTCCGGCGCACCACCAGACACTGTCCGGTGCACCAGGCCGAGCTAGATTTTGGCTGCACACAGCCAAGTCTTTTGCAATTCGATTCTCTTCTTCTTAGCACTGTTTCTAGCACTTAGATAACCACATTAGTATTCAAAAACAATGTACTAAGTCTAGAAACATACCTCATGCCTTGATTTGCACTTTTCCACATTTGGCACATTAGGACTTAAAGAATATATGTTAGGCATCTAATCACCAAAATACTTATAGAAATTGCCCAAGGGCATATTTCCCTTTCAATCTCCCCCTTTTTGGTGATTTATGCCAACACATCCAAAAGCAACAAAAAAACGTGCAACATCAATTCAAATTGAAGATCAAATTGTTTTTGACTATAATTTGGCATATTTGGATCACTCTTTGCCACCACTTGGTTTGTTTTTGCAAATCAAATTCATTTTTCTATCTCTAAGTCAAACACGCTTGTTTGGGCACATAGAGAGGTATTCCAATAGTAAAATTGATCAACCCGAAAACTCCCCCTTTTCCCATAATCAAAATTCTCCCTCACAAGTGACCAAATTTTGCAATAGGAGCATTTTGGACAAATCAAAAATTCTAACTCTATTATTTTCAAAATTCACAAGTGGTTGGCTGATCCATTTGCTTTGGCCTTAATTTCTCCCCCTTTAGCATTAAGCACCAAAACGGGATCATTTTTTGCCCTTTAACCCCATTGCCTCACTAAAAAATGGCAATTAAGAGCAACAGGCAAATAGAGCATAAGAATGAACTTGGAATTAAATACACTAATACTGGAGTGCAGTGAAAGTCTTTGCATCGTCCAAGTTCATTTTCCCTTTCAATGCACCTTTGAGACTACATCACATGTACTCGAACAACCAGGTTAGTCTCAAGGAGTCAAGTTGTAGCACATCTCCCCCCTTAATATGTGCATCATTTGCATATGGACTTGTGAGGTCCGGGACCACTTGTACAACTTGAGCACCATAAACAAACAATAATGGATTTAAATGCATAAAGTAACATGATCAAAGGCATAGAACACATGTATGCTATAGATCAATCCAAGTTACGCGAATCTAAGACATTTAGCTCACTACGCAACCTGCAAAACTTTTTCTCATCTAAAGGCTTAGTGAAGATATCGGCTAGCTGGTTCTCGGTGCTAATGTGATACACATCGATATCTCCCTTTTGCTGGTGGTCTCTCAGGAAGTGATGCCAGATGTCTATGTGCTTAGTGCGGCTGTGTTCAACAGGATTATCCGCCAAGCAAATTACACTCTCATTGTCACATAGGAGTGGGACTTTGCTCAAATTGTAGCCAAAGTCCCGGAGGGTTTGCCTCATCCAAAGTAATTGCGCACAACACTGTCCTGCGGCAACATACTCAGCCTTTGCGGTGGATAGGGCAATGGATGTTTGTTTCTTGGAACTCCAGGACACCAGGGACCTTCCTAGAAATTGGCACGTCCCTGATGTACTCTTCCTATCAACCTTGCACCCGGCATAATCGGAGTCTGAGTATCCAATTAAGTCAAAGGTAGACCCCTTTGGATACCAGATCCCAAAGCAAGGCATAGAAATTAAATACCTAAGAATTCGCTTAACGGCCACAAGGTGACATTCCTTGGGGTCGGATTGATATCTAGCACACATGCATACACTAAGCATAATGTCTGGTCTACTAGCACATAAATAAAGCAATGAACCTATCATGGACCGGTATGCCTTTTGATCAATGGACTTACCTCCTTTGTTGAGGTCAATGTGCCCATCAGTTCCCATCGGTGTCTTCACAGGCTTGGTGTCCTTCATCCCAAACCTCTTGAGAAGATCCTGAGTATACTTTGTTTGGGAGATGAAGGTGCCATCCTTGAGTTGCTTCACTTGGAACCCAAGGAAATAGGTCAACTTGCCCATCATCGACATCTCGAACTTTTGTGTCATCACCATGCTAAACTCCTCACAAGACTTTTGATTAGTAGAACCAAATATTATGTCATCGACATAAATTTGGCACACAAAGAGATCACCATCACAAGTCTTTGTAAAAAGAGTTGGATCAGCTTTCACAACCTTGAAAGCATTAGCAATTAAGAAATCTCTAAGGCATTCATACCATGCTCTTGGGGCTTGCTTAAGTCCATAAAGCACCTTAGAGAGCTTATACACATGGTCGGGATACCTGTCATCCTCAAAGCCAGGGGGTTGTTCCACGTATACCTCCTCCGTGATTGGCCCGTTGAGGAAAGCGCTCTTTACGTCTATTTGAAACAACCTAAAAGAGTGGTGAGCAGCATAGGCTAATAATATTCGAATAGACTCTAGCCTAGCCACAGGAGCAAAAGTCTCCTAAAAATCCAAACCTACGACTTGGGCATAACCTTTTGCCACAAGTCGAGCCTTGTTTCTTGTTACCATCCCGTGCTCGTCTTGCTTGTTGCGGAACACCCACTTCGTTCCCACAACATTTTGCTTTGGACGTGGCACCAGGCTCTAGACTTCATTTCTCTTGAAGTTGTTAAGCTCTTCCTGCATGGCCAACACCCAGTCCGGATCCTGCAAGGCCTTTTCTACCCTGAAAGGCTCAATAGAAGATACAAACGAGTAATGCTCACAAAAATTAGCTAATCTTGAGCGAGTAGTTAATCCCTTGCTGATGTCACCCAGAATTTGGTCGATGGGGTGATGTATTTGGATCGCTGCTCGGACTTGAGTTGGAGGGACCCGTGGTGCTTCTTCCTCCATTGCTTGATCTTCTTGTGCTCCCCCTTGATCATGCCCTTCTTCTTGTGGTACCTGTTCATCGTCTTGAGTTGGGGGATGCACCATCATGGAGGAAGATGGCTGATCTTGCTCCTGTTGTTCCTATGGTCGCACATCACCTATCGCCATCGTGCGCATTGCGGCCGTCGGAACTTCATATTCATCTATGTCATCAAGATCAACTTGCTCTCTTGGAGAGCCATTAGTCTCATCAAATACAACATCGCTAGAGACTTCAACCAATCCTGATGATTTGTTGAAGACCCTATACGCCTTTGTATTTGTGTCATACCCTAGTAAAACCCTTCTACTGCCTTGGGAGCAAATTTAGAATGTCTACCTTTCTTTACTAGAATGTAGCATTTGCTCCCAAATACACGAAAGTAAGAGACATTGGTTTTATTACCGGTAAGGAGTTCGTAGGAGGTCTTCTTTAGGAGGCGATGCAGGTAGAGCCGGTTTATGGCGTGGCAGGCTATGTTCACAGCTTCCGACCAAAACCGCTCGGGCGTCTTGAACTCTCCAAGCATCGTCCTTGCCATGTCGATTAGCATCCTGTTCTTCCTTTCTACTACACCATTTTGTTGTGGTGTGTAGGGAGCGGAGAACTCGTGCTTGATGCCTTCCTCCTCAAGAAACTCCTCAACTTGCCGATTCTTGAACTCGGACCCGTTGTCACTCCTTATCTTTTTCACCTTTAGCTCAAATTCGTTTTGACCCTCCTGAGAAAGCACTTTAGGATCCCTTGGGTTTCTGATTTGTCCTGCAAAAAAACACCCAAGTGAAGCGGGAAAAGTCATCAACAATTACAAGACCATACTTACTTCCCCCGATGCTGAGGTAGGCAACGGGTCCAAAGAGGTCCATGTGAAGAAGCTCCAATGGTCTTGATGTTGTCATCACGTTCTTGCTGTGATGAGTGCTTCCCACCTGTTTTCCTGCCTGACATGCTGCACAGTGTCTGTCTTTCTCAATACAGACATTGGTTAGTCCTAACACATGTTCTCCCTTTAGAAGTTTATGAAGGTTCTTCATCCCAACATGTGCTAGACGGCGATGCCAAAGCCAACCCATACTAGTCTTAGCCATTAAGCATGCATCTAGATCGGCATTCTCTTTCGAAAAATCAACTAAATAGAGCTTGCCGTCTAATGCACCCTTAAAAGCTAATGAACCATCACTCCTTCTAAAGACAGATACATCAATATTTGTAAACAAACAATTGTAACCCATGTGGCACAATTGACTTACAGACAGAAGGTTGTATCCTAGCGACTCTACTAAAAATACATTTGAAATGGAGTGCTCGCTTATGATGGCTATCTTTCCCAAACCTTTGACCTTGCCTTGATTCCCATCTCCAAATATGATTGTATCCTGGGAATCCTTGTTCTTGACGTAGGAGGTGAACATCTTCTTCTCCCCTGTCATGTGGTTTGTGCATCCGCTGTCGATTATCTAGCTAGAGCCCCCGGATGCATAAACCTGCAAGGAATTAAGCTTGGGTTTTAGGTACCCAACTTTTGTTGGGTCCTACAAGGTTAGTCACAATTACTTTTAGAACCCAAATACAAGTTTTGTCTCCCTTGCATTTGGATCCCAACTTCCTAGCAACTACTTTTGCATTTTTACATGAAAGAACAAAAGAAGTGTTGCAAGCATGAAAAATATCAGTGGGTTCATTGCACAATTTCCTAGAAGCATGAGTAGCATAATTTCTCCTAGGCGCTTGAGACACAGCATGATTGTGCCTAGGCCTATTTCTACCAAAATCATAGGTAGAGCTAGAATCAATCATAGCATGATCATAGTGTCTATCATTATGAGCATTCCTAGTAAATTTTCTATCATAAATGTAAGCATGATTCTTTTGGGGACTATTAGCCATAGGGGCCTTCCCTTTCTCCTTGTTGAGAACGGGAGTCCTTTGGCTTGTTAAGTTCTTGGTTTCCTTTCGAAAACCAAGTCCATCCTTAATTGAGGGATGTCTACCGACGGTGTAGGCATCCCTAGCAAATTTTAACTTATCAAAATCAACTTTGCAAGTCTTAAGTTGAGCATTAAGACTTGCCACCTCATTGTTTAATTTAGTAATAGAAGCAAGATGTTCATTACAAGCATCAACGTCAAAATCCTTACATCTATTACAGATAACAACATGCTCTACACATGAACTAGTTTTGTTGACTTTCTCTAGCTTAACATTTAATTCATCATTTAAACTCTTTAAACTAGAGACAGATTCATGGCAAACAGATAACTCAGAGGATAGCATTTCATTTCTCTTAGTTTCTAAAGCAAGAGATTTTTTGTGCACTAACAAATTTGTCATGTTCTTCATACAAAATGTCCTCTTGCTTTTCTAAAAGTCTATCCTTTTCATTTAGAGCTTCAATTAATTCATTAATTTTCTCTACCTTAGCTCTATCTAACCCTTTAAACAATTCAGAGTAATCTACTACATCATCAGAAGATTCCTCATCACTAGAAGAAGAGTACTTAGGTGTATCTCGAATACTTACCTTCTTCTCCTTAGCCATGAGACACGTATGGCGTTCGTTGGGGAAGAGCGAAGACTTGTCAAAGGTCGAGGTAGCCTATCCCTCATCGTCAGAGTCGGATGAGGAGCAATCAGAATCCCATTCCTTTCCAAGATGTGCCTCGCCCTTCGCCTTCCTGTAGTTCTTCTTCTTCTCCTTTTTGCCATGTCTTTCTTGTGCCTAGTCATTCTCATTATCGGGACATTGAGCAATAAAGTGACCAGTCTTACCGCATTTGAAGCAGGAGCGCTTTCCCCTTGTTTTGTGCTTGTTGGGGGTACTCTTTACGTCCCTTAAGCGCGGTCTTGAAACGTTTGATGATTAGTGCCATCTCATCTTCATTTAGCCCAGCAGCCTCCACTTGTGCCACCTTGCTTGGTAGCACCTCCCTGCTGCTCGTTGCTTTGAGAGCAACGGGCTGTGGCTCGTAGACGGGTAGTGGACCGTTTAGAGCATCGTCCACGTATCGAGCTTCTTTTCACCATCATACGCCCGCTTACGAATTTTCCGAGTATCTCCTCGGGCGTCATCTTTGTGTACCTGGGGTTTTCACGGATAAGATTCACAAGATTGGGGTCAATAACTATAAATGACCTGAGCATGAGTCGGACGACGTCATGATCCGTCCATCTTGTGCTTCCATAGCTTAAGATTTTGTTGACTAGAGTCTTGAGCCTGTTATAGGTTTGTGTTGGCTCTTCTCCCCTGATCATCGCGAATCTCCCTAGCTCGCCTTTCACTAGCTCCATTTTGGTGATCATGGTGGCGTCGTTTCCCTCATGAGATATCTTGAGGGTGTCCTAGATTTGCTTGGCGTTGTCCAAGCCGCTCACCTTATTATATTTATCCCTGCAGAGAGATGCTAGCAACATAGTAGTGGCTTGGGCATTTTTGTGAATTTGTTCATTTATAAACATAGGGTTATCAGTACTATCAAAATGCATTCAATTCTCTACAATTTCCCAAATACTAGGATGGAGTGAAAATAGATGACTACGCATTTTATGACTCCAAAATGAATAGTCTTCTCCATCAAAGTGTGGAGGTTTTCCAAGGGGAATTGATAGTAAATGCACATTTGTATTGTATGACATACAAGAATAGTCAAAAGAGTAGTTCTGATTAACCGTTTTCTTTTTCGACGAAGAGTTGTCGTCATCGTCGTCTCTTGGTGAAGAAGAGGCATCGCTGTCGTAGTAGATGATTTTCTTGATGCACCTCTTCTTCTTCCCGTCCCTCTTATTGTGACTCAAACCTGAGTCAGTAGGTTTGTCGTCCCTTGGCTCGTGGAAGAGGGACTCCTTCTCCTTGTCGTTGACCACCATCTCCTTTCCCTTAGGATCCATCTCTTCGGGCGGTTAGTCCCTTAGATGAAGAGTACGACTTTGATACCAATTGAGAGCACCTAGAGGGGGGTGAATAGGTGATCCTGCAAAATCAAACACTAAATAGCCACTGTCGAAGAGGGAATTCTCCGGCCGGGTGGCGGATTGCATCCGCCCTAAATCCTAAGATGAGGAAGGGCTTAAGCATTTTGCCTGTCTTGCTAAGCGATCATCAAGCACATGAACACGCAAGAATTTAGAGTGGTTCGGGCCGCCGGAGCGTAATACCCTACTCCACTGTGTGTTGGATTGTTGTGGAAGCTTGAGCTGTGTGTAAGCCTGAATGACTTGCGTCTAAGTGTCCCTGTCTAGTGCCTGCGTTGTAACGTTGTATGCCCCCTTTTATAGTTTAAGGGGGGCATGTACAAGGGTTCTGAGCCCCGACACATGAGCCCAGGGACGAAAGGAAGGATGGAACTTCTGCTCGCAATGCCCGTGTAATCTTCGTGCGCCCTGACACCTGAGATCTCGGTGTGTAGGGGGAAGCTTCTCATATAAGGGATGAGTATAGTGCACCGCGCAGCACGGGCACACTGTTTTGACAATGGACTGGATAGGTGCATCGTCTGCAGGGTGGCCCTAGCGCCGCCTGCCAGTGGAAAGGATAGGACGCAATAAATGCCGTGGGGGCACATCATCTGTCAGAAGGGTGGACAGGCGGCGTGTTCTCTTCGCAATAAATGCAGAGGCCGCGTGGCTCAGAGCCCTTACGTCACGCTCCGCCCGCTGGCCTACGTCACGGACAATAAGCCATGTTGCTGCATTAGACCCTGGTCGAGCAGGGGGGCGGAGGCGCTACAGATAGAGCCAGGACACGCGTCAGTCCCGGACCTAGGCCTAGGTTATGACACTCCTTTTCTTAGGACCTTGTTATGGGCAGTCCAGAGCTCACTTGGTGGGGTCCGAACCCTTTCCAATGGCTTTGGGCTGCTTTACTTTGGGGGTCCGGGTCGTGCGCACAGGGGTCCGGTGTCTTCTGGGCCCGATAGCGTTATCTTCGAGAACGCCACCCTGACTGCCCACAAGAAACCCCTGAGGTTGTTCTCTGCGCGGCTATGGGTAGCCGCACAGACATCGTGCCTTCATGCCGTAGTAAGGGGTAAGGGGTACCCCTAATTCAGGGTACCGATAGTGGCCCCCGGGCCTGCCTCAGGGGAGGACGCGAGCCTGTAGGTGGGGCCAGAGTTTGACTGGCGATCGGCTCACTGCTCCTGCGCGCCCGTTGATGCAGCTACTGTCGGCCCGCCTATGGTCATGTCGACCGCCACGCCTGTTCCCGCGGCTAACTGGCCCGTGGCCTCCGTACTCAATGCCTTTGCTGGGCCATGCGTGGGGTGCCTCGAGTCGCTGCATTGGTTTTTGAAAATTTATCTTCTTAGTCTTCTGCAACGGTCTCGAGGAGGCGCGGTATTGGCGCGAGCGGCGGTGCAACTTTCCTGTACCCAGGAACCGGCGCGCTGGGTGTATGACATGTGGGCCTGTCCCCCTTTTCATTTAGGACAAGGTTGTTCAGCTGAGCATATATTTCTGCCGCGCTAAGACGTTTAGGCGGTCCTTTGGTGACCACGGTGTTCTTTATAAAGTTTTTCTTATCACTTCTAAAGGGGTGTTTCCTGGGCAACCTGTGACACCCCTGGTGTTACTGCCACTAAAACTTGAGCATGACATCATAAGCATTGGCATATCATGTGATTGTTACACTTATAGTGCATGCACTAGGCAAAAAGTTCAAACAAGTTGTATTGATGTGACATGTTATAAGTGAAACCCTAAAGTACAATGATTAACCCTAGATTAGGCTTAATAGAGCAAACAAAGCCTAATAAGAGAAGACTTCAAAACTCAATAGAAATGGTCATAAAATATCACTATGAATGGACTTAAGTAACATCCAAACCCTAGAAGTACTAAAAACCCTAAATAGAACCCTGGAAAACCCTAGACTAAAACCCTAGGGGGCTAAATGCAAAATTAGTGCACTTTTGGACTAAAGTGCAAAATTCCATGAAATTAAGGCACTTCAAGTCATATGGTTCACAAGTATGTAGATTTGTAACCTAAACCTTGAGATTTGGACCTATTTGCAAAAAGGCCCTATTTGAACCCTATGGAGTTAAGTCTAATTTCAGTGCATTTGGCCCAACTTTGAAACTCTGTAACTTCCAAATTATAAAGTTTTTGCCCTAGGTCACCACATCAAGTTTGTAGAGTCACAAAAGGGGAACAATTTTGCTATAGAGATCAAGACTTGGTAGTATGAAAAGTATTGAGAAAATTTGACTCAAAGTTGATCTGTCAGGCTGTCTTAAGTCTGAATTCAGTCTGATAGTGAGTTTGAGCCATCTTTGAGCTTGGATTCAATTATAATCCAGTTAGTAATTGGCTATGGTTGTTGTAGTAAGATTGTAGCTAGATCATTAGGCTACAACTTTGCTACAGAACGATGGCTTTGTTGCCATGTAAAATCAGGAGAAAATCTAGCCCAAACTTGGTCTGTCAGGCGCTCTGTCAAGTGTTTCCCATGGTACAGTAACAGACAGGATCCCAAGTTCAGCCCCCCTCGCCGCTGACAAGCCGTGCACGGATTCATGCTATCGCCGCCATGATTCACGCTCAGATCAGCTGGATAGCACCGAGGGTCAGTAAATATCACACCGTGGATATGCTCTGGCCACTAAATTACTCCGACCACCGTACCGAGCTAGTCATGGTTGCTTCGGATGGGTTCACTGAAGATTGCCATCTCGCGGCCTTCTGCCACATTCCTAGGCACCTTACCACGTCGCGGTTAGTCGTGTTAGGCATATCTGGTGATCGCTGGAGGGACCGCCACGGTGAAAGCCACTAAGCGCTTGCGCCAGTAACCCCTGTTAACTCCGGCCGCCGCGCGTCTCAATCCAAATTCACCGGCCACTGCTCTTGCCTGCTATAAATTAAGCCCGCCGTGAGCTCCGTAGGGTAATTACCCATCCATAGCACCCGCGCTTGTCTTCAATTGTCTACCAACGACTGTGAATCGCTCATTTCCCCCAAACTTGCTCTCTGCCACCGTGGTTTAGCCCTCGCCGTGGCCAGCGCATCTCATGTCTGTTCATGCCCTCTGAGTCCTCGTTTCAGTGTTCTTGGATGCTTCTGATACTCGCTGACCCACCTAATTGAGCTAGAGTCCCTAGGATCGCCGGGAACACGGTTGAATGTCCGCGATGCCCGCTGTCACCGTGGACAGAACAGGATAGATCGCCGTTCGTGAAATTAGTTGGGGGGAAACGTTGATTAGGGATTGAATTCGGTCTCTACCAAAGTAGAGCGCCAGTCCCCAAGTAATCCAGCCAGTACAAGCTCGCCGGGAATCTGCGCACCACCGTTCACCGTCGTGGACCTCGGCCTGCGAAGAAATAGAACATGGGGGAGGTTTTTGTAAACTGTCATGCTCCTTGTGCAGCGGTTCGCCTCCTTGACCGCTGGTTGCAGTGGAGATGGAAGGGCGTATAACCGCAGGGCGGTTGCACGCTCCTTGTGCGGCGGTTCGCCTTCTTGACCGCTGGTTGCGGTGGAGATGGAAGGGCGTATAACCGCAGGGCGATTGCATGCTCCTTGCCTGAGTTACGCAGGGTCAGGCCCCCATGCCATAGGCTGGGTGCCTTGGTGAGCGTTGGGGGAGACCTGCCCATGACGCTTTGGGGCACGAGCAGGGAAATCTGCCTTTAAAAAGGAGTTCACCATTCGGGCAGTAGCCATGCCTCGCTTTTCTTGCATTCACCGCGCCCTTCCGCTTTCCGAGCCTCTAGATGGGGCGCGCTGGTGTTCGCTGGGGGGGTTCGCGTCAGGGTCACCCCTCTAGCGGTCTCACTGCCGGGGAGCTCGCGCTCTTCGTTTCTTGCGCGGTGGTGCTGCCGATCTTGTCTTCTTCTTGCTGCTGTTGGAGGGGCGCGACCTCTCGGGGGTTGGTGCTCTTCTGCCATCGCTCGGCTTCAAGGATTTTCATCATGCAGCCCGGCTGCAGTCTCCTGCCAGTGGTCATCTACAAGGATGACCACCAACCTCGTGGTGGAGAGAAGCGAGCCGGGCTGCGGCCTCCCCCCTACCCTCAGCTTCAAGGATGTTCATCATCCTCGCTGGGGTAGAAGGCGAGCCGAGTCGAGGCCCTGCCCTCCGCATGGGCTGGTGACTTGCTTCTTCCTCCAGCATTTGGAGGAGAAGGATGTTCACCAGCCTTGCGGAGAGGCGAACCTCGGCTACGCAGGGCCGGCCGACTGCAAGCGCCGTCAGCTGCAGCGTGTCTAGCTCCTTGGCCTGGATGGCTTTGGTGCTGCCTCCAACGCTGCCTCCCTCCGTCAAGTGGGGTGTGGCTGTCCGTCCACCGCATGGGCGACGGTCGCGCCGTGCAGGTCCGCCGCACCCATAGCGTCCCCTGCGCCGCCGGCCATGCTATTCCGACGCCGCCTGGGGGGTTGTACAAGACGTCATACACCGTGGAGGTGGCGGCCACGTTCTTGGATGGCCTTGTCCTCACCCCCGCAGGAGGACGGGGGCGAGGACCTTTCTACACACGCTGAGGCGTCCGCCGTTGCTGGTAAGCCACCGGTGCAGAGGTGGTCGCCTCCGCTGGCGGGGGCTACCCGTTGCAGAGGTGGTCGCTGCCGCTGGTGAGGCTGCCAGTGCAGAGGTGGTTGCCTCCGCTGGCGAGACTACCAGCGCCACCTACGGTCGAGCCTCCAACTCTTTGGCTTTAATGGCCTCGTTGTCGCCCCTCGTAGGTGGACGGGGGCGAGGACCTCTTCGCAATGGCGCGCGCATTGAGGCGGCCATCACTGCTGTCACGCCGTCTTGGAGGATTCCGCAAGGACAACGGCCGCGAACTTCCAACGTGACTCCACTGGCGTCTGGTAGTTTATACCTGCAGAGTAGAGATGGAACTAGGATTCTGCTTGAAGGCGGATGTAATACTTTTGCTTTTTGTAAGGTACTTTTGAGTACTATTTATCAAGCAGTATTAGCACTTATCTGTGTACCACTTGTCCCTGTTGTGTGTGGCATAACCGATTCCTCCTTGGTACTTGGCCCCCCTGGGATGTAGGCTCGATTTGTCGAGGCTGTAGACCAGCATACCTAAGGAAGAGTTGGCAATAGCCCATGGGAGGTAGCCTCGACTGGGACCTAGGCCTTTACACAGCTTCAGCTAGGGAGCATTAGTAGTACACCCGCAGGAACCGCCACCTGACACTAGCCATCCTTTGATACATGCTCGGGACCTGTATGGTCTAGTCTGGGAAGCCAAGTTGTGTGTCGGGGCCCCCTGGATGGTGGTTCTAGGTACTAGGACACCCGTCGTAGAGTGGTGGAGCGTGCAGGCCCACGGTACGGAACTAGGCTGAGCAGCTACACGGCTCCAGACCTCCCCAGGAGACAAGCGTTCATTCTCTAGTTCCGGACCCCAGGTTGCCGGACCCGCAGGACTTATAGCTCCAAATACTAGGGTACCTGTCATGGAATGGTGGAGTGTGTAGGCTTTCGGGTACGGGACCAGGCTAAGCGGCCACACAGGCTCTGGACCACCCCATGGAATGGGCTCCCGCTCTTTAGAGCCGGCCCCCAGGCTGTCGGGCCCTCCTGCTTTCGCAGAGAGGTCCTAAACTACAAGCCTGGCTATTCAATTCAGATGTCATCATGTCTGATGAGATTGAAACTGTTTGGGTGGGTTAGATAAATTGACATCCATAAAACTACAAGGTAAAACCATGGAGCAGTAGGATAAAACTATCATAGAGGCACATCTGAGGGGGTAAATCTTTTCTTTATAACCTGTCATGCATGGGTGCAGACCAATAGGCCGGGCTTACGAGGGCGGACCTCACCGGGTTGGCGTACACGTGTGCGCTACCTAGTTACAAAAGGGAGAAAAATTCGACCCCTCAAACTTGCTCCTATGGATAGAACTTGCAGAGATGCTCCAGTGGTCAGGAAGAGGTACTCCTTCAGTCATAGCAAGATAGTCACCCTCGGGTCGGCGTATTCCCGTCACCTTGAAGTCCTAGCTGGAGGAGCGTTGCGGAGCCCTTCTAGGTTTGGTACTTGCCGTAGGACTAGGTCCCGACCCTGGGTTCCCATCTGCGTTTGATGATAGAGTCCTCGTCCTCGCACTGTAGCCATTTCTTCATGGACTTGACAGAAGTCTGGACCCATGGGGAGTCCAGAAGGGTTTCCGAGGGAAGGTAGGCTTTGGCCCCGTAGACTGGGGAGCATAGGGTCCCTCTGGGGGTCCATCTAGTTGTCCCCACCGGAGTAGGAACCTCCAGTGAAGACATCCTTCAGGTCCCCCTCGGGTGACTGGTACCCGAGGTCCCGTTCAGCTGCGGCCACCTCGCCGTCGTCGATCTTTTCTTTGCCAGGTCGGTGACGAGGTGGAGAGCCATCCTTGGAGGACTACTTGCGCCGCTCGCTGACACGTTTCACGAGATCAATGATCTCGCGACACTCCACGGCGTTGTGGCGACCATTGGGGTGTACAGGGCATGGGCCGCTGTTACCCCTCTGCGGTCGTGGGCGTTTGTTGTGGTCGCCCCAGTCCCCGGTCGCGGCTGCGACGACTAGAGTGGTGGACCGTGATCTTTGGAAGTCGTGGTCCTTCTTCTTTTTCTTCTTGTCGTCCTGGGGGACGGCACCCGAGCTAGCCGACTGGACAGCCCCGGTTTGTGGGGCCGAATGCCATGCACGGCCCTCGGCGGCTCTGGCGCATTTGTTAGCCAGAGCGAAGAGTGTGGGGACAGTCTCCACGTCATGCGTGGCCAACTTCTCCAACATTTTCTCATCACGTACTCCCTGGCGAAAGGCCATGATGATGGAAGCATCGAAGATGCGAGGTATAGTACCTCGCACCTTGGTGAAGCGGGAGATGAACGTTCGAAGGGTCTCCCCAGGCTCCTGCCTCACCGCATGGAGGTGGGCCTCCACACCGTGTTGCTGGTAAGCACTAGCGAAGTTCGCAACGAACTGCGCACAGAGCTCTTCCCAGGAGTAGATTGACCCTGGGGCGAGGTTCATGAGCCAAGTCCGGGCAGGTCCAGACAAGGCGACATGAAAATATGTCGCCATCACAGCGGTGTTTCCACCTGCTGCCGTGATGGCGGTGACGTACACCTGCAGGAACTCCGATGGGTTTGACGTTCCATCGTACTTTTCCGGCAGGTGTGGCCAGAACTTGGGTGGCCATGACGCCGCACGGAGATGATCCATGAGAGCGGCGCAGCCCACGCCGGCTAAGGGGACACCTGCTTGGGACCGGGTGCCCATTGGTGTCTGCGGTGCTACCGCGGCGAAGTCCTGATCGAGGTTGCGGCCCTTGATGTTTTGGCGGTGCTCGCGCGCCCTCTCCAAAGAGACCCGGGCGTCCTCTCCCGCACGTCTGCGGTCGAGTTCTACCCGAAGGTCGTTGGTCTATGCGCCCCTTACTGAGAGTGAGCGCACAGACGCCGACGCCTCATGTTGACGCCGGGATGACCATGGCCTCGACCTGGTCGAGGTAGAATGTGCCATGCCGAGCAGTCAGTCGATGTCGTCCCGCCATTGCTTCATGGCCCCTGGTGAGGCCGTGGAGCTTGGTGGGTGTCGTAGCAACTCCCTGGCTGCTGACAATGCTCCCGGAGTTGCCCTTGACGGAGTCTGGGATGTCTGTGCGGCTGTACGCTGCCGTGCGGCATGCACAGTAGCAGTGCCTGGCACAGGGCGGTTGGGAACCTGTGGTGTGGAAGAAGCAGCTTCTTCCTCCACCACGAAATCCACCGAAGTCTCGGCACGGTGCTCAACGATTTGCACCATCATGCTGAGTGAGAAAACAAGCAAAAACCTAATGCCTAGCCCCCTACCTGGCGCGCCAAATGTCGGAGAGGGAATTCTCCGGCCGGGTGGCGGATTGCACCCGCCCTAAATCCTAAGATGAGGAAGGGGCTTAAGTGTTTTGCCTGTCTTGCTAAGCGATCATCAAGCACATGAACACGCGAGGATTTAGAGTGGTTCGGGCCGCTGGAGCGTAATACCCTACTCCACTGTGTGTTGGATTGTTGTGGAAGCTTGAGCTGTGTGTAAGCCTGAATGACTTGCGTCTAAGTGTCCCTGTCTAGTGCCTGCGTTGTAACGTTGTATGCCCCCCTTTTATAGTTCAAGGGGGGCATGTACAAGGGTTCTGAGCCCCGACACATGGGCCTAGGGACGAATGGAAGGATGGAACTTCTGCTCGCCATGCCCGTGTAATCTTCGTGCGCCCTGACACCTGAGATCTTGGCGTGCAGGGGGAAGCTTCTCGTATAAGGGACGAGTACAATGCACCGCGAAGCACAGGCACACTGTTTCGACAATGGACTGGACAGGTGCGCCGTCTGCAGGGTGGCCCTGGCGCCGCCTGCCAGTGAAAAGAACAGGATGCAATAAATGCCGTGGGGGCACATCATCTGTGAGAAGGGTGGACAGGCAGTGTGTTGTCTTTGCAATAAATGCGAAGGCCGCGTGGCTTAGAGCCCTTATGTCACGCTCCGCCCGCTGGCCTACGTCACGGATAATAAGCCATGTTGCTGCATTAGACCCTCGACCGAGCGGGGGGGGGGGGGGGGGGGGCGGAGGCGCTACGGATAGAGCCAGGACACGCGTCAGTCCCGGACCCAGGCCTAGGTTATGACACTCCTTTTCCCGGGACCTTGTTATGGGCGGTCCAGAGCTCACTTGGTGGGGTCCGAACCCTTTCCAATGGCTTCGGGCTGCTTTACTTTGGGGTCCGTGTCATGCGCACAGCGGTCCAGTGTCTTCTGGGCCCGATAGCGTTATCTCCGAGAATGCCACCCTAACTGCCCACAAGAAACCTCTGAGGTTGTTCTCCGCGCGGCTATGGGTAGCCGCACAGACATCGTGCCTTCATACCGTAGTAAGGTGTACCCCTAATCCAGGGTACCGACAACCACAAAACTTGGTTATTAAAGTGTTAGTGCGACTAAGTGGCTTTAAACCAAGTTCTTAAGAACACAACAATCACAGAGAAAGCAGCACAAGAGACACGCGATTTTTATCCCGTGGTTCGGCCAAGTAACACTTGCCTACTTCCATGTTGTGGTGTCCCAATGGACAAGGGTTGCACTCAACCCCTTTCAAGTGATCCGATGATCAACTTGAATACCGCAGTCTTTTCCTTTAGAGTCTTTTTCCGTGTGCGAGGAATTTCCACAGATTGGAGCCTCTCGCCCTTACAATAGAGATCACAAAGAAAGCATAGAGTAAGGTTGGGGAGAGCAACACATGCAAGACTCAAATCTGCAGCACAATCATGCACACAAGTCAAGACTTGAGCTCTAAACACAACACACGAAGTTCACAACTCAAATGGAGCTCAAATCTCTAACACAACGAATCAAATGCGTGAAGTCGGAGTATGGGAGTCTTAGAATGTTTCTTGAAGGCTTGGTGTTCTCCTCCATGTGCCTAGAGGTCCCTTTTATAGCCAAGGCAGCTAGGAGCCGTTGGACACAATCTTGGAAGGCAATTCCTGCCTTCTGTCGAGTGGTGCACCGGACAGTCTGGTGCACCACCGGATAGCCACTGTTCATATCCGGTGCATGATCTCCTTCCAAATTAGGTGCATCCGACCGTTGCTTCTCCAGGCCCGTTGGCACACTGGACACTGTCTGGTGCACACCGGACAGTCCGGTGCACCAGCTGACCGTTGGAGCAGTCCACGTGTCGCCCACAGATTTCGCGGCCGACCGTTGGCGCTAGCGACCGTTGGCTCACCGGACAGTCCAGCGCGCCACTGGACAGTCCGGTGAATTATAGCCACGTCGCCCTGTTCCTTTACCCTAGAGCGACGAGTTCGCCGCGGATGACTCACCGGACAGTCCGGTGCACCACCGGACAATCCAGTGAATTATAGCCATACAACTCCGTCGATTCCCGAGAGCGGCCTTTTCACCGAAGTCCAGCCTGGCGCACCGGACACTGTCCGGTGCACCACCGGACAGTCCGGTGTGCCAGGCCGAGTTGGAGTTTGGCTGCACACAGCCAAGTCTTTTGTAATTCGATTCTCTTCTTCTCAGCACTGTTTCTAGCACTTAGATAACCACATTAGTATTCAAAAACAATGTACTAAGTCTAGAAACATACCTTATGCCTTGATTTGCACTTTTCCACATTTGGCACATTAGGACTTAAAGAATATGTGTTGGGCATCTAATCACCAAAATACTTATAGAAATTGCCCAAGGGCATATTTCCCTTTCAGCGCCCAGAAGAAACCCGAGAGTGGCTGGTTCGTTGGCTGCCTGGCCTGGTGCACCGGACATCATCCGGTGCGCCACTTGGCAGCACACTCTTATTCTTGCCCAAAGGCATATTTTGATTGAGTTCCTAACTGAATTTCTTTATTGGTTTGTGTTGAACCTTATGCACCTGTGATAAATGACATCTAGACAAACTAGTTAGTCCTCATGGTTTGTGTTGGACGTCAACCACCAAAATTGATTATAGGAAATGATTAGGTCCATTTCCCTTTCAATCTCCCCCTTTTTAGTGATTGATGCCAACACTAACCAAAGCAAATATGGAGTATAGAAGTGTAAGTAGTTTGCAATTGAGATAGATGTGCATAGGTTACTTGGAATTAAACCAATGAAAGACTTTATGCATATGAATGGATTGCTTTTCTCTTATTTAACATTTTGGACCACATTTGCACCACTAGTTTGTTTTTGCAAGTCTTTTGGAAAATTCTTTTCAAAATCTTTTGCAAATCGTCAAAGGTATAGGAATAAGATTGCAAGAAGCATTTTTAAGATTTGAAATTTCTCCCCCTGTTTCAAATGTTTTTCCTTTGACTTAATAAAAGCTCCCCCTGAATGAGTTCTCCCCTTAGCTTTGAAGAGGGTTTTTAAAATAGATACCAAGTGATATTATTGAAATTTCTCTTATTATACCAATTGAAAATTGACTTCAAAGATATCAATTTGAAAATTCATTTAAATTCATTTTGAGGCTAACTCAAATACCAATTGAAGTAAACATTAGTGTAAATTTTGAAATGGGTGGTGCAATCCTTTTGCTTTGGGCTTAATACTCTCTCCCCCTTTGGCATTAATCACCAAAAAACGGAGAACTTAAGTGCCCTTCGTACTTTCTCCTAATACTTTCTCCCAAATGGTAAAATAAATATGAGTGAAGGATCATACCAATTGAAAATTACATGAGTAACGACAAAGGGTAAGTGATACCGTCAGAGTTGGAGTGGAAGCGTTTTCTTTGCCGAATACTCCATTTCCCTTTCAATGTGAGACTAAGCATAGAAATATACTTGAAAGTACATTAGTCTTAGCCTTGGCACAAGAAGAATAAGAAATATGCATTTATACCAAATGAAAGAGACATGATGAAAGGTATATAAATTAGCTATGTGTGCAATGTTTCAATAAAAGTTCCGAGAATCAAGTATATTTAGCTCATTCCTAAGTTTGCTAAAAGTTTTCTCATCTAGTGGCTTGGTAAAGATATCGGCTAATTGATTGTGGGTGCTCACATAAGCAATTTCGATATCCCCTTTTGTTGGTGATCTCTCAGAAAGTAATACCGGATGTCTATGTGCATAGTGCGGCTGTGTTCAACGGGATTATCTGCCATGCGGATTGCACTCTCATTATCTCATAGGAGAGAGACTTTGCTCAATTTGTAGCCATAGTCCCTAAGGGTTTGCCTCATCTAAAGTAATTGCGCACAACAATGACCTGCGTCTGTTGGGGACTTGTTCTCAAATGCTATGAGTTTAAGAACAAGACAACACAGAAAACGTTAAATGTTAAAGCCCTTCGTCCTTTGAAGCATTATTTCCCTTAGGATATAATGGCTTTCGGATGAAGGTAATGAAGGACATACCTTCATTAACATAACATATAAATGAAGAAAGAATCACATAAAACATAAAAGATAATATAAACAATCATATATTATTATTATCTCATTTCTATTTTATTACTATGGAAAAATAGAAATGATATCAAATTACAAGTGTACCTTCGACTTGAAAGAAGGTAAAAGTACCAGCGTGGCGCAAGGACCAATGCCTAGTCAGCGTGAACAGTATGGGGTTACTGTTCATCTATTTATAGGCATGGGGCGCAGCCCATGTAAAATTACACTCATGCCCTTTACATTTGCTAATAACTCTATAGTAATCCATCGAGGTCTAAATAGCCTTTTCATCTTTAAGTCAGTTCTCCTTTTCTGCTATCATGCCGAAGCTCTCCTACGCACAGCTTCGGCTTTGCTCTATCCTTCGTACCCCTTCTTGTGCTTCTTCACGCTGTGGTTTCAACTCAAGTCCGAAGGTACCTGTTCATGCATTATACTTCCAGAAACATTGTTAAATCATGTTTTTGAGGACCTTCGGAAGCCGAAGGCCCCCAACAGTAACCCCTCGCAATATTAATTTGTTAGAATGATAAATTCAGATTGCGACAAGGACGAAGGCCCTGAGCCGAAGGTCCGAAAAAACACCTTCCCTTTGCTAGAATAGCAACAGCCACTGACAAGCGGGCCCTCCAGCATGCAACGCACCAGGCGTATAAATAAGAGCACACCACAAGCTCATTTGGCACGCTTTCTTGCCATCTGCTCTTGCTTGCTCAATTTTTAGCTCTTGCGCACCAACACTTGCTTGGCTTTTTTAAATTTTTAAGCTTCGGCTTTGAGAGCACTTTCTCAGCATTTTCGAAGATGTCTGAAGATAAAAAAGCTGTCACTGAATCGAAGCTGAGCCTTTCTGAGGAGATGAATCTTGGCTTTATTGAATCAATAGCAAAGATAAATGCAGAGAAGATTACTAGGGAGATTTTGGAGGGTTTATCTGAAGACACTGATGATAGTGACAGCTATGATGTGGAAAGCGGCGGGGAAGACTCCGAAGATCGACCCTGGCGACTAAGCCATGTAGTTTTTGGAAAATCAACTATTAAACAAAGTCATCTTGACAACATGAGGGGGAAATACTTTCGGGATATGTCTATTGTGAGGGCTGACGACGGAGAGAAGACTTGTCCTACTCCAGAGGAGAATGAAGTCGTAATCTTCCGAAGCTTTTTGAAGGCTGGGCTTCGGCTCCCTCTGAGCAGCTTCGTAGTCGAGGTTTTGAAGATATTCCAGATTTACCTTCACCAGATTACCCCCGAAGCCATTATAAGAATGGGAATCTTCGTATGGGCTGTAAGGAGTCAGGGCTTGGAGCCAAATGCAAAAAGTTTCTGCAGTATGCATGAACTGTTATATGAGACAAAGCCCTAGGGTAAAGAACAGTATCATAACAATTTCGGCTGCTATAGCTTTGTTGCTCGTTCTGGCTCAAGCTCCCTAGTACCGACTTTTCGGAAGAGATGGTCCGGAGACTGGACGAAAGAATGGTTCTATGTAAAAAATGATTTAAAGGCACGTGAAGACATTAAAGAGATAATCATGCGCCCTATCTGGCAACGCTTCGGGCTCCGGAAACCGAAGGTAGAAATTGACGAAGCGGCCGAAGAATGTCGCAAGGCCTTCGGCTTAGTCTGCTCTTTCATCGGGACAAGGGACTTAGTTCAAGAGCACGTGGCCTACAGAATATGGCCATTGGTAGCCAACTGGGAGATGCCAAAAGAATCCATCAGCAATCCCCACGAAGGCGGTTTGGTTCAACTAAAATATACCTTCAGATTTAGAGACCAGTTTATCGAGCCAGACGACGACTGGCTGAAAAGCGTCGAAGCTACAAGCGATGATCTGCTTAGGTTGTACTCCAGAGCAGAAGATAACGCATTATCTGCGACCTTCGGGAACCGGAAAAAGAAGAGACTAAACAGAGTTTTTGATGTTCTTGGGTTCATGTATCCTGACTACCGTTACCCGCCCCGAGGGCAAAAAAGAAAAAGTGGAGTTTCCAGGAGAGATGATGTTTCAGTCGCTCTGAGCGAGCCTGTGCTGAAGAGGAAAAGGATGAAGGTCCTTACTCATCGACCGCGCTATATTGAACCGGCCACAGTGCCCGAATTTGGCGGTGAGACCTCTTCGGTGACCGAAGGCAAGAAACCTGCGATTACGCAGAAAATTGAAGAACCGTCTGTATCGCCGAAGGCATCATCAGCCAAATCAGATGAGCCGAAGGCCATTAACATTGAAGAAATGAAGGTTAAGAAAATGAGGATATTAGAAGTAATAAGTCCTTCGGCAGAGGTGACAATGCCGAAGGCACAAAAGTATCTTTCAATGACTCCCAAGAGGAAGAGAATGGTCAACATATTAGATGTGCTAGAAACAATAAAAACTTCAAGCTCTACTTCGAAGAAAGCTGCCGAAGCCTCGGAAATACAAATTGAGGCCGAAGCTGCCAAGATCCAAATCGAGACCGAAGCTGGGCCTTCAGAGCCCGCCAAGGAGAAATCCTGGAAATCGGAGAAAAGACGGAGAAAGAAGCTGCAGAAGTAATTTTAACTGGAAAAACCGACATTCCTATTCCCAAAGCATCATCTGAAGCTCCTGATTATATTATACGACATGCTTCGGGAAAAAGATTATCTAAGAAAGAAAAATGAGAGGCTCAATTCTATGCTCAAAGATTGAAATATCCAAAGGGGGGCACTGGTGTTCAACGGCAGCGGGGAAGAAGACTTCTTGTATTGTCTCCCAGACAACAAAGAGATTTCTGTCTGCCGAGAGATGGGTAAGAGCTTCGGGTTCCCGACGCTAGAAGATGGGCTCTCAATGTTATCAAAAGATGAGTTGGCCGACAGCTTAGCATACAATAGTTTAAAGGTGAGAAAATGAGATTTTTGTATTTAAAAACAAAATTTCCATTTGCTTACACTCAATACTGCATTTTTTGCAGGGCCTTATCCTTAGCAACGCCCTCAGGGCGCAAAAAAGTGCTGAAGATGAAGGGTATACCATAGCCTTAAACAACCTTCGTTCCGAAGTAATTGAACTAAGGAACGAAGGTCTTGAAAAACATAAAATATTAAACTCATTGTTGAACAAAATAAAAGAAGACGAAGTTGCTTCCAAAGCCCATGCTGAAGCTCAAAAATACGAAAACGTTAAAACCTTCGTCCTTTGAAGCATTATTTCCCTTAGGATATAATGGCTTTTGGACGAAGGTAATGAAGGACATACCTTCATTAACATAACATATAGATGAAGAAAGAATCACATAAAACATAAAAGATAATATAAACAATCATATATTATTATTATCTCATTTCTATTTTATTACTATGGAAAAATAGAAATGATATCAAATTACAAGTGTACCTTCGACTTGAAAGAAGGTAAAAGTACCAGCGTGGCGCAAGGACCAATGCCTAGTCAGCGTGAACAGTACGGGATTACTGTTCATCTATTTATAGGCACGGGGCGCAGCCCATGTAAAATTACACTCATGCCCTTTACATTTGCTAATAACTCTATAGTAATCCATCGAGGTCTAAATAACCTTTTCATCTTTAAGTTGGTTCTCCTTTTCTGCTATCAATCTGAAGCTCTCCTGTGCACAGCTTCGGCTTCGCGCTATCCTTCGTACCCCTTTGTAACACCACTGGTGTTACTGCAACTAAAACTTGAGCATGGCATCATAAACATGGGCATTGCATATTCTTGACACACCTAGAGTGCATTCACTAGGTAAAAATTTCAAACAAGTTGTATTGTTATAGCATTTTGCAAATAGAACCCTGGATAGGGAACTTAACCCTAAATAGGGATAAAAGGGGGTAAAACCTAACCCAGGTGGTGAAAACCTAAAAGCTTTAGGGGAATAGTCATAAAATGTTCCCAAGAATGAATTTGAATCACATTTATACCCCTGAGATACCAAAAACCCCATTTGAACCCTGGAAAACCCTAAGTCCAAACCCTAGGGGCCTATGTGCAAAAACAGTGCACATTTGGACTAAAGTGTAAAAACTACAATGTTAAAGCATATAAAGTCACATGGTTCACATTTGGGAAGATTTGCAAGCCAAACCCTAAGTTTTGGATTAATTTGCAAAAAGGACCCCAATTGAGAATTCACTCTAAGTCTGAATTTCAGAGTTGAGGGCTCAACTTTGGAGCCTTGTAACTTTCAAATTATAGAGTTTTTGCCCTAGGTCACCACATCAAGTTTGTAGCTCAATCATAGGAGAACAACTTTGCTTAAGAGTGTGAGCTCAGTTGTTAAGAAAAGTCCAGAGATAATTAAGTCCAAAGTTGGACTGTCAGGTTACTAGGTCTGACTTTTCAGACAGACAGTGTAACCACCAAGATTTTGAGCATGAATTCAAGCCTAAATCATTAAGAATTTAACCAAGGTTGCTATGACAAAGTTGTAGTTTGTCTATAGCACTACACTTTTGCTGCAAAGTGTTGATCATGTTACCATTGAAAATTGTGAGAAAATCGAGCCTGAATTATGACTGTCAGGCTGACTGAATGAAATAGCCCATGGTACAGTGCTCTTGGGTGGATCAGGTTGCCAGCGCTGCTTGCTCGTCGCCGGTGATCTCCCTGCGCGAAGATTCGTGCTGCCGCCGCCCGGGTTCGTGCTGGGGACTAACGGATAATCTCTTGGGGTAAAAGAAGTTTGCCGCCGGTGAGCTGGAGGTCACTCCAGTGACTCACCGCCGCACTCTTCTGCTTTGCGGCTGGAGCAGATTAGCTCGCCGGTGAACCACCACCTCTCGGCCTTGCGCCGCGTGGCTCTGCCTTTCCACCACATCGCCGTGACTCCCTATCGCCGTCTCATCGACGCCGGTGAAGTTGCCACGACGGGGGACACGAAATCGCGACGACAATGTTCTTCCTTATCTCCGGCCACCCGCACTGCCCGACCAAATTAAGCGCCACTGACGAAGCTTCCTATAAATTGAGCCCGTGGCTAGCTTCGCAATATCATTACGCACCCCCCACACCCAGTATTGCTCCTAGCCGATCACCAACGAACTCAAATTTCGCATTCTCCCCAATTCGGTTCAAATACACCGTGAAGCTAACCTCGCCGTGGCCAGCACCGTTCAGGTCCACTCGTACCATTTTCTTCCCTGTTTAAGTACTTTGATGCGCTTACGATGCTCGTCGACCCACGCAATTGAGCTAGGAGCCCTCTGGTTGCCGGGAACACGACGGTCTAGCCGTAATGCTCACGGTCACCGTGGCCAGAGCAAACCACTTAGCCATAGATGAAATTGGGTTGGGGGAAAGGTTTGGGATGGATCCAATTTCGTGTCAGTCGCTCAGAGACCCTAGTCGTTGCCCCAATCGGCCGGTCCAGGAGCTCGCCGGAGTTCGGTTGCGCGCGACGCCGTCGGGGACCTCACCTCGCGAAGGATTAGAACATGGAGGGCTTTTCTGCAAACAGTCAGCGACTCAGCGTAACAGTGACCAAACTCATCTCCAGTTAGCAAAAACCCTGAGGCCCTTTCTGTAAAAACGTCCGCGCGGGTGTGGACGCGCGCGCTTTCCCCTCTGGATTGGGCCGCCTGGGCTGAAACCAGCCCAGCACTGTTCCAACTTTTTCTTTTTCTTTTTCAATAGAGCTTTGAAAATCTGTTATAAATTGTAGAAAAATCCTAAAATTGTCAAACCAATTTTCCTAGACTTCTTATTTTTCATTGTATTTAATAAAAATAGTTTCATGATTTTTAGGTTAAATAAGGAATTTTAAGGCATTTAAAGTAGTTTAAAGCATTAGTTCTGGATTTTTAGAAAACACATGGGAATTCCAAAAATGATCAAACTTTGTATATAAGTTCTATACATTATTTAGAAGCCTTGGGTAGAGTTTGGCTTGATTTGGACCTTGTTTGATAACTAGAACCCAAACCCCCCTGCCATGTGAACTCCTTTACTGACTCCGGAAACCCTAAGTTCTCGGAGTTCCGTGAAGGAAAATTGTATTCAAGACCTTAGATAATAAATTCTTATTATCTTTGCACTCTCATGAGCATTACATGGCATTCATTCTTATATACATGATTATGTTTAGAAAACGAAGAAGAGATCGAAGTGACTGAAGAGAAGGCACCACCACCTTTGGAATCTCAGGCAGAGACTTGTCTCTACTTTGACATCTGCGGGCCTGAGCCTGACTCACCTACTAACGAAGGCAAGCCCCGGTGCATTTGCCACCTTCCTTGATGTTTTTAAATGTTTTTCACTTACTTGCTGCATTAAGTAATAGGAGTTGATTGCTAAACAATTCCTGCATCACCTTCCTTGATCTTGATTACTCTCCTTGATACCCTGTTTTACAAAAGGTTTTTACTATGCTTAGTATTGCTTTAGAAAAACAAAATGTTTTGTTTTTACAAAAGATGATATGGCAAAGGTGGGTGGGATGTTTTTGAAACAAAGTTTGATGGTGGATCCATCATGACCGTGATGGGTTCAACATCGGAAAAGATATACCTCTGCCAGGTACCAAGTTTTTGGGTAAATGATTAAGCTGAGATCGGGCGGGTGACTTGCATGAGAAGAGAGTCTCGGTGTAGTGTCTCCGTCCGGGTCAATTAAGGACCGTCTCGATGTAGGCCTGATGACCGAGGACCCTTTAACTGGTCACATGCCTCGTCATGGGTGTCGGGGACCATAATTAGGGGTACCCCCAAGACTCCTAATCTCAGCTGGTAACCCCCATCAGCACAAAGCTGCAAAGGCCTGATGGGCGCGATTAATGTCAAGGCTCAGTCCACTCAAGGGACACGATCTCGCCTCGCCCGAGTCCAGCCTCGGGCAAAGGCAGCCGACCCCGGAGGATTCACGTCTCGCCCGAGGGCTCCCTCAAGCAACGGACACACCTTCGGCTCGCCCGAGGCCCAGTCTTCGCAGAGAAGCAACCTTGGCCAGATCGCCACACCAACCGACCGTATCGCAGGAGCATTTAATACAAGGATCGCCTGACATCTTATCCTAACGCGCTCTTCAGTCGACAGAGCCGAAGTGACCGCAGTCACTTCGCCGCTCCACTGACCGACCTAACAGGAATACAGCGCCGCCTGCCCTGCTCCAACTGCCGTGCCACTCGCTGGAGTGAGGTCAACAGCGGCTAAGTCCAGCCTCGGGCGACATAGGAAGCTCCGCCTCGCTCGACCCCAGGGCTCAGCCCCCGTCTCGGCCTCGGAAGATGGACTTCGCCTCGCCCGACCCCAGGGCTCGGACTCGGCCTCGGCTCCGGAAGACGACGAACTCCGGCTCGCCCGACCCCAGGGCTCGAACTCGGCCTCGGCTCTGGAAGACGACGAACTCCGCCTCGCCCGACCCCAGGGCTCGGACTCGGCCTCGGCTCCGGAAGACGATGAACTCCGCCTCACCCAACCCCAGGGCTCGGACTCAGCCTCGGCTCCGAAAGACGACGATGGACTCCGCCTCGCCCGACCCCAGGGCTCGGACTCAACCTCGACCTCGGAGGAATCGCCACCTCGCCCAAACTCGGGTTCGGACCAGCCACGTCGCCAGGAGGGCCATCATTACCCTACCCCTAGCTAGCTCAGGCTACGGGGAACAAGACCGGCGTCCCATCTGGCTCGCCCCAGTAAACAAGTAATGATGACACCCCGCACGCTCCATGACGGCGGCAGCCCCCAGCCTCTTATGTCAGTAAGGAGACGTCAGCATGGACCCGACAGCCCCGACAGCTGTACTCCCGCAGGGCTCCAGCGCTCCTCCGACGACCACGACATCACATGAACAGGATGCCAAAACCTCTCCGACTGCCACGACGACATGTACTTAGGGCTCTAGCTCCTCTCTGCTAGACACGTTAGCACATTGCTACACCCCCCATTGTACACCTGGGCCCTCTCCTTATGTCTATAAAAGGAAGGTCCAGGTCTCTCGTACGAAGAGGTTGGCCGCACGGGAGAACGGGCCGGCGCATAAGGCTCTCGCTCTCTCTCTCTCTCTCTCTCACTCCCGCGCGAACGCTTGTAACCCCCTACTGCAAGCGCATGCAGCCGCCCTGGGCGCAGGACAACACGAAGGCCGCGGTTTCCCCTCGCTGTTCTCCCCCCTTTGTGTCCCGTCTCGCGCCGACCCATCTGGGCTGGGGCACGCAGCGACAATTTACTCGTCGGTCCAGGGACCCCCCGGGGTCGAAACGCTGACAGTTGGCGCGCCAGGTAGGGGCCTGCTGCGTGTTGACGAACAGCTTCCCGTCAAGCTCCAGATGGGTAGTCCCCAGCAACCTTTCCAGCCCGGGACGACACTACGTTTCGGGAGTCTCGAGTTCATGTCTCTCGACGGCAGCTACGACATGGTACTCCTTCTTCCGCCACGCGACGACGACAATGGCGGTCGTCAGCCCACCCGCCGGTGGCGGAATCGACGACGTCTTCCCCATGTGGCGGAAGAGCAACATTCAGTTCTGTCCCGTCGCCTCCCCCGCCGATGGAGGAGGAGGCGGGGCAGGCATGGCCAAGCAGGGGGCGACACCTCGTCGGCTGTCGAGCGAGACGACGGCGCCGGCGCCCCAGTGGGGGACACGCCGGGCGTTGACCTCGCGTCGGAGACGAAGACGAGCGCCGTTTCCCCGCTACACGCCAACATCGAGCTGATGGATGATGCCAGCACGCTCGCGAAGGGCTTGCTGGGCGTCGCCCTCGTACCTGAGACAACGGTGTAGTCCGCCCCTGACGCGACTTCGTCACCACCCGTCAATCAAGAGGTACCGTCCATTTCCCATCCCATGCCTTTCAGATTCAGCTTTGATCCACCAAGCGACCCCGATTCGGTGGAGGCTTTCGCAAAGGCATGTCCAAACCCTCCGGGGTACCATGTGCGGTCACCCTAGGACAGACTGACGACCGTCTCGACCTACGGGCCCTCGGGTTTCGAGGAAGATGACGAGACCGACTCTGGTTGGGATTTCTCCGGGCTTGGTAACCCCAGTACCATGCGGGACTTCATGATCACGTGTGACTACTGCCTCTCCGATTGTTCCGATGGTAGCCACAGCCTCGGCGACGAGGACTGTGGCCCAAGTCGCGAATGTTTCCACGTCGATCTAGGGGGTCTCGGCGAAGGTAACCATCTTGGTATGCCGGAGAACGGCGATCCCCCTAGGCCTGCGCCTCACGTTGACATCCTTCGGGAGCTAGCTGTGGTCCCAGTCCCTACGGGGGGTCAGGACGCACAGCTCGAGCAAATCCGCGAGATGCAGGCCAGGCTCGACGAGGAGGCAGGAACACTTGCGCAGCCTCGGCTGAACCTCGGATAGGAGTGGGCAGGCCGAGCTCCGGCCGGAGAAGCGCGTCATCCGGCCCAGGACGTCCAGCACCGCATCACCGACGATACCAGGCCAAGGCTGCCCTCGGTTTCCAGTGGGGTCGGCTAGAACCTGGCTGCAGCTACAATACTACTCCGAGCGATGCCGGAACCCTCCACCACCGAGGGGCGGCATATCCAGGGAGAGCTCAAGAACCTCCTGGAAGATGCCGCGGTCCAACGGGCCGAAAGCTCTGCCTCCCGAAGGCAGGGGTACCCCCCGGAGCATCGTGCCACGACTTCCGGATTCGTGCGAGAAGCCTCAGTCCATATCGGGCGCACGCGCAACACGGCGCCTGCGGCCCCGGGTCGCCTCGGCAACGAGCACCACCACCGCAACCGTCGAGCCCACCTCGACGAATGGGTGCGCCGAGGCTACCACCCCAGGCGTGGGGGACGCTACGACAGCGGGGAGGATCGGAGCCCCTCGCCCGAACCACCCGGTCCGCAGGCTTTCAGCCGGGCCATACGACGGGCGCCGTTCCCGACCCGGTTCCGAACCCCGACTACCATCACAAAGTACTCGTGGGAGACGAGGCCGGAACTGTGGCTCGCGGACTACCGACTAGCCTGCCAGCTGGGTGGAATGGACAATGACAACCTCATCATCCGCAACATCCCCCTGTTCCTCTTCGACACCGCTCGAGCCTGGCTGGAGCATCTGCCTCCGGGGCAGATCTCCAACTGGGACGACCTGGTCCAAGCCTTCGCCAGCAACTTCCAGGGCACATACGTGCGCCCTGGGAACTCCTGGGATCTCCGAAGCTGTCGCCAGCAGCCGGGAGAGTCTCTCCGGGACTACATCCGGCGATTCTCGAAGCAGCGCACTGAGCTGCCCAACATCACCGATTCCGACGTCATCGGCGTGTTCCTCGCCGGCACCACCTGCCGTGACCTGGTGAGCAAGCTGGGTCGCTTGACCCCCACTAGGGCGAGCGAGCTGATGGACATCGCCACCAAGTTCGCCTCTGGCCAGGAGGCGGTTGAGGCCATCTTCCGGAAAGACAAGCAGCCCCAGGGCCACCAGCCGGAAGACGTCCCCGAGCCGTCCGCTCGGCGCGACACCAAGAAGAAGAACAAGAAGAAGTCGCAAGCGAAACGCGACGCCACCGACGCAGACCTTGTCGCCACCGCTGAGTACAAGAACCCTCGGAAATCTCCTAGAGGTGCCAATCTCTTCGACAAGATGCTCAAGGAGCCGTGCCCCTATCATCAGGGGCCCGTCAAGCACACCCTTGAGGAGTGCGTCATGCTTCGGCGCCACTTTCACAAGGCCGGGCCACCGGTGGAAGGTGGCAGGGCCCACAACAACGACAAGAAGGAGGACCACAAGGCAGAGGAGTTTCCCGAGGTCCACGACTGCTTCATGATCTACGGTGGGCAAGTGGCGAACGCCTCGGCTCGGCACCGCAAGCAAGAGCGTCGGGAGGTCTGCTCGGTAAAGGTGGCGACGCCAGTCTACCTAGACTGGTCCGACAAGCCCATCACCTTTGACCAAGGCGACCACCCCAACCGCGTGCCGAGCCCGAGGAAATATCCGCTCGTTGTCGACCCCGTCACCGGCAACGTCAGGCTCACCAAGGTCCTCATGGACGGAGGCAGCAGCCTCAACATCATCTATGTCGAGACCCTCAAGCTCCTACAGATCAATCTGTCCTCGATCCGGGCAGGCCCGGCGCCTTTTCACGGGATCATCCCCGGGAAACGCGTCCAACCCCTCGGACAACTCGATCTGCCCGTCTGCTTCGGGACTCCCTCCAACTTCCGAAGGGAAACCCTCACGTTCGAGGTGGTCGGGTTCCGAGGAACCTACCATGCAGTGTTGGGGAGACCATGTTACGCCAAGTTCATGGCCGTCCCCAACTACACCTACCTCAAGCTCAAGATGCCAGGCCCCAACGGGGTCATCACCGTCGGCCCCACATACCGACACGCGTACGAATGCGACGTGGAGTGCGTGGAGTACGTCGAGGCCCTCACCGAATCTAAGGCCCTCATAGCCGACATGGAAAGCCTCCCCAAGGATGTTCCAGACGCGAAGCGCCACGCCGGCAACTTCGAACCAGCAGAGGCGGTTAAATCCGTCCCTCTCGACCCCAACAACGACACCTCCAAGCAGATCTGGATCGGATCCGAGCTCGACCCCAAATAGGAAGCAGTGCTCGTCGACTTTCTCTGCACGAACGCCGAGGTTTTTGCGTGGAGTCCCTCGGACATGCCGGGCATATCAAGGGAAGTCGCCGAGCACTCACTGGATATCCGAGCTGGAGCCCGACCCGTGAAGCAGCCTCTGCGCCGATTCGACGAAGAAAAGCGCAGAGTCATAGGCGAGGAGATCCACAAGCTGATGGCCGCTGGGTTCATCAAAGAGGTATTCCATCCCGAATGGCTTGCCAACCCTGTGCTTGTGAGAAAGAAAGGAGGGAAATGGCGGATGTGTGTAGACTACACTGGTCTAAACAAAGCATGTCCGAAGGTTCCCTACCCTCTGCCTCGTATCGATCAAATCATGGATTCCACTGCTGGGTGCGAAACCCTGTCGTTCCTCGATGCCTACTCAGGGTATCACCAAATCTGGATGAAAGAGTCCGACCAGCTCGCAACTTCTTTCATCACACCTTTTGGCATGTACTGCTATGTTACTATGCCATTTGGTTTGAGGAATGCGGGTGTGACGTACCAAAGGTGCATGAACCACGTGTTCGGAGAGCACATTGGTCGAACGGTCGAGGCTTACATCGATGACATTGTAGTCAAGACGAGGAGAGCCTCCGACCTCCTCTCTGACCTTGAAACGACATTCAAGTGTCTCAAGGCGAAAGGCGTAAAACTCAACCCCGAAAAGTGCGTCTTTGGAGTCCCCTGAGGCATGCTCTTGGGGTTCATCGTCTCCGAGCGGGGCATCGAGGCCAACCCGGAAAAAATCGCGGCCATCACCAACATGGGGCCCATCAAGGACTTGAAAGGCGTACAGAGGGTCATGGGATGCCTTGCGGCTCTGAGCCGTTTCATCTCGCGCCTCGGCGAATGAGGCCTACCTCTGTACCGCCTATTAAGAAAGACCGAGTGCTTCACTTGGACCCCCGAGGCCGAGGAAGCCCTCAGGAACTTGAAGGCGCTCCTTACAAACGCACCCATCCTGGTGCCCCTCGCTGCCGGAGAAGCCCTCTTGATCTACGTCGCCGCTACCACTCAGGTGGTCAGCGCCGCGATCGTGGTCGAGAGACGAGAAGAAGGGCATGCATTGCCTGTCCAGAGGCCGGTCTACTTCATCAGTGAGGTACTGTCCAAGACCAAGATCCGCTACCCACAAATTCAGAAGCTGTTGTACGCGGTGATTCTGACGCGGCGAAAGTTGCGACACTACTTCGAGTCTCATCCGGTAACTGTGGTGTCGTCTTTCCCCCTCGGGGAGATCATCCAGTGCCGAGAGGCCTCAGGTAGGATTGCAAAGTGGGCGGTGGAAATCATGGGCGAGACAATCTCGTTCGCCCCTCGGAAGGCCATCAAGTCCCAAGTCTTGGTAGACTTTGTGGCTGAATGGGTCGACACCCAGCTTCCGACAGCTCCGATCCAACCGGAACTCTGGACCATGTTTTTCGATGGGTCGCTGATGAAAACAGGGGCAGGCGCGGGCCTGCTCTTCATCTCGCCCCTCGGGAAGCACCTCCGCTACGTGCTGTGCCTCCATTTCCCGGCGTCCAACAACGTGGCTGAGTACGAGGCTCTAGTCAACGGGTTGTGCATCGCCATCGAGCTAGGGGTTTGATGCCTCGACGCTCGCAGTGACTCGCAGCTTGTCATCGACCAAGTCATGAAGAACTCCCACTACCGCGACTCGAAGATGGAAGCCTACTGCGACGAGGTTCGGTGCCTGGAAGACAAGTTCTACGGGCTCGAGGTCAACCACGTCGCCTGACGATACAACGAGACTGCGGACGAGCTGGCGAAGATAGCTTCGGGGCAGACAACGGTTCCCCCGGACGTCTTCTCCCGAGACCTACATCAACCCTCGATCAAGACCAGCGACATGACCGAGCCCGAGGCACCCTCGGCACAGCCCGGGGCACCCTCGGCTCAGCCCGAGGCGCCCTCGGCTCAGCCCGAGGCACCCTTGGCCCCCGAGGGTGAGGCACTGCGCGTCGAGGGAGAGCGGAATGAGGTCCCACCTGATCGAGACTGGCAGACCCCATACCTGCAATATCTCCACCGAGGAGAGCTGCCCCTCGACCGAGCCGAAGCTCGGTGACTGGCGCGGCGCGCCAAGTCATTCGTCTTGCTGGGTGACGGGAAAGAGCTCTACCACCACAGCCCCTCCGGCATCCTCCAGCGATGCATATCCATCGTCGAAGGCCAGGAACTCTTACAAGAAATACACTCAGGGGCTTGCGGTCACCACACAGCGCCTCGAGCCCTTGTTGGAAACGCTTTCCGACAAGGTTTCTACTGACCGACTGTGATGGCCGACACCACAAGAATTGTCCGCACCTGCCAAGGGTGTCAGTTCTACGCAAGGCAGACGCACCTACCCGCTCAGGCTCTGCAAACAATACCCATCACCTGGCCGTTTGCTGTGTGGGGTCTGGACCTCGTCGGTCCCTTGCAGAAGGCACCCGAGGGCTACACGCACCTGCTGGTCGCCATCGACAAATTCTCCAAGTGGATCGAGGTCCGACCCCTGTTAGAACTTGCTCTCAGCTGCAAGGGGATCCAACAAGGGTGAACAGTGATGACAACAGGGCACTCGCGGTAGATGGCAAAAGCTCTGTTAATCTGGCCTCTCACGGGCACTGTACAGGGGTATTTATAGGTACCTGAGCGCGCAGCATCTCGAGCTAAGGACGCATGTGCCCTCAGGTACCTAGGTTATCCCAAGAATATTCCCATAAAGCGGGGTTACAGACCATAATTACAGGAATGCTTTTATAACATAGGCCCGTAACACAGGGCGGACAAGCGGGGCCCGTTACGACGGGCCGGATTGCACGTGGGCCTCCGAGCTGGGCGAGGCCGCGCCGTGGGATGCCCTTCGTCGCCAGTCTTCGCCTGGAACGGAAGAAGCGAAGGGTGTCCCCGCCTGTTTTGTTTCCGTCAGTTCAGCTGCTGCAGCGAAGGCTTCGAGCGAAGGGTGGCGCCTTTGCCTTCGCCCCAACATTTGCCCTCCGAGGGACCAGTTCGACAAAGTCACCTGGTGCCGAAGACGTCGTTAGATGGCGGAGACGCTGCCCTCGCTCGAAGTGGTTCCGCGGGGGTTTTTGATGTGACCGTTGATGGACGGCGTACTGTTGGATTGCGGGTTTCCCGAAGCGCCGCGCCCTGTCTATAAAAGGGGGCGGGGGTCGGCGCTTTTTGAACTTCACCTTCCGCGCTCCGCGAAAACCCTAGCCGCCCTTTCCGCCGACTTGCTGCTCGTCTGCCTGCCGCGGTCTTGTTCGCCGGAGATCTGGCTCGAGTGAAGTAGACCGCCCGCCGCCGCCGACGGTACGTTGCGATGCCGTCCTCGTCTTCTTCCGCTGCCGCTACGCCGCCGGCCGTTCCCTCGCCGCCGGCCGCCGCCTCGTCTGAGGAGACGCTGAGTAGCTTAATGGTGGAGGAGTTGCACGCCGGCGACTCTGTTGATTTCGGCGTATCGCGGATCTCGTCGGCCCGCGTGCAAGATATGCAGCGGTTGGGTTACTTCGGCGGCGGAGTTGGTCGAGTCCCGGGGGCGGAGGAAGTCCCCGAGCCAGAGGGCGAGTTGGTCGTTTTCGAGGCGTTCTTCGCCGCTGGGCTCCGCTTGCCTGCGCACCGGTTTGTTGGCGAAGTCCTGCGCAGGTTCAACGTTCAAATACACCAGCTGACACCGAATGCCATAGTGGCACTGTCGAAGTATGTCTGGGCGACGACTTCGTACGGCGGACAGCCATCGGTGGAAGTTTTTGCGAAGTATTATTGTTTGCATTGGCAGAAGAGGATGATTGGAGGCGAGGTCGCTCAGTTTGGATCCTGCACATTCACGCCGAAGACCGGCAAAACCACGATGCAGGTGGTCGAGTTGGTTCCTTGCGCTCGCAACAAGTGGGGCAACTGGAATGAATTTTGGTTTTACGTCGCTGAGGGTACCATCGAAGGCCATGAGGGACTCCCCGTGTCCGCGATGTGTTCTCATTTTTACTCAGTGTATCCGCCCTTTGAAGTGGCGGAGGAGGATGAGGATGAAGGGGCTCTTCGGTGCGCCGCCGGCCTGAGCAGTGGGCGCGACTTGGTTGAAGAGTTTGTGGCGTACGGGGTGTGGCCATTGGCGCGTGGCTGGGCGTTGGGCGAAGTATGCCCTCGCCAGATGCCTTTTCATGGTGGAAGGGTGGTGCGGAGTCCCGCCTTCGCCCTGAATCTGCAAAGCCGCGATCCGGCCGCTGTTGTGCGTGAGGCGGAGGATGGGGCGGTGCGGCTTGTTGGACGCTACGTGCCGAGGACAGAGGGCCAGCGCAGCTGGGATATCCGTGGGTCGAATGACCGCTTGAACAGGGTTTTTGAATTAAATCAATTGCCGTATGACAGCTACCCTGGTCAAGACGATGTGGACCGCCGTGGGAAGAGACCGGCGGTGGAGACCGGAGACGACCCTGCGCCGGCGGCCGCCCCGCCCTCTAAAAAGAGAAAATTAGGTACTGCTATGGGAGGACTTGGGGTTTCTGATCGTTTTGCTAGAGAGTTGACGAAGATGTGCGCGGCCCCGGGGGAAAGGATGTCTTCGCCCGAGCTCCGGGAGTCTTCGGCTCGGATGCTGAGGGTTACCGGGGGTTGCTGGCCTAGGAATGTTCCTGTCCCCCGCGCGGCTGGCGAGGACTTTTTTACATCTCGCATGGTTCGTGAATGGAGGGTTTTTCCTTACGGGCGGAATATTGCTGCTGTTGTGTCAGCAGTGATGGACAAGGATCGCCAGGGAGCTGCACAAAAGCGCCAGGCGGCTATCAGGCTCGTTGAAGCCAGGCCGAAGAGGCAGCGGGGGACCGCGAAGGCTGCGGCCTCCGGCGGAGGCCGGCCGCCGCTGGCGGCGAAGTCGAGCGTCCCTGCATCTAGCAAGGCGCCGGAGGCAACGGCGGGCGCCGACGCCTCGAGGTCGGCGAAGGCGGTGCCGCCGTCCAGCGGAGTGGCGGAGGTCGCGAGGGCGGCCCGAGCGTTGCCGTTGGCGGGCAAACGTGTCGCCGACTTCGTCACCGATATTAGCGTGGACGACTATCTCGGTGGTAGGTCGTTGGTTTTTTTTTAAATCGGTTCGTTGGGACGCTGCAGGGGGCGAAGGCCAACTTGCTGTGGTTGCGCCTGGCACGGCGACCACGACGGCTGCCGCAGCGCCGAAGGCGAAGGGCGGGGCTCTTAGCGCCGGTGGCGAGGCGTCGGCCCTCGCGGTTGTCATGGATGAGGCGGGCGCTGCGTCCCGCCGGCTGGCGGAGGCGACGGAGGCGCTACGTCAGGTCTGCTGAGTTGGACCTCGTCCCCCCCAAGGACCGCAGTCTTACGATTGTTCAGCAGGTGGCTGACTTCGCTAGCCGCACTGCGTCGGGGGCCCTCACGGCAGCCGTGGCTGCCGAATTCGAAAGACTTCGGACGCAACACGCTGACGCCGTCCGCGAAAAATCGGCCGCCGACAGCAAGTGCCGCAAGCTGGCGGAGAAGGTGGCCACACTGGAGGACGAGAAGGCCGCCCTCCGTCGCCAGCTGGCGGGGGAAAGGAGGGAGACCAACGAAGCCCTTGTCAAGGCGCAGGCTGCGCAGGCGGAGGCCAACCTGGCACGGGCGGAGGGCAATCTTGCCAGGGAGCGCGCCGAGCAGTTGCAGGAGCGGCTCACCGCCCTGGAGAGCCGCGTGAAGGGGGTCGAGGCCGCGGCACGAGCGAAGGCAGAGTGGACGCGCCAACTGCTCGTAGATACATACCATGGCCTGGGCGCGGGGACCGGTGAATTCGAAGTACCGGACCGAGAGCCCGGACTTCGGTGCCTGGAGTGGGTGCAGGAGGAGCTGCAGGCGCTCCCCACCGTCGTGGAGGGGTTTATGGCGTATGCCTCCCTGGTCACTTGCGAGGGGGCGATGAACGCGCTCTCCCGCGAAGGGTGCCGGCACTTCGAGGTCTTCGACCAAGTCGAAGAGGACTTTGAGCGAGATATCTTCAAGGTCGAGGACCCCGTAGTGAAGGAGTCTGCCGGGGCTATCTTCGACCGGCTGTGGGGTCAATACGGGCGCGAGGTGGTCAGGGAGCGCGCCGAGACGGCGAGGGTTCAGGTAACGTTTTCGCTTGTTTGGTATTTGTTGGACGTGGGCTGCGTGCGTGTTTGATGAATTTTGTGTGTTTTGGCTTAGGCGGCACGTGGCGAGAGGGTCGACGACTTCGGGGCGCTGAACAGCATGTTGGCTGACCCGGAGTCGGCCCCGGCGGAGGCTGTGTCTGAGGTCGCCCTGGCGCCGAGCCCGGCCGCATCCGCTGCGGCCGGCGAAGGCCTGCCCCCAGAGGTCGCCGAAGGCGCGCCTGATGCTTCTGCAGCTGCCGCGCCGAGTGCTGAGGATCCCACAGCGGTAGCGGCGGAGATAACAGCGGAAGCAGCGGCAGAGCCAACAGCGGAGGCTCCCGCAACGTCAGGGCCATCGCAGGTGGCGTAGTAGGTGTAGAGGGTTGGGGAAGTTTGTACATGTTACTGAATTTTGGTTGCTGCGCAGGTTCAAGATTTTGGGCCTGCGCACGCAACCGCTACTACTAAATTTTTGGCGGCTACAACCGCGGAAGATGGTAATGAATGTGGTGGTTCTTCATCTGAGTTTTTTGATTGTGCTGACTCTGGGAGCTCGATTGAGTGGACGGAGTCGTCGGAGGACTTGGACTACTTCGCGGCCTTGGATGTGGCTGCGACGGAGGCCTCGCCGCACGCCGCGGATGCAGGAGATGTGCCAGGTCCTTGCACCGGGCGACGGCGGCGAAGGGCAGTTGCGAAACGTATGGTTAGTGGGGCGGAGGGGGCTCGGCTTCGCGTAAGTGGGGCTGGTGGGCAGGAGCTGTTGTCTTTGCCGACCGCCGAGAATATAGGTGAAGGGGAACTGCGAAGTCTTTTTGCGGGTGAGGAGCTCAGGATAATGTTATTTAATTATAGGGAGATGGGAATTATTCCTAAGGTTGAGCCGATGTAGAGTGTGGTGCCCTCGCTTGTATATGTAGAGGCTTGTATGATGAAATTGTGTGCCCTCGCGTGCATATGTGTGTGCGAAGGCGTTGTGTACTTTGTCTGGTTTGTTTTGTTGCGCTGTGTTGGCGTGATTATAGTTGGTCTTGGCGTGGACGGTTTGATGTTGTCGTTTTAGCCTTTGTTGTGCTAGTCCGGTTGTACCCTTAGGTGTCTTCTGCACAGATAGTCTTCGGTTTTCTCGCACTTGTTGTGCTAACTCGGCTGTACCGTTATGCGACTTCTGCGCGGATAGTCTTCGCGATAGACTTAGATTTTTTTTCGGCACTTGTTGTGCTAATCCGGCTGCACCCTTAGGCGACTTCTGCGCGGATAGTCTTCGCGATAGACTTAGATTTTTTTCCGCACTTGTTGTGCTAATCCGGCTGCACCCTTAGGCGACTTCTGCGCGGATAGTCTTCGCGATAGACTTAGATTTTTTTCCGCACTTGTGCTAATCCGGCTGCACCCTTAGGCGACTTCTGCGCGGATAGTCTTCGCGATAGACTTAGATTTTTTTCGGCACTTGTTGTGCTAATCCGGCTGCACCCTTAGGCAACTTCTGCGCGGATAGTCTTCGCGATAGACTTAGATTTTTTTCGGCACTTGTTGTGCTAATCCGGCTGCACCCTTAGGCGACTTCTGCGCGGATAGTCTTCGCGATAGACTTAGATTTTTTTCGGCACTTGTTGTGCTAATCCGGCTGCACCCTTAGGCGACTTCTGCGCGGATTTGTCGCACGCGAGGGTGGCTAGCGCTTAGCCTCGCGGTGACCTCGTGGTGGTCGAATGTCGAAGACCGTCATCGCGGTCTTTTTCGACGCATGTCTTTGCGGGGGATTTTTCACGCATATATTACATGGCTCTGCCTCGTTAAAAACCTCACCCCCCGGGAGGAAAAGAGTGCAGGCCGGTGCAAGATTGTTTTTGCGAATTACAAGGGCGAAGACAGCCCTGAGGAATCAAACAAAAAATTTGCGGAGGTTGTCGATATTCCAGGAGTGCTCCAGGTCCTCGCCGTTTGGCGTAGTGAGCCTGTAAGCGTTGGGGGAAGCTTTTGTCTTGACGATGAAAGGGCCCTCCCACCTGGGCTCCAGCTTGCCCTTGGACTCCGTCCGAGCTGTTCGAATGAGTACGAGGTCCCCCTCGCTGAACTCCCTCGGGATGACTGAGTGGTCGCGCCATGCTTTGGTCTGGGCTTGATACTTGTTCAGGGCCTGTAGGGCGAAGACACGGTCTCCGTCGATGAGATCCTTTGAAGTTGACTCGTCCACATCAGGGACGGCTGACGGGACTGTTCGCGGGGACCCGTGCTTTATTTCTTGCGGGGTCATGGCCTCCGATCCGTATAGAAGACGGAAGGGAGTAAACCCGGTCGCCCTGCACTCAGTTGTGTTTAGTGCCCAGACTGCCTCAGGTAAGAAATCGGTCCATCTGCCCTTTTTTTCATCAAGGAGCATTTTTTTGATAGCGGTGAAGATTTTCCCGTTGGCGTGCTCCACGACCCCGTTGGACTGCGGATGATAGACTGAGGCGAAGGCAAGCTTGGTGCCAATGGAGAAACAAAAATCCTTGAAGTCTTGGTTGTCAAACTGCTTGCCGTTGTCGACTGTTAGTTCGGACGGTACTCCGAAGCGGCAAACGATGTTCTGCCAGAAGAATTTTTGGGCAGTCTTTGATGTTATTGTGGAAACAGCCCGTGCCTCGATCCATTTGGTGAAGTACTCGACCGCGACGAAGGCGAACTTAAGGTTCCCCTGAGCAGTGGGCAGGGGTCCGACAATGTCGAGACCCCAGCGCTGGAGAGGCCATGTATGGGCGATCAGCTTTGTATACTGCGAAGGGCCGCCTGACCGAGGGGAAAACTTCTGGCAGGCTTCGCAGGACCGAGTGACCCGATTTGCGGCGCAGATCATTGCGGGCCAGTAAAAGCCCTGGCGGATCACCTTAGCAGCTAGGGCCCTCGGCCCCGCGTGTGAGCCGCACGTGCCACTGTGGACTTCACGTAGAATCTGCATGCCTTCGGCCTCGGTGACGCACTTAAGCATTGGCTGACTGACCCCTTTTTTGTAGAGTTGGCCTTCAATCAGAGCGAAGTCTCGGCTTCGATGTCTGAGACGCTTGGCCTCACTGATGTCGGCTGGATGATAATACCCCTGCAGGAACAGGGTTATGGGTGCCCGCCAGTCTTCGGTCATGATGAGGTTGACTGTGCGGTGGCCCTCGCTGTCATTGGTTATTTGGAGCCCTTCGGGGCTCCGGACTGCTAGCGTGCCGATGACATGAAAGAACACGTCGGAGGGCAGAGTTTCACCCCTGGCCGCGGCCTTGGCCAATGCGTCGGCCTCCTCATTCTTGGCCCGATCCACATGCTGCAAGGTGAACCCCTTGAACTGCCTCTCGAGACTTCGGATGGCCGCGAGGTACTGCATGAGTGCGGGGTCCTTGGCTGCATAGTCTTTCTCGACTTGGCCGGCCACTACCTTGGAGTCTGTTTTGATGATGCAGGTGGTGACTCCGAGGGCCCTTAACTTGCGGAGGCCGAGGATGACTGCTTCGTATTCTGCTATATTATTTGTGCATCTATCGGATTCCAGATTGAAGCTGAGCCGTGCTGCATATCTGTGCTTGACCCCGACTGGTGAGGTTATGACTGCGGCGACGCCTGCCCCCGCATGGCACCATGCGCCGTCGCAATGGATCGTCCAAGTCTTCTCCGCAGACGGATCTGGCTGTGTTGTTGGCCCAGTCCAGTCGACGACGAAGTCTGCCAGGACTTGAGACTTGATGGCTGTCCTGGGCTCGAAGCAGATGTGGTAGCCGGAGAGTTCGGCCGCCCACTTGGCAATCCTCACCGACGCCTCCGGGTTTCTGAATAATTCGCCGAGCCCCCTGTTTGAGGTGACTCGGACCTTGAATGCTTCGAAGTAATGGCGCAGTTTGCACGACGACATGACGACTGCGTAGGCAATCTTCTCCAGCTCTGTCATGTTGCACTTGGACGGTGTCAGCACTTCAGAGACATAATACACGGGGCACTGCTGGACCACGCCCTCGATAGTCTGCTCCTGCACTAGTGCCGCGCTGACCGCATGTGGCGAAGCCGCGACGTAGAGCAGCGAGGGGTCGGGGCTGGTAAGGACGGCCAACTCCGTCAGGTACTGCTTTAATGAGGCGAAGGCCGCCGCCTGCTCTGGTCCCCAGGCGAAGTCTTTTGCACCACGGAGTGTCTTGAGGAAGGGGAGACTTCGCTCGGCGGACCTGGATATGAATCTGTTGAGAGCGGCCAATCTGCCTGCCAGGCGCTGGACGTCCCTGACGGACTGCGGAGGCGTCATGTGCAAGATAGCCTGAATCTTGGTTGGGTTGGCCTCGATGCCGCGGTGTGATACCAGGTAGCCCAATATTTTGCCCTAGCGAACGCCGAAGACACACTTTTCCGGGTTTAGGCGGAGTTGTGCGTCCCGCATGTTCGCAAATGTTTCGGCGAGGTCGGCGAGGTGGTCCTCCTTGCTCTTGCTGGCGACGACAATGTCATCTACATATGTGAATATGTTTCTGCCAACCTGCCCCTCGAGCACTGTTTTGGTGAGCCTGGAGAAGGTGGACCCGGCGTTCTTGAGTCCCTCCGACATTCTGATGAAGAAATATGTGCCGAAGGGTGTTATGAAGCTGGTGCTAGCCTTGTCTTCTTCCTTCATGTATATTTGGTGGTAACCGGAGAAGCAATCGAGGAGGGACATGACCTCGCATCCGGCCGCGCTATCGACTATTTTGTCGATCCGTGGCAACGGGAAATTGTCCTTTGGGCAGGCTTTATTGAGACTGGTGAAGTCGATGCACATTCGCCACTTCCCGCTCTTTTTCTGCACCATTACGACATTGGAGAGCCATGTGGGGTAAGCCACCGGCTCGATGAATTTGGCCTCCAGGAGGCGGTGCACCTCTGCCTTGGCGGCCTCCGTCTTTTCGTCGGACATCTTGCGAAGCCGCTGCTTTTTTGGCCGTACCGAAGGGTCGATTCCCAGACTATGCTCAATTATTGAACGGCTGACCCCGACCAGATCGAGGGCCGACCAGGCGAAGACATCTTTGTTCTTGGACAGGCAGCAGAGGAGCTTTCCTTCTTCATGCGAAGTAAGGTCTTCGCTGATAATGACTGTCTGCCTGGGCGTGGCCTGGTCGAGGGGGACAGTTTTGGTCCCGTCGTGGCTCTGCAGCTGCGCCTTGTCATGTTGCTTATTGGTTGGGCTGGCAGGCGCGGGGGCTTCGCGTTGGGCCGTGAGGCAGTGCACGTTTCTTTGACCGGGCACGAAGTCCCGCTCTATGTTACGCGCAGTCTGTTGATTGCCGAAGACTGTGATAACGCCTAACGGACCTGGTATCTTCATACATAGGTACAGTCCGTGAATGGCTGCTTCGAACTTATTGATGGAGCCCTGGCCCATGATGGCATTGTAAGGGTATACCATATCCACAATGTCAAAGGTTATTTGCTCGCTTCGGGCATTGGGTGCTACACCAAAGGAGAGAGGCAGCTCTATTTTACCGACGGGGAAGGTGCCTTTGCCGCCGAAGCCATACAATGGGTTGTCCGAAGGCTTAAGCAGGCTGTGGCTTATGCCCATGCGATCGAAGGCGTGGAGGAAGATGATGTCCGCCTGGCTGCCGTTGTCAACGAGGACCTTGTGCAGGTCCCAGCCTGCCACGCTGCAATTGATAACCATGGCATCGCAGTGGGGGCGCTGCGCAAGTCGACGTCCCGTGCGTCGAAGGTTAGCAGTATGTGGGACCACTTTGTCTGCACGACTGGGCCCGTGACGGCGACATGGTTGATGCTGCGGTAGTGGTCCCGCTTCTGCCGCTTGGTGTCGAAGTCGGTGCTGGACCCCCCAGTTATCATGTGGATGACTCCGCGATATGGTTGATCGGCGAAGTCTTCCTGCTTTGGGGCATGGGGGATGTTTTGGTGTTGCTGGTGTGGTGGTGGGGTGGAGGAGGTACGATTTGTACTTCCTGATGGTGTTGGTAAGCGTGGTGCGGTGGATGCGGGGCAGGAGCGTGGATATATGGCGGAGGGGGTTGCTGGTAATTGTGCGCGACAATTCTGGGGTTGTCGGCTGGCTGCGCCCGTGCCATTCTGTCTCTGGTAGCCTTCATTTCGGGGCAGTCTTTGGTGTGGTGGGCGCAGTCTTCGCCATGGAAGAGGCAGTAGAATCGGCGCGGCGGCTGCGCACGCCCTCGGCCCCTGCCGCGAGTGCCGTTTCCGCGGCCCTGGGGGGGATAGTCCTGGCGACGAGGGGGTCGGCAGCGGGGTGCTGGTTGGCGATGTTGTGGGCCTGCTGCTGATTGCGGCCGTCTCGACCGGAGTCTGGCTGCGGAGTCCTTGTCCACATGCGGCTGGACTGTGGAGCATCTTTTGGCTTCCTCTGGGACTCAATCTTGCGCTGGTGGAGCTCTTCGGATCTGGCGTACTTTTCAAACAGCTGATATAACTCTTGGAGGTTTTTTGGCGGATCTCTGATGCAGTGGCTGTAAAGGACGCCGGCGCGAAGACCACTGATAGCATAGTGGATGGCAATCTGGTCATCGACTGAGGGTAGCTGTGACTTGAGTGTTAGGAATTTGCGGTAATACTCCCTCAGGGTCTCCTTTTCTAGCTGCTTGCAGAGCGAAAGTTCGGCCAGGGCGTCGGTGTCTGGGCGGTACCCTTGGAAGTTGAGCAGGAACTTGTCCCGGAGACTTCTCCAGGAATCAATGGACAGCGGAGGCAACCTGGTGAACCAGGTGAGTGCGGGGCCCTCGAGGGCGATGATGAAAGACTTTGCCATTGTGGCGTCGTCCCCCCCGGACGATGCAACGGCGACCTGGTAACTCATTATGTATTGAGCCGGGTCGGTGCTGCCGTTGTACTTGGTGTAGGTCCCTGCCCGGAAGTTAGCTGGCCACGGCGTCACTTGCAGGTGAGGCGCCAGGGGACTTCGCTCATCGAGATAGTTGACCCCTTGGAATGGCGCGGCGTGCGGGAAGGTGTGGTCGCGTTGAGGGAAACGCGGGTCCTCCGGCTGCGCGCGGTGTTGCAGGGGTGGCCCATGCTGCAGGCCGGGGTGGCCTTCGCGCGTGTCTTCGTCGTGTGCGCGCTGCTGGAGGGGTGACTCGTGCTGCAGGCCGAGGTGGCCTTCGCGCTGCATCAGCGCAATCTCCCGCTCGAGTTCCTGGGCCTTGTCCTCTTCGTCGCGTATCATTTGCCGCACTTTGGCTAGTGCGGACACGCGTTGGCGCTTGGCCTCCAGTATCTCCTTCTGCCTCTGGAGATTGCGGGTCTTGAGGCGCAGGGCGCGCAGCTATAGCTGTTCTTCTGCCGAGACGCCGAGGACCTCACCGTCCTCGGCGAGGTCCGCGCCCTCTGGTGGTGCGAAGCCTGAGGGTGGCTGCGGTTGTCCCTCAGGGTCGCAGGTGCGGAGGGTGTCGTCTTCAGTGGCCTCTTGGTGGGTGGATTGGGTGAGGGCGAGGGCCTTGCCCTTTCTTGCGGCGAGCAGTGCTGCCTTCGCAGCCTCGTCAGCCTTCGGGTTAGCTCTCTTGGGTGCCATCACGGGTGGTTTTCTCGTAGCACGAACGGTGGGCGCCAAATGTTAGAACTTGCTCTCAGCTGCAAGGGGATCCAACAAGGGTGAACAGTGATGACAACAGGGCACTCGTGGTAGATGGCAAAAGCTCTGTTAATCTGGCCTCTCACGGGCACTGTACAGGGGTATTTATAGGTACCTGAGCGCGCAGCATCTCGAGCTAAGGACGCATGTGCCCTCAGGTACCTAGGTTATCCCAAGAATATTCCCATAAAGCGGGGTTACAGACCGTAATTACAGGAATGCTTTTACAACATAGGCCCGTAACACAGGGCGGACAAGCGGGGCCCGTTACGACGGGCCGGATTGCACGTGGGCCTCCGAGCTGGGCGAGGCCGCGCCGTGGTATGCCCTTCGTCGCCAGTCTTCGCCTGGAACGGAAGAAGCAAAGGGTGTCCCCGCCTGTTTTGTTTCTGTCAGTTCAGCTGCTGCAGCGAAGGCTTCGAGCGAAGGGTGGCGCCTTTGCCTTCGCCCCAACAACCCCTAAACAACATCAGGTCCGAACAGGCGGTGGCGTTCTTCACCAACATCATCCTTCGCTTTAGGGTCCCGAACTCCATCATCACCGACAACGGCACCCAGTTCACCGGTAGAAAGTTCCTGGACTTCTGCGAGGACCACCACATCCGGGTGGACTGGTCCGCCGTGGCTCACCCCATGACGAATGGGCAGGTAGAGCGTGCCAACGGCATGATTCTGCAAGGACTCAAGCCGAGGATCTACAACGACCTCCACAAGTTCAGCAGGCGATGGATGAAGGAACTCCCCTTGGTGGTCTGGAGCCTGAGGACGATGCCAAGTCGAGCCACGGGTTTCACGCCGTTCTTTCTAGTCTATGGGGCCGAGGCCATCTTGCCCACAGACTTAGAATACGGTTCCCCAAGGACGAGGGCCTACGACGACCGACGCAACCAGACCAACCGAGAAGACTCACTGGACCAGCTGGAAGAGGCTCGGGACATGGCCTTACTACACTCGGCGCGGTATCAGCAGTCCCTGCGACGCTACCACGCCCGAGGGGTTCGGTCCCGAGACCTCCAGGTGGGCGACTTGGTGCTTCGACTACGACAAGACGCCCAAGGGCGGCACAAGCTCACGCCTCCCTGGGAAGGGCCATTCATCATCGCCAAGGTTTTGAAGCCTGGGACATACAAGCTGGCCAACAGTCAAGGCGAGGTCTACAGCAACGCTTGGAACATCCGACAACTACGTTACTTCTACCCTTAAGATGTTTTCAAGCCGTTCATATACCTCGTTTACATATGAAGTCTAACCATCAAGGAAGGGTCGGCCTTGCCTTGGCAAAGCCCGACCCTCCCTCGGGGGCTAGAAGGGGCGAACCCCCTCTGTATCAAAATTTTTCCTCGAAAAAAGTCTTTCGACAAGAGCATTTTTCATGTTTTTCGACTACTTCGATGGTGGGATCCTGAAAACGACGGAGTACACGTAAGCAGGCAAGGCTGACCGAGCCGAGGGACTCCTACGCCTCCGGGATACGGATACCTCACTCATCACCTTCTGCAATAAGTAACTCGCGCTCGGATAAATGGTTCCGCTGACCGAACAAGTCTTAACGCTCGAAGACTCTCCTGCCGAAACAATTTTATGTGCCATCTCAACCATGTCGACAAAAGAATCCTACGGACGAGTAAGAGTACACATAAGCGGCAAGGCCGATCGAGCCGAGGGACTCCTACGCCTCCGGGATACGGATACCTCACTCATCACCTTCCGTGAGAAGTAACTCTCGCTCGGATGAACGATTCTGCCACCGACAAGCAAGTCTTGATACTCGAAACAAGGGGAAAAGAAACGCAGCTTTATAACACGACGACAGTATGTTTGGGCCTCGGCGGCCGCAAAAAACATATGCATACTACAGGCGAACCGATACTGCAGGCTCACGTCCCCTCCTGCGACAACGAGAGAGCCCTCTCCCACGGCGTGAAGACGACGCGCCCGTGTTCTGTTCCTCGAACGGCTCGCACACGCACAACGGCTACCCCACGAACCACTCGTCCCGTCACATTAACTCTGCGGCAGGGCAGGCGGCACCTTTGGCAGGCAAAGCGGGCGACGCTTCACCTCCGCCATAATGACCGCGTCAAAAAGGTACGCCACGATGTTCGATTTCATATCCTTTTCCACTTTCTCTTTCTCTCTCTTGCCATAGGGACCGGGAAAGGGGATACTCCGAAAGGGATCCTTCTCCATGAAGGAAACGGGCCCCGAGCCCCCCTACTGATCAGAGGTTCGAAGGCTGGCCCCTCGGAAGGGTTCGACAGCCGCCTCAGAGCATTCGGGCTCCACGCCCACTACTGGTCAGAGGTTCGAAGGCTGGCCCCTCGGAAGGGTTCAACAGCCGCCTCAGGCCACTCGGGCTCCGCGCCCACTACTGATCAGGGGTTCGTAGGCTGGCCCCCGAAGGGTTCGATAGCCGCCTCAGAGCATGCAGAGCGAGGGATGACCCTGGGTACGTTTGATACATAACCAAGGCTCGGGCTATGCTCCCGAGGTACCCTAGGACATTTCCGAGACCAGCGGGAGCGATTTTCGTAACGGAATCCCACCAGAGGGAGGCATCGAGCCCTCGGACCCCATCAAAAGGGGACTGGGTCCGGCGAATCACCTACAGGTACTTTTGGAGCGCGCCTCCGGGCCACTAGCCGACCCCTAACGAATGGGGCACGGACATCCACTCGGATTACCCGCTAGCAACTCACTGGAGACACCATGTTCGGCGCCCTCCGAGGGCAGCATGGCGCTTTCCCCCCTCCTCCTTGCAGAAAGGCGACACAGGGGCGTATGAAAAAAGCCGAGTCTGTCCTTGACCGTCCTCTCGCTCTGTGCGAAGGCTCGGGGGCTGCTCTCTCGAACCCGGCTCCGGCCAAACAGTTGACAGCGTCAACATACCAGCCCGAGAACTTGGGACTCGACTATGCACCCGGGCTACGGCCAGCTCGCATGAGGGAACAACCAAACCGGCCAAGCCATCACGAAAGGCACTAAGACCTCGAAGGAGTCAAAACACTCCTCCGAGGCCTTGGGGGCTACACCCGGCGGGTGCGCTCGCGCGCACCCACCGGAACAAAATGCAACCGAGAAAGGCCGGTCCCCTTGCAAAAAAGTGCGACAAAAGCCTCCAAGCGAGTGCCAACACTCCCTTCGAGGCTCGGGGGCTACTGTCGGGGACCATAATTAGGGGTACCCCTAAGACTCCTAATCTCAGCTGGTAACCCCCATCAGCACAAAGCTGCAAAGGCCTGATGGGCGCAATTAAGGTCAAGGCTCAGTCCACTCAAGGTCAAGCCTCGGGCAAAGGCAGCCGACCCCGGAGGATTCACGTCTCGCCCGAGGGCTCCCTCAAGCAACGGACACACCTTCGGCTCGCCCGAGGCCCAGTCTTCGCAGAGAAGCAACCTTGGCCAGATCGCCACGCCAACCGACCGTATCGCAGGAGCATTTAATGCAAGGATCGCCTGACATCTTATCCTGATGCGCTCTTCAGTCGACAGAGCCGAAGTGACCGCAGTCACTTCGCCGCTCCACTGACCGACCTAACAGGAATACAACGCTGCCTGCCCTGCTCCGACTGTCGTGCCACTCGCCAGAGTGAGGTCGACAGCGGCTAAGTCCAGCCTCGGGCGACATAGGAAGCTCCGCCTCACCCGACCCCAGGGCTCGGCCCCCGTCTCGGCCTCGGAAGATGGACTTCGCCTCGCCCGACCCTAGGGCTCGGACTCAGCCTCGGCTCCGGAAGACGACGAACTCCACCTCACCCGACCCTAGGGCTCGGCCTCGGCTCTGGAAGACGACGAACTCCGCCTCGCTCGACCCTAGGGCTCGGACTCGGCCTTGGCTCCGGAAGACGACGAACTCCGCCTCGCCCGACCCCAGGGCTCGGACTCGGCCTCGGCTCCGGAAGACGACGAACTCTGCCTCGCCCGACCCAAGGTCTCGGACTCGGCCTCGGCTCTAGAAGACGACGAACTCCGCCTCGCCCGACCCCAGGGCTCGGACTCAACATCGGCTCCGGAAGACGACGATGGACTCCGCCTCGCCCGACCCCAGGGGTCGGACTCAACCTCGACCTCGAAGGAATCGCCACCTCGCCCAAACTCAGGTTCAGACCAGCCATGTCGCCAGGAGGGCCATCATTACCCTACCCCTAGCTAGCTCAGGCTACGGGGAACAAGACCGGCGTCCCATCTGGCTCGCCCTAGTAAACAAGTAATGATGACACCCCGCACGCTCCATGACGGCGGCAACTCCTAGCCTCTTATGTGAGCAAGGAGACGTCAGCATGGACCCGACAGCCCCGACAGCTGTACTCCCGCAGGGCTCCAGCGCTCCTCCGACGACCACGACATCACATGAACAGGATGCCAAAACCTCTCCGACTGCCACGACGACATGTACTTAGGGCTCTAGCTCCTCTCTGCTAGACATGTTAGCACATTGCTACACCCCCCATTGTACACCTGGGCCCTCTCCTTACGTCTATAAAAGGAAGGTCCAGGGCTCTCGTACGAAGAGGTTGGCCGCGTGAGAGAACGGGCCGGCGCATAAGGCTCTCGCTCTCTCTCTCTCACTCCCGCGCGAACGCTTGTAACCCCCTACTGCAAGCGCATCCAGCCGCCCTGGGCGCAGGACAACACGAAGGCCGCGGTTTCCCCTCGCTGTTCTCCCCCCTTTGTGTCCCGTCTCACACCGACCCATCTGGGCTAGGGCATGCAGCGACAATTTACTCGTCGGTCCAGGGACCCCCCGGGGTCGAAATGCCGACAATGGGTAAGCCTTGCCTCGGGCAGACTAAGGCCAGAATAAGATAACATGAAATGGCCGTGCAGCGGTGGCGAGAGTAGCGTGTACCCTCCGTGGCAAGAGGCTGGACGGTGGTGTATCTGTGCTCTCGGTTTGCGTGAACCTGATCTGGTCTTAAGAACCCCGGTGGTGGGTTGACATATGCAAGGGTTAAGTGCTACATATGTCATGTGATTGGAGATCCTCAGCTGAGTATAATCGATTCGGATCGCCGTACCTTCGCGGTTATGAAGACTTGGTCACTGACTTACACGTAGCAATCCACTAAAGTTGAAGGGATTGATGAGAAACTGGCTAGTGCAGGACAAGTGTTTGAACTAAGGTAGAAAGAACTCTAGATGCAGGTAAGTTTACCTAACTTGACCATAAAACTGGATTTTTAAGGATCCACTCTTAGTAAGCATTTACGCAAAACAGAGTTTTTGATCTTGAGATACCTTACCTTGACTCCCTTATAACCAGCATACCCTTGAGAGTCTTTTCTTTAGTCGGGTAAGACTTGCTGAGTAATTCCATACTCAGGGTTTATTCCCTCGTTGTTTTTAGGTGAGGAAGCAGCAAATTTTTGTTGCTTTTGTACCAAGGTGGTTCCAAATGAAGAAAAACAAGAGTGAAGCTGCGGGAGGACATGGTCCTCCATAAGAAACTTTTATGTAAGAACTTATCGGGAGGAGTTTTTGCCTCCCTTGGTATTGTAATAATACTACTCAGCACTCGTTTTATAGCTCTGGTCTGTAATAAGTAACTTGATCTTACTTTTTAAATAAATGTAAGTTTATGTAATCACTTCCGCATTTCTATATCTCTGATGTTCTATAATGTCTGCAAGACGGGTAAAACGTTCCTGAAAAGGTAAGAAAGAAGATACCAAACTTGTCAAGTGATTCAGGAACATCTACATGATTGTCTGATGTCTGTTGGACAAGGACAACTGTAGGTGGGCCTAATGACTTGGGAGATTCCGTCACAGCTGGTATCGGAGCGAAGCCCTTCTTTGCAGATAATTATGAGGCATCTTCAAAAGGATTTTCTAAAAACTTACCTAGAAAGATTTCTTCCCTCCTTATCCCTTGTATCTGAAGAATCTATATGAAAGACCAGATAGGAGGAGTGCAATGTATAGAAGGTATAAATCAACTAAGGTTGGTTCTGTAATTATACATGCATCATGCTAAGAACCATTCTAATAAAATTTCCCCTTAGAAAAATGCAGCCGCGCACGAGGAAGACCGCGCGCAAGTCAATTGGCCCAATTGGTGTACCTCATCACCAACTTGCTCCACGGCACGAGGATAGTAGTAGCGGAAGCAATGATCCGATTGGGGATCTTGAAGCCCAAGTAAATCAGCTTCAAACAGAACTGCAACGCAGGACCAGTATATGGGCCGCGGATGGCGACAGAATAAACGAATTGAGAGGTTACATCCGCCGTCTGTAGGACCAGCTTGCTGATCGGGATTTAGCGCTCGACTGAGCGGTACAGTCTCGTTCAGTGGCCTGGGCTAAGGAAGCAAAGGCTCGAGCCCGAGTCGAGGAACTTAGCTCTGCCATTGACAACTTGCAGGAGTATTGCAATACCCTACATGAGGAAGTCCATGTACTGTATTCGCAACTACACCCCAGTGCACCTATGGATCCTGTCGGGTCGGAAGCCGGACCCTCGCACGTTGCGGGAGAAGCGCTTGGTGGTGAGCTAGACCTTTTAAAGCCCCTCCTTCTATGAGGCTTGTCGATGAATGGTCTCCCACACCCGACGACGAGGCTGCCAGGAGCAACCAAAAGCAGGAATAGTGGTGTAGTAGTAGAGATAGAAGTAGTGTATTGTATAATAGGTTGTGCTATTGTATAATGGGTACTGTACTCCTGTTGTATAAAATCGAGTCTGTAACATTACTCTTTTTGGTAATGTAAATTGGATGGTTTTGTCTTTGGCATATTATATTTGCTTTCAAATGTTTGTTGCCACAGATGCCGTCCAAGACTCGATCACAGGATGCAGCTGGAACCTCCAGTGGGAGGGAGTCTACCCCAAATCCACCTCCTGTCCCTCCCACACTTGCCGAGGCGATTGCCGCCTTGGTGAATGCAACCGCGGATAATACCCGTTTTTTTGAGAGAGATGGCGAGTCAACAGTTTCAGCAACAAGGCGGGCGGGGTTATCAACAGGGCCCTCGTGAAACTTCTTACTTGGACTTCTCAGAGACACGTCCACCCCTGTTTGTCAAAGCTGAAGACCCGTTAGAAGCCGATGAATGGATTCGGGTTATCGAGCAAAAATTCGGACTTCTGCGTTGTTCTGAAACCCAGAAGCCTTTATTTGCAGCCCAGCAACTGCGCGGTCCTGCCAGCACCTGGTGGGGAAATTTCGTAGCCGTTCAACCGACCAATCATTAGATAACATGGGAAGAATTCAAGGTAGCCTTCCGCGAACATTATATACCAGAAGGTGTTCTTCACATGAAGCAAGAAGAATTTATGAAGCTGAAGCAAGGAGGGGATACTGTTAATCAGTATCTCAATAAGTTCAATCATCTGTCACAATATGCAATCGATCAAGTGAACACTGATCTGAAGAAGAAGAATTGTTTTATGAGAGGTTTAAATGATCGACTGCAAAGAAAGATGGCAACCTGCATAGATCTTACTTATGGAAGAGCTGTCAGTACAGCACTAGCAGTAGAAGCAAAGTATGCAGGTGTCGGAAAATCCAAGGGTTTTGGAGGTGACAGGCCTAGTCAAGGCCCGGTGAAAAGGCAACGGTTTGTTCTCCGGCCTTCCAACCAGAATCGCTCTCGTGCACCCTCCTTCCCTTTTAAGCAGCCAATAATTATTCGTCCCAATAATGCCCCTACTGCATCAAGTCAGCCAGGTGCCCCAGGCACTCGATTCCCTGCTCTGCCCAGTTCATCGACTGGATGTTTCAATTGTGGTAAATCTGGGCATTTCATCAAGGATTGCCCTTATCCAAAGCAAAACCAGTCAAATAATTAGCAAGGATCTGGGAATTCATCTCAAGTCAAGAGAAATACTATGGGCAAAAATACCAAGAAGACGGGACGCATATATTATACGCAAGTGGCCACTACACCGGACGGGGAGCCGGTAATGATGGGTACGTTCCTTGTGGCCAATCATCCCGCAGTTATTCTCTTTGATTCTGGTGCTTCGCATACATTTATCAGCAAGAAATTTGTGGAGCAACATTGCATTTCATGCCATGAATCAAAAGAAGGATTTAAAATTCACTCACCTGGGGGACAAATCTTTACTAGAGAAGTGGCCTATCAAGTGCCCGTAACATTGGCTGGACGGGACTTTTCTACTAATATGATCGTTCCGAAGGGCCAAGACATAGATGTCATTTTGGGTATGAATTGGTTGGCCAAGCATAAAGCAACCCTCAACACTGATCAAAGAACCATCAGGTTGAGTCATAATCAAGAAGAAATTCTCTTGTCTATCCCCATTCCAACCAAAGTTGCTGGCAGAGTGTATGAAGCCATTGTACCGGAAATCAAGGATATTCCGGTAGTACGCGAGTTTCCCGATGTCTTTCCAGAGGATTTGCTAGATTGCCACCTGAAAGGGATGTAGAATTTGTAATTGAGTTGAAGCCCGGTACGGCTCCCATTTCTCGAAGATCGTACCGTATGCCTCCAAATGAGTTGGCAGAATTGAAGATTCAATTACAAGATCTACTTGAGAAAGGATTCATCCGGCCAAGCTCGTTACCATGGGGTTGTCCAGCCATATTCGTCAAGAAGAAGGATCAAACTTTACGGATGTGTGTGGATTATCGACCCTTGAATGAGGTCACTATCAAGAACAAGTACCCTCTTCCGAGGATTGATATTCTATTTGATCAACTCATCGGGGCGAGGGTATTCTCCAAGATTGATCTCAGATCGGGCTTCCATCAGATCCGTATTCGGCCTGAGGATATACCAAAGACCGCGTTCGCTATGCGGTATGGATTATTTGAATATCTGGTAATGTCTTTCGGATTGACAAATGCTCCTGCCCACTTCATGTATTTGATGAACTCGGTGTTCATGCCCGAGTTGGACAAGTTTGTGGTGGTCTTCATTGACGATATTCTAATATATTCCAAAAATGAAGAGGAGCATGCTCAACATTTACGGATCGTGTTAACGCGCCTCAGAGAACATCAGTTGTATGCCAAGTTCAGCAAATGCGCGTTTTGGCTGGAGGAAATTTAGTTTTTGTGACATGTTCTATCTGCCAGGGGGATTGCGGTAGATCCCAGCAAAGTCAAGGACATTTTGGAGTGGAAACCCCCAACCACTGTTCATCAAGTCCGAAGTTTCCTTGGACTGGCTGGATATTACCGTCGATTTTGTCGGCGTTCCGAGACCGGGGGGTCCCTGAGCCGACGAGTGAAGTGTCGCTGCGTGCCCCAGCCCAGATGGGTCGACGCGAGGCCGAGCGCGAAGGGGGGAAAGCGAGGTGGCCGGAGATGGGCGTGAGAGAGGTGGAAATCCCGCGGCCTTCGTGTTCATCCCGCGCCCAGGTCGGGTGCGCTTGCAGTAGGGGGTTACAAGCGTGCACACGGGGGAAGGAGCGAGTGGCCTCACGCGAGCGCCCGTCTCATCCTCGTCCCCGCGCGGCCAACCCTCTCTAAGAGGGCCCTGGTCCTTCCTTTTATAGGCGTAAGGAGAGGATCCAGGTGTACAATGGGGGGTGTAGCAGAGTGCTACGTGTCTAGCGGAGGAGAGCTAGCGCCCTAAGTACACGCCATCGTGGCGGCCGGAGAGATTTTGGCGCCCAGTTTGTGTGATGTCGTGGCCGTCGGAGGAGCGCTGGAGCCTGGCGGAGGGACAGCTGTCGGGGCCGTCGAGTCCTTGCTGATGTCCTCTTTCTTTCGTAAGGGGGCCGAGAGCCGCCATCGTTAGGGAGCGTGCGGGGCGCCATCATCGCCTATCTGGCGGAGCGAGCCAGATGGGACGCCGGTCTTGTTCCCCGTAGCCTGAATCAGCTTGGAGTAGGGTAATGATGGCGCCTCCTGTTGACGTGGCTGTCCACGCCCTAGGTTGGGCGATGTGGAAGCTCCTCCGAGGTCGAGGTCGAGTCCATCTTCTGTGGCCGAGGCCGAGTCCGAGCCCCTAGGTCGGGCGAGGCGGAGGCCGTTGGCTGAGGCCAGGGCGGAATTTGAGTCCTGGAGTCGGGCGAAGCGGATTTCGTCGTCTTCTGGGGCTGAGCCCAAGTCCGAGCCCTGGGTCGGGCGGAGTGGAGTTCGTCGTCTTCCGGGGCTTTGCCCGAGTCCGAGCCCTGGGTCGGGCGGAGCGGAGTTCGCCGTCTTCCGGGGCTTAGCCCGAGTCCGAGCCCTGGGTCGGGCGGAGCGGAGTTCGCCGTCTTCCGGGGCTTAGCCCGAGTCCGAGCCCTGGGTCGGGCGGAGCGGAGTTCACCGTCTTCCGGGGCTTAGCCCGAGTCCGAGCCCTGGGTTGGGCGGAGCGGAGTTTCCTATGGTGTGCGGCCGGGCCTGACTGCCTGTCAGCCTCACTCTGTCAAGTGGCACCGCAGTCGGAGTGGCGCAGGCGGCGCTGTCTTTCTGTCAGACCAGCCAGTGGAGCGGCGAAGTGACGGCGGTCACTTCGGCTCTGTCAGCTGAGGGGCGCGCGTCAGGATAAAGGTGTCAGGCCACCTTTGCATTAAATGCTCCTGCGATTTGGTCAGGGTTGCTTCTTGGCGAAGACAGGGCCTCGGGCGAGCCGGGAACGTGTTCGCCGCTGGAGGGGGGCCTCGAGCGAGGCGGAGATCCTCCGGGGTTAGCTGCCCTTGTCCGAGGCTAGGCTCGGGCGAGGCGTGATCGAGTCCCTCGAATGGACTGATCCCTGACTTGATCGCACCCATCAGGCCTTTGCAGCTTTATGCTGATGGGGGTTACCAGCTGAGAATTAGGAGCCTTGAGGGTACCCCTAATTATGGTCCCCGACAGTAGCCCCCGAGCCTCGAAGGGAGTGTTAGCACTCGCTTGGAGGCTTTCGTCGCACTTTTTTGCAAGGGGACCAGCCTTTCTCGGTTGCGTTTTGTTCCGGTGGGTGCGCGCGAGCGCACCCGCCGAGTGTAGCCCCCGAGGCCTCGGAGGAGTGGTTTGACTCCTCCGAGGTCTTAACGCCGTGCGTAATGCTTCGGCTGGTCTGGTCGTTCCCTCATGCGAGCTGGCCGTAGCCCGGGTGTACGGTCGGGTCCCAAGTTCTCGGGCTGGTATGTTGACGCTGTCAACGGTTTGGCCGGAGCCGGGTTTGCGAGAGCAGCCCCCGAGCCTCTTCACAGGGCGAGAGGGCGATCAGGGACAGACTCGACTTTCTTACATACGCCCGTGCGTCGCCTTTCCGCAAGGAGGAGGGGGTAGAGCGCCATGTTGCCCTTGGTGGGCGCCGAACATGGTGTCTCCGGTGAGCTGCAGGCGGGTGATCCGAGCGGACGTCCGTGCCCCATTCGTTAGGGGTCGGCTAGGGGCCCAGAGGCGCGTCCAAAAGTACCTGCGGGTGATCTGCCGGACCCGGTCCCCTGGCGACGGGGTCCGAGGGCTCGATGCCTCCCTCTGATGGGATTCTGTTACAAGATTGTTCCCGCTGGTCTCGGAAATGTCCTAGGGTACCTCGGGAGCGCAGCCCAAGCCTTGGTTATGTATCGAACGTACCCATGGTCATCCCTCGCTCTGTGTCTGAGGCGGCTGTGAACCCTTCGGGGGCCAGCCTTCGAACCCCTGATCAGTAGGGGGCGCGGAGCCCGAGTAGCCTGAGGCGGCCGTTGAACCCTTCCGAGGGGCCGGCCTTCGAACCTCTGACCAGTAGTGGGTGTGGAGCCCACGTGCTCTGAGGCGGCTGTTGAACCCTTCCGAGGGGCCAGCCTTCGAACCTCTGATCAGTAGGGAGGCTCGGAGCCTGGTTCCTTCACAGGGAAGGATCCTTTTCGGGGTATCCCCCTTTCCCGGTCCCTGTTGCAAGAGAGAGGAAGAGGAAAAAAGGAAAAGGATACGAAATCGAACGACGCGGGGTACCTTTTTTGATGCGGCCATTATGGCGAAGGCGAAGCGTCGCTCGCTTCTCCTGCCAGAGGCGCCGCCTGTCCTGCCGCGGAGTTAATGCGACGGGGCGAGTGGTTCGCGGGGTAGCCATTGCGCGTGCGCGAGCCGTTCGAGGAACGGGTCACGGGCGCGTTGTCTTCACGCCGTGAGAGAGGGTTCTCTCGCTGCCCCCAGATGGGACATAAGTTTGGCTGACGACGTGACCGCTGCTCCTGCCTGCCTGCCACCGCCATTACTGCCGGCCCATTTTCGGTCGCATTGACCGTCGCGCCAGGCTGGAGCCGCTGGGTCATGCGCTGGGTCGCCTCGAGTCGCGGTATTGGTTCCGCAGTCGAGGAGGCGCGGTGGTGGCGCAGGTGGCGGTGCAGTTGCAGGCGCGAAGCATTCGGCGCGCCGGTTGCATGACGCGTGGATCTGGGCCTCCATGCTAGGTGTGTTGGGAGTCGGAGAAGCGCGCCCACTTGGCACGGTTGCATGCCGCCTGCATGGCTGCCCGCCCTTTCGCCCGCTGGCCTGGGCAAAAGTGGAGAGCCGCTTGTAACTGCTGGGCGGTTGGACGCACCACGCGTGGCAGTTTGGCTTCTTCTGCTCTGGGCCGGCTTGCATGACGTGTGGGACCCAGCCCCCGCGCGTAGGGGGAGGACCTTGGAGCGTGTTGGAGAAGACTCAGCCCACGACGGCTGGGGACGCAAGTAGGGAGAGTCGCCTTTAAAAAGGAGGGTGACCCTCTTGGAAGGCGACCGTGTCTTCGCGCTCCCTTATGCATCGTGTCTTTCCATCTTCCAAGCCCCCGGATGGGGGATATCCGCCGTCTTTTCCGCTTCGTCGTTGGAGGAACGCAACTCTGTGGGAGTTGGTACCTTTCAGCCGTCGTTCGGCTTCAAGGATTTTCATCAGGCAGCCTGGCTGCATTCCCTCGCCGGTGGTCACCCAAAACGGTGACCACCAGCCTCTGGGTGGGGAGGAGCAAGCCAGGCTGCGATCTTGGCTCCGCCCTCAGCTTCAAGGATGTTCATCATCCTTGCAGGGGCGGAGAGCGAGGTGAGCCGGGGCTCTACCTCCTGCGCGGGTCGGCTGGCCACCTCCTCTTCTAGCTTCTAGTGGTGGAAACCATCCTCCAGTTCTGCGAAGGAGGCATCCTCCAGCCATGCCGAGGAAGGCGAACTATTGCTGCCCAGCTAGGATGCAACATTCCGCCCTCTTCCTCGCTTTCGCAGCGAGGACGGGAGTGAGGACCTCCCGGTGCGCCTCGCAGACCGTCGGTGTTGGTGGAGAGGCGGACGCCGCCGTCCGTGCTGCTGTGGTGGCAGTCGGAGGAAGCTCCCCCCTCGTCGAGGCCGTCAGCGCCGCCCACGGGCCGGCCCCCGGCTCTTTGGCTTTGATGTCTGTTTCACGTCCCTTGAGTAGGGACGCGAACGAAAGCCTTCCGGTGGCCGCGCCCGTTCTGGGATCATGGCTACTGCTGTGGGGACGGAACCGGAGTTCCGTTTGTAATGGCACCTTGAGTGCCGGTGTTATGTTCATTGCGGCTGTCGAGGCCTGAACATGTATGTAAATTCGGCACGGAGCCGTGTTTTTTCCCCATTTTTGAGCACTAAGACTCGCCTGTTGGTTGTCTGAATCGCTTTGCCAAGCGTGAGTTGCCCCGTGTAAAGGTGACGAGTGAGGTATCCGTATCCCGGAGGCGTAGGAGTCCCTCGGCTCGGTCAGCCTTGTTGTCCGAGGCTTCCCTTGCTTAGTTGGAGGAAACCCTCGGCCGCTCTTCGATGAGCCGAGGCCAGGGGTAGCGGTGCCAGCGCGAACAGAGGTAGAGTTGGCTCGAAAAGAAGACCAGGTCAGCCGGAGCCTGGCCGAGTCGTCCGTTAGCGGGACCGACGCCGGAATTGACCTGCCGAGGCCTCGGGCCGGGCTGATGTCCTTGGGGGACAACTAGCCGAGGCCCCGGGGTGACTGGCCGAGGCGCCTGCTCGGGCCGGATTCTTGGAGAAGACCCTGGCGGCGATGGCCCGGGCTTGGTGATGACGTCGTCCTTCAGAGTGGAGACCCTTGGACCGCGTCGCCGTCCGAGGCTAGGTCGGACTTCGCCAGAGGTGTTGTCGACGCCGAGGGTGCTGCTGCTCCCTTTAGCCGTCAAGATTCGAGCCTGGAGGATCGGATTATCTTGTAGCGTGTGTTTTCTGCGGTCGCTAAGGCCGAAACACACTCTCGCCGTATTGTAAAGCCGCGTCTCCTTTCCTCTTGTTTCGAGTATCTGGACTTTTTTGTCGGTAACAGAACTGTTTGTGCGAGCGAGAGTTGCTTCTCACGGAAGGTGATGAGTGAGGTATCCGTATCCCGGAGGCGTAGGAGTTCCTCGGCTCGGTCGGCCTTGCCGCTTACGCGCACTCTTACCCGTCCATGGGGCTCTGTTACCGACGCAGTCGAGAAAGCTCGAAAAATCATTTCGGCAGAGGAGCTTCTCGAGCATGAAGACTTGTTCGGTCCGCGGAGTCACTTATCCAAGCGCGAGTTACTTCTCACAGAAGGTGATGAGTGAGGTATCCGTATCCCGGAGGCGTAGGAGTCCCTCAGCTCGGTCAGCCTTGGCTGCTTACGTGTACTCCGCCGTTTTCAGGATCCACTTCTGAAGTAGTCGAAGAGCACGAAAAGCATTCTGGCAGAAAAAATCTTTTTTCGAGGAAAATTTCAACGCAGAGGGGGTTCCCCCCTTTTAGCCCCCGAGGGAGGGTCGGGCTTTGCCGAGGCAAGGCTGACCCTTCCTTGACGACTAAACTTTGCGTGAGAGCGAGGTATATGAACAACTTGAAAACATCTTAAGGGTAGAAGCGACGTAGTTGTTGGATGTTCCAAGCGTTGCTGTAGACCTCGCCTTGACTGTTGGCCAGCTTGTATGTTCCGGGCTTCAGAACCTTGGCGATGACGAACGGCCCTTCCCAGGGAGGCGTGAGCTTGTGCCGCCCTCGGGCGTCTTGTCGCAGCCGAAGCACCAGGTCGCCCACCTGGAGGTCTCGGGACCAGACCCCTCGGGCGTGGTAGCGTCGCATGGACTGCTGGTACCGCGCCGAGTGTAGTAAGGCCTTGTCCCGAGCCTCTTCCAGCTGGTTCAGCGAGTCTTCTCGACTAGCTTGGTTGCTTTGGTCATCATAGGTCCTCGTCCTCGGGGAACCGTATTCCAGGTCTGTGGGCAAGATGGCCTCGGCCCCATAGACTAGGAAGAACGGTGTGAAGCCCGTGGCTCGGCTCGGCGTTGTCCTCAGACTCCAGACCACCGAGGGGAGTTCCTTCATCCACCGCTTGCCGAACTTGTTGAGGTCGTTGTAAATCCGAGGCTTCAGTCCTTGTAGAATCATGCCGTTGGCACGCTCTACTTGCCCATTCGTCATGGGATGAGCCATGGCGGCCCAGTCCACCCGGATGTGGTGATCCTCGCAGAAGTCCAGGAACTTTCTGCCGGTGAACTGGGTGCCGTTGTCGGTGATGATGGAGTTCGGGACCCCGAAACGATGGATGATGTTGGTGAAGAACGCCACCGCCTGCTCGGACCTGATGCTGTTCAGGGGTCGGACCTCGATCCACTTGGAAAATTTGTCGATGGCGACCAACAGGTGCGCGTAGCCCCCGGGTGCCTTCTGCAAGGGGCCGACGAGGTCCAGACCCCACACAGCAAAAGGCCATGTGATGGGTATTGTCTGCAGAGCCTGAGCGGGCAGGTGGGTCTGCCTTGCGTAGAACTGACACCCTTCGCAGGCGCGGACAATTCTAGTGGCGTCGGCCACCGCCGTCGGCCAGTAGAAACCTTGTCGGAAAGCATTTCCGACAAGGGCTCGAGGTGCTGCGTGGTGGCCGCAAGCCCCCGAGTGTATTTCTTGAAGGAGTTCCTGACCTTCGGTGGTGGAGATGCATCGCTGGAGGATGCCTGAAGGGCTGTGGTGGTAGAGCTCCTTCCCTTCTCCCAGCAAGACGAACGACTTGGCGCGCCACGCCAACCGCCGAGCTTTGGCTCGGTCAAGGGGTAGCTCTCCTCGGTGGAGATACTGCAGGTACGGGGTCTGCCAGTTTTGATCAGGCGTGACCCCGCTTTGCTCCCCCTCGACGCGCAGCGTTTCGCCCTCGGGAGCCGAGGGTACCTCGGGCTGAACCGAGGGTGCCTCGGGCCGAGCCGAGGGTGCCTCAGACTATGTCGAGGGTACCTCGGGCTGGGCCGAGGGTGCCTCAGGCTCGGGCGTGTCGTCGATCTTGACGGAGGGTTGGTGCAGATCTCGGGAGAAGACGTCTGGGGGAACCGTTGTTCGCCCCGAGGCTATTTTAGCCAGCTCGTCCGCAGTCTCGTTGTAGCGTCGGGCGATGTGTTTGAGCTCGAGCCCGTAGAACTTGTCGTCCAGGCGCCGAACCTCATCGCAGTAGACCTCCATCTTCGGGTCGCGACAGTGGGAGTTCTTCATGACTTGGTCGATGACGAGCTGCGAGTCACCGCGAGCGTCGAGGCGTCGAACCCCTAGCTCGATGGCGATTCGCAACCCGTTTACCAGAGCCTCGTACTCCGCCACATTGTTGGACGCCGGGAAGTGGAGGCGTAGCACGTAGCGTAGGTGCTTCCCGAGGGGCGAGACGAAGAGGAGGCCTGCGCCGGCCCCTATCTTCATCACCGACCCGTCGAAAAACATGGTCCAAAGCTCCGGTTGGATCGGAGCCGTCGGGAGCTGGGTGTCGGCCCATTCAGCCACGAAGTCCGCCAGGACCTGGGACTTGATGGCCTTCCGGGGGGCGAACGAGATCGTCTCGCCCATGATCTCCACCACCCACTTCGCGATCCTACCCGAAGCCTCTCGGGAGTGGATGATCTCTCCCAAGGGGAAAGATGACACCACCATCACCGGATGAGACTCGAAGTAGTGTCGTAACTTCCGCCGCGTCAGGATCACCGTGTATAGCAGCTTCTGAACTTGTGGGTAGCGGATCTTGGTCTCGGACAGTACCTCACTGATGAAGTAGACTGGCCTCTGAACGGGCAATGCATGCCCCTCTTCTTGCCTCTCGACCACAATCGCGGCGCTAACCACCTGAGTGGTCGCGGCGACGTAGACCAAGAGGGCTTCTCCGGCAGCTGGGGGCACCAGGATAGGCGCCTTCGTGAGGAGCGCCTTCAGGTTCCCGAGGGCTTCCTCGGCCTCAGGGGTCCAAGTGAAGCGCTCGGCCTTCCTTAAGAGGCGGTACAGGGGTAGACCTCTTTCGCCGAGGCGTGAGATGAAGCGGCTCAGAGCCGCGAGACATCCCATGACCCTCTGTACGCCTTTCAAGTCCTGGATGGGCCCCATGTTGGTGATGGCTGCGATCTTCTCCGGGTTGGCTTCGATGCTCCGCTCGGAGACAATGAACCCCAAGAGCATGCCTTGGGGCACCCAAAGACACACTTTTCGGGATTGAGCTTGACGCCTTTCGCCTTGAGACATCGGAATGTCACTTCAAGGTCGGAAAGGAGGTTAGAGGCTTTCCTCGTCTTGACTACGATGTCATCGACGTAAGCCTCGACCGTGCGGCCAATGTGTTCGCTGAACACATGGTTCATGCACCGCTGGTACGTCGCGCCCGCATTCCTCAAGCCGAACAGCATGATGACATAGCAGTACATGCCGAAGGGTGTGATGAAAGAAGTCGCGAGCTGGTCAGACTCTTTCATCCTGATTTGGTGATACCCTGAGTAGGCATTGAGGAAAGACACGGTTTCGCACCCAGCAGTGGAATCCACGATCTGATCGATGCGAGGCAGAGGGTAGGGAACCTTCGGACATGCTTTATTCAGACCAGTGTAGTCTACACACATCCGCCATTTCCCCTTTCTTTCTCACAAGCACAGGGTTGGCAAGCCATTCGGGATGGAATACCTCTTTGATGAACCCTGCCGCCATTAGCTTGTGGATCTCCTCGCCTATGGCTCTGCGCTTCTCCTCGTCGAATCGGCGCAGCGGCTGCTTGACGGGTCGGGCTCCAGCTCAGATGTCCAGTGAGTGCTCGGCGACATCCCTCGGTATGCCGAGCATGTCCGAGGGACTCCACGCGAAGACGTCGGCGTTCGCGCGGAGAAAGTCGACGAGCACTGCTTCCTATTTGTGATCGAGCCCGGAGCCGATCCGGACTTGCTTGGAGGCGTCGCTGCTGGGGTCGAGGGGGACGGACTTAACCGTCTCCGCTGGCTCGAAGTTGCCGGCATGACGCTTCACGTCTGGCACCTCCTTGGAGAGGCTCTCCAGGTCGGCGATGAGGGCCTCGGCGTACTCCACGCACTCCACGTCGCATTCGAACGCGTGTTTGTACGTGGGACCGATGGTGATGACCCCGTTGGGGCCCGGCATCTTGAGCTTGAGGTAGGTGTAGTTGGGGACGGCCATGAACTTCGCGTAGCAGGGCCTCCCCAATACCGCGTGGTAGGTTCCTCGGAACCCGACCACCTCGAACATCAGGGTCTCCCTTCGGAAGTTGGAGGGCGTTCCGAAGTAGACGGGAAGATTGAGTTGTCCGAGGGGCTGGACGCGCTTCCCAGGGATGATCCCATGGAAAGGCGCAGCGCCCGCCCAGAGGACAGATCGATACGTAGAAGCCCGAGGGTCACGGCGTAGATGATGTTGAGGCTGCTACCTCCATCCATGAGGACCTTGGTGAGCCTGACGTCGCCGATGACGGGGTCGACAACGAGCGGGTATTTCCCCGGGCTCAGCACATGGTCGGGGTGGTCGGCTTAGTCGAAGGTGATGGGCTTGTCGGACCAGTCTAGGTAGACTGGCACCGCCACCTTCACCGAACAGACCTCCCGGCGCTCTCGCTTGCGGTGCCGAGCCGAGGCGTTCGCCGCTTGCCCGCCGTAGATCATGAAGCAGTCGCGGACCTCGGAGAACTCTCCTGCCTGGTGATCTTCCTTCTTGTCGTCGTCGCGGGCCCTGCCACCCTCCGCGGGTGGCCCGACCCTGTGGAAGTGGCGCCGAAGCATGACACACTCCTCGAGGGTGTGCTTGACGGGCCCCTGGTGATAGGGGCACGGCTCCTTGAGCATCTTGTCGAAGAGGTTGGGACCTCCGGGGGGCTTCCGAGGGTTCTTGTGCTCGGCGGCGGCGACAAGGTCCGCATCGGCAGCGTCGCGTTTCGCTTGCGACTTCTTCTTGCCCTTCTTCCTGGCGCCGCGCTGAGTTGACGCCTCGGAGGCATCTTCCGATGGGCGGCCCTAGGGCTACTTGTCCTTCCGGAAGATAGCCTCGACCGCCTCCTGGCCGGAGGCGAACTTGGTGGTGATGTCCATCAGCTCGCTCGCCCTAGTGGGGGTCTTGCGACCCAGCTTGCTCACCAGGTCGCGGCAGGTGGTGCCAGCGAGGAACGCGCCGATGACATCCGAGTCGGTGATGTTGGGCAGCTCGGTGCGCTGCTTCAAGAATCGCTGGATGTAGTCCCGGAGAGACTCTCCCGGCTGCTGTCGGTAGCTTCGGAGGTCCCAGGAATTCCCGGGGCGCACGTACGTCCCTTGGAAATTGCCGGCGAAAGCTTGGACTAGGTCGTCCCAGTTGGAGATCTGCCCCAGAGGCAGGTGCTCCAACCAGGCGCGAGCGGTGTCGGAGAGGAACAGGGGGAGGTTGCGGATGATGAGGTTGTCATCGTCCGTTCCACCCAGTTGGCAGGCCAGACGGTAGTCCGCGAGCCACAGTTCCGGTCTCGTCTCCCCCGAGTACTTTGTGATAGTAGTTGAGGGTCGGAACCGGGTCGGGAACGGCGCCCGTCGTATGGCCCGGCTGAAGGCCTGTGGACCGGGTGGTTCGGGCGAGGGACTCCGATCCTCCCCACTGTCGTAGCGTCCCCCACGCCTGGGGTGGTAGCCTCGGCGCACCCTCTCGTCGAGGTGGGCCCGACGATCGCGGTGATGGTGCTCGTTGCCGAGGCGACCCGGGGCCGCAGGCGCTGTGTTGCGCGTGCGCCCGGTGTAGACCGAGGCTTCCCGCATGAATCGGGAAGTCGAGGCATGATGTTCCGAGGGGTACCCCTGCCTTCGAGAGGCGGAGCTCTCGGCCCGCCGGACCGCGGCGCCCTCCAGGAGATCCTTGAGCTCCCCCTGGATTCGCCGCCCCTCGGTGGTTGATGGCTCCGGCATCGCGTGGAGGAGCATTGCTGCTGCAGCCAGGTTCTGGCCGACCCCACTGGATGCGGGTGGCGGCCTGACCCTGACATCGTCGGCGATGCGATGCTGGAAACCCTGGGGTAGATGACGCATTTCTCCGGTCGGAGGTTGGCCCGCCCATGCCTGCCCGACGTCCCGGCGGATTGGCTCGAGCGCTCCTGCTCCCTCGTCGAGCCTGGCCTGCACCCCGCGGATTTGCTCGAGTTGTGGGTCGTGACCCCCCGCCGGAACGGGGACCATAGCTAGCTCCCACGGGATGTCAACGCGAGGCACCGGCCTAGGGAGATCACCGTCCTCCGGCATGCCGAGATGGTTGCCTTCGGAGGGACCCCCTAGATCGACGTGGAAACATTCGTGGCTCGGGCCGTAGTCCTCGTCGCCGAGGCTACGGCTACCGTCGAAACAGTCGGAAAGGCAGTAGTCGCATACGGTCATGAGGTCCCGCATGGCACTGGGGTTGCCAAGTCCGGAGAAATCCCAACAGAAGCTGGGCTCGTCGTCTTCCTCGGACCCGGAGGGCCCGTAGGTCGAGACGTCCGTCAGCCGATCCCAAGGCGACCGCATACGAGATCCCAGAGGGTTCGGATTCGCCTCTACGAAAGTGTCCACCAAAGCGGAGCCGCTAGGAGGATCGAGGCTAAATCCGAGAGGCGTGGGACGGGAATCGGTCGGTACCTCTTGGTCGATGGGCGGTGATGAGGTCACGTCGGGGACTGACTGCACCATCGTCTCAGGTACGAGGGTGACACCCAGCAAGCCTTTCGCGAGCGTGCTGGCGTCGTCCGTTTGCTCGAGATTGATGTGTCACGGGGAGACAGCGCTCGTCTTCGTCTCAAGCGCGAGGCCGATGCCCGGCGCGCCCCCCGTTGGAGTGCTGGCGTTGTCGACTCGCTCGACGGTCGACGAGGCGCCGCCTCCTGCTTGGCCTTGGTTGCCCCGCCTCCTCCTCCTCCATCGACGGGGAAGAGGACGGGGCGAGCTCGAAGGTTGTTCTTCCACCACGCGGGGAAGTCGTCGTCGATCCCGCCGCCGGCGGGCGGACTGTCGGCCGCCACTGTCGCTGTCGCCCGCGGTGGAAAGAGTATCATGTCGTAGCTGCCGTCGAGGGACATGAACTCAAGGCTCCCGAAATGGAGCACCGTCCCGGGCTGGAGAGGTTGCTGGAGACTACCCATTTGGAGCTTGACGGGAAGCTGTTCGTCAACACGCAGCAGGCCCCTACCTGGCGTGCCAACTGTCGGCGTTCCGAGACTGGGGGGTCCCTGAGCCGACGAGTGAAGTGTCGCTGCGTGCCCCAGCCCAGATGGGTCGACGCGAGGCCGAGTGCGAAGGGGGGAAAGCGAGGTGGCCGGAGATGGGCGTGAGAGAGGTGGAAATCCCGCGGCCTTCGTGTTCGTCCCGCGCCCAGGTCAGGTGCGCTTGCAGTAGGGGGTTACAAGCGTCCACACGGGGGAAGGAGCGAGTGGCCTCACGCGAGCGCCCGTCTCGTCCTCGTCCCCGCGCGGCCAACCCTCTCTAAGAGGGCCCTGGTCCTTCCTTTTATAGGCGTAAGGAGAGGATCCAGGTGTACAATGGGGGGTGTAGCAGAGTGCTACGTGTCTAGCGGAGGAGAGCTAGCGCCCCAAGTACACGCCATCGTGGCGGCCGGAGAGATTTTGGCGCCCGGTTTGTGTGATGTCGTGGCCGTCGGAGGAGCGCTGGAGCCTGGCGGAGGGACAGCTGTCGGGGCCGTCGAGTCCTTGCTGACGTCCTCTTGCTTTCGTAAGGGGGCCAAGAGCTGCCATCGTCAGGGAGCGTGCGGGGCGCCATCATCGCCTATCTGGCGGAGCGAGCCAGATGGGACGCCGGTCTTGTTCCCCGTAGCCTGAATCAGCTTGGAGTAGGGTAATGATGGCGCCTCCTGTTGACGTGGCTGTCCGCGCCCTAGGTTGGGCGATGTGGAAGCTCCTCCGAGGTCGAGGTCGAGTCTGTCTTCCGTGGCCGAGGTCGAGTCCGAGCCCCTAGGTCGGGCGAGGCGGAGGCCGTTGGCTGAGGCCAGGGCGGAATTTGAGTCCTGGAGTCAAGCGAAGCGGAGTTCGTCGTCTTCTGGGGCTGAGCCCAAGTCTGAGCCCTGGGTCGGGCGGAGCGGAGTTCGCCGTCTTCCGGGGCTTTGCCCGAGTCCGAGCCCTGGGTCAGGCGGAGCGGAGTTCGCCATCTTCCGGGGCTTAGCCCGAGTCCGAGCCCTGGGTCGGGCGGAGCGGAGTTCGCCGTCTTCCGGGGCTTAGCCCGAGTCCGAGCCCTGAGTCGGGCGGAGCGGAGTTCGCCGTCTTCCGGGGCTTAGCCCGAGTCCGAGCCCTGGGTCGGGCGGAGCGGAGTTTCCTATGGTGTGCGGCCGGGCCTGACTGCCTGTCAGCCTCACTCTGTCAAGTGGCACCGCAGTCGGAGCGACGCAGGCGGCGCTGTCTTTCTGTCAGACCAGCCTGTGGAGTGGCGAAGTGATGGCGGTCACTTCGGCTCTGTCAGCTGAGGGGCGCGCGTCAGGATAAAGGTGTCAGGCCACCTTTGCATTAAATGCTCCTGCGATTTGGTCGGGGTTGCTTCTTGGCGAAGACAGGGCCTCGGGTGAGCCGGGAACGTGTTCGCCGCTGGAGGGGGGCCTCGGGCGAGGCGGAGATCCTCCGGGGTCGGCTGCCCTTGTCCGAGGCTAGGCTCGGGCGAGGCGTGATCGAGTCCCTCGAATGGACTGATCCCTGACTTGATCGCACCCATCAGGCCTTTGCAGCTTTATGCTGATGGGGGTTACCAGCTGAGAATTAGGAGCCTTGAGGGTACCCCTAATTATGGTCCCCGACAGATTTATACCAGATTTTTCTAAGCTTGTGAAGCCAATCACAAGTTTATTGAAGAATGATATTAAATTCAATTGGTCTTCCAAGTGTAATGAAGCTTTTGAACAATTGAAGACATTATTAACCACTGCTCTGGTATTGGCTCAACCGGATATCACTAAGCCCTTTGATGTATATTGTGATGCATCAGGTAGTGGTCTCGGCTGTGTGTTAATGTAAGAAGGCCGAGTAATTGCGTATGCTTCAAGGCAGTTGCGCCGACATGAGGAACATTATCCAACTCATGATCTGGAGCTAGCTGCTGTGGTTCATGCCCTGAAGATTTGGCGTCATTATCTGCTGGGTAATATCTGTCACATTTATACAGATCATAAAAGCTTGAAGTATATCTTCACCCAGTCAGAATTGAATATGAGACAAAGACGATGGCTTGAGCTTATTAAGGATTATGAATTGGAAATTCATTATCACCCAGGCAAGGCCAATGTGGTGGCAGATGCACTTAGCCGTAAGGTTTCCTGTCACTGTCTTACGGTGAAGACTTCTGACAATACATTATGTCAGGAGATGGAGAAGCTAAACCTGGGAATGGTCCAACAAGGAACCCTAAGTCAGCTAAAGCTTGAGTCAGTCCTCTTGCAAAGGATAATTGATGCTCAAAGAGATAATGAGGGTATGAAACACATTCGTGAGAAGATAAGGGCTGGAAAAGCCAAATGTTTCAAAGAAGATGATCAAGGCATTGTATGGTTTAGTAACCGCATAGTGGTGCCAAAGAATGAAGAGATCCGCCAGCAAATTCTTGATGAAGCACATCTTAGTCGCTATTCTATTCATCCCAGAAGCACTAAGATGTACCAAGACTTGAAGCAACATTATTGGTGGACGAAAATGAAGATCGAGATTGCACGCTATGTGGCCAGATGTGACACCTGCAGACGTGTCGAGGCCATACCGACATGGAAATGGGAAGACATAAGTATGGACTTTATTGTGGGATTGCCCAGGACCGCAAAAGGGTATGACTCTATCTGGGTTATTGTTGATCGGCTCACGAAAATTGCTCACTTTCTGCCAGTCAAGACATCTTACCCGGTTCTTACCTATGCGGAATTATACATTGCTCGCATTCTCAGTTTGCACGGGGTTCCAAAGACTATAGTGTCGGATCGTGGATCACAATTCGTATCCAAATTTTGGGAAGAACTTCATAAATCCCTGGGTACTAAATTGCTCCACAGTTCGGCCTATCATCCTCAAACAAGTGGGCAGACTGAGAGGGTTAATCAAATACTTGAAGATATGCTGCGGGCATGTGTTCTGGACTTCTCACAAAAATGGGATGAATGTTTGCCCTTAGCGGAGTTGTCATATAATAATAGCTATCAAGAAAGTATCAAGATGGCACCCTTCGAAGCTTTATATGGGCGACGATATCGCACTCCGCTAAATTGGTCTGAACCTGGTGAAAGGTACTTCTTCAGGCCTGATATGGTGAAAGAGACCGAAGAAAAGGTTCAGAAAATAATTCATAATATGAAGAAAGCCCAAACTCGTCAAAAAAGTTATGCAGACAAACGGCGAATACCCTTGTATTTTCTTGAAGGGGACTATGTCTACCTGAAGGTTTCACCAATGAAGGGTGTATCGCGTTTCGGGATAAAAGCGAAACTTGCACCCAGGTACATTGGTCCATTCCCCATACTTGAAAGATATGGGCCAGTGGCATATCGACTTCAACTACCCGAAACCTTGTCTGCTGTACATAATGTGTTCCATGTGTCACAATTGAAGAAATGTCTTCGGGTACCAGATCGAACCGTTGAAGTGACAGATGTTGTCCTTGAACCAGACTTGACATATTCCGAACATCCCATTCGGGTTCTAGATCAAAAGGACAGGGTTACCCGGAGAAAAACTCTTAAGTTCTATAAGATACAGTGGAACCAACATTCTGAAGAAGAGGCTACATGGGAAACTCAAGACTTTTTAGATAAGAATTTCCCAGGCTTTATAGCCTCATGTAATTTGTAAAGTGTGTATAGTTGTTGTAATAAAGGAGTGAACCCCACACCACCCCTGCCTTGTACCAGAAATAAGGAAATAAAAATGTGACACATTTCCTTTTCCATTACTTACCCTAGGACTTCTAATCTCGGGACGAGATTCTTTTATGGGGGGAAGGATGTAACACCACTGGTGTTACTGCAACTAAAACTTGAGCATGGCATCATAAACATGGGCATTGCATATGCTTGACACACCTAGAGTGCATTCACTAGGTAAAAATTTCAAACAAGTTGTATTGTTATAGCATTTTGCAAATAGAACCCTGCATAGGGAACTTAACCCTAAATAGGGATAAAAGGGGGTAAAACCTAACCCAGGTGGTGAAAACCTAAAAGCTTTAGGGGAATAGTCATAAAATGTTCCCAAGAATGAATTTGAATCACATTTATACCCATGAGATACCAAAAACCCCATTTGAACCCTGGAAAACCCTAAGTCCAAACCCTAGGGGCCTATGTGCAAAAACAGTGCACATTTGGACTAAAGTGTAAAAACTACAATGTTAAAGCATATAAAGTCACATGGTTCACGTTTGGGAAGATTTGCAAGCCAAACCCTAAGTTTTGGATTAATTTGCAAAAAGGACCCCAATTGAGAATTCACTCTAAGTCTGAATTTCAGAGTTGAGGGCTCAACTTTGGAGCCTTGTAACTTTCAAATTATAGAGTTTTTGCCCTAGGTCACCACATCAAGTTTGTAGCTCAATCATAGGAGAACAACTTTGCTTAAGAGTGTGAGCTCAGTTGTTAAGAAAAGTCCAGAGATAATTAAGTCCAAAGTTGGACTGTCAGGTTACTGGGTCTGACTTTTCAGACAGGCAATGTAACCACCAAGACTTTGAGCATGAATTCAAGCCTAAATCATTAAGAATTTAACCAAGGTTGCTATGACAAAGTTGTAGTTTGTCTATAGCACTACACTTTTGCTGCAAAGTGTTGATCATGTTACCATTGAAAATTGTGAGAAAATTGAGCCTGAATTATGACTGTCAGGCTGACTGAATGAAATAGCCCATGGTACAGTGCTCTCGGGTGGATCAGGTTGCCAGCGCTGCTTGCTCATCGCCGGTGATCTCCCTACGCGAAGATTTGTGCTGCCGCCACCCGGGTTCGCGCTGGGGACTAACGGATAATCTCGCGGGGTAAAAGAAGTTTGCCGCCGGTGAGCTGGAGGTCACTCCGGTGACTCACCGCCGCACTCTTCTGCTTTGCGGCTGGAGCAGATTAGCTCGCCGGTGAACCACCACCTCTCGGCCTTGCGCCGCGTGGCTCTGCCTTTCCACCGCGTCGCCGTGACTCCCTATCGCTGTCTCATCGACGCCGGTGAAGTTGCCACGACGGGGGACACGAAATCGCGACGACAATGTTCTTCCTTATCTCCGGCCACCCGCACTACCCGGCCAAATTAAGCGCCACCGACAAAGCTTCCTATAAATTGAGCCCGTGGCTAGCTTCGCAATATCATTACGCACCCCCACACCCAGTATTGCTCCCAGCCGATCACCAACGAACACAAATTTCGCATTCTCCCTAATTCGGTTCAAATACACCGTGAAGCTAACCTCGCCGTGGCCAGCACCATTCAGGTCCACTCATACCATTTTCTTCCCTGTTTAAGTACTCTCATGCGCTTACGATGCTCGCCGACCCACGCAATTGAGCTAGGAGCCCTCTGGTTGCCGGGAACACGACGGTCTAGCCGTAATGCTCACGGTCACCGTGGCCAGAGCAAACCACTTAGCCATAGATGAAATTGGGTTGGGGGAAAGGTTTGGGATGGATCCAATTTCGTGTCAGTCGCTCAGAGACCCTAGTCGTTGCCCCAATCGGCCGGTCCAGGAGCTCGCCGGAGTTCGGTTGCGCGCGACGCCGTCGGGGACCTCACCTCGCGAAGGATTAGAACATGGAGGGCTTTTCTGCAAACAGTCAGCGACTCAGCGTAACAGTGACCGAACTCATCTCCAGTTAGCAAAAACCATGAGGCCCTTTCTGTAAAAACGTCAGCGCGGGCGCGGACGCGCGCGCTTTCCCCTCTGGATTGGGCCGCCTGGGCTAAAACCAGCCCAGCACTGTTCCAACTTTTTCTTTTTCTTTTTCAGTAGAGCTTTAAAAATCTGTTATAAATTGTAGAAAAATCCTAAAATTGTCAAACCAATTTTCCTAGACTTCTTATTTTTCATTGTATTTAATAAAAATAGTTTCATGATTTTTAGGTTAAATAAGGAATTTTAAGGCATTTAAAGTAGTTTAAAGCATTAGTTCTGGATTTTTAGAAAACACATGGTAATTCCAAAAATGATCAAACTTTGTATATGAGTTCTATACATTATTTAGAAGCCTTGGGTAGAGTTTGGCTTGATTTGGACCTTGTTTGATAACTAGAACCCAAAACCCCCCTGCCCTGTGAACTCCTTTACTGACTCCGGAAACCCTAAGTTCTCGGAGTTCCGTGAAGGAAAATTGTATTCAAGACCTTAGATAATAAATTATTATTATTGGAGACTTGTTCTCAAATGCTAAGAATTAAGAACAAGGCAACATAGAAAGTGTTAAATGTTAAGCTCCTTCGTCCTTAAAAACATTATATCCCTTCGGATATAATGAATCTTGGACGAAGGTTACAAAGGAAAAGATTTTCATAAGATTGATTAACAGTAAAAAGAACACATATATAAAATACAAATAATGGTTTGAGTATTATCATCAACTTATCTTTATTGCCAAATTCATGAAAACAAATTACAAGTGTACCTTCGGATTGATGGAAAGTAAGGATGCAGACGTGATGTGAAAAAGCGTATGCCAAGTCAGCGTGAACAGTACAGGAGTACTGTTCATCTATTTATAGGCACGGGACGCAGCCTGTGTAAAATTACATTGACGCCCTTTACATTTGACAATAACTTTATAGCAATCCTTCGGGGTTTAACTTGACTTTTCATCTTTAAGTCGGTTCCTCTTTTTTGCCGTCATGCCGAAGCTTTTCTACACGTAGCTTCATGGTCGTCTTATCCTTCGTTGTGGTCGCTTTCCGCCCCAGTCAACCTTCGTCTTGACTATGCTTTTGTACACCCGCAACCTGACTCCGAAGGTACCTGTTCACATGTTTCACTCGGAAAACATTGTCAAATCATGTTTTTGAGGACCTTCAGAAGCCGAAGGCCCCCAACACTTATTATCTTTGCACTCTCATGAGCATTACATGACATTCATTCTTATATACATGATTATGTTTAGAAAACGAAGAAGAGATCGAAGTGACTGAAGAGAAGGCACCACCACCTTTGGAATCTCAGGCAGAGACTTGTCTCTACTTTGGCATCTGCGGGCCTGAGCCTGACTCACTTACTAACGAAGGCAAGCCCCGGTGCATTTGCCACCTTCCTTGATGTTTTTAAATCTTTTTCACTTACTTGCTGCATTAAGTAATAGGAGTTGATTGCTAAACAATTCCTGCATCACCTTCCTTGATCTTGATTACTCTCCTTGATATCCTATTTTACAAAAGGTTTTTACTATGCTTAGTATTGCTTTAGAAAAACAAAATGTTTTGTTTTTACAAAAGATGATATGGCAAAGGTGGGTGGGATGTTTTTGAAACAAAGTTTGATGGTGGATCCATCATGGCCGTGATGGGTTCAACATCGGAAAAGATGTACCTCTGCCAGGTACCAAGTTTTTGGGTAAATGATTAAGCTGAGACCGGGCGGGTGACTTGCACGAGAAGAGAGTCTCGGTGTAGTGTCTCCGTCCGGGTCGATTAAGGACCGTCTCGATGTAGGCCTGATGACCGAGGACCCTTTAACTGGTCACATGCCTCGTCATGGGTAAGCCTTGCCTCGGGCAGACTAAGGCCAGAATAAGATAACATGAAATGGGCGTGGAGCGGTGGCGAGAGTAGCGTGTACCCTCTGTGGCAAGAGGCTGGACGGTGGTGTATCTATGCTCTCGGTTTGCGTGAACCTGATCTAGTCTTAAGAACCTCGGTGGCGGGTTGACATATGCAAGGGTTAAGTGCTACATATGTCGTGTGATTGGAGATCCTCAGCTGAGTATAATCGATTCGGATTGTTGTACCTTCGCGGTTATGAAGACTTGGTCACTGACTTACACGTAGCAATCCACTAAAGATGAAGGGATTGATGAGAAACTGGCTAGTGCAGGACAAGTGTTTGAACTAAGGTAGAAAGAACTCTAGATGCAGGTAAGTTTACCTAACTTGACCATAAAACTGGATTTTTAAGGATCCACTCTTAGTAAGCATTTACGCAAAACAGAGTTTTTGATCTTGAGATACCTTACCTTGACTCCCTTATAACCAGCATACCCTTGAGAGTCTTTTCTTTAGTCGGGTAAGACTTGCTGAGTAATTCCATACTCAGGGTTTATTCCCTCGTTGTTTTTAGGTGAGGAAGCAGCAAATTTTTGTTGCTTTTGTACCAAGGTGGTTCCAAATGAAGAAAAATAAGAGTGAAGCTGCGGGAGGACATGGTCCTCCATAAGAAACTTTTATGTAAGAACTTATCGGGAGGAGTTTTTGCCTCCCTTGGTATTGTAATAATACTACTCAGCACTCGTTTTATAGCTCTGGTCTGTAATAAGTAACTTGATCTTACTTTTTAAATAAATGTAAGTTTATGTAATCACTTCCGCATTTCGATATCTTCGATGTTCTGTAATGTCTGCAAGATGGGTAAAACGTTCCTGGAAAGGTAAGAAAGAAGATACCGAACTTGTCAAGTGATTCAGGAACATCTACATGATTGTCTGATGTCTGTTGGACAAGGACAACTGTAGGTGGGCCTAATGACTTGGGAGGTTCCGTCACACCCTTCTTGTGCTTCTTCACGCTGTGGTTTCAACTCAAGTCTGAAGGTACCTGTTCATGCATTATACTTCCAGAAACATTGTTAAATCATGTTTTTGAGGACCTTCGAAAGCTGAAGGCCCCCAACAGCCTCAATGTACTCGGCTTCGGCGGTGGAAAGAGCTACCGAGTTTTGTTTCTTTGAAGCCCAAGACACCAAGGATCTTCCTAGAAACTGGCAAGTCCCTGATGTGCTCTTCCAATCTATTTTACACCCTGCATAATAGGCATTAGAATATCCAATTAAATCAAAGGTAGATCCCTTGGGGTACCAAAGCCCAAACATAGGAGTGTAAACTAAATATCTCATGATTCTTTTCACGGCCCTAAGGTGAACTTCCTTAGGATTTGCCTGGAACCTTGCATACATGCATACTGAAAGCATAATATCCGGTCGAGATGCACATAAGTAAAGTAAAGATCCTATCATCGATCGGTATACCTTTTGATCTACAGATTTACCTCTCATGTCGAGGTCGAGATGCCCATTTGTTCCCATAGGTGTCTTGATGGGTTTGCCATTCTTCATCCCAAACTTCTTAAGTATGTCTTGAATGTACTTAGTTTGGTTGATGAAGGTGCCCTCTTGGAGTTGTTTGATTTGAAATCTAAGGAAATACTTCAACTCCTCAATCATAGACATCTCGAATTTCTATATCATGATCCTACTAAACTCTTCACAAGTTGACTTGTTAGTACACCCAAATATAATATCATCAACATAAATTTGGCATATGAACAAGTCTTTAGAAATTATTCTAGTAAAGAGAGTAGGATCGGCTTTTCTGACTTTGAAGCCATTAGTGATAAGAAAGTCTCTTAGGCATTCATACCATGCTCTTGGGGCTTGCTTGAGCCCATAAAGCGCCTTTGAGAGCTTATAGACATAGTTAGGATACTCACTATCTTCAAAGCCAGGAGGTTGCTCAACATAGACCTCTTCCTTGATAGGACCATTGAGGAAGGAACTTTTCACGTCCATTTGATAAAGCTTGAAGCCATGGTAGGTAGCATAGGAAAGTAATATATGAATTGACTCAAGCCTAGCTACAGGTGCATAGGTTTTATCAAAATCCAAACCTTCGACTTGTGAATAACCTTTTGCAACAAGTCGGCCTTTGTTCCTTATCACCACACCATGCCCATCTTGTTTGTTGCGGAATACCCACTTGGTACCTACAACATTTTGGTTAGGACGAGGAACTAAATGTCATACCTCATTCCTCATGAAGTTGTTGAGCTCCTCTTGCATTGCCACCACCCAATCCAGATCTCTTAGTGCATCCTCTATCCTGTATGGCTCAATAGAGGACACAAAAGAGTAATATTCACAAAAATGTGCAACTCGAGATCTAGTGGTTACCCCTTTATGAATGTCACCAAAAATGGAGTTGACAGGGTGATCTCTTTGAATTGCTTGGTGGACTCTTGGGTGTGGCGGTCTTTGATCCTGAATCTCTTGTTCATCTTCCTTGTCTTCGTTATCATCATCTCCCCCTTGATCAATGTCCTCCTCTTGAGGTGGCTCATTGTCTTGATCTTCATCCTGTTCTTCTTGAGCCTCGTCCTCATCTTGAGTTGGTGGAGATGCTTGATTGGAAGATGATGGTTGATCTTGTGCTTGTGGAGGCTCTTCGGATTCCTTAGGACACACATCCCCAATGGACATGTTCCTTAGTGCGACGCCCTTGTGTTGAAGACTCTAATCCAGTGGATTTGTTGAAGACTCTATATGCCCTTGTGTTTGAGTCATAACCTAATAAAAAGCCTTCTACTGCTTTAGGAGCAAATTTAGAACTTCTACCTCTTTTAATAAGAATAAAGCATTTGCTCCCAAAAACTCTAAAATATGAAACATTGGGCTTTTTACCAGTGAGGAGTTCATATGATGTCTTCTTGAGGATTCGGTGAAGATATAACCGGTTGATGGAGTAGCAAGCGGTGAAAATCGCCTTCGCCCAAAACCGGTTCGATGTCTTGTATTCATCAAGCATGGTTCTTGCCATATCTAGTAGAATTCTATTCTTCCTCTCCACTACACCATTTTGTTGAGGTGTGTAGGAAGAAGAGAACTCATGCTTGATGCCCTCCTCCTCAAGAAATCCTTCAATTTGTAAATTCTTGAACTCCGTCCCATTATCGCTTCTAATCTTTTTTATTCTCAATCCGAACTCATTTTGAGCCCGTCTCAAGAATCTTTTAAGGTCTCTTGGGTTTGAGATTTTTCCTACAAAAAGAACACCCAAGTGAAGCGAGAATAATCATCCACAATAACAAGACAGTACTTACTCTCGCCGATGCTTATATAAGCGATCGGGCCGAATAGATCCATGTGGAGTTGCTCAAGCGGCCTGTCAGTTGTCATGATGTTCTTTTGTGGATGATGGACTCCAACTTGCTTCCCTGCTTGGCATGCGCTACAAATCCCGTCTTTCTCAAAATGAACATTTGGTAGTCCTAAAATGTGCTCTCCCTTTAGAAGCTTGTGAAGATTCTTCATTCCAACATGGGCAAGTCAGTGATGCCAGAGCCAACTCATATTAGTCTTAACAATTAAGCAAGTGTCTAGTTCAGCTTTGTTATCATTAAAATCAACTAAATATAGTTGACCATCTAACACTCCCTTAAATGTTATTGAATCATCACTTCTTCTAGAGACAGTAACACCTACATTAGTAAAAAGACAGTTGTAGCCTATTTTACATAATTGAGAAACAGAAAGCAAATTGTAATCTAAAGAATCTACAAGAAAAACATTGGAAATGGAATGGTCAGGAGATATTGCAATTTTATCCAAACCTTTGACCAAACCTTTATTTCTATCCCCGAATGTAATAGCTCATTGGGGATTGACATTTTTCTCGTATGAGGACAACAACCTTTTCTCCCATGTCATGTGGTTTGTGCACTAGCTATCGGTTATCCAACTTGATCCACCGGATGCATAAACCTACAAAATAAGTTTAGGCCTTGTTCTTAGGTACCCAAACGGTCTTGGGTCCTTTCACATTAGAAACAATCACCTTGGGTACCCAAACACAAGTCTTGGGACTCTTGTGTTTGCCCCCAACATATTTGGCAACTACTTTGCCTGATTTGTTAGTGAGCACATAAGAAGCATCAAAAGTTCTAAATGAAATGTTATGTTCATTTGATGCATTAGGAATTTTCTTCTTAGGCATTTTGATATGAGTGGTATGCCTAGAACTAGAAGCCTCATTTTTATACATAAAAGCATGGTGAGAAATAGTGTGAGGTTTTCTAACATGAATTTTTCTAATCTTATGCTCAGGATAGTTTGCAGGATATAAAATGTAACTCTCTTTATCCTGAACCATGGGAGCCTTACCCTTTACAAAATTAGACAATTTCTTAGGGGCATCAAGCTTGACATTGCTTTGGTTCCCTTGTTGGAACCCAATGCCATCCTTAATACCAGGGTGTCTCCCATTATAGAGCATGCTCCTAGCAAATTTAAATTTTTCATTTTCTAGCTCATGCTTGGTAACTTTAGCATTTAATGTGGCTATGTGATCATTTTGTTGTTTAATCATAGCAAGGTGATCATCAATAGCTTCAACATTAATGTCTCTACATCTAGTACAAATAGTAACATGTTCAACAGTAGATGTAGATGCTTTGCAAACATTCAATTCATCAATTTTAGCATTTAAACTAGTATTTTCATTTCTAAGACATGAAATTGAATCATTGCATATGCTAAGCTCCTTAGATAATTTTTCACACTTTTCTACTTCTAGAGCATAAGCATTCTTTAATTTAACAATTTTTTATTTTTCTTAATGAGCAAGTCTTCTTGGCATTCCAAGAGATCATCCTTCTCATTAATGGTTTCAATTAGTTCATTCATTTTTTTCTTTTGGTCCATGTTAAGGTTGGCAAAGAGAGAAATTAAATCATCTTCATTATCGCTAGAGCTACCCTCATCATCGGATGTAGTATATTTAGGGGTGGCTCTAGAGTATACCTTCTTCTTGTCGTCCTTGGCCATGAGACACTTGTGGCCGACGTTGGGGAAGAAGGAGTCCCTTGTTGATGGCGATGATGGTGGCGTCCTCATCGGAGGAGGAGTCGGTGGAGCTCTCGTTGGAGTCCCATTCCCGCCCCATGTGCGCCTCGCTGCCCTTTTTCTTGTAGTACTTCTTCTCTTTCTTGTCTTCGTCCCTGTCACTTTCACTAGTATATGGACATTTGGCTATAAAATGACCGAACTTACCACACCGGTAGCACACCCTTTTGGAGCGGGTTTGTAGTCCTTCCCCCTCCTTTGCTTGAGGATTTGGCGAAAGTTATTGATGATGAGAGCCATCTCCTTGTTGTCGAGCTTGGAGGCGTCGATTGGAAGCCTACTTAGTGTAGACTTCTCCTTTTCTTCCGTTGCTTTGAATGCAACGGGTTGCACCTTGGGTGTAGAGGCGGCACCTTGCTCCAAATTGACAATATGCTTGGAGTCTTTGATCATAAGTTCAAAGCTCACAAACTTGCCAATAACCTCCTCGGGAGACATCTGTTTATATCTAGGATCCCCATGTATTAATTGAACTTGAGTAGGATTACAAAAAACGAGGGATCTAAGAATAACCTTGACCATTTTATGGTCATCCCATTTTGTGCTCCCGAGGTTGCGCACTTGGTTGACCATCGTCTTGAGCCAGTTGTACATGGCTTGTGGCTCTTCCCTTTGTTGAGGACGAATCGACCGAGCTCTCCCTCGATCGTCTCCCGCTTGTTGATCTTGGTCACATCATCCCCTTCATGCGCCGTTTTGAGGACGTCCCAAATTTATTTGGCGTTCTTTAACCCTTGCACCTTGTTATACTCAACTCAACATAAAGAGGCGAGGAGTATAGACGTTGCCTAGGATTTAAAGTGTCTAATTTGAGCGGCCTCGTCCGAGTCGTAGTCCTCGTCCCCTACTTGTGGTGCATGCGCTCCAAACTCAAAAATATCCCAAATACTTTCATGGAGTGAGGTTAGATGGTGCCTATTTTATACTCCACATGCAATAACCTTCACCATCAAAATATGGTGGTTTTCCTAGAGGTACGGAAAGTAATGGAGCGCGCTTTGAAATACGGGGATAGCGTAAGGGCATCTTACTATAGTTCTTGCACTCATGGCACTTAGAAGTAGTGGACGACTCGGTGCCGGAAGTGGAGGGTGTTGAAGAGTCGGTCTCGTAGTAGACCACCTTCTTCATTTTCTTCTTCTTCTTGTCACCCCTTTGATGTGACTTGATGGAGGAAGAGGATTTCTCCTTGTACTTATTGCCAGACTCTCTTGAGAGAGTCTTCCTCGAGCCCACAGGCTTGTCGCCGGTCATGATCTCCCTCTTGGCGTGATCTCGAGACATCACTTCGAGTTGCTTAGACTCTTAATGAAGCACTGGCTCTGATACCAATTGAAAGTCGCCTAGAGGGGGGTGAATAGGCGAAACCTAAAATTTATAAACTTAAACACACACTAAAGGCCGGGGTTAGCATTAGAATTAAATCTGAGGCGGAAGATTGTTTCTCTTGCCACGAGTTGCTCAAATGATGCGGATGTTGTTTGGGAGCAAACTCAAAACAATATTGGCAAGGAAACTTTAGAGAGAGGAAAGAGGGCAAACAAATCAAATGGAAATCACACGAGTGGACACGATGATTTGCTTTACCGAGGTTTGGTTCCAAAGAACATAGTCCCCGTTGAGGAGGCCACAAAGGCCGGGTCTATTTCAACCCTTTCCCTCTCTCTCAAATGGTCACTTAGACCGAGTGAGCCTTCTCCTTAATCAAACGGGTCACTAAGACGCCGTAAGGACCACCACATACTTAGGTGTCTCTTGCCTAGCTTTACAAAGCACTTAGAAATAAGAATGGGATGGAAGAAGGCAATCCAAGCAACAAGAGCGCAATTGAACACAAAAACTCTCTCTCACAAGTCACTAAGTGGCGGAGTTGATTTTGGGACTTGGAGAGGATTTTGATCTATTGAATGTGTCTTGGAGTAGAGTCTTTTGCTCTTGCATTGAATGTTGAATTCAGAACACTTGGATGCCAATGAATGAGGTGGTTGGGGGTATTTATAGCCCCCAACCACTTCCTAGTCGTTGGCAAAGTCTGCTGGCGATGGGCACACCGGACAGTCCGGTGGCGCACCGGACAATCACTGTTCACTGTCCGGTGTGCGCCACGTCAGCGCGTCCGTTAGTGTTTGGAGTTGTTGACCGTTGGAGCCATTTGTCTTTTCGCTGCACCGGACAGTCCGACACCGGACTGTCCGGTGACCTCTGACTTCTACGCTCTGACTTCTGCTCTACACTATTTGGCACTGTTCATCTGAGCAGTCGATCGTTGGTGCGCAGGGAGCCGTTGCTCTGCTGGCTCACCAGACAATTCGGTGGCACACTGGACAATCCGATGAATTATAGTGGAGCGCACCCAGAAGAAACCCGAGAGTGGCTGGTTCGCTGGCTGCCTGGCTTGGTGCATCAGACAGTGTCCGGTGCGCCACTTTACAGCACACTCTTAGTCTTGCTCCATATTTTGATTGAGTCCCTAACTGAATTTCTTTCCTGGTTTGTGTTGAACCTTATGCACCTGTGATAAATGATATCTAGACAAACTAGTTAGTCCTCGTGGTTTGTGTTGGACGTCAACCACCAAAATTGATTATAGGAAATGATTAAGTTCATTTTCCTTTCACCTTACAACATGGGCCGAATTGCACACGGGCCCCTTCTTACATTGAGGGAGACAAAGCCTTGCGGTATTTGCGACCTCGGTCGTCCGATCCTTGAAGCCTTTGATGGTCTTTGCCTCGGCTCGTCGGAGCAAAGGGAGCGCTAGGGCCTTCGCATGGACGACGTCCGCGGCCAGGCTGGCAGTGCCCGCTGACGCGGCCTTTGACCTGTGGACCGTTGATGTAGAAATCTTCGAGCGAGGGGGTGGCGTGTTCGCCTTCGCCCCAACAACGTACGAGCCCCTCGGACTGTGGCGCAATCATGACCTATTAGTACTAGTCCTAAATGCATATGCCATCTATAGGGCCCGCAACACGACAAGCCAGACCGAGACCCAAGCTACAGAGGTCAGGGGTTGGCGTGGCGTAGAGACAGTAATGATACCGCTAGAACTCCATGTCGCCCATGCCGTTCGTCATAATGAGCATAAGCAGAGACGACTTGGCCTATAAAACGAGGAGGTTGGTATCGATGTTTATGACCTGACCACGCACCACGGGGTTCCCCATGTAGTGCTTTTTGATGAAGTGACCGACAAAAGAGTGGTAGCCTTACGAGAAATAGAAAAGGACAAGGTCATGGTAGCCAAGGCCTACAATAAGAAGGTCAAAGCTAAATCATTTCAGGTAAGGGACCTGGTGTGGAAGACTATCTTGCCTCTAAGAAATAAAGACCGAAAGTTTGGAAAGTGGTCGCCAAGCTAGGAAGGTCCGTACAAAGTAGCACAGGTAATATCTGGTAACGTCCATTTATTGAAACATTACAAGGCAAAGATTTGCCCAAGGCTTTGAATGGGCGTTTCCTCAAGCAGTACCATCCTAGTATGTGGCAAGATGCTTAAGAAAACCGATGTGATCACATCAAGTTAGTTGCTTTCGGTTCGCTTAGCTCCACCAAAAGGCAGGGGGCATATGTTGAGCACCAAAATGAGCGGGCAGATGGTTCGGCCCTGAGGCCGGACGGTCTGTGGTCCGGACGGTCCGCGCTGATGGTGTGGACGGTCCGCACACGCAGAGCCGATTAGGGTTCCGAGTTTTGTGCTATGGTTGTTAGCTAAATTCGCGGGATTAGTCCGGGAGATTAGTTTGTAACGGGTCTAGCCCCCCTCCTCTATAAATATAGAGGATTACGACCGATTAAGCATCATCAATTGAACCTACAATCAATACAATTTACATTTTATCTTGTATATTTATGAGTAGTTCTAGTCTAGTTCTAATTTAGTCTCCCAAACCCCAAATTCTCCGCTTCTCTTTGGCTCTACGTTGATTAGAGGTGTCTAGGTCGGCCTGTCGAGCCTAGACAACACCTAGGATCTCTCCTCCCTGACGGGGTCCCTCCCAGGAGTGAGATCCAGGCACAGTCGGCGAACTCTGCCGCCCCTGCGCACGCGTGGACCATCCGGCCCCAGGGCATGGACCGTCCGACAGGCAGGGAACCCTAGCCCTATGCTAGGTCGCGGACCGTCCGGTCCCTGGCCATGGACCGTCCGCGCCTGCGCAGAGAGCACCGCTACCGATTCTCATTATAGTGATTGGCGCCCAAAAAGGTGTCAACACATACTAACATCAATTTTTATCCACCGAGTTTACCATATATCTATGGTTGAGTGCAATTCTATCTATAGACAACGCCCTATTCTTAAGGCTCGATATCGAGCCAGCTCGGCTCAGCTCGTTAAGCTAATGATCCATAGAGATATCTCGGCTCGGCTTGTTTAGCTTGTGAGCCAGAGTAGAAAAAAATAATATATATAATAATCAATTTCTAGTTGATTCTAAACTAATTTCACAATAGAAAATAGTAATTATACTCATAGTTTCATAGACCACATCAATGTAACACCAAATTAACACAACTCATCAATCATCAATTCATAATTCACATGCATGTTCATTAGTTTAACCCACAATTATATTCACATAGACCAATTTAACATATAGACACAGTTCATCAATCATTAGTTTAACTCATATGCCATAGGCACCACACATACATATAACATGTTCATTAATTGTTATGTAAATGATATGTATATAGTTTCATTTTGCTGAAATGTGATAACTCGTTTAGCTCGTGAGCAGGCTCGTTAACGACCCGAGCTAGGATGTCAGCTTAGCTCGTGAAAAATTCAAACGAGCTGATCCGAGCCGAGCTAACCACAAATCGAGCGAGCCAACGAGCCACGAGCATTTCGTCTAGCCCTACCTGTTCTATAAAAATACAGAATTCAATAGAAAATAGTTTCAGAATGGGTGATATTGCACTCAGATGTAGATGATAGATCCAATAGACATGATTTTGGTATTAGCATGTTAGAGCAACTCCAAAAGAAGATGTAAACTTACCCCAAAAAATATTAAGGAAAAACTAGTTTTGCTTGCTCTAACATGTCTTGTGTCCACCTTCAAAAAATTGGTGTCCCGCATCGGCGTCCGTCCCTCCCTCATATTTTCGCGTGCGCATTCATCCCCAATCCACGCGTGTGTGCATCTCTCTCGCGTGTTTTTCTCGCACGTGTAGTTATCATGGTCGAGGCAGAGAGTGGTAGTGGTGGTCCGGAGAGGAGGCGACGTTCGCGTTCAGTCGCCCGGAGAGGAGGCTGGTGTTTGAGGAGGCGACGATAGCTAGCGCGATGCACCCCACAAGGGGTGCTACTGTATATCGCAGGGACTGTGTGCTACAGGATGTCTCCTTCGTCGGCGGGAGGACCGTACCTGTTGGCGTCGATTCGGACACCAATCACTGCGGTGATAACCGGCCGCGGTGCTCTCTGTGGAGGCGCGGACGGTCTGCGGCCAGGGGCCGAACGGTCCATGACCTGGCGCAGGGGCTGGTTCCCTGCCTGATGGGTTAAATGGTTCGCGCGTGCGTAGGGACAGCGGAGTTCACCGGCGGTGCCTGGATCTCGCTCCCGAGAGGGACCCCATCGGGGAGGAGAGGTCCAAGGCCTTGTCTAGGGACCAACAGGCCGCCCTAGACAACTCTAATCGACATAGAGCCGAAGAGAGGTAGAGAATTTGGGGTAGAGAAAGGCTAATCTAGGGCTAAACTAGAACTACTCCTAATGTACAAGGTAAAACAAGAGATATATTGATTATTGATTCGATTGTTGATGTTCAATCGACCATAGTCTTCCATATATAGAGAGAGGGGAAGTATGGATCCATTACAATCTGTTTCCTGAGCTAATTCTACGGTTTTAGCTAACAAATCCCACAAGTAACTCAGAACCCTAACTGATTCTACATGCGCGGACCGTCTGCTCTAGCAGCACGGACTATCCGAACCGCGGACCATCCAGCCTCGGGGCTGGACCGTCCGCCCGATCAGTTCTGTGCCCAACATATGCCCCCTGCCTTTTGGCGGAGCTGAGCGAACCAAAAGCAACTAACTCAATGTGATCACATCGGTTTTCTTAGGCATCTTGCCACATACTAGGATGATACTGCTTAAGGAAATGCCAGTTTAATGTCTTGGGCAAGTATTTGCCTTGTAATGTTTGCAGCAAGTTGGCGTTACCGGACATCACCTGTGTGACATTGTAAGGGCCTTCCCAGCTTCGCGACCACTTCCCACCTTAGAGGCAAGACGGTCTTCCATACTAGGTCCCCTACCTGGAATGATTTAGCCTTGACCTTCCTATTGCAAGCTTTGGCGACTATGATCTTGTCCTTTTCTATTTCTCCTAAGGTTGCCACTCTCTTGTCTATCACTTCATCAATATTGTCTGACAGTTAGATCATTTTGCTTGGCGAACCTGACAACATTTAAACTTATCTCTATAGGCAACACTGCTTACTAGCTATAGACAATCTCAAACAGAGATACTTTAGTAGTACGGTATTTAGATATTCTGAGACCATAAAGCTTTGAACAAAATTTTATGCCAATGCTTAGGATGATCAGATATCTTTTTCTTTATCAGGCTAATCAATGTTCTATTACTAGACTCGGCATGTTCATTGGCCTGAGCATAATATAGAGAAGAATTGAGCAATTTAATTCTATATAATTCAGCAAACTCATGTACCTCCTTTGACATAAAAGAAGTTCTCTAGTTTGTAGTCGAAGTCTGGGGAATGCCAAAACTATGAATAATATGCTCGGTTATGAACTCAATTACCTCTCAGTGTGTCATGTTCTTCAGAGCAATGGCTTCAGTACATTTACTAAAGTAGTCAGTGGCAACTAACACGAACCGACGCCCTTTTGATGATGAAGGATGGATCTCTCCTATAAAGACCAATCCTCATCCTCTGAAAGTCCAAGGTTTAATGATAGGATGTAATTCGGCTGCAGGGACCAACTGTAAGTCATCAAATTTCTGACATATCTGGCATCCTTTGTAGTACTTGAAACAATCAGCTATCATGTTAGGCCAATAGAAGCCAGATCTTCGTAATAACCACTTCATCTTTGGAGCTGATTGATGGATACCACAAATCTCCTCATGTACTTTGGCCATGGCTAATATAGCATCACCTAGGCCTAAGCATTTAAGCAGGACACCGTTGACTGTTCGGCGGTAGAGTTCATCACTCATTAAAACATACCTGAAAGCTGTACGCCGAACGTTCCTATCCATCAGGATTCCATAGGTAATTAATTATGGGTGTCCTCCAATCAATTGCATCGGCTCTGTTATCAGCTGAATCAATCAGGAGAACCTTCCTAGCAACATCGGACAGTCTGGCTCCCACACTCGGACGGTTCGAGACCTGTGAATCTGGCGCGACACCGGTTATCAGATTTTTGGTGTTGTGAAATCTTCCTCATTTTATCCGATAACCTGATGCATCCTGTGCTAGATTGTTAGCTCTGCAATTCTCAACCCTGGATATGCGCCGAATGCTGAATTCGTCAAAAGAATGAATTATGCCCCAACATTTTTCAAGATAACTATTTAGAGTACCATCTGAACATTGATACTCTTCTAATACCTGTTCGACAACCAGCTGAGAATCACCAAATGCCTTCACATGTTTTACTCCCATATAGTTTAGAAGCTTCAAGCCAAATAAAAGGGCCTCATATTTGGCTTGATTGTTAGTGTAGTAAGTTTTTAATCGGCTAGAGAAGTCGAAGGAGGCGTTACTTGGTGAAACAAGCACGATGCCAATTCCTTGTCCTTCATTGCAAATCGATCCATTAAAATATAAAGTCCAGGGAGTAACAGTGAGGTATGATATGTCTAGTTTATGAGTATCATCAATCAGATGTTCTATAATAAAATCTGCTAAGACCTGGCCTTTCATAGATTTCAATGGTTCATAGGCCAAGCCATATTCTATAAGTGCATAAGCCCAGTTACCAATTCTACCACTCATGATCGGGTTTTGCAACATGTATTTGATTACATCGGTTTAACCAGAAATGGTGCAATGACTAGACAGTAAATAACATCTACACATCATGCATGCATAAAACAAGCATAAGCATAACTTCTCGATGAAAGTGTACCTTGTTTCAGCATCCACCAGCCTCCGACTTAGGTAGGTTACCACATGCTCCTTTCCTTCGGTCTCTTGTGTCAGAACAGCTCCAATAACTTTGTTGGGGTTCTGCTTCGTCGCCGAAGATCCTGTAAGAAGAAACACCTTTGGCAGGTCCTCTCAAAAAGCAGTGTCGAAGCTATCATCCATGAAGCTTCGGCATAAGTGACATGTCCAAAGACGAAGGAGTGAACCGACTTAAAGATGAAATGACCATTCGACCCATGATAGCTTGTATTATGATTGTAAGCATTTGTAAAGGGCATGAATGTAATTTCTCACAGGCTGCGCCCTATGCCTATAAATAGATGAACAGTACCCCCGTACTGTTCACGCGGACTGGGCATTTGCTTTTGCATCACGCTAGTACCTTTGTTGTCTACCAAGTCGAAGGTATCAAATGTAATTCAATATTGTTTTTATTTTCTCATGATAACATAATGGAGATGAATTTATAATGCTATATGATCGTTCATGTTATCTCTTGTATTTTACACGCTTCTTCTATTGCCATCTTACCTTCGATATTCGAAGGTATGTTCTTCATGGCCTTCGTCTGAAGATCATTATATCCTAAGGGAAATAATGTTTCGAAGGACGAAGGGCCTTAATATTTAACATTTTATGTTGCCTTGTTCTTAATTTATAGCATTTGAGAACAAGTCACCAACAAACTTTATCTCCGGCTGCAACGTACAATGTGAATGACACTCCTACCTGTGGTGCTTTTAACACGGGAGCCGAAGACAAATATTTTCTAATGAGATCAAATGCTTCCTTCTGTTCTTCCCCCCAGGTGAATTCGACATCATTTTTAAGTTGAATGATTGGAGTGAAGGCATCAATCTTCTCGGCTAGGTTAGAAATAAACCTTCGTAAATAATTTACCTTGCCAAGGAACTTTTGCATTTCAAGCTTATAGGTCGGAGGTCCCACATTCCGAATGGATTTAATTTGGTCTAGGTCTATCTCTATACCATGTTCATGAATGATAAATTCTAAGAACTTACCAGCCGACACTCCAAAAGCACATTTTTGTGAGTTCATTTTAAAACCATACCGACGCTTTCTATCAAAGGCTATGCGCAAATCAGCTATATCAGAACTAAACTCAACCAATTTGACTACAATATCATCAATGTAGACTTCCACAGTGTTTCCCAACAGCTCGTGAAAGATCAAATTCATAGCCCTCTGATAAGTAGCGCCAGCATTTTTTAGACCAAATGTCATGACAACCCACTGAAATAAACCAATGAAGCCTGGACATATAAAGGCCATTTTAGACACATCTTCTTTGGCCATGAAAATCTGATTATATACGTCATTACCATCAAGAAAGCTAATAATCCTTGTTGGGGACTTGTTCTCAAATGCTAAGAGTTAAGAGCAAGGCAACATAAAAAGTGTTAAGTGTTAAAGTCCTTCGTCCTTCGAAACATTATACCCCTTCGGGAAATAATGAGTTTCGGACGAAGGTCCTGTGGGACATACCTTCGTAAGTACAACAAGTAATGACGAAGGATTCATATAAAGCATAAGATATAATATAAACATTATCATAAAATCATTTCTATTTTATTATCATGGATAAATAGAAATGATTTCAAATTACAAATATACCTTCGGCTTGGGGGAAGGCAAAAAGTACAAGCGTGACGCAAAAGCCAATGCCCAGTCAGCGTGAACAGTACGGGAGTACTGTTCATCTATTTATAGACGCGGGACGCAGCCCACGTAAAATTACATTCATGTCCATTACATTTGCCAATGACTTATGGAAATCTGTCAAGGCCCAAGTAGTCTTTTCATCTTTAAGTCGGTTCCCCTCTCTGCTATCGCGACGAAGCTCCCCTGCGCACAGCTTCGGCTGCGCACCATCCTTCGTGGAGCTTGGTAATCAGCCCGTCCTCCACTTTAATCCCCCTTCGTCTGATTCAGGCTTCGTCCTGATCGTACTTCACGTTCATAATTCTGAGTCCGAAGATACCTGTTCACATAATCCACTTGGAAAACATTGTCAAATCATGTTTTTGAGGACCTTCGGAGGACGAAGGCCCCCAACAGTAGCCCCTCGCAATATTAATTTGTTAATGATAAATTCAGATTGCGATATGGACGAAGGCCTTGAGCCGAAGGTCCGAAAAAACACCTTCCCCTTGCTAGAATAGCAACATTCACTGACAAGCGGGGTCTTTCAATTTTCAACGCCCTGGGCGTATAAATAAGATCACACCGCAAACTCATTTGGTACGCACACTTGCCATCTGCTTCGGCCCACTAAATTTTTAGCTCTTGTGCACTAAGATTTGTGATCTTTTTGATTTTGAAGCTTCGGCCTTGAAAACAGCTTTTTAGCGTTTCCGAAGATGTCTGAAGGTAAGAAGATCCCTGCCGAGACGAAGCTGAGTCTCGACGAAGAGAAGAATTTGGGGTTCCTTATAGCGATGGCGGAGACCAATACGGAGAAAATCACCAAGGAGATTCTTGAAGGTTTGTCCGAAGATACTGGTGACAGCGACAGCTATGATGTAGAAAGTGGTGGGGAAGAGGCCGAAGATCGACCATGGCGACCAAGTCACACGGTTTTCGGGAAGACCACTATTAAGCAGAGTCATATTGATAATATGAGGGGGAGGTATTTTCGAGATATATCTATTGTAAGGGTTGATGCTGGAGAAAAGACTTCTCCCACCCCCGAAGAAGATGAAGTCGTAATCTTCCGAAGCTTTCTTAAGGCTGGGCTTCGATTTCCCCTAAGCAACTTTGTTGTTGAAGTCCTGAAGACATTTCAAATCTACCTTCATCAAATTACTCCCGAAGCTATCATAAGAATGGGGTTATTTGTCTGGGCTGCGAGAAGCCAAGGTTTAGAACCAAATGCTAAAAGCTTTTGCAACATTCATGAGTTGTTATATGAGACGAAGCCCTGGGGGAAAGAACAATATCACAACAACTTTGGGTGTTACAGCTTCGGTGCCCGCTCCAGGTCAAGCCGCCCTGTGCCAACCTTTCGGAAGAGGTGGCCCGGGGCCTGGATGACAGAGTGGTTCTATGTAAAGAATGACTTAACAGCGCAAGAAAATGTCAAGAGTATCATTATGCGCCCCATCTGGCAACGCTTCGGACTTCGAAGGCCGAAGGTTGAAATGGATGAAGCAGCCGAGGAATGCCAAAGAGCCTTCGGCGTAATCTGCTCTTCCATTGGGACAAGGGACTTGGTCCAAGAGCATATTGCCTTCAGGGTGTGGCCACTTGCAGGAAAGTGGGAAATGCCGAAGGAGACCATCAAAGAGTCCGACGAAGGCGGACTGGTCAGACTGAAATACACATTCAAATACGCGGATAAGTTTGTTGAACCTGACGATGACTGGTTGAAAAGCATTGAAACATTAAGTGACGAACTGCTTGGGGCATATTCGAAGGCCGAGAATACTGCGTTATCAGCAGCCTTCGGAGGCCGAAAGAAGAAAAGGCTCAACCGGGTATTTGACGCAGTCGGGTTTGTCTACCCTGACTATCACTATCCGGTATTGGGTCGCAAAAGAAAAAATACTTCTCCTGCGACAGAAGCTACCACGAGTGCTACTAGTGAGCCGGCGCCGCAAAGGAAAAAGTTGAAGGTGCTCACTCACCGAGCGCGTTTTATTGAGCCGGCCACAGTGCCAAAATTTATTGGTGAAGTCTCTTTGGCCTCTGAAGCTACAGAACCAGCTCCAGTGCCGAAGATAGAAGAGAAAACTGAAGCGCCTTCAGCAAAAAAAAGTAGAAAAACCGAAGATTGAAGGGCCGAAAGCATCGGAAATCTTAAGTCCTTCAACAAATGTCGAAACAACAAAAAACCAAAAGGGCCCATTGGTGACCCCAAAAAGAAAAAGAATGGTGAACGTACTAGATGTCTTGGAGACAATTAAGTCTTCAAGCACAACTCCAAAAAAGACTGTTGAAGTTGCAGAAGCGTCTACTGGAGCTTCGAAACAACAAGCTGAAACTGAAGCTGGGCCTTCAGAGCCCACCAAGGAACAACCTTTGGAGACCGAGAAAATAACAGAACCAGCTTTGGTTGAAGAAGTTGACACTGCCGCCCCCGAAGCTCCTTCCAGCACATGCGATTACATCGTGCGACATGCTTCGGGGAAGAAATTATCTGAAGAAGAGACTTACGAAGCCAACTACTATGCCAGAGAGCTAAAATACCCAAAGGGGGCAGCAGTGTTTAATGGGACAAATGAAGATGACTTTCTGTACTGCCTTCCTGATAATAAAGAACTATCTGTCTGCCGAGAGATGGCTAGAAGCATGGGATTCCCAAAGCTCGAAGCTGGATTATGTGCTATGACAAAGGAGGATCTCGCAGACAGTCTTGCGTACAATAGCCTAAAGGTATGGGAATTAAACTCTTGAAAAAAAAATTTTAATACATAATTCATTCTTTTATTCTTATATGGATTCTTTTCCGTATAGGGCTTAATTCTAAGCAACGCATTACGAGCACAAAAGAGTGCCGAAGATGAGAGCTATGAAATTGCGTTCAACAATTTACGTTCAGAAGTTATTAAACTGAGAAACGAAGCTCTAGAAAAAGATAAAATTCTGCTTACATTAGTAGACAAAATAAAAAAGGACGAAGCTGCTGCAAAGGTTCAGGCCGAAGCTCAGAGACGCGAAATTAAAGATCTTCAGAAGCAACTGGCCCGGGCGAAAGAAGAACGCATGCTTGAAGAAACAAAACGGGAATGCAGCGATCAATGGGCCGGTCATTTGGAAGCAACCGTGGAAGAGCTTCGGTCTTCTAAGAAAAAATGCTACGAAAAATCCCTGGAATGCATAAGGAAAATTAAAACCAGCTTCGCCAACGTGGGCGCATTTTCCAGTGAAGAAAATTTTTCAAGAGGCAATCCCGAAGGTCCAATGGAATGGATCAGTCACGAAGCAGAGGCCTTTGAGGAAATCCTGAGTAGCCGCGGTGACATCTGCGCTTTTTCGGGCGCCAGGGGAGTTGCTACTGTCTTGGAGAAGAAAGGTTGTGAACATGTAAAATCTTTAGCTCAGTCCGAAGCTGCCTTATCCTCCGAAGACATCAAAGACCCCTCGGCCGAAGCAAGCATGGTTGGTGGCAAATTCTTTACTGATGTTTGGGACAACGGCGGCCGAGAAATGGTGCAAGAAATTATTCAAAGGAGTGAAAAGGGCATCCATGATGCTAGGAAAGTGACAGAAGTTGCCGAAGGGCAAATAGGTATTAATTAGTTGTTCTTATTGTGTTGTAATTTTTATTTCAAACTTTGCTCGCGATTTGTAATAATAATACAAAATTATTCTCTTCCCTCAGAACCTGCTGGATCGTCTGTTGACCCTCACATAAAAGGGGATGACGAAATCAAACAAATGGCCGAAGCTATCATGGATAAAGTTGTTGAAGAACTTCTAAATGAGGCTGCCGAAGTAGTATTAAGAGAAGACTAGGTGTTATTAGAAAAACATTTGAAGTGTGATCTATGTAATATTTTGTACATTTGAATGTAATATACAAGTCTCTTTTCATTATTTAATTCTTTACGATGCATGAAATTCTACATACATACCATTTTTGAGCCTTCGGCGAAAAAAACACCTTCCCTTCTTTTCATGCTTCGTGAAGAAGACATTCTCCGTTAAAACTATTCTGGTGACTTACGTCCACGCTTCATGAAAACATTCTCCGAAGCTGTGCAATTTCGATATCACTCCGATGAAGCACGTCCATGCTTTGTGAAAACATTGTCCGAAGCTGTATTCCGAAGATTATCATTGTATTCCCTCGTGACTTTACACAATTTTTACTTTCTCAAAGCATCCTTTCGAAGGTTGATACTGTGTCCCCTTCTTTTGCCATATGCAACATGATGTATGATGCTTATGCTTATGCAAAATGATGTGATGATGTTATGTTATGCAAATGACGTTTGTTCCGAAGATACACACAAAATATATTTATAAGCTCTGCATTCCCTTAGGAACGTCTTTGGAGCTTCTTCGCCTTTTACTTAGGCGGTATCAGCGTTGACTTTTCGCTGTAAGCTCTGCATCCCCTTAGGAACGTCTTTGGAGCTTCTTCGCCTTTTACTTTAGGCGGTATCAGCGTTGACTTTTCGCTGTATGCTCTGCATTCCCTTAGGAACGTCTTTGGAGCAAAAAACTTACACTGCGCTCCCTTTGGAACGGCTTTTTGTAACTTCGGCAACTTACTCTGCGTTCCTTAGAACGACTTTTTGTTGCTTCGAAGGATTTTTAATAATTCGAAGGTCCTCCTTGTTACCGCAAATTTTTAAGCTTCAGCAACTTAAGCCTGTGGAGAAGATAGGTTTTCCTGATAACCAACCACGAAAGTATTACATGAAAACTGAAATGTTCTTCATTACACAGAAAATAGAACTGAACGGAAAAGACTGCTATCAAAGTAGGATATTTGTCAATAAATGTGCTTCGACTCTGGCACAGTACTATTGACTGTGCGAGCTTCAGATTGCTCTCTGAGATCTCTTTGGTGTGGAACATATTGGCTCCCTTCTGGCTGTTGGCCTTGTTGCAGCGGAGGTGGGGGCGGGGGCTGTTGCCATGAAGCTTGAGGTTGACTCGCCGAAGCTACGGAAACTGCAGGGTGGTTGCCCACGTATTCCGGGATGTAAGGCTGATGGTACGAAGCAGTATGCATGACCTGCTTCGGCTGGCCCTGTTGCGCTGCAGCTTCTGCTAGCTCCTTTTGTTTCTGGATGGTAACATGGCACATCCTGGTGGTATGGCCCTTGTTTTCACCACAGAATAAGCAAAATACACTCCTTGGTTGATCTCCAAATCTTCCACCGAAGCCCCTGGCGCCTCTGCCCCTTGGAGCTGGTGGCCGGAAGAAAGTTTGCTGTTGCCTCGAAACCTGTGAGGAGCTCTGCGGTCTGTTCTGCTGACTCCCCTTATCATCATTTTGAGTGGAGTTGTGGATGGACCTGACATGCCTCGGATAAAATCTTCCTCCGAAGCCCCTGGTCATTTCAGAAAATCTGAAAGCCTCCTCCCTTCTTTGGCGAAAGTCATTGTCGGCACGAATGTACTCGTCCATCTTTTGGAGCAGCTTCTCCAGAGTCTGAGGAGGCTTCCTAGCAAAGTATTGAGCTGCAGGTCCAGGACGAAGCCCCTTGATCATGGCTTCGATGACAATTTCATTAGGCACCGTTGGAGCCTGCGCCCTCAAACGCAAGAACCTTCTGACATACGCCTGAAGGTACTCTTCATGATCCTGAGTGCACTGGAACAAGGCTTGAGCAGTGACCGGCTTCGTCTGAAATCCTTGAAAGCTGGTTAACAACATATCCTTCAACTTTTGCCATGAAGTGATCGTTCCTGGTCGAAGGGAGGAATACCAGGTCTGAGCAACACTCCTGACGGCCATAACGAAAGACTTTGCCATGACTGCAGCATTGCCACCATACGAAGACACTGTTGCTTCGTAACTCATCAAGAACTGCTTCGGGTCTGAATGGCCATCAAACATGGGAAGCTGGGGTGGCTTATAGGATGGAGGCCAAGGTGTAGCCTGCAGCTCAGCGGACAGAGGAGAAGCATCATCGAAAACAAAATTTCCATGATGGAAATTGTCATACCAGTCATCTTCGTTGAAGAAGCCCTCCTGACGAAGGTCGTTTTGTTGAGGCCTTCGGTTCTGCTCATCGTGGGTAAGATGACGTACTTCTTCAGAAGCTTCGTCTATCTGCCTTTGCAGCTCAGCTAGCCTGGCCATCTTTTCTTTTTTCCTCTGCACCTGTTGATGAAGCATCTCCATATCTCTGATTTCTTGGTCGAGCTCATCCTCCTGAAGCGTCGGGCTGACGGCCTTCCTCTTCTGGCTTCGGGCCTCCCGAAGAGAGACGGTCTCCTGGTTGGGATCCAGCGGTTGCAGTGCTGCAGCCCCAGCCGCTGAAGCTTTCTTCGGCGCCATAGCGAGGGTCTATAGCTTCCGAAGGTGTTCAAAAAACTTGAAATGGAAGTGAGTTCACCGGAGGTGGGCGCCAATGTTGGGGACTTGTTCTCAAATGCTAAGAGTTAAGAGCAAGGCAACATAAAAAGTGTTAAGTGTTAAAGTCCTTCGTCCTTCGAAACATTATACCCCTTCGGGAAATAATGAGTTTCGGACGAAGGTCCTGTGGGACATACCTTCGTAAGTACAACAAGTAATGACGAAGGATTCATATAAAGCATAAGATATAATATAAACATTATCATAAAATCATTTCTATTTTATTATCATGGATAAATAGAAATGATTTCAAATTACAAATATACCTTCGGCTTGGGGGAAGGCAAAAAGTACAAGCGTGACGCAAAAGCTAATGCCCAGTCAGCGTGAACAGTACGGGAGTACTGTTCATCTATTTATAGACGCGGGACGCAGCCCACGTAAAATTACATTCATGTCCATTACATTTGCCAATGACTTATGGAAATCTGTCAAGGCCCAAGTAGTCTTTTCATCTTTAAGTCGGTTCCCCTCTCTGCTATCGCGACGAAGCTCCCCTGCGCACAGCTTCGGCTGCGCACCATCCTTCGTGGAGCTTGGTAATCAGCCCGTCCTCCACTTTAATCCCCCTTCGTCTGATTCAGGCTTCGTCCTGATCGTACTTCACGTTCATAATTCTGAGTCCAAAGATACCTGTTCACATAATCCACTTGGAAAACATTGTCAAATCATGTTTTTGAGGACCTTCGGAGGACGAAGGCCCCCAACAATCCTATTTCCTGATGCATTATTAATCAATGTGTCGGCTATAGGCATAGGATAATCATCTTTAGGAGTTGCTCTATTTAAATTGCGGAAATCAAAGCATACTCTGAGCTTACCTGATTCTTTTTTTCACCGGCACAATATTGGAGACCCACTCTATGTATCTGCAAGGTCTGATAAAATTAGCTTCTTGCAGCTGGTGAATTTCATCCTTTATTCGTGGGAGTAAGTCTGGATGAAATGTTCTGGTTTTCTGCTTGAAAGGTCTAAAACCGGACTTAATAGGCAGCTGATGCTCTAATATTTCTCGGCTTAATCCTAGCATCTCAGTGTAATTCCAAGTAAAGCAATCAGAATATTCTTTTAATAGACCGATCGTTTCATATATAGGATCGATCTCCAGGGTCTTGTTCACAAAAGACGGCCTCAGAGTTTTATCATCTCCATATCGATCTCGTCCAAAGGATCGACCGATGTGAACCCCTGTCCTAACTTGTCAAGATCTTTGAATTCATCTATTACACCTCCCTCAGAGGAACTAAGCGATCTCTTTGTGGCTGCAAACCGTCCGGTCTCGGAGGCCAGAGCATCCGTGACATTGGATCCATGTTGCGACGCTTGCCCGGCCTTAAGGGCCGAACTATCCGACGAAAGACCAGACCGTCTGGCCTCAAGGGCCGGACTGTCCGTGACCTAGGCTGAACCCTATGAATCTTCTTGTCTTTCCTTAGACCATTCGACCTCAGGGGCCAAACAATCCACGACCTGGGATATGTTCCTTATGAGTGTACTCATCATTTAAACTTTACTTGGGATTCAGTCGATTTTCCATCGTCTCTAGCATTATAGGGGTGAAGCCTTTCCTATCTATACTCATGAATTGATAATCAGAAAAATCAACTCCTGTGAGACATGTAGCGGTCTCATAGGTCCAAACTACAGGGGCATCGGCCACGGCGATGCAGGCCAATGCATCAGCATGCACTTATTCTACATCATCGCCTATCCATTGTAGTAACATTTGATGTAAAGTAGAAGGTACAAATTGATTAGCATGAATCCAATCTCTGCCTAAGATTAGACTATAATTTCTTTCTACATCAGCAACGAAGAATGCAGCAGCAAGGGTCTTGGTTCTGATGGTTAACTCAACGGACGTGACTTCCTTGGCTTTGATCGAACTATCAGTCTCAACACCGCCGAGCATCATATTGGTCTTGACAAGTTCGTCGTTGTTGGGGGCCTTCGTCCTCCGAAGGTCCTCAAAAACATAATTTAACAATGTCTTCTAGGTATGGTTTATGGACAGGTATCTTCGGATTTATGATAAAAGCTTACACGATGGGGAGCTTGATCGTGATGAAGGTGGCTATCGCTCTAAAGCTGTGCGGAAGGGAGCTTCGGCTAAATCGCAGAAAAGGGAACCGACTTAAAAGGGAAAAGGTTGTTCAGTCCTCATAGATTTTTCTATAAGCCAATAGTAAATGCAAAGGGCATAATTGTAACTTCTCGTAGGCTGCATCCTATGCCTATAAATTGATGAATAGTACCCCCGTACTATTCACGTTGACTTGTACTCGCCTGTGCGTCATGCTTGGATTCCTGCCTTCTGTCAAGCCAAAGGTATAAATGTAATTCAATACTATTCACATTCATTCATAATGATATGATGAAAGAATATTAATGATGTCATACGATCATTTATGTTATTCCTTATGTTTCATGTGTTTATTCTTTCATTAATATACATACTGTGATGATGAAGGTACGTCCTTCATGACCTTCGTCTGAAGATCATTATATCTTAAGGGAAATAATGATTCGAAGGATGAAGGGCATTAACCATGAACCTTTTTATGTGTTGCCTTGTTCTTAATCCATAGCATTTGAGAACAAGTTCCCAACATTGGTGCCCACCTTCGGTGAACCCTCTTTCGACCACCTTCGGCAAGCACTGACCCTCGTCATGCCGCCAAAGAAAGTTTCAGCGACAGGGGCTGTTGCACCACAGCCACTGGACCCAAATCAGGAGAATCTCTCTCTCTCCAAGAGGCCCAAAGCCAGAAGAGGAAAGCCACTAGTCCAACACTCCAGGAGGAAGAGTTGGATCAAGAAATCAGAAACATGGAGATAATTCATTAGCAAGTACAAAGGAAGAAGGAGAAGATGGCCAGACTGGCTGATCTTCAAAGGCAAATCGACGAAGCCAATGAAGAAGTACGCCATCTTGTTCAAGACGAACATGATCGAAGGCCCCAACACAGGGAGCTTCATCAAGAAGGTTTATTCAACGAGGATGGATGGTATGATGATTTTAATCATGATACCTTTACCTTTGATGCTGCTTCTCCCTTGGCACCAGAACTGCAAGCTATCCCATGGCCTCCATCATATAAGCCACCTCAGCTCCCTATGTATGATGGGCACTCGGATCCGAAGCAATTTTTGATGAGTTATGAGGCAACCATATCTTCATATGGAGGCAATGCAGTTGTCATGGCCAAATCCTTCGTCATGGCAGTTCGGAATGTGGCCCAAACATGGTATTCTTCTCTTCGGCCAGGGACTATTACTTCGTGGCAGAAGCTCAAGGATATGTTACTGACAAGCTTTCAAGGCTTTTAGACGAAGCCGGTCATAGCTCAGGCTCTGTTTCAATGTATGCAAGACCATGAGGAGTATCTTCAAGCATACGTCCAAAGGTTCTTGCGTCTTAGAGCATAGGCGCCTACAGTGCCTAATGAGATTGTCATTAAGGCCATGATCAAGGGGCTTCGTCCAGGACCTACTGCCTAGTACTTCGCCAGAAAACCTCCACAGACACTGGAGAAGTTGCTTCAAAAGATGGATGAATATATCAGGGCTGACAATGACTTCCGCCAAAGAAGGGAGGAAGCGTACAGGTTCTCCAAGATGACCAGGGGCTTCGGAGGAAGAATACACCCGAGGCATGTCAGGTCAATTCACAACACTCAGAATGATGACAGAGGGAGTCAGCTGCAGAGGCCCCAGTGTTCTTCACAATCTTCGGGGCAGCAACAAAGTTCTTTTCGGTCGCTAGCTCCAAGAGGCAGAGGCGCCAGGGGCTTCGGAGGTAGATATGGGGACCAACCCAGGAAGATTTACTGTCTATTTTGTGGTGAAGCCAAGGGCCATACTACAAGAATGTGCCAAATCACCATCCAAAAGCTGAAGGATATCGCAGAAGCCGAAGCCCGGCAAAATCAACCAAAGCAGGTGTTGGTGACTTGTTCTCAAATGCTATGAATCAAGAACAAGGCAACATAAAATGTTAAATATTAATGCCCTTCGTCCTTCGAAACATTATTTCCCTTAGGATATAATGATCTTTAGACGAAGGTCATGAAGGACGTACCTTCGAATATCGAAGGTAAGACAGTAAATAGAAGAAGCGTGTAAAATACAAAAGATAACATGAAAAATCATATAGCATTATAAATTCATCTCCATTATGTTATCATGAGAAAATAAAAACAATATTGAATTACATTTGATACCTTCGACTTGATAGACAGCAACGGTACTAGCGTGATGCAAAAGCAAATGTCAAGTCAGCGTGAACAGTACGGGGGTACTGTTCATCTATTTATAGGCATGGGACGCAGCCCACGTGAAATTACATTCATGCCCTCTACATTTGCTAATGACTATAAGGTAACTCGTCGGGGTCTAAATAGCCTTTTCCCCTTTAAGTTGGTTCCCTTTCCTGCTGTCATGCCGAAGCTCTCTTGCGCGTAGCTTCGGCGCTGCATCATTCTTCGTATTGTTCATGCTTCTCTCGCTGTGGTTCTGTTTCGAATCCGAAGGTACCTATTCATGTATTTCAACTCTAGAAATATTGTTAAATCATGTTTTTGAGGACCTTCGGAAGACGAAGGCCCCCAAGAGTAGCCCCTCGCAAGGTTAATTTGTTAGAATAACGAATTCAGTTTGCAATATGGACGAAGGCCCTAAGCTGAAGGTCCGAAAAAACACCTTCCCTTTGCTAGAATAGCAACAGTCAATGACAGACGGGGCCCTCCAACTTGGAGCGTGCTGGGCGTATAAATAAGAACTCGCCTCGAGCACATTTGGTACGTTACTTGCCGCCTGCTTTGCTTTGCTCAATTTCTTAGCTCTTGTTTACTAACAGTTGCTTAGTTTCTTAGATTTTCTAAGCTTTGATTCTAAGGACACATTTTCGCTATTTCTGAAGAAGAGATGTCTCAAGACAAAAAGGTTGCTGCTGAGACGAAGTTGAGCGAGGAGGAGAAGCTCCTTGAGGAGAAGACTGCTGGATTTATTGAGTCAATTGCAAAAACAAACACAGAGAAGATAACTAAAGAGATACTAGAAAGCTTGTCTGAAGATACTGATGATAGCGACAGCTATGATATGGAGAGTGGAGGCGAAGACTCGGAAGATCGTCCTTAGCGACCAAGTCACACAGTCTTCGGGAAATCAACTATTAAACAGAGTCATCTTGATAATATGAGAGGAAGGTACTTTCGAGATATTTCTATTGTGAGGGCTGACGTAGACAGGGTCGCTCCTGCTCCCGAAGAAAATGAAGTTGTGATCTTCTAAAGCTTCTTCAAAGCCGGACTTCGGTTCCTGTTGAGTAGATTTGTGGTTGAAGTTTTGAAGACATACCAGATCTACCTTCATCAGATTACTCTCGAAGCGATTATTAGGATGGGGATTTTCAACTGGGCTATGAAAAGTCAAGGTGTGGAGCCAAGCGCAAGATGTTTTTGCAGTATGCACGAGCTCTTGTATGAGACGAAGGCCTGGGGTAAAGAACAATATCACAAAAATTTTGGCTGTTACTGCTTCGTTGCCCGCTCTGGCGCAAGCTACCAAGTGCCAACATTCTGGAATAGGTGGCCCGGAGACTGGATGAAAGAATGGTTCTATGTAAAGAATGATTTAAAGGTGAGAGAAGATATTAAAGAGATCATCATGCGCCCCATTTGGTCCCGCTTTGGCCAGAAGCCGAAGGTTGAAATTGACGAGGCAGTCGAAGCATGCCGAAGGGCTTTCAGCACAGTTTGCTCTTTTGTTGGGACAAGGGACTTGCTTCAAGAGCATATAGCCTTCAGAATATGGCCACTGATAGACAGCTGGGAAATGCCAAGGGAAACCATCACTAACCCTAGTGAAGGTGGTTTGGTTCGATTGAAATATACTTTCAGGTTTGGAGACCAATTTATCGAACCAGGCGATGACTGGCTGAATTGTGTTGAAAATACTAGTGATGAACTACTTGGAGCATACTCCAAGTCTGAAGATAATGCACTATATGCGGCCTTCGGGAGCCGAAAAAAGAAAAGGCTAAATAGAGTTTTTGATGCTATCGGATTTGTGTACCCTGACTATCGCTACCCGCCACGGGGGCAAAAAAGAAAGGGTGCAACCTCTGGGAAGGCTGCTGCTTCGGCTACCTCAAGCGAGCCGGCACCGAAGAGGAAAAAGTTGAAGGTCCTTACTCACCGACCGTGCTACATCGAGCCGGCCATGGTGCCTGAATTTGGCGGTGAGACTTCTTCAGCTATTGAAGCCAAAGAACCTGCTCTTACGCAGAGGATTGAAGAGCCGGCTGCAGTGCTGAAGACTGACAAAATTGAAGAACCGAGAGTCGAAGAGACGAAAACATTGGAAGTTCTAAGCCCTTCAGCAGGAGTGGAGGTGCCGAAGACACAAAAAGGTCTGGCCGCGACCCCCAAGAGAAAAAGGATGGCCAGTGTACTAGATGTACTCGAGACAATAAAAGCTTCAAGCTCTACTTCTGGGAAAATTGCCAAGGCTTCGAAGGCTCAGATTGAAAGCGAGGCAAAGGTAACCGAAGCCGAAGCTACCATGAGCCAGGTCGATGCCGAAGCTAGGCCTTCAGAGCCTGTCAAAGAGAAATCCTTGGAAACTGGAGAAAAGGCAGCGGGAAAAGAAGCTATAAAACAGATTTTTCTTGAAAAAGTTGCCGCATCTACTCCCGAAGCATCTTCCGAAGTCCTTGATTATATTATTCGACACGCTTCGGGAAAAAGATTATCTGAAGAAGAGATTTTTGAAGCTAAACACTATGCCCAAGAACTGAAGTACCCGAAAGGGGCCTTAGTGTTTAATGGCACAGATGAAGATGACTTCTTATATTGCCTCCCAGAGAACAAAGAATTATCTGTCTGTCGGGAAATGGCCAGAAGTATGGGGTTCCCGAAGCTTGAAGCTGGCCTCTGCGCCATGACGAAGGAGGATCTTGCGGATAGCCTTGCATATAACAGTCTGAAGGTACAAAAATTGTGTATTTGGAAGTTTATGAATTTCTGAATTATTCTTTTGTTTTTATATTAACCCATTCATTTTTTCATATAGGGTTTAATACTTAGCAACGCCTTAAGGGCGCAAAAGAATGCCGAAGACGAGAGTTGCACTATTGCTCTCAACAACCTTCAAACAGAGGTTATCAAGCTGAGGAACGAAGCTTTGGAGAAAGACAAAATTCTAATTACATTGGTGGACAAAGTAAAGGGGGATGAAGCTAACTTCAAGGCTCAATCTGAAATCCAAAGGAATGAGATTGAAAATCTTCAAAAACAACCGGCCAAAGCCAAATTGAAATGCGCTATTGCCGAAGCTGACCGAGATGCCAGTGAGTACTGGAAAAATTATTTTGAAAAAACAGTTGCAGAGCTTCGCTCGTCGAAAGAAAGATGTTTTGAAAAATCTGGAGAATGCGTCAAAAAGATAAAAACTAGCTTCACCAATGTGGGCGCATATTCAAGCGAAGACAACTTCATAAGAGGCGACCCTGAGGGCTTAATTGAGTGGATCAGCAGTGAAGCTGAAGCTTTTGAAGAAATTCTGAGCGATCGTGGGGACGTATGTGCGTTCTCCGGTGCGAGGGGAGTTGCAGCTATTTTGGAGAAAGCAGGGTGCGATCATGTTAAAACTTTGGTCTAGGCCGAAGCTGCTTTGTCTATTGATGACACGAAGGACCCCTCGGCCGAAGCAAGCTTAATAGGTGGAAAATTTTTCACTGATATTTGGGAAAATGGCGGCCGAGGAATAGCGCATGAAATAATGAAAAAGAGTGAAAAAGATATCCATGACGCTCGAGAGGCAACAAAAGCTGCTAAAAAAGCTGCAGAACTTGAAAAACGGATAGGTATTACTTAATGCCTTTTAACTTTATTGCTTATTTTTGTGATTTTGAACTAATTTATATCTTCTATTGCAGCTGAACTATCTCCTCCCCCAGAGCCCTTTGACCCGCTGGCCGACCCAGAGACACAGAAGTCAGTAGAAATTATTAATATGGCTGAAGCTATTGTGGACGAAGTTGTCACGAAATTATTAACCGAAGCTGCAGAAGAAGTCCTGAAGGAAAAAGAATAGTTGTTTGTAAAAACATTGCTAGAATATTAATGTAACATTTGCTGGAACATGCTTGTAATATTCGGTGATCGTAGGTTTTGAATGTAATATATGAATGGTTTTGCAATTTATTTCTTTGCGATGCATGAAACTTTTATGTACATACCGTTTTTGAGCCTTTGGCGAAAAAACACCTTCCCTTCTTTTTATGCTTCGTAAAGAAGAGCTTCTATGTTTCGTGAAAAACCCTCCAATCGTTGCAAAAACACCAATGCTTTGTCAATAATAGATTTGTTCCTCCACATCAGAGCTGATGAAGCTGTATTTCTTCAAACTTATTTTGTGCCTTAGCACAATTTCATTTTTTCGAAGCATTCTCCGAAGGTCAACTTTGTATCCCCTTCTTGTGCCATTGATGCAATATGATGTATGATGTTATGTTATGCGAAATGATGTGATGATGTTATGTTGTGCAAAATGATATTTATGCCGAAGACACACACTCACACCCCCATAGTGGAATACACAATCTCTTTGCCGCTTATTTTTCGGCTTCACCGCTTATTTTTCGGTGTATCAGCGCTGACTTTTCGCTGTAAGTTCTGCATTCCCTTAGGAACGTCTTTTAAACTTCTTTGCCTTCTATTTCGGCGGTATTCGTGTGGACTTTTCGTGCTTCGCCTTATATTTCGGCGATATTTGGCTCTGCATTCCCTTTGGAATGACTTTTGAGCAGAAAACTTACGCTGCGCTCCCTTAGGAACGACTTTTTGTAGCTTTGGGGATACTTGCAATGTGATTTTTAAGCCTGCGTTCCCTTAGGAATGACTTTTGTGCTTCAGCAACTTTTTGGACTTCGTGAGTCTGTGAAGAAGATATATTTCGCTATGACAAGAATGAAGCTATTACAGGAAATTGAAAATGACAAGATAATAGATTTTCAATAATTGTTCCTTATTAAAAAAAGAAAATGACAATGGATGTAAAAACTCTTTCAGGGGTAGGATATCTCTCAATAGATATGCTTCGATTCTGGCACAATACTGTTGACTGTGCGAGCTTCAGACTCCTCCCTGAAATCTCGCTGTTGATGGCTCTGTTGGCTCCCTTCTGGCTGCTGGCCTCGTGAATACACAGGCTGTAGTGGTGGTGGAGGTGGAGGCTGTGGCCATGATGCCTGTGGCTGACTAGCCGAAGCAACAGACGCTGCAGGATGGTTACCCACATACTCTGGTATGTAGGGTGAGTGATACGAGGCAGTGTGCATGACCTGCTTCGGCTGGTTCTGCCGAGCTGCAGCTTCTGCTATTTCCTTTTGTTTTTGAATGGTGACATGGCACATCCTTGTAGTATGGCCCTTGTCCTCACCACAGAATAAGCAATAGATTTTTCTAGGCTGATCCCCAAACCTTCCTCCGAAGCCCCTGTCGCCTCTGCCTCTTGGAGCTGTCGGCCGGAAAGAGCTTTGTTGCTGCCCCGAAGATTGTGAAGTATATTGTGACTTCTGCAGCTGACTTCCTCTTTCGTCATTCTGAGTGGAGTGAATTGACCTGACATGCCTTGGGTGTATTCTTCCTCCGAAGCCCTTGGTCATCTCAGAGAATCTGTAGGCTTCCTCCCTTCTTTGGCGAATGTCATTGTCAGCCCGGATGTATTCATCCATCTTTTGGAGCAACTTCTCCAGGGTTTGAGGGGGCTTCCTGGCGAAGTATTGGGCCATAGGTCCTGGCTGAAGCCCTTTGATCATGGCCTCAATGACGATTTCATTGGGCATACTTGGCGCTTGTGCCCTTAAGCGCAAGAACCTTCAGACATATGCCTGGAGGTATTCTTCATGATCTTGCGTGCACTGGAACAAAGCTTGAGCAGTAACTAGCTTCGTCTGAAACCCTTAGAAACTGGTGATCAGCATGTCCTTCAGCTTCTGCCATGACGTGATTGTTCCTGGCCGAAGAGAGGAGTACCAGGTTTGCGCAACATTCTTGACTGCCATGACGAAAGATTTCGCCATGACTACGGTATTGCCCCCATATGAAGATATGGTTGCTTCGTAGCTCATCAAAAACTGCTTCGGGTCTGAGTGCCCATCATACATGGGGAGCTGGGGTGGTTTGTATGACGGGGGCCATGGGGTAGCCTGCAGTTCTGCTGATAGAGGAGAAGCACTATCAAAATCAAAATTTCCATGATGGAAATCATCATACCATCCATCCTCATTGAAGAAGCCCTCTTGATGAAGCTCCCTATGTTGGGGCCTTCGTTCTTGTTCGTCTTGAGCAAGATGGCGTACTTCTTCAGTGGCTTCGTCAATCTGCCTTTGAAGATCAGCTAGTCGGGCCATCTTCTCCTTCTTCCTTTGTACTTGCTGATGAAGTATCTCCATGTTTCTGATTTCTTGGTCCAACTCTTCCTCCTAAAGTGTTGGGCTAGTGGTCTTCCTCTTCTGGCTTCAGGCCTCTCGGAGAGAAAGGTTCTCCTGATTTGGGTCCAGTGGCTGTAATGCAGCAGCCCCTGTCGCTGAAGCTTTCTTCGGCGGCATGACGAGGGTCAGTGCTTGCCGAAGGTGGTCGAAAAAGGGTTCACCAGAGGTGGGCGCCAATGTTGGTGACTTGTTCTCAAATGCTATGAATCAAGAACAAGGCAACATAAAATGTTAAATATTAATGTCCTTCGTCCTTCGAAACATTATTTCCCTTAGGATATAATGATCTTCAGACGAAGGTCATGAAGGACGAACCTTCGAATATCGAAGGTAAGACAGTAAATAGAAGAAGCGTGTAAAATACAAAAGATAACATGAACAATCATATAGCATTATAAATTCATCTCCATTATGTTATCATGAGAAAATAAAAACATTATTGAATTACATTTGATACCTTCGACTTGATAGACAGCAAAGGTACTAGCGTGATGCAAAAGCAAATGCCAAGTCAGCGTGAACAGTACGGGGGTACTGTTCATCTATTTATAGGCATGGGACGCAGCCCACGTGAAATTACATTCATGCCCTCTACATTTGCTAATGACTATAAGGTAACTCATCGGGGTCTAAATAGCCTTTTCCTCTTTAAGTCGGTTCCCTTTCCTGCTGTCATGCCGAAGCTCTCTTGCGCGTAGCTTCGACGCTGCATCATTCTTCGTATTGTTCATGCTTCTCACGCTGTGGTTCTGTTTCGAATCCGAAGGTACCTGTTCATGTATTTCAACTCCAGAAATATTGTTAAATCATGTTTTTGAGGACCTTCGGAAGACGAAGGCCCCCAACAGCAGGTCCTACATACTGCTTCGTGTCACTCACCCTACATACCAGAGTATGTGGGTAATCATCCTGCAGCTTTTGTTGCTTCGGTCAGTTAGCCACAGGCTTCTTGGCCGCAGCTTCCACCTCCGCCACCACTATAACCTACCTATTCACGAGGTCAGCAGCCAGAAGGGAGCCATCAGACTCATCAGCAGCGAGAGCTTAGGGAGGAATCCGAAGCTCGCACAGTCAACAGTACTGTGCTAGAGTCCAAACACATCTATTGAGAGATATCCTACCTCTGAAGCATTTTATATTTTTGTCATTTTCTTTCTAATAAGGAACAATTGGTGTAAATCTAGTCTTCTTGTCACTTTTAATTTCTTGTAATAGCTTCGTTCTTGTCATAATGAAATATATCTTTCTTACAGACTTACGAAGCTACAAAAAGTCGTTCCTATGGAACGCAGCGTAAAGTTTGCCGAAGCTACAAAAAGTCGTTCCTAAGGAGCGCAGCGTAAGTTTGCCGAAGCTACAAAAAGTCGTTCCCAAGGGAGCGCAGTGTAAGTTTTCTGCTCAAAAGTCATTCCAAAGGGAATGCAGAGCCAAATACCGCCGAAATATAAGGCGAAGCGCGAAAAGTCAACGCGAATACCGTCGAAATAGAAGTCGAAGAAGTTCAAAAGACGTTCCTAAGGGGATGCAGAACTTACACCGAAAAATAAGCGGTGAAGCCGAAAAATAAACGGCAAAGAGATTTTTGATGGTTCCTAAAGGAACGCAGATGTTGTGTTTCAGTGTGGGTATGTGTCTTCGGCATTAGCATCATTCTTTGTATTATATCATTGCATCATATCGCATAGCATCACATCATACATCATATCATATCAATTGGAAGCAAGGCCGATCTTTGGAGAATGCTTTATAGAAAATGAAAAAATGCCAAGGCACAAAGTAAGCTGAGAGTTACAGCTTCATCAGTTCTGATGTGGAAGGAGGTATCTATTCTTTACGAAGCATTGATGATTTTACAAAGGGTGGATGATTCTTTACGAAGCATGAAAAGAAGGGAAGGTGTTTTTTTGCCGAGGGCTCAAAAACGGTATGTACATAAAGTTTCATGCATCGCAAAGAACTGAATTACAAGCAATTCATATATTACATTCAAATCTTGTAAGCACCAAATATTACAAACATAGTTTAGCAAATGTCACATTAATATTCTAGAAAATGTTTTTACAATAGCTACTCTTCTTCCTTCAGAACTTTTTCTGCAGCTTCGGTTAGCTGCTTGGTAACAACTTCATCTACAATAGCTTCGGCCACACTAATGATTTCTATTGCCTTCTTCGTTTCTAGGTCGGCCAGTGGGTAAAATGGCTCTGGTGGAGGAGGTAGTTCAGCTGCGGTAGAAAACATCAGTTAGCTCAAAGTCAAAAATGACAAAGCTAAAAGCCATTAAGTAATACCTATTCATCTTTCGAGTTCCACTGCTCTTTCAGCTTTTTTGCTGCTTCTCGAGCGTCATGAATATCTTTTTCGCTCTTCTTCATTACTAGGTGAGTGCCCGTGCATTGCAACGGGAACATATAATAACATAATAACTTATATACAAAATGTGTCTTATATTGTTATAAGAAAATGTTTCATAATCCATTTGTAATCCTAGCCATACATAATTTTTGTTATTTTAATTTAGTTGTTTCACTACTACATTGCAACCATCAGTATCATGCAGACTTCGATATATGCACGATTTGCATTTGTCTCATCATTGAATTGCACGTGCCACACCTGCCTAGGGATGAAAACGGGACGGATACAGCCGGATACAGGGTCATCCCGTATCCTACCCTAATGTATTTCTCTCGGATACGGGACCGGATATGGGTAGTTAAGATTCGGGACAGATACAGGACGGGACCGAGTAATAATTCGGACAGGTAGGAAACGGATAACGGATACTACTCGGGTAGGTACCGGATAATTGTCAGGTAGTTCGTCCGATGATATTAATTGTCCAACCATCCAACAAACACATAAGTTAAGCAATACATAATCATGTATATGATGGATCAAATGTAAGAAAGGGAACCGATAAAATTGACATCATGCAGTTCAAAGTTACTTATCACAAGGATATTGTAGAACCAACACCGCAATATTTAAAATTCATAAAATATTCTAGTTTCACACAAAATTTGCAAATAAGTTACAAAAACTAATAAACATTTTATACAAAGATAACTCAAGTCCTCATGAAAATGATAAAGTAAAGTTCTGATTATGTTGAAACTTGGATATTTACACTGATTTCACAAGTAACTCATACAAATAAGTGAAAGTGAAATAGAATAAATGCGGGCATCTTATAGATCTTATGATCCAAACATTTTTTATTGTTATATATGGACATATGTTGAGTCTCCGTAAAATTTCACGATTTTTTGAGGCTATTTATATATTATTAATTTCTTGTCATAGAAAATCATCAAAATACAATTAAATCCTTAAAATATTGTAGTATCGACCAAAAAATGCAAATAAGTTATCAATACTAATAAATAGTCAATAAAAAGATAACCTTAAGTTCCCACGTGGAGATAACTTTAAGCCCACACATAAAAATGGTAAAGTCTATTAATTTGATATAAATTTGGACATTATTTCAATGATTTTGGTCTAAAGATATGTTTAAACAAAAAATTGATGTATTATAAACTTATAGATCTCTTTAAGTTCTACAATTTTCATATAAACTTTATCTTCATCCGATTTCATATGTAAAAGTTATAATTTTATAACTATATTATGCAGAAAAAGAAAAAATGGGTACCCAAATTCCGGGTACCCATATCCGACCCGAATATCCGGGTATTTTCCGGGTAGTTCTTGCTCTCCGACCCGAATCCGAAGCTACAGTATTCAGGTATTACCCGTATCCGTCCCGAATATAAAACTACCCGAATCCGTATCCGAAAAATGGGTATTAGCACTACCTGTATCTGGTACCCGACAGGTATACCCGACCCGTTTCACCCCTAACACCTGCCGGTAGAAGTTCCCTCATACATTGTCAGTCATTAGGTACGCACCACCATACACGCTTGCTTAAACAAAAAAAAAGCAAGTGTATGTGTTTGCAAAGAGAATTAAAGGCAGGCCGGCACGAAAGCTACCCTGACGATGGCGAGTGGTCATTGCTGTCGGTCCTCCTCTGCGTCACCTCTGGCGCCAAGATGACACCATAGCCCTTGATATAGTAGTCGTCGAACGCGCACAACATGGCGAGTACCGATGACTCTTGGTTGGGCTGCCAAACGAAGTGCACCCCGATCTCATCAGCGAGGTAGTACATCTAGCCATTGCACCACCGGATGTGCTACTCCTCTACATACATCTTGTTCGAGGACACTCACACAACGTCAGCAACGGCAGTCATCCCAGTGCACAAGAATTTATGGCCGGTCAGTAGTGACTTACGTGGCAGGTTGAGCTTCAGGTGATGATGAGCTGGACGGTGTGACGGCTCCGTTGTCGAATGCGGTGCCCAGAACAACCCAAGAGTCGCCGGCGTTGGTGACGACCATGAGGTCCCCCTATTTGAGATGGACAGCGCGATGCGGCCGCTCTGGACCACGTCCAAGCGGCAGCTACGATGGAGCTTGACGAACACAGCGACGCATGCGGCCACGTAGTACTGCTTCTAGAGGTCGAACTGGCAGTCGCCAAGCTTCTTCTCGTCGTCGATGAGCGACGCCAACGCGAGCGCCTCCTGCTAGTGGTGTTTGTTCGGGGTTTCCAAGTAAGAAACATGGATTCATCTTTAGTGTTGGTTTATGAAAACGACTCACAAGTCAGATCCATGGAAAAATATTACGGAGAATAAATGTCACACATATAAAAAAGAATTTAAGTTGAAAACATTATTCAAACAAAAGAAATTGCATGCACGGCTCTTCTTTAAATACTATTCCCTCCATCCAAAAATATAATTCAGGAATCTCGTTGATAATTATCTACTACTACACATTGTGCAAAGGTAGCAGGTAGGCTTTGAGACAGATGTAGTAGATATTTTTACTGTAACAGATATTGACATAAACACACATGTGGTGTAGTGGTAGCTACGAGCACATTTGCTTGAGAGGTCGCAGGTTCGAATCCCCATTGGGGCCATATTTGTGTTTTTTTAATTTAATTTTAGCTAGGCGTGGAATGCACGTGGGAATGAGAATGAGATTTGCGGGGAGGGAGGAATGAGAAAGACAGTGCGGGGAGGGGGGAATGGGAATGGCAGAATACCGTGGCAGCCTACCCCTTACAGTCTTAATAAGTAGTAGAGATTTGGATTTGCGGGGAGGGAGGAATGAGAAAGACAGTGCGGGGAGGGGGGAATGGGAATGGCAGAATACTGGTAGAACATGGAATGACATGCGGGGAGGGGGAATGGGAATGACAGAATACTGGTAGAACACGGAATGACATGCGGGGAGGGGGATGGGAATGACAGAACACGAAATGGCAGCCTACCCCTTACCGTCTTAATAAGTAGTAGAGATTTCATGAGCCATCCCTCAGCCGCCATTTTCCCAGATATCAGTGAAAAATTTTCCACCTATTAAACTCGCTTCGGCCGAGGGGTCCTTCGTATCGTCGATGGAGAAGGCGGCTTCGGTCTGGGCCAAGGTTTTAACATGTTCACAACCTGCCTTCTCCAAAATGGCTACAACCCCCCTCGCACCAGAGAATGCACAGACGTCCCCACGGTCACTCAAAATCTCCTCAAAAGCTTCGGCTTCATTACTGATCCACTCGATGACGCCCTCAGGGTTGCCTCGAATGAAGTTATTTTTGCTTGAATACGCGCCCACGTTGGCAAAGCTAGTCTCTATCTTTTTTACACATTCCACAGATTTTTCAAAACATCTTTCTTTTGATGCGCGAAGCTCTGCAACTATTTTTTCAAAATAATTTTTCCAGTACTCACTGGCATCTCAGTCAGCTTCGGCAACAGCGCATTTTAATTTGGCCTCAGCCAGTTGTTTTCGAAGGTCTTCAATCTCATTCTTTTGAATTTCAGATTGAGCCTTGAAGTTAGCTTCATCCCCCTTTACTTTATCCACCAATGTAAGTAGAATTTTATATTTTTCTGTAGCTTCATTTCTCAGCTTGATAACCTCTGTTCGAAGGTTATTGAGAGCAATAGTGCAGCTCTCATCTTCAGCATTCTTTTGCGCCCTTAAGGCGTTGCTAAGTATTAAGCCCTACAAGAAAGAATGAATGAATTAACATGAGAGTAAAAGACTCTAATACAGAATCCATAAGCTTCAAAATTCGCAACTTCTGTACCTTCAGACTGTTGTATGCAAGGCTATCCGCAAGATCTTCCTTCGTCATGGCACAAAGGCCAGCTTCGAGCTTCGGAAAACCCATACTTCTGGCCATCTCCCGGCAGACGGATAATTCTTTGTTGTCTGGGAGGCAATACAAAAAAACATCTTCACTTGTACCATTAAACACTAAGGCCCCTTTCGGGTACTTCAATTCTTGGGCATAGTGTTTAGCTTCAAAAATTTCTTCTTTAGAGAATCTTTTTCCTGAAGCATGTCGAATAACATAATCAAGATCTTCGGAAGATGTTTCGGGAATAGGAGCGGCAGCTTTTTCAGGCAAAGTATGTTCTATGGCCTCTAACTCTGTGGCCTTCTCTTCAATGTCCGAGGGTTTTTTCTTAGCAGGCTCTGAAGGCCTGGCTTCAGCGCTAGCCTGGCTCATTGCAGTTTCGGTTTTGGTCAGTTTTGTTTTAACTTCGATTTGCATTTTCGTAGCCTTGGCAATTTTCCCTGGAGTAGAGCTTGAAGCCTTTACCATTTCTAATACATCTAGTACACTCACCATCCTCCTTCTTTTGGGAGTAGCCGCAAGACCTTTTTGTATCTTCGGCGTTGATACTTTTGTCGAAGGGCTGGAAACTTCTAACATTTTTATTCCTTCAGTCTCTGGTCTTTCAGCCTTATCTTTACTAGACTTTGCCTCAGCATGCTTGGCTGAGGGTGCCTTCGGCATGGAAGTCGGTTCTTCAGCCCCCTGCGTAGGAGCAATTGACTCTTTTGGAACAGCAGCTGAAGAAGTCTTCCCACCAAACTCGGGCACCACGGCCGGCACAATATAACGGGGCCGATGGGTGAGGACTTTCAACTTTTTACTCTTCGGCGTAGGCTCGCTTGGAGCAGCCGAAGTAACAACCTTTCTAGAGGTTACACCCTTTCTTTTCTGCCCCCGCGGCGGGTAGCGATAGTCAGGGTACACAAATCCAATAGCATCAAAAACCCTATTCAATCTTTTCTTTTTTCGGCTTCCGAAGGCCGCAGATAGTGCATTATCTTCGGACTTAGAATATGTTCCAAGTAACTCATCGCTAGTATTTTCAACACACTTCAGCCAGTCATCATCTGGTTCAATAAACTGGTCCCCAAACCTGAAGGTGTATTTCAATCGAACCAGGCCGCCTTTGCTAGGGTTAGTGATGCTTTCTTTCGGCATTTCCCAGCTATCTATCAGTGGTCATATCCTATAGGCTATATGTTCTTGAAGTAAGTCTCTTGTCCCAATAAAAGAACAAACTGTGTTGAACGCCCTTCGACATGCTTCGGCTGCCTCATCAACTTCTACCTTCGGCTTTTGGAGGCCGAAGCAGGACCAGACGAGGCGCATAATGATCTCTTTAATGTCTTCTCTCGCCTTCAAATCATTTTTCACATAAAACCACTCTTCCATCCAGGCCCCAGGCCATCTTTTCTGAAACGTTGGCACTGGGTAGCTTGCGCCAGAGCGAGCAACGAAGCTATAGCAACCGAAATTGTTATGATATTGTTCTTTGCCCCAGGGCTTCGTCTCATATGAAAGTTCATGCATACTGCAAAAACATCTTGCACTTAGCTCTAGACCTTGACTTCTCACAGCCCAAACGAAGATCCCCATTCTAATAACTGCTTCGGGGGTGATCTGGTGAAGGAAAATTTGGTATGTCTTTAAAACTTCAACCACAAATCTGCTCAATGGTAACCGAAGTCCAGCTTTGAAGAAGCTTCGGAAGATCACAACTTCGTTTTCTTCGGGAGCAGGAACGGCTCTGTCTGCGTCGACCCTCACAATAGACATATCTCGAAAATACCTTCCTCTCATGTTATCAAGACGACTCTGTTTGATAGTTGATTTCTCGAAGACTGTATGACTTGGTCGCCAGGGCTGATCTTTAGAGTCTTCGCCTCCACTCTCCACATCATAGCTGTCGCTATCATCGGTATCTTCAGACAAGCCTTCTAGTATCTCTTTAGTAATCTTCTCTGTATTTGTTTTTGCTATTGACTCGACAAATCCAGCAGTCTTATCCTCAAGGAGCTTCTCCTCTTCGGTCAGCTTCGTCTCAGCGTCAACCTTTTTGTCCTGAGACATCTTTTCTTTGAAAATAGTGAAAATGCATCCTTAAAACCGAAGCTTAGGGAATCTGAGAAACTAAGCAAGTGTTGGTAAGAAAGAGCTAAGAAATTGAGCAAACAAAGCAAGCAACAAGTAGCGTACCAAATGTGGTCAGGGTGGGTTCTTATTTATACGATCGACGCGCTCCAAATTGGAGGGTCCCACCTGTCATTGACTGTTGCTATTCTAGCAAAGGGAAGGTGTTTTTTCGGACCTTTGGCTTAAGGCCTTCGTCCATGTCGTAGTCTAAATTGTTATCTTAAACAAATTAATACCGCGAGGGGCTACTGATGGGGGCCTTCGTCCTCCGAAGGTCCTCAAAAACATAATTTAACAATGTCTTCCAAGTATGGTATATGGACAGGTATCTTCGGATTTATGATAAAAGCTTACACGATGGGGAGCTTGATCGTGATGAAGGTGGTCGTCGCTCTGAAGCTGTGCGGAAGGGAGCTTCGGCTAAATCGCAAAAAAGGGAACCGACTTAAAAGGGAAAAGGTTGTTCAGTCCTCATAGATTTTTCTATAAGCCAATAGTAAATGTAAAGGGCATAATTTTAACTTCTCGTAGGCTGCATCCTATGCCTATAAATAGATGAATAGTACCCCGTACTGTTCACGTTGACTTGTACTCGCTTGTGCGTCACGCTTGGATTCCTGCCTTCTGTCAAGCCGAAGGTATAAATATAATTCAATACTATTCACATTCATTCATAATGATATGATGAAAGAATATTAATGATGTCATACGATCATTTATGTTATTCCTTATGTTTCATGTGTTTCTTCTTTCATTAATATACATACTATGATGATGAAGGTACGTCCTTCATGACCTTCGTTTGAAGATCATTATATCCTAAGGGAAATAATGCTTCGAAGGACGAAGGGCATTAACCATTAACCTTTTTCTGTGTTGCCTTGTTCTTAATCCATAGCTGTTGGGATCATGCTTCGTCGCCGAAGGTCCTGCAGGAAGAAACACCTTCGGCAAATCTGTTTATACGTGATACCGAAGCTACCGCTCATGAAGCTTCGACACTATAGCGTATCCAAAGACGAAGGATCGAACCGACTTAAAGATGGAATGACTTTTTAGTCCATAAGAGTCTGAGTCATAATTGTGATCTTCTGTAAGGGGCATGATTGTAATTTCTTACAGGTTGCGTCCTGTGCCTATAAATAGGTGAACAGTACTCCTTTACTGTTCACGGAATCCTGTAATTGCTAACGCAGTATTCTGGAATTATTGTTTTCTGCCAAGACGAAGGTATAAATGTACCTAAATATTATGTTTTAATATTTGAGTTCACTTTATAAAATAAATAAATAATGTTATTTATTCTTGGTATTCTGTAATGTTTTGTATTTTATATTTCATTTTGCATTGTTTTATTTTTAATCACGAAGATGCAATCTTCGTGATATATTATTCATAACCTTCATCCGAAGCTCATTAAATCCTTGGGGAAATAATGCTTCAGCGGACGAAGGGCTTTAATATCTAACATTCTATGTTGCCTTGTTCCTAATTAATAGCATTTGAGAACAAGTCCCCAACATTGGCGCCCACCTCCGGTGAACTCACTTCCACTTTTTGACCTGATGGCTTCGTTCAAGAACCAAGCTCGAACAGCTTCGGCTCCGAAGCTGATTCTCCCGATAACAGGTGGTTCATGCTCAGAGTCGGCTAACAAGAAATAGAAGGAGGCACAAAGAAGAGTACAACATGTAGGGGTACAAGGACCCTTCATCAAGTCAAGATGGTCTCACATCCCAATTACCTTCTCTCAAGAGGATCTTCAGCTCAAGGATTACCCACACAATGATGCTATGGTTATCTCTTGTGTGATCAAAGGATTTCTGGTCCACAATGTTTTGGTTGATATAGGCAGTGCAGTGGATATTATATTTGCTAAGGCCTTCAGACAAATGCAAGAGCCCGAAGACAAGATTCATGATGCTACGCACCCTCTTTGTGGCTTCGGAGGAAGACAGATTGTAGCGCTTGGTAAGATTACCATGCCAGTGACCTTTGGGTTCGTCAACAATACAAGGACTGAGCAAGTTGTGTTTGACATTGTCGACATGGAGTATCCCTACAATGCTATCATTGGTTGCGGAACACTCAATGCTTTTGAAGCAATTCTTCATCCAGCATATCTTTGCATGAAGATACCTTCGGATCAGGGACCTATTGCTATTCATGGGAGTCAGGAAGCTACCAGAAAGGCCAAGGGGAATTGGACTGATTCAAAGGCAATCCACAATATAGATGAAGCCGAAGCTTGTGAGCAGTACAAGTACAGAAGGGAGAAGGTTGCTTCGGCCGATCAGCCGAAACCCATGCTTTTATGCGAAGATATCGCAGAGCAGAAGGTGCTGCTGGGATCTCAATTGTCTGAGGAACAAGAGAAAACCCTGATAAGATTCTTGTTCAACAACAAAGATGTCTTTGCATGGTCGGCTAACGATCTCTATGGCGTCAACAGGGATGTTATTGAACACTAGCTCAATGTTGATCCATCCTTCAGACCCAGAAAGCAAAGGCTCCGGAAGATGTCTGATGACAAGGCCGAAGGTGCTCGAAATGAAGTAAAAAGACTCCTCAGCGCCGGAGTCATCAGAGAAGTAAAGTATCCAGAATGGCTGGCTAACACTGTTATGGTAAAAAAGGCCAATGGCAAATGGAGGATGTGTATTGATTTTACTGATCTCAACAAGGCTTGTCCGAAGGATGAGTTTCCATTGCCAAGGATAGATTCCCTAGTTGATGCAGCAGCTTCATCAGAACTTATGAGTCTGTTGGATTGTTATTCAGACTATCATCAAATTTGGATGAAGAAGGAGGATGAGCCAAAAACCAGCTTCATAACCCCTAGCGGAACATATTGTTTCCTTCGGATGCCTGAGGGGCTCAAGAATGCTGGAGGAAGCTTCAGCAGAATGACAGCAAAGGTTCTTCATTCTCAGATAGGCAGAAATGTGCTAACTTATGTCGATGATATCATTGTAAAGAGCACGAAACAAGAAAATCACATTGCTGATCTGCAAGAGACTTTCGCTAATTTTAGACAGGCCGGTCTAAAACTGAATCCAGAAAAGTGTGTTTTCGGAGTAAAGAAGGGGAAATTCCTTGGTTGCCTAGTTTCAACAAAAGGGATTGAGGCTAATCCAAATAAAATTGAAGCTATTCTCCGAATGGAACCACCAAGCACAAAGAAGGGGGCTCAGCGATTGACAGGAAGACTGGCATCCCTCAACAGATTCATATCTAGATCAGCAGAGAGGAATTTACCATTCTTCGAAGTGCTGAAGTCAGTCGAAGTTTTTCAATGGGGACCAGTTCAGTAGAGAGCCTTCGAAGAGCTGAAGCAATATTTGATAGATCTAACGACGTTAACTCCACCAACGCCAGGGGCTCCTCTGTTGTTATATGTGGCAGCCTCGCACTCAGCGGTAAGTGCGGCACTTGTCCAAGAGAATCTTGAAGGGCAAGTCAAAAAGCAAGCCCCAATATACTTTGTATCCGAAGTTCTTAGTTTATCAAAGAAAAATTATACAGAATTGGAGAAGGTGCTATATGCTGTTTTGATGGCTTCCAGGAAGCTTCGGCACTATTTTCAAGCATACAATATAATTGTCCCTTCTTCACAACCATTGAAGGATATTATGAGAAATAGAGAAGCTACTGGAAGGGTTGGAAAATGGGCTGCGGAACTCAACGAGTTTTGCATTGATTATGTGCATAGATCTTCGATTCAGTCTCAAGCGTTAGCAGACTTCATTGCTGACTGGACGCCAGGGGCTCGGGAAGAAGAAGCGAGTAAAGATGCCGAAGCTTGGACAGTATTCTGCAATGGTTCTTGGGGAACCTTCGGGGCAAGAGCAGTCGCTGTGTTGGTCGCACCCTCCAAAGTTAAAACTTGCTACGCAGCAAGACTTGATTTCAGCTGCACAAATAACATTGCTGAGTACGAATCTTTACTTTTGGGTCTTCGGAAGTTAAAGGCAATGGGAATTAGAAGGGCAGTTCTTAAAACTGATTCCCAGGTTATTTCTGGTCATATTGACAAGAGTTGTAAGGCAAGAGACCCGAAGCTGGAGAAATATTTAGACATGGTCCGAAGGATTGAAGCTTCCTTTGAAGGGTTTTCTGTCAAAAATATTCCTCGAGGAGAAAATGAACATGCTGATTTGCTAGCCAAGTCAGCAGCACAGGGGTTGCCTTTACCTTCGGAAGTATTTTTCGAAACAATAAAAGCACCTTCGGTTGAACTCCTTAAAAGAGCAGTCCTCAATATATCTCCTGTTTATAGTGAAGACTGGAGAACTGAAATCATCTCTTACCTTCAGGGTAACTTCCTTTCAGATGACGAAGCTTATAACAAGAGAATAGAGGCAAGAGCTCGACCATATGTAATAATAGGAGGGGAGCTGTACAAGCATGGGGTCTGTTCTCCACTACTCAAATGTTTATCCAGAGCCGAAGGTATAGAATTGATGAAGGAAATACACGCAGGCCTGTGTGGATCTCACATTGGATCTAGGCCTTTGCTAGGAAAAGTTTTTCGTCAAGGATTTTATTGGCCAAAGGCAGCTTCGGATGCAGCAGAATTAGTCCAAAAGTGCGAAGGCTATCAGAAATGTGCAAGAGATCAAAAACAACCTTCGTCCTTAACCCAGTTAATACAATCCACTTGGCCATTGCAAAGGTGGGGCCTTGATTTGTTAGGTCCGCTACAACCAGCACAAGGGAACTTAAGATATGTTGTAGTGGCAGTGGAATATTTTTCTAAATGGATTGAGGCAAAGCCTTTAGCCACAATAACTTCGGTTACTATTCCAAAGTTTTTCTGGCAAAATATTGTCTGTCGATTCTGAGTGCCGAAGGCCATCACTGTGGACAATGGAACGCAGTTTGATTCCGAATCTTTCAGAGAAGTTTGTGAACAAATTGGCACGAGGATCCATTTTGCATCAGTTCGACATCTGGAGTCAAATGGACTTGTTGAAAGGGCTAATGGCATCATAATGACAGGAATAATGAAGTTAATCTTCAATCAGCCCAGGGGAAAGTGGCCAGATGAATTAATCAAAGTGGTGTGGAGCCACAACACAACAATATCAAGATCAACAGGTTTTACACCTTTCAAATTGTTATTTGGTGATGAAGCAATAACTCCAGAAGAAGCAAAAGCAGGATCAATAAGAATAGTAGCTTCGGCAGAAGACAAAGCTGAAACTGATTATTCTGTGGAAAAAGATGCTATAGAAGGGATCAGGCTTCAAGCTGTGGAAAACATCAATAAATACCAAGCCGAAACAATAAAATGGCATGATAGAAAGGTTCGCCTAAAGAATAATGAGCCAGGACATTTGGTGCTTCGAAGAGTAGCCAACCCAGAGACAGTAGGCAAGCTACAGCTGAAGTGGGAAGGACCTTTTCTGGTAGTATCTTCTTCAAGACCCGGTTCCTACAGATTGAAGGATATAGACGGCAACGACATTCCTAGATCATGGAATGCGGATGAGCTTCGGCGATATTATGTTTAGCTTGATGTAATTTTTTCTATTCTTTCTTGTGGCACCCTTTTCTTTTCCAAAGGGGGAGAAAGGTTTTTAATGGGGCCATAGCATGTAATTTTTCTTTTTCTTATTTCAACTCTATAAGAGCAATATCCCCCAAAGATTTAAATGTAAAAGCTGAGAACGCACCATCGAGTGCAAAGGAAAAAGAAAAGAAAACAGGAAGAAGCTCAAAAGTCGTTCCTAAGGGAATGCAGAGCCTACAGCGAAAAATAAACGTTGATTCCGCCGAAGTAAAAGGCGAAGAAGCTCCTAAGAGAGGCTTACAGCGAAAAATAAACGCTGATTCCACCGAAGTAAAAGGCGAAGAAGCTCCTAAGGGAGGCTTACAGCGAAAAGTCAGCGCTGATACACCGAAAAGTAAATGATGAAGCCGAAAAATAAGCGGCAAAAAGATTTGAATCATTCCTAAGGGAATGAAGGCTATGATTATGGCTTCGAATATATATCCGGACATTCATTTGCATGACACATCACATCATGACATTTGCATTCATAAACATTCATTTAGACATACATAGGATCATTATCATCATATCATACAGAAAAGGCAGATGCTCTGGCTATGAGGATAAAGCTTCGAGAAAAATAGAAAGAAGAAATTTTTATGCTTCGTTGTGTACGAAAAGAAGGGAAGGTGTTTTTCGCCTACGGCTCAAAAAGAAAATTTCGTCCACAGCAAAGCAGATTGTACACGGACAAAGGGGAAAAGATATATTACAAGGTACGCACAAATTTACATAAGTTTCTTTACAATCATATTACAAAATTTTCTCTAGAATCTTATGCAGCAAAGTCTTTCGGAACATCTGTTAAGGCTTCAGCTCGTCATTCTTTAGCCTCATCATCCTGTACATATTAAAACGGAATGAGAAAAGAGAGAGTTCAAGGAGAAGGTAAAAGTAACAAGTATAAGTTTCTCACTGGCTTAAGGTGGCTCCGAGCTTCGTCACCAGCCATTTTTCGCCCGCCGTTTATCCAAATCTGGGTCATAAACCTGTTTCCTATGCTTCGAGCTAGGCTGGGGATGTCAATCAAATCTGCTGGCGACAAACTGAAGTTTGGCCTATTAACAATTTTCCCGTGCGTGCAGCCAGCCTTCAGGAAAGCAGTAGCCGTGCCTCGAGAAGCTAACAGGACGCAGAAATCGGCATGCCCAGCGATAACTTCGTCAAGTGCGTCAACTTTGCCCTCAATGTATTCAAAGGTGCTCGGCAAGTTTTTAGCTGAAGGTGTAAACTTATCAGAGCTGGCCCCAATTGAGTAAAACACATCCTTCAGCCGCTGCACACATCGGTTGCTGAAATCTAAACATTTTTCGTGAAGCTCCTTCAATGATTTCTGCAAATTTGAATTCTTCTCAATTTCGGTTTTGAGACTTGTTTCAAGAATCTTCTTTTCTTGCTCAGATTTTTCTGATTTTATGAGTAATTCGCTGTTTAATTTGTCAATTTCGGCTTGAGCTTCAGCCAGTGAACCTTCCATAGAGTGAATGACGAAGTCCTTCTTCTCCAAGGCAGCTTCGTGATCTTTAACTTTATTTTCAAGCTCTTGAATGTCGAAGTCCTTTTTCTTCAAAGCAGCTTCGTAACTTTCGACTTTATTTTCTAGATCTTTGATGCTAGCTTCGTTTTTCTCGTCTTCAAGATCTTGTTGCATTCTCAGCACTCTACTTAATAATATACTCTGGCAAAACAACCTTCGTCAGAAAACATCTTGATTCAAAAAAAACAATAAAAGTTGAGAGTTTTTACCTTGAAATTAGCGTAGAACAGGCTACTGGCGATATGTTATCGCTGGTACCTGCAGAGGTCCGCTTCAATCTTCGGCAGCCCAACATTCTTTGAGAAAGTCCTAACAACTTTGGCCTCGGTTCGATTCTGAAGACATCTTAGTTTCCCTTCATTGACTCCGCCAAACAGCAGAGCCCCTGGTTTGTACCCACAGGATACGGCATATTTTTTTAGCTCTTCTTTTTCAGTTTCTGACAACTCTTGTCCCAGTATATCTTGAAAATTGAAATTTTCCTTTTCCAAAGTATCTTCAGTTTGCTCTTTTCCCTTCTCAATTGTCGTGTCCACAGCGGCCGCAGCAGCTTCTTCCTTAGCCATTTTTAGAAGTATGTTATCAATATCACCAAGTGTGGTTTCTAGATTGGAATCTTCGGCGGTCTTGGTTTTGGCTCCGGTGACTTCGGCTCCGGTGGCTGCTCTGGTGGCTTCGGCTCCGGTGGCTTCGGCTCCGGTGGCTGCGGTTTCGGCAGTGCCAGCGCTTTCAATAAATGGTATTTTTGACGCCGATGTCGGTGGCGGTGTCTGATGAATGACATCGGCCACTTGGATAATTCTCCTTTTTTTGGCTTAGCGGGACTTTCTGTTGCCGAAGGTTCTTTTTCCTTCTGAAAAAACTTTGTCAGTTCTGGCGCCAACGGACTTAGCTTGATAGGCAAAGGTTCAGTCATTACCTTTAGAATCTCTTCCACTTTGGCAGCAGAAGGTGTCGCAGGAGCTTCCTCCTCTTGGCCCGATGTCTTTGGTTTTGGGGATGCAGCTTTTCTTTTCTTTGGAGCAGCTATCTTCGGCTCAGGGCTCAGTTTTCTTTTCTCAGAAATTTCTTTGTCCTTTTTAACCAATTTACTACCTTCTTTGTCAAGAGCACTGTCAACTCTTTTTCTTTTCTGCCCTTCAGCAACTTTGCCCAACTGCTCATAGTTAGGATAATCAAAATTCAAGACATCCATCACCCGATTCATTCTTCGCTTCGGACGAGTGCCGAAAGCCGCAGTCATTAATTGATCTTCTTTTTTAGAATAGTTGCCGAGGATCTCGTTACACATAACCTCAATTGTATCCAACCACTCTTGGCAAGGTGTTTTAAAATGTTTTTTAAACTTGAAATGATAAGGTAGTCGAACAAGCTCTTTCTTCTTCTTCTCTCCTTTCAGCTTCGGCATGTCCCATTCCTTCAAAGTTGGAAATACTCTGAATGCTAAGAATTCTTGGACTAGATCCCTGGTGCCAATGTGCTCTGCAACAACCCGAAATTCGCCCAGTGCAATCTGGCATGGGCTATCTGGATTCATGGTGCATTGAGGCCTAGTTTCTCCGAAGGTTAACCTTAAAGGGCTCTGAACCAGCTTTTCCTTCTTTTCATCCACTTTGACATAAAACCATTCACTCTTCCAGCCAGCTGGTCATTTTGTACGATAACTGATAACTGGATACTTGGCATCTTTCTGATTTGCAAAATTGTAGCAGCCGAAATTATCATGCAACCCGTCTTCTCTAGCTTTTGTCTGGTAATGAAGCTCGTGTGCCCGGCAAAAACCCTCGGCAAGTGGCTCTGCCTCCTGGCATCGGAGTGCCCAGATGTAAACACTAAGCCTAACAATGGCGTTAGGAGTTAACTGATGAAGGTGAATCCCAAATCTCTCTAAAACATCTGCAATTATCCCATGTAGGGGAAATCTTAACCCCGCTTTGAAGAAGCTCTTAAAAACTACTACCTCATCTTTTTTAGGCTTCGGGGTAATCTCTTCTCCCCCGAAGCGAATCAGCTCCTTTTTGTCTTCACTGAAATAGCCTAACTTCAGTAACTTAGCCATGTCACCCTCAGTAATAGTAGACTTCCCAAACTCTAGGTGGCTGGGTTTAGACGGCATCGCACCGTAATAATCCTCAGATTCATTTTCTTCAACGTCAGCTTATTTTGCTTCGGCAGCAGATATATCCTCTGATGTTGCCAGCCCAGACCGCCTCATTGCTTCAGAAATAGGAACAGTTTCAGTGGCTTCGGCCTCATCTCCCTCACGCTCAATCCTGGTAGTGGAGCACAATCTAGCCATTTGATTATGAATTCCTAAAGTTTTTTGAAATTAATAACCTTTTTTCCGAAGCTCTTTTCGTGACGAAGCAGAATCCGGAGTGGTGCTTCGTTTGAGTGCAAGGGTCAAGCTTTGGCTATGGTGAAATTTTTTGCAGCAAAACAGTGCAATTGCAATGAATGTTGTGGTAACTTTACACCTACTTGTCTGTTTATATAGTGCTGCAGGTAAAAAGGTGAATCGTCAAGTCTCCTACACCGGACGAATAGTCGCCCGTACCCACTGAACGGTGGGCCACAAAACCCGAGAAGGTAAATATGCATGGTGGGACTACTCCACGCTCGGAAGTTGTATCGTTTCTCGGCAACGAGCTCAGGGAAGGTGTTTTTCGGACCTTCGGCTACCCGAAGCCTAAGAGACTTTTTCACGGTTCAATCTCGTTACGAAAAACGATCTAGCGCCGCGAAGGGGCTACTGTTGGGATCATGCTTCGTCGCCGAAGGTCCTGCAGGAAGAAACTGAGAGCACCTAGAGGGGGGTGAATAGGTGATCCTGTAAAACTTGAAACTTAGTGCCACAAAAACTTAATTAGGGGTTAGCACAATTAAGCCAAGTGGCTAGAGAGGAGTTCTTGCAAAACACAACAACCACAAGAAGATCAACACAAATAGACTCAGTGGTTTATCCCGTGGTTCGGCCAAGTACAAAACTTGCCTACTTCCACGTTGTGGCGTCCCAACGGACGAGGGTTGCAATCAACCCCTCTCAAGCGGTCCAAAGACCCACTTGAATACCATGGTGTTTTGCTTTGTTTACTATATCCCGCTCGCGAGGAATCTCCACAACTTGGAGCCTCTCGCCCTTACACTTTGATGTTCACAAAGAAGCACGGAGTAAGGGAGGGATGAGCAACTCACACAAGACACAAAAATCACAGCAAATACGCACACACAAGACCCAGACTTGAGCTCAAAAGAATATCACGAGGTTCTCACTAGAACGGAGCTCAAATCACTAAGAATGTTGAACAAGTGCGCAAGAATGAAGTGTGAGTGATCAACAATGCTCAAAGGATGCTTTGTATTGTCCTCCATGCGCCTAGGGGTTCCTTTTATAGCCCCAAGGCAGCTAGGAGCCGTTGAGAGCATTCCAGGAAGGCAATTCTTGCCTTCTATCGCCTGGCGCACCGGACAGTCCGATGCACCACCGGACAGTCCGGTGCGGATTTCTTTCCTTATTTGGCAAAGCCGACCGTTGCAGATTCAGAGCCGTTGGCGCACCGGACACTGTCCGGTGCACACCTTGTGACCGTTGGGTCGGCCACGCGTCACGCGCGGAATCCTCGACCGACCGTTGGCCCGGCTGACTGTTGGCTCACCGGACAGTCCGGTGCCTCACCAGACAGTCCGGTGAATTATAGCCATACGCCGTTAATCACTTCCCGAGAGCGACGATTTCGCCTGTGAATGGCTCACCGGACTGTCCGGTGGTGCACCGGACAGTCCGGTGATTTATAGTCGTACGCTGTTGATCACTTCCCGAGAGCAGCCATTTGACAGTCGCCAGCCTGGCGCACCGGACACTGTCCGGTGCACCCAGACCGAGCTGTCTTTAGCTGAACAAAGTCATCTCTTTTCCAATTTGATTTCTCCTGTTTCCAGCACTTAGACACAATACATTAGTTCTTAAAACAATGTACCAAGTCTAGAAACATACCTTTAGACTTGATTTGCACTTCGTCCATCACTTTGCATAGATTACCATAAGTCCACTTGTGTTGGCACTCAATCACCAAAATACTTAGAAATGGCCCAAGGGCACATTTCCCTTTCAATCTCCACCTTTTTGGTGATTTATGCCAACACAACAAAAAGCAACTAAAGGAAGTGCAACATCAATACAATTGAGAACTCAATATTGTTTTGATTCAAATTTGGCATATATGGATCATTCTTTGCCACCACTTGGTTTTGTTTTTGCAAATCAACCTCAACTTTCTAAGTCAAACACACTTGTTGAGACATAAAGAGAGTTGCTCCAAGAGAAATTGATCAAAGATTTCAAAAACTCCCCCTTTTCCCATAATCGACTATTTTCCCCAAAGAGGCCAACTTTTGACAAAAGAGACAACAAGTTCTACTATTTTCAAAATTCTCAAGTGGTAGCTGATCCATTTATTGCTTTTGGCCTTATTTTCTCCCCCTATGGCATCAAGCACCAAAAAGGGATCAAGTTTGGCCCTAAAACCCCATTACCTCACCAAAATCTTCAAATAAGAGTATCAAGGCAATAAGAGCATGAAGATGAACTTGGAATAAGTTACCCTCTTATCGGAGTGCAGTGGAAGTCTTGCATGGTCCAAGTCCACCTTTTCCCTTTCAATCCACCTTTGAGACTAAATCAAGCAAACTCAAACACACGGTTAGTCTCAAATGGTCAAGTTGTAGCACATCTCCCCCTAAATATGTGCATCACTTGCAAAAGGACTTGCGAGGTCCGGGGAGTGTTTGTACAACTTGAGCACCATAAGTAAACAACAAAATGCATAAGGAACATGATCAAAGGCATAAACACATGTATGCTATAAGTCGATCCAAGTTCCGCGAATCTAAGACATTTAGCTCACTACGCAGCCTGCAAAAGGTCTTCTTATCTAAAGGCTTGGTAAAGATATCGGCTAGCTAGTTCTTGGTGCTAATATAAAACACTTTGATATCTCCCTTTTGCTAGTGGTCTCTCAGAAAGTGATGCCGGATGTCAATGTGCTTTGTGCGGCTGTGCTCAACAGGATTGTCCGCTATGCGGATAGCACTCTCATTATCACATAGGAGTGGGACTTTGCTCAGACACATAGGAGTGGGACTTTGCTCAGATTGTAGCCAAAGTCCCGGAGGGTTTGCCTCATCCAAAGTAGTTGCGCGCAACACTGTCCTGCGGCAACGTACTCGGCCTCAGCGGTGGATAGGGCAACGGAGGTTTGTTTCTTAGAACTCCTTGACACCAGGGACCTTCCTAAGAATTGGCACGTCCCTGATGTACTCTTCCTATCGACCTTACATCCAGCATAATCGGAGTCTGAATATCCAATTAAGTCAAAGGTAGACCCCTTTGGATACCAGATCCCGAAGCAAGGCGTAGCGACTAAATATCTAAGAATTCGCTTCACAGCCACTAAGTGACACTCCCTTGGATCGGATTGAAATCTAGCACACATGCATACACTAAGCATAATATCTGGTCTACTAGCGCATAAATAAAGCAAAGAACCTATCATGGATCGGTATGCTTTTTGATCAACGGACTTACCTCCTTTGTTGAGGTCGACGTGTCCGTCAGTTCCCATCGGAGTCTTTGCGGGCTTGGCGTCCTTCATCCCAAACCGCTTTAGCAAGTCTTGCGTGTACTTCGTTTGGGAGATGAAGGTGTCGTCCTTGAGTTGCTTCACTTGGAACCCAAGGAAGTAGTTCAACTCGCCCATCATCGACATCTCGAATTTCTACGTCATCACCCTGCTAAACTCTTCACAAGACTTTTGATTAGTAGAACCAAATATTATGTCATCGACATAAATTTGGCACACAAATAAGTCACCATCACAAGTCTTAGTAAATAAAGCTGGATCGGCTTTCCCAACCTTGAACGCATTAGAAATTAAAAAGTCTCTAAGGCATTCATACCATGCTCTTGGGGCTTGCTTAAGTCCATAGAGCGCCTTAGAGAGCTTACATACGTAATCGGGGTACCGTTCGTCCTCGAAGCCAGGGGTTGCTCCACGTACACCTCCTCCTTGATTGGCCCATTGAGGAAAGCGCTCTTCACATCCATTTGGAACAACCTGAAAGAATGGTGAGCGGCATATGCTAGCAATATACGAATAGACTCTAGCCTAGCCACAGGAGCAAAAGTCTCCTCAAAGTCCAAACCTGCGACTTGGGCATAACCTTTTGCCACAAGTCGAGCCTTGTTCCTTGTCACCACCCCGTGCTCGTCTTGTTTGTTGCGGAACACCCACTTGGTTCCCACAACATTTTGCTTGGGACGAGGCACCAATGTCCAAACTTCATTTCTCTTGAAATTATTGAGCTCCTCTTGCATGGCCAACACCCAGTCCGGATCTAGCAAGGCCTCTTCTACCCTGAAAGGCTCAATAGAAGAGACAAAGGAGTAATGCTCACAAAAATTAACTAATCTAGAATGAGAAGTTACTCCCTTGCTAATGTCACCCAAAATTTGGTCGACGGGATGATTCCTTTGAATCGTCGCACGAACTTGGGTTGGAGGTGCCGGTTGTGCTTCTTCCTCCATCACATGATCATCTTGTGCTCCCCCTTGATCACATGCCTCTTCTTGATGAACCTGTTCATCGTCTTGAGTTGGGGGATGCACCATTGTTGAGGAAGAAGGTTGATCTTGCTCCTTTTGTTCCTGTGGCCGCACATCTCCAATCGCCATGGTGCGTATTGCGGCCGTTGGAACGTCTTCTTCATCTACATCATCAAGATCAACAACTTGCTCTCTTGGAGAGCCATTAGTCTCATCAAATACAACGTCACTAGAGACTTCAACCAAACCCGATGATTTGTTGAAGACTCTATACGCCTTTGTATTTGATTCATAACCTAACAAAAACCCTTCTACAGCTTTGGGAGCAAACTTAGAATTTCTACCTTTCTTTACTAGAATATAACATTTGCTCCCAAATACACGAAAGTAAGACACATTGGGTTTGTTACCGGTTAGAAGCTCATATGAAGTCTTCTTGAGGAGGCGGTGAAGGTAGACCCGGTTGATGGCGTGGCAAGCCGTGTTCACGGCTTCCGACCAAAACTGCTCGGGGGTCTTGAACTCTCCAAGCACCGTCCTCGCCATATCTATGAGCGTCCTGTTCTTCCTCTCTACCACACCATTTTGCTGTGGTGTGTAGGGAGCGGAGAACTCGTGCTTGATCCCTTCCTCCTCAAGGTACTCCTCCACTTGAAGGTTCTTGAACTCGGACCTGTTGTCGCTCCTTATTTTCTTCACCTTGAGCTCAAACTCATTTTGAGCTCTCCTTAGGAAGCGCTTGAGGGTCCCTTGGGTTTCAGATTTATCCTGCAAAAAGAATACCCAAGTGAAGCGGGAAAAATCATCAACAATTACTAAACCATACTTACTTCCCCCGATGCTTAGGTAGGCGACGGGTCCGAAGAGGTCCATATGCAGCAGCTCCAGGGGTCTTGATGTAGTCATCACGTTCTTGATGCGATGAGCACTTCCCACTTGTTTACCTGCTTGACAAGCTGCACAAGGTCTATCTTTTTCGAAAGTTACATTAGTTAGACCTATCACGTGTTCTCCCTTTAGAAGCTTGTGAAGGTTCTTCATCCCCACATGAGCTAAACGGCGATGCCACAGCCAGCCCATGCTAGTCTTAGCAATTAAGCATGCATCTAGACCGGCCTCCTCTTTTGCAAAATCAACTAAATAGAGTTTGCCATCTAATACACCCTTAAAAGCTAATGAACCATCACTTCTTCTAAAGACAGACACATCTACATTTGTGAATAAACAGTTATATCCCATATTACAAAGCTGACTCACAGACAACAAGTTATATCCAAGCGACTCAACTAAAAACACATTGGAAATGGAGTGCTCGGATGAAATAGCTATTTTTCCTAACCCTTTCACCTTGCCTTGATTCCCGTCACCGAATATGATTGAGTCTTGGGAATCTATGTTCTTGACGTAGGAGGTGAACATCTTCTTCTCCCCCGTCATGTGGTTTGTGCATCCGCTGTCGATAATCCAGCTTGATCCCCCGGATGCATAAACTTGCAAGGCAAATTTAGGCTTGGGTCTTAGGTACCCAACTCTTGTTGGGTCCTACAAGGTTAGTGACAATATCCTTAGGGACCCAAATGCAAGGTTTATCTCCCTTGCATTTTGCCCCTAATTTCCTAGCAATCACCTTTCTATCTTTTCTACAAATTGCAAAGGAAGCATTGCAAGCATGATAAATTGTAGAAGGTTCATTAATCTTCCTAGGAACATGAGCAACATTTCTCCTAGGCATATGATGAATGACATTTCTCCTAGACATATCTCTACCATGCATATAGGAAGAACTTGAAGCAAACATTGCATTTGACTCATAAGCATTACAACTCCTATCATGATGAATATTTCTAGAAAATTTCCTATAAATAAATGCATGATTCTTTTGAGCACTATTAGCCATAGGGACCTTCCCTTTCTCCTTGGTGGAGATGGAAGCCTTATGGCTTGTTAAGTTCTTGACTTCCCTCTTGAAGCCAAGACCATCCTTAATTGAGGGGTGTCTACCAATCGTGTAGGCATCCCTTGCAAATTTTATTTTATCAAATTCACTCTTGCTAGTCTTAAGTTGGGCATTAAGACTAGCCACTTCATCATTCAATTTAGAAATTGAAACTAGGTGTTCACTACAAGCATCAACATCAAAATCTTTACACCTATTGCAAATTGTAACATGTTCTACACAAGATGTTGATTTATTAGCTATTTCTAACTTAGCATTCAAATCATCATTTATGCTCTTTAAGCTAGCAATAGAGTCATGGCATGTAGACAATTCACAAGAGAGTATTTCATTCCTTTTAATTTCTAAAGCAAGGGATTTTTGTGCCTCTACAAACTTATAATGTTCTTCATACAAAAGATCATCTTGCTTTTCTAATAACCTATTCTTATCATTCAAGGCATCAATTAATTCATTAATCTTATCAACCTTAGTTCTATCTAGGCCCTTGAATAAACATGAATAGTCTATTTCATCATCGCTAGATTCTTCATCACTTGAGGAAGCGTAAGTACTAGTATTACGAGTGCTTACCTTCTTTTCCCTTGCCATGAGGCAAGTGTGATGCTCGTTGGGGAAGAGGGACGACTTGTTGAAGGCGGTGGCGGCGAGTCCTTCGTTGTCGGAGTCGGACGACGAACAATCCGAGTCCCACTCCTTGCCAAGGTGTGCCTCACCCTTAGCCTTCTTGTAAGTCTTCTTCTTTTCCCTCTTGTTCCCTTGTTCCTGGTCACTATCATTATTGGGACAATTAGCGATAAAATAACCAATCTTACCACATTTGAAGCATGAGCGCTTCCCCTTCGTCTTGGTCTTGTTGGGATGCCCCTTGCGACCCTTTAGCGCCATCTTGAAACGCTTGATGATGAGGGCCATTTCTTCATCATTAAGCCCGGCCGCCTCAATTTGCGCCACCTTGCTAGGTAGCACCTCCTTGCTCCTTGTTGCTTTGAGAGCAATGGTTTGAGGCTCTTGGATTGGGCCATTCAACGCATCATCAACGTATCTAGCCTCCTTGATCATCATCCGCCCGCTTACGAACTTTCCAAGTATCTCCTCGGGCGTCATCTTGGTGTACCTAGGATTCTCACGAATATTGTTCACAAGATGTGGATCAAGGATGGTAAAAGACCATAGCATTAGGCGGACGACGTCGTGGTCCGTCCATCACGTGCTTCCATAGCTCCTTATTTTGTTGACAAGGGTCTTGAGTCGGTTGTACGTTTGGGTTGGCTCCTCGCCCCTAATCATTGTGAATCTCCCAAGTTCGCCCTCCACCAACTCCATCTTGGTGAGCATGGTGACGTCGTTCCCCTCATGTGAGATCTTGAGGGTGTCCCAAATCTGCTTGGCGTTATCCAAGCCACTCACCTTATGGTATTTGTCCCTGCACAATGAAGCTAGAAGAACAGTAGTAGCTTGTGCATTTTTGTGGATTTGCTCATTAATGAACATGGGACTATCAGTACTATCAAATTTCATTCCACTCTCTACTATCTCCCATATGCTTGGATGGAGAGAGAACAAGTGACTACGCATTTTGTGACTCCAAAATCCGTAGTCCTCCCCATCAAAGTGTGGAGGTTTGCCAAGAGGAATGGAAAGCAAATGTGCATTTGAACTATGCGGAATACGAGAATAATCGAAAGAGAAGTTTGAATTAACCGTCTTCCTTTTCTCGTAGTCATTGTCGTCGTCCTTTTGGGAAGAAGAGGACTCGTCGCTGTCGTCGTAGTAGACGATCTCCTTGATGCGCCTCGTCTTCTTCTTCTTCCCATCTTTTCGTTTGTGGCCCGAGCCCGAGTCGGTAGGCTTGTCATCTTTCGGCTCGTTGATGAAGGACTCCTTCTCCTTATCATTGATCACAATCCCCTTGCCCTTAGGATCCATCTCTTCGGGCGATTAGTCCCTTTCTTGAAGAGAATGGCTCCGATACCAATTGAGAGCACCTAGAGGGGGGTGAATAGGTGATCCTATAAAACTTGAAACTTAGTGCCACAAAAACTTAATTAGGGGTTAGCACAATTAAGCCAAGTGGCTAGAGAGGAGTTCTTGCAAAACACAACAACCACAAGAAGATCAACACAGATAGACTCAGTGGTTTATCCCATGGTTCGGCCAAGTACAAAACTTGCCTACTTCCACGTTGTGGCGTCCCAATGGACGAGGGTTGCAATCAACCCCTCTCAAGCAGGTCCAAAGACCCACTTGAATACCACGGTGTTTTGCTTTGTTTACTATATCCCGCTCGCGAGGAATCTCCACAACTTGGAGCCTCTCGCCCTTACAATTTGATGTTCACAAAGAAGCACGGAGTAAGGGAGGGATGAGCAACTCACACAAGACACAAAAATCACAGCAAATACACACACACAAGACCCAGACTTGAGCTCAAAAGAATATCACGAGGTTCTCACTAGAACATAGCTCAAATCACTAAGAATGTCGAACAAGTGCGCAAGAATGAAGTGTGAGTGATCAACAATGCTCAAAGGATGCTTCGTATTGTCCTCCATGCGCCTAGGGGTCCCTTTTATAGCCCCAAGGTAGCTAGGAGCCGTTGAGAGCATTCCAGGAAGGCAATTCTTGCCTTCTGTCGCCTGGTGCACCGGACAGTCCGGTGCGGATTTCTTTCCTTATTTGGTGAAGCCGACCGTTGCAGATTCAGAGCCGTTGGCGCACCGGACACTGTCCGGTGCACACTGGACAGTCTGGTGCCCCCTTGTGACCGTTGGCTCGGCCACGCATCACGCGCGGAATCCTCGGCCGATCGTTGGCCCGGCTGACTGTTGGCTCACCGGACAGTCCGGTGCCTCACCGGACAGTCCGGTGAATTATAGCCGTACGTCGTTAATCACTTCCCAAGAGCGACGACTTCGCCTGTGAATGGCTCACCGGACAGTCCGGTGCACCACCGGACAGTCCGGTGATTTATAGCCGTACGCCGTTGATCGCTTCCCGAGAGCAGTCATTTGACAGTCGCCAGCCTGGCGCACCGGACACTGTCCGGTGCACCACCGGACTGTCCGGTGCACCCAGACCGAGCTGTCTTTGGCTGAACAAAGCCATCTCTTTTCCAATTTGATTTCTCCTGTTTCCAGCACTTAGACACAATACATTAGTTCTTAAAACAATGTACCAAGTCTAGAAACATACCTTTAGACTTGATTTGCACTTTGTCCATCACTTTGCATAGATTACCATAAGTCCACTTGTGTTGGCACTCAATCACCAAAATACTTAGAAATGGCCCAAGGGCACATTTCCCTTTCAGAAACACCTTCGGCAAATCTGTTTATACGTGATACCGAAGCTACCGCTCATGAAGCTTCGACACTATAGCGTATCCAAAGACGAAGGATCGAACCGACTTAAAGATGGAATGACTTTTTAGTCCATAAGAGTCTAAGTCAAAATTGTGATCTTCTGTAAGGGGCATGATTGTAATTTCTTACAGGCTGCGTCCTGTGCCTATAAATAGGTGAACAGTACTCCTTTACTGTTCACGGAATCCTGTAATTGCTAACGCAGTATTCTGGAATTATTGTTTTCTGCCAAGACGAAGGTATAAATGTACCTAAATATTATGTTTTAATATTTGAGTTCACTTTATAAAATAAATAAATAATGTTATTTATTCTTGGTATTCTGTAACGTTTTGTATTTTATATTTCATTTCGCATTGTTTTATTTTTAATCACGAAGATGCAATCTTCGTGATATATTATTCATAACCTTCGTCCGAAGCTCATTAAATCCTTGGGGAAATAATGCTTCAGCGGACGAAGGGCTTTAATATCTAACATTCTATGTTGCCTTGTTCCTAATTTATAGCATTTGAGAACAAGTCCCCAACAATAGCATTTGAGAACAAGTTCCCAACAGTCGTCTTTCTTTCCTAATTTTCTGTACACTGAGTAAGACATTAAATTTACGGTCACCCCTCCATCTACCAACATCTTAGCAATCGGTATTCCATCAATATGACCGCGCACGAAGAGCGGTTTTAAATGATTTACCGATTCTTTTAGTTTAGTGAAGGCGACCTCTTTAGGACCAAAATCGAATTGAGCAATGACAGGTTCATCATCACCAATAATAGTACAATCAGCGGAAAACAAAATAACATTTACGTCCATACCTGAGTGTTCTGGCGTAGCTTCGTAGTCGACCAAGTCTTCTATCAGCAGGTCGGCTTCCTCCATATGTGTTGGCACGTCGTTGGAGGTGTTCTGGCGCAGGACGGATGGTCCGGACTCGAGGTTTGGATGGTCCGCGCCATCCGCAGACGGTCCGGTTTTAATGGCTGGACTGTCCGCAATACCTGCAGGGAGTTACGAACCTGCTGTCTTGTCCTCCGTGGTCGTTTGATTTATTTCAACTACCTTTGGCCTCCACCTCTTTTGTGATGGTGGGTACTGTAGATGTGTAGCATTAAATATTTTTTCTGCTTCTTTTTCTTGGCTCTCCTTTGCTCTTAGGCGCTGCAATTTTCGCTTTTGCGATCGTGTCAATCCCGATGGACACCATTAAGGGCATGGAGTATTTTGGGTCGGCTGTTTTGCTAGCAGTCGTATCATCTTTTTTTCTTGTATTGGCTGATTCATAAAAAATCATCGACCCTTCATTATTTATTTTTATGACGACATCTGTTGTACCTATTTTGATGGCGTCCCCTTCTGTCATCCTCTTGGAGGCTGTAGATATATGCCCCCTGCTAAATTGGTCGGCTTTTGCGGTCGAGTGATCCGGCAATCTTACTGGGCCTATGCCTGGTGACCGGATTGAGGGGCACTCAATCGGTCTTGTGCGGGAGGTGCCAACCTGTCAAAAACGGATGATTGGGGTGCCTCCTAAGCGGGGAATTGTGGTATCTCAAATGGATATGGTGGCATACCTGTAAGGAAAATGGATCCCAGGCCATTTGCCTAAATAAGTTTTGGTGTTTGATGATCAACAAAACCTATGGAATAATGTGTTTGCTAGTGTTTGTGTTTGTAGTTCAAAGGATGCTAAAGTTACTTAGACCAAGACATTGAGGAAAGCAACACCTCAAAAGAAGACTATGAAGATCAAGTGAAGTCCAAGAAAAAAGGAAGTGTTGCCAGCGGACTATCTGGTCTGGAGCACCGGACTGTCCGGTGGCATGCCACACGCCGGATTGTCTAGTGCACCAGGAATAGTAACCCTAATGGCTAGTTCCAAGTGGCACTATGGAGAGAAGACCATCGGACTGTCCGGTGTGACATCCAGAGTGTCCGGTGGGAAAAGCCTACGCGCCAACGGTCACCTGCGGTGTCAGCCCAACGGTTAGGCGCACCAGACTGTCCGGTGACCCCACTGGACGGTCCGGTGTGCCACAGAAAGCAGCAGGTTTTCTCTAACGGCTAGTTTTGTGTTGGGGGCTATAAATACACCCCCAACCGGCCATTCAAAGGTGTGGGAGCCCAAGCAATATACCAAGGCATAGTATAGACATTTCTAAGTGCTCATACACCAAAGTGCTTAATAGAATCACTCGATGATTAGCGTAGGTGCTTTGCGAAGTGCTTAGGTTAGTTAGATCGCTTTAGCGCTTGCTCTAGGTGAAGCCTAGTTAGTTGATTGAGTTTTGTAAAACCATACAATCCCTCGGCTCTTGCGCGAACTGTTGTAATTGTACTGAGTGGGCGAGAGTCTTGCGAGACCGTGACAACCGCGTTTGTGCCATGGCCGCCACTGTGTGCCAGAGGGAACGAGGCCTGCGGCGTTTCGGTCGGAAGCTCGATAGTGGAGACGGTGGGGAGCGTTCGAGAGGAGCCGAAAGCGGAGCACCACTTGCGCGTGAAGAAGGCTCGCGACTCTCTATGGAGCTACTCGACCGAGGTGCTTGGCCCTCACGTGGGCTTCCCTTTGCGTAGGGGCACCAACGAGGATTAGTCAGGACCTTGCGTGGTTCCGGATACCTCGGTAAAAATACCAGCGTCATCCACGAGAGTTTGCATCTCTATCTCGCTCTTTAGCTTCCGCATTTATATGAAGCATTTAAGTTTCAATCTTGTCTTTGTACTTATATTGTGGTAGATTGAAACTTATCCATTGCGGTAGAGATAGCAAACACTTAGACAAAACCTAGTTTGCACATTCTAGTTTGATCAATTGCATAGGTTTTGCTCTAGCGATTTATCTGTGGCCTAGTTTAGAGAAAGTTTTAGAAGTCCTAATTCACCCCCCTCTTAGGCGTCACCTGTTTCTTTCAATTGGTATCAGAGCCATGTTTGGCTCATTTGAAACACTTTAGCTTCACCGCTAAAAGAGCCGACGCTTTTTAGACGAATGGATGGATACCCATAGGCCACCACACTTCGACAGCACTAACTTCCCATATTACAGTGCTAAAATGGCTTGTTACCTAGAGGAGGTTGATCTAGGTGTTTGGAGAGTCACTCATGATGGGATGAAACCACCCAAAAATCCCAAGAAACCCACCACAAGTGAGGAAAAAGAAATTCATTTAAATGCTAGAGCCAAAAATTTCTTGTATGAATCTCTTAGCATGGATATTTTTAATCAAGTTTTTACATTAAAAACTGCTAATGAGATTTGGCGAAAATTGCATGAGCTCCATGACGGCACATCCAATGTCCGTGAGCAAAAACATTGCCTAGTCTTAAATGAGTATAATTCCTTGGCTATGAAAGATAATGAGCTTGTTAGAGATATGTATTCTCGTTTGAATATAATCATAAATGAGCTCAATTCAATTGGCATTAATAAGTTAGGTGATGCAGACATTGTGAGGAAGATTATCTCCCTGCTACCACAACAAAGATATGGGAGCATCATTACCATTCTTCACAAAATAGAGGACTTAAGTACAATGACCCCGACCATGGTGATTGGGAAAATCATGGCCTTTGAGATGTCGCGAAAGATGTGTCGGGGAGACGAGCCAACTTTCTTAAGGCCATATGCTTTTGCATGTGATGAAAGCAAGGGTAAAAAGAAGGCTTCCACTCTAAGTTCCTCAAGTGAAGAAGAGGAGGAAGAAGAAAGTGATGATGAAGAAGATAATCAACCATCAACATCATCCTCCAAGGACGAAGAAACAATCCGACGTGTTGGAAAGGTAATGGGGATGATTTGCAAGATTAATCTAATGGGTGTACCCCTACAGGTAGAGGATCTTCTCTTTAACATTGGCAGGAAAAAGCAAAGAAAGAGAGGATGCTTCACATGTGGGGAGAAGGGCCACTTCAGAGACAACTGTCCAACTATGGTCGAACCCAAAAAGGAGAGGAGCAAAGGCAAGGCGCTAACAAGTGTCAAAACTTGGGACGATTCTTCAAGCAAAGATGAACCTCCAAGGACACGTAGCCACCGATCCTCATCGTGCTCATCACGGTCATCATGCAAGTGCATTATGGCAAGAGGTAAAATGAGTATTCAATCCTCTAGTGATGAAAGTAGTAGTGATGATGAAGGTGGGGGAAAGCCCTCCACAGATAAGCTTGCGGAAGCCGTTAAATTTTTTCAGGATGTCTGCACAAAACAAAAAGCTCAAATTAATACTTTGAAAAATAAGTTGATTAGCTCTCAAAATTATTATAAAGGTTTGCTAGAAAAATTTGAAGCTTTTGCAAATCTGAATTGTGAGCTATCAACTAAAATTGAGCAAATAGAGTCTAGTGCTACATCCACAGCTACCGATGATGGCCTCATTAAAAAATGAAAAACTTAAGGCTAAGTTAGCTAGCTCCCAAGAAGCTATTAAAAATTTGCTAGGGAAAATGGAAATTCTTAGCATACACAATAATGAGCTAACTACTAAGCTATAAAACATTGGTAGCACCCCAAAAGTATCTTTGGTTGAAATACTTGAAATTATTAAGAAAGATGCTTCTACTTCCTGCTTTGATTTAATTGATGATTCTAACCCATGCAATCAAGTTCTTGTTAAGAATGTTATTATAGAAACTTGTTCAGACGAGATTGCAATAAAAAATGAGCAATTAAAGCAAGAAGTGGCTTGCCTTAAAAAAGCCTTGTATGACAAGAAAGGCAAAGCCAAACAAATCCAACCTCCACAGGATAACACCACTGCGGGAGTGAACAATCCTGTGGAGGGCGAAACTGTGATTTGTAGGCTATGTCATAAAGAAGGCCATAAGTCATTCGAATGCAAGGCGAAGATCGGGGATAAGCAAAAGCTCAAGCAAAAGCCAACAAGCAAAATCTCTAACACCTACATCAAAAAGGTGGATAAAAAGGCTGCTACATCATATTTGATCAAGAAGAAAAAGAATGAAAAGGTGATAGCAATCAAGGCCAACAAGCAAGCCAATAAAGGGAAAGGGGCCAAACGCATCTGGGTGCCAAAGGAAATAATTTCAACCATGAAAAGCACCAAGAAGGTTTGGATCCCGAAAGGGAAGTGAGGAGTCCGAAGAAAGACGGGAAATTTGGAGACTTGGCAACGTTGGGATGTATATCATGGGATACATCATATTGGATCAAGTTTATTGCCAAGTGGGTTTATGAATATTTTGGACCCAAATTTCCCCACCCATGACTAAGGTAACTAGATTTATTGTATTCCTTATTTTTAGATATGCGTATCTATTTTCTTGTATCTAGTTTTACCTTTCATGACTAGTATTTCTTTTGGTACTTACTTTAGATTAACAATTCATGCATACTAGGTAAATCACATGGTAGGATTGCTCGTTCTCAATTCATATTCTTGAGCAAACCTACATGGTTTAAAATGTTTAATTAAGCATGGCACATAGCTTATTTAACATCCCTAAGTAAATGACACTAATGCTTCAAAATCTTATATCCTACAATTGGAATCATTTAACTTATATGTGCCAAAGCTCGGATTATGGATAATCTGCCCCTCTTGATATCAAATCAAAGTGCAAATCTCCTACAAGTATTCAAAACTTGTATGCACACTTTCAGGTGGAGATTACTCTATAATCTAAGTCTTTAAGACTAATACCTGTTTTCAAGTCTATTTCATGTAGTAGTCTCATTGTAAGGAAAATGAAGTCCTGGAGAAAGACAACAAGCTTCCACTGCAAATCTACAAGAATTCTTATGTCTCACAAGCCTACCATCGGTCTTCAATTGGTCCACAATTGACTTTCAATTGGTATCTTTGAGACTACATTTAGTATCATTTACATGTCTTCTCCAATATTTGATTAGACTATATTTCATATCTTATACTTCCTATGTTGCTATAAATGCATATATTATTAACTCATATTTTATTACCTATGCATAAGGTAAGTAGGTCTATTCAAATCATGTCTTGCACCTCCATTTCTCACATGCTTTTTCCTAAGTAGAAGATCTCTGTCAGGGGGAGTATTTCTTTGTCTCTAAAGGGGGAGAAGTTTCTTCCAAAAAGGGAGCACTCATTTAGGGGGGAGTAATAATTTTACTACTTTGTAACACCCCTGGTGTTACTGTTACTAAAACTTGAGCATGACATCATCAGCATTAGCATTTCATATGTTTGATACACCTAGGATGCATTCACTAGGTAAAAATTTCAAACAAGTTGTATTGTTATGGCATTTTGCAAATAAAACCCTAGTATAGGATACTTAACCCTAAAGGGGGATTAGAAGGGTAAAACGGGACCCAAATAGAGAAAACCCCAAAGATTAAGTGAAATAATCATAAAAAGTTACCAAGGATGGACTTAGATTACATTCACACCCTTGAAATACCAAAAACCCTAATAAGGACCCTGGAAAAACCCTAAATCCAAACCCTAGGGGGTTAAGTGAAAAATTAGTCCACTTTTGGACTAAAGTGCAAAAACCATGATAATAAAGTGTCCTAAGTCATATGGATCACAGATATGTGGATTTGCAAGTTAAACCCTAAGTTTTGCGTCTAATTGCAAAAGGCACCCCTTAAACCCTATACACCTAAGTCTGAAAATTAGTGATATGGGCTCAACTTTGGAGCTTTGTAACTTTCAAATTATAAGGTTTTTGCCCTAGGTCACCACAACAATTTTGTACCTCTATGAAAGGAGAACAACTTTGCTTAAGAGTGTAAGCATAGTTATTGAGAAGAAAGTGGAGAAAATTTCACTCAAAGATGGGTTGTCAGGCTATTGAAGTCTGGATTTCAGACTGATAGTGTAGTTACAGAGACTTTGGGCATGAATTCAAGCTTGATTCAATAGGAATTTGGCTACTGTTGCTATAGCAAAATTATAGCTTGTTTATAGCTCTACAACTTTGGTGCAGAGGGATGATAAAGTTGTCATGTGAAATCTAGAGAAAATTTTCCCTGAAGTTACTCTATCAGATCGACTAAATGCAATTCGCCATGGTACAGTGCCAGACTTGGGATCAGATCGCCAGCGCAGCAGTCTCACCGTCGACGACCTCTCCGCCGCGATTCGTGTCATCGGCGTATTGATTCGTGCTCGGGTTGATCAAATGACGCTCGGAGTCATGTCGCCGTGGATAAGTCCGGCCGGTAAACAAATCCGACCACCGTACAGAGTTCGTCGCGGTGGAACCCGATAAGCACGCCGGTGACCGCCGCCTTCCGGCCTTGCGCCGCGTGTCTAAGCATCTCCACCGCATCGCCGTGACTTACTTTAGCTTCTCGTTGATCGCCGGAGTGACTGCCATGGCGTAGGACACGAATTCACTGCGCTAGTGAGCTCCCCCTTCTTCCGACCGCCGCGCGTCATCGTTCCAATTCCTGGCCACCGCTCTCGCTCCCTATAAATTGAAGCCACCGTCAGCTCTGCAACATCATCATGCACCACACCACCCAGTATTGCTCCCAGTCGATCACCAGTGCGCTCGAATTTTGAACTTCCCCCAATCCGCTCAAAAACACCGCAAGAACACCCTCACCGCGGCCAGCTCAACTCAGGTCAGTTCAAGTTTCTTCGTCGCTTGTTCTAACATCCCTAGGCTCTCCTCAAGCTCCTCGACCCCTTTAATTGAACTGGGCCGCCATGAATCACCGGGAACGCGAGTGAATGTCCACGCTGCCCGCTGTCTTCGTGGGCAGAGCTAGGTAGATCGCCAATCGTGAAATTTAATGAGGGGAAATACTCCTCCGGGCTAGAATTAGGTTTAAACCAGAGATTAGCGCCAGTCCTTGCCCCATTCGGCCGGTCTACAGCTCGCCGGAGCTCTGCCACGCTCGTCGTCGTCGGGGACCTCGACTTGGAAGGGAATAGAACGTGGAGGTCCTTCTTGCAAACTGTCAGCGACTCAGTGCAACAGTAAAAGAACCCACTTCGAGTTAGCCAGTAAGCCGAGGGCCTTTTCGCAAAGCTACCAGCGCGGGCGCGGGCGCGCACTTTCCACTGATGATGGGCCGCCTGGGCTAGATTTGGCCCAGAACTGTTTAAGCTTTTTCCTTTCCTTTTTCAGTAAAACTTTGGAAATCTGTTGAAAATTGTAGAAAAATCCTAAAAATGTCAAACCAATTTTCCTAGATTCCTAATTTTCCATAGTATTTAATAAAAATAGTTTCATGATTTTTAGGTCAAATAAGGAATTTTGGAGCATTTAAAATAGCCTAAAACATTGGTTCTGGATTTTTAGAAAATAGATAATAATTCCAAAAATGCCCAAACTTTTTATTTGAACTCTAAACATTATTTAGAAGCCTTGGGTAGAATTTGGTTTGATTTGGACCTTGTTTGATACTTAGAACCCAAAACCCTACCCCCTGCCCTTTGAATTCCTTTACTGACTCCGGGAAAACCTAGTTTCCGAGAAAACCGTGAAGGAAAGTTGTATTCAAGACTTTAGAAATAAACTTTTACTATCTTTGCACACTCATAAGCATTTCATGAGCATTCATTCTTATATATATATGGTTATATTTAGAAAACGAGGAAGAAGTTGAAGTAGAAGAAGAGAAGACTTCACCACCACCACCTGCGGAACATCAGGCAGGAAATTGTTTTTACTTTGACATCTGCGGATCCGAGCCTGAATCACCTATAAACCAAGGCAAGCCCCGGTGCATTTGCCACCTCCTTGACTCTTTTAAAATCTTTCTCACTTGATTGATGCATTAGGTGATAGGAGTTGATTGATAAAACAATTCCTGCATTACCTTCCTTGAATTTGATTACCTTCCTTTGGATCCCTGTTTTATAAAAAGTTTTTACTATGCTTAGTCTTGCTTTAGAAAAGATTTTGTTTTTACAAAAGATGATGTGGCAAAGTGGGAGGGATGTTTTTGAAAATAAAATTTGATGGTGGATCCATCATGGCCATGATGGGTTCAACATCGGAAAAGATGTACCTCTGCCAGGTACCAAACTTTGGGATTGAAATAATTAAGCTGAGACCGGGCGGTTGACTTGCACGAGAAAGGAGTCTCGGTGTAGTGTCTCCGTCTGAGTCGATTAAGGACCGTGTCGATGTAGGCTTGCTGATCGAGGACCCTTTAACTGGTCACATGCCTCGTCATGGGTAAGCTTCGCCTCGGGTAGACTAAGGCCAGAATAAGATACCACGCAATGGGAGTGGAGAGATGGCGAGAGTAGCGTGTACCCTCCGTGGCAAGAGGCTAGACGGTGGTGTATCTGTGCTCTCAGTTGGCGTGAACCTGATCTGGTCTTAAGAACCCCGATGGCGAGTTGACATATGCAAGGGTTAAGTGCTACATATGTCGTGTGATTGGAGATCCTCAGCTGAGTATAATCGATTCGGATCGCCGTACCTTCGCGGTTATGAAGACTTGGTCACTGCCCTATACGTAGAACTCCAGTAAAGATGAAGGGTTGTTAAGAAATTGGCTAGTGCAGGTCAAGTGATTGAACTAGGGTAGAAAGAACTCTAGAGACAGGTAATCTTACTTAACCTGACAAGTAACGATCCAATTGGGGACTTAGAATCTCAAGTTAATCAGCTTCAAACGGAACTCCGCCATAGGAATAACATATGGGTCGCGGATGGCGAGAGGATCAATGAATTGAGAAGCGACATCCGCCGCCTGCAAGAACAGCTCGCAGATCGAGATCTAGCGCTCGACTGGGCGGTTCACTCTCGTTCGCTTGCCTGGGCTACGGAGGCGAAAGCTCGAGCCCGAGTAGAAGAGCTTAGCTCAGCTATTGATACCTTGCATGCTTATTGTAATACTCTACATGAAGAAGTTCATGTATTGTACTCACAACTACACCCTAGTGTACCTGCGGATCCTGTCGGGACAGAAGCCGGACCTTCTCAAGTAGCGAGAGAAGCTTTTGGTGGCGAAATGGACCTTTTCAGGCCCCCTCCCTCTATGAAATTGGTCGATGAGTGGTCTCCTACGCCCGACAGTGAGGCTACCAAGAGTGACAGGAAGCAGGAATAGTATAGAAGTAGTACTATTGTGTAATAGGGGGTGTAATCCTATTGTAAAGTACGAGTCTGTAACATTACCTTTTAAAGTAATGTGAAATGGATGGTTTGTATGGCATATCATATTGCTCCCAATGTTCTTTGCCTCAGATGCCTTCCAGGACTCGCGCTCAAGATGGGGCTGGTACCTCTCGTGGGAGGGAGGCGACCCCAAATCCACCTCCAGTACCCCCGACACTTGCCGAGGCCATCGTTGCCTTGGTAAACGCTACAGCAGAAAATACCTGCTTTCTGTGGGAGATGGCAAGCCAACCACTTCAACAACAAGGCGGGCGGGCCTATCCGCAAGGCCCCCGTGAGACATCTTATCTAGACTTCTCCGAGACACGCCCTCCGTTGTTCGTCAAGGCAGAAGATCCTTTAGAGGCGGATGAATGGATCCGCGTCATTGAGCAAAAATTTGGACTTCTTCGATGTTCCGAAACTCAGAAGCCCCTGTTCGTAGCTCAGCAACTGCGTGGCCCTGCCAGCACATGGTGGGGAAACTTTGTGTCCGTTCAGCCGGCCGATCATCAGATTACATGGGAGGAATTCAAGCTGGCCTTCAGAGAGCATTACATACCTGAAGGAGTCCTCCACATGAAACAGGAGGAATTCATGAAGTTGAAGCAAGGCGGAGATACTGTCACCCAGTATCTCAATAAATTTAATCACTTATCTCAGTATGTAATTGACCAAGTCAACACCGACATAAAGAAGAAGAACTATTTCATGAGGGGTTTAAATGATTGGATGCAAAGGAAAATGGCAACCTGCATCGACCTCACATACGGAAGGGCTGTCAGCACAGCGCTGGCAGTTGAATCTAAATATACAAATTCTGGAAAGTCCAAGGGTTTTGGAGGTAACAGGCCTAATCAAGGCCCCGAGAAAAGGCAATGGTTAGTTATCTGGCCTTTTAATCAGGGTCGTTCTCCATCACGCCAACCCTCCGTCCCATTCAAACAACCAGTGTTCATCCGTCCCAATGCTGCCCCCACTACAACAAGTCAGCTGGGTGCCCCTGGCACTCGTTTCCCTGCCCTTCCCAGTTCGTCAACATGCTGCTTCAATTGCGGAAAATCTGGGCACTTTATTAAGGATTGCCCCTACCCGAAGCAGAATCGCTCAAACAATCAACAAGGTACTGGGAATTCTTCTCAAGCTAAGGGAAATGCGGGCAAGAACATAAAGAAGACGGGACGAATTTATTACACTCAAGTGGCCACCACACCGGACGGTGAACCGGTAATGATGGGTACATTCCTTGTGGTCAATCATCCCGCAATTATTCTCTTTGATTCTGGTGCTTCGCATACATTCATCAACAAGAAATTTGTGGAGCAACATTGCATTCCATACTATGAATCAAGGGAAGGGTTTAAAATAAATTCACCTGGGGGACAAATATTTACCAAAGAAGTGGCTTATCAAGTGCCCGTAACATTGGCCGGACGGGACTTTCCTACTAATATGATTGTTCTGAAAGGCCAAGACATAGATGTGATTTTGGGCATGAATTGGTTGGCCCAACATAAAGCAACCCTCAACACTGATCAGAGAACTATCACGTTGAGTCATAACCAAGAGGAAATTCTTTTGTCTATCCCCATTCCAGCTAAAACTACTGGCAGAATATATGAAGCCATTATACCGGAGATCAAGGATATTCCGGTAGTATGTGAGTTCCCATATGTTTTTCCAGAAGATTTGCCTGGATTGCCACCTGAAAGGGATGTAGAATTTGTAATTGAGTTAAAGCCCGGTACGGCTCCCATTTCTAGAAGATCGTACCGGATGCCTCCAAATGAGCTGGCAGAACTGAAGATTCAATTACAAGATCTACTAGAGAAAGGATTCATCCGGCCAAGCTCGTCACCATGGGGTTGTCCAGCCATATTCGTCAAGAAGAAGGATCAAACATTGCGGATGTGCGTGGACTATCGACCCCTTAATGAGGTCACTATCAAGAATAAGTATCCTCTTCCACGGATTGACATTCTATTTTATCAACTGACTGGAGCAAGGGTATTCTCCAAAATTGATCTCAGGTCGGGCTATCATCAGATCCGTATTCGGCCCGAGGATATACCAAAGACCGCATTCACTATGTGGTATGGATTATTTGAATACTTGGTAATGTCTTTCGGACTGACGAATGCTCCTGCCCACTTCACTTATCTGATGAACTCGGTATTCATGCCTGAGTTGGACAAATTTGTGGTGGTCTTCATAGATGATATTTTAATATATTCCAAGAATGAAGAGGAGCATGCTCAACACTTATGGAACGTATTGACGCGCTTAAGGGAACATCAATTATATGCTAAGTTCAGTAAATGCGCGTTCTGGCTGGAAGAAATCCAATTCTTGGGACATGTGTTACCTGCCAAGGGGATTGCGGTAGATCCCAGCAAAGTCAAGGATATTTTGGAGTGGAAACCCCCAATAACTGTTCATCAAGTCCGAAGCTTCCTTGGACTAGCTGGCTATTACCGCCGATTTATACCGGATTTTTCTAAGCTTGTGAAGCCAATCACAAGTCTATTGAAGAATGAGACTAAATTCAATTGGTCTTCAAAGTGTAATGAAGCTTTTGAGGAATTGAAGACATTATTAACCACTGCTCCGGTATTGGCTCAACCGGACATTAATAAGCCCTTTGATGTGTATTGTGACGCATCAGGCAGTGGTCTTGGCTGCGTATTAATGCAAGAGGGCCGAGTAATCGCGTATGCTTCAAGGCAGTTGCGCCAGCATGAGGAGCATTATCCCACTCATGATCTGGAGCTAGCTGCATTGGTTCATGCCCAGAAGATATGGCGTCATTATCTGCTGGGGAATGTCTGTCATATTTATACAGACCACAAAAGTTTGAAATATATCTTTACCCAGTCTGAACTCAATATGAGACAAAGGAGATGGCTCGAGCTAATCAAGGATTATGAACTGGAGATTCATTATCACCCAGGCAAAGCAAATGTAGTGGTAGATGCACTCAGTCGCAAGGCCTCCTGCCATTGTTTAACTATGAGGACTTCTGACATTACATTGTGCCAGGAGATGGAAAATCTGAACCTAGGAATGATTTAGCAAGGAACTTCAAATCACTTGAAGCTGGAGTCAGTCATCCTACAAAGGATAATTGACGCACAAAAGGATGATGAGGGTATGAAACATGTACGTGAGAAGATAAGGGCTGGAAAGGCCAATTGTTTCAGAGAAGACGACCAAGGTGTTGTATGGTTCAACAACCGCATAGTTGTGCCAAAGAATGAAGAGGTCCGCCAGCAAATCCTGGATGAAGCACATCTTAGTCGCTATTCTATTCATCCCAGAAGCACTAAGATGTATCAAGATCTAAAACAACATTATTGGTGGACGAAGATGAAGATTGAAATCGCACGCTATGTGGCTACATGTGACACTTGTAAGCGTGTCAAGGCCATACACATGAAAGCTGCTGGGCCATTGCAATCATTACCAATCCCAACCTGGAAATGGGAGGATATTAGTATGGACTTTATTGTGGGACTGCCCAGGACTGCCAAAGGTTATGATTCTATCTGGGTTATCGTTGATCGACTCACAAAGATTGCCCACTTCCTACCCGTCAGGGTAAAATATACAGTGGCCACTTATGCAGCGTTATACATTGCCTGTATTCTCAGTTTGCATGGTGTTCCGAAGACGATAGTGTCAGATCGTGGATCGCAATTTGTGTCCAAATTCTGGGAAGAATTTCACAAGGACTTGGATACTAAGTTGCTCCATAGTTCGGCCTATCATCCTCAAACCAATGGGCAGACTGAAAGGGTGAATCAAATACTTGAAGACATGTTACGGGTGTGTGCTTTGTAATTCCCACAAAAATGGGATGAATGCTTACCATTAGCGGAGTTCTCATATAATAATAGCTATCAAGAAAGCATCAAGATGGCACCCTTTGAAGCTTTATATGGACGACGATGTCGTACTCCGCTAAATTGGTCCGAACCTAGTGAAAGATCTTTCTTCAGGCCTGATATGATGAAAGAGACCGAAGAAAAGGTTCAAAGAATCATTCATAATCTAAAGAAAGCTCAAGCTCGTCAGAAAAGTTATGCAGATAAGCGACGACAACCCTTGTACTTTCTCGTGGGAGATTATGTTTACTTGAAAGTTTCACCAATGAAGGGCGTATCACGATTCGGGGTTAAAGGAAAGCTTGCACCCCGGTACATTGGTCCATTCCCTATATTTGAACAGTGTGGACCAGTGGCATATCGACTTCAACTACCCAAAACCTTGTCTGCTGTACATAATGTGTTCCACGTGTCTCAGTTGAAGAAATGTCTTCGGGTTCCAGATCGAACCATTAAAGTGACAGATGTTGTCCTAGAGCCAGACTTGACGTATTCTGAGCACTCTATTCGAGTCTTGGATTAAAAGGACAGGGTTACCCGAAGAAAAACTCTCAAGTTTTACAAGATACAGTGGAACCAGCATTCCGAAGATGAGGCTACTTGGGAAACTCAAGACTTCTTAGACAAGAATTTCCCAGGCTTTTTAGTCTCTTGTAATTTGTAAAGTGTATAAAATTGTTGTAATAAAGGAGTGAGCCCCAAAACCACCCCTGCCTTGTACCAAAACTCAGGAAATAAAAAAGTGAAGCATTTCCTTTTCCACTACTTGCCCTAGGACTTTTAATCTCGGGACGAGATTCTTTCATGGGGGAAGGATGCAACACCCCTATTGTTACTGTTACTAAAACTTGAGCATGACATCATCAGCATTAGCATTTCATATGTTTGATACACCTAGGATGCATTCACTAGGTAAAAATTTCAAACAAGTTGTATTGTTATGGCATTTTGCAAAAAAGACCCTGGTATAGGATACTTAACCCTAAAGGGGGATTAGAAGGGTAAAACGGGACCCAAATAGAAAAAACCCCAAAGATTAAGTGAAATAATCATAAAAAGTTACCAAGGATGGACTTAGATTACATTCACACCCTTGAAATACCAAAAACCCTAATAAGGACCCTGGAAAACCCTAAATCCAAACCCTAGGGGGTTAAGTGAAAAATTAGTCCACTTTTGGACTAAAGTGCAAAAACCATGATAATAAAGTGTCCTAAGTCATATGGATCACAGATATGTGGATTTGCAAGTTAAACCCTAAGTTTTGGGTCTAATTGCAAAAAGCACCCCTTAAACCCTATACACCTAAGTCTGAAAATCAGTGATATGGGCTCAACTTTGGAGCTTTGTAACTTTCAAATTATAAGGTTTTTGCCCTAGGTCACCACAACAATTTTGTAGCTCTATGAAAGGAGAACAACTTTGCTTAAGAGTGTAAGCATAGTTATTGAGAAGAAAGTGGAGAAAATTTCACCCAAAGATGGGTTGTCAGGCTGTTGAAGTCTGAATTTCATACTGATAGTGTAGTTACAGAGACTTTGGGCATGAATTCAAGCTTGATTCAATAGGAATTTGGCTACTGTTGCTATAGCAAAATTATAGCTGGTTTATAGCTCTACAACTTTGGTGCAGAGGGATGATAAAGTTGTCATGTGAAATCTAGAGAAAATTTTCCCTGAAGTTACTCTGTCAAATCGACTGAATGCAATTCGCCATGCTACAGTGCCAGACTTGGGATCAGATCGCCAGCGCAGCAGTCTCACCACCGACGACCTCTCCACCGTGATTCGTGTCGCCGACGTCTTGATTCGTGCTCGGGTTGATCAAATGACGCTCGGAGTCACGTCGCCGTGGATAAGTCTGGCCGGTAAACAAATCCGACCACCGTACAGAGTTCGTCGCGGTGGAACCCGATAAGCACGTCGTTGACCGCCGCCTTCCGGCCTTGCGCCGCGTGTCTAAGAATCTCCACCGCATCACCGTGACTTACTTTAGCTCCCTGTTGATCGCCGGAGTGACTGCCACGGTGTAGGACACGAATTCACTGCGCCAGTGAGCTCCCCCTTCTTCCGACCGTCGCGCGTCATCGTTCTAATTCCCGGCCACCGCTATCGCTCCCTATAAATTGAAGCCACCGTCAGCTCCGCAACATCATCATGCACCACACCACCCAGTATTGCTCCCAGTCGATCACCAGTGAGCTCAAATTTTGAACTTCCCCCAATCTGCTCAAAAACACCGCAAGAACACCCTCACCGCGGCCAGCTCAACTCAGGTCAGTTCAAGTTTCTCCGTCACTTGTTCTAACATCCCTAGGCTCTCCTCAAGCTCCTCGACCCCTTTAACTGAACTGGGCCAACATGAATCACCGGGAACGCGAGTGAATGTCCATGCTGCCCGCTGTCTTCGTGGGCAGAGCTAGGTAGATCGCCAATCGTGAAATTTAATGAAGGGAAATACTCCTTAGGGCTAGAATTAGGTTTAAACCAGAGATTAGCACCAGTCCTTGCCCCATTTGGCCAGTCTACGAGCTCGTCGGAGCTCTGTCGCGCTCGTCGTCGTCGGGGACCTCGGCTTGGAATGGAATAGAACGTGGAGGTCCTTCTTGCAAACTGTCAGCGACTCAGTGCAACAATAAAAGAACCCACTTCGGGTTAGCCAGTAAGCCGAGGGCCTTTTCGCAAAGCTACCAGCGCGGGCGGGCGCTTTCCACTGATGATGGGCCGCCTGGGCTAGATTTGGCCCAGAACTGTTTAAGCTTTTTCCTTTTCTTTTTCAGTAAAACTTAGGAAATCTGTTGAAAATTGTAGAAAAATCCTAAAAATGTCAAACTAATTTTCCTAGGTTCCTAATTTTCCATAGTATTTAACAAAAATAGTTTCATGATTTTTAGGTCAAATAAGGAATTTTGGAGCATTTAAAATAGCCTAAAACATTGGTTCTGGATTTTTAGAAAATAGATAATAATTCCAAAAATGCCCAAACTTTTTATTTGAACTCTAAACATTATTTAGAAGCCTTGGGTAGAATTTGATTTGATTTGGACCTTGTTTGATACTTAGAACCCAAAACCATACCCCCTGCCCTTTGAATTCCTTTACTGACTCCGGGAAAACCTAGTTTCCCGGAAAACCGTGAAGGAAATTTGTATTCAAGACTTTAGAAATAAACTTTTACTATCTTTGCACACTCATAAGCATTTCATGAGCATTCATTCTTATATATATATGGTTATATTTAGAAAACGAGAAAGAAGTTGAAGTAGAAGAAGAGAAGACTTCACCACCACCACCTGCGGAACATAAGGCAGGAAATTGTTTTTACTTTGACATCTACGGATCCGAGCCTGAATCACCTATAAACCAAGGCAAGCCCCGGTGCATTTGCCACCTACTTGACTCTTTTAAAATCTTTCTCACTTGATTGATTCATTAGGTGATAGGAGTTGATTGATAAAACAATTCCTGCATTACCTTCCTTAAATTTGATTACCTTCCTTTGGATCCCTGTTTTATAAAAAGTTTTTACTATGCTTAGTCTTGCTTTAGAAAAGATTTTGTTTTTATAGAAGATGATGTGGCAAAGTGGGAGGGATGTTTTTTAAAATAAAATTTGATGGTGGATCCATCATGGCCATGATGGGTTCAACATCGGAAAAGATGTACCTCTGCTAGGTACCAAACTTTGGGATTGAAATAATTAAGCTGAGACCGGGTGGTTGACTTGCACGAGAAAGGAATCTCGGTGTAGTGTCTCCGTCTGAGTCGATTAAGGACCGTGCCGATGTAGGCTTGCTGATCGAGGACCCTTTAACTGGTCACATGCCTCGTCATGGGTAAGCTTCGCCTCGGGCAGACTAAGGCCAGAATAAGATACCACGCAATGGGAGTGGAGAGATGGCGAGAGTAGCGTGTACCCTCCGTGGCAAGAGGCTGGACGGTGGTGTATCTGTGCTCTCGGTTGGCGTGAACCTGATCTGGTCTTAAGAACCCCAGTGGCGAGTTGACATATGCAAGGGTTAAGTGCTACATATGTCGTGTGATTGGAGATCCTCAGCTGAGTATAATCGATTCGGATCGCCGTACCTTCGCGGTTATGAAGACTTAGTCACTTCCCTATATGTAGAACTCCAGTAAAGATGAAGGGTTGTTAAGAAATTGGCTAGTGCAGGTCAAGTGATTGAACTAGGGTAGAAAGAACTCTAGAGACAGGTAATCTTACTTAACCTGACAAGTAAAATTGGATTTTTAAGGATCCACTTTAGTAAGCATTTCTGCAAATAGAGTCTTTGATTATTGAGAAACCTTACCTTGACTCCCTGATAACTAGTATACCCTTGAGAGTCTTTTCTTTAGTCGGGTAAGTCTTGCTGAGTAATTCCATACTTAGGGTTTTATTCCCTATTGTTTTTAGGTGAAGAAGCGACAAACTTTTGTTGTTTCTATTCCAAGGTGGTCTCAAAGGAAGAAAACCAAGAATAGAGCTGCGGGAGGAAGGGTTCCTCCATAAAAACTTTTGTTTGATACTTATCGGGAGGGGTTTTTGCCTCCCTTGGCTTGTAATAATAATACCCTGCACTCAGTTAATTATATTCTGGTCTGTAATATATAACTTTTTCTTACTTTTTAAATAAAGGTAAGTTTATGTAATCGCTTCCACATTTTCGTATCTCCGATGATCTGTAATGTCTGCGTGACGGGTGAAACGCTCTTGGGAAAGGTAAAGAAAAGCAGATACCGAACTTGTCAAGTGATTCAGGGGCACCTACAGGGTTGTCTGAGGTCCGTTGGACAAGGACAACTGTAGGTGGGCCTGATGACTTGTAAGGTTCCGTCACATGCTTCAATCGGTTTCATTAATAAATTTGTTATGAGGGCAAGTCTTATTTGCTTCCTACATGTTTTTAATGTCTTCCTTTTTGGTGGTTGATGCCAAAGGGGGAGAAGTTGTAGGGACCAAAGCAATGAAATGTTTTCAAACACCAAACACCACCAATTTAAAATTTTGGTTCTTTGATCTAAAATAGGAAGTAAGTGAATTATGGAGTTAGGGGGAGGCTTAAGTCCATAATATCACATTGTGGGGACAAACATGCATCCTAGCAAGTAGACTGCATATTTTCATTCAAATGTTTGTTATATTTGCTTGCTTTGGTTGTGTTGTCATTAATCACCAAAAAGGGGGAGATTGTAAGGAAAATGGACCCCGGGCCATTTGGCTAAATAAGTTTTGGTGTTTGATGATCAACATAACCTGTGGACTAATGTGTTTGCTAGTTTTTGTGTTTATAGTTCACAGGATGCTAAAGTTACTTGGACCAAGATATTGAGGAAAGCAACACCTCAAAAGAAGACTTTATGAAGATCAAGTGAAGTCCAAGAAACAAAGGAAGTGTTGCCGGCGGACTGTCTGGTCTGGAGCACCGGACTGTCCGGTGCACCAGGAACAGTAACCTAACGGCTAGTTCCAGGTGGCACTGTGGAGAGAAGACCACCGGACTATCTGTTTGACATCCAGAGTGTCCAGTGGGAAAAGCCTGCGCACCAACATTCACCTGAGGTGTTAGCCCAACGTCAAGGCGCACCGGACAGGGGCACCAGACTGTCCGGTGACCCCACTGGACTGTTCGATGTGCCACAGAAAGCAGCAGGTTTTCTTTAACGGCTAGTTTTGTGTTGGGGGCTATAAATACACCCCAACCGGCCATTCAAAGGTGTGGGAGCCCAAGCAATATACCAAGGCATAATATAGACATTTTCAAGTGCTCATACACCAAAGTGCTTAATAGAATCACTCGATGATTAACGTAGGTGCTTTGTGAAGTGCTTAGGTTAGTTAGACCTCTTTAGCGCTTGCTCTAGGTGAACCCTAGTTAGTTGAGTGAGTTTTGTAAAACCACACAACCCCTTGGCTCTTGCAAGAACCGTTGTAATTGTACTGAGTGGGGCGAGAGTCTTGCGAGACCGTGACAACCGCGTTTGTGTCACGGCCACCACCATGTACCAAAGGGAACAAGGCCCGCGGTGTTTCGGTCGGAAGCTCGATAGTGGAGACAGCAGGGAGCATCCGAGAGGAGCCGGAAGCAGAGCACCACTTGTGCTTGGAGAAGGTCCATGGCTCTACGGAGCTACTCGACTGAGGTGCTTGGCCCTCGCGTGGGCTTCCCTTTGCGTAGGGGCACCAACGAGGACGAGTCGGGACCTTGCGTAGTTTCGGATACCTCAATAAAAATATTGGTGTCATCCATGAGAGTTTGCATCTCTACCTCGCTCTTTAGCTTCCGCATTTATATGAAGCATTTAAGTTTCAATCTTGTCTTTATACTTATATTGTTGTAGATTGAAACTTAGCTATTGCGGTAGAGATAGCAAACACTTAGACAAAACCTAGTTTGCATATTCTAGTTTGATCAATTGCATAGGTTTTGCTCTAGCGATTTATCTGTGGCCTAGTTTAGAGAAAGTTTTAGAAGTCCTAATTCATCCCCCCTCTTAGGCATCACTTGTTTCTTTCAATACCCCACATTTGATTCAGGGCATATGTTGGTTGTGGTATGTACGCATAATGATATGGCACGAGTGCGTATGGAGGTGTCCATGTAGGTATGTTAGGTCGCAATTGCACATTATGACCTGTCGTTCTTTCCGATTGGTAAGGTGGTCTAATCGGTCTTACCTGCTGTCACTCTTGAGTGGGCGAGCGAGGTCGCTTTGGCGGCCGGTCACCTGGGTCAGCCATCTTTTTCACATATTTAGACAACAATTGATCGAAGGTTGGTCTAGATTTCACCATTCGACCAGCTGCCTTGAACATGTTAGTTTTCCACGTACCTATTTATGGTCGTCGTGGTTTGAAGATATGTGGTCGCTGTGGTTCCTAGGCGTTGTCGGACCATCCGCTGGAATGATCCGGACTGTCCGGCGATGTTCTAGACCATCCGCACCTGTACGTCAGACCGTCCATGATGCGCAGAATAGGTGCCCTCGTCTGGTTACCTACTTGCGCCTGCCCTAGCATTGGAGGTAGTGATGGTAACTTTCAGAGTCTCCCCTCCATCAGGAGTTCTTTCTGTCACCACTTTCATGCAAGAGTTTTTAGTAATTTCATCGGTCTCTCGCGCATTGCCAATGATGACCTCCTTGCCTTTGCCCTTATCAGCCGCGCCTAGCCGAATCAGCACTTTTTTGTCATTGAAGTTGATCATGTTTATTAGGAAGGGCTCTGTGTCCACCTGCATTTCCTGAAATTTCAATCGTCCCTCGTTAATAGTGAAAGTTCCCTATTCACGGGAACAGGATATGGATGTCGCCTAGAGGGGGGTGAATAGGCGAATAATAATTATCACTATAAAAACTGGAAATTCTTACTCCACTCAAAGGCTGGATCGCAGTGGAATGAAAGACCCTTCGAGTAGGTTGCAGCGGAATTGAAGTTCCTGTCTTAAAATACCCTGCACTTTGAAGATAGCTTGTACCACATATAAATATTGAAGTGCAAGTATAACCTATAAATAAGACAGAGAAACAGCACACAACACAGAGCAGAGCACACAGACATAGGGATTTATCCCAAGGTTCGGCCAAGCCTGAAATGCTTGCCTAGTCCTCGTTGGAGTTAGCCACACCTTGGCTTGGAGTCTATCTCAACTCCTTCCTCTGTTTGCTCAGATATGTCAGTGCGACAGATAGAGCCTTCCACTATGTTGATATCAGTTACAACGATACTGTGGCTGCTTACAATCTTCTCGACAGCACTCCAGCAGAGTAACAATGCGCTCAAGATTTTGTTGTAGCTCTCAGCAGCACTTCCCTTCTCTCTAAAGGCTTATAGCTTTGCCTCTTCACAAACTAGAGAGATACACAAGAGAGGGAGATAAAGAATTGATCCAAATGATGTATGGACTTGTTGGCTTCACTTGTGTGTTTGTTGGAGGCGCCTAGGGGTCCCTTTTATAGTCCCAAGGAGCCTAGGAGCCGTTGGAATTTCATTTGGAAGGCTATCCTTGCCTTCTGTCGGGTGGTGCACTGGACAGTCCGGTACACCACCGGACAGCCACTATTCATGTCCGGTGCGCGATCTCCTTCCATATCAGGCACAGCCGACCGTTGCTCCTCGGGGCCGGTTGGCGCACCGGACACTGTCCGGTGCACCCAGCCGACCGTTGGAGCGAGCCACGTGCCGCGCCCTGATCGCGCGGACGACCGTTGGCCACTGGCGCCGTTGGCTCACCGGACAGTCCGGTGAATTATAACCACGACGCCTTTCTCTTTTCCCGAGAGCGCCTAGTTGACGTCGAGCCAGCCTGGGGCACCGGACACTGTCTGGTGCACCACCGGACAGTCCGGTGTTCCAGGCCCGAGCTGGTGTTGGCTAAACTTTGCCAACTTTTCTCCAATTCCAATCTTCTTTTCTTGGTACTGTTTCTAGCACTTAGATAAATATGTTAGTACCAAAAAATAATTCACTAAGGCTAGAGCCATACCTTGATTCTTTGATTTGCATCTCTCATGTGTTAAGCACAATAACATGTGTTAGACTCTAAACTATCAAGTCAACTTGACTTGATCTAGATTGACATATCTGAGCTCCAACACCCTGCAAAGGTCACATAGAATATATCCAAACATAGTAACAACCCAAACTAAAGATCAAGGTGAACTTAGCTCTTTTGGGTTGCTTCCAGTTCTGGTTTTGACACTGCTTCTCCTTCCAGTGACCTTGTTCACTTCTTGAGCTTGATCTTGAGCCTTATGACTTACACCACATAACTATAGATGTTACCTCATTGGTTGTAAGTCATGTCCTTATGTAGTGATCCTTGATGCACCATAACTTTTCTTAACTCGATTAACCTTAACTTTGCAAGTCTTCTTCTTCACCCCTGACTTTGGGTTCCTCGGCCTCTTTGACCTTCTCCCGTGCACTCGGTACCTCGAAGCTCTTCTTGCCTCTATCTTTGGTTAGATCAGTTGTCTCTAAGTTACGCACATCGAGTCTCACTTAAGCAATGCTCATCTTACTTGTGATGTCCATTATCTATAGACAATCCAGCCTTTGGACCATAACACTTGTTCACTTGTGTTGAACCCTGTTAGCTTTGCATTAAGCACCTGTTCAACACTTAGCACACTTGTTAGTCTTTTAATTGGGTTGTCATCCAAACCACCAAAACCCACAAGAGAGCTTTCAAATAGCTGATTGAATCTGTCATCGAAATACATTACAATCATTAGTAGCATGAGAAAATGAGTTGTGCCACTTGCAGTATGCGCGGTGTTTTAGTTCGTCGGTGGGTGGAACATTATGATTTATCTTAATGTTGCCATTTTTTAGTAATTCATCGAATATCTTATCACATTTGCCAACATTAAATGTAAATTTAACCTACGCTTGTTGTTTCTTTTGAACCGGCTGTAAGGAGGAACAAGCCAAAGATTTGGCTTGTTTTGGCCAAACCATTTCAGCAGCGTATACATCTTTTGATTCGTCGTCTGAGCTACTATGGTCGCATTCTACTATATGGACATTGTGACAAATAGTTTTCGCAGTTTATTTGCTTCGGTTTTTACAAGCCAAAGCTCTCTGATGTAATTCTGCTAGCATAAAAAACTGGACGTCCTCTAATCTTTCTTTTAAATAATAGTGCAATCCATTAAAGGCTAACCCCGCTAGCTGTTTTTCTGGCAACTGAATTTGGAAACATCGGTTTCTTGTATCCCGGAATCTCCGGATGTAATCATTAACCAATTCATCTTTCCCTTGTCCCAGGGCCACTAGGTCTACTAAATCTAGCTCATAATCATCGGAGAAGAAATGATCATGAAATTTTTGTTCTAAATCTCCCCACGACAAAATAGAATTAGGAGGCAGTGTGGCATACCATGCGAATGCAGTCTATGTTAAAGATAATGAAAATAAACGCACACGGAACGCCTCCGTGTCGGCCAATTATCATAATTGCGCTAAGAACTGGCCTATATGTTCACGTGTGTTCTTTCCTTGGTGAGAGCACCTAGAGGGGGGGTGAATAGGTGATCCTGTAACACTTAAAACTTAGGCCACAAAAACTTGGTTAAGTGTTAGCACAATAATCGCCAAGTGGCTAGAGAGGAGTCAAAACACAATAACCACAAGAGATCAATCACAAAGATGGCACGGTGGTTATCCCGTGGTTCGGCCAAGACCAACGCTTGCCTACTCCACGTTGTGGCGTCCCATCGGACGAGGGTTGCAATCAACCCCTCTCAAGCGGTCCAAAGACCCACTTGAATACCACGGTGTTTTGCTTGCTTTTCTTAATCCCGTTTGCGAGGAATCTCCACAACTTGGAGCCTCTCGCCCTTACACTTGAAGTTCACAAAGAAGCACGGAGCAAGGGAGGGATTAGCAACGCACACAAGACACAAAAATCAGAGTGTCAACACGCACACAAGTCGCAACAAGAGCTCGCAACACAACCCAATGAGTTCACAACTCCAATAGAGCTCTATATGCTATCACAACGAAACAAATGCGCGGAATCGAGGTCTTGGTGCTTAGGAATGTTGTAAGAATGCTTGTTGTTCTCCTCCATGCGCCTAGGGGTCCCTTTTATAGCCCCAAGGTAGCTAGGAGCCGTTGAGAGCAATCTTGGAAGGCAGATCTTGCCTTCTGTCGACTGGCGCACCGGACAGTCCGGTGCACCACCGGACATCCACTGTTCACTGTCCGGTGCAGATTACTTTCCTTATTTGGCTGAAGCCGACCGTTGGAGTCTGAGAGCCGTTGGCGCACCGGACACTGTCCGGTGCACACCGGACAGTCCGGTGCACCAATGTGACCGTTGGCTCAGCCACGCGTCACGCGCGGAATCCTCGGCCGACCGTTGCCCCGGCTGACGTTGACTCACCGGACAGTCCGGTGCGCCACCGGACAGTCCGGTGAATTTTAGCCGTACGCCGTTGATGGTTTCCCGAGAGCGACGAGTTCGCCTGTGAACGGCTCACCGGACAGTCCGGTGCACCACCGGACAGACCGGTGAATTTTAGTCGTACACCGCCGTCGAAGTCCCGAGAGCAGCCTGTTCGCCAGAGCCAGCCTGGCGCACCGGACACTGTCCGGTGAACCCAGACTGAGCAGACTTTGGCTGAACTTAGCCATCTCTTCTCCAACTCGATTTTTTCTGTTTCCAGCACTTAGACACAATACATTAGTCCATAAAATAATGTACTAAGTCTAGAAACATACCTTTTGACATGTTTTGCACTTTGTCCACACCTTTGCATAGATTAGCACCAGAGCATTTGCGTTGGCACTCAATCACCAAAATACTTAGAAATGGCCCAAGGGCACATTTCCCTTTCAATCTCCCCCTTTTTGGTGATTTATGCCAACACAACATAAAGCAACTCGAACAAGTGCAAAATCAAAGCAAATGAACACTCAATATTGTTTTGTTTCAATTTTGGCATATATGGATCATACTTTGCCACCACTTGGTTTGTTTTTGCAAATCAAACTCAAATTCCTATCTCTAAGTCAAATTCACTTGTAGAGACATAAAAAGAGGTATTCCAAAGGAAATTGATCAAGGAATTCAAAAACTCCCCCTTTTCCCATAATCAATACTTCTCCCCACAAGAGGCCAACTTTTGACAGAAGAGACAATAAAGAGTTTTGACAAACCAAAAGCTCTAATCTACCATTTTCAAAATACAAGTGGTAGCTGATCCATCTATTGCTTTGGCCTTTATTTTCTCCCCCTTTGGCATCAAGCACCAAAACGGGATCAATCTTGGCCCTTTAACCCCATTGCCTCGCCAAAATCTTCAAATAAGAGTACAAAGGCAATAAGAGGACATGAGATGAACTTGGAATAAGTTACCCTCGCATCGAAGTGCAGTGGAAGTCTTTCATGGTCCAAGTCCACCTTTTCCCTTTCAAACCTCCTTTGAGACTAAATCAAGCAAACTCAAGCAAACGGTTAGTCTCAAAGGGTCAAGTTGTAGCACAACTCCCCCTAAATATGTGCATCACTTGCACAAGGACTTGTGAGGTTCGAAGAGTGATTGTACAACTTGAGCACCATAGTAAGCAACAAAATGCATAAGGAACATGATCAAAGGCATAAATACATGTATGCTATAAATCAATCCAAGTTTCGCGAATCTAGGATATTTAGCTCACTACGCAACCTGCAAAAGGTCTTTTCATCTAAAGGCTTAGTGAAGATATCGGCTAGCTGGTTCTCGGTGCTAACATGAAACACTTCGATATCTCCCTTTTGCTGGTGGTCTCTCAAAAAGTGATGCCGGATGTCAATGTGCTTTGTGCGGCTGTGCTCAACAGGATTTTCCGCTATTCGGATAGCACTCTCATTGTCACATAGGAGTGGGACTTTGCTCAGATTGTAGCCAAAGTCCCGGAGGGTTTGCCTCATCCAAAGTAGTTGCGCGCAACACTGTCCTGCGGCAACGTACTCGGCCTCAGCGGTGGATAGGGCAACGGAGGTTTGTTTCTTAGAGTTCCACGACACCAGGGACCTTCCTAAGAATTGGCACGTCCCCGATGTACTCTTCCTATCGACCTTACATCCAGCATAGTCGGAATCTGAATATCCAATCAAATCAAAGTTAGACCCCTTTGGATACCAGATCCCGAAGCAAGGCGTAGCGACTAAATATCTAAGAATTCGCTTCACAGCCACTAAGTGACACTCCTTAGGATCGGATTGAAATCTAGCACACATGCATACGCTAAGCATAATATCCGGTCTACTAGCACATAAATAAAGCAAAGAACCTATCATGGACCGGTATGCTTTTTGATCAACGGACTTACCACCTTTGTTGAGGTCGGTGTGTCCGTCGGTTCCCATCGGCGTCTTTGCGGGCTTGGCGTCCTTCATCCCAAACCTCTTTAGCAAATCTTGCGTGTACTTCGTTTGGGAGATGAAGGTGCCGTCCTTGAGTTGCTTCACTTGGAACCCAAGGAAGTAGTTCAACTCGCCCATCATCGACATCTCGAATTTCTGCGTCATCACCCTGCTAAACTCTTCACAAGACTTTTGGTTAGTAGAACCAAATATTATGTCATCGACATAAATTTGGCACACAAAAAGATCACCATCGCAAGTCTTAGTGAAAAGAGTTGGATCGGCTTTCCCAACCTTGAAAGCATTAGGAATTAAAAAGTCTCTAAGGCATTCATACCATGCTCTTGGGGCTTGCTTAAGTCCATAGAGCGCCTTAGAGAGCTTACACACGTGGTCGGGGTACCGTTCATCCTCGAAGCCAGGGGGTTGCTCCACGTACACCTCCTCCTTGATCGGCCCGTTGAGGAAAGCGCTCTTAACATCCATTTGGTACAACCTGAAAGAATGGTGAGCGGCATATGCTAGCAAAATACGAATTGATTATAGCCTAGCCACAGGAGCAAACGTCTCCTCAAAGTCCAAACCTGCGACTTGGGCATAACCTTTTGCCACAAGTCGAGCCTTGTTCCTCGTCACCACCCCGTGCTCGTCCTGTTTGTTGCGGAACACCCATTTGGTTCCCACAACATTTTGCTTGGGACGAGGCACCAGTGTCCAAACTTCATTGCGCTTGAAGTTGTTGAGTTCCTCCTGCATGGACAACACCCAGTCCGGATCTAGCAAGGCCTCTTCTACCCTGAAAGGCTCAATAGAAGAGACAAAGGAGTAATGCTCACAAAAATTAACTAATCTCGAACGAGTAGTTACTCCCTTGCTAATATCACCCAATATTTGGTCGACGAGATGATCCCTTTGAATCGTCGCTCGAACTTGGGTTGGAGGTGCCTGAGGTGCTTCTTCCTCTTCAATTTGAACATCCTGTGCTCCCCCTTGATCATGCGCCTCCACTTGAGGTACCTGTTCGTCATCTTGGGTTGGGGGATGCACCATAGTTGAGGAAGACGGTTGATCTTGCTCCAATTGTTCCTGAGGCCGTACATCTCCAATCACCATGGTGCGTATCGCGGCCGTTGGAACGTCTTCTTCATCTACATCATTAAGATCAACAACTTGCTCTCTTGGAGAGCCATTAGTCTCATCAAATACAACGTCGCTAGAGACTTCAACCAAACCCGATGATTTGTTGAAGACCCTATACGCCTTTGTATTTGAATCATAACCTAATAAAAACCCTTCTACAGCTTTGGGAGCAAATTTAGAGGTTCTACCTTTCTTCACAAGAATATAACACTTGCTCCCAAATAAACGAAAATAAGATACATTGGGTTTGTTACCAGTTAGCAGCTCGTATGAAGTCTTCTTGAGGAGGCGGTGAAGATAGACCCTGTTGATAGCGTGGCAAGCCGTGTTCACGGCTTCCGACAAAAAACGCTCGGGGGTCTTGAACTCTCCAAGCATAGTCCTCGCCATATCGATGAGTGTCCTGTTCTTCCTCTCTACCACACCATTTTGCTGAGGTGTGTAGGGAGCGGAGAACTCGTGCTTGATCCCCTCCTCCTCAAGGAACTCCTCCACTTGAAGATTCTTGAATTCGGACCCGTTGTCGCTCCTTATTTTCTTCACTTTGAGCTCAAACTCATTTTGAGCTCTCCTGAGGAAGCGCTTGAGGGTCCCTTGGGTTTCAGATTTATCCTGCAAAAAGAATACCCAAGTGAAGCGGGAAAAATCATCAACTATAACAAGACCATACTTACTTCCTTCTATACTCAGATAGGCGACGGGTCCAAAGAGGTCCATATGAAGCATCTCCAAGGGTCTTGATGTTGTCATCACATTTTTGGTGTGATGAGAGCCTCCCACCTGTTTCCCTGCTTGACAAGCTGCACAAGGTCTATCTTTTTCGAAATGTACATTAGTTAGACCTATCACGTGTTCTCCCTTTAGAAGTTTGTGGAGGTTCTTCATTCCCACATGTGCTAAGCGGCGATGCCACAACCAGCCCATGCAAGTCTTAGCCATTAAGCATGCATCTAGACCGGCCTCTTCTTTTGCAAAATCAACTAAATAAAGTTTGTCGTCTAGTACACCCTTAAAAGCTAGTGAACCATCACATCTTCTAAAGACAGACACATCTATATTTATAAATAGACAATTATATCCCACATTGCATAATTGACTAACAGATAACAAGTTATATCCAAGAGACTCAACTAAAAACACATTGGATATAGAGTGCTCGGATGAAATAGCAATTTTACCTAACCCTTTTACCTTGCCTTGGTTCCCATCACCAAATATTATTGAATCTTGGGAATCCTTGTTCTTGACGTAGGAAGAGAACATCCTCTTTTCCCCCGTCATGTGGTTTGTGCATCCGCTGTCGATAATCCAGCTTGAACCCCCGGATGCATAAACCTGCAAGGCAAATTTAGGCTTGGGTCTTAGGTACCCAACTCTTGTTGGGTCCTACAAGGTTAGTCACAATTGTCTTAGGGACCCAAATGCAAGTTTTATCACCCTTGCATTTTGCCCCTAATTTCCTAGCAACTATCTTCCTATCCTTTCTACAAATAGCAAAGGAAGCATTTAAAGCATGATAAATTGTAGAGGGTCCATTCATAACTTTCCTAGGAACATGAGCAATATTCTTTCTAGGCACATGATGAATATTTTTCCTAGGCATATCTCTACCATGCATATAGGAAGAACTGGAAGCAAACATAGAATAAGAATCATAGGCATGTGAATCAAAAGCATTACAACTCCTATGAGACTGTCTTCTATCATTGTACATAAAAGCATGGTTCTTTTTAGTACTACTTGCCATAGGGGCCTTCCCTTTCTCCTTGGCGGAGATGAGAGCCTTATGGCTTGTTAAGTTCTTGGCTTCCCTCTTGAAGCCAAGCCCATCCTTAAATGAGGGGTGTCTACCAACCGTGTAGGCATCCCTAGCAAATTTTAGTTTATCAAAATCACTTTTGCTAGCCTTAAGTTGGGCATTAAGACTAGCCATTTCATCATTTAACTTTGCAATAGAAGCTATGTGTTCACTACAAGCATCAATATCAAAATCTTTACATCTATTGCAAATAACAACATTTTCTACACAAGTTGTTGATTTACTAGCTATTTCTAACTTAGCATTCAAATCATCATTAATGCTCCTTAAGCTAGAAATTGTCTCATGGCAAGAAGATAATTCACAAGAAAGCATTTCATTTCTTTTAACTTCTAAAGCATGAGATTTTTGTGCTTCTACAAATTTGTCATGTTCTTCGTACAACAAATCCTCTTGTTTTTCTAAAAGCCTATTCTTATCATTCAAGGCATCAATCAATTCATTAATTTTATCTACCTTGGTTCTATCTAGGCCCTTAAATAAACATGAATAATCTATTTCATCCTCATCACTAGATTCGTCCTCACTTGAAGAAGCATAAGTAGAGTTTCGAGTACTTACCTTCTTTTCCCTTGCCATAAGGCATGTGTGACGCTCGTTGGGGAAGAGGGATGACTTGTTGAAGGCGGTGGCGGCGAGTCCTTCATTGTCGGAGTCGGAGGAGGAGCAATCCGAATCCCACTCCTATTGGGGACTTGTTCTCAAATGCTATGAGTTAAGAACAAGGCAACACAAAAAATGTTAAGTGTTAAGGTCCTTCGTCCTTCGAAGCATTATTTCCCTTGGGATATAATGATTTTCGGACGAAGGTTATGAAAGACATACCTTCATCAACACAACATATAATAATGAAGAAAGAACCATATAAAATATAAAGGATAACGTAAACAATTATGTATAATCATCAACTCATTTTTTATATTATTATTATGGAAAAATAGAAATGATATCCAATAACAAATGTACCTTCGGCTTGAAGGGAGATGTAAGTACAAGCGTGACGCGAAAGTAAAATGCCAAGTCAGCGTGAACAGTACGGGGGCACTGTTCACCTAATTATAGGCACGGGACACAGCCCATGTAAAATTACATCCATGCCCTTTACATTTGGTAGTGATTCTATAGTAATCCACCGAGGCCTAAATAGCATTTTCATCTTTAAGTCGGTTTCCTTTTCTGCTATCATGCCGAAGCTTTCCTGCTCACAACTTCGGCGCTGTATCAACCTTCGTATTCTTCTCCCACCGTGGTGCTGATTCGAGTCCGAAGATACCTGTTCACACATTATACTCTAGAAGCACTGTTAAATCGTATTTTTGAGGACCTTCGGAAGCCGAAGGCCCCCAACAGTAGCCCCTCGCAATATTAATTTGTTAGAATGATAAATTTAGATTGCGACATGGACGAAGGCCTTAAGCCGAAGGTCCGAAAAAACACCTTCCCTTTGCTAGAATAGCAACATTCACTGACAAGTAGGGTCTCCCAATTTTCAATGCACTGGGCATATAAATAAGAGCATACCACGAACTTATTTGGTACGCTTTCTTGCCATCTGCTCTTGCTTACTCAATTTTTTAGCTCTTGCGCACCAACTGCTTAGCTTTTTAAGTTTTTAAGCTTTGGCTTTGAAAACAGTTTTTAGCCTTTCCGAAGATGTCTGAAGATAAAAAGGCTGCTGCCGAGATGAAGCTAAGTCTCTCTGAAGAGAAAAACCTGGGGTTTCTTGAAGCAATGTCGAAGACCAATACAGAAAAGATCACTAAAGAGATTTTAGAAGGTTTATCTGAAGATACTGATGACAGCGACAGCTATGATGTGGATAGTGGTGGTGAGGACTCCGAAGATCGCCCTTGGCGACCAAGCCATGCGGTTTTCGGCAAATCAAGTATCAAAGAAAATCATCTTGTCAATATGAGGGGAAGATATTTCCGGGACTTGTCCATTGTGAGAGCCGACGAAGGAGAGAAGACTTGTCCGACCCCTGAGGAAAATGAAGTCGTAGTGTTCCGAAGCTTTTTGAAAGCTGGACTACGATTTCCCCTGAACAGCTTTGTCGTAGAGGTGCTGAAAATATTTGAAATTTATCTTCACCAACTTACCCCCGAAGCAATCATAAGGATGAATATCTTCGTGTGGGCGGTGAGAAGCCAAGGTCTGGAACCGGATGCGAAGAGTTTCTGCAACATACACGAATTGTTATACGAAACAAAGCCCTAGGGTAAGGAACAGTATCACAATAATTTCGGCTGCTACAGCTTCGTCGCTCGGTCTGGGTCAAGCTGTCCCGTGCCAACCTTTCGGAAGAAATGGCCCGGCGACTGGATGTCAGAATGGTTTTATGTGAAGAATGACCTGAAAACACGGGAAGATATTAAAGGTATAATTATGCGTCCTATTTGGCAACGCTTCAGCCTGCAAAAGCCGAAGGTTGAAATGAATGAAGCTGCCGAAGAATGCCAGAGAGCCTTCGGAGTTGTTTGCTCTTTTATTGGAACGAGGGATTTGGTCCAAGAGCATATTGCCTTCAGAGTATGGCCGCTCACGGAAAAATGGGAAATGCCGCAAGAGACCATAAAGGAGGCTGACGAAGGTGGACTTATCAAGCTGAAGTATACTTTCAAATTTGGAGATAAATTCGTTGAGCCAGATGATGACTGGCTAAAAAGCATTGAAAATTTAAGTGATGAACTACTTGGGGTTTATTCAAAGGCCAAAGATACTGCATTGTCAGCAGCCTTCGAAGGTCGGAAAAAGAAAAGACTGAACCGAGTATTTGACGCAATTGAGTTCGTGTACCCTGACTACCACTATCCAGCGCGGGGCCAAAAAAGAAAAAGCGCAACCTCTGCACAGGAAACTGCTTCAGCCGCTCCCAGCGAGCCAACGTCGAAGAGACAAAGGGTAAAAGTTCTCACACACCGGCCACGCTATATTGAACCAGCTACAGTGCCTGAGTTCGCCGGTGAAACCTCTTCGGCCACCGAAAAAGAACCAACTTTATTGTCGAAGATCGAAGAAAAAACTGAAGCACCCTCAGCAGAGAAAACAGAAAAACCGAGAACTGAAGGAACGAAAGTATTGGAAATTTTAAGTCCTTCAGCAAGCGTTGAGACAGTAAAAAACCAGAAGGGCCCAGCAGTAACCCCGAAAAGAAAAAGAATGGTCAATGTGCTAGATGTACTAGAGACAATTAAGTCCTCAAGCACTACCCCAAAGAAGACTGTTGAAACTTCCGAAGCGGAGACTGAAATCTTTGATACTAAAGCTCCAGAGCAACAAATTGAGACTGAAGCTGGGCCTTCAGAGCCCACAAAGGTAAAATCCTTGGAAACCGAGGAGGAAAAAATGACGGAGCCAATTCTTGCTGAAGAGATCAGTGTTGTTGCCCCCGAAGCATCCCCCAAAGTCCTTGATTACATTGTTCGACATGCTTCAGGGAAAAAGTTATCAGAAGAAGAAGTTTTTGAAGCTAATCACTATGCCAAAGAATTAAAATATCCAAAGGGGGCACTAGTGTTCAATGGTACAAATGAAGAAGATTTCTTATACTGCCTCCCGGATAACAAAGAATTACTCGTCTGTCGGGAAATGGCCCGAAGCATGGGGTTTCCGAAGCTGGAGGCTGGCCTCTGCGCGATGACAAAGGACGATCTTACGGACAGCCTTGCGTATAATAGCCTGAAGGTACGAGATCTACGCATTTGGAAACTTTATGATTTGAAATCTATTCTTTTATTCTTATACTAACTCCTTTACATATAGGGTTTAATACTAAGCAACGCGCTGAGAGCGCAAAAGAATGCCGAAGATGAGAGCTATGAAATTGCTTTCAACAACCTTCGAACAGAGGTTATCAAACTAAGGAACGAAGCCTTGGAAAAGGACAAGATTCTAGTTACATTGGTGGACAAAATAAAGGAGAACGAAGCTGCGTCTAAAGCACAAGTTGCAGCTCAAAAGCACGAGATTGACGATCTTCGGAAGCAATTAGCCCGGGCTAAAGAAGAACGCATACTTGAAGAAACGAAGCGAGAACTTAGTGACCAATGGGCAAATCATTTAGAAGGAACTGTCGAAGAGCTTCGTTCGTCCAAGAAAAGATGCTATGACAAATCTATGGAGTGTGTCAAGAAAATGAAAGCTAGCTTCGCCAGCGTTGGCGCATTTTTGAGTGAAGAAAACTTTACAAGAGGCAACCCCGAAGGTCCCATTGAATGGATTAATCACGAAGCTGAAGCCTTTGAAGAAATTTTGAATAGTCGCGGAGACATTTGCGCTTTTTCGGGTGCCAGGGGGATTGCCACCATTTTAGAAAGGAAAGGCTGCGAACATGTAAAAATTTTAGCACAATCCGAAACTGCCTTGTCCTTCGAAGACGCTAAAGACCCTTCAGCTGAAGCTAGCATGGTTGGTGGAAAATTTTTCACCGATATCTGGGATAACGGTGGCCGAGAAATGGCCCGAGAAATTATCCAAAAAAGCGAAAAAGGCATCCATGATGCTAGAAAAGTGGCCGAGGCTGCTGAGAAAAGCGCAGAGCCCGAAGGGCAAATAGGTATTAACTAATGGTTTTTATTGTGTTGTAATTTTTTATTTCAAACTTCGTTCGCCAATTGTAATAGCAATGTAGCCGTATCCTGTCCTCCCTCAGATCCTGCTAAAACGCCTCCGGTCCCTCACCCGAAGGACGACGATGAAATCAAAAAGATGGCCGAAGCTATCATGGATCAAGTTGCCAATCAACTCCTGAACGAAGCTGTGGAAGTAGTACTTAGGGAAGACTAGATGCTATTGTAAAAACATCTGAAATATAAAATGTGTAATATCTTGTAACCCTGAATGTAATATACTTGTTTTTTTATGGTTCAATTCTTTACGATGCATGAAATTTTACATACATACCGTTTTTGAGTCTTTGATGAAAAAACACCTTCCCTTCTTTTCATGCTTCGTGAAGAAGAATTTTCATTTATCACAACGATATCCATAGTGCTCTGATGAAGAATTTCCAAGCTCCGTGAAAATATTTTCCGAAGCTACACTCCGAAGATCAATATTGTATCTCCTTGTGACTTTGCATAATTTTCCCTTTTTCAAAGCATTTTTCCGAAGATCGACATTGTGCCCCCTTCTTGTGCCATATGCAGCATGATGTATGATGCTTATGCTATGCGAAATGATGTGATGATGTTATGTTATGTAAAATGATATTTATTCCGAAGATACACTCACATCCCTGCAATAAAACACATAATCTTTTTAAATCAGCGTTGACTTTTCGCTGTAAGCCTCCCTTAGGAGCTTCTTCGCCTTTTACTTCAGCGGAATCAGCGTTTATTTTTCGCTGTAAGCCTCCCTTAGTAGCTTCTTCGCCTTTTACTTTCGGCGGTATTCGCGTTGACTTTTCGCGCTTCGCCTTTTACTTAGGCGGTATCAGCGTTTATTTTTCGCTGTAAGCTCTGCATTCCCTTTGGAACGACTTCTGAGCAGAAAACTTACACTGCGCTCCCTTTGGAACGGCTTTTTGTAACTTCAGCAAACTTACTCTGCGTTCCTTAGAACGACTTTTTGATGCTTCGAAGAATTCATGCCGTGCCTTTTTAAAATAAATTTTTGATAATTCGAAGATCCTCCTTGCTATCGCAAATCTTTAAGCTTCAACAACTTAAGCCTGTAGAGAAGATATACTTTCCTTGTGGCAATCAACGAAACTATTACATGAGATTTAAAAATTGTCCTTTATTACACAGAAAATAAAACTGAATGGAAAAGACTACTATCAAAGTAGGATATTTGTCAATAAATGTGCTTCGACTCTGGCACAGTGCTATTGACTGTGCGAGCTTCGGACTGTTCTCTGAAGTCCCTTTGCTGTTGAACATATTGGCCCCCTTCTGGCTGTTGGCCTTGTTGCAGCGGTGGTGGAGGCGGGGGCTGTTGCCAGGAAGCTTGAGGTTGACTCGCCAAAGCAACAGAACTGCAGGGTGATTGCCTACATATTCTGGGATGTAAGGCGAATGATACGAAGCAGTGTGCATAATCTGCTTCGGCTGACCCTGTTGTGCTGCAGCTTCGGCTATCTCCTTTTGCTTCTGGATGGTAACATGGCACATCCTGGTGGTATGGCCCTTGTTTTCACCACAGAACAAGCAAAATGTTCTCCTTGGTTGATCTCCAAATCTTCCGCCGAAGCCCCTGGCGCCTCTGCCTCTTGGAGCTGGCGGCCGGAAGAAGCTTTGTTGTTGCCCCGAAGCTTGTGAGGAGCACTGTGGCCTTTGCTGCTGACTCCCCTTATCATCATTTTGAGTAGAGTTGTGAATTGACCTGACGTGCCTCGGATAAAATCTTCCTCCAAAGCCCCTGGTCATTTCGGAAAACCTGAAAGCTTCCTCCCTTCTTTGACGAAAATCATTGTCGGCCCGAATATACTCGTCCATCTTCTGGAGCAGCTTCTCCAAAGTTTGAGGAGGTTTCCTAGCAAAGTACTGAGCTGAAGGTCCTGGCCGAAGTCCCTTGATCATGGCCTCAATTACAATTTCGTTGGGCACTGTTGGCGCCTGTGCCCTCAATCGTAAGAACCTCCGGACATACGCCTGAAGGTATTCTTCGTGATCCTGGGTGCACTGGAATAGAGCTTGAGCAGTGACCGGCTTCGTCTGAAACCCCTGGAAGCTGGTTAACAACATGTCCTTCAGCTTTTGCCATGAAGTGATCGTTCCTGGTCGAAGGGAGGAATACCAGGTTTGAGCAACACTCCTGACAGCCATAACAAAAGATTTTGCCATGACTGCAGTATTGCCACCATACGAAGATACTGTTGCTTCGTAGCTCATCAAAAACTGCTTAGGGTCTGAATGGCCGTCGAACATGGGAAGCTGGGGCGGCTTGTAGGATGAAGGCCAAGGTGTAGCCTGCAGCTCAGCGGACAGAGGAGAAGCATCATCAAAAGCAAAATTTCCATGGTGGAAATTTTCATACCAGTCATCTTCATTGAAGAAACCCTCCTGATGAAGATCCTTGTGCTGAGGCCTTCGGATCTGCTCATCCTGAGTAAGATGACGAACTTCTTCAGAAGCTTCGTCTATCTGCCTTTGCAGTTCTACTAGCCTGGCCATCTTTTCCTTCTTCCTCTGCACCTGCTGATGAAGTATCTCCATGTCTCTGATTTCTTGGTCTAGCTCATCCTCTTGCGGTGTCAGGCTGACAGCCTTCCTCTTCTGGCTTCGGGCCTCCCGAAGAGAGAGAGTCTCCTGATTGGGGTCCAGCGGTTGCAAAACTGCAGCCCCAGTTGCTGAAGCTTTCTTCGGCGCCATAGCGAAGGTTTATGGTTGCCGAAGATGTTCAAAACTCAGAGTGGAAATGAGTTCACCGGAGGTGGGCGCCAATGTTGGGGACTTGTTCTCAAATGCTATGAGTTAAGAACAAGGCAACACAAAAAATGTTAAGTGTTAAGGTCCTTCGTCCTTCGAAGCATTATTTCCCTTGGGATATAATGATTTTCGGACGAAGGTTATGAAAGACATACCTTCATCAACACAACATATAATAATGAAGAAAGAACCATATAAAATATAAAGGATAACGTAAACAATTATGTATAATCATCAACTCATTTTTTATATTATTATTATGGAAAAATAGAAATGATATCCAATAACAAATGTACCTTCGGCTTGAAGGGAGATGTAAGTACAAGCGTGACGCGAAAGTAAAATGCCAAGTCAGCGTGAACAGTACGGGGGCACTGTTCACCTAATTATAGGCACGGGACACAGCCCATGTAAAATTACATCCATGCCCTTTATATTTTGTAGTGATTCTATAGTAATCCACCGAGGCCTAAATAGCATTTTCATCTTTAAGTCGGTTTCCTTTTCTGCTATCATGCCGAAGCTTTCCTGCTCACAACTTCGGCGCTGTATCAACCTTCGTATTCTTCTCCCACCGTGGTGCTGATTCGAGTCCGAAGATACCTGTTCACACATTATACTCCAGAAGCACTGTTAAATCGTATTTTTGAGGACCTTCGGAAGCCGAAGGCCCCCAACAACTCCTTTCCTAGATGTGCCTCGCCCTTGGCCTTCTTGTAATTTTTCTTCTTTTCCCTCTTGCTCCCGTGTTCCTGGTCACTTTCATTATCGGGACAGTTAGCAATAAAATGACCAATCTTACCGCATTTGAAGCATGAGCGCTTCCCCTTGGCTTTGGTCTTGCTTGGCTGTCCCTTGCGACCCTTAAGCACCGTCTTGAAGCGCTTGATGATGAGGGCCATCTCTTCATCATTGAGCCCTGCCGCCTCAACTTGCGCTACCTTGCTAGGTAACGCCTCCTTGCTCCTTGTTGCCTTGAGAGCAATGGGTTGAGGCTCATGGATTGGACCCTTCAACGCGTCGTCCACGTACCTCGCCTCCTTGATCATCATTCGCCCGCTTACGAATTTTCCAAGGACTTCTTCGGGCGACATTTTGGTGTACCTGGGATTCTCACGAATATTATTCACCAAATGAGGATCAAGAACGGTAAAGGACCTTAGCATCAGTCGGACGACGTCGTGGTCCGTCCACCGCGTGCTTCCGTAGCTCCTTATTTTGTTGATAAGGGTCTTGAGCCGGTTGTATGTTTGGGTTGGCTCCTCGCCCCTTATCATCGCGAATCGTCCAAGCTCGCCCTCCACCAACTCCATTTTGGTGAGCAAGGTGACGTCGTTCCCCTCATGAGAAATCTTGAGGGTGTCCCAGATCTGCTTGGCATTGTCCAAGCCGCTCACTTTATGGTACTCGTCCCTGCACAAGGAGGCTAACAACATAGTAGTGGCTTGTGCATTTCTATGAATTTGTTCATTAATGAAAATAGGACTATCCGAGCTATCGAACTTCATTCCACTTTCCACAATCTCCCATATGCTCGGATGGAGAGAGAACAGGTGACTACGCATTTTGTGGCTCCAAAATCTGTAGTCCTCTCCATCAAAGTGAGGAGGTTTGCCAAGTGGAATGGAGAGCAAATGAGTATTTGTACTTTGTGGAATACGAGAGTAGTCAAAAGAAAAGTTCGAATTAACCGGTTTCCTTCTCTCGTAGTCGTTGTGGTCGTCGTCCTTTTGGGAAGAAGATGACTCGTCGCTGTCGTCGTAGTAGACAATCTCCTTGATGCGCCTGGTCTTCTTCTTCTTCCCATCTTTCCGTCTATGGCCCGAGCCCGAGTCGGTAGGCTTGTCATCCTTTGGCTCGTTGACGAAAGATTCCTTCTCTTTATCGTTGATCACGATACCCTTCCCCTTAGGATCCATCTCTTCGGGCGGTTAGTCCCTTTGTGAAGAGAACCGCTCCGATACCAATTGAGAGCACCTAGAGGGGGGTGAATAGGTGATCCTGTAACACTTAAAACTTAGGCCACAAAAACTTGGTTAAGTGTTAGCACAATAATCGCCAAGTGGCTAGAGAGGAGTCAAAACACAATAACCACAAGAGATCAATCACAGAGATGGCATGGTGGTTATCACGTGGTTCGGCCAAGACCAACGCTTGCCTACTCCACATTGTGGCGTCCCAACGGACGAGGGTTGCAATCAACCCCTCTCAAGCGGTCCAAAGACCCACTAGAATACCACGGTGTTTTGCTTGCTTTTCTTAATCCCGTTTGCGAGGAATCTCCACAACTTAGAGCCTCTCGCCCTTACACTTGAAGTTCACAAAGAAGCACGGAGCAAGGGAGGGATTAGCAACGCACACAAGACATAAAAATCAGAGTGTCAACACGCACACAAGTCGCAACAAGAGCTCGCAACACAACCCAATGAGTTCACAACTCCACTAGAGCTCTATATGCTATCACAACGAAACAAATGCGCGGAATCGAGGTCTTGGTGCTTAGGAATGTTGTAAGAATGCTTGTTGTTCTCCTCCATGCGCCTAGGGGTCCCTTATATAGCTCCAAGGCAGCTAGGAGCCGTTGAGAGCAATCTTGGAAGGCAGATCTTGCCTTCTGTCGACTGGCGCACCGGACAGTCCGGTGCACCACCGGGCATCCACTGTTCACTGTCCGGTGCAGATTACTTTCCTTATTTGGCGAAGCCGACCGTTGGAGTCTGAGAGCCGTTGGCGCACCGGACACTGTCCGGTGCACACCGGACAGTCCGGTGCACCAATGTGACCGTTGGCTCAGCCACGCGTCACGCGCGGAATCCTCGGCCGACCGTTGCCCCGGCTGACGTTGACTCACCGGACAGTCCGGTGCGCCACCGGACAGTTCGGTGAATTTTAGCCGTACGCCGTTGATGGTTTCCCGAGAGCGACGAGTTCGCCTGTGAACGGCTCACCGGACAGTCCGGTGCACCACAGGACAGACCGGTGAATTTTAGCCGTACACCGCCGTCGAAGTCCCGAGAGCAGCCTGTTCGCCAGAGCCAGCCTGGCGCACCGGACACTGTCCGGTGCACCACCGGACAGTCCGGTGAACCCAGACTGAGCAGACTTTGGCTGAACTTAGCCATCTCTTCTCCAACTCGATTTTTTCTGTTTCCAGCACTTAGACACAATACATTAGTCCATAAAATAATGTACTAAGTCTAGAAACATACCTTTTGGCATGTTTTGCACTTTGTCCACACCTTTGCATATATTAGCACCAGAGCATTTGTGTTGGCACTCAATCATCAAAATACTTAGAAATGGCCCAAGGGCACATTTCCCTTTCACTTGGTCACTCGAAAATTTTGCGAATTCAGGTATCCTGGTTCCCTGTGGGTATGGGTGGTGGTCATATCGGCTATCATAAGGTCTTCAATATGACTGCCCCCAGGGACTATGCTAACTCTGAGCTTATCTCGGAACGCCCTAGCTATTTCTTCCCTTACTATATCGATAGCAGCCGGTGGGAGACTGTTGACTTTTTGGTCCAATATGGGTGAGGTTGTTTGGATATTGGTATGTTATCTTTCTTCCATTGGTTTGAGTTTTGTGGCGTATTATTATTTGCTCTATGTGGTTCATAGGACTGGTCGTCTCTTTCCGGCCTTCTATAGGCCGGAAAGTACTCATCCCATGTGTATGGAATGCAATATTATGGCGCTAGGGTGCTGTAGGATATGACGGGAAGTTTAGCTGGGATGAATGGGGATTTGGGTAACAATCTTCCTAAAAAAACTCTGCGTTGGACCGTCCAGTTAGATACACGAACTATCCGGCCATATGCCCGGACCGTTCGTTGTTGTATGCGGACCGTCCGTCGCTGTATGCGAATGGTCCGACTGGGTAGTTTAGGGTTTGCGCAGTACATGGCGGCTCGGTCACATGGGTAATTCATTGAAAATGGGACCGGCCACCGCTGGCCCGGACGGTCCGCGCTCACGTGCGGATGGTCCGGACATGCACAGTTCGACGAATTTATCGCCGATGTGCGTAGGAGGCTATGGTTGCCCAGGGTGCGTGTCTATCGGCATCCCATAAAGGGGTTGTAACTGGTCGTGACAACCTGCAGCCAATGAATCATGCGTTTTCCCCAATTTAATCTCGTGTGAACGAAAATTTGGAATTGTAGATTTATCAAACGTACGTACTAGCCTTTTATAATAATTTTGCATACCCCCTATAATATTTTGCATTTGGCCTCGTTGTTCATCTATATAAGCTTTAAGAGATTGGAGCTTGTTTTGTGTTGCTTACCTTGGGGGTAGACGTAGTAGGTTGGAGCGAAGCCAGATCTGTCGTCAGTTGTCGAACGACTTTGTTGTTCCTTTCCACCTTAAAGTTGGCCAGAAATTTTGCCTTTGCTTCCTAGATCAACTGCTCCTTGTGCTCCTCGAACTGGAGCTGTTCTTCAGCCGATAAGGTTTCCCAAGTCGGCTCGATGATATTGCTGAGGGAGACATAAGAGTTATCCCTTGAACCGGCCATTGAGGGTCGATCTTTTCCCAACGGAGTCGCCAAAAAGTGTGTTGGCGTCGATCCGGACACCAATCTCTGCGGTGATAACCAATGGTGGTGCTCTCTGCAGAGGTCGGATGGTCCGCGACCTGGCGTAGGGGTTAGTTCCCTGCCTGACAGGCCGAACGTTCCGCACGTGCGCAGGGACGGTGGAGTTCGGCGACGACGCCTGGATCTCGCTCCCGGGAGGGAAACTGTCGGGGAGGAGAGGTCCTAGGCCTTATCTAGGGATCGGCAGACCGTCCTAGATAACTCTAACCCATGTAGAGCCAAAGAGAGGTGGAGAATTTGGGATAGAGAAAGGCTAATCTAGGGTTAAATTAGAACTACTCCTAATGTACAAGGTAAAACGAGAGAGATATTGATTATTGATTCGATTGTTGTTGTTCAATCGGCCGTAGTTCTCCATATATATAGAGGGGTAGTCTGGATCCATTATAATTTGTTTACCGTGCTAATTTCACGGTTTTAGCTAATAAATCTCGCAAAAAACTCGAAATTCTAACTGATTCTGCGTGCGCGGACTGTCCGGACCACGGACCATCCGGTCTCGGATCTCGCCCGATCAATTTTGTGCCCAACACTACCATGGCAGGTGGCCGACGATGGAGCTCTTGACGGCGACGGAGGAGGATATAAGAGGTACTGTCAATGGTGTACGAGCTTCCAGCCATCCCGTGCCAAGACGACTGGGAGATAACTCAGATCCAACTGCATCGCCGGATCGGCCTTCTTCGGAGGCAGGCACGGCACCGCTGGATCCTTCGATGTGCCGACAAATGGTATGTTCCTGACCTCCTTGAAGGCAGTTGTTGATGTAAAGGAAATATGCATAGCTACTGGAGATTTAGTGGAGACAGAGATTTGCATCGCTGGATCCAGTCAGAAATGTGTTGGCATACTCGAGATTTCAAAAATATACCTTCAAGGAAGTCAGATTCAATGGAGACGGTGGATGTGAAATCTCGAGTAGCTATGCATATTTCAGTCAGTAGCTATGCATGTGTCACACGTTTGGATCTTATTTTAGAATTTGTGCAAGTCTAAATTTGTGAGTCTGAACTGAATGATTCAGGCAGCACATTTTTTATTGACTGAAATGCATAGAAGCTGATGTTGAACCCTTTTTTGTTTAGTTTACTGAACCTGCTCCTGAAGTTGTTTGTCACCTCATGACTGCATTCAAGTGCATATGGAGTTGACCGTTCAGGTGCACAGTGCATTTCTTTTCCTCGGAGGGAACTAACTCGAAATAATAAGCATTGTTCTTCCACAAGATACAAAAATAATAGGAATTATTGCACAAGAGAAGATAACATGTTTCATTTGTACTAGTTATGTGCCCGTGCGTTGCAACGGTATACAAAATATTCGACAAAGTATTAGTGATCTTATGTTTATTTGCCTTTATGTTCAATGATACATCCGGAGGAATCGCATGAAAAGAAGCGGGTGAGAGAGTGAAATAGGGACAGATGCAAGTGCACCGTACGAAAAGTATGCAATGTGTACAAGAGTTAGGATGTAAATAATAACTAATAAGTTTATACAAGAATAGAATACAACAGAACTGAACATTAGAAGCATGCACTATGCCCTTATTTCTGACACCTATCATCTACAACCGAGTAAGTTACACAGTTTTGCTGACTGCAGATGTAAATACAGTTTTTATCCTAAACGGCTAAACCCTTGCAAAAACCTACCAGATATCTAAACACATGTACAACACAAGTGACCATGTTTATGCATTGGAGGCAACACATGGAACATACTACTATGGGGCCATGTGTGTACAGTCGTAACACACTAAATGTTAAGAGAAATAATGGAAGAATACAATCAAACGATCTTAAATAAAATCTTTGGTATTAAGACTATTAATTTCACATGCACTTCTTATCAGCAGATACATTAGTGAGAAGTGTGAGATTCAAGAGAAAATTATATTGAACAAAGCTGCCATCTATAGGATAAAATCTAGTAAAACATATGATAAGGGGAAAACATCGAGGGTGAGGTCACAACTATCCTTACCTTCTACATTTAGAAGGTGTAAAACTATTTATCTCTATCGATGTTCACGATTTGGAGGTTGTAGCTGCTTTAATTGTTGAACGGTCTGCTTCATAGTTGGACGTATAAAGAGTGAATCGATAGTGCACATCACTGCTAAACGCAATGTCTGTACCAAGTCGTCATGTGGGCCAATATCCCACAGAGCAGCCAAAGATGGAGAAATGCCCTTCTCAGTAGAGCTCTTTTCTTGGCAATTTTTGGCTGGATCTGCAAACAACCTTGTAAACGGCCACCTAAAAAAATAGCTAGTTGTTGCAGTGAAACTTCAGATCAGCACTACATAAAACAAATTAAAAGAACACCCCCTCAACAAACAAGATTTATAGAAATATATAATGCACGGTGGCACCATCACATGAAAATAAATAGTGCAGTTTGTGGCACAAATCACTGACAATGCATTTGAATAACTCTCGCCACAACATAACACAGATCATCAAAAAATACAGTAACTCTTACCCCAGCATTGCCTCCGACTGTTCGACCAAGTCAATCCAACTGGGCTTCTATTTCATCATAGGTTTTGTTAATCATGGATATAATACTTGGAATTTTGTCCCTGATCACAACCTATAAATGATGGATAAATAAATGGAAATACATTAGTAGTAAGTATATCCAATTCAAAAGTTTTTATTCAAAGCAAATAATTGAAGATAAGTGAGAAAGACAAAGAATTATATCCTTGTTAAGCACTCTACCAAGGAAAGACAAAGATGTTAAGCTCACATCAAAGAGAAACAATTTAGAATAGGGACTATCCTTCTAGGTACCTGAACTATTTTGAAGATGTACACAAATGAATTCCTCTTCATGAGAAGCCATTCTTTGGACCATGAGACCTTGAGAAGCTCCAAAGTAGAGACAGACTTCTCAGAGAAGACCAAAGCAGATTTGTGTATTTTCCTCTTGTGGAAAGGCACCGAAAGTTGTTTCTTGAGGCTCTTCCCCATATGAAATTTCTTGAACTTTGCAACAAATTCAGGTACCGATACATAGTGATATGGTTTTTCATTTTGTATCCAGTATTGTTCCTGATCTTTTTTTGATGTAGCCTGGTCAAAAGCAACATTCATCAAAACTATATGCTACTTACTTTGGGCTATTTTAGACAATGCAAGGTCCCCAACATGCAACTTTGTGTTCTGTACTTGGATGTGCCACAGTGCCAGATGGCAGAATGAAAAAAATCATTAAATTTTCCTAATAAACCTAATGGCGCAATCTCACGTGGCCGGTCCAATATTTATTTCCTATCGGCGACATGGTGGTCCATCTCCATATTACAGAAGTTTAACTACACACTTTCTGAAACAGCATACATTTTCTTTAACAGACGTGGGTTCGCCAAGAAGCTAAACTTGATGTATCAAGAAGGTCTACGAACTATAAGATAATAAGAAGTTGGTCTTTATACTAACTGTAAAAAGCTCTAGATGTTGATTTATACAGTTCTGATGAGTGATGACTTCATTACATAAAAAATCTCTACGTGTTAATTTATGCAGTTCTAATGACTTCATTACAAAAGCATGCTATGTTTGAGAAATAATGTTGGAAAAAATATGTATTAGGAAGCTTTCTACCACAAAGTAACCAACCTCCTGAAGGAAATCAGGGACACCTCCGGAAGCCACACCTCTCGAAGAACTCAAGCACGTACTCCCGGGGCCCCTGGTAGACGGTTTGACCCTCGGACAGCAGCATGACATCGTCGAAGAGCTCGAAGACCTCCGGCGCGGGCTGGAGCAGCGAGGCCAGGACGGTGGCCTCGCCCAGGTGGACGATCTGTTGGATGCACTTGACAATCTGGAAGGTGGTGGAGCTGTCGAGGCCCGTGGAGATCTCGTCCATGAATAGCACCTTGGTCGAGCCGACCAGCATCTCCCCTGAAACCAAACATGCGCGGTTGTAGCAACGGTAACGGAGGCAACAGCAGACGCGCGGATGGGTTTGAGGCGGATGAAGGAGAGGGAGGGGTACCTGTGGTGAGGCGCTTCTTCTGGCCGCCGGAGATGCCGCGCATTAGCTCGTTGTCGACGATGATATCCGCGCACATGTCCAGCCCAAGAATCTGCACGCACCAGTGGCGGGTATGGCATCATAGCCCCGGACATCGCTAAATTGGTCCAAGACTCCAAGGTTAGGGATGCGATGCGAGCCCCCGTCTTGTCGGCGTGGCAAGCAAGCGAACACCTTGACTGCGACTGCGACTGCGATCGAACCTGCAACTAACTGCTCTTCCTAGCCTATCTCACAGCAAGTATTCTGGTAATAAGGCCAAATGAAACTGTTTAAGGTCATCTTCACTTTTCGAGTAGTTGAAGCCTAGTAACAAATAATTGAAGATAAGTGAGAATTCATTAAGTGAAAAGCTACTGTGTATAAAACATGGATTCCCTTCACACGGAAAGGCCCCAGGGGTTTACCTTTTAGATAGCAGAAATATTTGTCTTGTGGGCTCATGCGTTCAGTTTCAGCTTGGACATATATGTCTATGCTCAATGATGTCATTTATAATGTTGGGTTCCAATAAGGATACCTTATTGAGAGTACCTATAAGCAACACAGATTCCACAAAACAGACAACCTCATTCTACAATCATGTGTCATAATTGTAACAAATCAAGAATAAAAGAATGCAACGGACTTCCAAGCATCTATGCAGAATGCTGCCTCTACTATGCAATGTAACTTGTGGATAGACTTCCAAAATTAATTAGATAGTACATGTAGAAGCTGAACGCCTGAACCCAATCCATTCACTGTTCTTATTAGGTAGTGTCGGTGTTTCGAAACCCGGGGGGTCCCTGGACCGACGAGTAAATCGTCGTCGCGTGCCCCAGCCCAGATGGGTCGGCGCGAGGTGGAACGCGAAGGGGGGAGAAGCAGCCGGAGGGAGGCAGGCGTGGGAGTGTGGAACCCGCGGCCTTCGTGTTAGCCCCGCGCCCAGGTCGGGTGCGCTTGCAGTAGGGGGTTACAAGCGTCCATGCGGAAGGGAGCGAGCGGCCTTGCGCGAGCGCCGTCCCGTCCTTCCTCGCATGGCCAACCCTCTGTAAGAGGGCCCTGGACCTCCCTTTTATAGGCGTAAGGAGAGGATCCAGGTGTACAATGGGGGTGTAGCAGTGTGCTAACGTGTCTAGCGGGGGAGAGCTAGCGCCCTAAGTACATGCCATCGTGGCAGCCGGAGAGGTTTTGGCACCCAGTTCGTGTTGTGTCATGGCCGTCGGAGGAGCGCTGGAGCCTGGCGGAAGGACAGCTGTCGGGGCTGTCGCGTCCTCGCTGACGTCCTCTTGCTTCCGTAAGGGGGCTGAGAGCCGCCGTCGTCACAGGGCATGCGGGGTGCCATCATTACTCGTATAGTGGAGCGAGCCGGATGGGACGCCGGTCTTGTTCCCCGTAGCCTGAGTCATCTCGGGGTAGGGTGATGATGGCACTTCCTGTCGACGTGGTCGGTCCGTGCCCTAGGTTGGGCGAGGTGGAGGCTCCTCCGATGTCGAGGTCGAGTCTGTCTTCCAAGGTCGAGGTCGAGTCCGAGCCCCCGGGTCGGACGAGGCGGAGACCGTCGGCTAAGGCCAGGGCTGAGTCCGAGCCCTGGGGTCGGGCGAGGCGGAGTTCGTCGTCCTTCGGGGCTGAGCCCGAGTCCGAGCCCTGGGGTCGGGCGAAGCGGAGTCCGTCGTCTTCCGGGGCTGAGCCCGAGTCCGAGCCCTGGGGTCGGGCGAAGCGGAGTCCATCGTCTTCCGGGGCTGAGCCCGAGTCTGAGCCCTGGGGTCGGGCGGAGCGGAGTTCGTCGTCTTCCGGGGCTGAGCCCGAGTCCGAGCCCTAGGGTCGGGCGAAGCGGAGTTCGTCGTCTTCCGGGGCTGAGCCCGAGTCCGAGCCCTGGGGTCGGGCGAAGCGGAGTTCGTCGTCTTCCGGGGCTGAGCCCGAGTCCGAGCCCTGGGGTCGGGCGAAGCGAAGTTTCCTATGACGCCTGAGGCCGGACTTAGCTGCTGTCAGCCTCACTCTGTCGAGTGGCTCAGCAGTCGGAGTGGCGCAGGCGGCGCTGTCCTCTTGTCAGACCGGTCAGTGGAGCGGCGAAGTGACTGCGGTCACTTCGGTTCTGTCGGCTGGAGGGTGTGCGTCAGGATAAAGGTGTCAGGCCACCTTTGCATTAAATGCCCCTGCGACTTGGTCGGTTGGCGTGGCGATTTGGCCAAGGTTGCTTCTTGGTGAAGACTGGGCCTCGAGCGAGCCGAAGGTGTGTCCGTTGCTGGAGGGGGTCCTCGGGTGAGACGTAGATCCTCCGGGGTCGGCTGCCCTTACCCGAGGCTGGGCTCGGGCGAGGCGTGATCGCGTCCCTCGAATGGACCGATCCTTGACTTAATCGCACCCATCAGGCCTTTGCAGCTTTGTGCTGATGGGGGTTACCAGCTGAGATTTAGGAGCCATGAGGGTACCCCTAATTATGGTCCCCGACAGTAGCCCCCGAGCCTCGAAGGGAGTGTTAATACTCGCTTGGAGGCTTTTGCCACACTTTTTTGCAAGGGGACCAGCCTTTTTTGGTTGCATTTTGTTCCGGTGGGTGCGCGCGAGCGCACCCACCGGGTGTAGCCCCCGAGGCCTCGGAGGAGTAGTTTGACTCCTTTGAGGTCTTAGTGCGTTTCGCAACACTTCGGCTAGTCTGGTTGTTCCCTCATGCGAGCTGGCCGTAGCCCGGGTGCACGATCGGGTCCCAAGTTCTCGGGCTGGTATGTTGACGCTGTCAACGGGTTGGCCGGAGCCGGGTTTGCGAGAGCATCCCCCCGAGCCTCTGCACAGGGCGAGAGGACGGTCAAGGACGGACTCGACTTTTTTACATACGCCCCTGCGTCGCCTTTCCGCAAGGAGGAGGGGGGAAAGCGCCATGTTGCCCTCGGAGGGCGCCGAATATGGTGTCTCCCGTGAGCTGCTGGCGGGTAATCCGAGTGGACGCCCGTGCCCCATTTGTTAGGGGTCGGCTAGAGGCCCGAAGGCACGCTCCAAAAGTACCTGCGGGTGATCTGCCGGACCCGGTCCCCTTTTGACGAGGTCCGAGGGCTCGATGCCTCCCTCTGATGGGATTCCGTTACAAGATCGTTCCCGCTGGTCTCGGAAATGTCCTAGGGTACCTCGGGAGCGTAGCCCGAGCCTTGGTTATGTATCGAACGTACCCAGGGTCATCCCTCGCTCTGTGTCTGAGGCGACTATGAACCCTTCGAGGGCCAGCCTACGAACCCCTGATCAGTAGTGGGCGCAGAGCCCGAGTGGCCTGAGGCGGCTGTTGAACCCTTCCGAGGGGCCGGCCATCGAACCTCTGACCAGTAGTGGGCGCAGAACCCAAGTGCTCTGAGGCGGCCGTTGAACCCCTCCGAGTGGCCAGCCTTTGAACCTCTGATCAGTAGGGAGGCTCGGGGCCTATTTCCTTCACGGAGAAGGATCCTTTTCGGGGTATCCCCCTTTCCCGGTCCCTGTTGTAAGAGAGAGAAAGAGGAAAAGGAAAAGGATACGAAATCGAATGACGTGGCGTACCTTTTTTGACGCGGTCATTATGGCGAAGGCGAAGCGTCGCTTGCTTCTCCCGCCTGAGGCGCCACCTGTCCCGCCACGGAGTTAACGCGACGGGGCGAGTGGTTCGCGAGGCGGTCGTTGCGTGTGTGCGAGCCGTTCGAGGAACGGTCATTTCGCTTTGAGTCTTTGAATCCCGCGGCGGGTTCGGGCGACGCGTTGAACGGGTCTTGCCTTGGTCTTTATATACTCGGGGGAGGGCCTGGTGACGGTTCTTTGCTCTGCTTCTTGCCTTCTTCTTAGGTTTTCGCAACCTAAGAGATTCAGCCAGAGAAAAGGAAACCGCTCACCCAGTCCTTTCCGTCGCCACCCCTTCTGCTCGGTGATGGCCGACCGGGTGACCATTATTCCACCGCGCGACCCATGGCCTTTCTCCACAGTCACGGCGGGTGACCTGGAGGACCTCGTTGCTGAGGGTTTACTTCGCCCTCTCTCTGATGAGAGGCAGCCAGAGTGGATTCCCCCCCCCCCCGAACGGAGCCGCCCCGTCCCTGCCGCCGGGGTACGTCGTGAGCTTCGTCTCCTTCCACGAGCGGGGATTCGGCGTGCCGGCAAGCCGCTTCATGCGGGCGATCCTACATAACTACGGGGTGGAGTTGCACAACCTCAGCCCCAACTCCATCTCGCAAGCCGCCATCTTCGTAGCGGTGTGCGAAGGATACTTGGGGATCGACCCCCACTGGGACTTGTGGACTCATTTCTTCTCTGCGGAGCTTTTTGCTTCGCTGATGGGAGAGAGAAGGGTCCGCGCGTCAGTGCAGGCCGGCGGCTGCATCCTCCAACTGAGGCAGTCGCGGGCGTCACAGTACATTCCCGCCGTCCTCGTGTCCTCGAATAAAGGGTGGCAGCGCCGGTGGTTCTATCTCCGGAATGACGACGAGAGGCTCCCCTCGTTTTCTCAGCGAGTGGTCACCGTCGCTGCCGATGCTTGGCGCTACGGGACCCCGCACTATAGGCAGAAAAATCTCGAGCCCCTTCTCAAGGCCCTGGAGGCGTTGCGGAAAGGAGGGCTCACCGCTGCAGGAGTGATTGCCGCCATTCATCGCTGGAGGGTGCTTCCCTTGGCGGAGCGGCGGTTGCCGCTTTGGGAGATGACGCCAGAGGCTGACTTGGAGGGCTTGCGGATGTCCTCGGATCCCCTTCCCATGGACGTTCTCTACGGGCGGGTGGCCGCCGCGTTGGGAAAACCGGACGCCGGCGCCTTCTCCTAGCCCTTGATGCGCCCCGACCGTGGGTGCGTGTCCCTGGTGAGTGTCCGCTCCTTCTTTCTCCTTGCGTCGGATTGCCCTTGGTCCTTATGGTTGAGACTTTTCATCTGTCTCCAGGAGGTAGGGTATCACAAGCCTTCCCGGCCACGGGTCCCGGAGGACACGGTGGACCGAGCAGCGCGGCGGGTTGCCGCGGAGGAGAAGAAGAAGAAAATGGATGCGAAGAAGGCTCGGGCCCACGAGCGGACGCGGGCCCGAGATGCCTTGGAAAAGCTCCGTCGCCGGCAGGAGGGGGATGGACTCCCGAGGGAGCCGTCGCCGGAAACGCCTGACGACGACGACGATGATGAAGACGATGACGAGGATGATGACATGGTTGTCTGCCTTGGCCTTAGCCCGGGTTTGAGGCTAGGCCAGGAGTCGTCAAGCCAGCCCCCGAGCGGGCTGGCGCCGTCAGTTCCCGGGGTCGGGACGCCAAGGTCCCGGCCCGAAGAGCGAGGGCAGACCGAGGGGGTACTCGACCCCTCGGCTGGGGAAGTCGAGGTGACCCTAGGGAGTCAGGCCGAGGCGCCTGTTCCCCGAGAGCCGTCGTCCATGCCGGCAGCGCAAGAGAGCGACCCTCAGATCGCCGTGGCAGCGCCCGGGCAGTCCGTCTCCCGGGCGTCCAAGGTGCCCAAGGCGAGGATGGTACCGAAGCTGGCGGCGAGGCGGACCTCGGCGGTGTCTTCGGGGGTCGAGATCCGGGAGACCTCTCCTCAGGCACGGTTGATCATGGCCCGGAGCGGGTAAGTACCTTAGAACGTCTTCGTCCTGACCCCTCATCTATATGTCCCGACCGTGACTTTCCTTTCCTCCTCAGCAAGCGAAGCCATGGCCTGACCGATCTGGCTCCCCGGAAAGTCCTTAAGACGGCGTCGGCTTCCGCAGCCGGTGCCGCGCTGGGCCTCGCCGTTCAGCTGACCTTCTCGCAAGGCGCCCCACAGCGGGGGGCTCAGGCGGCACCAGTCACCGTGGAGCGAGTTCCCGAGGCCGGCTCTTCTGTCGAGGTGGCCGTCGCGCTGGGGGAGGAGGCTGGCGCGGATGTGACCTCGGGCCCACCAGACATGCCGCCGGCGCTGGCACCAGCCGCTGCCGAAGCCGCAGCCGTCCCGGTCGGGGAGCGACCTATCGCCGCCGACGCTGAGATGGCCGAGGCGTCGGCGCTTGGTGCCTCGGAGGAGGGGGCGTGGAACCGCGACTCGTCCCGCCGAGCGGTGGCCTTGTCCCTGTGCGGCGGAGCTTCGAGGGGCGGCGCTAGTTGCTCTGGTTCCGGACCCATGGGGCTTCGGATCCCTTCTTCGTTCTTGACGATGAGCGGGAGGAGCAGTCTTGGGACGAGCTCCGTGAGTGTGCGGAAGCAACGGTGGGGTCGCTCCGGTCATCCTTGGAGGTTTTTTGCAGGGACGTCCCCAAGATCCTCCAGGTAATGATTTCAGGCATACCTTTTTTGTGATCAAGGCGTCCTTTGTGACGTCCTGCTTCCTTCCCTCAGGATCTGACGGATCTGAGCGCCGCCAAGTCGTCGTTTATCCGCCACGAGGTCGATGTCTGGGGCTCGCTGTGATCCCTGAGGACCTCGCTCGCCGGGGCTACCGTGCGCCTCTCCCAGCAGGGCGCCGAGGTGGCGGACCTTCGGTTGCTCTGCGCCGATCTGAGGGCAGAGGCAGCAGTGGCACGCGCAGAGGTACAGCGACGGCAGTCGGAGTTCAACCAGGTCGTCAATGAGCGAGATCAATCTCGGGGCCGGGCTGCCGAGGCTGAAAGCCGGGCCAGAGCCCTTGCAGCAGACCTAGCCGTAGCCCAAGCCGCAGCCTCCGAGCAGCGTGCCCGAGCCGGAGGTATGTCCTGGCTGTTTTCGGTTTTCGTTTTAGCTTGTTTCCTCCACTTGTGTTTGAGGCCTTGCGCTCTGGCTGTTCGCAGAGCTCGAGTCTGCCCTTGATGAGTCCACCAGGGCGCTTGCCCAGGCGGCCGAGCAGAGGGAGGCCGATCACGCGGCCATGTCCGAGGCCATCTCGGACTTCTGCCAGGTCTTTGGCTTCAGCGACGTCCCCTCAGGAAGCTCCCCTCAGAGTCGCCTGCAGGCCTTGGGTGACCACGTGCGCGGCAGACTCCATGAGGCGCTACACCACGGCGTCAGGCGGGCCTTCGCCGTGCTTGCTTCCCACTACGTCGTGGATCTGGAGCGAGTCAGCGAGGGGTATTGCCTCCCTGATGAAGATGAAGTCGCCCTGGCTGAAGTCCAGAGGCTCGACGCAGCCGCCGCGGGCCCGAGCGCAGTGCTGGCGACCACCTTCGAGGCAGAGATCCTCCCGCCTGCGCCGTCGTCCGAAGCCGGGATGGACTTTGCTGAAGGCGGGGACAAAGCCGAAGGCGCGGCTCCTTCCCCGGGCGACGCCTAACTCTGCCGGAGCAGTTTCCTTTGAATGCACGTGTGTCTTTTGCGGCCGCTGAGGCCCGAACACTTTTATTATCGTAGTATAAAGTCGTGGCCCTTTTTCTTTCATTTTGCGTGTTCGGCCCCGTTCGTCAGTAGCAGGGTGGCTTGCCCAAGTAGGAGTCATTTTTCGTGGTAGATGACGAGTGAGGTGTCCGTAACCCAGAGGCGTAGGAGTCCCTCGGCTCAGTCAGCCTTGCCACTTACATGCACCCGTGTTCGCTTCTTGGGGTCCTGCTACCGACATAGCCGGGGGAACGCGGGAGCCTTTTTGATTGAAAATTTTGACGCAGAGGGGGTTCCCCCTTCTAGCCCCCGAGGGAGGGTCGGGCTTTGCCGAGGCAAGGCTGACCCTTCCTTGACGACCAGACTTTGTGTGTGAACGGGGTGTACGAATAACTTGGAAGCATCTTAAGGGTAGAAGCGATGTAGCTGTTGGATGTTCCAAGCGTTGCTGTAGACCTTGCCTTGACTGTTGGTCAGCTTGTATGTTCCGGGCTTCAGAACCTTGGCGATGACGAACGGCCCTTCCCAGGGAGGCGTGAGCTTGTGCCGCCCTCGGGCGTCTTGTCGCAGCCGAAGCACCAGGTCGCCCACCTGGAGGTCTCGGGACCGAACCCCTCGGGCGTGGTAGCGTCGCAGGGACTGCTGGTACCGCGCCGAGTGTAGTAAGGCCATGTTCCGAGCCTCTTCCATCTGGTCCAGTGAGTCTTCTCGATTAGCTTGATTGCTTTGGTCGGCGTAGGCCCTCGTCCTCGGGGAACCGTATTCTAAGTCTGTGGGCAAGATGGCCTCGGCCCCATAGACTAGAAAGAACGGTGTGAAGCCCGTGGCTCGGCTCGGTGTTGTCCTCAGACTCCAGACCACCGAGGGGAGCTCCTTCATCCACCACTTGCCGAACTTGTTGAGGTCGTTGTAGATCCGAGGCTTGAGCCCTTGCAGAATCATGTCGTTGGCACGTTCTACCTGCCCATTTGTCATGGGGTGAGCCACGGCGGCCCAGTCCACCCGGATGTGGTGATCCTCGCAGAAGTCCAGGAACTTTCTGCCGGTGAACTAGGTGCCGTTGTCGGTGATGATGGAGTTCGGGACCCCAAAGCGATGGATGATGTTGGTGAAGAACATCACCGCCTGCTCGGACCTGATGCTGTTTAGGGGTCGGACCTCGATCCACTTGGAGAATTTGTCGATGGTGACCAACAGGTGCGTGTAGCCCCCGGGTGCCTTCTGCAAGGGACCGACGAGGTCCAGACCCCACACAGCAAACGACCAGGAGATGGGTATGGTCTGCAGAGCCTGAGCGGGCAGGTGGGTCTACCTCGCGTAGAACTGACACCCTTCGCAGGTGCGGACGATTCTAGTGGCGTCGGCCACTGCCGTCGGCTAGTAGAAACCTTGTCGGAAGGGGTTTCCCACAAGGGTTCGGGGTGCTGCGTGATGGCCACAAGCCCCCGAGTGTATCTCTTGTAAGAGCTCCTGGCCTTCGGTGATGCAAATGCATCGCTGGAGGATGCCCGAGGGGCTGCGGTGGTAGAGCTCCTTCTCGTTCCCCAGCAAGACGAACGACTTGGCACGCTGCGCCAACCGCCGAGCTTCGGCTTGGTCGAGGGGTAGCTCTCCTCGGTGGAGACATTGCAGGTACGGGGTCTGCCAGTTTTGATTAGGCGTGACCTCGCTCCGCTCCCCCTCGACGCGCAGTGCCTCACCCTCGGGGACCGAGGGTACCTCAGGCCGAGCCGAGGGTACCTCGGGCCGAGCCGAGGGTACCTAGGACCGTGCCGAGGGTACCTCGGACTGAGCCGAGGGTACCTCGGACTGAGCCGAGGGTGCCTCGGGCTGGGCCGAGGCCTTCTCGGGCTCGGGCGTGTCGTCGGTCTTGACGGAGGGTTGATGCAGGGGTCGAGAGGGACGAACTTAACCGTCTCCGCTGGCTCGAAGTTGCCGGCGTGGCGCTTCCCGTCTGGCGCCTCCCTAGAGAGGCTCTCCAGGTCGGCGATGAGGGCCTCGGACTCGGCGAGGGCCTCGGCGTACTCCACGCACTCCACGTCGCATTCGTACGCGTGTCGGTACGTGGGCCCGACGGTGATGACCCCGTTGGGGCCCGACATCTTGAGCTTGAGGTAGGTGTAGTTGGGGACGACCATGAACTTGGCGTAGCATGGCCTCCCTAGCACCGCGTGGTAGGTCCCTCGAAACCCGACCACTTCGAACGTGAGGGTCTCCCTTCGAAAGTTGGAGGGCGTCCCAAAGCAGACGGGTAGATCGAGTTGTCCGAGGGGTTGGACGCGGTTCCCGGGGATGATCCCGTGGAAAGGCGCGGCGCTCGTCCGGACCGAGGACAGATCGATCCGCAGGAGTCCGAGGGTCTCGTCGTAGATGATGTTGAGGTTGCTGCCTCCATCCATGAGGACCTTGGTGAGCCTGACGTTGCTGATGATGGGGTCGACAACGAGCGGGTATTTCCCCGGGCTCGGCACATGGTCGGGATGGTCGGCCTGGTCGAAGGTGATGGGCTTGTCGGACCAGTCTAGGTAGACTGGCGCCGCCACCTTTACCGAGTAGACCTCCCGACGCTCTTGCTTGCGGTGCCGAGCCGAGGCGTTTGCCACTTGCCCACCGTAGATCATGAAGCAGTCGCGGACCTCGGGGAACTCTCCTGCCTTGTGATCTTCCTTCTTAGCGTCGTCGAGAGCCCTGCCACCCTCCGCGGGTGGCCCGACCTTGTGAAAGTGGCGTCGAAGCATGGCACACTCCTTGAGGGTGTGCTTAACGGGCCCCTGATGATAGGGGCACGGCTCCTTGAGCATCTTGTCGAAGAGGTTGGCACCTCCAGGAGGTTTTCGAGGGTTCTTGTACTCGGCGGCGGCGACAAGGTCCGCTTCGGCGGCATCGCATTTCGCTTGCGACTTCTTCTTGCCTTTCTTCTTAGTGCCGCGCTGAGGTTACGCGTCGGGAACATCTTCCGGTGGGCGGCCCTGGGGCTACTTGTCCTTTCAGAAGATGGCCTCAACCGCCTCCTGGCCAGAGGCGAACTTGGTGGCGATGTCCATCAGCTCGCTCGCCCTGGTGGGGGTCTTGCGACCCAGCTTGCTCACCAGGTCGCGGCAGGTGGTGCCGGCGAGGAACGCGCCGATGACATCCGAATCGGTGACGTTGGGCAGCTCGGTGCGCTGCTTCGAGAATCACCGGATGTAGTCCCGGAGACTCTCCCGGCTGCTGGCGGCAACTTCGGAGATCCTAGGAGTTTCCAGGGCGCACGTACGTGCCTTGGAAATTGCCGGCGAAGGCTTGGACCAGGTCGTCCCAGTTGGAGATCTGCCCTGGAGGCAGGTGCTCCAGCCAGGCTCGAGCGGTGTCGGAGAGGAACAGGGGGAGGTTGCGGATGATGAGATTATCATCGTCTGTTCCACCCAGTTGGCAGGCCAGCCGATAGTCCACGAGCCACAGTTCTGGTCTCGTCTCCCCCGAGTACTTTGTGATAGTAGTCGGGGTTCGAAACCGGGTCGGGAACAGCGCCCGTCGTATGGAGCGGCTGAAAGCCTGCGGACCGGGTGGTTCGGGCGAAGGACTCCGATCCTCCCCGCTGTCGTAGCGTTCCCCACGCCTGGGGTGGTAGCCTCGGCGCACCCTCTCGTCGAGGTGGGCCCGACGGCTGTGGTGATGGTGCTCGTTGCCGAGGCGACCCCGGGCAGCAGGCGCTGTGTTGCGCGTGCGTCCGGTGTGGACCGAGGCTTCCCGCATGAATCGGAAAGTCGCGGCGTGATGTTCTGAGGGGTACCCCTGCCTTCGGGAGGCGGAGCTTTCGGCCCGTCGGACCGCGGCGTCCTCCAGGAGATTCTTGAGCTCTCCCTGGATACGCCGCCCCTCGGTGGTGGATGGCTCCGGCATCGCGCGGAGAAGCATTGTCGCAGCAGCCAGGTTCTGGCCGACTCCACTGGAAACCGGTGGTGGCCTTCCCCTGACGTCATCGGCGATGCGGTGCTGGATGCCCTGGGGGAGGTGACGCGCTTCTCCGGCCGGAGGTTGGCCCGCCCATTCCTGCCCGATGTCCCGGCGGATCGACACAAGCGTTCCTGCTCCCTCGTTGAGCCTGGCCTGCATCTCGCGGATTTGCTCGAGCTGTGGGTCAGGACCCCCCGCCGGGACGGGGACCACAGCTAGCTCTCGAAGGATGTCGACGTGAGGCACGGGCCTAGGGGGATCACCGTTCTCCGGCATACCAAGATGGTTGCCTTCGCCGGGACCCCCTAGATCGACGTGGAAACATTCGCGACTTGGGCCGCAGTCCTCGTCGCCGAGGCTGTGGCTACCGTCGGAACAGTCGGAAAGGCAGTAGTCGCATGCGGTCATGAAGTCCCGCACGGCACTGGGGTTACCAAGTCCGGAGAAATCCCAACAGAGGTCGGGCTCGCCATCTTCCTCGGACCCCGAGGGCCCGTAGGTCGAGACGGCCGTCAGCCGGTCCCAGGGTGACCGCACACGATACCCCGGAGGGTTTGGACTCGCCTCTATGAGAGTGTCCACCAAAGCGGAGTTGCCTGGCGGGTCGAGGCCGAATCCAAAAGGCGCGAAATGGGAATCGGTCGGTACCTTTTGGTCGACGGGCGGTGACGAAGTCGCGTCAGGGACCGACTACACCGTCGTCTTAGGTACGAGGGTGACGCCCAGCAAGTCTTTCGCGAGCGTGCTGGCGTCGTCCGTTTGCTTGAGGTCGGTGTGTTGCGGGGAGACGACGCTCGTCTTCGTCTCAGACGCGAGGCCGATGCTCGACGCGCTCTCCGTCGGGGTGCCGGTGCCGTCGACTCGCTCGACAGCCGACGAGGTGCCGCCTCCTGCTTGGCCTTGGTTGCCCCGCCTCCTCCTCCGTCGGCGGGGGAGGGGACGGGACAAGCCTGAATGTCGTCATTCCACCACGTGGGGAAGGTGTCGTCGATTTCCCCGCCGGCGGGCGGGTTGTCGACCGCCATTGTCGCTGTCGCGCGGCGGGGGAAGGAGTATCATGTCGTAGCTGCCATCGAGGGACATGAACTCAAGACTCCTGAAACGGAGCACCGTCCCGGACCGAAGAGGTTGCTGGAGACTGCCCATCTAGAGCTTGACGGGAAGCTGTTCGTCAACACGCAGCAGGCCCCTACCTGGCGCGCCAACTGTCGGTGTTTCGAAACCCGGGGGTCCCTGGACCGACGAGTAAATCGTCGCCGCGTGCCCCAGCCCAGATGGGTCGACGCGAGGCGGAACACGAAGGGGGGAGAAGCAGCCGGAGGGAGGTAGACGTGGGAGTGTGGAACTGGCGGCCTTCGTGTTAGCCCCACGCCCAGGTCGGGTGCGCTTGCAGTAGGGGGTTACAAGCGTCCACGCAGGAGGGAGCGAGCAGCCTTGCGCGAGCGCCGTCCCGTCCTTCCCCGCGCGGCCAACCCTCTGTAAGAGGGCCCTGGACCTCCCTTTTATAGGCGTAAGGAGAGGATCCAGGTGTACAATGGGGGTGTAGCAGTGTGCTAACGTGTCTAGCGGGGGAGAGCTAGCGCCCTAAGTACATGCCATCGTGGCAGCCGGAGAGGTTTTGGCACCCAGTTCGTGTTGTGTCGTGGCCGTCGGAGGAGCGCTGGAGCCTGGCGGAAGGACAGCTGTCGGGGCTGTCGCGTCCTTGCTGACGTCCTCTTGCTTCCGTAAGGGGGCTGAGAGCCGCCGTCGTCATAGGGCATGCGGGGCGCCATCATTACTCGTATAGTGGAGCGAGCCGGATGGGACGCCGGTCTTGTTCCCCGTAGCCTGAGTCAGCTCGGGGTAGGGTAATGATGGCGCTTCCTGTCGACGTGGTCGGTCCGTGCCCTAGGTTGGGCGAGGTGGAGGCTCCTCCGAGGTCGAGGTCGAGTCCGAGCCCCCGGGTCGGACGAGGCAGAGACCGTCGGCTGAGGCCAGGGCTGAGTCCGAGCCCTGGGGTCGGGCGAGGCGGAGTCCGTCGTCCTTCGGGGCTGAGCCCGAGTCCGAGCCCTGGGGTCGGGCGAAGCGGAGTCCGTCGTCTTTCGGGGCTGAGCCCGAGTCCGAGCCCTGGGGTCGGGCGAAGCGGAGTCCGTCGTCTTCCGGGGCTGAGCCCGAGTCCGAGCCCTGGGGTCGGGCGGAGCGGAGTTCGTCGTCTTCCGGGGCTGAGCCCGAGTCCGAGCCCTGGGGTCGGGCGAAGCGGAGTTCGTCGTCTTCCGGGGCTGAGCCCGAGTCCGAGCCCTGGGGTCGGGCGAAGCGGAGTTCGTCGTCTTCCGGGGCTGAGCCCGAGTCCGAGCCCTGGGGTCGGGCGAAGCGGAGTTTCCTATGACGCCTGAGGTCGGACTTAGCTACTGTCAGCCTCACTCTGTCGAGTGGCTCAGCAGTCGGAGTGGCGCAGGCGGCGCTGTCCTCTTGTCAGACCGGTCAGTGGAGCGGCGAAGTGACTGCGGTCACTTCGGTTCTGTCGACTGCAGGGCGTGCGTCAGGATAAAGGTGTCAGGCCACCTTTGCATTAAATGCCCCTGCGACTTGGTCGGTTGGCGTGGCGATTTGACTAAGGTTGCTTCTTGGTGAAGACTGGGCCTCGGGCGAGCCGAAGGTGTGTCCGTTGCTGGAGGGGGTCCTCGGGCGAGACGTAGATCCTCCGGGGTCGGCTGCCCTTGCCTGAGGCTGGGCTCGGGCGAGGCGTGAACGCGTCCCTCGAATGGACCGATCCTTGACTTAATCGCACCCATCAGGCCTTTGCAGCTTTGTGCTGATGGGGGTTACCAGCTGAGATTTAGGAGCCATGAGGGTACCCCTAATTATGGTCCCCGACAGGTAGGCATACTATTTTTATCAGATAAAAACTCTCAGTTATAAGGCTAGAAGCAAAATAAAACGAACATTTAAAAATATCACCAATTAGGGGTTCTGCCGTTACCTCCAGTAAACAAAATGAACAAACTACTGATAGTGTGGCACCTCTCCTTTTGCACAGGGAACTCATTTGTTCATAAATGATGTAAAGCAATTTGAGACATCTCACCACCAGTGTGTAGCGATTTAGGTTGTAACTTGTAAGGACTACATATCCTATTTGGAAAGGTAGTGAGATCCAAATCCCATGGATTTAATATAAAGTTTTGAACTAAATACTAAAATTTTCTAGAACATGCCTTCCCTTCAAACAAGCCATTAATTACTATGTTAATTGTTAAGTGAGTAACAACACAGTAAACAATGATTATGAATCAAGCTAGTAGATATATAGGGTGAACCAAGAACCGTCAAGTATGAGCATGTTTCCAGGGACAACCAAATATTATCAAATCCTTGTACAATAAAACCATATAAACCAAACCAGTAGATATTATGTGCGAACCTGTATGGCATACTTTTTGGTGTTCTCTGACTCACGCTTGTTGTGGCAAGGCCATTAATCACGCTTGTTGTAGGACTTTATCCTTCATATCTTTAAACTCTTTATCTTTAGACTTCAATGATCCGTCTTTCTCAAGAAGCAGCTTCACAAGGTCCTCCTTTGATAGGTCTAGGTCTTCTGAATCTGAATCAGAAAATGCAATTCGTTTAGTTCTCCTCTTCCTGTTAGACTTGGATACATAATCAAGTGAACCTGCTTCCTATGCCTTCTCGGTTCTAGGCAAATTATTGGCTTCACTTGAAGCTTCAGTACTTGCTCCAACACTTCTATTAACCTCATCATATGTGTGTTTGTTTGTAAAATGCATAGTTAAGTTTACTCTAAATTAAACATATATTTGCAAAATACATACAGAAACAGATGGATGAAACAAAAAACATAGCTAAAATGAAAAGGTTGCCATTTACTGCTACCCAGCCTATTTCGGATGCCTCAAGGTCAGGCTCACCTCACCTGTCAGTGACAAAAGTCACCATGACTTCGACTGCAGAGAAATAGTTCCCCACTCACCCAAGAAGCTGTGATAAAAAATGTAAGTTATGGGTTCTCCTATTTCACTAATATGGTTGGTCGTCAGGTCATGGTGTCCAGCCAATATTTACATTTTTTTGGATAAAAGTCTTGACCTTATTCTATATCCCCTGGTTGACCCCTCGCCTTTTTCATTTCATGCCCGTAGGGTCTCCATTCAACGAAAGCAACCCCTTGCAGAGGTATAAAAAAGGATCACATGTTTAAAAAAAACTCTGACGCATCACAAGCCACAAATGCAGCATGAAGAAACCTGAATCCACGCTGCAATACAGCCAAATTGTCACGGAGGTGCGCGAAACAGCGCACCTTACGACCCTAAAAAGCATAGATCTAGACGGCGGCAGCATTACTAAAGTTTAAGAGAGCTTGCCTAGGTACCAGCCTGCATCATGCCCAATTCAAGACTGAGTACTACCGATTTTAGGTTGGTCTGCATGAAGATAGGAGGTTGTGCAAAACAAAATATATATCCATAATTTAATTTAGCAAACATTGTTACTAAGCTCTATGTAGATTGTGCACGGAGCTAACGAATGTACAGCTAGGGCAACAACTTGAGAGAAGACACCGGCTGTTCATCCACCATGAAAAGACCATCATAAAATCATCCCCTTAAATCATCCTTCGCCTCAAGAATCAAGAAATTATTACGCACCATCTCCATTCCATCGGTATGGCATGTACTGATGATCTTTAGAAGCATTCTTACACCGCCGTCTTTCCATGAAGGCGTCAAGCTTTCCTGCCTCCTATGAGTAATGAACACAAATTGTAAGAACCAAGACAAATATCCAGCATTAAAAAAGAACCCCTAATAAACCTTGTAAGCTTTACCTTGAGCTCATTGTACGTCGTGCCTGCGGCCCTCCACGGTGTCGTAGTCTTCGTCATCCCAGCGGCGGCTGTACGCGACTCCGATCGCCGCCGCAAATCGTATGCGCAACAAAGTTGCATCGCAATGGAGACCAGAGGTAGCGTGCATCTCACTGGAGGAAAGCGATGCCCCAGACAAAGCTTCTTCTTCATCTCTGTCGTTGTCGTCGGACGCCTTCCTTTTCTCCCAAAGTGGATCTGTGGGTCTGTGGCAAGGGATGGAGCGCGAACACGGATCGAGGGCGGTAGCGGCGATCCGGGGCAGAGGGGTACCCAATCCACGCGCGGACTCGCCTTCCATGGAGACTGCGGACGCCACAACGCGGACGCGGATCGAGGGCGGGGCGACGATCCGGGGCAGAGGGGTACCTGTCGCGGACACAGATTGAGGGCCGGCGCGACGAGGGGGGAGGAAGGTGCCGACGGTGGTACCTGTCGCGGACGACGAGGGCATTTGCGAGTCAGGCGGAGAGAGGAAGGGAGGTGAGGCGGAGAAGGGCTCAACGGCTCTCGCGACGGGAATCTCGCGATGCGGGACATACCCGCATGTGGGGGCATGACAGGGGCCTAGAAGGTGTGGGGGGGAAGGTGGGGCGGATCCTCGGCCACCTGGGATCTGCGCGCGCCATCGACGGCGTGGGGAGGAGGGTGGGGCAGAGCAGATGGGGAGGAGGGCGCGATGGGGTGGAACCTCGGGCACCTTCCATCGACGGCGTGGGTAGGAGGGCGTTGATGGCGGCCTCGAATGACGGGGATCGCGGGGTATAGGGGTAGAAGATCCTTGACACCTTCCGTTGATGGCGGGGTAGGAGATCCTCGGCACCTTCCGTTGATTTGGGGACTGCCTACACTGAGCAATGGGGAGAGGAGGAGGAGGAGTTGAAGCCCTGGCGGACGCGCGTACCTGCCATGGATGGAAGGGGAGTCGCGTGATTTACGGGCGCGGTGGATGTGCTCGGCTGCGACCGCGAGGACGGCGGTGGGGACTACGGGCACGGGGAGCGCGCGATGGCAGAACACAGACTGTGGACGCCTACACTACAGACATAAGGAGTAGTAGAGATTTTAAAAAAATAATAGGAAGCATTGTTCGCTGTCCGTGAACACACTACGAAGGCCCATACGTGTGCAAAAGTGGGCCGCTAGGAGGGCGTCTCTTAAAAATTTGATTCTAGTTATCAATTTTTTCAGTTTGGTTTAAGGGGACTACTGGAGTAGACACAATATTTCACCTTCAAAATTTTTTAACATCTCCCTAATAATCATTTTTGGTGGAAATTTTTAGCCTTCTTCTGCAGTTGCTCTTAGCATTTTAATTCTTTTTACACTAGATATGTTGCTAATTTTATACAAAACTACAATAATCACGATTATCTCTACTACCTATTAAGACGGTAAGGGGTAGGCTGCCCCATTCCGTGTTCTGCCATTCTCATTCCGTCCTCACTGCAAAGCCCATTCCCAGCTGCCTGTCTTTCTCATTCCCCCTCCCTGCAAAGCCCATTCACATTTCCATTCCCGGCTATCACGTGTCTTTCTCATTCCCCCTCCCACAAAGCCTATTCCCATTCCCACGTGCATCCCACGTCTAGCTAAAATTAAATTAAAAAAACAGGCTCCAAGGGGATTCGAACCCGCGACTTCTCAAATAAATGTGTTTGTAGCTACCACTACACCACATATGTGTTTATGTCTATATCTATTATAGTAAAAACATATAATACATCTCTCCCGAAGCCCACCTGCTACCCTTGCACAATGTGTAGTAGTAGATAAGTATCACTGAGATTATTAAATTATATTTTTGGATTGAGGGAGTAGTATTTAAAGAAGAGCCTTGCATGCAATTTCTTTTGTTTGAATAATGTTTTCAACTTAAATACTTTTTTTGCATGTATAACATTTATTCTCCATAATATTTTCCATGGATCTAACTTATAAATCATTTTCATAAACCAATGTCAAAGATGAATCCATGTTTCTTACTTGGAAACCCCGAACAAACACCACTAGCACGAGGCGCTCGCGTTGGCGTCGCTCACCGACGACGAGAAGAAACTTGGCGACTGCCAGTTCGAACTCTGGAAGCAGTCCTACATGGCCCATGCGCCGCTGTGTACGGCAAGCTCCGGCGCAGCCGCCGCTTGGACGTGGTCCAGAGCGGCTGCACCGCGCTGTCCATCGTCAAACATGGGGACCTCATGGTCGTCGCCAATGTCGACAACTCTCGGGTTGTTCTGGGCATCGCAACCTACGACGACGCCATCACGCCGTCTAGCTCATCATCCACCTGAAGCCTAACCTGCCACGTAAGTCGCTACTGACCGACCATGAATTCTTGTGCGCTGGAATGATGACCATTGTTGTTGTTGTGTGAGTGTCCTCGAACAAGATGTATGTAGAGGAGTAGCACATCCGGTGGTGCAACGACCAGGTGTACTACCTCGCTGATGAGCCCGGGGTGCACTTCATTTGACAGCCCAGCCAAGAGTGATCGGTACTCACCATATCGCGCGCGTTCGACGACTATTATATCAAGGATTGTGGCGTCATCTCGACACCGGAGGTGAGCAGAGGTGGACCGACAACAATGACCACTCGCCATCGTCGGGGTACCTTTTGTGCCGGCCTGCCTTTAATTCTCTTCGCAAACACACACTTGCATTTTTTGTTTAAGCAAGCGTGTATGGTGGTGCGTGCCTGATGACTAACGATGTACGACGGAACTTCTACCGGCAGGTGTGGCACGTGCTCTCCAATAATGAGACCATGCAATTCATGACATATATCGAAGTCTGCATGATACTGATGGTTGCAATGTAGTAGTGAAACAACTAAATTAAAATAACAAAATTTATGTATGGCTAGGATCACAAATGGATTATAAAATATTTTCTTATAACAATATAAGACACATTTTGTATATAAGTTATCATGGTAGTATATGTTCCCGTTGCAACGCACGGGTACTGACCTAGTAGAGTATAATAATCAGACTGATTGAGGAAATTAATTATCATGTTCAAACTTATAAAAATTATATTTTATTCTTCATTGTTTGATAAGTTGGATAATTAGTTAGGGACAAGTTAGGCTGTGTTCGCTGCGGCTTGCTGCGGCTTTAATCCGGCTGCGGCTGCGGCTTCTACAGTATTTTGTCTCTACTGATTGCAGCTGCAGCAGTACAAACAGCCGTAACAGTACGGCTTTAAGCCGCAGCGAACACAGCCTTAGACTTCCAGCATCCACAATCTCCTATAAACTGATTTCACGTACCTGGTTTTGCATGGACTATATGAGATAGTCAAGAGGTTTGCTTCTATAGTGTTTGAATCAAAGTATCACGGTTGATTATTATAACCATAGAAGTATCCAGGTGTAAATCGGCCATCATTAGAGATGCCAATGGGTACCCGTATAGATGGCCAAATGGGCCGTGCTTGATGGACCGGCCCGAAGCACGGCCCGTTTAATAGTGCCGGATCGGGCCCGACACGACAGCCGTGCCGTGCTTGGGCCGCTGTCTCGGCCCGCAGTGCCGGCCCGGCCCGGCACGATTATATTTTTTTTATTTTATAAATCATAGTATATATATATTTAGATTTTATATTTGCTATTTACAACAAATGCGCTAGAGTTCTATTGGTTAGCCTCTTACATATAGTGCTTTCAACTTGGAAGAAGGAGGTCCTGGGTTCAAAACCCCACCGCGCACAGTTTTTTTGCAGTTTTTCTGATTAAATGGACAACATGGGCAAATTAAACGGGCCGGCGTGCCGTGCCTGGGCCGCATCTGCGGCACGCGGGCCGACCGGGCACGGCCCGTTTAACTGTCGTGCTTAACGGGCCCGTGTCGAGCCGTGCCGGGCCGCCCGTTTGGGCACCTATAGGTACCCGCGACCCGATACCTGATGGGTATTTACTCTATTAAGGTATGTATGTGGGCTAAATATTCTACCCGTGCGTCTGTTATTGGGTAAAAATCTTCATCCAATGGGTAAACGGGTATTAGAACGTTCCGCCTTCACCCATACCCGTTAACCCGTGGGTATAAAATACCCAATATAAACTTATCCGAAGCATGAACGTGGACTTTAGTCATCCAACTTTTTTACTATTTAACAACAATTTAATGACCATATAATGAAACATGTAATGTGCTATGTAGTACTATCATAGTGTTACTACTTTATCCAATTATCTTTGGTGTGTTGAATGGATGGTTAAATGATGCTAGAAAAATTTGTAATGGTATTTATATGGATATACTTGACATTTGTATAGTATAATATTTTGATACTTGTTTAATTTTTGTGGGTATGGATGACCCATACCCACATGGGTATGAGTATGGGGGTAAATTCATACCCGTCAATGTATATGAGTGACCCAGTGATGTTATTTTTGTATCGTGGGTATAAGTATGGGGTAGTAATAGCCGGTGGTATTTACCCATTGCCATCTCTAGCCATCATCATCGACAAAACAGCGACGATCTTACCTTTCTTCAGTTCCCACTCGGAAGGCCCAATCGGATCTGGCCTGCTGGCTGCTGCTGCGGCGGCGGCGGCCCATGGCCCAGGTGATCGTCCGCACTGACAGTCGCGGCCCCACCGCCGAAAACCTGGGGTTCCCCACTTCCCGCCCATGTCCGTCTCACGGCGTCTCCTTGAAACGCACCCGAGCCAGGTCGAGTCGAGTCGTCGACGACAGCACGCGGCGGGCGGAAGGGGACGCAGCGCAGACACGCAGTCGCAGCCAGTAATTTTTTTTGATGCACTACTAGTAGTAGTGCCGCTGGTGCTGGGAGCTCATCATCACTCGTTGGTAGCAGGAAGGAGGCGGCGTTGAAGGGGAGGCAGATGCGGGAGGCCCACCGCAGGGTCGTCGCACCAGATGGACACGCCGGATAGGCCCCGCGCCGCCGCCGCCGCCGGGTTCGAGGTCCGCCATCTCGGTTGCGTCCAGGGGCCCGCCCCCATCGATGCTTGTTCCCCACCGATTTCCGCTGTTCTGATGTGGGTTTTTTAGGATGGGGGCGGGGGAGCGGTCTGTTCGTGGCTAGGCGGCCCGGCCGTTCTGTTGGATTGGTCGGTCTCGGTCGGTCGGCAGGCGCCTCCCCGCCGATGCGGTTTGCTGCGCCGCATTTGCCTTGACCCTTTGTTGATTTGTTTCTTTTTGTTGGGGGAGGGGGACTAGAAGGGTTCATTTCCGTGGGTGTTGGCGATTAGGTTTCTGATCGATAGATGCATCGCCGCTTTCTCCGGTGTTGGACTTTGACTTGGATTTGAGGTCTTCATCAGTGTTTTTCTCTGCGGGGAGAGAGGTGGGGATTTGGGGGCTAGCCTTACTCGACCCTGCGACGAACCTTTCAACCATTGCTACTGGATGGACCAAGTGGCTTGCTGATTTAGCGAGTTGTGGTGTCCGTTTGGATTGTCACCCCGTCCCCACGAGATTAGACAAGTTCTGGTGTATGCATTGTTCGGAAATGGAGGGTTTGGACCTTCTGCCCTCCAATGCTAGTGCTTAGGTCGGCAAATCACAGCATTGTCTGATAGGTTTGGTGGTCTTCTGTCCATGGGAAATGCGAGTTCTTCAGAGCCTGAGGTCGTCTGTTCATCTAGCTCTTGGGAAACTGGCGTGTCTGATCATGCACATTGCTTTGTCATGGAAAAATCTTTCTCGGCAATTAGGGCGTCCTAGTATGAGGAGGCCCCTCGCTTCATTTTCTTATGCAAGTATTGTATGTCTCAGCAATGCTACATTTGATTACCTCATCATTCTATGCCTTTCAATGTGCCTTGGGGTTTCTTCCAAGACTGCTTTCCAATCAGCAGAGGCACCTAACTTTCTTACTTGCCATCACAATTCAAGTATTCATAAAGCATTTGTAGTAGATAAACTTGTACTATCCTATTCAATGAACGCAACTTCTTGCGGTGCTTTGGATATGCTGGTCTTATTTTGCCTGCATGTGTGTTTGTTCTCTTAAATGGGTTGGGGTAAAAGTTGGTGTAATACGGGCTTTTGCAGACTTCTTTCTCACGGAAGATTGTGGTAATCTCTATTTGCTAAAAAAAGCTCATGGTTTCGATTTAGCCAATCCTCAATTGATTGACATCAGGGCACATAAGCTTGCTTTTGCCTTTTATACTTAGTGATGAAATGAAGACCTGTGCCTTTACTTTTCTAATTCGATTTTACTGCTTGCAGGATTCTCCTGTCTTCAATTTCATCAACAATCTCTCGCCTATACCACCACCTAAACCTTTAGACTCAGCACATAATGTGCAGCTATTCAAGTCATCAGACTTGGCACCTGTTTCTTCGATCTTTGCCTCACCACATGTTAATCCAGTGAAGGAAACTAAAGTTTTGATCAGGTTATTCTCACCTTTTCCCTATGCTTTCTAGCTAATGCTGCCTTTTATGTATCTGTCCTGGCTTCACCTCACAATTTGTATTTCATGCTGGTAGGGATGAATCTGTTCACCTTCCTCAAGAATTGCACTCACCTAGCAGTGTCAGGACTCGAATAGACACCTCAGGCTCTTTTAGAATGATCAGATGCAAAGACATTGTGTCGGACAATTGCAATATCACTTGTCAACTAAACGAGGCATCTATTGATTCTTCTGATCATACATCAAACTCTACAGGCCAATTGACTCAATCCATACAGGATGCTGCTGGCAGTATGGAAAGCGATAAGGATCAATGCGATGCCAATAAAACAGACCTTACCATATCCCAGGAGTGCACAGGCCTAGAAGGTATGAACCTTGATGAGAGTGGCCCAGACAAAATGGATTCGTCACATTCTGGGATTGTTGTTCATGAAAACCAGCTATCTGAACAAAACAATGACGAACCTGCAGCATATAATGAGGGTTACATTATTACACACCAATCAACTAGTGATATGCTCACTTTAGCCATACCATCTGGAACAGAAACACAACCAGTGAATGATACACAAATGGCTGATAACCCCTACTCTTGTGAATCCTTGTTGGATGATCAGTCAAGTGGATATTGCACCCAGAATTCTGTGCATGAACCCCATTTGTACTGGACTGGGGCAGTTGAAGGGTCTGCAGTATCCTATACTCCCCAAACACTCCCTGGTGCTTTGCAAAGTCAGCTGATGCCATGTAACAAGCTCAGTGAACCAAAAGATTACGTGCCTACTGAGCAAAATGTATGTATGCTTTGTGTTGCCATTAAAGGTTCTGTACATATTGCATATTGACTTTAGTAATGCTTTGTGACTAAGTGCTAATTGGCCTAATCTAATTTGAAAACTATCGCAATATATCTGTACATACAAACTAATATTAGCTTGGATACTATATGTAGGAGAATGGATTCAGCAGGCTCATGTTTATTAGCAGTTATCCATTCATGTGCCTTGTGCACTGCATTGCTCTCAATTGCATAGTCTTGTGTCCACATGTTAACAAGATTGCCATCAGTATTCAGCTCTCTTTACTTTATAGCATTTTCTTTCCTGTAACTATAGTTTTATGTAGTCTGTGCTAATTTGGCTGAACTACCAATGTTTTTTTTTCTTATGAAAGGACATGTTTTCTGCTATTTCAGGCCTTGTCACAGCACTTACGTGGCATGCGTAGGCGCAGCCTTTTCAATGAAAAGGCTGGGATTAGTAATAAAGGTGTAGACAAAACTTCGGATCATCATCCTGTAAATTCAACTACCCCCAAATGCAAAACTATTTCTGGTGACAACTCAAAGCCTCTAAGAACCCCTCCATGCGCATTACCTGGTATTGGCTTGCACTTGAATGCCCTTGCTACAATACCTAAAGAGAAAATAGTCCCTCGAGAGATTCAGTCTACTATAAATGAATCAAGTAACTTGATAGGCCCTGCTGGATCTTCTCCAGCACCTTTTGAGCAAAACATTATAAATGATGATTTCACTCAAACAACTGATGTTGCAACTGCCGAAGCTTCTAGTCAGGGTAGTCCCAAGAAGAAAAGGTATTGTGTCTTTGGCTATTATTTTAGTTCAAAATAGCACTATTTCATTGAAAATTCATGAAATGCAATAGTATTTTGCAGGCATAAGTTTGACAATGGTGATGGCACTTCATGCAAGCGTTGTAGTTGTAAGAAGTCAAAATGCCTGAAACTGTAAGTTTGAATATTTGGTTCATTTTAGGTATCATTGTATGAAAAAGGTGCCGGCGTTATGACTTATGAGTAACTATGGTTAGGATTTTTTTTAACGAAGGGGTTTGCCCCCTATTTCATTATGAAATAGGAACGAGTCATTACAAACATTGCGTCTTAGACAGAACGCAGACCATACCCCACAGAGAAGATCTCATCAACGCTAACCTATCCAGACACATCAACTCTGAAAAGGAACTAGCTAAGAGATGAGTATCAAGGGCGCTAAGCCATATGTAAACTTCAACTGATCATGTTTTTCCTTGACTAAGATGTATAGCCATGTTGGTTTATCTGACGCTGCTATACTGTTTAAGTGTTTTTCAGTTTTGGGCAGAATGTTAAATAACAAGTATAGCAGTCTTCTAGTCAGAAGCAAGTTGGGTAAGCTAGTAACGGCATTCAGTTAATAGATCTATCAATCATAATCAAGTTGTTGCGAGGTGTTCAGGTTTCAATTTACAGTTAGCTGTATACCTGGTTACCTTGTTTATTCCTGTATTCATGAATAATACTGTTATGCTCATTAATGTTCATCATGGATTCTATTCTTGGGTGGTTTAGTCCCTTTACCAAGGATATAGTGACTTAGTTGTCATATTTATTTTCAGTAAATATATTTCCTTAGAGTTTGATTGTTTATAAGACAAGTCACACAATTCCTACAAAAAACAATGCCATCTTACCTTCTTTAATAAAAAAGTCCCAGTCATTAAAACCCATGTCATGCTAATTTTTTGGCTAGCTGCTCTAGATTTATCCTTCTTTAAATGATGCGAAAGGGCCTCTAGCGTAATGGTTAAGGCTTCCGAGTAGCACCTCCAGGTCCCAGGTTCGATCCCCCTCGGGGGCGAATTTCGGGCTTAGTTAAAAAATTCCCTCGCTGTGCCTCACTCGCTTCCAGGTTGCGTCGCAACCCTCCGGCTAGGCTGTTGCAGAGTGGGCGGTGACGGCCCGCTAGTGATGGGGTGGCCAGGGTTCGCCGATTTTCTCGACCGGGACCATGTTTCAGTCTCTTCTTAATATAATACCAGGAGAACGGTCTTTCCCTTTCCGTCCGAGTTTTTTTTATGATGCACTCCTCCACTTGTTCTAATGGATGTTCACCCTATTCTGAACTAGGTTCAAAACATCGAAACTTTTGAGTTTTGAAGAGTTACCCATGTTCTTTCCATGCTATTGCTTTCAAATTCTGTCTTCAAACTGATATTTTGTCTGGCCTGAGTGTCTGACCCTTCTCTAATGAATGCTTACCCTTTCCTGAATTAGTTTCATTGCTCTGACTCTGACTCTTTTGAAGGGAGAAAGGATCTGTATTATATTCCTGGCAAGCTATCTTTACAGTGATAGATTGTCTCGTTTCTGTTACATGATAATTTTTTTTTGCTTAATTTCATGCAGTTACTGTGAGTGTTTTGCTGCTGGAGTCTATTGTTCTGAGCCTTGTTCGTGTATCGGCTGTCAGAACAACCAGAGTCATATGGAAACAGTTCTGTCTACACGGCAACAGATTGAATCTCGCAATCCATTAGCATTTGCTCCTAAAGTCATTCATACATCTGAGCCTGGTATGGAATTAGGGGTAAGAGACACTAACTTATTGTACTTGAATATTTCCTTTAATCTTGTCTGTTGCTAATATCATTGTCTTCAATACTGTAGGACTTTTCCAATAAAACTCCTGCTTCAGCTCGTCACAAAAGGGGATGCAATTGCAAGAAGTCGTCGTGTCTAAAAAAATACTGTGAATGTTTTCAGGTTTAAACTCCTACATTGGTTTAGTGTTCTTTTTTTCTTGATCCCTCTGTATGCATCTTATCTTTACTCTTCATCAAGGGCGGCGTGGGATGCTCCGTAAGTTGCAGATGCGAGGGCTGTAAGAATGCTTTTGGAAAACGGGAGGGTGAGTCAAATCAATTTTCATAAACTTCTGTTTCAAACAACTGCAACATCAACATTAATGCTGTAAGATCATAGTTGCACCAATGCAGTCATATTCAATATACAAGTTACAGAAGCAGCTAAGAGATGGTCCCAATCAATAGTACTAGTTATAGCTTCACATGAAGCCTGGACTCACTGAGTTCTTTAGGACCTCATGATTGACCTTTCAACTTGAAAATGTAATACCATATACCCCCCTCTGTTAACTAGTTACCTATTAAGAAAAGGAAAAAAAGACCTTTGCACATATTAGAGTTATATTTCTTGCTACCTTATTTAATTTGGAGTGCTCTTTAATTTGTTTGTCTTTTAAATCACCATGATGACCATTGACATCAGTAGTCTGGTTATGCTTCAGTTTGGAGTTGGTGTCTTTGCTGACAAAATAATTTAGTTCTGCTTCTACTGGAAATGGCCACAGTATACTTTCAAACAATGCTGTAACCATACTAGTGCTAAGATGAGTGTTAATTGGTGTGCTTCTATATTTTCAACAGAAACTCCACTACTTGGTAAAACTTTCCTAAGATTAGCTTGTATTGTATGATGTTTGGTTTGTTTAAAGCGAGACACTTACTATTATGATAGGTAACTCCTACAAGCGTAGGGCCCATATGCAGATAACAGATGCAAATTGATCTGCTAGATTAAGTTGTTAGAGATTGTTTAGGAGATAAGTCTCAGTCGGTTAGGATAAGGGAGCATGTTTAGGAGTTTGTTAGCTTCTAGCCTATATATTAGCATGCTGCTCGGTGTAAGGCATTAAGGAGAATTAATCAAAGAAAATTATCTAGCTTCTCCTCTATTCTCTGCTGTTGTGCAATCCAGCACGTCACTAACTGTTCATCGCCGCCGGGCCAGCAAGCCCCGACCCCCAGCCATCTACCCCTACCACCTAAGGCCGAGGAAGAACCATAACAATCTGGTATTAGAAATGCCAGGTTCCACCGCAGGTGACAATGCGACCTCTGCCGCTACACAGATCGCTGCAGCTTCCAATAAAAAATTGGATGTCCTCACCAAGCTGGTCACCGACCTCGCCTCCAAACGCGGCGGATCTGCCCACTCGGGTCACCGACATGGAGATTCGACCCACGAGTTCGCCGCCAATCCTTCTTAACCCGCCAGGGTACCCGTATGGAATTCCAGGATACGGAGGCATTCCGGCACCATCCGCTGCATCCTCCATATCCACATATGCGCCATCATCCTTTCCATCCGCCATAGCCGTGAACACCGTGCCCTTGCCCATTCATCAGGTTTCCTTCCCACACTCGCCCTCGTCGATCCCCTCATTCCCATCACATCAGCTATCATCCACACCCCAACCACCCCACCACCAACCAGTCATGCCAGTCGGTGTTCCCCGGTTCCACAACCTAGAATTTCCTACCTTTGATGGCAAAGAAGATCCCTTGGGGTGGCCTACACGTTGCGACCAATTCTTCCGTGGCCAACACACACTAGACATCGACAAGGTATGGTTGGCCTCCTACCATCTCACAGGCATCGCTCAAACATGGTTCGTCATGATGGAACACAACCACGATGCCATGACATGGCCGCAGTTCAAGGAGCTCTGCAATGAGCGCTTCGGCCCGCCTCTCCGGCAGAACCCGTTGGGGGAACTCGCCCGCCTACAGTTCCGTACCACGGTCGAGGAGTACCAAGAGCGCTTCTGCAACTTGTTGTGTCACGTCGAACCATTGGTTCCGACGCAGTAGGTGCAACTTTTCACAGCCGGGCTTCCAGAACACATCCACATTGATGTCGAGCTCCTCAACCCAATGCACCTGCAGCAGGCGTTTTTGTTGGCCAGGGCCTATGAACGCAGAGCGCAACCCCTAGGTAGCTCGATTATCCTGGTTCTAGGGCGTCCGGCTAAGCCAGTAGCACGACCACCCATGCCAACCCAGACAGCACCGACAACAGCTCCAGCGCCGCCGGTGCCTCCTCCACGACCATTCAAGAAACTCTCCCCAGTTGAAATGGCTGAACGTAGGTGCCAGAGGCTCTGTTACAACTGCGATGAGCAGTATGTCCGTGGCCATCGTTGCCCACGACTCTTCTATTTGGAAGTCACTGATTATGGGGAAGATGACACAGAGATCCCAACGGCAGACCCCTTAGATGCTACACCAATCATTTCTCTCCACGCACTGATCGACATCCACACAGCAAACACCATGCAAATCCAGATAATCATCAATGAACAACTGTTGCTTGCCCTCCTTGATACAGGTTCCACTCACAATTTCGTCGACCGCACCATTGCTGCCAACATCAAGCTCGCCATGGGACCAAGTGCCGGACTCCATGTTCGAGTGGCCAATGGAGAAAAGCTGGCATGCCAAGGCTTAGCAGGCGACACCGTTATAACCATTGACTCGGAACGCTTCGCCATCGACTTCTATGCCCTTCCCCTCGATGCTTTTGATGTCATTCTTGGCGTTGAGTTCCTTCGCACGCTTGGTCCTATCCTCTGGGGATCTGGGCGATCTCTACATGGCCTTCTGGCGTTGGGGCCACATGATTCTGTGGAAGGGTGTGAGATCAACAAACAACGATAGTAGGCCAGCTGCTGCTCGAGCATTACAGGCAACTTCAGCACCAATGATGGACGAGCTCCTGGGATCATTTGCAGATGTGTTTGAAGAATCGCGCGGACTGTCTCCTGCTCGTGCCTGTGACCATCGGATTCATCTATTGGCCAGCACCACACCAGTCACAATTCGTCCATATCGCTACCCACAGCTGCAGAAGGATGAATTGGAGGCACAATGTTTGGATATGCTGAATCGTGGCATTATTCGCCACAACACATCGGCGTTCTTCGCACCGGTTCTATTGGTCAAAACAAGACAAGTCATGGTGATTCTGTATTGATTATAGAGCACTGAATGAGTGCACTGCCAAGGACAAATACCCCATTCGAGTTGCCGATGAGCTGTTATATGAGTTACATGGGGCACAATTCTTCAGCAAACTGGACCTGCGTTCAAGATATCACCAGGTTCGAGTTCATCCTGCAGATATTGAGAAGACAACATTCAGGACACACCATGGCCAGTCATGCCATTTGGACTGACAAATGCCCCGACCACATTTCAGAGCTTGATGAATGAAGTGCTACAACCCCTCTTGCGACACTGTGTTCTGGTGTTCTTCGACGATATACTCGTCTACAGTTCCTCATGGTCCGATCACCTTAAACACCTACGTGTTGTCCTTGAACGCCTCCGATTCAATCAACTGCTTGTAAAGAAGTCCAAATGCAGTTTTGGTACAACATTTGTAACATATCTGGGCCACATTATTTCAGCCGCAGGAGTTGCAATGGACAAAACCAAGATAGAAGCAGTGATGAGTTGACCAATTCCAAAATCTCTAAGAGGTTTGCGAGGGTTCTTAGGGCTCGCAGGATACTACCGCAAGTTCATCAAAGATTTTGGAATAATCGCATCACCCCTGACCAAGTTGTTGAAGGAGGGATTCCAGTGGACATCGGATTCTGACGCAGCTTTCAGCGCCCTAAAGACCTTAGACCGCCCTCTGTACAGCCCCCGTACTCCAGTTACCTGATTTTGATCGATCATTTATTGTCGACTGCGATGCGTCAGGGTCAGAATTTGGAGCAGTACTACATCAAGATGCAAGGCCTCTAGCATTCTTTAGTCGAACGTTTGCTGCACGCCACTTGAAGATAGCAGCCTATGAGCGAGAATTGATCGGTTTAGTTCAAGCAGTCCGACACTGGAGGCCTTATCTATGGGGGCACCACTTCCACATCCGAACTGATCATTTTGCTCAAATTCATGCTTGATCAGCGTTTGTCCACAATCCCCCAACATCAATGGGTCACCAAACTCTTTGGGTTCGATTTCACCATTGAGTACAGACCGGGTCACTTCAATACAGTTGCTGACGCCCTGTCCAGGCCGCATGACATGGAGGCGTCCTCAGCAGCCATCTCAGGACCGACCTTTACATTGTTTGATGACCTGCGTCGAGAAGCTCCACAGCATCCGGACTGGATAGAAAAAAGGGACCAGATACAAGCAGGCACAATGACAGCACCGTGGCATATTGTGGATGGGTTAATCCTGCATGGCAACCGGGTTTTCGTCCCAGCAGCATCCTCATCACTTCCTGATATTCTCCAGTTAGCACATTCAGCCGGTCATGCAGGTATTCAGAAAACTTTGCACCGTCTCCGAGCAGATTTTCACATCAACCGGGATCGTGCACTGGTGCAGGAATTTGTGTGCTCTTGCACAGTATGCCAGCACAACGAGACCGTGGCTCTTCATCCAGCCAGGTTGCTTCAGCCATTGCCGGTTCCCTCTCAGGTCTGGGCAGACATCTCTCTAGATTTCATCGAAGGCTTACCAAAGGTGCATGGTAAATCAGTAATACCGACAGTGGTCGACCGTTTCTCCAAATATGCACATTTCATAGCTTTGGGTCACCCTTACACAGCAGCAACAGTAGCCCGTGCCTTCTTTGACGGGATTGTCCGACTGTTGGGCCGTGCAAATAGTGTAGGGTCTGGCCCATTGGCTTGTGTGCATGTGTGTATATGTAATGTAAACTGTAACAGAGTATCACACTCCAGACAGTGTATTCGAGAAGCTTCAACATGGTATCGGACCTAGGGTTGAAGGCGTGGTGGTGATCCGAGCGAGGTGCCCAAGGGCACGGCGGAGCCGGTGGTGAAGCTGTCGGTGGGCCAAGGCGGCGGCAGCAGCAAGTCGACATCCGGCTGGGTGGACCACTGCGTGAAGGACCAGACGCTTGTCGTGGTTGCCAAGAAGAAGCAAAGCAAAAGGAGGAGCTAGGCGACGATGGGGTGGTGGTGATGGACGACAAGAAGAAGAGGGTGCAGCACGCCATGAAGAAGCTAGCAACGTTCCAAGGTGGTGCTGTCTAGTGGGCGAGGAGGTGAAGGTAAGGTTGCAGTCCAGTGAAGGAGTCAGGAGCGCAACAAGGAGCAGAGAAGACAGTCACCTGGAATTGAGTGAAGAGCGAGTAGGCTGCCTGAGCTGTACGTACTGCAGCTGTGAGCTCTCCATCTTTGTCTGCAAGTTGAAGCTGCAAGGGCTGCGCAAATCAGGTTCTGTTCCCCTCCATATTGAATCCCTGCAATTTTCTCTTTCTTGCTGGGTGTTGGAGAAAGGAGAAAGGACTCAACCAGGTGAAGGGCTTTGTCTTGCTACCCTATTTGGAGGAATAAAAAGGTTAAAGAGGGAGTTGTGCCTGTAGTTCTGCAAAGTAAAAATTATGGGTGAAAGTCAGGGCATTGAGCAGATTCTCGGGAAATCGGTGGAACTTCTTGCAGCAAAGAAAGAAGAAGCTCCATCTTCAAGTAAAGAAAATGTTGCTCATATAGAACCAGTTCAAAAACTAGAGCTGATGCCAAATGATATTAAATTGGAAGGGGTAAAAAATTATTTAGCATGGTCTAGGAGAGCATTGCGATTATTGAAGGCAAGGTGATTCGAGGGCTATGTCAATGGAGCTGTTGTTGACCTCAGTGACAAGTCAAGTGTTGAATGGAAGGACTGGGATGCTACAAATTCTTTGGTGGCAGCATGGATGCTGAGTTCTATTATCCCAACAATTGCTAGCACTGTTGATACAATTATAAGTGCTGCTGAAATGTGGAAAGCACTTGAAGAAATGTACTTAGGAGCTGGAAATGTTATGTTAATGGTGGAAACTGAAGATCGCCTCCATAATATCAAACAGGGGAGTGATCTGTGGCAGAGTATGTTCAAGAATTACAATGTTTGTGGGCTGATGATGACCATTATGATCCTATTGAGCTACCACACTCAGAGTGTGTTGCTTGAGCAAAAAAATGGGTGGAAAAAGACGTGTACTTCAATTCCTAAGAGGTCTAAGCTCGAGTTTGAGGGAAGACGTGCATCAATGTTTCATCAATCCACTCTACCTAACCTGCAAGAGGCAATAGCTGCTATATCCCAGGAGGAGTCAAGGCTCAAAGTGATGAGGGAAAGCCCCCCAGTGCCATCTCACCCCGTGTTTTCAGCTATGAAAACTAAAGATGCTAGAGAGTGTTATAATTGTGGTGATGTTGGACACATTGCTCGTAATTGTTTGAAACCTTTCAAGTTTAATCGTGGGAGAGGCAGGGGTGCTCCCAGAGGTGGCAGAGGTCGTGGAGGAAGAAGTTGGCCAAGAGCCAATGTAGCAACTACAAAAGAAGATCTTGAGACCTTTAAGGGAGCATGAAGCTGAAACAAAATTCAGAGAGCAACATCAAATTTCTGGAGATAAAGATCAGAAGTCCTACACCAGGGATTTTGTCAACTTCACCTACACAGATGAAGGTAATTATGCCCATGCTCTTGTACCCACACATGTCACACAATCAAACTGGATTTTAGATTCAGGGGCATCAAAGCATGTCACAGGCACATCAAGTGAGTTTATATCATATATGGGAAATCCCCCCACATGTAAAGAAATAATTCAAATTGCTGATGGTACTCCTCAACCCATCAAGGGAGTTGGCACAGTACAATGCACTCCATCCATTAAGTTGCTGTCAGTTTTGTATGTGCCAACCATGGTTATTAAAGCGGTATAACGTTAAAACGTTATGAACCAACTTTTTAACATTTAAACGTTTAAACGAATGTTGAAACGTCTTTTCAGACTTGACATAGAAATTCAAATATAGAATAAGTTCATACATAAGTTGAGTTCACAAGCCAAATAGCATAAAAAGAAACAGATCAAGTTCAACAACACAAGTTCAACCACATAAGTTACAACTTTTATGGATGTTCAGTAACCATCATTGAACTCATCAATATGAAGACCATGGGCTGCTGTGGCGCAGCCAGCGGCTGGCGGGCCAGCAGAGAGCAGCGGCTGGTTGAGGAGAGGAGAGAGGAGAACGGCGGCTGGCTGTGGCTGAGGAGAGGAGAGCAGAGCGGCGGCCGACGCAGAAGAGGAGGGCGGCGTCCGGCTGTGGCTGAGGAGAGGAGAGCAGAGCGGCGACTGGCTGAGGGAGTGAGGGTGCCACGTCCAGCGCTGGCCAGTGCCCAGGAAAGTGACCTAGAAAATGCTAAAGGCCCAGGACGGGTAGAACACCCTTAGAACGAGTAAAACGCCCTAAAACGCTATTTGGACGCTTAAACGACGTTCAAACGCTCGAAACAGACGTTCTACGCCCTAAACCTAAAACGTTCAGACGTTTCAACTTTTAAACACGTTTTCTCGTTTAAATGACGTTTAAATGACGTTTTAATAACAATGGTGCCAACTTTTCCTGTTAATTTGATATCACTAAGTGTCTTGGTTGATCAATTGGACTATCGAATTATACTTGATTGAGATAACTGTTTAATTCAGGAGAGGAGAACATCGAAGAGACTTGGGACAGCTACCATACGTAGAGGATTGTGGTATATGGATCATGAGGAGGCTAATGATTCAATATGCACTATGCTGGCAACGAGGTTGGAAGAGAAAGAAGTTGCAGTAATGCTTTTGCATTGTAGATTAGGGCATCTCTCTTTTGGCAAGATATGCAAAGCTTTTCCTGATGTAATGTGTGGGGTGGATAAGAGCAAGCTATTGTGTGATGCCTGTGAGTTTGCAAAACACACAAGGACATCTTATATTAAACGAGGCATCAGGAGTATATCTCCTTTTGTGCTAGTTCATTCTGATGTTTGGACGTGTCCAGTGACTTCTATTAATGGAATGAAGTACTTTGTTACCTTCATTGATTGCTTCTCTCGGATGACATGGGTTTATTTGATGAAGCATAAGAAAAAAGTGTTGAAATGCTTTCAAAATTTTTGTGCACTGATCAAGAATCAATTTAATACTCAAGTTAAAATGATAAGAACAGACAATGGAACTGAGTATGTGAACAAGGAATTTGATGCCTTTCTATCAAGAAATGGTATATTACATCAAACCTCCTCTCCTGATACTCCACAAAATGGAGTGGCTGAAAGGAAGAATCGTCATATTCTAGAGGTTGCTCGTTCTCTAATGTTTACAATGAATGTTCCAAAGTTTTTATGGAGTGAGGCTGTATTGACTGCTGCATATCTCATCAATCGCACTCCTTCAAAAATACTTGAAATGAAAACTCCATTTGAGGTTCTTCTCGGTGAGAATAAGTTTATTGTTCCACCTAAAGTTTTTGGATGTACATGCTTTGTAAGAGATCATAGACCCCAAGTGGGGAAGTCGGGTCCACGTGCTATGAAATGCATTTTTGTGGGATATTCTGCAGGACAAAAAGGATATAAGTGTTGGAATCCTAGTGAACGATGTCTATTTGTAAGCATGGATGTTACGTTCAGAGAGACTGCCTTTCTATGGTGAGAGGACAGATCTAAGCTTTTTTCTTGAATCTGCCTCTACTAGCACAAATGAAGCTAGTCGAGAGGGGGAGAACAAAGAGGTTGATTAGAGGGAACAACTGTAAAATAAAATGGAAGTGGTGATCAGTGCTTCCGAACAAAAAATACAAGTTGTGCCAAGCGAATTGGATTCAGTGGATCCAGACTCTAGTCACGAGAATAATAAATTTTGTGATGATGACTTACGATACAAGGGTGAAGTTTACACTAGGTCTCGTTTGCATTCTGAGGTTCCTGAAACCAATTCATCATCAAGTTGAGCAGTTTCCCCCAAACACATCAGAGGCTGCAGATGCACCGTTGGCTTCTCATGGAGAAATTGAAGATTTTCTCTTCTTATGACTTGCCTATTGCAATACGAAAAGGAATGCGTGATAAGGCCGGAGTGCCTCCACCAAGGTATGGATATGAACATGACATTAGCAATTATGTCTCATATGCTTCTTTGTCCGCATCATAGAGCATTTGTTGCATCTTTGCAATCCATACCCATTCCGAGAGATTGGAAAGAAGCAAATCATGATCCCAACTGGCGTAAGGCAATGTTAGAGGAGCTTAAGGCCCTTGAGAAGAATCAAACATGAGATTTTGTAAAACTACTTGAAGGAAAGAGAGCAGTTAGTTGTAAATGGGTATTCACTAGGAAGCAAAACCCAGAAGGAAAGGTAGAACGATATAAAGCAAGGCTGGTTGCAAGAGGGTACAGTCAAACATATGGAATTGATTATGATGAGACATTTGCACCGGTGGCGAAAATGAATACTGTAAGGATATTAATATCTTGTGCTGCAAATTTTGGGTGGCCTTTGTATCAACTAGATGTTAAAAATGCTTTCTTACATGGTGATTTGCAAGAAGAGGTCTATATAGAGATTCCTCCTGGACTGTCAAAGTCCGAAGCAGTTGGAAAGGTCTGTCGATTGAAAAAATCATTGTATGGTCTCAAGCAGTCACCACGAGCATGGTTTGATAGATTTAGACGTGCAATATGCAGTATGGGATACAAACAATGCAATGGAGATCACACTGAGTTTTATCGACACTTTGGACGTCGAATCGCAATTCTAGCTGTGTATGTGGATGATATTTTTATCACGGGGGATGATGAACCTGAGATGCATTAGTTTACTTCCAGAATGAGTTATTTAGTTCCTTTTAAGGAGGTCGCCTCATACTATAAAGGCAGACCGTAGTTTGTATTAAGGATCATTGAGGAATAAAGTCTCCCTGCAGTTGGGCGGGACTGTCTCGGTCATCGTGGCTCGGCAAGCTGCCAGCCGCGGTGACGACGTCCGCCTGCCTAGCCACAGTTCCTACCCCATGAGATCTGTCCCTGGTTCTAGCCTCCTCCTCTCCCCTCTACGGTCACCCAAGAGGCCCTCGAGAGGAGGCTGCATCAATTTGGTATCAGATACCAGTGGAGCATCGACATCTCTGTCCGGCTCCATGGGGAACGTTCCTGGGGATTCCATTGAAGACAAGCTGGACCGCTTGCTAGCCCAAGTATCCATGCTCAACACGCACATGACGCTGCACGATCAGCGGCTCGCGCGGATGGAGAAGCTCGTGCTGCCGGGGACCGACGCCACGGAGGGCCTTCACGGCACCAAGCAGGGCGCGGGCGGCGGACACACCGACAAAGGGGGCGCCGTCGGAAACGGTGAGGACCCTCTACAGGAATCCGATGGCTCTCCCTTGCCGCTCGACCGTCGTCTCCACGATCGACGTCGCGCCACCGGTTCGCCCTCTAACGACAACGACGACAGCGCCACCGACGACTCCCTCGACAACGATTGGCAGGAGGACCGCCACATCTCTAAGGGACGACAGGGTGGAGGACGTGAGGACTTCCGTCAGGAGGACAGGCGCGGTGGGGACTTCCGTCAGGAGGACAGGCGCGGTGGGCGAGATCCCACCGGTGGCGCCTACCAACGGCGCCGCAACTGGCAACCAGAGGGCCGCGATCGGCGTCGGCGGGACACTACGAGGATCACAATCGCCGGCCCAAACTGAAGTTTCCATCGTTCGATGGCAAATCCGATCCCCTGTCGTGGCTCAAGTGCGAAACATACTTTCGGGGGATGCGCACACTCGACGACGATAGAGTGTGGGTCGTGTCCCTGCACTTGGAAGGTGCGGCATTGGATTGGTGCGACATCGGACGCAGCATTCCTGCAACTCAAACACTCATTGATGACGGCACCACTCCTCCAAATGTCGGACTTCTCCAAGCGCTTCATGGTGGACTGTGATGCTTCAGGGGTCGGGTTCAGCGCCATGCTCCATCAAGGTGATGGTGCAATTGCCTTCTTCAGCCGAGCAGTTGCGCCACATCACCAGAAGTTGCCCGCTTATGAGCGTGAACTGATCGGTCTTGTCAAGGCCTTCCGTAATTGGCGCCCATATCTCTGGGGGCGTGCATTTATAGTACACACTGATCATTTCAGTTTGAAGTTCATCTTGGACCAGCGGCTCTCCACCATTCCCCAACACACATGGGTCAGTAAAGCTTTTATTGCAGGGAGATATGCATTATTTTATTTCCAGAATAAAAGATATGCATTAGTTTACTTCCAGAATGAGTTATTTAGTTCCTTTTAAGGAGGTCGCCTCATACTATAAAGGCGGACCGTAGTTTGTATTAAGGATCATCGAGGAATAAAGTCTCCCTGCAGTTGGGCGGGACGGTCTCGGTCATCGTGGCTCGGCAAGCTGCCAGCCGCGGTGACGACGTTCGCCTGCCTAGCCATAGTTCCTACCCCCTGAGATCTGTCCCCTGGTTCTAGCCTCCTCTCCCCTCCACGGTCACCCAAGAGGCCCTCGAGAGGAGGCCGCATCATCCTGTGAGTAAAGAAAGTTACCAAAGGCTTGTTGGTCGACTCATCTACTTGTGTCACACAAGGCCTGATATCACATATGCAGTTGGAGTGCTAAGTTGATATATGCATGACCCCAGAAGGGAACATCTTGATGCAGTTTATCGCATACTATGATACTTGAAGTCTTGTCCTGGAAAGGGAATGTTCTTTAAGAGCCATGGTCATCTAAAGGTGGAAGGTTACTCTGATGCAGATTGGGCAAGTTGTCTTGATGATAGAAGGTCAACTTCAGGTTATTGTGTGTTTGTTGGAGGAAATTTGATATTATGGAGAAGCAAGAAACAATCAGTGGTATCTTGTTCCCAGCGATCGGGACCCGGTGTTCACAGGGGATTTCTTGAAGGATTTATTCCGCCTCGCAGGGGTCAAACTACGCATGAGTACGGTGTTTCACCCACAGACGGATGGGCAGTCCGAGGTGGTTAACAAGACTATTGCTATGTATTTGCGCTGTCTCACCGGTGATTGTCCCCGTGCATGGGCCGAATGGTTACCATGGGCAGAATATTGCTATAACACGACATACCATTCGGCACTTCAAACAACACCATTCCAAGTGGTCTACGGACGATCTCCACCAGCACTACTTATGTCCAGGGGTCATCCAGCTCAGCACCACTGGATGACATGCTCCAGGAGCATGATAGGTTCCTTGCTGAAGTGTGAGAACAGCTGCTGCAGGCCCAGATCTATGCTAAGCACCATTATGATCAACATCATTGGTAGCTGGAGTTCGAGGCAGGCTCTTCAGTATGGCTTCGTCTTCTGCATCGACAAGCCAAATCACCAGGGGGGCATCACAAAGGCAAGCTGTGACCTCGGTATGCAGGGCCTTTCCAGATTACGGAACGAATTGGGAAGGTAGTTTATCGTCTGCAGCTTCCACCATCAGCCCGGATGCACGACGTTTTTCACGTGGGACTCCTCAAGCCTTTCCATGGCCAGCCCCCAACAGCGACGCCTGATTTGCCAACCATGGAACATGGACGGGTTCTCCCTACGCCCACACGAGCTCTCAAAGCAAGACTACAAAGAGGAGAATGGCACATGCTGATCCAGTGGGAGGGAGCACCGGAAACACAAGCCACTTGGGAGCGAGTGGACCAATTCAAGCCTTCATATCCGGAATTTCAGCTCAAGGACGAGCTGTTCCTCGAGGAGAGGAGAGATGTTATGATAGGCAAGTGCTACAAGCATAGGGATAACAGATGCAAACTGATCTGCTATATTAAGTTGTTAGAGATTGTTTAGGAGATAAGTCTCAGTCAGTTTTAGGATAAGGGAGCATGTTTAGGAGTTTGTTAGCTTCTAGCCTATATATTAGCAGGCTGTTCGGTGTAAGGCATTAAGGAGAGTTAATCAAAGAAAAGTATCTAGCTTCTCCTCTATTTTCTGCTGCTGTGCAATCCAGCACGGCACCCACTGTTCATCGCCGTCGGGCCAGCAAGCCCCGACCCCCAGCCATCTACCCCTACCACCTAAGGCCGAGGAAGAACCATAACACTTACATGTAGCTATATCATTCTGAAAGGGTGCCCTATACAATACTAGACTTTTGGTTATTATACGGAGTAAGACTATGGCTTGCTTAACTATTTCAATTTTTGTCTCAGTAACAAACTAATCGTGTTCTATATTCTGCTATCCACAAAAAGCTAATATTTCTCTAAAGTATTTTTATTTTGAAACCCGTTTCAAGGGGCTTCTGTGTTAGGCATAGGGGAACCTAAACAGGGATTGGAAGAAAAGGATGTTTGTGTGAAAGAAGAAAAAAGTGAAATCGATAAACAGCTTGTTGTCTACCAGACTACTGACGTTGCTCCTGCTGAAAATGTATTGACCACACCTTCCATGGTGGAGTGCAGGTTTGTATGTCGTATGTCTGCACAATACACATATGTTACTGTGAATCCTACCTCTTATGTAATGTAATATACTGAATTCTAGTGTGTTTTGCTCTTCCCAGACCCTTGGCTTGTCTTCCACCCGCAAGCTCCAAGAAAAGCTCCAAAAAACCACGGTCTTCAACAAAGCTCACAGGACATCCTTCTCGGCCGTGCAACTTACAAGCTCCTCCAAAGACCGACGTTGTGCTCTCCCCATTCGAAAACTACGCGGAAATGGTCCTCGGTGATAGCACATCAGATATCCTGAAGGGAAATTCATCTCCTCAGACTTCTGTTAAAGTTGTGTCACCGAATAAGAAGCGAATCTCTCCCCCACGGATGGGTATCGGGCTATCTCCAATCTGTAGGAGTGGCAGGAAGCTAATTCTCAAGTCCATCCCTTCTTTCCCTTCTCTTGGTGGTGATGTAAACAACGAGGATCCGAAGGCCAAGCTCCCAGCGCCTTGAATTTATCATGTTCTGTCACCCGTGGTGAACTTCCTTGCCTTTATTTTTCTGTTGTTACAGTTGCTTCTTGTTGAGATGTTAATTCTTTACCTGTCTCAACCCATCTGCTATCTCTCTTTTTGTACAGGCCCTTCCCGTTGGTTCACGAGATCGCCCGCGCGCCGACTGCACCAGACTGTTTCTACCATACCATCAGATAGTGGATGGACAACCAAGCGTGCACCGTTTCATCATTCGTGTTTGCTTCGATTAATGATTATTCACGTACTGCTATAATAACCCACTGTGATGGCAGAATCCTACCTACCTCCCAGAACCACCAGTGGCATTTGGTTTGCTGGTAAGTTATGTCTCGGCTCAAGGACGTTGCTGTGTTGCCTGTGCCTGTATGTCTGTATAATTTATGTTCATTATCCGGGATCAAGATGTGGAACCTGTATGTACCTGATGGCAGAACTGTTAAGACTTTTTTTATTTTTATCTGAGGTTAAACCGTGAGACTTACTTGTGTAAGGTCATATTGTTTGTTTTTACATTTTTTTTCCAGGAACGTCTGAGCATGTCTTTCATTAAGAGGAGGAAAAAAAGTTTCAGAACAGGTTTTGAATGGCAGAGAACTCGGACCAGCCTCTCAGCCTTGTCACTTGTCAAGTCAGCAGCAGCGAGCGAATAGTAACGTCCGCTGAAACACACCAATGGACCATGCTGACGTCCCAATTCCAGCTAGATTATTGGCGCTATCCGTAGGGCGGCACGCCCGAACGCGATAGTATCCATGGCCAACGTCACTCATCGATAACGTCATGCCGCTTGACGGAAATTTGCATGCACATCCCAGGATGAACATTGAACCGTGCGTTCTTTTCCCCTTCTTTTCTGTGCCTTCTTTTGTTTGGTTTTGGCTGGAATATGCACGGCAAACAATGTCGAATTGCCAGCCTCGTTCACAAGGAAATGGTAGGTCCCGTAATGCATAGTTCACCCAGGCAAAGATCTGGAGATTTCTCAGGCATAAAATCATTGATGGCTTCTGACTCAACTCAAGGCAATCTTTTCCTCATCTCTTACTCTTGGATATTAGATCGCTCTAAGGAATAATTTGGGAACTCAAATCCCCTCTAGAGTTTCGGTTTCATAGGGGATTTAAGTTTTCAAACTAACCCTAATTATCTTTTAACTTGGACACATATAGGTTTAGAGGAAATGCTCGTGACTCGTCGACTCGCTCGGTTCTTGGTCGGCTCAGCTCGTTTGAATTTTTTCATGAACTAAGCTTGACATCCTAGCTCATTTCGTTAACGAGCTAGCTCGATTTGTTAACAAGCCAGCTCGCGAGCTAAACGAGCTATCATATTTTGACAAAACGAAACTATATACATATCATTTACGTAACAATTTGATGAACATGTTATATGTATGTGTAGTGTCTACGGCCTATAAGTTAAACTAATGATTGATAAATTGTGTCTATGTGTTAAATTGTTCTATGCGAATATAAATGTGGGTTAAACTGATGAACATGTGTGTGAAGTGAATTGATGAGTTGTGTGAATTTGGTGTTAGATTGATGTGGTCTGTGAAACTATAAGTATAATTACTATTTTTTATTGTTAAATTAGTTTGAAATTAACTAGAAATTGATTATTATGTATATACTGTTTGTTCTGTTCTGGTTCGCAAGCTAAATGAGTCAATTCGAGCTCATAAACGAGCCGAGCTCACTCTGTGGCTCGTTAATTTAACGAGCGTCGAACTCGGATGAGTGAGACGAGCTGGCTAGGTAGCCTCATATGTGGCTATGGGCGACCATGAGATATTAATTTTACGCTATAAGATTTAAGGATCGGGGTGGATTATATTTCTATTTATTTTTAAACTAAGATTTATTTACGATCCTACTATTTTGTGAAGAAGTATTTGGATCTTGATCGCTGAATATTGAGCTGCCCTCACGCATATGGTACCATGAAGCAGGAGAAAGAGAGCGTGACACGGCAAGTGCACCAGGCAACATAGATGCTACTGATCTATCCGGAGCACAGGATTTGGAATTCCATTTGCTATTTACCACTCCACGACTAATCACGCCCTGCCAAAGGAAAAAAAGAAAAAAAGAAAAAGGCTGCGGCTTTTGCTTATGCTAATCACGTTCTGCGGCAGCAGACAGGCTCAGGTCGAAACGGAACCAAACCCGGATCCAAGGAGGCAACGCCCGATCAAAGCCGTCCCCTCGCAGCGGGCGCGAATCTCAAAGCCCCGCCCCCGCTTTCACCAGTTGGCTTTCCTTTTCTCGTGCCATCCCTCTCTCTAGTCTCTACCCTTTCCGGCTCCGCACCTCCCCACCCCTCTCGCCTTCGCTTCGTCGCCACGGCGAGCCCCACGCCGCCGATCGGGGCGCCGCCAGCGGCGGCGGCGCCCGATCCGATTGAACCGGAGGTGGGGCCGCCGAATCCGCCGCGGACGGAGCCAGCCGGATCGGAGCCCGACGACGCGCGCCTCTCCCCGCCTGCTCCTGCTCCTGCTCCGCCGCCTCCGCCCCCGCCGCCTCCCGCCGCCGCGCCCACCGCCTCCGCGGCCGTCTCGCTGCCGGCTCCAGCGCTGGCGCCGGCGGAGGCGAACGGCAGCTCCGACAGGAAGAGGAGGTCCGTGCGCCCCCTCCCTCCTTCCCCTTTTCTGCAAAGTTTCCGCCCCGCGCCCGGTTTCCTCTTTTGTTTCGTTGCGTGCGGTATCGCTCGCTCCCGCACACATTTTTTCCTCTCTCTCTCTCTCTCTCTCTCTCACTCACTCCGCCCCCTCTGTTTTCTCTTTTCTGGGTGTGTGAATCAGGAGGAAAGCGGAGGACGGGGACGGGTGCAAGACCTGCAGCTGCAAGAAGTCCAGGTGCCTCAAGCTGTAAGTTCCCCTATTACACCCCGTGCTTGCAGTTGCAGCCTTCTCTATTGTCTCGTTCGCCCACGAGGGAGGGAGGGATGGAATAGGATGCTTCACCATTTTGGTTCGGTGCTGATTTGGTTCCCTGTCACTGACGAATTCAGTGTTTTATAGGCATGTTTAGATCTGACAGTCTCACGTTTCAAATGTGGCAAAATGCTGCAGTTTTATTGAGCTCCCAGTAGTTCGGAATTCGATATCCATTAACGAGAAGGAAATTGCCAAGATCAAGCTATCGATATGTTGTAGAACCATGGACGAACCAGTGATTAATCTACTGAGTTGAAAACTCTGCACTAAGCAAACTGGGCTGGTTCATGCACACACCTGTGGCCCTGTGGACACTTAGTGTGTGCCATTGCCTACTCAATGGCATGCAACCTCCACAACTGAGCATGCGTTTGTCTTTGTGTTTTTTTTTCTTGCTAATTTAAGTTCCCTTTTGTGTATAACCTTTGTCTGCGTTATTCTGTAACAGTTACTGTGTGTGCTTTGCTTCTGGGTTGCATTGTACTGAATCATGTGGATGTGAACCTTGTCATAACAAGCCACAATTGCAAGGTACTCTGCGGATGGCAACAGTTTTACCTCTGAAACCTGTCCAAACATTCGAAGCTGGCCAAGATATAGTGGTACGAAGATCTTCTTACATCACCTTATCTATATCTTTCTATAAACTTTCTTTCATTTTTAAAAACCTTCCCCAGACCTCACTCATGTGGGAGCCTCCGACAGAGTCTTGTCTTTTTTTTTTGTTTTTGGTGATCCTGCTGCTTATCGGCTTCAGGAACAAGTCATAAGGTCTCCTATGGATCTTATTAGAAGAAAATGCACCTGCAAGAAGTCAGGCTGCCTTAAGAAGTACTGCGACTGCTACCAGGTTCCATATTCGGCCTTGTCCTGTTAATTTTCAGTTTCATTGTGACAGAATTTCTGAATATGGAAATATGTTTTTTTATTTGAAGGGAGGGGCAGGATGCTCCATCAACTGTAAATGCGATGATTGTAGAAACCCATTTGGGAGAAAAGGTAATGCAATTAAGGAGCTGGAAAATGGAGTATAGTGAATGATTTTAAAGTGGGAGTTTTGCATTAGATATCTAGTTTGATTCTGTTTGGTATCTTATATTCTTATTCTTAGCATTGCATAAGTTTCTTTCTTAACTGACAACTAGATAGGTTACTCGCATGACTTGTGATTTTCATTGCTTGACACAGTTTTCAACAATTTTATGTTCTAGCATTCTTAGGAACAACTAGATATTGTTGTCAGGAACTCTGCACCAATAGAACCTGTCACCCAATGTTACTGCCCAAACTTACCAGGGCTGAGGTTAGAGGGAGGAGGGAGGGAGGGGGTGTAATTATGATTAGGTTAATTATCATGCACTTGAAGCTAGCGTTTTCGTATAGACTAAGCATTAGAATCTGAATACAGAGGTTATGAAGTACCTTGTAGCTTTCTAGCTAGAGCAGATTTTTCAGGAGTTGCCTGCTGCATAATTGTATTAGAGGATTTAGGAAGATGGTCAATGGTTCTTCTGAAACACTCAGCACTACCCCTGTTCCTATCTGTAGGGACAGGGGCTGTTCTGTTGGAATTTAATTAACCTATACAACTAGGATTTCATATCCCAGAACCATGTCCATGTCTACAACTTGTTATAATAGCCAACCACCATACCTTCCTGTAGGCAAAACTTGACTATGGAGCCATTCTAACAAAGGTGAGTGCCAGCCCCATCGAACTTATTGTGGCCCTATTTGCAATTTGCACAGCTTGGAGCTGGCTATTCTTATCTGCGAGATTGGTCCAAGACCAGTAGGGGTCATTATAACAGCAGCGAGTTCTCAGTTGGGGCTGCTTGGATGTCTTGCTAGCCACTGTACTACCTTGCTCAGCGGAAATCAGAACCCAACAAGTGATTGGATCCTGGGCGAGCTTGTCTTGTAACCTGTGCAGACAAGATTTTAGCTTGTTACTCAGGGAGAGCGAATTTTGCTCGTCCATGCTGGCAAGGCAAGCCTTGCTAAGCCAGGCCAGGCGAAGTTAGGAACTCAGGGAACCAAGCAGTCCCAATATCTAGGATTGGAAGGCATGCTATCTCAGGTTAATGAAAACTGATAAACAGGCTATTCTTGAGAATGCTTTTTGAGGAACTACATATACTTTGGTAGTTTTTGCAGAGAAGTGTCTAGTTGATGTCATGCGAGTGTCGTCTTGATATAGAATTAGAGACTGTAGTGCCAGTATGGTATGCAAAGTGTAGTCGAGAAATTTCCTTATTCACTGGTAAAGTGAGGGCTTCTTTCTATGACCCTTAAGGGCTCGTTTGGGACCAAGGGTAATGGAAGGGATTGAGGGGACCAAAATCCCTTACTATTCAAAATTGAATAGTAAGGAATTTTGCGCCCCCCCTCCCCCCCAAAAAAAAATCCCCTCCATTACACTTGCTCGCAAACAAGCCCTAAAAGTTCACCCTCCCTTGCTTAACACTGTTAAACTGCCATCCAAGGAACATCCGGCCAATAGGAAGCTGCTTATTCATTCCCTGCTCTTTATCCCTAATCCCTATCCTCCCAAACACTAGAGCGACAGTGGCCAGAGGTGACGGAACGGATGTAGCTAAGGAGGGTGCACGGGGGCAGGTCGTCCATGGACGCTTCAGCGGCCTTTGCTCGACTATGCGGTGGGAAGGCTCGGTCATGGCGCTGCACCAAGGAAGAGGCAAGAGCTCGACAGCGATGCAGATGTTGTTCCGGCTAGGAACTGTGTGGGTGAGGAGTCTCACAGGTGCTCTCTGTGGAAATGCATTGGCCCAGGAGAGCTGCACAGGTGCCTGTGTTGTCATGGGGAGGCACGGGGTTGGCGGATTACATGGGAGCTGAGCAGTGGAGGCAATGCTCTATGCACGATTGACACTGGGGGCGCTAGGTTGGTGGTGCTGCTGTGGTGTGTGCAACAAGTGGTACGGAGGGCGTGGTCAATAGCAAGGCACAAAATGCGCCAGCTGCGGGAATGTCGTGCCATCCTGTGAACTTGCGGCGGCGACGAATGGCTGTGGTAACAGCTCATAACTCATGGTGGTGATGTGTCATGACTGACATTGAGTGGCGATGTGTGGTCTGCAACAACAGAGCAACATGCCATGGTGCTAGTAGTGTGGAGGCACCACTTGGACTGGATATGTTTAAAATGAAAAGTTCTGAAATCTGGCAATAAGCGCCTATGCATGTATTCTTTCTGTGCTGCTGTTGAACATTTTGATTTGGAAAACATATGTTTGAGTGTACTGTAAAAATATCAATTCGTGTTAGATATATCACATATTTATAGTTGGTACCTTGGAATCATGGAGTGATTTTTATTTGAGAACATATAGAGACCTGATATACTGTACAGACTGAACACTTTCTACCTAGGAGCAAAACTGTCCTTTTAAACTACACTAATAACACCCTTAAGAAGCAAATCGGGCAGGAGTTCCATTTTGGGCATGATAGTTGAACCTTTGGTGAAATAAGGAAGGGTAAACTTTTCAGGGCCATAGAAAGGCCTCATTGTAAGTGTTTTGATAGCCTCCTGAATAGCTTGTATCTTCGTTCTGATAAAAAGTAACATGTATGTTTTTTTTTAAAAAAAAACAGATGATGGCTTGCTTGGTATTTATTTGTTCACTAATGGGATAGGACATGATTTCAATCTGCAATTTGAAGCTGTTCCTGAAACTAAGATATATCTCATTCTTATTCTGCAGTCGGCGTTATTTTGGACGGTAAAAGCAGTCTTACACCTATACTGCACGAAAGAAACGGGACTGAAGTTGACTCAAGCGACGAGGAAGACGACTTCTACATGAATCGGCAGCTCTCCCCAATACCTCCGTCTCCGGTGTCTAGGGAGTCTTCATTCCAACAGGAGACTCTAGTCGGCGTCGAGGTCCAGACCATGAACGGGCACCTGTACCCCAAACCACTGACCCAGGTGCGCCCCGAGCCGTCATCCTGGCAGCTCTCTCGGAGGCCCACCGAGGAACCGCGCGGGGAGATATGGCGCTTCTCGAGGAGGCCGAGCGAGGACGGTACCTCTGATGCCATGGAAGCGCACGCCGTCACCATGAGAGAGAGCAAGAAGGCGGCAGAGGTCCGCGGGGACAGGTTCGGCATCCCGCGGTGCATCGAGGTGATGAGTGCCATGGCGGAGCTGTCGCCGGTGGAGAAGTCGCTGGCGCCCGACGTCTTCTTGGACGCGAGCAACCGGGAGATCTTCCTCTCGCTGAGTGTAGATATTAGGCCAATCTGGCTGAGGCGCAAGATGAAGAGCCTTGTCTAGCTAGACGCTACAACAGAGATAGCCTGAGAAATTTTCGTCGTCGGCGTATACCTAATAAACCCCCGTGCTGTACTGTAGATATATAATATATAATATATGTGCCTAGATTCAGAGTTGAGTTCTGGACCCCGATGGGTGTAATGCACCTTAGTGCTAATTTATGGCTCATGCTGTTATGTTGGAGTTCTTCCTATGGTAAGTTCGTTATGATTTCAGTTAGAAGTTTAACTTCCGTGGATAGATATGTTCATGAACCTGTTTCTGACGTGCAAGATGCCATGGAGTGTTGACTTCCTCATTCCATGTTCTTATGCTGGAGGTTCAGAGATGTCGCGTTGTGTCCTTCGCGTTCGCCTGACAAGAACAAGAGGACGGCTCTTCAGTTCTCTTCTGTTCTGTGCATGCCGGTTTATATACCACAAACATCGCGTGTGTCTGGCTATTCATTTTCCGAAAACCGAAACAGCAATCATACGATCTGACTGTCCAACGAATTCCTGCTGTTTTTCTATACATTATATACAGATCGGAAGGCGCACTAAAGAGCCGCGAGCTCACAGTGACGCAGTACGCTGCAGCCTGCAGCTGACAGGCACCCGTGTCGCGGAAGGCTGGCGGCACCCGTGTGTGTTTCGTCTCGTGCCGACATTCCGATTTGGAGGACCGGGAGTCCAGAAAGCCGGATGGTTTTAAGGCCCTTTTCTCTCTCTCTCTCTCTCTCTCTCTCTCGTTTCTCAAACAGCAATTTGCTGTACAGAATGCTTGCTAAGGCGGAAAACAGAGGCAGCGTTTCCAGGGTGTTGCATCGCGAGATTCAGAAAACTCTTGATTTGTTAGGTGGGCACGCGCGCACAGGCACGATCCTGGCCGCCGGCTGAATATGTACATTTTGAGCCTTATTAGAATAGATAATGATATTTACCATAGATGTTAGTATGCCTCTGTAGATTTTGGTTACGTCCCGTTTGGATCATTAGAATTGAATCCCATTCTAATAACTATAATTTAAGCATATATCAATTAAGCTAATTCGGTTTTATGCAAAAATAAATTTGTATGCTATTATTAGTAAGATGTCGGAGATATTTATGTGCTACATTTTTACTATAGAGGAGTGAGACAAAGAGCGTTCTGTAAGCTATAGAGTAGAAACAAATTCTGCTAATACATAAAATCATTTCACTTCCTCCACTTCATAAATCTGAGATAGACTTATATCTGAACTTTATAAAATGGTGGAATATTAAACTCCAATTTAAATAGATTACTTTATTAAGTGGATTTCAATTCCTCTAAAATAAAAGGATCCAAACTCTCCGCTAGATTTAAAAATGAATTTGCTTTTTTATGTGTGTTTGGGATGGTTAAACCTTTGCTCAACTTGTCACGAGGCCCAGGACTCCTACAAACCGAATTACTGTAACTATAAACGGCAGTGGTGGGTCCATGGGCCCACGGATGCTCATACGGAATGAGGCCCAGTAGGACGAGGGCCCGCTACAAGGACTGGGCATAGAAAAGCAGCGGCGAAGTGGCGTTCCCGGCGGGGCTTGCGCGCGCGCAGACGCAGACGCAGCCACCCATCATTGCTGCTCGACGCTCTTCCGCCCGTCGCCGCCGGCTGGCCCGCCGGCCATATCATCCCAACCTTTCCTCATGCTCACTGTTGAGCACCAATTTGAGCACTGGCGGACGGTCCGGCCCTGAGGCCGGACGGTCCGCGGTCCGGACAGTCCGCGCCAGTGGGCCGGACGGTCCGCGCGTGCGCAGAGCAGCTTAGGGTTTCGAGTTTTGTGCTATGGTTGTTGGCTAAAATTATGGGATAAGCTCGGAAATTAGTTTGTAAAGGGTCCAGCCCCCCTCCTCTATAAATAGAGAGGTCTACGACCGATTTGTAATCAACAATCGAATCAATACAACTTCTATTTCGCATTTATTTCCTGTACAATTAGGAGTAGTTCTAGTCTAGTTCTAGTTTAGCCTCTCGTTCCCCAAATTCTCCGCCTCTCCTCGAATCTACGTCGATTAGAGGAGTCTAGGTCGGTCTACCCAAGCCTAGACAACTCCTAGGATCTCTCCTCCCCGACGGGGTCCCTCCCGGGAGCGAGATCCAGGCGCCGCCGGCGATCTTCCGCCGCCCCTGCGCACGCGCGGACCGTCCGGCCCTAGGGCGCGGACCGTCCGGCCGTCAGGCAGGGAACCCGAGCTCCTGCACCAGGTCGCGGACCGTCCGGCCCTGTGCCGCGGACCGTCCGCGCCTGACCAGAGAGCACCGCCGCTGGTTCTTTTGAAGTGATTGGCGCCTCCAAAAAGGTGTCAACATACTTTTTGGCGACTCCGCTGGGGACAACACATATAGACCTAACAAATCGGCCTCAATGGCCGGTTCAAAAGATAGCTCTGAGGTTTCCACCAGTAATATCATCACACCGACATGGGAGACCTTGCCGGCTGAAGAATAGCTCCTGTTCGAGGAGCGCCAGGAGCAGCTGATCCAAGAAGCAAAAGCAAAGTTCTTGACCAACTTCAAAGTGGACAGGAACAACAAGGTCGTCCGACATCGAGCGACGGATCCGGCTTCGTTCTGACCCACACCAGATATCCCCAATGTAAGTAGCACCAACGAACTCCAATCTCTTAAAGCTTACATAGACGAACAGCGAGAACAGTTGCAACGTATCGTAGGGGATATACAAAATGATCATAAACGTCTAGTGCGTGCGCTTGATAAGTCTACTACGGCAAATCTTTCTTCGCACGAGGTTGAATGGAGGGAATACACACATAATTCATCGGCTACAGGTTGGCACGACCAGTCACAACCCCTTTATGGGATGCCGATGGACATGTACCCTAGGCAACGACAGCCTCCCACGCACATCGGCGATAAATTTGCCGATCTGCGCATATCTGGACCGTTTGCACATGAGTGCGGACCGTCCGGGCCAGCGGCGGCTGATCCTATTTTTAAAAGCGAATTACCGAGACCTGCACCCAAGCCGCCACATACCGTACAAACCCTAGATAACCCATTCGGACCGTCTGCGTATGACGCCAGACAGCCCGAATATAATGTTGGACGGTCCGCGTATTTAACCGGACGGTCCGGCACAGAGTTTTTTAAGGAGGATGGATATCTAACTCCGTATCTGTCCCAGCTAGACTCCCCATCTCACCATACGACACAACAGCATCATAATATAATCTATCAAACCCGTGAGAGTGAGAACTTTCCGGCCCCTAGAAGGCCAGAAAGGAATGGCCAGTCCTATGAGCCTCAAAGGGCATGCATTAACGCGCCACAAAACCCAAACCAATGGGGAGGAAAACAACACACCAACATCCAAACAAACTCACCCATATTAGATCAAGGAGCCGGTGGTCTCCCACCGGCTGCCATCGATATAGTAAGGGAGGAAATAGCTGGGGCATTTCGAGATAAGCTCGGAGTTAGTATAGTCCCCGGGGGGCAGTCATATCGGAGACCTTATGATAGCAAGTTTGACCGACTCCCATACCCACAGGGGACCAAAATACCCGAATTCGTAAAGTTTTCGGGTGACCAAGAAAAGAGCACACGTGAGCACATAGACCAGTTCTTAGCACAGTTAGGAGAATTGGCCGACACCGAAGCATTCCATGTACGTTTATTTTCATTATCTTTAACAGGGACTGCATTCACATGGTATGCCACGCTCCCTCCTAATTCCATTTTGTCGTGGGGAGATTTAGAACAAAAATTTCATGAACATTTCTTCTCTGGCGATTATGAGCTAGATTTAGTAGACTTAGTGGCTCTACGACAAGAAAAGGATGAATCAGTTAGTAATTATATCCGGAGATTCCGGGATACGAGAAACCGATGCTCTCAAATTCATTTAACAGATAAACAACTGGCGGAAATAGCCTTTGATGGATTGCGCTATTATTTAAAAGAGAGATTAGAAGGCATCCAGTTCTTTACTCTAGCACAATTACATCAGAGAGCTTCGGCTTGTGAAAGCCGAAGCAAAGAACTAGTCAAAACAGTTCATCATAATGTCCATATAGTAGAACACAATCAAAGTAGTTCGGACGATGAACCAAAGAAAGTTTACACTGCCGAAATAGTTTGGCCCGAGCAGGCCAAATCTTCGGCTTGCTCCTCCTTGCAGTCAGTTCGGAATGAACGGCAGGAGGAGGTTAAGTTTACATTTAATGTCGGCAAATGTGATAAGATATTCGATGAATTACTAAAAAATGGTAACATTAAAATTGATTATATCGTTCCACCTGCCGACGAACTAAAGCGTCGCGCATACTGCAAGTGGCACAACTCATTTTCCCATGCCACTAATGATTGTAATGTGTTCCGACGACAAATCCAATCGGCCATTAACGAGGGACGATTGAAATTTCAGGAGGACACAGAGCCCTTCCCAATGAATGTGATCGACTTTAATGGCAAAAAGGTCCTAATTCGGCCCAACGCAGCTGATAAGGGCAAAGACAAAGAAGTCATCATCGACAACGCACGGGAGGCCGATGGAAACAACAAAATTTCTTGCAGGAAAGTAATGGCCGAGAAGACTCCTGATGGAGGGGAGACACTGAAGGTAACCATCACAAACTCCAGCACTGGGGGGCAAGCACAGACAAGGGGATATGCGCGAGAACCCATACTATGCATCGCGGACGGTCCGATGTCTAGGCGCGGACGGTCCGTAACATCATCAGACGGTCCGAAGCGTTCCGGTGGACGGTCCGGCAACGTCAAAGAGCCGCGGCGACCACGTACCTTCAAACCACGACGACCAGAAATAAGTACGTGGAAAACTAACACGTTCAAGGCAACTGGTCGGTTGGTAAAATCTAGCCCGACCTTTGATCAAGTATTGTCTAAATATGTGAAAAGGAAGGCTGGCCACAGCGACCGGCCACCAAAGGGACCTCGCTTACCCACCCAGGTGCGACGGCAGGTTAGGCCGATTGGACCACCACACCAATCAGAAAGGACGGGAGGTCATAATGTTCAATTAAGACCTAACGTACCTGCATGGACACCTCCACCACCATATCCACCTATGCCATATTCATACACATACATACCTCCACCATACGTCCCCAATCAAATGTGGGGCATGCCACCATACTCATTTGAGATGCCACAGTACCCCACTTGGGGGGCACCCCAAACATCTGTATTCAATAGGTTGACACCTCTAGTACAAGACCGATTGAGAGCCCCTCAATCTGGTCCACAAGCACAGGCCCAGCAAGATTGCCGAACAATTCAGCCCCAAAGGCTGACTAATCCGGCAGGGGGGGCATACAGCTACAACCTCCAACAATACGGAAAAGGGAGACGTCATTAAAATAGGAACGACAGATGTCGTCGTACAACAAAATAACGAAGGGCCGATGATTTTTGGTGAATCGGCCAACACAAACAAAAAAGAAAGTACGACTGTCAATAAAATAGCCGATGCAAAATACTCCATGCTCCGATGGTGTCCATCGAGATTGACACGATCGCAAAAGCGAAAATTACAGCGCCTTAGAGCAAAGGAGAATCATGAGAAGGAGGCGAAAAAAATATTCAATGACACACATCCGCAGTATCCGCCACCACAAAAGAGATAGAGACCAAAGGTCATTGAGGAAAATCAAACGGCTATAAAGACAGAAAATAAAACAGCAACTGTGCAGCTCTTTGTAGGTATAGCAGACAGTCCGGCTATAAAGACCGGACCAACCATACAGGGCGCGGACCGTCCGACCCCTGAGGCCGACTCATCCACAATAAACCATGACACCTGCAACGACGTGCCGACACCCATGGAGGAAGATGACCTGCAAGGAGAAGACCTGGTCGACTACGAAGCTACGCCAGAACACTTGGAAAATTAGGAAAAGCTAGGTGACAGATTGGTCAGGATCAGTATGACGCTCGATGGTGTTGGGACCGACAGTTCGATCAAAGCTAAAGGGGTCACGTCCGAGACCAAGACCACTGCGTACCATCCTAGTAAGTGGCAAGATGCCTAAGAAAACCGATGTGATAACATCGAGTTAGTTGCTTTTGGTTCGCTCAGCTCCACCAAAAGGCAGGAGGGCATATGTTGAGCACCAATTTGAGCACTGGCGGACGGTCCGGCCCTGAGGCCGGACGGTCCGCGGTCCGGACAGTCCGTGCCTGTGGGCCGGACGGTCCGCGCGTGCGCAGAGCAGTTTAGGGTTCCGAGTTTTGTGCTATGGTTGTTGGCTAAAATCATGGGATAAGCTCGGAAATTAGTTTGTAAAGGGTCCAGCCCCCCTCCTCTATAAATAGAGAGGTCTACGGCCGATTTGTAATCAACAATCGAATCAATATAACTTCTATTTCACATTTATTTCCTGTACAATTAGGAGTAGTTCTAGTCTAGTTCTAGTTTAGCCTCTCGATCCCCAAATTCTCCGTCTCTCCTCGAATCTACGTCGATTAGAGGAGTCTAGGTCGGTCTACCCAAGCCTAGACAACTCCTAGGATCTCTCCTCCCCGACGGGGTCCCTCCCGGGAGCGAGATCCAGGCGCCGCCGGCGATCTTCCGCCGCCCCTGCGCACGCGCGGACCGTCCGGCCCTAGGGCGCGGACCGTCCGGCCGTCAGGCAGGGAACCCAAGCTCCTGCACCAGGTCGCGGACCGTCCGACCCTGTGCCGCGGACCGTCCGCGCCTGACCAGAGAGCACCGCCGCTGGTTCTTTTGAAGTGATTGGCGCCTCCAAAAAGGTGTCAACATACTTTTTGGCGACTCCGCTGGGGACAACACATATAGACCTAACAAATCGGCCTCAATGGCCGGTTCAAAAGATAGCTCTGAGGTTTCCACCAGCAATATCATCACACCGACATGGGAGACCTTGCCGGCTGAAGAACAGCTCCTGTTCGAGGAGCGCCAGGAGTAGCTGATCCAAGAAGCAAAAGCAAAGTTCTTGACCAACTTCAAAGTGGACAGGAACAACAAGGTCGTTCGACATCGAGCGACGGATCCGGCTTCGTTCCGACCCACACCAGATATCCCCAATGTAAGTAGCACCAACGAACTCCAATCTCTTAAAGCTTACATAGACGAACAGCGAGAACAGTTGCAACGTATCGTAGGGGATATACAAAATGATCATAAACGTCTAGTGCGTGCGCTTGATAAGTCTACTACGGCAAATCTTTCTTCGCACGAGGTTGAATGGAGGGAATACACACATAATTCATCGGCTACAGGTTGGCACGACCAGTCACAACCCCTTTATGGGATGTCGATGGACATGTACCCTAGGCAACGACAGCCTCCCACGCACATCGGCGATAAATTTGCCGATCTGCGCATATCTGGACCGTTTGCACATGAGTGCGGACCGTCCGGGCCAGCGGCGGCTGATCCTATTTTTAAAAGCGAATTACCGAGACCTGCACCCAAGCCGCCACATACCGTACAAACCCTAGATAACCCATTCGGATCGTCTGCGTATGACGCCAGACAGCCCGAATATAATGTTGGACGGTCCGCGTATTTAACCGGACGGTCCGGCACAGAGTTTTTTAAGGAGGATGGATATCTAACTCCGTATCTGTCCCAGCTAGACTCCCCATCTCACCATACGACACAACAGCATCATAATATAATCTATCAAACCCGTGAGAGTGAGAACTTTCCGGCCCCTAGAAGGCCAGAAAGGAATGGCCAGTCCTATGAGCCTCATAGGGCATGCATTAACGCGCCACAAAACCCAAACCAATGGGGAGGAAAACAACACACCAACATCCAAACAAACTCACCCATATTAGATCAAAGAGCCGGTGGTCTCCCACCGGCTGCCATCGATATAGTAAGGGAGGAAATAGCTGGGACATTCCGAGATAAGCTCGGAGTTAGTATAGTCCCCGGGGGGCAGTCATATCGGAGACCTTATGATAGCAAGTTTGACCGACTCCCATACCCACAGGGGACCAAAATACCCGAATTCGTAAAGTTTTCGGGTGACCAAGAAAAGAGCACACGTGAGCACATAGACCAGTTCTTAGCACAGTTAGGAGAATTGGCCGACACCGAAGCATTCCGTGTACGTTTATTTTCATTATCTTTAACAGGGACTGCATTCACATGGTATGCCACGCTCCCTCCTAATTCCATTTTGTCGTGGGGAGATTTAGAACAAAAATTTCATGAACATTTCTTCTCTGGCGATTATGAGCTAGATTTAGTAGACTTAGTGGCTCTACGACAAGAAAAGGATGAATCAGTTAGTAATTATATCCGGAGATTCCGGGATACGAGAAACCGATGCTGTCAAATTCATTTAACAGATAAACAACTGGCGGAAATAGCCTTTGATGGATTGCGCTATTATTTAAAAGAGAGACTAGAAGGCATCCAGTTCTTTACTCTAGCACAATTACATCAGAGAGCTTCGGCTTGTGAAAGCCGAAGCAAGGAACTAGTCAAAACAGTTCATCATAATGTCCATATAGTAGAACACAATCAAAGTAGTTCGGACGATGAACCAAAGAAAGTTTACACTGCTGAAATAGTTTGGCCCGAGCAGGCCAAATCTTCGGCTTGCTCCTCCTTGCAGTCAGTTCGGAATGAACGGCAGGAGGAGGTTAAGTTTACATTTAATGTCGGCAAATGTGATAAGATATTCGATGAATTACTAAAAAATGGTAACATTAAAATTGATTATATCGTTCCACCTGCCGACGAACTTAAGCGTCGCGCATACTGCAAGTGGCACAACTCATTTTCCCATGCCACTAATGATTGTAATGTGTTTCGACGACAAATCCAATCGGCCATTAACGAGGGACGATTGAAATTTCAGGAGGACACGGAGCCCTTCCCAATGAATGTGATCGACTTTAATGGCAAAAAGGTCCTAATTCGGCCCAACGCAGCTGATAAGGGCAAAGACAAAGAAGTCATCATCGACAACGCACGGGAGGCCGATGGAAACAACAAAATTTCTTGCAGGAAAGTAATGGCCGAGAAGACTCCTGATGGAGGGGAGACACTGAAGGTAACCATCACAAACTCCAGCACTGGGGGGCAAGCACAGACAAGGGGATATGCGCGAGAACCCATACTATGCATCGCGGACGGTCCGATGTCTAGGCGCGGACGGTCCGTAACATCATCAGACGGTCCGAAGCGTTCCGGCGGACGGTCCGGCAACGTCAAAGAGCCGCGGCGACCACGTACCTTCAAACCACGACGACCAGAAATAAGTACGTGGAAAACCAACACGTTCAAGGCAACTGGTCGGTTGGTAAAATCTAGCCCGACCTTTGATCAAGTATTGTCTAAATATGTGAAAAGGAAGGCTGGCCACAGCGACCGACCACCAAAGGGACCTCGCTTACCCACCCAGGTGCGACGGCAGGTTAGGCCGATTGGACCACCACACCAATCAGAAAGGACGGGAGGTCATAATGTTCAATTAAGACCTAACGTACCTGCATGGACACCTCCACCACCATATCCACCTATGCCATATTCATACACATACATACCTCCACCATACGTCCCCAATCAAATGTGGGGCATGCCACCATACTCATTTGAGATGCCACAGTACCCCACTTGGGGGGCACCCCAAACATCTGTATTCAATAGGTTGACACCTCTAGTACAAGACCGATTGAGAGCCCCTCAATCTGGTCCACAAGCACAGGCCCAGCAAGATTGCCGAACAATTCGGCCCCAAAGGCTGACTAATCCGGCAGGGGGGGCATACAGCTACAACCTCCAACAGTACGGAAAAGGGAGACGTCATTAAAATAGGAACGACAGATGTCGTCGTACAACAAAATAACGAAGGGCCGATGATTTTTGGTGAATCGGCCAACACAAACAAAAAAGAAAGTACGACTGTCAATAAAATAGCCGATGCAAAATACTCCATGCTCCGATGGTGTCCATCGAGATTGACACGATCGCAAAAGCGAAAATTACAGCGCCTTAGAGCAAAGGAGAATCATGAGAAGGAGGCGAAAAAAAATATTCAATGACACACATCCGCAGTATCCGCCACCACAAAAGAGATAGAGACCAAAGGTCATTGAGGAAAATCAAACGGCTATAAAGACAGAAAATAAAACAGCAACTGTGCAGCTCTTTGCAGGTATAGCAGACAGTCCGGCTATAAAGACCGGACCAACCATACAGGGCGCGGACCGTCCGACCCCTGAGGCCGACTCATCCACAATAAACCATGACACCTGCAACGACGTGCCGACACCCATGGAGGAAGATGACCTGCAAGGAGAAGACCTGGTCGACTACGAAGCTACGCCAGAACACTTGGAAAATTAGGAAAAGCTAGGTGACAGATTGGTCAGGATCAGTATGACGCTCGATGGTGTTGGGACCGACAGTTCGATCAAAGCTAAAGGGGTCACGTCCGAGACCAAGACCACTGCGTACCATCCTAGTAAGTGGCAAGATGCCTAAGAAAACCGATGTGATAACATCGAGTTAGTTGCTTTTGGTTCGCTCAGCTCCACCAAAAGGCAGGAGGGCATATGTTGAGCACCAATTTGAGCACTGGCGGACGGTCCGGCCCTGAGGCCGGACGGTCCGCGCGTGCGCAGAGCAGTTTAGGGTTCTGAGTTTTGTGCTATGGTTGTTGGCTAAAATCATGGGATAAGCTCGGAAATTAGTTTGTAAAGGGTCCAGCCCCCCTCCTCTATAAATAGAGAGGTCTACGGCCGATTTGTAATCAACAATCGAATCAATACAACTTCTATTTCACATTTATTTCCTGTACAATTAGGAGTAGTTCTAGTCTAGTTCTAGTTTAGCCTCTCGATCCCCAAATTCTCCGTCTCTCCTCGAATCTACGTCGATTAGAGGAGTCTAGGTCGGTCTACCCAAGCCTAGACAACTCCTAGGATCTCTCCTCCCCGACGGGGTCCCTCCCGGGAGCGAGATCCAGGCGCCGCCGGCGATCTTCCGCCGCCCCTGCGCACGCGCGGACCGTCCGGCCCTAGGGCGCGGACCGTCCGGCCGTCAGGCAGGGAACCCAAGCTCCTGCACCAGGTCGCGGACCGTCCGACCCTGTGCCGCGGACCGTCCGCGCCTGACCAGAGAGCACCGCCGCTGGTTCTTTTGAAGTGATTGGCGCCTCCAAAAAGGTGTCAACATACTTTTTGGCGACTCCGCTGGGGACAACACATATAGACCTAACAAATCGGCCTCAATGGCCGGTTCAAAAGATAGCTCTGAGGTTTCCACCAGCAATATCATCACACCGACATGGGAGACCTTGCCGGCTGAAGAACAGCTCCTGTTCGAGGAGCGCCAGGAGTAGCTGATCCAAGAAGCAAAAGCAAAGTTCTTGACCAACTTCAAAGTGGACAGGAACAACAAGGTCGTTCGACATCGAGCGACGGATCCGGCTTCGTTCCGACCCACACCAGATATCCCCAATGTAAGTAGCACCAACGAACTCCAATCTCTTAAAGCTTACATAGACGAACAGCGAGAACAGTTGCAACGTATCGTAGGGGATATACAAAATGATCATAAACGTCTAGTGCGTGCGCTTGATAAGTCTACTACGGCAAATCTTTCTTCGCACGAGGTTGAATGGAGGGAATACACACATAATTCATCGGCTACAGGTTGGCACGACCAGTCACAACCCCTTTATGGGATGTCGATGGACATGTACCCTAGGCAACGACAGCCTCCCACGCACATCGGCGATAAATTTGCCGATCTGCGCATATCTGGACCGTTTGCACATGAGTGCGGACCGTCCGGGCCAGCGGCGGCTGATCCTATTTTTAAAAGCGAATTACCGAGACCTGCACCCAAGCCGCCACATACCGTACAAACCCTAGATAACCCATTCGGATCGTCTGCGTATGACGCCAGACAGCCCGAATATAATGTTGGACGGTCCGCGTATTTAACCGGACGGTCCGGCACAGAGTTTTTTAAGGAGGATGGATATCTAACTCCGTATCTGTCCCAGCTAGACTCCCCATCTCACCATACGACACAACAGCATCATAATATAATCTATCAAACCCGTGAGAGTGAGAACTTTCCGGCCCCTAGAAGGCCAGAAAGGAATGGCCAGTCCTATGAGCCTCATAGGGCATGCATTAACGCGCCACAAAACCCAAACCAATGGGGAGGAAAACAACACACCAACATCCAAACAAACTCACCCATATTAGATCAAAGAGCCGGTGGTCTCCCACCGGCTGCCATCGATATAGTAAGGGAGGAAATAGCTGGGACATTCCGAGATAAGCTCGGAGTTAGTATAGTCCCCGGGGGGCAGTCATATCGGAGACCTTATGATAGCAAGTTTGACCGACTCCCATACCCACAGGGGACCAAAATACCCGAATTCGTAAAGTTTTCGGGTGACCAAGAAAAGAGCACACGTGAGCACATAGACCAGTTCTTAGCACAGTTAGGAGAATTGGCCGACACCGAAGCATTCCGTGTACGTTTATTTTCATTATCTTTAACAGGGACTGCATTCACATGGTATGCCACGCTCCCTCCTAATTCCATTTTGTCGTGGGGAGATTTAGAACAAAAATTTCATGAACATTTCTTCTCTGGCGATCATGAGCTAGATTTAGTAGACTTAGTGGCTCTACGACAAGAAAAGGATGAATCAGTTAGTAATTATATCCGGAGATTCCGGGATACGAGAAACCGATGCTGTCAAATTCATTTAACAGATAAACAACTGGCGGAAATAGCCTTTGATGGATTGCGCTATTATTTAAAAGAGAGATTAGAAGGCATCCAGTTCTTTACTCTAGCACAATTACATCAGAGAGCTTCGGCTTGTGAAAGCCGAAGCAAGGAATTAGTCAAAACAGTTCATCATAATGTCCATATAGTAGAACACAATCAAAGTAGTTCGGACGATGAACCAAAGAAAGTTTACACTGCTGAAATAGTTTGGCCCGAGCAGGCCAAATCTTCGGCTTGCTCCTCCTTGCAGTCAGTTCGGAATGAACGGCAGGAGGAGGTTAAGTTTACATTTAATGTCGGCAAATGTGATAAGATATTCGATGAATTACTAAAAAATGGTAACATTAAAATTGATTATATCGTTCCACCTGCCGACGAACTAAAGCGTCGCGCATACTGCAAGTGGCACAACTCATTTTCCCATGCCACTAATGATTGTAATGTGTTTCGACGACAAATCCAATCGGCCATTAACGAGGGACGATTGAAATTTCAGGAGGACACGGAGCCCTTCCCAATGAATGTGATCGACTTTAATGGCAAAAAGGTCCTAATTCGGCCCAACGCAGCTGATAAGGGCAAAGACAAAGAAGTCATCATCGACAACGCACGGGAGGCCGATGGAAACAACAAAATTTCTTGCAGGAAAGTAATGGCCGAGAAGACTCCTGATGGAGGGGAGACACTGAAGGTAACCATCACAAACTCCAGCACTGGGGGGCAAGCACAGACAAGGGGATATGCGCGAGAACCCATACTATGCATCGCGGACGGTCCGATGTCTAGGCGCGGACGGTCCGTAACATCATCAGACGGTCCGAAGCGTTCCGGCGGACGGTCCGGCAACGTCAAAGAGCCGCGGCGACCACGTACCTTCAAACCACGACGACCAGAAATAAGTACGTGGAAAACCAACACGTTCAAGGCAACTGGTCGGTTGGTAAAATCTAGCCCGACCTTTGATCAAGTATTGTCTAAATATGTGAAAAGGAAGGCTGGCCACAGCGACCGGCCACCAAAGGGACCTCGCTTACCCACCCAGGTGCGACGGCAGGTTAGGCCGATTGGACCACCACACCAATCAGAAAGGACGGGAGGTCATAATGTTCAATTAAGACCTAACGTACCTGCATGGACACCTCCACCACCATATCCACCTATGCCATATTCATACACATACATACCTCCACCATACGTCCCCAATCAAATGTGGGGCATGCCACCATACTCATTTGAGATGCCACAGTACCCCACTTGGGGGGCACCCCAAACATCTGTATTCAATAGGTTGACACCTCTAGTACAAGACCGATTGAGAGCCCCTCAATCTGGTCCACAAGCACATGCCCAGCAAGATTGCCGAACAATTCGGCCCCAAAGGCTGACTAATCCGGCAGGGGGGCATACAGCTACAACCTCCAACAGTACGGAAAAGGGAGACATCATTAAAATAGGAACGACAGATGTCGTCGTACAACAAAATAACGAAGGGCCGATGATTTTTGGTGAATCGGTCAACACAAACAAAAAAGAAAGTACGACTGTCAATAAAATAGCCGATCCAAAATACTCCATGCCCCGATGGTGTCCATCGAGATTGACACGATCGCAAAAGCGAAAATTACAGCGCCTTAGAGCAAAGGAGAATCATGAGAAGGAGGCGAAAAAAATATTCAATGACACACATCCGCAGTATCCGCCACCACAAAAGAGATAGAGACCAAAGGTCATTGAGGAAAATCAAACGGCTATAAAGACAGAAAATAAAACAGCAACTGTGCAGCTCTTTGCAGGTATAGCAGACAGTCCGGCTATAAAGACCGGACCAACCATACAGGGCGCGGACCGTCCGACCCCTGAGGCCGACTCATCCACAATAAACCATGACACCTGCAACGACGTGCCGACACCCATGGAGGAAGATGACCTGCAAGGAGAAGACCTGGTCGACTACGAAGCTACGCCAGAACACTTGGAAAATTAGGAAAAGCTAGGTGACAGATTGGTCAGGATCAGTATGACGCTCGATGGTGTTGGGACCGACAGTTCGATCAAAGCTAAAGGGGTCACGTCCGAGACCAAGACCACTGCGTACCATCCTAGTAAGTGGCAAGATGTCTAAGAAAACCGATGTGATAACATCGAGTTAGTTGCTTTTGGTTCGCTCAGCTCCACCAAAAGGCAGGAGGGCATATGTTGAGCACCAATTTGAGCACTGGAGGACGGTCCGGCCCTGAGGCCGGACGGTCCGCGGTCCGGACAGTCCGTGCCTGTGGGCCGGACGGTCCGCGCGTGCGCAGAGCAGTTTAGGGTTCCGAGTTTTGTGCTATGGTTGTTGGCTAAAATCATGGGATAAGCTCGGAAATTAGTTTGTAAAGGGTCCAGCCCCCCTCCTCTATAAATAGAGAGGTCTACGGCCGATTTGTAATCAACAATCGAATCAATACAACTTCTATTTCGCATTTATTTCCTGTACAATTAGGAGTAGTTCTAGTCTAGTTCTAGTTTAGCCTCTCGATCCCTAAATTCTCCGTCTCTCCTCGACTCTACGTCGATTAGAGGAGTCTAGGTCGGTCTACCCGAGCCTAGACAACTCCTAGGATTTCTCCTCCCCGACGGGGTCCCTCCCGGGAGCGAGATCCAGGCGCCGCCGGCGATCTTCCGCCGCCCCTGCGCACGCGCGGACCGTCCGGCCCTAGGGCGCGGACCGTCCGGCCGTCAGGCAGGGAACCCGAGCTCCTGCACCAGGTCGCGGACCGTCCGGCCCTGTGCCGCGGACTGTCCGCGTCTGACCAGATAGCACCGCCGCTGGTTCTTTTGAAGTGATTGGCGTCTCCAAAAAGGTGTCAACACTCACCATGAACTATGTGAGAGAAAAGCTGGAAGTTGGATGCATGTGTGTGTGAGAGAGAGAGGGCTCCATGAACCATGGCCCTGGCCCCCTGAACAACCACAGCTATGCATCAATGATAGTTGCAGCACACAATTGGTGTGTGTGGGGTCGAGTCCTCATCAGTGTACGTGTACCCACCCATTAATGAACAGCGTGGGACCACACACTCTGACTCATCTCCCCCGTTGTACTTGCGAGCTTGCACATGCTACTATTCTCCCCCACTTTTAATGCCTGCGCTTAAGAGAGAACGTGTGTTATTTGATCACCACACACGAGAGATGATCTGCTGTAGAAATTAGAATCTTGTGCTAATTAGAGAGCGTAAACTTCACACGCATTTGAAGGGCTAGCTAGCACGGGTTAGTCCGTAGAGATTAACACTTTTGGACGTGTGGTTTAGACCGTGTCCAACAGTTTATCCATATGGTCACCCGAAACATTGTTTTGTAATGTAGATTTGTAGTTTGAATATGTGTATGGAGGATAGATAAGCTGCCTCAGTTGTTAGACGCATAGTGCAGAATATTTAGTTTGGATCACGAACATTCGTACAAGTCTAGGTACAAAGTATAGCATTGTTGTCGGAGCAACCTAGGCACCGCAGGATTAATTTGAACGACATCTGATAGGAGAACAGAAATGTTCTCGTGTGAAACAAAAATTGTAAACTATTTCGACCTTTTTAGGTAGATATATAGTTTTTTACTTGTCTCTAATCACAACTTATATTCATAAAGTATATTTTAGCTACGTTATTTAGTTATATAGTAAAAAACTAAAAAAACACACAATTCAAAAAGAAAAAAAAATGTATATATGATATATGAACATGTAATAATGTGTGTGATGATATACTTCCTTGTTTTCTAAAAATATATATAAGAAATCAAACTACGTTTAAATTTAACCAGCTTGTTTCTAAAATAGAAGAAATCAAACTATGTTAATTCTAACCAAAATTATAGAAACGCAGAGGCTAAAGATGGCGAATTGAAAGGGAACGGTACTGCTCTCTTTTTTTTTCGGACTCCGTTTTTTTTTTCCTGATTTTGACGGGGTGCCAAAGAAACGGTAGCTAGCTATAGCTAGGTATGTAGTGATGAGTAGCTCCAGCCAACAAGAGGTCAAGCCGACAGTCCTTTTTGCAAGCAATCTTTACCCTCCTCTTTTGTCCCCAAGTGAAAAGTGAGTGAAAAGTGACGTCTATATACGGTAGGCTTTTTCTAAACAATAAACACATTTTATTTTTGAGAAAAAAAACTAATTGTATAAGCCGTGGTGGTTGACACATGTGACACGAACACGCGTAAGGACGTGACCTACCATACTGTGTTACCGACATGGTCGAGGACTGGCTGGACACGTGTCCAAGACGTGAGAGACGCACACGCGGTGCACTAACCGCTGTGGTTTGTTAGTTGATACTCGAAAAACTACGTGTAAGGACATGGTCGAGCAGGATGTGTTGTTGGTATGGTCTAGCACTGGCTAGACACATGTCTGGTGTACTACCCACTGCGGTTTGTTGGTTGATCATCGAAAAACCTATCCGCACTGCGGACGACGGGTTTTACTCACCGTGGTATATATTACACATTTTACTTGCAAAATAACCAACGATATTTCCCTCTCGGTGAGATCGACATCGACCTAACTCGCCTACGCACACTCATCATACCATATCTCCAATTTGCAGTAACATAATACACCACACCATCTCTCTCGTACACACTTTTGAGGCGATCTGCAAAGGTCTAAAGTGCGCCATGCCATGATCTGCACGACTCATTCCGAGCAAAGATTGTGTACATGGCTAGCTCTTTATCCCTTTTATTTATTATATTAGCTTTGTATAAAGCTATGAAACGAAAAAAAAATCAGCTATGCCATCAGTTGATAATAATAGATGAAACATGTTCCTCATAATATTCCACTAGCCTACAACAACAACAACAATGCGTACGTACCGTCCAGACCGTGTTTAATTTAATCGTAGAATCTGGGAACAGTGTCTCTATCGATCATACCTACACAGACTCATCATCATCGGATCAGTCACCATCGATGCATGAGACCGACTGGAGGCTTCTTCGTTATGCAAACCTCATGTCACTTCAACTGTCTTTTCGTATTTTTGCGTCTGTATCACAACAAACCTTATTTGCTTCTACTAATTAATACCTCATTTAGGGGGGGGGGGGGGGGGGCAATGTACATATGCATATGCATGTAGCATGGTCTAACATTACGGAGGTAAAATCTTGCAAATCTTTTTAGGTGCAATACACACGCATGCAGTCGTCCATTGTTTTCCCACCAATGTTTTTTTTAAAATGATAGAAATACCTAATACAACATATAAAACAGTTGTGTGTGTTATAAGATTTCAAAAGTACTCTGTTCTTAATGATGATGAATGTAATCATGTCAACCTTGTTTTGTGAATCTCTCTATATGAAAATTATGGAGTTTTATAAAAAAAAGATTGACTTCGAACAAGTTTATACGTAATTATATTATATCCGGAGAAAGCACTCGTAAATGGTTGTTATAAACTGATTTTAATTGTGCTGTGTGTGGTCGGTTAGTGGGTGTTTGGTTCACACCTCATAAACTTTATCACTTTTAGTCCCTAAAATATCAAACAGGTGATTAAAATAGGTTTTCAGGTAGTATTTTCTAGAGGCTAAAATTTAGGCCCTAAAGTTTAGTGTTTAGGGTGACTAAAAGGAACCAAACACCCTCTTAATGTTAGCTCTCTGAATGATTGGATATGTGGTGGTGGTAGCCAAAATTAAATGAGGTAACAGTGTTACTCAAACATATAGACGACAGTCGTTGTTACTCCGGCCGTTTTTTTGTCTATATTAGGGCTAGTTTGAGAACATTTAAGGATTTCAAGTTTTCTAAGGGAAAAATGGATTAATTTTCTTTTGGAAAATGAAAACCACTTGGGAAAATGGGGGTTGCAAATTAGTCCTTAGCTAGGAGTCTAGGAACGGTGATAACATCTTGATTATTAGCAGAGAAAAATAGCACACTAGGTAGCTACATAAAACCAAAGTAATGGTATTGGTCCTTGCTTGCTCGGAATATTCATGGTACCACCCTCGATCATCTCAACTAAGCAGCGCAGTTAGAGACTTGAATATTCATGGTACCCTTCTATCTTTTGAAGCATACAAGCTGGCCCTTTTTTAGATGGAAAAGGGGAAAAAAGAAAATAATACAAAGGCAGACAGCAACCATGCATCAACTATGACTCCAAGTGAGCAGAAAAAAGAAGGCGAAGACAGCACGACCAACCAATGTACTGGAAATCTGCAACCAAACTAATCAACCATTCAGTGGGCACACAGCTCCACGCATGCATCCTCCTAGTCCTAGCTATCGGTCGCACTAGTACTGCTTCCACATGCTTAGCACAAACAAACGCCCCTCCGCCTGCTTTAGACGATGATTAGGGCTGGTGGTTTGGTGCGCAATCCTCTCTCCCACAGTGGCTAACTACAGCCTGGAAATTGCTACTGGTACTTGTGTATGGGATCTGAGCACTCATGGCATGCCTCGTGGATATGGCAATGCCAATGTGCATGTACTATATTTCCTCCCTCCGATTCCGATTTCAATTTATAATCCGTTTGATTTTCTTATCATAAATTTGACCAGCTCGTCTTATCGATATCGTCTGCTATGAAATATACTCTAAGTATGGCTTTACTTTTTTTTCATTTTTTTTTGTAAATTTTCTAAATAAGGCGAGCGAGTCAAACTTGTAATAAAAAGTCAAACATATTATAAATTAGGACAGAGAGAGTATAATACAAAAGTATGCATGTACTAACACACTCCTTCCTCTCACTCTAAGTTGCAAACTATTCTAATTTCTTTAAGGGTAAAACCACCTTATGTTTAGCTAAAGATATGCAAAAAATATAAATACTTATGGTATCAAATAGATACACTGTAAAAAAATATAATTAACAAATGATATAACGATATTTAGGAAGGATTCTATTTTTCTAAGGGGTTTTCATTTCCCAGGGAAAAATGAACTAATTACCCTTGGAAGATAGAAATTCCTTAAAAAAATAGAGTTTTCAAACTAGCCCTTAGTTGATATCGTAAATGGCATGATTGTTATATAAATTTAATTAAACTTAAGATGATTTGTCTCTCTAAAAAATAAAATAACGATGAAAAGAGTAGTGAAAGGCATTTGATATCCTCGGAACAAGATTCGTCGTTGATAAATCAGGGGATCGTGCACGTGAACAGGTCAAGGAGATGACCAGAATATCTGACAATACCATCACCAAAAAGAAAAAAAAACCCCCGCTGTGTTGACAAAATCACTGTCCACTGCTATGCTACCCCAGTAGTACTAATAATCCCACATTTAACCGTCTACCGTTCCTTCTTGACCGTTTCCTCCTTGTCTTCGCCGAAGGAAATAAACGAAGCAGTCAAAACAGCAACTAATTACTAACCCAACGTTAACAGCTCACAACTGACAGTAAACCGCGACGGTAAAAAGAAAAGAAACGAAATTTTCAGTAACCTCCCTGGCCCAGCCGCAGAGACAGATGAAAATCACACTAGCCGGACCAGCCGCGCAAGCATAAAATAAAACCAGGAGTAACACAGTAAAAAAAAGAGTGAGAGTAACACAGTGAAATCAGCAAAGCGACTGTGATTCACGCACCTGCTCTTTCTCGCAGAACAATCAACAGAGTGTTTAAGTGTACTCGCCTAATAAAAATATCAAATTGATGCGCCTTAATCTTTGTCCTTTACCTTTTTCCAATTATTAATAAAAACAATTAAACAATTAATACCCCCATCAGTCCTCCCCCCACACACACCACACTGCTCCTCCTGCGTCCCATGATTGCAGCTGCTCCATCTCTCTCTCTCTCTCTGCCCAGGAGTGAGTGACAGCCTCTCTCTCTCTGTCCCTCTGTTCGTGATGCGAGATGGTGCGGTGCTAATGTGGTGGTGGTGAGAATGATGATGGAGGTTTAGGGCTAGCTAGCGTGAGTGTGAGGGGTGAGGAAGGAGCAGCCGGAGCTGGATCTCCCTCTGCCTCGGGGCTGCAGCTGGCCAAGACCCTCCCCTCCTCCGCCCTGCATCGTAAGTCCGTCTCTTCTTCGATTCGTGTGGGAGTCAGTGAGTCACTCACGCAACGGCAATCCCCGTCCTGCATCCTCGGCCGGGCCGCCGGGGGACGAAGAGCCGCCACCTCTTTCCGTTTCTGCGACGACTGCGTTTATCTTGGGCGTGGAAAGATTCTCGTTCCTCTGCGTGCGTGCGCGCGTCTCGCTACTGTGTTAGCCGTTCTCGTGTTCCTCGTGGCCCTTGACCAGGGCCGGCCGCCGATCTCTGCATTGGCCCTTCGTTCTGCTGCACAAGTTTGGCCATGGATTTGGTTCTGGTTCTGCCCACTGCTCTTCTTCAGGGGAGATGGGGGAATGCGTCAGGATTTTCCTTTCTTTCCCGTTGCGCTTCTTGTTCTTTGGGAAGGAGAAACGCGACGAGTTCGTCCTTCTCTTTTTTTTTTTGGTAGTTTCTGTTCTGGACCCCATTTCGCCCCCACAGATTTCGCCCGGTGAACCCCACTATGTTGTAGGAAAATGCCTTGATTTCTGCTTTCCTTCCCTTGCGGCCATATTCGTATCGTCCTCGTTGGCAGCAGCAGATGGCGCCCCTGCCTTAGTAGGATTTAGAACTCGTTCGTCCTAAAGATTGTTCCTTTCTTCCCATTATTATTATCATCCTCATTGGAGCCCGTCTCTAGTCTCCACAAGCAGCATCCAGTTCATGAAATGCTGCGAGCGTTGTGATTTCCTCCGGCTCTTACTGCAGGTGTGGTTTTTTGCCCGTGCTCTTCTTTTGGGGAGGCGATCTCAGGCCTGGGTGGTTGGGCCATGGGCGTTCTCTCGTCTTTATTGCGTTAGTTGGGGGGCTTCTTTTCATTGCCCTCCTTTGCCCTTTCTTTTTTTTTCTTTACCAATTCTTTAACCATTGTCTGATGCTCCGTTCGCACTAATGGAGGTTGCTTCCGTTCTGCACTGACCTCGTTTCTGTGCCTTTGTGTAGCAAGATGGTACGACATTCGAGCTGTTTCCCCCAATAACTCTGGGTCTTTGTGGTGGCAAAACTTGGGTAGTTTTTTCTTTCTTTCTGTTCTTGAGGTAATTTTCTCCACATTTTCGGGATGCTCAGAGCATCTCCAATAGTTATGTAAATTTAACACCCTAAATTACAGATTTAAGAAGTTGCTAAATCACTTTAAGGAGTAGAAAAATGTATGTGCTCCAACAGTTCTCTATTTATTGGTTGTTAATTTTTAAAATTATCCATATCAACAAAAAAGTGAGTGAGCATGCTTTCTATTTTTAATTGAGCTAGCACATCAACAACCTTCCATAATGTCTTGAAAGGTTGAAATTATCGATGAAAAAACTAGAAGGTCGCGGCGACGGCACGAAGACAATACATGGCACTGAAGATATATTTGTGGTCAATAGGACGGTAGGACGACACAAAACGGTAGCCGAAATATGGTTTTCGCGATGGATTTAGAACCAACATTTATTTAGGGAGTCCCAACGAGGTTCGTAAATGTAGAGATGACATTGGATTTTGTAGAGAGTCTGTAAATTTAAGGACCTGCTTTACATAACCATTGGAGAAGAGTTTTTCCCGAAAACTTCTTAAATTCATATTTAAGGAGTTGTTTACATAACTATTGGAGATGCTCTCAGGCGTTATTTTGCATCTGGATTTAGCAACTGCTTCTCCTCAAACCGTCGAATCATAACACCAGAATCTTGTGAAAACTATTTGTTTTCTGCGTTTCAATACCGTCCCATGCTGGGGTAGTAATTTATTGCATGAATGTGTAGCTAATATTTATCTTTGACCACTGTTCGATGCTATTATTCCCTCTTGGCCCGTGCTGAGAACATGATATGTGGTATAAGAAATCGGAACAGAGCCATTATTTTTACCAATTGCAACTCTGATCTGTAAACCTGCGTGACCCAAGCCGTAATGGTGCCAATATTCCAGTTTTTCAGTTTTATGGCTTAGTGCTAGTTTTGAAAGTTTATGATGTTCTGCAGGTAGTAGGTTCGTGCCAGACTCTTGAACAGATTCAACTCTAGTTGCTTGGGTCTACTGCATCAGCTTTGAAGCCACAGAAGTTTTCTCAAGAGCCCAGGAGTGCTGTTCTGCTCTCTTAGCTGGCCTCAATGGCCATGTCGCCATCCAATCCAATGCGCAAGTACTCATGGTGGTGGGATAGTCACATATCCCCCAAGAACTCCAAATGGCTCCAGGAGAATCTCACCGGTAAACTTTCTTGGTTCACTATGGTGATTTCACTCAGTCTAGAAACTGGAGTGATTCTAGCCACTGCCAGAAATTAGTAAGATGCACATGCCACTATGTACTTAGGTGTCAACTTTATGTTTCTGTTAATAGTTTACTTCAGAGTCATCATGCCGCAGATTTGGATATAAGAACTCTGCCTTACCTATTGTAGCCTCAACTGTTCGTGAGATTATCTTAGCACCGCCTTGTGATTTTTAAGGGTTTAACTGCAATAACTTAAGTGTTTAATAAACACAGTTCTAGTTGGACGCTCTTGACTCTGATTTATTGTCGAATTAAACTTCTTGTGGAAAAGACAGCAGATTTGTAGGGCACAAGTTCATAAATAGCTTGTGGCATAAACCTGTACCGCTCATGGGTTGCAGCTATTTTATGATGATTGGACCACTAACTCTGTTGAAACAAATTCAAATCTTGGATGCTATGAGAGCTAAGCTTACTACATAAAGAGAAACAATTAGATTTGGTGTCTGTCCAGTGCTGGCGGTGTTCTTGCACGCTTGTCTGGTGGTTTATTTCTTCTTTTGCTGCATTTACTTAAAACCTGTACTGAATCAGTGTTTAATAATGTGGTCACACAGATATGGATAGCAAAATCAAAGTGATGATCAAGATTATTGATGAGGATGCTGACTCGTTTGCCAGAAGAGCAGAAATGTATTACAAAAGGCGCCCAGAGCTGATGTCCTTGCTTGAGGAGTTGTACCGTGCTTATCGAGCTTTAGCTGAAAGATACGATCATGCAGCTGGAGAACTCCGACAGGCCCATAAAAAGATGGCAGAAGCATTTCCTGATGAGTTTCAGTTGGACTTTGATGATGACCTGCCTACAGAAACTGTAACTACTGAAACTGAAGCAGACAATCGTGATATGACTCCATTTTTCCTTTCATTCATCAAGGCTGGTGATTCGAAAAAACGTGCTAAAGGTATGCCCATGAAATTTAATTCTTCAGCAAGTGCAATTTGCAATATCCTGATAAATGGCAGATCAACCTAATATATTAGTGTTTCACAGAGGACCAAGACCATGAGAAGCTGCAAAAAGAGATATCGAGTTTGTCACAGGAAAATCAAGAACTCAAGAAGAAAATTACATCAGTGTTAGAAAAAAGCAATATGGCTGAATTTGAAGTTCTTTCTCTCAAGGAGGCCCTTGCAGAACAAGAAGCGGAGAAGGAAGCTGCATTTTCACAATGCCAGCAATCCAGTGATCGATTACAGAGCCTCAAGTCTGAAATATTGCATACCCAGGAGGAGTTCAATAAACTGAAAGAGGAGATGCAAAATGGACTACAGAATTTGAGCACTGCAGAGGAGAGGTGCTTTCTGCTTGAGACAGCTAATCAGAATTTGCTTCTGGAGCTAGATAAGCTGAAGCTTGCCTCAAAAGAAAAGCATGACGAGCTAAATGAAAAACACATTGAGTTGGAGAAGCTTAGCATCTCTATACAAGAAGAGCAACTCAAGAGCATGCAAGCAGAAATGGCCCGGCTATCTGTGGAGAAGCAATTGACACAAGCACAGGAGAAGCTAAGACTTATGTCTCTTGAAAAGCATGGGGAAACAAGTAAGATTGAGAACATTGAATCAACCAGAGTTCAACTTCAAAAGGAATTAGACAGTATTCGAGAAGAGAACCGGAAACTGGATGATCAAAACCACTCCTCTACCTCTGTGATAATTCGTCTTCAAGATGAGATAATTTCTTTGAAGAATGCACAGCGGCGTCTTGAAGAGGAGGTATCTCGGCATGTGGAGGATAAAAAGGTGCTTCAGCATGAGCTTTCACACCTCAAAGATAGCAAGGGTGACATGGACAGGAAGCACTTTTCGATCAAGGAGCAAATACAAGAGGTGAATTTCAATGTAGAATCACTCCAATCACTTGCTCAAGAGGTGAGGGACGGAAATGTTGAGCTAAAAGAGACCATAAAAAATCATGATGGTGTAAAAGCCTTGTACGTTGATAATCTGATGTTGCTGGAGAGAACGCTGGAGAAAAATGCTCATTTGGAGAGATCACTTTCAGCTGCCACTAATGAAATTGAAGGATTGCAGGAGAAGAAGTCTGCATTGGAAGAATCATGTAAACACCTTCATTCCAAGGTTAATGGCCATCAGTCTGAGAGGGCCATGTTTGTTGCACGGATTGAGGGTATTTCTCATACCGTAGAGAAGCTATCAGAAAAGAATGTCTTCTTGGAAAATTTGTTATCTGATAAGAATACTGAGCTGGAGTTGCTTAGAAGGAAGCTGAAAGATTCAGAGGAATCTACTCATGCATTCCGCAACCAAAATTCTGTACTTCGATCTGAAAAAAGAACTCTTATGCGTGAGGTATGATGCTTGGAATCTCTTGCTTTCTGTTTATTTTTATGCTAATTAGAAAACTATGTAAATTGATCCCTGGATACTTTTATGTTGTCAGGTGGATAGCATCAATAGTGCTCTACTCAGTTTGGAAACCCAATATGCAGAGTTAGAAGGGCGATATTTGGATCTTGAGCAACACAAAGACAAGGCCCTCAATGAAGTGATCAAACTACGAGACCTGTTGAGGCTAGAAAAAGAAAAACACAAAGAAGCCACCAACTCAGGCATGACTAAATTCAGTGCTATACAGAAGCAGATAGGCCTACTGCTAAAAGAAGTTCACCGCAGGGAGGACCAGCTTCAAGAGGAGGAGCACAGGATTGTTGAAGCTCAGACTGAAATTTTTATCTTACAGAGGTGCTTAGGTGACATGGCTGAAGCAAATGCTGATGTCTTGGCACAATTGCAGAAGCAACAAGTGGTATGCAAGGATCAAGAGGAGAAAGTTGATTTCTTGTCACAGAACAACCAGCAGCTGACTGAAGGGATAGGTTCTGTAGTGGAAGTACTGAATCTGGATGAGAAATACGAATCATTGGATCTGATGAAGATTGATGTTGTTGTGCAGCTCCTCTTGCATGAGATCAAGTGCCTACTGAATACTATTTCTGATGCTCAGGATGTGAAGCAGAACCAGATCCTTGAGAAGTCCCTTGTTGTCACGCTTCTTGAGCACTTTGGGCGAGAGGTGGCTGACCTGAGGTCGGAAAGGAGTATTCTGAAGCAAGAGTGGCAAGCAAAGAGTGAGGAGCTGCAGCAGCTGCAGAGTGAAAAGCATGACCTCCTAAAGATAAGCTGTGAGCTACGGAAGGAAATGGAGGCTCGTAACCGCAAAGTGAATGAACTGAAATCTGAGGCAAAGTTCTTGGTTCGACAACTGTCGGAATTGCAAGAGTCACGGCAGTCGTTGCAAGCAGAGATTGTCAAGCTGATTGAGGAGAACTCTTCACTCTCTAGCAAAGTTTACAGATCCAGAGAGAAAGAGACGTCATTTGATGAGGATTTCAGCACACTTGTTGATGAAGCGATCAGGACAGATATTCTTGGTGTCATTTTTAGAAGCCTTTATGAAGAGAGGACATCACAATTGCAGTGTTTGCATGAGGATTTTGGGTCTCTACATGCAGCAGGCAATGAGCTGTATCAGGAAATCAAGCTGATGAACAAGAAGCTCGGAGACCTACAGCTTGAGAACAACTATCTTGAGAAGGAACTCAGTAGAACTCTAAGCATCTGTGATGGCTCTGGTACAGAAATTTCCTCCGGAAGAAGGCGTGCTATGAGGAGGGACACGAAGCTATTAAAATCTGGCAGGAAAAGCCAAGAGGGTGGCCAGAACATGGAACAACGAAAAGAAGTTGACAATGCTGGCCTCGAGAAATCGAACGAAATGCTTAGAGTGGAGCTCCAGAAGTTGAAAAATGAACTGCAGGTCCTTAAAAGCAAGGAACAGCCTGTGATTGACGTGAAATCTTGTGACGCAGAGATCACTAAACTGCTGGCCAGCATGCAATTGGCCACAGCGAATGCGTCTCTCTTCAAGGAGAAGGTGCTTGAGCTCATCGTGACATGCGAGAGTTTTGAGATCAGTGACATGGTGCAGAAAGAGGTGCTGAAAGAGGAGATCACTCGGAGGAACTCATACGTGGATGAGCTCAAGGACAAGCTTAATGCCATTGAGATTGAGAACAGAAGGCTGAAGGTTGATCTGAACGGCGACTTCACACTGCTCGGAGCATTGCAAACTGAAGTTGATGCCCTGGAGAAACAAACCTTGTCTCTAGCCAAGGATTGCCTACCACCAAGCATGCTCAAGAAGGAGGTATACATATTATGTCATGTGATTATTCAGGCGTCTCTGATATTGGTATGTTTCCTTACTCATGAGACTCATTCTGCTTATTGTTTTTGGCAGGAGAATCCACTATCACCTCAGCTGTCAAAGATTGCTGTGAGGTCAAGTGAAGATCAGAACACAACAAAGGTGGTGAAGGACATGGAGCTGCAGAAACTCCATGGGACCATCAAAGCACTTCAGAAAGTGGTCTCAGATACCGGGGTGGTCCTCGAGCAAGAGCGGCTTGACTTCAACAGCAACCTCCAGGACGCGAGGAAGCAGATCGAGATGCTGAAGCTGAAGGAGATCCTGGACAGCGACGCCAGCGACGTGAACTACGAGCGGATGATGAAAGACATCCAGCTGGACCTCGTCCATACACCTAGCCGGCGAGCCGCCGCCTCCTCACACGGACGCCACAGGAAGAAGAACTCAGTGGCCGCGACGGCGCAGTCTGACGACAAGATGCTCGCGCTGTGGAGCGTGGACAGGGTGAGCAGCGGCAGCCGGCGGCACGACGTGGACCTGCGGCCGCCGCAGAGCGAGGCTGCTGAGACCGAGAAGGGAAAGAAGCGGCCATCCTCCGAGCCAGTGCCAGTGGTGACCGTGAAGGACCTCAGCGTGGACAAGCAGGAGGTCCTCTCACGGCCCACGGTGACGGCAGTGGCGGCGACGGGCACCACGACGGAGCCACACCGGGAGTGGAAGATGAAGGTGATCGACCGGCTATCCTCGGAGGCGCAGCGGCTCCGTGACCTCCGGACCATCGTCCAGGAGCTGCGCGCCGGCGTGGAGGCGTCGTCGGACGCGGAGCTGGACGGCGTCAAGGCGCAGATGGCCGGCGCCGAGGGCGCCATCGCGGAGCTGGTCGACGCGAACGCGAAGCTACTGAAGAAGGCGGAGGAGTTCACGTCGGCGGGCGACGGCGGCGGCGACGTGGACCTGCGCAGCCGGAGCCAGCGCAAGATCCTGGAGCGCGTGCGCAAGATGTCGGACAAGGCCGGGCGGCTGGAGCTGGAACTGCAGCGGTTCCAGCACGCGCTGCTGCGGCACGAGGAGGAGCGCGCGGCGCGGCGCGCGGCCAAGGCGGCGGCAGCGAGCACCACCGTGCAGGTGCAGCGCCGGTCGCGGGTGCAGCTTGTGGAGTACCTGTACGGGCGGCGGCGCGACAGCCGGCGGCCCAAGCAGAAGGCCCGCGGCCCGTCCTGCTGCATGAGGGCCAAGGCCATCGACGACTGACGTGACGTGGCGTCCTAGGTAAATAATTTAATTACTGGACTGATCTTAGTTACGTCGGAGGTTCTTTTTCCTACCCTAAAGTAAAGTAAGGTCTTAAGATGTAAATCGTACGTAGGCAACTCTTGTGTTCCTCGTCAGCAAATTTTTCGCATGTAAAATTCCAGACGGTAATCTTCGGTCACGATGACGGGATTTGGAGCTTCTGGGCGGCGAATAAACCCTAAACCAAACAAACTTCTCCTCAGGAGGATAGATGGGGCGATTCAGGTGAGATCCCATATAGATCGAACTTTCTATTCACTCGTGGGATCCGGGCGGTCCGGGGGGGGGGGGGGGGGGGCGGCTCCTCTCTTCTCGAGAATCCATACATCCCTTATCAGTGTATGGAGAGCTATCTCTCGAGCACAGGTTGAGGTTCGTCCTCAATGGGAAAATGGAGCACCTAACAACGCATCTTCACAGACCAAGAACTATGAGATCACCCCTTTCATTCTGGGGTGACGGAGGGATCGTACCATTCGAGCCTTTTTTTCATGCTTTTCCCGGCGGTATGGAGAAAGCAGTAATCAATAGGACTTCCCTAATCCTCCCTTCCTGAAAGGAAGAACGTGAAATTCTTTTTCCTTTCTGCAGGGACCAGGAGATTGGATCTAGCCATAAGAGGAATGCTTGGTATAAATAAGCCACTTCTTGGTCTTCGACCCCCTAAGTCACTACGAGCGCCCCCGATCAGTGCAATGGGATGTGGCTATTTATCTATCTCTTGACTCGAAATGGGAGGTGGGTCTTCGCCGTGTTTTTCTAGGCGGCGCCGCCGTGATTTGGCAAGGGTTGGGGGAAGAGCATGGGCCGTTGATGCGGAGATGTACGACTAAGATTAGATAGGGATGTGAGAGATTTGTGGCCATAGGATCGCTGGCAGACGGTGGTGATCAGATGCACGTGTACCCGTTCGCGCTGTTAAATCCTCACCGTAGATATCGGATCAGGCTAACGACATTTAACTCGATATTCAGTAAATCGCGACCGTCGATCTTTGACCGTGCGGTCAGTTTGGCATACCGATTCGAATGGTGAGCTTCTAATCTGAGCCCTTGATTCACGATCTCACGGCACAGTTTGTCATACCTCTTCGACCAGCGCTAATGTGTAATACCCAATTTGTAAATTGTAATAGATAATATAAAAGGAGACACAATTTCACTCCATCTATATGTGAGTTTAACCTTTATGCATCATCACATGTGAATACCCTATGTAAAAACAAATAATTAATAACATAAAAGCCACTAAAATTATGCATCATGCTGGTTTTCATTTTTTGTGTGCATCTTGTGACAATATAAACATCATAAGAAATTAAAGTTCCAAAGTGGAATTTATAAATTAAAAGAAAATCTAGAACTTAGCAGTGGAGAAAGAAATACTATAAAACACAAAATACATCCATAATTAAATAAATTAATTCCACTGGTATGTTCAAAGTTAATATTTAAATTGAGTACAAATTTTGCTGCGGGATTTGAAATCAAAAATTTCGGATTTGAAGATAAAAGGAAAACAAAAACAAGAAGATAAAATAGAAAATAATAAAAGAAAAGAACAAGAGCCATGGGCCGAAACCAGCCAGCCCAGTTTCCCCTACCGCGCTACCCTGTCGCTATGATGCGCGCCGACAGGTGGGACCTCGGCGTCAGTCACCGCGTGCGCCTATCTCTTACAAGTGGGCCCGACACGTCAGAACCTCCTCCTCCAACGGACTCGTGCAACTGGGGCCGAGCTTTTCGGTATGGGAGAACCAGCGCGAGCTCCGCGAAACCGCCGCTGACCGAGCCCAACCGTAGGAATAAAACCCTAGGGCGCTTCCGTTCCCCCTTCTGCTATCTTGCACAAGAGCCACCTCTCCAGCAACCTCCCCATGCCGAGCAGTCTATGGCGCCTGGGTTCCTTCGCCGTACGCCGGAGTCCCTGCGCGCCTGCCGTCGAACTCTCCAGCCACGGTTAGGTCGGCACTGGCACCTGGTATGCTCGACACCGTCCAAGCAGGTGTGGGATTATTGCCACCAGGCTTAATCTCCAGGAGTGGGCGCCGGTTCGGCCTCGACAACCGGTCCAGTGGAAAAGGGAGCTCTAAGCAAGGGATTCCCAGCCAGCGTCCATCCACCGCCCGGAGATTGCAGGGCTGCGCGTCGCAGGCATCGACTCCAGCTCCGGCTCTGCCGCCGGGGTTGATTCGGACGCATGGCGAGGTCGGGATTCTGGGCGCCGCCTCGTGGAACATCGCCGGTGACTGCCACTCCGGCTGCTCCTACGGTCGGGTCGGGCGGTCGCAGCCTGGGTCGTGCGCTGGTGGGCACTAGGTGCGAAGGCATCGGCCAGATTTGGGGGAATTCCTCACCGAAGATCAACAGTGCCGCCGATCCGCTGCTCACGATGACCATCTCTGCCACTACTTCGACCGCCATTGAGGTATCCTTAATCTTCTCTGCCTTCATTAGTACATCCCCTAGAACCCAGTAGAACTCGTTAATCGATAGTGTTCGGAGCTTAATTGCTCATCGGCGCAGGGAAATCCATTAGTTCAGCCGCGGCTTGTGGGCAGAATGTTGCATTGCACTAATCACGGTGAGGAAGCCTCCCCCGAGTTCGCGCTGTCCTTCTTCACGTATTACCTTAACGAATCGAGATTTGGGGCGCCTAGCGGGGCTTTGGTGCGCTCTGGTGAGCCTTACCGCTGTGGGCAGGGTGCCTCCGCCGTAGTGCTGGGTCGGGGAGAGAAGAAGATCCTTGGGCCGTTGATCCGGTATCATGCGGCTGTGAGTAGAATACATGTATCCCTTTGCGTGAGTGATCCAGTCCATTAGATGGAGATCGGGCGGCTGGGGTTACTAGCAGGGTTGGCGGGCGCCAGATTTAATCTGTGCCGTTCAGATCGAATCCATCGGCCTAGAAACCGCGATACCTCTTCACCACGCACAATTTGCTAAAGAGACCTTATATTTTACTAGAATAAACCCGCCGTCTCCTAGGGGAGTTTACTGAGTCTGAGTAACTTTTCGTTTAAGCCCCTGTGTTCTCGGCTAATAGTAGACACAGTCTAGGAGAGATAGTAAATCAGAGAAAATGATTTATAAAATGAATTTCTTATATAAAAACAATTCTAGAATCTTATTTAATCCTTAGAAAATTCATATGATGTCCAAATTAGTTCATTCGAATTTCTATAATTCTATAATATTATGGCTTATCACATAGTGTCTCTGGTTTGACATGAAAACTGCATTAAAATTAATATTCTATTTAATCTTGTACAGAACACATAAAATCCTTAGAAATTCATTACTTAAAATCTATAACCCCGATTTTATCCGTTCAAGTTGTGTTAGTCTCGTATAAATATTTACTATGCAATAACAATATTTATTATACCATGTCTCATTCTTTTCTAATTAGATCTTTATTTAATTTATGTGGGTTAGTCTTGAAATTTACTTATTATTATAATCTACTAGAAGATGATCTATGGTCAATTCATAACTTAGATTAAAGTTGAGATAATTATTTATAGAATAACCTCTCATATGATTTACATTAACCAATTTATAATATATTTTAATATTTTAATCACATAGATCTTCTATAAAATCATAACTCCTTAATCGTAACTCCGATCTTAGTAGTTCTCGATCCCGCGATCTCGTAGCAAAGCGTAGATCATTATCATGTATTTTGTTTACATGTTTGGTGTGATGTTAATTTTTTATATATACTATGCTTGTTTGTATTGTGGCGAGTAGAAGAGCCTGTGACCGAGGATCCTAGTGACCAGCAGATAGAAGTAGCTGAGCAGGAGCTCATTGAAGGCAAGTTGTGCCCTTGATCCACTTTTGTTACCTAATAATATTCTTTATTATCATAATTCAATGTATAGGTTTAATTTTGATGGGACCCAATAGGTCACCCTAGTCTGTTTATCCATTTTACCTTGTTTACCCCTGAATCATATGGGTAGTTATGCTATTGCTTTATATGGTTTTGGGTTAATATTTCATTATATCCATGTTCTAGTTATTTTGTTATTTTATTTATGTTCATGACAAGATTATTATATTATTGTTAATTGGAACATGGAGCTTAACTTGAGAAACACGTGCCACCACAAGGGAGGAATGGGGCCCCTTGGCTAACTAATTAGGAAAGCTAGTGGAAGACTACCTTACCCGAAAGGGGCAAGGGCAGTAGGGGAGTTGCATGCAAGGAGGTTCTCGGGTTGATTTTGCTGCGATGGCGGTCAGACGGGGGATTCTTGCAAGTGCTCTTCCCATAAATTGTAGCGGGTTTTCGGAAGCTAGTGGAACTTTGTAAAGGCCTCGTAGTGGATCCGTAGCCATTCACCTCGGTAGTGTCTAAAGGTCTAGCTAGCCCTAGCGACATGGGAAACACGACTTGTGGGTAAAGGGTACAACCTCTGCAGAGTGTAAAACTGGTATACTAGCCGAGCTCACGGTCATGAGCAGCTCAGGACTCTCTGATGATTAATTTATGGAACTTAAACTCAATTTGTCATTTGCATTTGCATGGGATTATTATTAATTTTGTTCTATTATTTTATTATGGTTTGGTATTCACTTACACTTAGTAACTGCTAATAAAATTTTGACCAACTTATAAAAGCAATGCTCAACCTTAATCTCTATTGTTGATCAGCCTTACACTTCATGAACTCACACCTTTGGTGAGTTCATGCCACATTATTCCCCACAACTTGTTGAGCTATGATCTTGTGTGAGCTCACCCTTGCTGTCTCACACCGCCCCACAGAAGAAGAACAGGTGGTTCAGGAGGAGCCACAAGGCGAGGAGTTTGATCTGATCTAGGTGGCGTTTCCCAGTTGACATTGGCACCAATGACGATCCTTAGTTCGTTTTATATTTATCTTTTATTTTGTAAGTCTTCCGCTATGTAATAAATACTCTGATTATTATGACATGTATCTCTATGCACTCTGTTATTATATATGTTGTCTTCTTTGGCGCATGTATGAGATGCACCCGGCTTTGTCCCTTAAAACCGGGTGCGACAGAAGTGGTATCAGAGGAAATGTTGACTGTAGGACGAAACCTAGATAGAAATGGACAACCCTTACCTACTTATCTTACTCTGATTCTTTCTATACTCATCTTGTCTTGATCCTGTCTCACCTTTTGCTATTTTACTCTGAATATTCGTATCTTTCCAACTCTAAGACAAGATGGATTTCACACCTTGGAATCCTACAACTATGAACTTTTTTAGAGATAGGGAACCTAAGACGAAATTAAAATTATTTTCTCTATTAAAAATGTTGGTTGATTGTTCTGATGATCAATGCCTGATTTGCTTGTTTGATTGATTGAAACATTATAGTTGGGCATCTTAGCATGTACCACCATAAGGTAATGTATTAGCTTTAGTGGATAACACACTAATCTACTTAGCTAATAAATCCCCCGCAGTAACATTCCTCGTAATTACTCGCCTTGTCTACAATTCTTCCTTTCTTACCCTGTGTTTCTAACCTAGATGGGCTACCCCTATAGTGTTAGAAGAGAGCACTATAGACGTGATCCTTGATATGTCATGGTTAAGAAAGGCAAATGCAGTATATACACTGTGCTAAGGGAACCGTAGAACTCACCAGTTCTAAACAAGAAAGATTTAAAGTTGAAATTGCAGTAACTACCTGAAAGCTCTCTTGTGAGTTTTGGTGTTTGGATGACAACTCAATTAAAGGACTAACAAGTGTACTAAGTGTTGAACAGGTGCTTAAGGTAAAGCCTACAGGGTTCAACACAAGTGAACAATTGTGATGGTCCAAGAACTGAATTATGGATACATGATGGACATCACAAGTAGGATGGACATTGCATAAAGTGAGACTCGGGTGCGTAGCTCGGAGACAACTGATCAAGCCAAGGACGGAGGCAAGAAAAGCTTCGAGGTACCAAGTGCACGGGAGAAGGTCAAGGAGGCTGAGGAACCCAAAGCCAAGGGTGAAGAAGAAGGCTTGCAAAGTCAAGGGTGATCGAGTTGAGAACAGCTACGGCACATCAAGGATCACTACATAAGGACGTGACTTACAACCAATGAGGTAATAGCTACAGTTATGTGGTGTAAGTCATAAGGCTCAAGACCAAGCTCTAAGAAAGAGATCAAGGTCACTAGAAGGAGAACAAGTGTCAAAACCAGAACTGAAAGCAGCCCAAAAGAGCTAAGTTCACCTTAATCTTTAGTTTGGGTTGTTCCTATGTTTGGAGATGTTCTATGTGACCTTTTGCAGGATGTTGGAGCTAAGAAATGTCAATCTAGATCAAGTCAAGCCGACTTGATGATTTATGAGTCCAACATCAAAGCTCAAGCATGTGAAATGCTATGGATATAATAATTAAGATAAAGGTATGTTTCTCAGACTTAGTACATTGTTTTATGGACTAATGTATTGTGTCTAAGTGCTGGAAACAGAAAAAATCGAGTTGGAAAAGAGATGGCTCGAGCAGCCAAAGTCTGTCCAGTCTGGGTGCACCGGACTGTCCGGTGGTGCACCGGACAGTGTCCGGTGCGCCAGGCTGGCTCGGCGTGAAGTGGCCGCTCTCGGGAATTCGCCGACGGCGTACGGCTAAAATTCACCGGACTGTCCGGTGTGCACCGGACTGTCCGGTGAGCCAACGGTCGGCCGGGCCAACGGTCGGCCGCGCAATCTGCGCGGGACACGTGGCCGAGCCAACGGCTATAAGGAGGCACCGGACTGTCCGGTGTGCACCGGACATGTCCGGTGCGCCAACGGCTCCAAGACTGCCAACGGTCGGCTTTGCCATAGAAGGAAAGAAATCGGGCACCGGACAGTGTCCGGTGTGCACCGGACTGTCCGGTGCACCACCCGACAGAAAGCTGATATTGCCTTCCAAATGAAGTCCAACGGCTCCTAGGCCCCTTGGGTCTATAAAAGGGACTCCTAGGCGCCTCCAAGAGTAGAATAAAAAAGCAGCCAACAAGTCTAGACTTCATTGGAATCAATTCTCGCTCTCCCTCTTGTGTGTAACTCTATAGTTTGTGTAGAAGGCACAGCTATAAGCCTTTAGAGAGAGGAGTAGTGCTGCTAAGAGCTAGAGCAAGGTCTTGAGCGTATCGTTACTCTGCCAGGGTGCTGCCAAGAAGTTTGTAAGCAGCCGCGGTTCTGTTGTAACCCCACTCAATAGTGAAAGGCTCTATCTGTCATACTGATAGATCTGAGCAAACGGAGGAAGGAGTTGAAATAGACTCCAAGCCCAGGTGTGGCTAACTCCAACGAGGACTAGGCAAGCATTTCAGGCTTGGCCGAACCTCGGGATAAATCCTTGCGTCTGTGTGCTCTGTTCTGTATTGTACTCTGACTCTCTGTCTTACTCGCTTATATATCTGCACTTCACTACTTACTTGTGGTACTAGCTTTCCTTGAAGTGCAGGATATTCGTAAGACAGGAACTTCAATTCCACTGCAACCTACTCGAAGGGTTCTTCACTCCACTGCGATCTTGTCTTCGAGTAGAGTAAGAATTTAAGTTTTAAAGTAATAAGTTTCATTCGCCTATTCACCCCCCCTCTAGGCGACATCCAGATCCTGTTCCCGGGTCAAAGGGAACTTTCAATTGGTATCGGAGCTAGGCCTCTCCAGTGTGGGCTTAGCCGTCCGGAGATAACGATGTCGTCACAAGAGGTAACTGTAGAACTTCTTTTAGGCGATGGCTCTAATTACAAATCTTGGTCTATCTCTATTTATAATGCTTTCATGAGTGTTGATCCTGATTTGAGACAGATCTTTAGGAGAAGTATTTTTCCATCTGATATTAGTAAAAATCCCTCCATTGATGAACTAAGATGTTTTTCTCTCAATCACCGTGCTTGCAGCATCTTAGTTGATTCTCTTTCTAGAAGTGCCTATTTTGCCATCATGAGTAGTGATAATGGTTTGGTTGTTGATGCTCATGATTTATGGAATAGAATTAAAGTAAAATATTTTGTGACAAATTGTACTACTTCTACTCCCTATATTGCTTTTGATACTAACGATTCAAAGGGGGAAGAACAAGAACGATGGCACCCAAACGATGAATCCACCTCACCGACAGGTTTGTCTTCCACGAGTTATAAATGTCTCATTGCTAACAATGATAGTGGAGACGAAAGCGATGATGAGGAGGAATATGAGGATGATAGCGAGGATGAGTCTTCATCATCACTAGGTACATTTTCCTGTATTGCTTCCACTAATAATAATGACAGGGAAAATGAGACCGGTGATGTGGAAGAAGAGGAGATTCGCCGGTTCTACACCCATCTCAACAAAGAAGACAAAGTGCTCTTGGTTAAGTTGTTGAGGAGGAACAAGGAACAAGGCGAGACGCTTCTCAGGCTAGAGGAGACTCTCATCAAAACCAACGACAGCCTAGAGAAGATGACCAAAGAACATGAGGAGCTAAAGTGCTCTCATGATAATTTGGTCCAACGGTATGAATCTATTTTATTTGAGCAAAGGAATAATCATGATATATTATCTGATGTTGCTCAACTTAAAACTGAGAATTCTATGCTTAAGAGTCAAGTAGAAATGATAAATTTAGAAAAACTTGCTCTAAGTGAAAAATATGATATGCTATCTTATTCTCATAATGAATTAGTTGATGACCATATCATGCTTAATGTTGCTCATGAGGTTGTAATTTCAAACTTAAATTCATGTGAACCTCATTCTCGCACGTGTGCGCATTTGAATTGTATATCATCATGTGCTAACCCCTGTTGCTCAAAAGAAAGCCAATCATTGATTGAGCAACAAGTTTTAGGGTCACGAAAGAAATTTTGTGGGAATAAGAAGCAACGACAACTGAGGAGAAGACGCTTAGCTCAACTCTCTCAAGATATCCACGGACGCGTGGTGAAGAAGCTTGAGAAAGGAAAAACTGCAGCAAGTGTTAAGCTCAATAAGAAGAATGTTCCCAAAGCTATAAATGAAGAAATCAACATGAACGAGGAAAAAGGTAAAAATTCAATTAGTCATGTTGTTTGTACTAATCATCTCTCCATGTCCTTCAAGCACAAAAAGGAAAGAGGAAAAAGGAGGTGTTTCAAATGCAAGGAGATAGGCCACCTCATTGCGTCCTGTCCGTACAAAGACAAGGATGAAAGGACAAGAAGTTGCTTTGGATGCAACAATAAGGACCACATTATCACTTCATGTCCGGTCATGAAGAATCAAGGATGTGCATCCTCCAAGATGACCCTCACCAAGGAAAATGACAAACAGCAAGCGTCATGTCAGGTTGAGCGACGCTTCTGCTACAAGTGTGGTGAGCAGGGTCATATATCAAAGGTATGTTATAAAGGTAAGATTCCTAAAGAAGTGAATATGTGTCAATCTCATTCACTTAGGAGACCCAAATCATACACTTGTGCTAGATCTATAATGAGATCACCTAGAACTAGCACAAAGGCCATTTGGGTACCAAAGGCACATTTTGATGATCATTATGGACCCATCCCGAGATGGGTACCAAACTGTGCTAACTAGACCATGCAGGTACCTTGAGATGGACTGGAGACCATGGGAGAGCTTAAGACGGTTATCTAAAGCTCTATGCTTAAGCTGTTAATTGTTTTGGTGTTTATTGACCCAAGGTTGAATTATTGTGAAACACTAATCCCATGTTCGTCTCAAGTGAAATAAGTTGTGTAGGTCCTGAATCATTATTGGTGAATCAAGTAAAGGACTTTGATGAGAATCTACAACTTTCTCTCCAAAGGATGGTACCCGTGTATTTTAAGTACATAATCACAATTTAGTATTGCACTTAAGTTGGCTTGGTGTGCTACCTGTCTTTGGAGTAGTTATGCTTTATGATTGCCTGTGTTAAATGAATCATAATGATGTTTGCTTAATCATGACTGGTGCTATATAGGATATATCTTTTGAATCATTCATGGGTAGCTCTTTCATTTGTTATATCCACAACGATTAACTCTCTTGGTGTATATGGATAAACCGGTAACTTTTTGTAAGTCATGCTATGTGCAATTATGACATTTTGTTTAGTCCATGTTCACATGATTACCCTAGTTTGGTACTGTGTGAATTTCAAAATCCATGACGTGCCCTTTTTGAGCTATGAGGTGCATGAGCAAAAGGAGCCCTGAATTGGTGATAACAAGTGCTCTCATAAAGGCAAAGGTATTGAAAATGGAACTGTGCAATTTTATTGAATATCCTGAAGTTCCATTGATAGTGATCATAGCTGTGTTCTTGCATTTCATTGGTAGTATCGTGGCTTAGGAGACATATGCCTTAAAATGTTGTTTCTTTTGGAGTACCTAAAGAACCTTTTTAACTATGATGTGCTTAGACATGATCATGTTGTTTTTCAATTAGTATATGTGATGCAATGATAGTTAAGTATGAAGCATGTCTAAGTTGCGTGTAAATGTTATACTTTCTGTGAGTGTTCAATTGGCTTAGGTGCCACTGAGGCATGCATTGTTGTATTTAGTCAACCTTTCATTTAGCCTTAAATTGGTGTTAAGTGGCTTTTCATTTGATATTCAAAGTGGCATCTTTGTGTGATAAAAGTGGTAGAGTATGCCTTGACCAAGGTATGTTGTGATTCCCTCTAGTTCTAAGGAAGCTAGAATGTGCAAAGTGCAAGTCATTCAAATACTTGATGCACAACTTGAGGGGGAGCACACATAACTTGTGTCTTCTGAGACTAACTGTTTCTTGAGCAATCTTGTATAGTCTCTAGGTGGAAAAGAGAAGATAAGCAAGAAATGGAGCAATCAGGACTTGGGTACCTCTGTAAGTCAAGAAATTGGTATCTCAAGTCGTGAGTAAGTGCATATTTTTAGATTGATCATGCTCTATAATATCTGGTGATAATAGATGCTTATTCTTAAATATCATGGAGCTATGATAATAAATGAACTTTTGCAATTGGTATCGTTCAATTAGTAGCCGTGATAGTTTGCTTCATTTGACATCTTTTAATAATCATTAGAATAGAAGTTTCTTCTTGTGCCCAATACTATAACTTGTTCTAAGTTTGGTGTCTTAGCAACAAGAAAAAGTTAGGATAAAGAATCAGGCACAAGTGTGGAGAAGCTCTCGAGAGATTAAATACTTTCAAGATGGGAAGTACACTACAACATGGTAAAGGTACAAAAGGAAGTATTAATCTTTTTGCATATATGTGATAGTGCATATGTTCAATAAGTAAGGGGGAGTTTTGATAATCGTTTTTCCTCCTTAAACACCCTGCTGTCCCTTGACATCATCCTATGTTTTTTCTTGAGTATGGTTTTTGGTGTTTGATGTCAAAGCAGGAGAAGTTGTGCATTAAAGCTTATCTCAACCTGAGAGGAAAGCTTATCCTAAGGGGTGATGTGTTAGTTTGTGGTGTGTTAGTTTGAGCTTTGCCAAGTGTGATACTCATATGCTTCTTGCAGTATTATATGTGTTGCAGCATATGGACTAGACTAGTGTTTCCGCTGCGATGAATTATTTGGCTTCTACAGTGTAATAGATAGTCATGTGGTTAATGGTGCTTTAAGACTAAAGGTGCTTTAAGATTGCTTTAAATTGGTATCTTAGTTTTAATTTAGTATCTTAATGGTGAATAGTGGTAGGTTGATATTCCTGTGATATATCCACTAATTTGAATGGTGTTTAACTCTGATTATGTGCATTTGTGTGTTATAGTATCATGGTTTGATTCTTGACACAATGCATCCTAAAAAGTGCTAAGGTGTTGAAATGTTTCGAATTGCCTAAGTATGTGCAAATTGGCATCTGAGGTCAAGATTATGTTTTTGAAGTAAGCACATATTTAGGGGGAGCATTCTATAAACTTAGAATTCAAAATTTGTGCTTCAAATCTTATTCTTATGTAAGCTTTAATTGTGTTGTCATCAATCACCAAAAAGGGGGAGATTGAAAGCTCTCTTGTGAGTTTTGGTGTTTGGATGACAACTCAATTAAAGGACTAACAAGTGTACTAAGTGTTGAACAGGTGCTTAAGGTAAAGCCTACAGGGTTCAACACAAGTGAACAATTGTGATGGTCCAAGAACTGAATTATGGATACATGATGGACATCACAAGTAGGATGGACATTGCATAAAGTGAGACTCGGGTGCGTAGCTCGGAGACAACTGATCAAGCCAAGGACGGAGGCAAGAAAAGCTTCGAGGTACCAAGTGCACGGGAGAAGGTCAAGGAGGCTGAGGAACCCAAAGCCAAGGGTGAAGAAGAAGGCTTGCAAAGTCAAGGGTGATCGAGTTGAGAACAGCTACGGCACATCAAGGATCACTACATAAGGACGTGACTTACAACCAATGAGGTAATAGCTACAGTTGTGTGGTGTAAGTCATAAGGCTCAAGACCAAGCTCTAAGAAAGAGATCAAGGTCACTAGAAGGAGAACAAGTGTCAAAACCAGAACTGGAAGCAGCCCAAAAGAGCTAAGTTCACCTTAATCTTTAGTTTGGGTTGTTCCTATGTTTGGAGATGTTCTATGTGACCTTTTGCAGGATGTTGGAGCTAAGAAATGTCAATCTAGATCAAGTCAAGCCGACTTGATGATTTATGAGTCCAACATCAAAGCTCAAGCATGTGAAATGCTATGGATATAATAATTAAGATAAAGGTATGTTTCTCAGACTTAGTACATTGTTTTATGGACTAATGTATTGTGTCTAAGTGCTGGAAACAGAAAAAATCGAGTTGGAAAAGAGATGGCTCGAGCAGCCAAAGTCTGTCCAGTCTGGGTGCACCGGACTGTCCGGTGGTGCACCGGACAGTGTCCGGTGCGCCAGGCTGGCTCGGCGTGAAGTGGCCGCTCTCGGGAATTCGCCGACGGCGTACGGCTAAAATTCACCGGACTGTCCGGTGTGCACCGGACTGTCCGGTGAGCCAACGGTCGGCCGGGCCAACGGTCGGCCGCGCAATCTGCGCGGGACACGTGGCCGAGCCAACGGCTATAAGGAGGCACCGGACTGTCCGGTGTGCACCGGACATGTCCGGTGCGCCAACGGCTCCAAGACTGCCAACGGTCGGCTTTGCCATAGAAGGAAAGAAATCGGGCACCGGACAGTGTCCGGTGTGCACCGGACTGTCCGGTGCACCACCCGACAGAAAGCTGATATTGCCTTCCAAATGAAGTCCAACGGCTCCTAGGCCCCTTGGGTCTATAAAAGGGACTCCTAGGCGCCTCCAAGAGTAGAATAAAAAAGCAGCCAACAAGTCTAGACTTCATTGGAATCAATTCTCGCTCTCCCTCTTGTGTGTAACTCTATAGTTTGTGTAGAAGGCACAGCTATAAGCCTTTAGAGAGAGGAGTAGTGCTGCTAAGAGCTAGAGCAAGGTCTTGAGCGTATCGTTACTCTGCCGGGGTGCTGCCAAGAAGTTTGTAAGCAGCCGCGGTTCTGTTGTAACCCCACTCAATAGTGAAAGGCTCTATCTGTCATACTGACAGATCTGAGCAAACGGAGGAAGGAGTTGAAATAGACTCCAAGCCCAGGTGTGGCTAACTCCAACGAGGACTAGGCAAGCATTTCAGGCTTGGCCGAACCTCGGGATAAATCCTTGCGTCTGTGTGCTCTGTTCTGTATTGTACTCTGACTCTCTGTCTTACTCGCTTATATATCTGCACTTCACTACTTACTTGTGGTACTAGCTTTCCTTGAAGTGCAGGATATTCGTAAGACAGGAACTTCAATTCCACTGCAACCTACTCGAAGGGTTCTTCACTCCACTGCGATCTTGTCTTCGAGTAGAGTAAGAATTTAAGTTTTAAAGTAATAAGTTTCATTCGCCTATTCACCCCCCCTCTAGGCGACATCCAGATCCTGTTCCCGGGTCAAAGGGAACTTTCACTACCACCATCAGACTAGCGGCATTCTTAGTGGATGGAAAGTTTATTGGTGACAACATCCGTGGTGTTAGGGATTTTCCGGATGTCTTTCTAGAGGAGTTACCAGGGATGCCACCAGATAAGGAAGTTGAGTTCGTTATTGATCTCTTACCTGGGACTACCCCTACTTTCAAACAGCCATACAGGATGTCTGTAGAAGAACTAAAGGAACTTAAGAAGCAATTAATGGAATTACAAGAGGCTGGGTATATTCGTCCGAATTCTTCACCTTGTGGAGCGCCAGTTCTATTTGTACAGAAGAAAGAAGGATTGCAAGGGATGTGCGTGGATTATAGGTCCCTTAACGATGTCACTGTGAAGAACAAGTGTCCATTACCCCGCATCGAGGATTTATTTAATCGGATGAGAGGTGCAAGGGTATTCTCGAAGATTGATCTTCGATCGGGTTACTATCAAATGAAGATTAGGCCATCGGATATTCCCAAGACGGATTTTTCGACCCGATATGGTTTATATGAGTTCATCGTATGTCATTTGGACTAACTAATGCACTAGCTACTTTATGGATCTGAAGAATAAAGTGTTTGTGATCGGGACAGATTCATCGTGGTTTTCATCGATGATATTTTTATTTTATTTCAAGAGTGATAGTGATCATGAGGAACATTTGAGATTGGTGCTACAGAAGCTACGAGATAATCAACTCTACTCCAAGTACAATAAATGCGAGTTCTAGATTGATGAGGTGCCATTCTTTGGACATATCATTTCTAATGGAGGGATATCATGGATCCTGCTAAAGTCAAGGAGATAGTGGCGTGGAGCATACCCACTACAGTTACAGAGATTTGGAGTTCTTGGGACTTGCAGGATATTATCAGAGATTTATTGAAGGATTTTCTAAGATCGCTAAGCCTATGACCTCACTTCTGGAGAAGGGAAGAGAGTTTAAGTTGGACGAAAAGTGCTAAGACAGCTTTGATCAATTAAAGAAGAGATTGATGTCACCAACAATGTTGGTTATGCCAGATCTACAGAAGGGATTTGACATTTATTGTGATGCCTGCGGCCAAGGCTTGGGATGTGTACTTATGAGAGAAGGTGAAAGCTCTCTTGTGAGTTTTGGTGTTTGGATGACAACTCAATTAAAGGACTAACAAGTGTACTAAGTGTTGAACAGGTGCTTAAGGTAAAACTAACAGGGTTCAACAAGTGAACAAATGTGATAGTCCAAGAACTGGATTATGGATACATAATGGACATCACAAGTAAGATGAACATTGCATAAAGTGAGACTCGGGTGCGTAGCTCAGAGACAACTGATCAAGCCAAGGATGGAGGCAAGAAGAGCTTCGAGGTACCAAGTGCACGGGAGAAGGTCAAAGAGGCTGAGGAACCCAAAGCCAAGGGTGAAGAAGAAGACTTGCAAAGTCAAGGGTGATCGAGTTGAGAACAGCTACGACACATCAAGGATCACTACATAAGGACGTGACTTACAACCAATGAGGAAACATATCTAGTTATGTGGTGTAAATCATAAGGCTCAAGACCAAGCTCTAAGAAGGAGATCAAGGTTACTAGAAGAAGAAGCAGTGTCAAAACCAGAACTGGAAGCAGCCCAAAAAGAGCTAAGTGCACCTTGACTTTTAGTTTGGGTTGTTCCTATGTTTGGAAATGTTCTATGTGACCTTTGCAGGATGTTGGAGCTAAGAAATGTCAATCTAGATCAAGTCAAGCTGACTTGATGATTTATGAGTCCAACATCAAAGCTCAAGCATGTCAAATGCTATAGATGTAAAAATCAAAGAGAAGGTATGTTTCTAGACTTAGTACATTAGTTTTGTGTACTAATATATTTGTCTAAGTGTTAGAAACAAAAGGAAGACGAAAAGAAAAGAGATGCAAAATGCTTGGTTGTGTACAACCAAGACTCAGCTCAGTCTGGCACACCGGACTGTCCGGTGGTGCACTGGACTGTCCGGTGCACCACCCGACAGAAGGCAAGATTTGCCTTCTTGGATTGCTCTCAACGGCTCCTAGGCCCCTTGTGCCTATAAAAGGGACCTCTAGGCGCCACAATCAATGAACAAGCACAACCAACAAGTGTAGACATCACTCGAATCAATTCTCACTCTCCCTCTTGTGTGTAACTCTCTAGTTTGTGTAGAAGGCAAAGTTATAAGCCTTTAGAGAGTGGAGAAGAGCTGCTAAGAGCTAGAGCAAGGGCTTGAGCATATTGTTACTCTGCCGGAGTGCTGTCAAGAAGATTGTAAGCAGCCGCGGCTCTGTTGTAACTAACTCATCATAGTGGAAGGCTCTATCTGTCTGACTGACAGACCTGAGCAAACGGAGGAAGGAGTTGAAACAGACTCCAAGCCCAGGTTGCTAACTCCAACGAGGACTAGGCAAGCATTTTAGGCTTGGCCGAACCTCGGGATAAATCCTTGCGTCTGTGTGCTCTGTTCCGTATTGTATTCTGACTCTCTGTCTTATTCGCTTTTATATCTACACTTCAACACTTATCTGTGGTATAAGCTTTATTTGAAGTGCAGGACATATTGAGACAGGATCTTCTATTCCGCTGCAACCTACTCGAAGAGTCTTCACTCCACTGCGTTCTAGTCTTCGAGTAGAGTAAGAATTTAAGTTTTAAAGTGATAAGTTTTTACTCGCCTATTCACCCCCCCTCTAGGCGACATCCAGATCCTGTTCCCGGGTCAAAGGGAACTTTCAATTGGTATTAGAGCTAGGCCTCTCCAGTGTGAGCTTAGCCGTCCGGAGATGACGATGTCGTCACAAGAGGTAACTATAGAACTTCTTTTAGGCGATGGTTCTAATTACAAGTCTTGGTCTGTCTCTATTTATAGTGCTTTCATAAGTGTTGATCCTGATTTGAGACAGGTCTTTAGTAAAAGTATTTTTCCCTCTAATGTTAGTAAAAATCCTTCTAATGATGAACTAAGATGTCTATCTCTAAATCACCATGCTTGCAACATCTTAGTTGATTCTCTTTCTAGAGATGCCTATTTTGCTATCATGAGTAGTGACAGTGACTTATTTGTTGATGCTCATGATCTATGGACTAAAGTTAAGTTGAAATTCTTTAAGTCTATATGCACTTCCTCTGCTCCCTTTATTTCTGGTGATACTAACTTGTCCAAGGGAGAAGAACAAGAACGATGGCAACCAAACGATGAATCCACCTCGTCGACAGGTTTGTTCTCCACTAGTGTTGGGGGCCTTCGGCTTCCGAAGGTCCTCAAAAATATGATTTAACAGTGTTTCTGGAGTATAATGTGTGAACAGGTATCTTCGGACTCGCATCGGTACCACAGTGGGAGAAGAATACGAAGGGTGATACAGCGCCGAAGATGTGAGCGGGAAAGCTTCGGCATGATAGCAGAAAAGGAAACCGACTTAAAGATGAAAATGCTATTTAGACCTCGGTGGGTTACTATAGAACCACTACCAAATGTAAAGGGCATGGGTGTAATTTTACATGGGCTGTGTCCCATGCCTATAAATAGGTGAACAGTGCCCCCGTACTGTTCACGCGGACATGGCATTTTTACTTTTGCGTCACGCTTGTACTTACACCTTCTTTCAAGCCGAAGGTACATTTGTAATTTGATATCATTTCTATTTTTCCATAATAATAATATAAAAAAATGATTTGATGACTATACATAATTGTTTACGTTATCCTTTATATTTTATATGATTCTTTCTTCATTATTATATGTTGTGTTGAAGGTATGTCCTTCATAACCTTCGTCCGAAAAGCATTATATCCCAAGGGAAATAATGCTTCGAAGGACGAAGGACTTTAACGCTTAGCATTTTTTGTGTTGCCTTGTTCTTAACTCATAGCATTTGAGAACAAGTCCCCAACATTGGCGCCCACCTCTGGTGAACTCATTTCCACTCTGAGTTTTGAACATCTTCGGCAACCATAAACCTTCGCTATGGCGCCGAAGAAAGCTTCAGCAACTGGGGCTGCAGTTCTGCAACCACTGGACCCCAATCAGGAGACTCTCTCTCTTCGGGAGGCCCGAAGCCAGAAGAGGAAGGCTGTCAGCCCGACACCGCAAGAGGATGAGCTAGACCAAGAAATCAGAGACATGGAGATGCTTCATCAACAGGTGCAGAGGAAGAAGGAAAAGATGGCCAGGCTAGCAGAACTGCAAAGGCAGATAGACGAAGCCTCTGAAGAAGTTCGTCATCTTACTCAGGATGAGCAGAACCGAAGGCCTCAGCACAAGGATCTTCATCAGGAGGGTTTCTTCAATGAAGATGACTGGTATGAGAATTTCCACCATGGAAATTTTGCTTTTGATGATGCTTCTCCTCTGTCCGCTGAGCTGCAGGCTACACCTTGGCCTTCATCCTACAAGCCGCCCTAGCTTCCCATGTTCGACGGCCATTCAGACCCGAAGCAGTTTTTGATGAGCTACGAAGCAACAGTATCTTCGTATGGTGGCAATACTGCAGTCATGGCAAAATCTTTTGTTATGGCTGTCAGGAGTGTTGCTCAAACCTGGTATTCCTCCCTTCGACCAGGAATGATCACTTCATGGCAAAAGCTGAAGGACATGTTGTTAACCAGCTTCCAGGGGTTTCAGACGAAGCCGGTCACTGCTCAAGCTCTATTCCAGTGCACCCAGGATCACGAAGAATACCTTCAGGCGTATGTCCGGAGGTTCTTACGTTTGAGGGCACAGGCGCCAACAGTGCCCAACGAAATTGTAATTGAGGCCATCATCAAGGGACTTCGGCCAGGACCTTCAGCTTAGTACTTTGCTAGGAAACCTCCTCAAACTTTGGAGAAGCTGCTCCAGAAGATGGACGAGTATATTCGGGCCGACAATGATTTTCGTCAAAGAAGGGAGGAATCTTTCAGGTTTTCAGAAATGACCAGGGGCTTCGGAGGAAGATTTTATCCGAGGCACGTCAGGTCAATTCACAACTCTACTCAAAATGATGATAAGGGGAGTCAGCAGCAAAGGCCACAGTGCTCCTCACAGGCTTCGGGGCAACAGCAAAGCTCCTTCCGGCCGCCAGCTCCAAGAGGCAGAGGCGCCAGGAGCTTCGGCGGAAGATTTGGAGATCAATCAAGGAGAACATTTTGCTTGTTCTGTGGTGAAAACAAGGGCCATACCACCAGGATGTGCCATGTTACCATCCAGAAGCAAAAGGAGATAGCCGAAGCTGCAGCACAACAGGGTCAGCCGAAGCAGATTATGCACACTGCTTCGTATCATTCGCCTTACATCCCAGAATATGTAGGCAATCACCCTGCAGTTTATGTTGCTTCGGCGAGTCAACCTCAAGCTTCCTGGCAACAGCCTCTGCCTCCACCACTGCTGCAACAAGGCCAGCAGCCAGAAGGGGGCCAATATGCTCAACATCAAAGGGACTTCAGAGAACAGTCCGAAGCTCGCACAGTCAATAGCACTGTGCCAGAATCGAAGCACATTTATTGACAAATATCCTACCTTGATAGTAGTCTTTTCCATTCAGTTTTATTTTCTGTGTAATAAAGGACATTTTTTAAATCTCATGTAATAGTTTCGTTGTCAGCCACAAGGAAAATATGTCTTCTCCACAAGCTTAGGTTGTTGAAGCTTAAAGATTTGCGATAGCAAGGAGGACCTTCGAATTATCAAAAATTTATTTTAAAAGGCACGGCATGAATTCTTCGAAGCAACAAAAAGTCGTTCTAAGGAACGCAGAGTAAGTTTGCTGAAGTTACAAAAAGCCGTTCCAAAGGGAGCGCAGTGTAAGTTTTCTGCTCAGAAGTTGTTCCAAAGGGAATGCAGAGCTTACAGCGAAAAATAAACGCTGATACCGCCTAAGTAAAAGGCGAAGCACGAAAAGTCAACGCGAATACCGCCGAAAGTAAAAGGCGAAGAAGCTCCTAAGGGAGGCTTACAGCGAAAAATAAACGCTGATTCCGCTGAAGTAAAAGGCGAAGAAGCTCCTAAGGGAGGCTTACAGCGAAAAGTCAACGCTGATTTAAAAAGATTATGTGTTTTATTGCAGGGATGTGCGTGTATCTTCGGAATAAATACCATTTTACATAACATAACATCATCACATCATTTCGCATAGCATAAGCATCATACATCATGCTGCATATGGCACAAGAAGGGGGCACAATATCGATCTTCGGAAAAATGCTTTGAAAAAGGGAAAATTATGCAAAGTCACAAGGAGATACAATATTGATTTTCGGAGTGTATCTTCGGAAAATATGTTCACGAAGCTTGGAAATTCTTCATCAGAGCACTATGGATATCGTTGTGATAAATGAAAATTCTTCTTCACGAAGCATGAAAAGAAGGGAAGGTGTTTTTTCGTCAAAGACTCAAAAATGGTATGTATGTAAAATTTCATGCATCGTAAAGAATTGAACCATAAAAAACAAGTATATTACATTCAGGGTTACAAGATATTACACATATTACATTTCAGATGTTTTTACAATAGCACCTAGTCTTCCCTAAGTACTACTTCCGCAGCTTCGTTCAGGAGTTGATTGACAACTTGATCCATGATAGCTTCGGCCATCTTTTTGATTTCATCGTCGTCCTTCGGGTGAGGGCCCGGAGGCGTTTTAGCAGGATCTGAGGGAGGACAGGATACGGCTACATTGCTATTACAATTGGCAAACGAAGTTTGAAATCAAAAATTACAACACAATCAAAACCATTAGTCAATACCTATTTGCCCTTCGGGTTCTGCGCTTTTCTCAGCAGCCTCGGCCACTTTTCTAGCATCATGGATGCCTTTTTCGCTTTTTTGGATAATTTCTCGGCCACCATTATCCCAGATATCGGTGAAAAATTTTCCACCAACTATGCTAGCTTCAGCTGAAGGGTCTTTAGTGTCTTCGAAGGACAAGGCAGTTTCGGATTGTGCTAAAATTTTTACATCTTCGCAGCCTTTCCTTTCTAAAATGGTGGCAATCTCCCTGGCACCCGAAAAAGCGCATATGTCTCCGCGACTATTTAAAATTTCTTCAAAGGCCTCAGCTTCGTGATTAATCCATTCAATGGGACCTTCGGGGTTGCCTCTTGTAAAGTTTTCTTCACTCGAAAATGCGCCAACGCTGGCGAAGCTAGCTTTCATTTTCTTAACACACTCCATAGATTTGTCATAACATCATTTCTTCGACGAACGAAGCTCTTCGACAGTTCCTTCTAAATGATTTGCCCATTGGTCGCTAAGTTCTCGCTTCGTTTCTTCAAGTATGCGTTCTTCTTTAGCCCGGGCTAGTTGCTTCCGAAGATCGTCAATCTCGTGCTTCTGAGCTGTAACTTGTGCTTTAGACGCAGCTTCGTTCTCCTTTATTTTATCCACCAATGTAACTAGAATTTTGTCCTTTTCCAAGGCTTCGTTCCTTAGTTTGATAACCTCTGTTCGAAGGTTGTTGAAAGCAATTTCATAGCTCTTGTCTTCGGCATTCTTTTGCGCTCTCAGCGCGTTGCTAAGTATTAAACCCTATATGTAAAAGAGTTAGTATAAGAATAAAACAATAGATTTCAAATCATAAAGTTTCCAAATGCGCAGATCTCGTACCTTCAGGCTATTATACGCAAGGCTTTCCGCAAGATCGTCCTTTGCCATCGCGCAGAGGCCAGCCTCCAGCTTAGGAAACCCCATGCTTCGGGCCATTTCCCAGCAGACGAGTAATTCTTTGTTATCCGGGAGGCAGTATAGGAAATCTTCTTCACCTGTACCATTGAACACTAGTGCCCCCTTCGGATATTTCAATTCTTTGGCATAGTAACTAGCTTCAAAAACTTCTTCTTCTGATAACTTTTTCCCCGAAGCATGCCGAACAATATAATCAAGAACTTTGGAGGATGCTTCGGGGGCAACAGCACTGACTTCTTCAACAAGAATTGGCTCCGTCATTTTTTCTTCCTCGGTTTCCAAGGATTTTACCTTTGTGGGCTCTGAAGGCCCAGCCTCAGTCTCAGTTTGTTGCTTTGGAGCTTTAGTGTCAAAGATTTCAGTTTCCGCTTCGGAAGTTTCAACAGTCTTCTTCGGAGTCGTGCTTGAAGACTTAATTGTCTCCAGTACATCTAGCACATTGACCATTCTTTTTCTTTTCGGGGTCACTGCTGGGCCTTTTTGGTTTTTTATTGTCTCAACACTTGCTGAAGGACTTAAAATTTCCAATTTTTTCGTTCCTTCAGTTCTCGGTTTTTCTGCTTTCTCTGCTGAGGGTGCTTCAGTCTTTTCTTCGATCTTCGACACTGAAGTTGGTTCTCTAGTTACAGTGGCCGAAGAGGTTTCACCGGCGAACTCAGGCACTGTAGCTGGTTCAATGTAGCGTGGCCGGTGTGTGAGAACCTTTACCCTTTGTCTCTTCGGCGCTGGCTCGCTGGGAGCGGTTGAAGCAGTTTCCTGTGCAGAGGTTGCGCTTTTTCTTTTTTGGCCCCGCGCTGGATAGTGGTAGTCAGGGTACACGAACCCAATTGCGTCAAACACTCGGTTCAGTCTTTTCTTTTTCCGGCCTCCGAAGGCTGCTGACAATGCAGTATCTTCGGCCTTTGAATAAACCCCAAGTAGTTCATCACTTAAATTTTCAATGCTTTTTAACCAGTCATCATCTGGCTCAACGAACTTATCTCCAAATTTGAAAGTATACTTCAGCCTGATGAGTCCACCTTCGTCAGCCTCCTTTATGGTTTCTTGCGGCATTTCCCATTTTTCCGCGAGCGGCCATACTCTGAAGGCAATATGCTCTTGGACCAAATCCCTCGTTCCAATAAAAGAGCAAATAACTCCGAAGGCTCTCTGGCATTCTTCGGCAGCTTCATTCATTTCAACCTTCGGCTTTCGCAGGCCGAAGCGTTGCCAAATAGGACGCATAATTATACCTTTAATATCTTCCCGTGTTTTCAGGTCATTCTTCACATAAAACCATTCTGTCATCCAGTCGCCAGGCCATTTCTTCCGAAAGGTTGGCACGGGACAGCTTGACCCAGACCGAGCGACGAAGCTGTAGCAGCCGAAATTATTGTGATACTGTTCCTTACCCCAGGGCTTTGTCTCGTATAACAATTCGTGTATGTTGCAGAAACTTTTCGCATCCGGTTCCAGACCTTGGCTTCTCACCGCCCACACAAAGATATTCATCCTTATGATTGCTTCGGGGGTAAGTTGGTGAAGATAAATTTCAAATATTTTCAGCACCTCTACGACAAAGCTGTTCAGGGGAAATCGTAGTCCAGCTTTCAAAAAGCTTCGGAACACTACGACTTCATTTTCCTCAGGAGTTGGGCAAGTCTTCTCTCCTTCGTCGGCCCTCACAATGGACAAGTCCCGGAAATATCTTCCCCTCATGTTGACAAGATGATTTTCTTTGATACTTGATTTGCCGAAAACCGCATGGCTTGGTCGCCAAGGGCGATCTTCGGAGTCTTCACCACCACTATCCACATCATAACTGTCGCTGTCATCAGCATCTTCAGATAAACCTTCTAAAATCTCTTTGGTGATTTTTTCTGTATTAGTCTTCGACATTGCTTCAAGAAACCCCAGGTTTTTCTCTTTAGAAAGACTCAGCTTCATCTCGACAGCATCCTTTTTACCTTCAGACATCTTCGAAAATGCTAAAAACTGTTTTCAGAGCCGAAGCTTAAAAACTTAAAAAGCCAAGCAGTTGGTGCGCAAGAGCTAAAAATTGAGTAAGCAAGAGCAGACGGCAAGAAAGCGTACCAAATAAGTTTGTGGTATGCTCTTATTTATATGCCCAGTGCATTGAAAATTGGAGGGCCCTGCTTGTCAGTGAAGTTGCTATTCTAGAAAAGGGAAGGTGTTTTTTCGGACCTTCGACTTAAGGCCTTCGTCCATGTCGCAATCTAAATTTATCATTCTAACAAATTAATATTGCGAGGGGCTACTGTTGGGGGCCTTCGGCTTCCGAAGGTCCTCAAAAATATGATTTAACAGTGTTTCTGGAGTATAATGTGTGAACAGGTATCTTCGGACTCGCATCGGTACCACAGTGGGAGAAGAATACGAAGGGTGATACAGCGCCGAAGATGTGAGCGGGAAAGCTTCGGCATGATAGCAGAAATGGAAACCGACTTAAAGATGAAAATGCTATTTAGACCTCGGTGGGTTACTATAGAACCACTACCAAATGTAAAGGGCATGGGTGTAATTTTACATGGGCTGTGTCCCATGCCTATAAATAGGTGAACAGTGCCCCCGTACTGTTCACGCGGACTTGGCATTTTTACTTTTGCGTCACGCTTGTACTTACACCTTCTTTCAAGCCGAAGGTACATTTGTAATTTGATATCATTTCTATTTTTCCATAATAATAATATAAAAAATGATTTGATGACTATACATAATTGTTTACGTTATCCTTTATATTTTATATGATTCTTTCTTCATTATTATATGTTGTGTTGAAGGTATGTCCTTCATAACCTTCGTCCGAAAAGCATTATATCCCAAGGGAAATAATGCTTCGAAGGACGAAGGACTTTAACGCTTAACATTTTTTGTGTTGCCTTGTTCTTAACTCATAGCATTTGAGAACAAGTCCCCAACAACTAGTAATAACTGTTTTATTGCTAACAATGTCGGTGGAGACGAAAGCCATGATGAGGAGGAATATGAGGATGATAGCGAGGATGAATCTACATCATCACAAGGTACATTTTCCTGTTTCGCTTCCACTAATAGTAATGACAGGGAAAATGAGACCGGCGATGTGGAAGAAGAGGAGATTCGCCGTTTCTACACCCATCTCAACAAAGAAGACAAAGCGCTCTTGATTAAGTTGTTGAGAAGGAACAAGGAACAAGGCGAGACGCTTCTCAGGCTAGAGGAGGCACTCATCAAAACAAACAACAGCCTGGAGAAGATGACCAAAGAACATGAGGAGCTAAAGTGCTCTCATGATGATTTGGTCCAACGGTATGAATCTGTTTTAATTGAGCAAAGAAATAATCATGATGTATTATCTAATGATGCTCAACTTAAAACTGAAAATTCTATGCTTAGGAGTCAAGTAGAATTGTTAAGTCATGATAACCTTGCTCTAACTGAAAAATATGACTTGTTGTCTTGTTATCATGATAATCTCTTGGATAGACATATCATGCTTAATGTTGCTCATGAGGTTATAATTGCGAACTTAAATTCATGTGAACCTCAATCTCGCACGTGTGCGCATTTGAATTGTATATCACCATGTGCTAACCCCTGTTGCTCAAAAGAAAGCCAATCATTGATTGAGCAACAAGTTTTAGGGTCACAAAAGAAATTGTGTGGGAACAAGAAGCAAAGACAACTAAGGAGAAGACACATTGCTCAACTTTCTCAAGATATCCACGGGCGCGTGGTGAAGAAGCTTGAGAAAGGAGAAACTGCAGCAAGTGTTAAGCTCCATAAGAAGGAAGTTCCTAAAGATGAAGAAATCAACATGAGCTTGGAAAAAGGTAAAGATTCAATTAATCATGTTGTTTGCACTGACCATTTCTCTATGTCATACAAGAACAAAAAGAGAAAAGGGAAAAGGAGGTGCTTTAAGTGCAACAAGTCAGGACACCTCATTGCGTCGTGTCCATACACCAACAAGGGTGAAGGGATAAGGAGATGCTTCGGATGCAATGACAAGAACCATACGATCACTTCTTGTCTGCTACTGATGAACCAAGCACGTACACTCTCCGGGATGACCCCCACTAAGGAAAATGACAAACAGCAAGCGTCATGTCAGATTGAGCGACGCTTCTGCTACAAGTGTGGTGAGCAGGGTCATCTATCCAAGGTATGTAATAAAGGTGAGGTTTCTAAACAAGTAAAGTTGTCTCAATCTCATTCACTTAGGAGACCCAAGTCATATACTTGTGCTAGATCTATAATGAGATCACCTAGAACTAGCACAAAGACGATTTGGTTGCCAAAGACACTTTTAGTTGAACGTCATGGACCCATCCCGAGGTGGGTACCAAACTGTGCTAACTAGACCATGCAGGTGCCTTGAGATGAACTGGAGACCATGGGAGAGCTTGAGACGGTTATCTCAAACTCTATACTTAAGCTGTTAATTGTTTTGGTGTTTATTCATTGACCCAAGGTTGAATTATTGTAAGACTCTAATCCCATGTTCATCTCAAGTGAAATAAGTTGAATAGGTCCTTAATCATTATTGGTGAATCAAGCAAAGGACTTTGATGAGATTCTGCAACTTGCTCTTCATGAGATGGTACCCTTGTATCTTAATTACTTTGTTGACAATCAGTACTGCTCTTAAGTCTGATTGATATGCTACCTGTCCTTGGAGCAGTTATGCTTTTTTGATTGACTATGTTGAGTACCTTTCAATCAATGATTAATGATTTCCAAAATCGTAACCATGCGTGCTTAATCATGATTGTGTGCTTTAGAGGTTATGTCTCTTGAATCATTTAATGGGTAGTTTTTCATGAGATATATCTACCATTAACTCTTTTTGTGTTCATGAATAAACCTGTGTGAGTATTCTTTATGGTTTTAATGATTAACCTTTGTGCAAATATGACATATTGTTTAGTTTATGTTCACATGGTTACTCTAGTCTGGTATTGTGTGAATACAAACTCCATGTTGTGCCTCTAATGCACCCTTTTGAGCTAAGGCGCATGAGCAAAAGGAGCCCTCAATTAATGACAACCGGTGCTCTCATGGCAATTCAAGAAAAGGCAAAGGTATGGAAAATGGAACTATGCAATTTCATTGAATATCTTGAAGTTCCATTGATTGTGATCACAGCTATGGTCTTGCCTCTGAATTGGTAGTATCTTGGCTTAGGTACTCCTTACTTTAAAATGTTGTTTCTTTTTGTGTACCTAAGGAACCTTTTTAATTATGATGTACTTAGACATTGCGCTTTGTATGCATGATCGTGTTGTTCTTCAATTGGTATTTTCAATTGGTACATGTGTGCAATAAGTGTCATGTATGAAGCATGTCTAAGTTGCTTGTAAAATGTTAAGCTCCTTGAGGCATGCATCGTAGTATTGAGTCAAACTTTCGTTAGGTATTCAATTGATATCTCTTTGTGATGAAATTGGGAATATGCTTTGACCAAGATATGTTTGTGATCCCCTCTAGTTCTGAGAAAGCTAGAATGTGCAAAGTGCAAGTTATTCAAATACTTGATGCACAAGTGTAGGGGGAGCACACATAACTTGCGTCTTTTGAGACTAATTGTATTTCGAGCAATCTTGTGTAGTCTCAAGGTGGAAAAGAGGAGATGAGCAAGAAATGGAGCAATCAGGACTGGGGTACCTCTGTAAGTCAAGGAATTGGTATCTTAAGTCGTGAGTAATTGCATATTTTTAGATTGCTCATGCTCTATAAAAATTTGGTGATACTAGATGCTTATCCTTAAAAATCATGGAGCTATGATAATAAATGATCTTGCAATTGGTATCTTTCAATTGGTAGCCATGATAGTTTGCTTCAATTAACATCTTTTGGTAATCACTAGAATAGAAGCTTTACCTTGTGCCACAATACTATAACTTGCTCTAAGCTTGGTGTCTTAGCAACAAGAAAAGGTTAGGATAAAGGATCAGGCACAAGTGTGGAGAAGCTCCCAAGAGACTAATACTTTCAAGAGAGGAAGTACACCACATCCGGGCAAAGGTACAAAGGAAGTATTGATCTTTTGCGTATATGTACCTTAACTTTCCTCCAAATGCTTGTGGTGCATTTGTTGAATGAGTAAGGGGGAGTATTGTTAGTGTTTATCTCCTCAACACCCTGCTGTCCCTTGACATCATCCTATGTTCTTGCTTGAGTATGGTTTTTGGTGTTTGATGTCAAAGGGGGAGAAATTGTGCATTAAAGCTTATCTCAACCTGAGAGGAAAGCTTATCCTAAGGGGTGATGTGTTAGTTTGAGCTTTGCTAGTGTGTTATTCATATGCTAGTGTGTTATTCATATGCTTCTTGCAGTATTATATGTGTTGCATCATATGGACTAGTGTGTTATTCATATGCTTCTTGCAGTATTATATGTGTTGCATCATATGGACTAGTGCTCCCGCTGCTATGAATTAATTGGCACTTTAAGATTGTTCATTCTGAAATAGATAGTCATGTGGATAATGATGCATGTGGTTAATGGTTCTTTAAGATTGTTTTAAATTAGTCTCTTAGTTTAAATTGGTATCTTAATGGTGAATAGTGGTAGGTTGATATTCCTGTGATATATCCACTAAATAGAATGGTGTTTAACTCTGATTATGTGCATTTGTGTGTTAAAGCATCATGGTTTGGTTCTTGACATAATGCATCCCAAAAAATGCTAAGGTGTAGAAATGTTTCGAATTGCCTAAGTATGTGCAAATTGGCGTCTGAGGCCAAAATTATGTTTTTGAAGTAAGCACATATTTAGGGGGAGCATTCTATAAACTTAGAATTCAAAATTTGTGCTTCAAATCTTATTCTTATGTAAGCTTTAATTGTGTTGCCATCAATCACCAAAAAGGGGGAGATTGAAAGCTCTCTTGTGAGTTTTGGTGTTTGGATGACAACTCAATTAAAGGACTAACAAGTGTACTAAGTGTTGAACAGGTGCTTAAGGTAAAACTAACAGGGTTCAACAAGTGAACAAATGTGATGGTCCAAGAACTGGATTATGGATACATAATGGACATCACAAGTAAGATGGACATTGCATAAAGTGAGACTCGGGTGCGTAGCTCGGAGACAACTGATCAAGCCAAGGATGGAGGCAAGAAGAGCTTCGAGGTACCAAGTGCACAGGAGAAGGTCAAAGAGGCTGAGGAACCCAAAGCCAAGGGTGAAGAAGAAGACTTGCAAAGTCAAGGGTGATCGAGTTGATAATAGCTACGACACATCAAGGATCACTACATAAGGACGTGACTTACAACCAATGAGGAAACATATCTAGTTATGTGGTGTAAGTCATAAGGCTCAAGACCAAGCTCTAAGAAGGAGATCAAGGTTACTAGAAGAAGAAGTAGTGTCAAAACCAGAACTGGAAGCAACCCAAAAAGAGCTAAGTGCACCTTGACTTTTAGTTTGGGTTGTTTGAAAGTAGCCTAGAGGGGGGGGGGGTGAATAGGCTACACCTGAAAATTTTCACTAAAAACTTCGAGATAGGTTAAATTAAAGTTGCACTGGTGCAAACCGGTTCAGTCGATTTTAATTACAACTGAACAAGTTTGAACCTGCTCAACTTAAATTAGGTAAACTGTTAAACAAATACGAAGTAGTGAAGAATATAGCTAAAGACCTGCCCTACACAAAATCTACTAGAATGAATAATATGAACCAACCACCGAATATAAAGCGCTTAACAAGAACACACAAGAACACGCAATATAACCCGAGGTTCAGCAACCACCACAAAGGTGTCCTACTCCTCGTTGAGGAACCCACAAAGGGCTGGGTCTTTTCCAACCCTAATCCTCCACAAGCCGACAACAAAGGTCAAGGCAATCTCTTCTCAAATCAGCTCAAAGAGCGGGTGATACAAACTTCTTGGGGTCATCCACAAATTTGGAGACTCCCAAGCAACCTCTAACCGTCAAGGAACACAAGGTTCCAAGAGTAACAAATCCGCACAAGGTTAAGTTTGCAACGAGCTCAAGAACAAAGAGAAAGGGAGAATCGAGATGAAATTGATAGCAAGTTCGATCGAGTTCACCTCACACCAAGGGTCCTTCAAATGATTGAAGGAGATGTGATTGCGGGTGTGAAAGGTGAAATGAATGCGCTTGTTTGAAGGTTGGTCAGCCAAGAATTCGTGGGAGAGGCAGGAGTTGATGAGAGAGAGAGAGTGTGAGGGGGTATATAAAGGATCCCCCAAAAGCTGGCAGCCGTTGGGAGAAAAAGAGTAAAAACCGGTTGAACCGGTTTTCAGACGGGTTGAACCGGTTTCTACCAGGGGGATCCCGGTCCACTGACTTACTCAGCCGGACACTCGACCGGTTTCAAAACCGGTTGAGTAAGAGAAAATTTCGGTTCAACCGGTTTTCAAAAAAAAAGTCTGCAGCGACTTTTCTGACAGCTCTGACTGTCAGACAAGTCAGAGCAGAGGTGGCAGGTGAACAGTACCAAAACCGGTTGAACCGGTTTCAGGACCGGTTGAACCGGTTTTGGGGGCTGAAACCAAATTTTGAGTATTTTGAAGAGAACAAAAGTGGAGTCTTTGTGGGATGTAAAATTTGTTTTTCTCAAGGGCATTCAAGATCTGGAAAAATGTTCTCCAAGATGTTTTCAAAAGATTTTGAACTTGGCTCGTTGCACAACTTACTTAACCGTCGCGGATCCCTCTTAATTGTACGGCGATTCCTATGACTCAAGAATTATAAATTTAGCACCGTCGTTGTTTCTAAGCACTTGGAGCACGCCATTTGATGTGGAATTTTAAATCTGCTGTGCTTTATACTTTTATGCTCGTAAGATCTGTGCTTCTCCTGTCTGTAGAATTTCTGTGTACATGCTAGGAGCAAACTTGTTAGAATCTCAGTTTGTTTTGTCATTAATCACCAAAACCCTCAATTAGGGTTGATTGCACTTACAATCTCCCCCTTTTTGGTGATTGATGCCAAAACAAACTGGAGTAGAAATAAAAATTAAAAGTTACAAGTACTTGCTAGATAAAATCCTTTGGGTATGTGTAGCTCCCCCTAAATATGTGCATGAGTTTTGCGATATTATCATTGACTTGATATGTCAATTCGCAACATATTTAGAGAGAGAGAACAATTAACACCATACACAAAACAATGAGGAATGAAACATAATTAGATAGAAAGAGTAAAAATTACACATTAAAGCTCATTATCGCATAGCATATGATATGAAAAATTCTACTGCTATTACAATAATGAGAACTCATCTCATCACATCATAAAAATGTTTATGGCTTTAGAGCCATGCATGCATCATACGATAGACCAAATAGTTATTACAGACCGATTGTTCATTACAGAAATAAAGGGTACTGCATAAAGGGTACTGCCATAATAAACCTTCTCCCCCTTTTTGGCAACAAGAACCAAAAAGAGAGAGAGAGACGCCAGTCCAAGGATCACCAGTTGGGAGGAGGATGATGAGGAGCAAAGAAGTGGTGTGCCAGGTGAGAGGCAAAGTGTTCCTCCCCAGACTGATCCGGGGGAGGAGCACTGCCAGAAGGGTCCTGGGGCGGAGGGTGAGAGGACGATTGGCCCGGATCCCCGTGATACGGAGGCGGGACAAACTGCTCACGATCATCAAAATAAGCTTCTTCTTCTTCGTCGACGTCGTCTGCTATCATAAAAGGCACCCCGTATGCCTGCTGGTACCACTCGTTGATCTCCGGAGGAGGAGGAGGATGGAGAGGTACGTCGGACGAGTGGGGGGCGAAGGGAGTACCCAAAGAGGAAGCTTGACGACGTAGGTTGTCGTCAGTCTCCCGCTGACGTCGAGCCACCTCATGGACATCCGCAGCAATGTTTTGGCACATGGAGAAAAATGCCGCAAACCCGTGGGCCAAGCGGGCACCCATCCCTCGGCCATGACCTCGACCACGACCACGACCACGTGGCGTGGGAGATCCGCGGCCAGGGGAGGGACGCGAGGCACCGGTAGCAGCAGTAGTAGGACCAGCAGACGGACCCGCAGATGTATGAGCACGAGAGCTGGAGGGGGCTTTCCTGAGGCGCCCTGCTGGATTGTTGGGATCAATCCAGAAAGGGGTATATGACTGATGTCTTGTACCTTTGTCAAATCTAAACTGGGTCACAACCTCAATCATCTTGATGATAAACGGAGCATGAAGACACCCCTTCAATGGAAAGCAGACGACATGAATGATTTCCTGCCAAATCATATCAAAGACATTAATACTCTCTGAGCTGCTGGGTTTCATGAAAGAGAGCAAGACCTTGCTCTCTCCAAGAATGTTCATCTGATTACCCCCTTTTGGAATGAGGGTCATCCTGCAGAGGGAGTTGATGTATCGATAATACTTATGCATGTTTGTAGACTCCCAATACTTTCCAGACTTAGAAAGATGAAGATCTTTGGCTTCATCTCTAGTAGGCTGCCGAAAATCATGTATCTTGATCTTGTCGCCAGAGATATCATTGTCAGAAAAACCAAGAATGTGAGCAAACCTGCGGTAGCTCACCTTATACCAACTACCTTCAATGAAGAAGTTCAGATAAGGGTAGTTGTATGGGCTCTCCTCGTCAGCTGGCTTGATCCACAAAGTTGAGTAGAATTGAGCAATCACTTCATCATTCCAATCATATTGGAATGTCATGATACTCTTCATCTTTTTCCTTTCACAGGCCCTCAATGCCTGTGTCATCTCTGGGTCCCCAATGGCCTCACAACCTTCCCAGTTGATATAGCGTTGAAGCAGAATAGGTTGATGCTTCTTGGGGAGGATCACGGAATTATAAAAATCCACGTGACGAAGCGTCCAAAAGCGGTTTCCATCAATCCTGGCATCGCGAATGCGCAATGCAGGATTCTGGAAACGGAGATCCTGAAGGAGAGCAGAACCTCCACTGGCAGTGAAATCAGTTACTGGCTCATTGCCAGCACGCCGAGCCTCTACCCGGTGGAGGACCAACCCACGAATCACAGGGGCATGGGCCGGGGGAAGATCAATTTCATCATCCTTCCCGCCTTCATCATCACTCGTAGCCTCCCACGCCTGCGGATTCGCCACGGGTCGGGACCGACCGGAAGGATTCCGGGTTGTCCGACTGTGAGCACTTTGAGACCCGGAGGCCTCAGCACCTTGCATGACACTTCCGCTTCCTCGCCCACGCTTGGATCGAGAGCGTGGGGGAGTATCTCCATGTATTTCTTGGTCATCAGAGGAGTCGGATTCAACCACGGACGGGTTCCTCCGACGCACCATTCTAAGAAAAAAAATAGAACCTATGATGAGCAAGGATCAAACACGTTTGAGTAGAGACACATAAGATATTGAGCATGCACTTCAACCGTTCATATGAGCGGTTCAACTACAACGAACAATATCAAATCGCTAAACTCAAACAATATTCGGAACAAATGAGGATAATCTAAGTGTTGCAAGCACTTAAACTAAAATGTACCCAACGAATGATACATTAGATAATCAAAAACGCGTAGGATCGAGTAAAAAGGAATGAAATAGGGCAATACCTCGATCCAGAGATTTAGTCAAGAAATCCCAACGAGATTGAGGAAGATGATGGAGAACGCCGGGATGAACGGATCTCCAACAAATCTTCCAAAGTTGAGAGGGCACAAGTGAGTTTTTGGAGTGGAGAAGGTGTGAAGGAGAGAGAGGAAGAAGTGTGGGCGGCGGCGGCTGGAAAGTGAAACTGAGAAGAAGAGAAGAGGAGAGAGGGAGAGAAATAAGGGGGGAGTCGGCCGGTCAGAGCACAGAAAACCGGTTCAACCGGTTCAAAAACAGGTTCAACTGGTTTATGGTCAAACTACGCAGCAAAAGCGCGCAGAAAAAGGTGTTGACTGCGCGAAATTTCTGGCAGTCTGACAGCGCAGACTGACGGCGCGGATGCGGAGGAGGTCAAAACCGGTTCAACCGGTTTTTATACCGGTTCAACCGGTTTCCACCAGGGGAAAACCGGTTGAGTGGCCTACTCAGCCGGTTTACTCAACCAGTTTCCAGATATTGCCCAGAAGGGCTATAATAGCACTTAGCAAATATGACATGAGAGATTTTAATGATAAAAATGCTATTTCTCATTTCATATTGCTCAAACAATCAATTTACATCCATCAAATTTGATCAAAATTTTAGTTATTAAGACACGTTTTGAGAATCCAAGATATTTAGCTCACTCCTAAGAAAACAAAACCTAGTCTCATCAAGGGGTTTTGTGAAGATATCGGCTAGTTGATTTTCGGTGCTCAAATGAAACAATTCGATATCTCCTTTGGCTTCGTGGTCTCTCAAGAAATGGTGTCTAATGTCAATATGTTTAGTTCTAGAGTGTTGCACCGGATTGTTTGCAAGTTTTATGGCACTCTCATTGTCACACAAAAGTGGAATTTTGTTAAACTCACAACCAAAATCTCTAAGGGTTTGCTTCATCCATAACAACTGTGCACAACATGCCCCAGCTGCTATGTACTCAGCTTCTGCAGTGGAAAGTGCAACACAATTTTGTTTCTTGGAACTCCATGACACTAAGGACCGCCCAAGGAATTGGCAAGTCCCAGTAGTGCTTTTTCGATCTACTTTGCAACCGGCATAATCTGAGTCAGAATAGCCAAGCAAATCGAAAAGGGAGCCTTTGGGATACCATAATCCTAGGTTTTGGGTGTGGACTAAGTATCTTAGAATTGTCTTAACGGCTACAAGATGGCAATCTTTAGGGTTTGCTTGAAAACGTGCACACATGCAAACACTCAACATTATATCAGGTCTAGATGCACATAAGTAAAGCAGTGATCCTATCATTGATCTATATAATTTTTGATCTACAGGTTTACCTTCCTCATTTAGGTCGAGATGTCCATTTGATGACATTGGAGTCTTGGCGTGTTTTGCTTTTTCCATGCCAAACTTCTTGAGCATATTTTGTGTATATTTGGTTTGGCATAGAAAAGTACCTCCCTTGAGCTGTTTGACTTGAAATCCCAGGAAGTATTTAAGCTCGCCCATCATAGACATCTCAAACCTGTTCGTCATTACTTTGCTAAACTCTTCACAAAATTTTTCATTAGTACTACCAAATATAATGTCATCAACATATATTTGGCACACAAATAATTCATTGTCAAATTTTCGAGTAAATAAAGTAGAGTCAGCTTTTCCTATTGTAAACCCATTCTTAATTAAAAAATCTTTAAGACAGTCATACCAGGCTCTAGGGGCTTGTTTAAGCCCGTAGAGTGCCTTGTGAAGTAGATATACATGATTTGGCTTCCTTGGGTCTTCAAAGCCCGGCGGTTGCTCCACATAGACTCTCTCTTGTAGTGGACCATTTAGAAACACGCTCTTGACGTCCATTTGATATAACTTGAAATCATGGTTAGTAGCATAGGCAATTAATATTCTTGTTGACTCTAACCTTGCTACCGGCGCATATGTTTCACCAAAATCAAGTCCTTCCACTTGAGTGTAGCCTTGAGCAACCAACCGTGCTTTATTCCTTGTAACCACGCCATGTTCATCTTGTTTGTTCCTAAAGACCCATTTTGTCCCAATCACATTTTGCTTGGGTCTTGGAACCAAGGACCAGACTTCATTCCGGGTGAAGTTGTTCAACTCCTCTTACATGGCGATTATCCAATCCGGATCACCCAATGCTTCTTCAACCTTAAGTGGCTCAAGAGAGGAAACAAACGAGTAAAATTCATAAAAATTTGCTAAACGAGATCGAGTTGTTACCCCTCTCCTGATGCTACCCAGGATGTTGTCCACCGGATGATCTCTTTGAATAGTGTGATGAACTCGAGGATGAGGCACTGATGGTTGTCTTTGAATTTGTTCCTCCTCATCATCTACTTGATCAATAGCCACTTCATCATCAATACTTTCATGTTCATCTTCTACCACCGTTGACATCCTTTGGGGTTGATGATTTTCTTCAAGATTTGGATGACTTGAGGTTGATGGGTTTGCTTGGGTGGAGGATTTGTCACCCACCACCTTTGCACCCACATCAAAAACCTCATTGGTCATCCATAAAGTTCCTTCATCATCATCCTTCTCTTGAGGTCTTACCTCACCTATTGCAAGTATCTTTATAGCCTCACAAGGTGGTTCTTCATTTCCTGCAGTGCCATTAGAAACGTGCCCTTGCGAGCCATTAGACTCATCAAATGTCACGTCTATCGCTATTTCAACAAGACCAGTGGTATTGTTGAAAACGCGATATCCATGCGCATTTGATGCATAACCAAGCAAGAAACCCTCGTCCACTCTAGGAGCAAACTTTGAGCTCTTGACTTTCTTGTTAAGAATAAAACATTTACAACCAAATACTCTAAAATAATCAACTTTAGTTTTGTTACTAGTGAGAAGTTCATAAGCTATCTTCTTGTAGATCTTATGAAGATAGAGACGGTTGATTGCATGACAGGCAGTGTTGACCGCCTCTGCCCAAAAGTTGTCAGGTGTCTTGTACTCATCTAACATAGTTCTAGCAGCTTCAATTAGAGTTCGATTCTTTCTTTCCACAACACCATTTTGTTGTGGAGTGTAAGGAACCGAAAACTCATGTTTGATTCCTTCTTCACCTAAGAATTCTTCAACACCTGTGTTCTTGAATTCCGTCCCATTATCACTCCTCACTTTCTTGATTTTGAGCTCAAACTCATTTTGAGCCCTTCTCATGAATTTCTTCAAGGTTTCTTGAGTTTCACCTTTATCACTTAAAAAGAAAACCCAGGTGAAACGAGAATAATCATCAACAATGACTAAACCATACTTACTACCACCAATGCTGATGTAAGCCACAGGTCCGAAGAGGTCCATGTGAAGAAGCTCCAGTGGCCTTTTTGTTGTAACCACATTCTTTGATTGATGTGGGACTCCATGTTGCTTTCCTGCTTGGCATGCGCCGCAAACCCTATCTTTCTCAAACACAACATTTGTTAGTCCAATGATGTGACCATCCTTTTGAAGTTTGGCCAAGTTCCTCATGCCAACATGAGCTAGCCGGCGATGCCAAAGCCAACCCCTGTCAGATTTTGCCACTAAACAAGTCTCGGGCGTCACTCTACTTGTTGTGAAATCAACAAGATAGAGTTTGCCCTTCAAGCGACCTGTAAAGGCAACAGAGAAATCCTCCCTTCTAAGGATCTTCACATCCACATCAGAAAATAAGCAATTATAACCCATTCCACAAAGTTGTGAAACGGACATCAAATTGTAGCTTAAAGAATCTACCAACAAAACATTTGAAAGTGATTGTTGGTCAGAGATAGGAATTTTACCAATACCAATCACCTTACTCTTGCCACTATCTCCAAACACAATTTCTTGTGCTTCTTGAGTTAGTTGCAATGAATGAAACATGTCTTCCTCCCTGGTCATGTGATTTGTACATCCACTGTCAAGCACCCAACTTGACCCACCAGAGGAGTAGATCTGCAAAACAAGTTTAGGCTATGCTTTTAGGTACCCAAATTGAATTGGGTCCTACAGTGTTAGTTATAGCCTTGGGTACCCACACACTTCTTTTCATGACTTTTCTTTTAGTGTAGGCACCCACATATTTCACAACCAATTTCCCTAAATCCCAAGTCAACATATAATCACAAAGATAAGAGTGGGAAATGGGAGCATTAAATTTTTGTCCACTTGAGGATCCCACTTCCTTCATCTTACTCTTTGTGGAACTCAAGTTTACCTTTACCTGAGGTGACTTGTCATTTGAGGAGTGAATCCTCCCCAAGGCATCATATAGGGTGGTTCCCTCTATGAACTTGGGGGATCTCCACCCCTTATGCACTGTGCTAGGGTTTTCCATGGATGAGTTGAACCCAAGTGTTGGGGACTTGTTCTCAAATGCTATGAGTTAAGAAAAAGGCAACACAAAAAATGTTAAGCGTTAAAGTCCTTCGTCCTTCGAAGCATTATTTCCCTTGGGATATAATGCTTTTCGGACGAAGGTTATGAAGGACATACCTTCAACACAACATATAATAATGAAGAAAGAATCATATAAAATATAAAGGATAACGTAAACAATTATGTATAGTCATCAAATCATTTTTTATATTATTATTATGGAAAAATAGAAATGATATCAAATTACAAATGTACCTTCGGCTTGAAAGAAGGTGTAAGTACAAGCGTGACGCAAAAGCAAAATGCCAAGTCAGCGTGAACAGTACGGGGGCACTGTTCACCTATTTATAGGCATGGGACACAGCCCATGTAAAATTACACCCATGCCCTTTACATTTGGTAGTGGTTCTATAGTAACCCACCGAGGTCTAAATAGCATTTTCATCTTTAAGTCGGTTTCCTTTTCTGCTATCATGCCGAAGCTTTCCCGCTCACATCTTCGGCGCTGTATCACCCTTCGTATTCTTCTCCCACTGTGGTACCGATGCGAGTCCGAAGATACCTGTTCACACATTATACTCCAGAAACACTGTTAAATCATATTTTTGAGGACCTTCGGAAGCCGAAGGCCCCCAACAGTAGCCCCTCGCAATATTAATTTGTTAGAATGATAAATTTAGATTGCGACATGGACGAAGGCCTTAAGCCGAAGGTCCAAAAAAACACCTTCCCTTTGCTAGAATAGCAACATTCACTGACAAGCAGGGCCCTCCAATTTTCAATGCACTGGGCATATAAATAAGAGCATACCACAAACTTATTTGGTACGCTTTCTTGCCGTCTGCTCTTGCTTACTCAATTTTTAGCTCTTGCGCACCAACTGCTTGGCTTTTTAAGTTTTTAAGCTTCGACTCTGAAAACAATTTTTAGCATTTTCGAAGATGTCTGAAGGTAAAAAGGTTGCTGCCGAGATGAAGCTGAGTCTTTCTGAAGAGAAAAACCTGGGGTTTCTTGAAGCAATGTCGAAGACCAATACAGAAAAAATCACCAAAGAGATTTTAGAAGGTTTATCTGAAGATACTGATGACAGCGACAGTTATGATGTGGATAGTGGTGGTGAAGACTCCGAAGATCGCCCTTGGCGACCAAGCCATGCAGTTTTCGGCAAATCAAGTATCAAAGAAAATCATCTTGTCAACATGAGGGGAAGATAATTCCGGGACTTGTCCATTGTGAGGGCCGACGAAGGAGAGAAGACTTGCCCAACTCCTGAGGAAAATGAAGTCGTAGTGTTCCGAAGCTTTTTGAAAGCTGGACTACGATTTCCCCTGAACAGCTTTGTCGTAGAGGTGCTGAAAATATTTGAAATTTATCTTCACCAACTTACCCCCGAAGCAATCATAAGGATGAATATCTTCGTGTGGGCGGTGAGAAGCCAAGGTCTGGAACCGGATGCGAAAAGTTTCTGCAACATACACGAATTGTTATACGAGACAAAGCCCTGGGGTAAGGAACAGTATCACAATAATTTCGGCTGCTACAGCTTCGTCGCTCGGTCTGGGTCAAGCTGTCCCGTGCCAACCTTTCGGAAGAAATGGCCCGGCGACTGGATGACAGAATGGTTTTATGTGAAGAATGACCTGAAAACACGGGAAGATATTAAAGGTATAATTATGCGTCCTATTTGGCAACGCTTCGGCCTGCGGAAGCCGAAGGTTGAAATGAATGAAGCTGCCGAAGAATGCCAGAGAGCCTTCGGAGTTATTTGCTCTTTTATTGGAACGAGGGATTTGGTCCAAGAGCATATTGCCTTCAGAGTATGGCCGCTCGCGGAAAAATGGGAAATGCCGCAAGAAACCATAAAGGAGGCTGACGAAGGTGGACTCATCAGGCTGAAGTATACTTTCAAATTTGGAGATAAGTTCGTTGAGCCAGATGATGACTGGTTAAAAAGCATTGAAAATTTAAGTGATGAACTACTTGGGGTTTATTCAAAGGCCGAAGATACTGCATTGTCAGCAGCCTTCGGAGGCCGGAAAAAGAAAAGACTGAACCGAGTGTTTGACGCAATTGGGTTCGTGTACCCTGACTACCACTATCCAGCGCGGGGCCAAAAAAGAAAAAGCGCAACCTCTGCACAGGAAACTGCTTCAACCGCTCCCAGCGAGCCAGCGCCGAAGAGACAAAGGGTAAAGGTTCTCACACACCGGCCACGCTACATTGAACCAGCTACAGTGCCTGAGTTCGCCGGTGAAACCTCTTCGGCCACTGTAACTAGAGAACCAACTTCAGTGTCGAAGATCGAAGAAAAGACTGAAGCACCCTCAGCAGAGAAAGCAGAAAAACCGAGAACTGAAGGAACGAAAAAATTGGAAATTTTAAGTCCTTCAGCAAGTGTTGAGACAATAAAAAACCAAAAAGGCCCAGCAGTGACCCCGAAAAGAAAAAGAATGGTCAATGTGCTAGATGTACTGGAGACAATTAAGTCTTCAAGCACGACTCCGAAGAAGACTGTTGAAACTTCCGAAGCGGAAACTGAAACCTTTGACACTAAAGCTCCAAAGCAACAAACTGAGACTGAGGCTGGGCCTTCAGAGCCCACAAAGGTAAAATCCTTGGAAACCGAGGAAGAAAAAATGACGGAGCCAATTCTTGTTGAAGAAGTCAGTGCTGTTGCCCCCGAAGCATCCTCCAAAGTTCTTGATTATATTGTTCGGCACGCTTCGGGGAAAAAGTTATCAGAAGAAGAAGTTTTTGAAGCTAATTACTATGCCAAAGAATTGAAATATCCGAAGGGGGCACTAGTGTTCAATGGTACAGGTGAAGAAGATTTCCTATACTGCCTCCCAGATAACAAAGAATTACTCGTCTGCCGGGAAATGGCCCGAAGCATGGGGTTTCCTAAGCTGGAGGCTGGCCTCTGCGCGATGACAAAGGACGATCTTGCGGACAACCTTGCGTATAATAGCCTGAAGGTACGAGATCTGCGCATTTGGAAACTTTATGATTTGAAATCTATTGTTTTATTCTTATACTAACTCTTTTACATATAGGGTTTAATACTTAGCAACGCGCTGAGAGCGCAAAAGAATGCCGAAGACGAGAGCTATGAAATTGCTTTCAACAACCTTCGAACAGAGGTTATCAAACTAAGGAACGAAGCCTTGGAAAAGGACAAAATTCTAGTTACATTGGTGGATAAAATAAAGGAGAACGAAGCTGCGTCTAAAGCACAAGTTGCAGCTCAGAAGCACGAGATTGACGATCTTCGGAAGCAACTAGCCCGGGCTAAAGAAGAACACATACTTGAAGAAACGAAGCGAGAACTTAGCGACCAATGGGCAAATCATTTAGAAGGAACTGTCGAAGAGCTTCGTTCGTCGAAGAAAAGATGCTATGACAAATCTATGGAGTGTGTTAAGAAAATGAAAGCTAGCTTCGCCAGCGTTGGCGCATTTTCGAGTGAAGAAAACTTTACAAGAGGCAACCCCGAAGGTCCCATTGAACGGATTAATCATGAAGCTGAGGCCTTTGAAGAAATTTTAAATAGTCGCGGAGACATATGCGCTTTTTCGGGTGCCAGGGGGATTGCCACCATTTTAGAAAGGAAAGGCTGCGAACATGTAAAAATTTTCGCACAATCCGAAACTGCCTTGTCCTTGAAGACGCTAAAGACCCTTCAGCTGAAGCTAGCATAGTTGGTGGAAATTTTTTCACCGATATCTGGGATAATGGTGGCCGAGAAATGGCCCGAGAAATTATCCAAAAAAGCGAAAAAGGCATCCATGATGCTAGAAAAGTGGCCGAGGCTGCTGAGAAAAGCGCAGAGCCCGAAGGGCAAATAGGTATTGACTAATGGTTTTGATTGTGTTGTAATTTTTGATTTCAAACTTCGTTTGCCAATTGTAATAGCAATGTAGTCGTATCCTGTCCTCCCTCAGATCCTGCTAAAACGCCTCCGGGCCCTCACCCGAAGGACGACGATGAAATCAAAAAGATGGCCGAAGCTATCATGGATCAAGTTGTCAATCAACTCCTGAACGAAGCTGCGGAAGTAGTACTTAGGGAAGACTAGGTGCTATTGTAAAAACATTTGAAATGTAATATGTGTAATATCTTGTAACCCTGAATGTAATATACTTGTTTTTTATGGTTCAATTCTTTACGATGCATGAAATTTTACATACATACCGTTTTTGAGTCTTTGACGAAAAAACACCTTCCCTTCTTTTCATGCTTCGTGAAGAAGAATTTTCATTTATCACAACGATATCCATAGTGCTCTGATGAAGAATTTCAAAGCTTCTTGAACATATTTTCCGAAGCTACACTCCGAAAATCAATATTGTATCTCCTTGTGACTTTGCATAATTTTCCCTTTTTCAAAGCATTTTTCCGAAGATCGATATTATGCCCCCTTCTTGTGCCATATGCAGCATGATGTATGATGCTTATGCTATGCGAAATGATGTGATGATGTTATGTTATGTAAAATGGTATTTATTCCGAAGATACACGCACATCCCTGCAATAAAACACATAATCTTTTTAAATCAGCGTTGACTTTTCGCTGTAAGCCTCCCTTAGGAGCTTCTTCGCCTTTTACTTCAGCGGAATCAGCATTTATTTTTCGCTGTAAGCCTCCCTTAGGAGCTTCTTCGCCTTTTACTTTCGGCGGTATTCGCGTTGACTTTTCGCGCTTCGCCTTTTACTTAGGCGGTATCAGCGTTTATTTTTCGCTGTAAGCTCTGCATTCCCTTTGGAACGACTTCTGAGCAGAAAACTTACACTGCGCTCCCTTTGGAATGACTTTTTGTAACTTCAGCAAACTTACTCTGCGTTCCTTAGAACGACTTTTTGTTGCTTCGAAGAATTCATGCCGTGCCTTTTAAAATAAATTTTTGATAATTCGAAGGTCCTCCTTGCTATCGCAAATCTTTAAGCTTCAACAACCTAAGCTTGTGGAGAAGACATATTTTCCTTGTGGCTGACAACGAAACTATTACATGAGATTTAAAAAATGTCCTTTATTATACAGAAAATAAAACTGAATGGAAAAGACTACTATCAAGGTAGGATATTTGTCAATAAATGTGCTTCGATTCTGGCACAGTGCTATTGACTGTGCGAGCTTCGGACTGTTCTCTGAAGTCCCTTTGATGTTGAGCATATTGGCCCCCTTCTGGCTGCTGGCCTTGTTGCAGCGGTGGTGGAGGCGGAGGCTGTTGCCAGGAAGCTTGAGGTTGACTCGCCGAAGCAACAGAAACTGCAGGGTGATTGCCTACATATTCTGGGATGTAAGGCGAATGATACGAAGCAGTGTGCATAATCTGCTTCGGCTGACCCTGTTGTGCTGCAGCTTCGGCTATCTCATTTTGCTTCTGGATGGTAACATGGCACATCCTGGTGGTATGGCCCTTGTTTTCACCACAGAACAAGCAAAATGTTCTCCTTGGCTGATCTCCAAATCTTCCGCCGAAGCTCCTGGCGCCTCTGCCTCTTGGAGCTGGCGGCCGGAAGGAGCTTTGCTGTTGCCCCGAAGCCTGTGAGGAGCACTGTGGCCTTTGCTGCTGACTCCCCTTATCATCATTTTGAGTAGAGTTGTGAATTGACCTGACGTGCCTCGGATAAAATCTTCCTCCGAAGCCCCTGGTCATTTCTGAAAACCTGAAAGCTTCCTCCCTTCTTTGGCGAAAATCATTGTCGGCCCGAATATACTCGTCCATCTTCTGGAGCAGCTTCTCCAAAGTTTGAGGAGGTTTCCTAGCAAAGTACTGAGCTGAAGGTCCTGGCCGAAGTCCCTTGATCATGGCCTCAATTACAATTTCGTTGGGCACTGTTGGCGCCTGTGCCCTCAAACGTAAGAACCTCCGGACATACGCCTGAAGGTATTCTTCGTGATCCTGGGTGCACTGGAATAGAGCTTGAGCAGTGACCGGCTTCGTCTGAAACCCCTGGAAGCTGGTTAACAACATGTCCTTCAGCTTTTGCCATGAAGTGATCGTTCCTGGTTGAAGGGAGGAATACCAGGTTTGAGCAACACTCCTGACAGCCATAACAAAAGATTTTGCCATGACTGCAGTATTGCCACCATACGAAGATACTGTTGCTTCGTAGCTCATCAAAAACTGCTTCGGGTCTGAATGGCCGTCGAACATGGGAAGCTGGGGCGGCTTGTAGGATGAAGGCCAAGGTGTAGCCTGCAGCTCAGCGGACAGAGGAGAAGGATCATCAAAAGCAAAATTTCCATGGTGGAAATTCTCATACCAGTCATCTTCATTGAAGAAACCCTCCTGATGAAGATCCTTGTGCTGAGGCCTTCGGTTCTGCTCATCCTGAGTAAGATGACGAACTTCTTCAGAGGCTTCGTCTATCTGCCTTTGCAGTTCTGCTAGCCTAGCCATCTTTTCCTTCTTCCTCTGCACCTGTTGATGAAGCATCTCCATGTCTCTGATTTCTTGGTCTAGCTCATCCTCTTGCGGTGTCGGGCTGACAGCCTTCCTCTTCTGGCTTCGGGCCTCCCGAAGAGTGAGAGTCTCCTGATTGGGGTCCAGTGGTTGCAAAACTGCAGCCCCAGTTGCTGAAGCTTTCTTCGGCGCCATAGCGAAGGTTTATGGTTGCCGAAGATGTTCAAAACTCAGAGTGGAAATGAGTTCACCGGAGGTGGGCGCCAATGTTGGGGACTTGTTCTCAAATGCTATGAGTTAAGAACAAGGCAACACAAAAAATGTTAAGCGTTAAAGTCCTTCGTCCTTCGAAGCATTATTTCCCTTGGGATATAATGCTTTTCGGACGAAGGTTATGAAGGACATACCTTCAACACAACATATAATAATGAAGAAAAATCATATAAAATATAAAGGATAACGTAAACAATTATGTATAGTCATCAAATCATTTTTTATATTATTATTATGGAAAAATAGAAATGATATCAAATTACAAATGTACCTTCGGCTTGAAAGAAGGTGTAAGTACAAGCGTGACGCAAAAGCAAAATGCCAAGTCAGCGTGAACAGTACGGGGGCACTGTTCACCTATTTATAGGCATGGGACACAGCCCATGTAAAATTACACCCATGCCCTTTACATTTGGTAGTGGTTCTATAGTAACCCACCGAGGTCTAAATAGCATTTTCATCTTTAAGTCGGTTTCCTTTTCTGCTATCATGCCGAAGCTTTCCCGCTCACATCTTCGGCGCTGTATCACCCTTCGTATTCTTCTCCCACTGTGGTACCGATGCGAGTCTGAAGATACCTGTTCACACATTATACTCCAGAAACACTGTTAAATCATATTTTTGAGGACCTTCGGAAGCCGAAGGCCCCCAACACCAAGCCCCCTTCTTCCATTGTTGGGCTTAAGGGACTTGTACTTGGGTTCAACTTTCTTTAACCCATCATTGCTAGAGCATCTTTTCAAAATTCCTTTGACCTTCACCTGTGGGCTATCCTTCCTTGCATGGTTAGTTAGACAACAAGAAGCATGATATTTGGCACAATGTTTGCAAGAATTATCATTTGAGGAGCTAGACTTAGATTCAATTACTAAAGATGAGGCATTGATGTTCTTGCAATTTTCAAGTTGCACTTGAAGTTCTTGATTTTGAACATTCAAGCTTAACATGCTTGTTTCAAGTGCATTCTTTTCATTTGCAAGATTAGCTATAGAGGTTTTCATATTAATTACTTCTTTATCTTTATTCTCTATAGTTATCTTGACTAAAGAGACTTCCTTAGTCAAGACATCTAGCATTTCATCTTTATTGTGAATCAACTCTTGAAGCTCTAGGTTTCTTTCCTTTTCAAGGATAAGCAAGTCTTCTTGAGCATCAAGAGTTGCTTTTCTTTTATCTAGCTTCTCCATTAATTTGGTGATAACATTGTATCCATTCAAGCCAAATTCTTTAATCATTTTATTTTTCATGGCAATTTGATCATCATCATCATCATTTGGAAAATCATTACTAAATAAGGTTACCTTATCTCCCTTTGCCATGAGGCAAGTTGGAGTGTAGGAGTCGTCTTGTAGGTTGGTGAAGAGTTGCGCGCTTGATGTAGATTGGATGGCCACATTTGCCACCACTTCCTCTTCCTCGGAGCTAGAACTCTCTTCATCGGAGTTCCATTCTTCACCAATATGGGCTTGACCATATTTCTTCTTCTTGAAGTATCCCTTGGTCTTGCCTCCCTTTTTAAACTTGTCCTTCTTGTATTCCTTCTTGACTTCTTGTTCCTTCTTGTTAGGACAATCCGCTATGAAATGACCGGTTTGGCCACATTCATAGCATGCCCTCTTCTTTCCTTTCCTTTGGAACTTGTCATTCTTCCTTACAAATTTCTTGAATGTTTTGATGAACATAGCTGTGTCTTCATCACTTGAGCTATCTTCATCACTTGAGGTCTCGACCACTTTCTTTGCTTTGTGGTCTTTGTTCTTCTTGGGGTTGTCTTGTTCATTTGTGATCAAGGCATGAGAGTCTATTGTCTTGATGGGGGCTTCTTCGAACTCGTGTTGTTGAATTTTTGCAAATAATTGATGAGGCGTCATATCCTCATAGTCATCACGATCCCTTATCATCCTTGCAAGACTCTTATCCTTTTCTTTATAAGCTCTCATGAATAATCTTGTGACCTTGGAGTCACTCCAATCTTCACTCCCAAGTACTCTTATTTTGTTGACCAACACCATCAACCGATCAAAGAGTGATTGAAGCGACTCACCCTTTGTCCAACCATATCTTGCAAGCTCACTTTCCAAAGCTTCAACTCTATGTCTCTTAGCTTTGGGATCTCCTTCATGTGACATTTTAAGAATATTCCAAATGTCACGGGCATCTTCTCTTCCTTGAACTTTCCGGTATTCTTCCGGACAAAGACTTCCTTTAATTATGCTCACTGCTTGAGCATTGCGATGAATCTCTTGCATCATTTCTGGAGTCATCTCTTCTCCTTGGGCAGGCTTATACATACCTACATTAACAATCTCCCAAAGACTAGGATGTACACCGATTAAATGGGACTTCATCTTATCGGCCCACTCGTCATAGTTCAACTCACTAAGAGTTGGTAACTTTCCAAGTGGGGCGGAAGAGAAGTTGGGAATAAAATTTCTAGAGTAATCAAATTGAACTTTACTAAACTCGTTACCTTTGCTTTTGGTAGATGATTCTTCGGTGTTGAGACTTACCTTGCTCAACACCTTCGACACCAAAAGATCCACTAGGTCGTCATTGTAATCAAATTTTCCTTTACCTTTGTCTTCTTCGGCCTTTCTTCTTGATTCTTCTTCTTCGGCCTTTTTCTTAGCATCTTTCTCTTTCATCTTGAGGAACATCCTCTCGGCGATCTTCATGGCGAGGTCGAGGACCTTGGGGTCCACTTCCTCACCGGAGGATGTGACGGGAATATCCTCGAGGATAGGATCCACATGGTCCTGTTGAGTAGACATGATCGCTTCCTCACGCGGTTAAGCGTAAAATGAGGTACGAGGCTCTGATACCAATTGAAAGTAGCCTAGAAGGGGGGGGGGGTGAATAGGCTACACCTGAAAATTTTCACTAAAAACTTCGAGATAGGTTAAATTAAAGTTGCACTAGTGCAAACCGGTTCAGTCGATTTTAATTACAACTGAACAAGTTTGAACCTGCTCAACTTAAATTAGGTAAACTGTTAAACAAATACGAAGTAGTGAAGAATATAGCTAAAGACTTGCCCTAAACAAAATCTACTAGAATGAATAATATGAACCAACCACCGAATATAAAGCGCTTAACAAGAACACACAAGAACACGCAATATAACCCGAGGTTCGGCAACCACCACAAAGGTGTCCTACTCCTCGTTGAGGAACCCACAAAGGGCCGGGTCTTTTCCAACCCTAATCCTCCACAAGCCGACCACAAAGGTCAAGGCAATCTCTTCTCAAATCAGCTCAAAGAGCGGGTGATACAAACTTCTTGGGGTCGTCCACAAATTTGGAGACTCCCAAGCAACCTCTAACCGTCAAGGAACACGAGGTTCCAAGAGTAACAAATCCGCACAAGGTTAAGTTTGCAACGAGCTCAAGAACAAAGAGAAAGGGAGAATCGAGATGAAATTGACAGCGAGTTCGATCGAGTTCACCTCACACCAAGGGTCCTTCAAATGATTGAAGGAGATGTGATTGCGGGTGTGAAAGGTGAAATGAATGCGCTTGTTTGAAGGTTGGTCAGCCAAGAATTCGTGGGAGAGGCAGGAGTTGATGAGAGAGAGAGAGTGTGAGGGGGTATATAAAGGATCCCCCAAAAGCTGGCAGCCGTTGGGAGAAAAAGAGTAAAAACCGGTTGAACCGGTTTTCAGACGGGTTGAACCGGTTTCTACCAGGGGATCCCGGTCCACTGACTTACTTAGCCGGACACTCGACCGGTTTCAAAACCGGTTGAGTAAGAGAAAATTCCGGTTCAACCGGTTTTCAAAAAAAAGTCTGCAGCGACTTTTCTGACAGCTCTGACTGTCAGACAAGTCAGAGCAGAGGTGGCAGGTGAACAGTACCAAAACCGGTTGAACCAGTTTCAGGACCGGTTGAACCTGTTTTGGGGGCTAAAACCAAATTTTGAGTATTTTGAAGAGAACAAAAGTGGAGTCTTTGTGGGAAGTAAAATTTGTTTTTCTCAAGGGCATTCAAGATCTGGAAAAATGTTCTCCAAGATGTTTTCAAAAGATTTTGAACTTGGCTCGTTGCACAACTTACTTAACCGTCGCGGATCCCTCTTAATTGTACGGCGATTCCTATGACTCAAGAATTATAAATTTAGCACCGCCGTTGTTTCTAAGCACTTGGAGCACGCCATTTGATGTGGAATTTTAAATCCGCTGTGCTTTATACTTTTATGCTCGTAAGATCTGTGCTTCTCCTGTCTGTAGAATTTCTGTGTACATGCTAGGAGCAAACTTGTTAGAATCTCAGTTTGTTTTGTCATTAATCACCAAAACTCTCAATTAGGGTTGATTGCACTTACATTGTTCCTATGTTTGGAAATGTTCTATGTGACCTTTGCAGGATGTTGGAGCTAAGAAATGTCAATCTAGATCAAGTCAAGCTGACTTGATGATTTATGAGTCCAACATCAAAGCTCAAGCATGTCAAATGCTATAGATGTAAAAATCAAAGAGAAGGTATGTTTCTAGACTGAGTACATTGGTTTTGTGTACTAATATATTTGTCTAAGTGTTAGAAACAGAAGGAAGACGAAAAGAAAAGAGACGCAAAATGCTTGGTTGTGTACAGCCAAGACTCAGCTCAGTCTGGCACACCGGACTGTCTGGTGGTGCACCGGACAGTGTCCGGTGCGCCAGGCTGAACTCTGGTGAACAGGCCACTCTCGGGAAAAGCCAGTGGCGTACGACTATAATCACCGGACTGTCCGATGGTGCACCGGACTGTCCGGTGAGCCAACGGTCGGCCGCACAATGCGCGCGTGACGCGTGGCCGAGCCAACGGTCAGATGGGGGCACCGGGCTGTCCGGTGTGCACCGGACAGTGTCCGGTGCGCCAACGGCTCCAAGACTGCAACGGTCGATGGCGCACTTTATGGAAGGAAATCAGGCACCGGACAGTGTCCGGTGGTGCACCGGACTGTCTGGTGCACCACCCGATAGATGGCAAGATTTGCTTTCCTGGATTGCTCTCAATGGCTCCTAGGCCCCTTGTGCCTATAAAAGGGACCTCTAGGCGCCACAATCAATGAACTAGCACAGCCAACAAGTGTAGACATCACTCGAATCAATTCTCACTCTCCCTCTTGTGTGTAACTCTCTAGTTTGTGTAGAAGGCAAAGTTATAAGCCTTTAGAGAGTGGAGAAGAGCTGCTAAGAGCTAGAGCAAGGGCTTGAGCATATTGTTACTCTGCTGGAGTGCTGTCAAGAAGATTGTAAGCAGCCGCGGCTCTGTTGTAACTACCTCATCATAGTGGAAGGCTCTATCTGTCTGACTGACAGACCTGAGCAAACGGAGGAAGGAGTTGAAACAGACTCCAAGCCCAGGTGTGGCTAACTCCAACGAGGACTAGGCAAGCATTTCAGGCTTGGCCGAACCTTGGGATAAATCCTTGCGTCTGTGTGCTCTGTTCCGTATTGTATTCTGACTCTCTGTCTTATTCGCTTTTATATCTGCACTTCAACACTTATCTCTGGTATAAGCTTTATTTGAAGTGCAGGACATTTTGAGACAGGATCTTCTATTCCGCTGCAACCTACTCGAAGAGTCTTCACTCCACTGCGTTCTAGTCTTCGAGTAGAGTAAGAATTTAAGTTTTAAAGTGATAAGTTTTTACTCGCCTATTCACCCCCCTCTAGGCGACATCCAGATCCTGTTCCCGGGTCAAAGGGAACTTTCAGAAGGACACGTGGTTGCCTACGCATCTCGTCAGTTGCGGAAACAAGAGTTGAACTACCCCACTCATGACTTAGAACTAGCAGCCGTAGTGCATGCGCTTAAGACATGGAGGCATTATATCATGGGAATCGAGAGTCAAGTGTACATGGATCATAAGAGTTTGAAGTATATATTCACACAGAAGGATCTCAACCTTAGGCAACGCCATTGGTTAGAGCTTATTAAGGATTATGATTTGGAGTTTCACTATCACCCGGGAAAGGCAAATTTGGTTGCATATGTCTTGAGTCAAAATGAACATGTTCATTCAGCTGTTGTTGCCCAACTATCTGATGAGATTGTTGAGGATTTTAGGAGACTTAACCTGGGGATAGTTGCTCACACTGAAGGAGTTACTATTGATGTGGAACCTATGTTGGAGCAAGAAATCCGCAAAGGACAAATTGGTGATGCTAAAATACAAGAGATTAAGGATCTGATTACTGAAGGTCGAGGTCCAGAATTCACGGAAGATGAGCAAGGCACCGTATGGTTCAAGGACAGGATATGGGTTCCTGATATTGAAAGCCTTCGCAAGACTATTTTAAAGGAGGTCCATGACTCGGATTATTCTATTCATCCTGGTAGTACTGAGATGTATCAGGATTTGAAGCGGAAGTATTGGTGGTATGGATTGAAGAGAGATGTGGCTGCACATGTGGCTATGTGCGATGTGTGTCAAAGAGTTAAGGCTGAACACCAGAGGCCAGCTGGACTACTGCATCCATTAAAGATACCCGAGTGGAAGTGGAAAGAGGTTGGTAAGGACTTCATTACCAGATTGTCTCGCACCTCGAAAGGATATGATTCTGTATGGGTGATTGTGGATAGACTGGCCAAAGTGGCTCATTTCATTCTGGTCAAGACTACTTATAAGGTATCTCAATTGGTAGAGTGATATATGGCTCAGATTGTGTCTCTACATGGTGTACCGAAGAAGATCATTTTGGATAGAGGATCACAATTTACCCCCAGATTTTGGAAAAGTTTTCATGAGAATATGGATACGAAGTTGAATTTTGGTTTGGCCTACCATCCTCAGATAGATGAATAGACTGAAAGGACTAATCAAGTATGGGAGGACATGTTGAGAAGTTGTGCCCTTCAGCATGGTAGTAGTTGGGACAAGAGTCTACCTTATGCTGAGTTCTCATATAATAATAGTTACCAGGCCAGTCTAAAAGATGTCACCGTTCGAGACTATATGGCAGGAAATGCAGGATTCCTCTACATTGGATCAGACTGGAGGAAGATAGTTCTTTGGATATGAACTTATTCAAGAGGCAGAAGAACAAGTCCGTATAATTCAGGAGAATTTGAGCGTAGCTCAGACCAGACAAAAGAGCTATGCGGATAATAGAAGAAGACCACTGGAATTTGAGGAAGGTGATCATGTGTACCCCAAGGTGTCACCACTTCGTGGAATGAGGAGATTCAAAGTTAAGGGCAAATTGTCCCCTCGCTATATTGGACCATTCATAATTTTTTTAGGCAAGTTGGAGAGATGGCCTATCAACTCGAGCTACCTGATAATCTATCTGATGTGCGTAATGTATTCCATGTGTCTCAACTTAAGAAGTGTCTCTGTGTCCTGAGGAACAGTTACCAATAGAAGAGCTCAGTGTTCAGGGTGGTTTGATTTACACAGAGTACCCTATCAAGATTCTTGACACTTTGGCTCAAGTTACAAGAAATAAGGTTATAAAGATGTGCAAAGTACAATGGAGCCATCATGGAGAAGATGAAGCAACATGGGAAAGAGAAGAAGAGCTTCAGATAGATTTTTCCTCATCTTTTCCCTAGTCTTTCCTAAATCTCGAGGACGAGATTCTTGTTAAGGGGGTAGGATTTGTAATACCCAATTTGTAAATTGTAATAGATAATATAAAAGAAGACACAATTTCACTCCATCTATATGTGAGTTTGACCTTTATGCATCATCACATGTGAACACCCTATGTAAAAACAAATAATTAATAACATAAAAGCCACTAAAATTATGCATCATGCTGGTTTTCATTTTTTGTGTGCATCTTGTGACAATATAAACATCATAAGAAAAGAAATATATTGAAGTTCCAAAGTGGAATTTAGAAATTAAAATAAAATCTATAACTTAGCAGTGGAGAAAGAAATACTATAAAACACAAAATACATCCATAATTAAATAAATTCATTCCACTGGTATGTTCAAAGTTAATATTTAAATTGAGTACAAATTTTGCTGCGGGATTTGAATTCAAAAATTTCAGATTTGAGGATAAAAGGAAAACAAAAACAAGAAGATAAATAGAAAATAATAAAAGAAAAGAACAAGAGCCATGGGCCGAAACCAGCCGGCCCAGTTTCCCCTACCGCGCTACCATGTCGCTGTGATGCGCGCCGACTGGTGGGACCTCGGCGTCAGTCACCGCGTGCGCCTATCTCTTACAAGTGGGCTCGGCGCGTCAGAACCTCCTCCTCCAACGGACTCGTGCGCAACTAGGGCCGAGCTTTTCTTCATGGGAGAACCAGCGCGAGCTCCGCGAAACCGCCACTGATCGAGCCCATCCGTAGGAATAAAACCCTAGGGCACCTCCGTTCCCCCTTCTGCTATCTTGCGCAAGAGCCACCTCTCCAGCAGCCTTCCCATGGCGAGCACTCTACGACGCCTGGGCTCCTTCGCCGTACGCCGGAGTCCCTGCGCGCCTGCTGTCGAACTCTCTGGCCACAGGTAGGTCGGCACTGGCGCCTAGTATGCTCGACACCGTCCAAGCAGGTGTGGGATTATTGCCGCCAGGCTTAATCTCTAGGAGCGGGCGCCGGTTCGGCCTCGACAACCAGTCCAGTGGAAAAGGGAGCTCTAAGCAAGGGATTCCCAGCCAGCGTCTATCCACCGCCCGGGGGATTGCAGGGCTGCGCGTCACAGGCATCGGCTCCAGCTCTGGCTCTGCCGCCGGGGTTGATTCGGACGCATGGCGAGGTTAGGATTCTGGGCGCCGCCGCGTGGAACATCGCCAGTGACTGCCACTCCGGCTGCTCCTATGGTCGGGTCGGGCGGTCGCGGCCTGGGTCGTGCGCTGGTGGGCACTGGGTGCGAAGGCATCGACCAGATTTGGGGGAATTCCTCACCGAAGATCAACAGTGCCGGTGATTCGCTGCTCACAATGACCATCTCTGCCACTACTTCGACCGCCATTGAGGTATCCTCAATCTTGTCTGCCTTCATCAGTACATCCCCTAGAACCCAGTAGAACTCGTTAATCGGTAGTGTTCGGAGCTTAATTGCTCATCCGCTCAGGGAAATCCATTAGTTCCGCCGTGACTTGTGGGCAGAATGTTGCATTGCACTAATCACGGTGAGAAAGCCTCCCCCGAGTTCGTGTTGTCCTTCTTCGCGTATTACCTTAACGAATCGAGATTTGGGGCGCCTGGTGGGGCTTTGGTGCGCTCCGGCGAACCTTGCCGCCGTGGGCAGGGTGCCTCCGTCATAGTGCTGGGTCAGGGAGAGAAGAAGATCCCTGGACCGTTGATCCGGTATCATGCGGCTGTGAGTAGAATACATGTATCCCTTTGCATGAGTGATCCAGTCCATTAGATGGAGATCGGGCGGCTGGGGTTACTAGCAGGGTTGGCGGGCGCCAGATTTAATCTGTGCCGTTCAGATCGAATCCATCGTCCCAGAAACCGCGATACCTCTTCACCACGCACAATTTGCTAAAGAGACCTTATATTTTACTAGAATAAACCCGCCGTCCCCTAGGGGAATTTACTGAGTCTGAGTAACTTTTCGTTTAAGCCCCTGTGTTCTCGGCTAATAGTAGACACAGTCTAGGAGAGATAGAAAATCAGAGAAAATGATTTATAAAATGAATTTCTTATATAAAACAATTCTTGAATCTTATTTAATCCTTAGAAAATTCATATGATGTCCAAATTAGTTCATTCGAATTTTTATAATTCTATAATATTATGGTTTATCACATAGTGTCTCTGGTTTGACATGAAAACTGCATTAAAATTAATATTCTATTTAATCTTGTACAAAACACATAAAATCCTTAGAAATTCATTACTTAAAATCTATAACCCCGATTTTATCCGTTCAAGTTGCGTTAGTCTCGTATAAATATTTACTATGCAATAACAATATTTATTATACCATGTCTCATTCTTTTCTAATTAGATCTTTATTTAATTTATGTGGGTTAGTCTTGAAATTTACTTATTATTATAATCTACTAGAAGATGATCTATGGTCAATTCATAACTTAGATTAAAGTTGAGATAATTATTTATAGAATAACCTATCATATAATTTACATTAACCAATTTATAATATATTTTAATATTTTAATCACATAGATCTTCTATAAAATCATAACTCCTTAATCGTAACTCCGATCTTAGTAGTTCTCGATCCCGCGATCTCGTAGAAAAGCGTAGATCATTATCATGTATTTTGTTTACATGTTTGGTGTGATGTTAATTTTTTCTATATACTATGCTTGTTTGTATTGTGGCGAGTAGAAGAGCCTGTGACCGAGGATCCTGGTGACCAGCAGATAGAAGTAGCTGAGCAGGAGCTCATTGAAGACAAGTTGTGCCCTTGATCCACTTTTGTTACCCAATAATATTCTTTATTATCATAATTCAATGTATAGGTTTAATTTTGATGGGACCCAATAGGTCACCCTAGTCTGTTTATCCATTTTACCTTGTTTACCCCTGAATCATCTGGGTAGTTATGCTATTGCTTTATATGGTTTTGGGTTAATATTTCATTATATTCATGTTCCAGTTATTTTGTTATTTTATTTATGTTCATGACAAGATCATTATATTATTGTTAATTGGAACATGGAGCTTGTTGGGGACTTGTTCTCAAATGCTATAAATTGAGAACAAGACAACACAAAAACCAGGTTACTTGTTAATGCCCTTCGTCCTTCGGAACATTATTTCCTTAAGGATATAATGATCTTCGGACAAAGGTCATGAAGGACATACCTTCATCATTTCAACATAAATATATATACATATCAAGGGCGAATGAGACATGTAAAATATAAGGGATAATGTGAACAAACATATAACATCATCATACACACTTCTTATTATATAATCATAAATAAATGATGACAATATTGAATTACATTCGTACCTTTGGCTTGACAGAAAGTGAAAGTACCAGCGTGACGCAAAAATGAGTACAAGTCCGCGTGAACAGTACGGGGGCACTGTTCATCTATTTATAGGCACAGGACACAACCTATGAGAAATTACAACTATGCCCTTTACATTTACTATTGGCTTATTGAAAAATCTATGAGGACTGAACATCCTTTTCCCTTTTAAGTCGGTTCCCTTTTCTGCGATTTAGCCGAAGCTCTCTTCCGCACAGCTTTGGAGCAACAGCAACCTTCGTCACGATCAAGCTCCTCATCGTGTATGCTTTTATCATAAATCCAAAGATACCTGTCCATAAACCATACTTGGAAGACATTGTTAAATTATGTTTTTGAGGACCTTCGGAGGACGAAGGCCCCCAACAGTAGCCCCTCATAGTATTAATTTGTTTAAGACTATGAAAGAAGCTGAAAAAGCTGTGGAACTCGAAAGACGGATAGGTATCACTTAATGGCTTTTAGCTTTGTTGTTTATTTTTGTGACTTCAAACTAATTTATGTCTTCTACCGTAGCTGAACTATCTCCTCCCCCAGAGCCATTCGACCCACTGGCCGACCCAGAGACAAAGAAAGCAGTAGAAATTATTAATATGGCCGAAGCTATTGTAGATGAAGTTGTTACCAAACTGCTAACCGAAGCTGCAGAAAAAGTTCTGAAGGAAGAAGAGTAGCTATTGTAAAAACATTTTCTAGAATATTAATGTAACATTTGCTGAACTATGTTTGTAATATTCGGTGCTTACAAGATTTGAATGTAATATATGAATTGCTTGTAATTCAGTTCTTTGCGATGCATGAAACTTTATGTACATACCATTTTTGAGCCCTCGGCGAAAAAAACACCTTCCCTTCTTTTCATGCTTCGTAAAGAAGAGTTTTTATGCCTCGTAAGAATCATCCACCCTTTGTAAAATCATCAATGCTTCATAAAGAATAGATCCCTCCTTCCACATCAGAATTGATGAAGCTGTAACTCTCAGCTTACTTTGTGCCTTGGCATCTTTTCATTTTTTATAAAGCATTCTCCGAAGATCGGCCTCGCTTCCAATTGATGTTATTGATGTGATATGATGTATGATGTGATGCTATGCGATATGATGCGATGATATGATGCAAAGAATGATGCTAATACCGAAGACACGTACCCACACTGAAACACAATATCTGCATTCCCTTAGGAACCATCAAAAGTCTCTTTGCCGTTTATTTTTCGGCTTCATCGCTTATTTTTCGGTGTAAGTTCTGCATCCCCTTAGGAACGTCTTTTGAACTTCTTCGCCTTCTATTTCGGCGGTATTCACGTTGACTTTTCGCGCTTCACCTTATATTTCGGCGGTATTTGGCTCTGCATTCCCTTGGGAACGACTTTTTGTAGCTTCGGCAAACTTACGCTGCATTCCTTAGGAACAACTTTTGTAGCTTCGGTAAAACTTGCAATGTAATTTTTAGGTCTGCATTCCCTTAGGAATGACTTTTTAGCTTCGATAGTTTTTGAGCTTCGTAAGTCTGTAGGAAAGATATATTTCATTATTGTGACGGAACCTCCCAAGTTATTAGGCCCACCTACAGTTGTCCTTGTCCAATGGACCTCAAACAACCCTGTAGATGCCCCTGAATTACTTGAAAAGTTCGGTATCTGCTTTTCTTACCTTTCCCAAGAGCGTTTCACCCGTCACGCAGACATTACAGACCATCGGATATACAGAAATGCGGAAGCAATTACATAATCTTACATTTATTGAAAGTAAGATCAAGTTAGTTATTACAGACCAGTATATAAACACGAGTGCAGAATACTTATTATTACAATACCAAGGGAGGCAAAAACTCCTCCCGATGAGTTTTTACATAAAAGTTTTTATGGAGGACTAGGTCCTCCCGCAGCTTCATTCTTGCTTTTCTTCATTTGACACCGCCCTGGTACAAAAGCAACAAAAATTTGCTGCTTCCTCACCTAAAAACAATAGGGAATAAAACCCTGAGTATGGGATTACTCAGCAAGTCTTACCCGACTAAAGAAAAGACTCTCAAGGGTATGCTGGTTATAAGGGAGTCAAGGTAAGGTAGCTCAAAGATCAAAGACTCTGTTTTGCATAAATGCTTACTAGAAGTGGATCCTTAAAAATCCAGTTTTATTTTCCGGTTAGGTAAAATTACCTGCATCTAGAGTTCTTTCTAACCTAGTTCAATCACTTCACCTGAACTAGCCAATTTCTTAACAAGTCCTTCATCTTTACTGGAATTCTACGTATAAGTCAGTGGCCAAGTCTCCATAACCGCAGAGGTACGGCGATCCGAATCGATTATACTCAGCTGAGGATCTCCAATCACACGACATATGTAGCACTTAACCCTTGCATATGTCAACCCGCCACCGGGGTTCTTAAGACCAGATCAGGTTCACGCGAACCGAGAGCATAGATACACCACCGTCCAGCCTCTTGCCATGGAAGGTACACGCTACTCTCGCCACCGCTCCACGCCCATTCCGTGTTATCTTATTCTGGCCTTAGTCTGCCCGAGGCAAGGCTTACCCATGACGAGGCATGTGACCAGTTAAAGGGTCCTCGGTCAGCAGGCCTACATCGAGACGGTCCTTAATGTTCTCAGACAGAGACACTACACCGAGACTCTTCCTTCTCGTGCAAGTCACCCGCCTGGTCTCAGCTTAATCATTTTAAACCCAAAGCTTGGTACCTGGCAGAGGTACATCTTTTCCGATGTTGAACCCATCACGGCCATGATGGATCCACCATCAAGTTTTATTTTCAAAAACATCCTTCCCACTTTGCCAATCATCTTTTGTAAAACAAAACATTTTGTTTTGCTAGAGCAATACTAAGCATAGTAAAAACCGTTTGTAAAAACAGGGTGTCAAGGAAGATAATCAAGTTCAAGGTAGGTAATGCAGGAATTGTTTAAGCATTCAACTCCTATCACCTAATGCATTAATCAAGTGAGAAAGATTTAAAAGCATCAAGGAAGGTGGCAAATGCACCAGGGCTTGCCTTCGTTGATAGGTGAGTCAGGCTCGGACCCGCAGATATCAAGGTAGTAACAGTTTCCGGCCTGAGATTCCGAGGGTGGTGGTGGTGTCTTCTCTTCGATTACCTCGACTTCTTCTTCGTTTTCTAAAGATAACCATATAGATATATATAAGAATGTATGGCATGAGATGCTCATGAGAGTGCAAAGATAATAAGAATTTATTATCTAAAGTTCTTGAATACAACTTTCCTTCACGGTTTTTCCGGGAAACTAGGGTTTCCGGAGTCAGTAAAGGAATTCAAAGGGCAGGGGTAGGGTTTTGGTTTCTAGTTGGCAAACAAGGTCCAAATCAAACCAAACTCTATCCAAAGCTTCTAAATAATGTGTAGAGCTCATATAAAAAGTTTGGGCATTTTTGGGATGATTATCTATTTTCTAAAAATCCAGAACTAATGTTTTAAGCTACTTTAAATACTCCAAAATTCCCTATTTAATTTAAAAATCATGAAACTATTTTTATTAAATTCTATGGAAAATAAGAAGTCTAGGAAAATTGGTTTGACATTTTTATCGTTTTTCTTTATTTTTATACAATTTCCTAAAGCTTCACTGAAAAAGAAAAAGGAAAAGACTAAACAGTACTGGGCCGGTTTCAGCCCAGGCGGCCCAGTAACACAGGGAAAGCGGGGCGCGCCCGCGCCGCGGTGGAAACTTCGCAGAAAGGCCCTCGGGGTTTTTGCTAACTGGGAACGGGTTCCTTCACTGTTACTCAGAGTCGCTGACAGTTTGCGCTAAGGTCTTTCGGTTTCTATTTCCTTCCACGTCGAAGTCCCCGACGACGGTGAGCGCGGGGAAGCTCCGGCGATCTTGTAGACTGGCTGAACGGGGCAATGACTGGCGCTCCCAAGCGGCGGACACGAAATTGGACCTTCCCCGATCAATTCCCCCAACTTAATTTCACGATTGGTAAGCTATCAACCTCTGTCCACGTGAACCGTGGACGATGAGGACAATGGCACGCGTTCCCGGTGATGGGTGGTGGTCCAGTTCAATTGAGCGGGTTGGTGAGCATCACCAGTATACAAGGATGCTAAAACGAGAACAGAGAGGGCATGATCAGACCTGTGGAGGGCTAGCCACGACGAGGGATCTTTCACGGTGGCGGAGAACTGTATTGGGGAAAAGAAGAGATTCTCGAGCTCTAGGGAACGATTCAAGGCACGAATGGCTCCACTGGTTGCGCAATTACCTAACAGAGCGAGTGGTGGCGGCAATTTATAGGAGGCTTAGGTGGTGGCGCTCAATTTAGCCGAGCAAAGCTGGTGGCCGGAGGGGAAAAGGGCTCTGGCGCATGACACAGGTGGCCTTTCGCCGTGGCAGGTGCTCCGGTGATCACCGGACATGCACCGCATGATTCACCATGACGAGAGCTAGCACATAAGCACGTGGCGCGCAACAGCGACAGCTCGACGGCGGTGAGAGTTATCCAAGCGACCGGTGAGCTGGGGAGGAAGTACGGCGGGCTTAGCCGCCACGAGGCTCAACCCAATCCGGGCGCCAGATATTTACCTGCCCGAGCTTATCTATTGACCATGGTGCACGAATCGCGGCGAGCAATCAACCACCAGCGACAGATCACCGGCGAGGGGGGGGGGAATCGTGATCTTCTTCAGTTTGGGACTTACTGTACCATGGCGAGTGCTCCTTCAGTAAGCCTGATAGCCATAGTTTAGGGCCAGATTTCTTCCAAATTTCTGTGGCAACACATCCAGATCTCTGCAGCAATATTATAGTGCTATAAACCAGCTACAACTCGACTATAGGGATTAAACTTAGTTGAGCACTGGATCAAGGTTGAATCCAAGTCCAAAGTTAGCTCTGTTACACGTCAATTCTGAATTTCAGAGTTCCATCAGCTTGACAGTCCAACTTTGGGCTTAATTATCTCCAATATCTCCTTAACAACTATGCTTACACTCTTAAGTAAAGTTATTCTCCTATGATAGAGCTACAAATTTGATGTGGTGACATAGGGCAAATTCTCACAAATTTGAAAGTTATAAAGCTCCAAAGTTGAGCTTATAACACTGAAATTCAGACTTAGTATAGAACTCAATTGAGGTCTATTTTGCAAATTAGTCCAAAACCTAGGGTTTAGCTTGTAAATCTTCATAATTGTGAACCATGTGACTTTATATGCTTTAATATTGTAGTTTTTACACTTTAGTCCAAATGTGCACTGTTTTTGCACATAGGCCCCTAGGGTTTGAATTTAGGGTTTTCCAGGGTTTCAATTAGGGTTTCTGGTTTCTCAGGGGTATGAGTGTAATGTAGATCCATATTTAGTAGCATTTTATGATTGTTTTACTTAAACCTTAGGGTTTTCTCAATTTGGGTCATGTTTCACCCCTTTAAACCCCATGTAGGGTTAAGCCCCTATTCCAGGGTTCTATTTGCAAAACACTTAGAACAATACAACTTGTTTGAAATTTTTACCTAGTGAATGCACTCTAGGTGTGTCAAACATATGCAATGCCAATGTTTATGATGTCATGCTCAAGTTTTAGTAACAGTAACACTAGGGGTGTTACATCCTTCCCCCCATAAAAGAATCTCGTCCCGAGATTAAAAGTCCTAGGGTAGGTAATGGAAAAGGAAATGCTTCACATTTTTATTTCCTTATTTTTGTACAAGGCAGGGGTGGGTTTGGGCTCACTCCTTTATTACATAAATGTTGTATACTTTACAAATTACAAGAGGCTAAAAATCGTGGGAAGTTCTTATCTAAAAAGTCTTGAGTTTCCCATGTAGCCTCATCTTCGGAATGTTGGTTCCACTGTATTTTGTAAAACTTGAGAGTTTTTCTCCTGGTAATCCTGTCCTTTTGATCCAAGACTCGAATAGGATGTTCGGAGTATGTTAAATCTGGTTCAAGGACAACATCTGTCACTTCGACGGTTCGATCTGGTACCCGAAGACACTTCTTCAATTGGGACACGTGGAACACATTATGTACAGCAGACAAAGTTGCGGGTAGTTGAATTCGATACGCCACTGGCCCATATCTTTCAAGAATGAGAAAAGGACCAATATATCATGGTGCAAGTTTCCCCTTGACCCCAAAACGCGATACGCCCTTTGTTGGCGAAACCTTCAGGTAGACATAGTCTCCCTCAAGAAAATATAAGGGCATTCGTCGTTTGTCTGCATAACTCTTCTGACGGGTTTGAGCTTTCTTCAAATTATGTATTATTCTCTGAACCTTTTCTTCGGTTTGTTTTACCAGGTCAGGCCTGAAGAAGTACCCTTCACCTGGTTCAGACCAACTTAGCGGAGTACGACATCGTCGTCCATATAAAGCTTCAAAGGGTGCCATCTTGATGCTTTCTTGATAGCTATTATTATATGAGAATTCCGCTAACGGCAAACGTTCATCCCATTTCTGTGAGAAGTCCAGCACACATGCCCGTAGCATATCTTCAAGTATTTGATTAACCCTCTCAGTCTGCCCACTTGTTTGAGGATGATAGGTCGAACTGTGGAGCAATTTAGTACCCAGGGATTTATGAAGTTCTTCCCAGAATTTGGACATGAATTGAGGTCCACAATCCGACACTATAGTCTTTGGAACTCTGTGCAAACTGAGAATACGAGCAATATACAATTGGGCATAAACAGCAACTGGGTGCACTGTCTTGACGGGTAGAAAATGAGCAATTTTCGTAAGCCGATCAACAATAACCCAGATAGAGTCATACCCTTTTGTGGTCCTAGGCAATCCCACAATAAAGTCCATATTTATATCTTCCCATTTCCATGTTGGTATTGGTAGAGACTGTAATGGACCAGCAGCTTTTAGGTGTATGGCCTTGACATGTCTGCAGATGTCACATCTAGCCACATAGCGTGCAATCTCGATCTTCATTTTCGTCCACCAATAATGTTGTTTTAGATCTTGATACATCTTAGTGCTTCCGGGACGAATAGAATAGCGACTAAGATGTGCCTCATCAAGAATTTGCTGGCAGACTTCTTCATTCTTCGGCACCACTATACGGTTATTAAACCATACCACACCTTGATTATCTTCTTGGAAACAATTGGCTTTTCCAGCCTTTATCTTTTCACGTATGTGTTTCATGCCTTCATCATTCTTTTGTGTGTCAATTACCCTTTGAAGGATGACTGACTCAAGCTTCAAGTGATTTGAAGTCCCATGTTGAATCATACCTAGGTTTAGATTCTCCATCTCCTGGCACAATGTAATGTCAGAAGTCCCTATAGTTAGACAATGGCAGGAAGCCTTGCGACTGAGTGCATCTGCCACTACATTTGCTTTGCCCGGGTGATAATGGATCTCCAATTCATAATCCTTGATTATCTCGAGCCATCTTCTTTGTCTCATATTGAGTTCGGACTGGGTAAAGATGTATTTCAAGCTTTTATGATCTGTATAAATATGACAGATATTACCCAGCAGATAATGACGCCAGATCTTCAGAGCATGAACCACTGCAGCTAGCTCAAGATCATGAGTAGAATAATGCTCCTCATGTCGGCGTAACTGCCTTGAAGCATACGCAATTACTCGGCCTTCTTGCATTAATACACAGCCGAGACCACTGCGAGATGCGTCACAATACACATCAAATGGCTTGTTAATATCCGGTTGAGCCAATACCGGAGCAGTGGTTAATAATGTCTTCAATTTCTCAAAAGCTTCAATACAGTTGGAAGACCAATTGAATTTAGTATCATTCTTCAATAGACTTGTGATTGGCTTCACAAGTTTAGAAAAATCTGGTATAAATCGGCGGTAATAACCAGCCAGTCCAAGGAAACTTCGGACTTGGTGCACAGTGGTTGGGGGTTTCCACTCCAAAATGTCCTTGACTTTGCTGGGATCTACCGCAATCCCCCTGGCAGATAGAACATGTCCCAGAAATTGAATTTCTTCCAGCCAAAATGCGCACTTACTGAACTTGGCATATAATTGATGTTCTCTCAAGCGCGTTAACACGACCCGTAAATGTTGAGCATGCTCCTCTTCATTCTTTGAATATATCAAAATATCATCTATGAAGACCACCACAAATTTGTCCAACTCGGGCATGAATACCGAGTTCATCAGATAAGTGAAGTGGGCAGGAGCATTCGTCAGTCCGAAAGACATTACCAGGTATTCAAATAATCCGTACCGCGTAGTGAATGCGGTTTTTGGTATATCCTCGGGCCGAATACGGATCTGATGATAGCCCAATCTGAGATCAATCTTGGAGAATACCATCGCCCCGGTCAGTTGATCAAATAAAATGTCAATCCGTGGAAGAGGGTACTTGTTCTTGATAGTGACCTCATTCAGGGGTCGATAATCCACACACATCCGTAAAGTTTGATCCTTCTTCTTAACGAATATGGCCAGACAACCCCATGGTGACGAGCTTGGCCGGATGAATCCTTTCGATAGTAGATCTTGTAACTGAATCTTCAGTTCTGGCAGCTCATTTGGAGGCATACGGTACGATCTTCGAGAAATGGGAGCCATACCGGGCTTCAATTCAATTACAAACTCTACATCTCTCTCGGGTGGCAATCCAGGCAAATCCTCTGGAAAGACGTCTGGGAACTCGCATACTGAGAGCACCTAGAGGGGGGGTGAATAGGTGATCCTATAAAAACTTAAACTTAAAGCCACAAAAACTTGATTAAGCGTTAGCACAATAAGGCCAAGTGGCTGGAGAGGAGTTCTTGCAAAACACAACAACCACAAGAGGATCAACACAGATAGACACAATGGTTTATCCCGTGGTTCGGCCAAGTACAAAACTTGCCTACTCCACATTGTGGCGTCCCAACGGACGAGGGTTGCAATCAACCCCTCTCAAGCGGTCCAAGGACCCACTTGAATACCACAGTGTTTTGCTTTGTTTACTTTATCCCGCTCGCGAGGAATCTCCACAACTTGGAGTCTCTCGCCCTTACACTTTGATGTTCACAAAGAAGCACGGAGTAAGGGAGGGATGAGCAACGCACACAAGACACAAAATCAGAGCGACAACACGCACACAAGTCGCAACAAGAGCTCACAACACAACCCGACGAGTTCACAACTCAAATAGAGCTCTAGTTGCTCTCACAAAGAATCAAATGCGCGGAATCGAAGTCTTGGTGCTTATGAATGCTTAGAGTATGCTTGGTGTGCTCCTCCATGCGCCTAGGGGTCCCTTTTATAGCCCCAAGGTAGCTAGGAGCCGTTGAGAGCATTCCAGGAAGGCAATTCTTGCCTTCAGTCGCCTGGCGCACCGGACAGTCCGGTGCACCACCGGACACTGTCCGGTGCGGATTTCTTTCCTTCTTTGGCAAAGCTGACCATTGGAGATTCAGAGCCGTTGGCACACCGGACACTGTCCGGTGCACACCGGACAGTCCGGTGCCCCCTTGTGACCGTTGGCTCGGCCACGCGTCACGCGTGGAATCCTCGGCCGACCGTTGGCCCGGCTGACTGTTGGCTCACCGGACAGTCCGGTGCCTCACCGGACAGTCCGGTGAATTATAGCCGTACGCCGTTAATCATCTCCCGAGAACGACGAGTTTGCCTGTGAACGGCTCACCGGACAGTCCGGTGCACCACCAGACAGTCTGGTGATTTATAGCCGTACACCACCGTCGAAGTCCTCAGAGCAGTAAGTTAGCCAGAGCTAGCCTGGCGCACCGGACACTGTCCGGTGCACCCAGACTGAGCAGACTTTGGCTGAACAAGGCCATCTCTTTTCCAATTTGATTTCTCCTGTTTCCAGCACTTAGACACAATACATTAGTTCTCAAAACAATGTACTAAGTCTAGAAACATACCTTTAGACTTGATTTGCACTTTGTCCATCAATTGGCATAGATTTACACTTAAGCACTTGTGTTGGCACTCAATCACCAAAATACTTAGAAATGGCCCAAGGGCACATTTCCCTTTCAATCTCCCCCTTTTTGGTGATTTATGCCAACGCAACAAAAAGCAACTAATAGAAGTGCAACATCAATACAAATGAGAACTCAAAATTGTTTTGATTCAAAATTTGGCATATATGGATCATACTTTGCCACCACTTGGTTTGTTTTTGCAAATCAAACTCAATTTCCTATCTCTAAGTCAAATTCACTTGTAGAGACATAAAGAGAGGTATTCCAAGAGAAATTGATCAAAGATTCAAAAACTCCCCCCTTTTCCCATAATCAACTACTCTCCCCACAAGAAGCCGACTTTTGACAAGAGCGACAATAAGAGAGTTTTGACAAACCAAAAGCTCTATTCTACTATTTTCAAAATTTCTCAAGTGGTAGCTGATCCATTTCTTGCTTTGGCCTTATTTTCTCCCCCTTTGGCATCAAGCACCAAAACGGGATCAATCTTGGCCCTAGAACCCCATTGCCTTACCAAAATCTTCAAATAAGAATACAAAGGCAATAAGGGTACATGAGATGAACTTGGAATAAGTTACCCTCTCATCGGAGTGTAGTGGAAGTCTTTCATGGTCCAAGTCCACCTTTTCCCTTTCTAACCTCCTTTGAGACGAAATCAAGCAAACTCAAGCACACGGTTAGTCTCAAAGGGTCAAGTTGTAGCACATCTCCCCCTAAATATGTGCATCACTTGCAAAAAGAACTTGTGAGGTCCGGGGAGTGTTTGTACAACTTGAGCACCACAAGTAAACAACAAAATGCATAAGGAACATGATCAAGGGCATAAACACATGTATGCTATAAATCAATCCAAGTTCCGCGAATCTAAGACATTTAGCTCACTACGCAGCCTGCAAAAGGTCTTTTCATCTAAAGGCTTGGTAAAGATATCGGCTAGCTGGTTCTCGGTGCTAATATAAAACACTTCGATATCTCCCTTTTGCTGGTGGTCTCTCAAAAAGTGATGCCGGATGTCAATGTGCTTTGTGCGGCTGTGCTCAACAGGACTTTCTGCTATTCGGATAGCACTCTCATTATCACATAGGAGTGGGACTTTGCTCAGATTGTAGCCAAAGTCCCGGAGGGTTTGCGTCATCCAAAGTAGTTGCGCGCAACACTGTCCTGCGGCAACATACTCGGCCTCAGCGGTGGATAGGGCAACGGAAGTTTGTTTCTTAGAATTCCATGACACCAGGGACCTTCCTAAGAATTGGCACGTCCCCGATGTACTCTTCCTATCGACCTTACATCCAGCATAGTCGGAGTCTGAATATCCAATCAAGTCAAAGTTAGACCCCTTTGGATACCAGATCCCGAAGCAAGGCGTAGCGACTAAATATCTAAGAATTCGCTTCACGGCCACTAAGTGACACTCTCTTGGATCGGATTGAAATCTAGCACACATGCATACGCTAAGCATAATATCCGTCTACTAGCACATAAATAAAGTAAAGACCCTATCATTGACCGGTATGCCTTTTGATCAACGGACTTACCTCCTTTGTTGAGGTCGGTGTGCCCGTTGGTTCCCATTGGAGTCTTTGCGGGCTTGGCGTCCTTCATCCCAATCCGCTTTAGCAAGTCTTGCGTGTACTTTGTTTGGGAGATGAAGGTGCCGTCCTTGAATTGCTTCACTTGGAACCCAAGGAAGTAGTTCAACTCGCCCATCATCGACATCTCGAATTTCTGCGTCATCACCCTGCTAAACTCTTCACAAGACTTTTGATTAGTAGAACCAAAGATTATGTCATCGACATAAATTTGGCACACAAATAAGTCACCATCACAAGTCTTAGTGAATAAAGTTGGATCGGCTTTCCCAACCTTGAAAGCATTAGCAATTAAAAAGTCTCTAAGGCATTCATACCATGCTCTTGGGGCTTGCTTAAGTCCATAGAGCGCCTTAGAGAGCTTACACACGTGGTCGGGGTACCGTTCATCCTCGAAGCCAGGGGGTTGCTCCACGTACACCTCCTCCTTGATTAGCCCGTTGAGGAAAGCGCTCTTCACATCCATTTGGAACAACCTGAAAGAATGGTGAGCGGCATATGCTAGCAATATACGAATAGACTCTAGCCTAGCCACAAGAGCAAAAGTCTCCTCAAAGTCCAAACCTGCGACTTGGGCATAACCTTTTGCCACAAGTCGAGCCTTGTTCCTCGTCACCACCCCGTGCTCGTCCTGTTTGTTGCGGAACACCCACTTGGTTCCCACAACATTTTGCTTGGGACGAGGCACCAGTGTCCAAACTTCATTTCTCTTGAAATTATTGAGCTCTTCCTGCATGGCCAATACCCAGTCCGGATCTAGCAAGGCCTCTTCTACCCTGAAAGGCTCAATAGAGGAGACAAAGGAGTAATGCTCACAAAAATTAACTAATCTTGAACGAGTAGTTACTCCCTTGCTAATGTCACCCAAAATTTGGTCGACGGGATGATTCCTTTGAATCGTCGCTCGAACTTGGGTTGGAGGTGCCTGAGGTGCTTCTTCCTCTTCAACTTGGACACCTTTGCTCCCCCTTGATCACACGCCTCCACTTGAGGTACCTGTTCGTCATCTTGGGTGGGAGGATGCACCATTGTTGAGGAAGAAGGTTGATCTTGCTCCTTTTGTTCCTGTGGTCGCACATCTCCAATCGCCATGGTGCGTATTGCGGCCGTCGGAACGTCTTCTTCATCTACATCATCAAGGTCAACAACTTGCTCTCTTGGAGAGCCATTAGTCTCATCAAATACAACGTCGCTAGAGACTTCAACCAAACCCGATGATTTGTTGAAGACTCTATACGCCTTTGTATTTGAGTCATAACCTAATAAAAACCCTTCTACAGCTTTGGGAGCAAATTTGTAATTCCTACCCTTCTTCACTAGAATGTAGCATTTACTCCCAAAAACTCGGAAATATGAAACATTGGGTTTGTTACCGGTTAGAAGCTCATACGAAGTCTTCTTAAGGAGGCGGTGAAGGTAGACCCGGTTGATGGCGTGACAAGCCGTGTTGACGACTTCCGACCAAAATCGTTCGGGGGTCTTGAACTCTCCAAGCATTGTCCTCGCCATGTCTATGAGCGTCCTGTTCTTCCTCTCTACCACACCATTTTGCTGTGGTGTGTAGGGAGCGGAGAACTCGTGCTTGATCCCTTCCTCCTCAAGGTACTCCTCCACTTGAAGGTTCTTGAACTCGGACCCATTGTCGCTCCTTATCTTCTTCACCTTGAGCTCAAACTCATTTTGAGCTCTCCTTAGGAAGCGCTTGAGGGTCCCTTGGGTTTCAGATTTATCCTGCAAAAAGAATACCCAAGTGAAGCGGGAAAAATTATCAACAATTACTAAACCATACTTACTTCCCCCTATGCTTAGGTAGGCGACGGGTCCGAAGAGGTCCATATGCAGCAGCTCTAGGGGTCTCGACGTAGTCATCACGTTCTTGATGTGATGAGCACTTCCCACTTGTTTACCTGCTTGACAAGCTGCACAAGGTCTATCTTTTTTGAAATGCACGTTAGTTAGACCTATCACGTGTTCTCCCTTTAGAAGCTTGTGAAGGTTCTTCATCCCCACATGTGCTAAACGACGATGCCACAGCCAGCCCATGCAAGTCTTAGCAATTAAGCATGCATCTAGACCGACCTCCTCTTTTGCAAAATCAACTAAATAAAGTTTGCCATCTAGTACACCCTTAAAAGCTAGTGAACCATCACACCTTCTAAAGACAGACACATCTACATTTGTGAATAAACAATTATATCCCATTTTACAAAGCTAACTCACAGACAACAAGTTATATCCAAGCGACTCAACTAAGAACACATTAGAAATAGAGTGCTCGGATGAAATAGCAATTTTTCCTAACCCTTTCACCTTGCCTTGGTTCCCATCACCGAATATTATTGAGTCTTGGGGATCCTTGTTCTTGATGTAGGAAGAGAACATCCTCTTTTCCCCCGTCATGTGGTTTGTACATCCGCTGTCGATAATCCAGCTTGAGCTCCCGGATGCATAAACCTGCAAGGCAAATTTAGGCCTGGATCTTAGGTACCCAACTCATGTTGGGTCCTACAAGGTTAGTTACAATAGTCTTAGGGACCCAAATGCAAGTTTTGTCTACCTTACATTTGGCCCCTAACTTCCTAGCAATTACCTTCTTATCCTTTCTACAAATAGCAAAAGAAGCATTGCAAGCATAATAAATTGTAGAAGATTCATTTATTACTTTCCTAGGAGTATGAACAATATTTCTTCTAGGCATATGATGAACAACATTTTTCCTAGTCATATCTCTACCATGCATATAGGAAGAACGTGAAGCAAACATTGCATCATAAGCATTACAACTCCTATAAGCATTTCTAGAATGTCTCCTATCATGGTACATAAAAGCATGGTTCTTTTTAGCACTACTAGCCATAAGGGCCTTCCCTTTCTCCTTGGCGGAGATGGAAGCTTTATGGCTTGTTAAGTTCTTGACTTCCCTCTTGAAGCCAAGACCATCCTTAATTGAGGGGTGTCTACCAATCGTGTAGGCATCCCTTGCAAATTTTATTTTATCAAATTCACTCTTGCTAGTCTTAAGTTGGGCATTAAGACTAGCCACTTCATCATTCAATTTAGAAATTGAAACTAGGTGTTCACTACAAGCATCAACATCAAAATCTTTACACCTAGTGCAAATCACAACATGTTCTACACAAGAGTTAGATCTATTTGCTACTTCTAGTTTAGCATTTAAATCATTGTTAACATCTTTTAAACTAGAAATTGTCTCATGGCAAGAAGATAGTTCACAAGAAAGCATTTCATTCCTTTTAACTTCTAAAGCATGAGATTTTTGTGCCTCTACAAATTTATCATGTTCTTCATACAAAAGATCCTCTTGTTTTTCTAAAAGTCTATCCTTTTCATTCAAGGCATCAATCAATTCATTAATCTTATCTATTTTAGTTATATCCAGTCCCTTGAACAAACTAGAGTAATCTATTTCATCATCATCGCTAGACTCATCATCACTTGAAGAAGCATAAGTGGTATTGTTTCGAGTACATACCTTCTTCTCCTTCGCCATGAGGCATGTGTGACGCTCGTTGGGGAAGAGGGATGATTTGTCGAAGGCTGAGGCGGCAAGTCCTTCGTCGTCGGATGAAGAGCAGTCCGAGTCCCACTCCTTGCCAAGATGTGCCTCGCCCTTAGCCTTCTTGTACTTCTTCTTCTTTTCCCCTTTCTTCTCTTGTTCCTGGTCACTATTATTATCGGGACAATTAGCGATAAAATGACCAATCTTACCGCACTTGAAGCAAGAGCGCTTTCCCTTCGTCTTGTTCTTCTTGGGATGCTCCTTGCGGCCCTTTAGCGCCGTCTTGAAGCGCTTGATGATGAGGGCCATTTCTTCCTCATTTAGTCCCACCGCCTCAACTTGCGCCACCTTGTTAGGTAGCGTCTCCTTGCTTCTCGTTGCTTTGAAGGCGATGGTTTGAGGCTCATGGATTGGGCCATTTAGCGCATCATCCACGTATCTCGCCTCCTTGATCATCATTCGCCCGCTTACGAACTTCCCAAGAACTTCTTTGGGCGACATCTTGGTGTACCTAGGATTTTCACGAATATTGTTCACCAGATGTGGATCAAGTACAGTAAAAGACCTTAGCATTAGGTGAACGATGTCGTGGTCCGTCCATCGCGTGCTTCCGTAGCTCCTTATTTTGTTGATGAGGGTCTTGAGCCGGTTGTATGTTTGGGTTGGCTCCTCTCACCTTATCATTGCGAATCTTTCAAGCTCGCCCTCCACCAACTCCATTTTGGTGAGCATGGTGACGTCGTTCCCCTCATGTGAGATCCTGAGGGTGTCCCAGATCTGCTTGGCATTGTCCAAGCCGCTCACCGTATTGTACTCTTCCCTGCACAAAGATGCTAAAAGGATAGTTGTAGCTTGTGCATTTCTATGGATTTGTTCATTTATAAACATGGGACTATCTGAGCTATCAAATTTCATTCCACTCTCTACAATCTCCCAAATGCTTGGATGGAGAGAGAACAAGTGACTACGCATTTTGTGACTCCAAAATCCGTAGTCCTCCCCATCAAAGTGTGGAGGTTTGCCAAGTGGAATGGAGAGTAAATGAGCATTGGTACTTTGCGGAATACGGGAATAATCAAAGGAAAAGTTTGAATTAACCGTCTTCCTTCTCTCGTAGTCGTTGTCGTCGTCCTTTTGGGAAGAGGAAGATTCGTCGCTGTCGTAGTAGATTATCTCCTTGATGCGCCTTGTCTTCTTCTTCCCATCTTTTCGTTTGTAGCGCGAGCCCGAGTCGGTAGGCTTGTCATCCTTCGGCTCATTGACGAAGGACTCCTTCTCCTTTTCATTGATCACAATTCCCTTCCCCTTAGGATCCATCTCTTCGGGCGATTAGTCCCTTTCTTGAAGAGAACGGCTCTGATACCAATTGAGAGCACCTAGAGGGGGGTGAATAGGTGATCCTATAAAAACTTAAACTTAAAGCCACAAAAACTTGATTAAGCGTTAGCACAATAAGGCCAAGTGGCTGGAGAGGAGTTCTTGCAAAACACAACAACCACAAGAGGATCAACACAGATAGACACAATGGTTTATCCCGTGGTTCGGCCAAGTACAAAACTTGCCTACTCCACGTTGTGGCGTCCCAATGGACGAGGGTTGCAATCAACCCCTCTCAAGCGGTCTAAGGACCCACTTGAATACCACGGTGTTTTGCTTTGTTTACTTTATCCCGCTCGCGAGGAATCTCCACAACTTGGAGTCTCTCGCCCTTACACTTTGATGTTCACAAAGAAGCACGGAGTAAGGGAGGGATGAGCAACACACACAAGACACAAAATCAAAGCGACAACACGCACACAAGTCGCAACAAGAGCTCACAACACAACCCGACGAGTTCACAACTCAAATAGAGCTCTAGTTGCTCTCACAAAGAATCAAATGCGCGGAATCGAAGTCTTGGTGCTTATGAATGCTTAGAGTATGCTTGGTGTGCTCCTCCATGTGCCTAGGGGTCCCTTTTATAGCCCCAAGGCAGCTAGGAGCTGTTGAGAGCATTCCAGGAAGGCAATTCTTGCCTTCAGTCGCCTGGCGCACCGGACAGTCCGGTGCACCACCGGACACTGTCCGGTGCGGATTTCTTTCCTTCTTTGGCGAAGCCAACTGTTGGCACACCGGACACTGTCCGGTGCACACCGGACAGTCCAGTGCCCCCTTGTGATCGTTGGCTCGGCCACGCGTCACGCGCGGAATCCTCGACCGATGTTGGCCCGGCTGACTGTTGGCTCACCGGACAGTCCGGTGCCTCACCGGACAGTCCGGTGAATTATAGCCGTATGCCGTTAATCATCTCCCGAGAACGACGAGTTCACCTGTGAACGACTCACCGGACAATCCAGTGATTTATAGCCGTACACCGCCGTCGAAGTCCCGAGAGCAGTAAGTTAGCCAGAGCCATCCTGGCGCACCGGACACTGTCCGGTGCACCACCGGACACTGTCCGGTGCACCCAGACTGAGCAGACTTTGGCTGAACAAGGCCATCTCTTTTCCAATTTGATTTCTCCTGTTTCCAGCACTTAGACACAATACATTAGTTCTCAAAACAATATACTAAGTCTAGAAACATACCTTTAGACTTGATTTGCACTTTGTCCATCAAATGGCATAGATTTACACTTAAGCACTTGTGTTGGCACTCAATCACCAAAATACTTAGAAATGGCCCAAGGGCACATTTCCCTTTCACATACCACCGGAATATCCTTGACTTCTGGTATAATGGCTTCATAAACTCTGCCAGTTATTTTGGTTGGAATGGGGATAGACAAGAGAATTTCTTCTTGATTATGACTCAACCTGATGGTTCTCTGATTAGTGTTGAGGGTTGCTTTATGTCGGGCCAGCCAATTCATGCCCAAAATCACATCTATGTCTTGGCCTTTCAGAACTATCATATTAGTAGGAAAGTCTCGTCCGGCCAATGTTACGGGCACTTGATAGGCCACTTCTCTAGTAAAGATTTGTCCCCCAGGTGACTGAATTTTAAACCCCTCTTTTGATTTATGGTATGAAATGCAATGTTGCTCCACAAATTTCTTGCTAATAAATGTAAGGGAAGCACCAGAATCAAAGAGAATAATTGCGGGATGATTGGCCACAAGGAACGTATCCATCATGACCGGTTCACCATCCGGTGTGGTGGCCACTTGCGTATAATATATGTGTCCCGTCTTCTTCGTATTTTTGCCCATAGTATTTCCCTTGGCTTGAGATGAATTCCCAGATCCTTGTGGATTGTTTGACTTGTTCTGCTTCGGATAAGGGCAATCCTTGATAAAATGCCCAGATTTTCCACAATTAAAACATCCTATCGATGAATTGGGAAGAGCAGGGAATCGAGTGCCAGGGGCACCCGGCTGACTTGTTGTTGTAGGGGCAGCATTGGGACGGATGAACACTGGCTGTTTAAATGGGAAGGAGGGTGGACGTGGTGAAGAACGACTTTGATTAAAAGGCCGGATAACAAACCGTTGCCTTTTCTCGGGGCCCTGAGTAGGCCTGTTTCCTCCACTCCCCTTGATCTTTCCAGAACTTGCATATTTGAATTCGACTGCCAGTGCTGTGCTGACAGCCCTTCCATAGGTAAGGTCAATGCAAGTAGCCATTTTTCTTTGCATCCTGTCATTCAGTCCTCGCATGAAACAATTCTTCTTCTTCAGATCGGTGTTCACTTGATCGATTGCATACTGTGACAAATGATTGAATTTATTGAGATACTGATTAACAGTATCCCCTCCTTGCTTCAGCTTCATAAATTCTTCTTGTTTCATGTGAAGTACACCTTCTGGTATGTAATGTTCGCGGAAGGCCAACTTAAATTCTTCCCATGTTATCTGATGATTGGCCGGTTGAACGGCCATAAAATTTCCCCACCAAGTGCTGGCAGGGCCGCGCAGTTGCTGGGCCGCGAACAAGGGCTTCTGGGTTTCAGAACATCGCAGAAGTCCAAACTTTTGCTTAATGACACGAATCCATTCATCTGCTTCTAAATGGTCTTCGGCTTTGACAAACAGCGGTGGACGCGTTTCGGAGAAGTCTAAATAGGATGTCTCACGGGGTCCTTGCGGATAACCCCGTTCGCCTTGTTGCTGAAATTGCTGACCCGCTATTTCCCGTAGGAAATGGGTATTATCCGCGGTTGCATTTACCAAGGCGGCGATAGCCTCGGCAAGTGTGGGAGGGACTGGAGGTGGATTCGGGGTGGACTCCCTCCCACTGGAGGTTCCAGCTGCATCCTGTGATCGGGTCTTGGACGACATCTGTGGCAATAAACATTTGGAAACAAATATAATATGCCAAAGAAAAATCATCCAATTTACATTACTAAAAAGAGTAATGTTACAGACTCGATTTTATACAACAGGAGTACAGTACCCATTATACAATACACTACTAATTTTACAACTATACTATTCCTACTTCCTATCACTTTTAGTAGCTTCACTGTCGGGCGTGGGAGACCATTCGTCGACCAACTTCATGGAGGGAGGGGGCCTGAAAAGGTCTAGTTCACCACCAAAAGCTTCTCCCGCTTCATGAGAAGGTTCGGCTTCTGCCCCGATAGGATTTGCAGGCACGCTGGGGTGTAATTGTGAATACAGTACATGAACTTCTTCATGTAGGGTATTGCAATATGCCTGCAGATTATCAATAGCTGAGCTAAGTTCTTCGACTCGGGCTCGAGCCTTTGCTTCCTTAGCCCAGGCAAGCGAACGAGACTGAACCGCCCAGTAAGCGCTAAGTCTCGATCAGCGAGCTGATCCTGCAGGCGGCGGATGTGGCTTCGTAATTCATTTATTCTGTCGCCATCTGCGACCCATATGTTCGTCCTGCGTTGAAGTTCCGCTTGAAGCTGATTTACTTGGGCATCAAGATCCCCAATCGGATCGTTACTCCCACTAAACTATCGTCATGTCTGGGAGCGAGTTGATGACGGGGTACACCAATTGGGCCAGTTGACTTGCGCGCGGTTTTCCTCGTGCGTGGCGGCATCTCTAAGGGGGAAATTTTATTAGTATAGTTCTTAGCATGATGCATGTATAATTACAGAACCAACCTTAGTTGATTCATACCTTCTATACATTGCACTCCTCCTATCTGGTCTTTCATATAGATTCTTCAGATATAAGGGGTAAGAATGGAAGAAGACTTTCTAGGTAAGTCTTTAGAAAATCCTTTTGAAGATGCCTCATAATATCTGCAGGGAAGGGCTTCGCTCCGATACCAGCTGTGACGGAACCTCCCAAGTTATTAGGCCCACCTACAGTTGTCCTTGTCCAACGGACCTCAGACAACCCTGTAGATGCCCCTAAATTACTTGAAAAGTTTGGTATCTGCTTTTCTTACCTTTCCCAAGAGCGTTTCACCCGTCACGCAGACATTACAGACCATCGGAGATACAGAAATGTGGAAGCAATTACATAATCATACATTTATTGAAAGTAAGATCAAGTTAGTTATTACAGACCAGTATATAAACACGAGTGCAGAATACTTATTATTACAATACCAAGGGAGGCAAAAACTCCTCCCGATGAGTTTTTACATAAAAGTTTTTTTGGAGGACTAGGTCCTCCCGTAGCTTCATTCTTGCTTTTCTTCATTTGACACCACCCTGGTACAAAAGCAACAAAAATTTGCTGCTTCCTCACCTAAAAACAATAGGGAATAAAACCCTGAGTATGGGATTACTCAGCAAATCTTACCCGACTAAAGAAAAGATTCTCAAGGGTATGCTGGTTATAAGGAAGTCAAGGTAAGGTAGCTCAAAGATCAAAGACTCTGTTTTGCATAAATGCTTACTAGAAGTGGATCCTTAAAAATCCAGTTTTATTTTCCAGTTAGGTAAAATTACCTGCATCTAGAGTTCTTTCTAACCTAGTTCAATCACTTCACCTGAACTAGCCAATTTCTTAACAAGTCCTTCATCTTTACTGAAATTCTACGTATAGGTCAGTGGCCAAGTCTCCATAACCGCAGAGGTATGGCGATCCGAATCGATTATACTCAGCTGAGGATCTCCAATCACACGACATATGTAGCACTTAACCCTTGCATATGTCAACCCACCACCGTGGTTCTTAAGACCAGATCAGGTTCACGCGAACCGAGAGCACAGATACACCACCGTCCAGCCTCTTGCCATGGAGGTTACACGCTACTCTCGCCACCGCTCCACGCCCATTCCGTGTTATCTTATTCTGGCCTTAGTCTGCCCGAGGCAAGGCTTACCCATGACGAGGCATGTGACCAGTTAAAGGGTCCTCGGTCAGCAGGCCTACATCGAGACGGTCCTTAATCGACTCAGATGGAGACACTACACTGAGACTCTTCCTTCTCGTGCAAGTCACCCACCTGGTCTCAGCTTAATCATTTTAAACCCAAAGCTTGGTACCTGGCAGATGTACATCTTTTCCGATGTTGAACCCATCACGGCCATGATGGATCCACCATCAAGTTTTATTTTCAAAAACATCCTTCCCACTTTGCCAATCATCTTTTGTAAAACAAAACATTTTGTTTTGCTAGAGCAATACTAAGCATAGTAAAAACCTTTTTGTAAAAACAGGGTGTCAAGGAAGATAATCAAGTTCAAGGTAGGTAATGCAGGAATTGTTTAAGCATTCAACTCCTATCACCTAATGCATTAATCAAGTGAGAAAGATTTAAAAGCATCAAGGAAGGTGGCAAATGCACCGGGGCTTGCCTTCGTTGATAGGTGAGTCAGGCTCGGACCCGCAGATATCAAGGTAGTAACAGTTTCCGGCCTGAGATTCCGAGGGTGGTGGTGGTGTCTTCTCTTCGATTACCTTGACTTCTTCTTTGTTTTCTAAAGATAACCATATAGATATATATAAGAATGTATGCCATGAGATGCTCATGAGAGTGCAAAGATAATAAGAATTTAGTATCTAAGGTTCTTGAATACAACTTTCCTTCACGGTTTTTCCGGGAAACTAGGGTTTCCTGAGTCAGTAAAGGAATTCAAAGGGCAGGGGTAGGGTTTTGGGTTCTAGTTGACAAACAAGGTCCAAATCAAACCAAACTCTATCCAAAGCTTCTAAATAATGTGTAGAGCTCATATAAAAAGTTTGGGCATTTTTGGGATGATTATCTATTTTCTAAAAATCCAGAACTAATGTTTTAAGGTACTTTAAAAACTCCAAAATTCCTTATTTAATTTAAAAATCATGAAACTATTTTTTATTAAATTCTACGGAAAATTAGAAGTCTAGGAAAACTGGTTTGACATTTTTATCATTTTTCTATAATTTTCTACAATTTCCTAAAGCTTCACTGAAAAAGAAAAAGGAAAAGACTAAACAGTACTGGGCCGGTTTCAGCCCAGGCGGCCCAGTAACACAGGGAAAGCGGGGCGCGCCCACGCCGTAGTGGAAACTTCGCAGAAAGGCCCTCGGGGTTTTTGCTAACTGGGAATGGGTTCGTTCACTGTTACTCAGAGTCGCTGACAGTTTGCGCTAAGGTCCTTCGGTTTCTATTTCCTTCCACGTCGAAGTCCCTGACGACGGTGAGCGCGGGGAAGCTCCGGCGAGCTTGCAAACTGGCCGAACGGGGCAATGACCGGCGCTCCCATGGGGCGGACATGAAATTGGACCTTCCCCGATCAATTCCCCCAACTTAATTTCACGATTGGTAAGCTATCAACCTCTGTCCACATGAACCGCGGATGATGAGGACAATGGCACGCGTTCCCGGTGATGGGTGGTGGTCCAGTTCAATTGAGCGGGTTGGTGAGCATCACCAGTATACAAGGATGCTAAAACGAGAACAGAGAGGGCATGATCAGACCTGTGGAGGGCTGGCCACGGCGAGGGTGCTTTCACGGCGGCGGAGAACTGTTTTGGGGAAAACAAGAGATTCTCGAGCTCTAGGGAACGATTCAAGGCCCGAATGGCTCCACTGGTTGTGCAATTACCTAACAGAGCAAGTGGTGGCGGCAATTTATAGGTGGCTTAGGCGGTGGCGCTCAATTTAGCCGAGCAAAGCTGGCGGCCAAAGGGGAAAAGGGCTCTGGCGCATGACACAGGTGGCCTTTCGCCGTGGCAGGTGCTCCGGTGATCATCGGACATGCACCGCATGATTCACCGTGACGAGAGCTAGCGCAAAAGCACGTGGCGCGCAACGGCGATAGCTCGACGACGGTGAGAGTTATCCGAGCGACCGGTGAGCTGGGGAGGAAGTACGGCGGGCTTAGCCGCCACGAGGCTCAACCCAATCCGGGCGCCAGATATTTACCTGCCCGAGCTTATCTATTGACCATGGTGCACGAATCGCGGTGAGCAATCAACCACCAGTGACAGATCACCGGCGAGGGGGGGGGGAATCGTGATCTTCTTCAGTTTGGGACTTACTGTACCATGGCGAGTGCTCCTTCAGTAAGCCTGACAGCCATAGTTTAGGGCCAGATTCCTTCCAAATTTCTGTGGCAACACATCCAGATCTCTACAGCAATATTATAGTGCTATAAACCAGCTACAACTCAACTATAGGGATTAAACTTAGTTGAGCAATGGATCAAGGTTTAATCCAAGTCCAAAGTTAGCTCTGTTACACTGCAATTCTGAATTTCAGAGTTCCATTAGCTTGACAGTCCAACTTTGGGCTTAATTATCTCCAATATCTTCTTAACAACTATGCTTACACTCTTAAGTAAAGTTATTCTCCTATGATAGAGCTACAAATTTGATGTGGTGACATAGGGCAAATTCTAACAAATTTGAAAGTTATAAAGCTCCAAAGTTGAGCTTATAACACTGAAATTCAGACTTAGTATAGAACTCAATTGAGGTCTATTTTGCAAATTAGTCCAAAACCTAGGGTTTAGCTTGTAAATCTTCATAATTGTGAACCATGTGACTTTATATGCTTTAATATTGTAGTTTTTACACTTTAGTCCAAATGTGCACTGTTTATGCACATAGGCCCCTAGGGTTTGAATTTAGGGTTTTCCAGGGTTTCAATTAGGGTTTCTGGTTTCTCAGGGGTATGAGTGTAATGTAGATCCATCTTTAGTAGCATTTTATGATTGTTTTACTTAAACCTTAGGGTTTTCTCAATTTGGGTCATGTTTTACCCCTTTAAACCCCATTTAGGGTTAAGCCCCCTATTCCAGGGTTCTATTTGCAAAACACTTAGAACAATACAACTTGTTTGAAATTTTTACCTAGTGAATGCACTCTAGGTGTGTCAAACATATGCGATGCCAATGTTTATGATGTCATGCTCAAGTTTTAGTAACAGTAACACCAGGGGTGTTACAATTATGACAAGAACGAAGCTATTGCAAGAAATTAAAAGTGACAAGAAGACTAGATTTACACCAATTATTCCTTATTAAAAAGAAAATGACAATGAATGTAAAATGCTTCAGAGGTAGGATATCTCTCAATAGATGTGTTTTGACTCTGGTATAGTACTGTTGACTATGCGAGCTTTGGATTCCTCCCTGAGCTCTCGCTGCTGATGAGTCTGATGGCTCCCTTCTGGCTGCTGACCTCGTGAATAGGCAGGTTGTAGTGGCGGCGGAGGTGGAAGCTGTGTCCAAGAAGCCTGTGGCTGACTAGCTAAAGCAACAGAAGCTGCAAGATGATTACCCACATACTCTGGTATGTAGGGTGAGTGACACGAAGCACTATGTAGGACCTGCTTCTGTTGACTTTGCCGGGCTTCGGCTTCTGCGATCTCCTTCTGCTTTTGGATGGTGATTTGGCACATTCTTGTAGTATGGCCCTTGTCTTCACCACAAAATAGACAGTAAATCCTCCTGGGTTGGTCCCCATATCTTCCTCCGAAGCCCCTGGCGCCTCTGTCTCTTGGAGCTGGCAGCCGAAAAGAGTTTTGTTGCTGCCCCGAAGATTGTGAAGAATACTGGGGCCTCTGCAGCTGACTTCCTCTGTCATCATCTAAGTGTTGTGAATTGACCTGACATGCCTCAGGTGTATTCTTCCTCCGAAGCCCCTGGTCATCTCGAAGAACCTGTAAGCTTCCTCCCTTCTTTGGCAGAAATCATTGTCAGCCCTGATATATTCATCCATCTTTTGAAGCAACTTCTCCAGAGTCTGTGGAGGATTTCTGGCAGAGTACTGGGCAGTAGGTCCTGGACGAAGCCCCTTGATCATGGCCTCAATGACAATCTCATTGGGCACTGTAGGCGCCTGTGCTCTGAGACGCAAGAACCTTCGGACATATGCTTGAAGATACTCCTCATGGTCTTGCGTACATTGAAACAGAGCCTAAGCTGTGACCGGCTTCATCTGAAAGCCTTGAAAGCTTGTCAGTAGCATATCCTTGAGCTTCTGCCATGAAGTAATAGTCCCTGGCCGAAGAGAAGAATACCATGGTTGGGCCACATTCTGAACTGCCATGACGAAGGATTTGGCCATGACAGCTGCATTGCCTCCATATGAAGATATGGTTGCCTCATAACTCATCAAAAACTGCTTCGGATCTGAATGCCCATCATACATAGGGAGTTGAGGTGGTTTGTATGATGGGGGCCATGGGATAGCCTGCAGTTCTGCTGCCAAGGGAGAAGCATCATCAAAGGTAAAGGTATCATGATTAAAATCATCATACCATCCATCCTCATTGAATGGCCTTCTTGATGAAGCTCCCTGTGTTGAGGCCTTTGATCTTGCTCGTCTTGAGCAAGATGGCGTACTTCTTCAGTGGCTTCGTCAATCTGCCTTTGAAGATCAGCCAGTTGGGCCATCTTCTCCTTCTTCCTTTGTACTTGTTGATGGATTATCTCCATGTTTCTGATTTCTTGGTCCAACTCCTCCTCCTGGAGCGTTGGGCTAGTGGTCTTCCTCTTCTGGCTTCGGGCCTCTCGAAGAGAAAGGGTCTCCTGATTTGGGTCCAGTGGCTGTAGTGCGGCAGTCCCTGGCGCTGAAGCTTTCTTCGACGGCATGACAAAGGTCAGTGCTTGCCGAAGGTGGTCGAAAAGGGTTCACCGGAGGTGGGCGCCAATGTTGGGGACTTATTCTCCAATGCTATAAATTGAGAACAAGGCAACACAAAAACCAGGTTACTTGTTAATGCCCTTCGTCTTTCGGAACATTATTTCCTTAAGGATATAATGATCTTCGGACGAAGGTCATGAAGGACATACCTTCATCATTTCAACATAAATATATATACATATCAAGGGCGAATGAGACATGTAAAACATAAGGGATAATGTGAACAAACGTATAACATCATCATACACACTTCTTATTATATAATCATAAATAAATGATGACAATATTGAATTACATTCGTACCTTCGGCTTGACAGAAAGTGAAAGTACCAGCGTGACGCAAAAATGAGTACAAGTCCGCGTGAACAGTACGGGGGTACTATTCATCTATTTATAGGCACAGGACACAGCCTATGAGAAATTACAACTATGCCCTTTACATTTACTATTGGCTTATAGAAAAATCTATGAGGACTTAACAGCCTTTTCCCTTTTAAGTCGGTTCCCTTTTCTGCGATTTAGCCGAAGCTCCCTTCCGCACAGCTTCGGAGCGACGACAACCTTCGTCACGATCAAGCTCCTCATCGTGTATGCTTTTATCATAAATCCGAAGATACCTATCCATAAACCATACTTGAGACATTATTAAATTATGTTTTTGAGGACCTTCAAAGGACAAAGGCCCCCAACAGAGCTTAACTTGAGAAACACATGCCACCACAAGGGAGGAATGGAACCCCTTGGCTAACTAATTAGGAAAGCTAGTGGAAGACTACCTTACCCGAAAGGGGCAAGGGCAGTAGGGGAGTTGCATGCAAGGAGGTTCTCGGGTTGATTTTGCTGCAATGGCGGTCAGACGGGGGATTCTTGCAAGTGCTCTTCCCATAAACTGTAGCGGGTTTTCGAAAGCTAGTGGAACTTTGTAAAGGCCTCGTAGTGGATCCCTAGCCATTCACCTCGGTAGTGTCTAAGGGTCTAGCTAGCCCTGGCGACATGGGAAACACGACATGTGGGTAAAGGGTACAACCCCTGCAGAGTGTAAAACTGGTATACTAGCCGAGCTCACGGTCATGAGCAGCTCAGGACTCTCTGATGATTAATTTATGGAACTTAAACTCAATTTGTCATTTGAATTTGCATGGGATTATTATTAATTTTGTTCTATTATTTTATTATGGTTTGGTATTCACTTACACTTAGTAACTGCTAATAAAATTTTGACCAACTTATAAAAGCAATGCTCAGCCTTAATCTCTATTGTTGATCAGCCTTACACTTCATGAACTCCCACCTTTTTTGAGTTCATGCCACATTATTCCCCACAACTTGTTGAGCTATGATCTTGTGTGAGCTCACCCTTGCTGTCTCACACCCCTCACAGGAGAAGAACAGGTGGTTCAGGAGGAGCCACAAGGCGAGGAGTTTGATCTGATCTAGGTGGCGTTTCCTAGTTGACATTGGCGCCAATGACGATCCTTAGTTCGTTTTATATTTATCTTTTATTTTTTAAGTCTTCCACTATGTAATAAATACTCTGATTATTGTGACATGTATCTCTATATACTCTGTTATTATATATGTTGTCTTCTTTGGCGCATGTATGAGATGCACCCGGCTTTGTCCCTTAAAACCGGGTGTGACATAATGCAAAAGAGACCCTGTATTTTAGGTGGTTCAACTCGCGGTCCGTTCTGGTGATAGTCTGAGTCTCGGGAATTTTAGTAGATTAGCCCCTGTTGTCTCTGGAATTTAAGGGGCAGTCCAGACAGTGAGAAAAACATATAAAATCATTTAGGAAATGAATTTTTATATGAAAACAATTGCTAGAACTTGTATAAATCATAGAAAATTCATATGAACTCCAAATTGACCCATTCCAATTTCTATAATTTTATAATATTATTCTTTATCAAATAGTGTCACTGATTTGACATGAAAGCCAATTTAAAATTTATTTTCTAATTAATCTTATATCAAATACATAAAATCTTAGGAAATTCATAACTCCTCCGTTTTAACTCCGACTTGATCCGTTCAAATTGTGTTAGTCTCGTATAAATATTTACTATGCAATAACAACATTTATTATACCATGTCTCATTATTTTATGACTAGATCTTTACTTATCTTATGTTGGTTTTTCCTATTAATGTGCTCATCATTATGTACTAAAATATGATCTATAATCAATTTATAATTTAGATTAAAGTTGAATTAATTACTATTTTTGGGTTATCTTTCCTCTGTAATTATAAAAATAAAACCTAGCATTAATCATTTAATCACATCATAACTTGATGACCACGACTCCGATCTTAGTAGTTCTCGATCCCACGATCTCGTAGCAACGCGTAGATTTTTATTACGCAGTTTATTCTTATGTTTGGTGTGGTGTTAATTCTACCTATACCATGTTTGTTTGTATTGCTACGACGAGTGCGAGGTTACGAGTCACCAAAGAGCAAGTTGGTACCTAGAATCTCAAGTCCCAGGCAAGTTGTGCCCTTGATCACATTTATTTACCCAATAATGTTCTTTATAATCATTTATTCATGCATAGGTTTAATTATGATGGGACCTAATAGGTTGCCCTAGTATGTTTATCCTATTACCTTGTTTACCCCTGAATCATTTGGGTAGTTTTGCTATTGCCTTATATGGTTTTGGGATTAATACTACATCATGTCCATGTTCCAATTATTCTGTTATTTTATTTATGTTCATGTCAAGATCATTATATTTTTAATTGGAACATGGAGCTTAACTTGAGAAACACGTGCCACCACAAGGGTGGAATGGGACGCACTTGGTTGACTAATTAGGAAAGCTAGTGGAAGACTACCTTACCCGAAAGGGACAAGGGCAGTAGGGGAGTTGCATGCAAGGAGGTTCTCGGGTTGATTTTGCTGCGATGGCGATCAGACGGGGGATTCTTGCAAGTGCTCTTCCCATAAACTGTAGCGGGTTTTCGGAAGCTAGTGGAACTTTGTAAAGGCCTCGTAGTGGATCCCTAGCCATTCACCCCGGTAGTGTCTAAGGGCCTTGCAAACCCTGGCGACATGGGATACACGACTTGTGAGTACAGGGTACAACCTCTGCAGAGTGTAAAACTGGTATACTAGCCGAGCTCACGGTCATGAGCAGCTCAGGACTCTCGCATGATTAATTTATGAAACTTAAATTCAATTTGTCATTTGCATTTGCATGGGATTATTTATTAATTTTGTTCTATTATTTATTATGGTTTGGTATTTACTTACACTTAGTAACTGCTAATAAAATTTGACCAACTTATAAAAGCAATGCTCAGCTTCAACCTTTATTTTGTTGATCGGCCTTACACTTCACATGAACTCCCACCTTTTGTGAGTTCATGCACATTATTCCTCACAACTTGTTGAGCGATGAACATGTGTGAGCTCACCCTTGCTGTCTCACACCCCCTACAGGAGAAGTAGATGTGGTTCAAGTGGAGCCACGTATCGAGGAGTTCGATTCAATCTAGGTGGCGTCTCCCAGTTGACTTTCTGGTGCCAAGGATGGATTTTGGATCATTTTATATTTATCTTATATTTTGTAAGACTTCCGCTATGTAATAAATACTCTGATTATTGTGACATTTATCTCTATACACTCTGTTATTATATATGTTGTCTTCTTTGGCGCATGTATGGGATGCACCCGGTTTTGTCCCTTAAATCTGGGTGTGACACTGGCGAAAAGCCCAAAGGCTCGGGAAGGAAGAACAATGAACGGACTCCGTCAAAGGAGGCCGACGACAAACACAAGAGGAATCTGCTTCCTCCATCAGGTCACATAGGAAGGGTGATAAGAAGAAAAAGAAACTGAAGAAGGTGGTCTACTACGAGACTGACTCATCATCACCGTCCACATCCGGCGCTGAGTCTACCACTTTGAAGCGCCACGAGCGCAAGAAGTATAGTAAGATGCCTTTTCGCTATCCTCGCATTTCCAAATGTGCTCCTTTACTTTCGGTACCCCTAGGAAAATCACTATATTTTGATGGTGAAGATTATTGTATGTGGAGTAATAAAATGAGGCATCATCTAAACTCACTCCACGAAAGCATATGGGATATTATTGAGTTTGGAGCGCTGGCACCACAGGTGGGCGATGAGGACTACGACTCCGATGAGGCCGCCTAAATAAGGCATTTTAATTCTCAAGCCACTTATATACTCCTCGCCTCATTATGTCAAGAGGAGTATAATAGGGTGCAAGGGTTGAAAAATGCCAAAGAAATTTGGGATGTCCTCAAAACGGCGCATGAAGGGGATGACATGACCAAAATCACCAAGCGCGAGACGATCGAGGGAGAGCTCGGTCGATTCGTCCTCAACAAAGGAGAGGAGCCACAAGCGATGTACAACCGGCTCAAAATAATGGTCAATCAAGTGCGCAATCTCGATAGCACCAAATGGGATGACCATGAAATGATCAAGGTTATTCTAAGATCTCTTATTTTTGTAATCCTACTCAAGTTTAATTAATTCGTGGAGATCATAGATACAAACAGATGTCCCCTGAGGAAGTCATTGGCAAGTTTGTGAGCTTTGAACTTATGATCAAAGAATCCAAACACATTGTCAACTTGGAGCAAGGTGCGACCCGTTGCATTCAAAGCAACGAAAGAAAAGAAGGAAGAGACTACACCAAGTAGACTTCTAATCTACGCCTCCAAGCTCGACAACAAGGAGATGGATCTTATCATCAAGAGCTTCTGGCAAATCCTAAAGCAAAGGAAGGGGAAGGACTATAAACCCCGCTCTAAGAGGGTTTGCTATAGGTATGGTAAGTCTGGTCACTTTATTGCTAAATGTTCATATACAAGTGACAGTGACAGTGACGACGACAAGAAAGGGAAGAAGAAGATGGAGAACAAAAGATACTACAAGAAGAAGGGTGGTGAGGCGCACATGGGGCAGGAATGGGACTTACGAGAGCTTCACCGACTCCTCCTCCGACGAGGACGCTGCCAACATCATCATCAATAAGGGCCTTCTCTTCCCCAACGTCGGCCACAAATGCCTCATGGCTAAGGATGGCAAAAAGAAGAATGTACATTGTAAAGATACCCCCAAATATACTACATCCGATGATGAGGGTAGCTCTAGTGATAATGAAGATGATTTAACTTCTCTTTTTGCTAACCTTACCAAGGACCAAAAAAAGATAAATGAATTAATAGAAACCATTAACGAGAAGGATGATCTCTTGGAATGCCAAGAGGATTTGCTCGTTTAGGAAAATAAAAAATTTGTTAAGTTGAAAAATGCTTATGCTCTAGAGGTAGAAAAATGTGAAAATTTATTTAAGCAGCTTGATATTTGCAATGATTCAATTCCCTATCTTAGAAGTGAAAAATGTTAGTTTAAATGCTAATATAGAAGAATTGAATACTTGCAATGTTTCTACATCTAAAGTTGAGCATGTCACTATTTGCACTAGATGTAGAGATGTTAATATTGATGCTATAAATGATCACCTTGCTATGATTAAAGAACAAAATGATCACATAGCTAAATTAACTTCTAAACTTGCTGAGCATGAGTTAGAAAATGAAAATTTTAATTTGCTTGAAGCATGCTTTATAATGGGAGACGCCCTAGCATTAATGATGGCATTGACTTCCAACAAGGGAGTCAAATCAATACCAAACTTAATGCCCCCAAGAACAGGCTATCTAATTTTGTTAAGGGTAAGGCTCCCATGGTTCAGGATAGAGAGGGTTATATTTTATATCCTAAGAACTATCCTGAGCACAAAATTAGGAAAATTTATGCTAGAAAATCTCATACTGTTTCTCATCATGCTTACATGTATAATAATGAGGCTTCTAGCTCTAGGCATTCAACTCATATCAAAATGCCTAAAAAGAAAACTGCCAATGCATCAAATGAACATAGCATTTTATTTAAGACTTTTGATGCATCTTTTGTGCTAACTAATAAATCAGGCAAAGTATTTGCCAAATATGTTGGGGGCAAACACAAGAGTCCCAAGACTTGTGTTTGGGTACCCAAGGTGCTTGTTTCTAATGTCAAAGGACCCAAGACCGTTTGGGTACCTAAGAACAAGATATAAATTGGCTTTGTAGGTTTATGCATCCGGTGGATCAAGTTGGATAATCGATAGCGGGTGCACAAACCACATGACAGGGGAGAAAAGGAAGTTCTCCTCGTATGAGAAAAATGAAGATCCCCAAAGAACGATTACATTCAGGAATGAAAATCAAGGTTTGGTCAAAGGTTTGAGTAAAATTGCTATATCCCCTGACCATTCCATTTCAAATGTTTTTCTTGTAGATTCTTAGGTTACAACTTGCTTTCAGTTTCTCAATTATGTAAAATGGGCTACAATTGTCTATTTACTGATGTTGGTGTTACTGTCTTTAGAAGAAGTGATGATTCAGTAGCATTTAAGGGAGTGTTAGATGGTTAACTATACTTGGTTAATTTTAATGAAAAAATGTTGAACTAGACACTTGCTTAATTGCTAAAACTAATATGGGTTGGCTCCGGCATCGTCGACTTGCTCATGTTGGGATGACGAATCTTCACAAGCTTCTAAAGGGAGAGCACATTATAGGACTAACAAATATTCATTTTGAGAAAGACAGGATTTGTAGCGCATGTCAAGCAGGAAAGCAAGTTGGAGCTCATCATGCACACAAGAACGTCATGACGACCGACAGGCCGCTTGAACTTGTAATATCCCAAAAAATGTTGACCCAAAAGTTGATCTTCGGTGAGTGGATGTGGGAAAAAGGGTTGTGGGCCGTTGGATGCTGCATCAGAAGTCATCTGAGGCGTCACTTCTTTTCTCCCACAAAATAAACCCTAGGTGGCCACCCCCTTCCCCTTCTTGGCCGCCACCCCCTCCCCTTTCTTGGCCGCCTCACTTTTCCCCCTTGGCTGGCCGCCCCTCTCCCCCCATTGCAGCAGCCCTCCAATACTTCTTCCTCCCTAGATCTCCCCCCCACGCAACAAGGATCAAGAAGAGGAGGAACAAGATGGATTGAAGAGGAAGAGAGGATCAAGGAGATGTGCTACCCCCATCTCTTGCAGATTTTTCTTAGGGAAAACCCTAGGTAAGGATGGGATCCTTGTTCCTCTCTATAATTATGTGCTTTTGGAGGTTGTGGATCATGTGGATTGAAGGATTAGAGGTTGGATTAGGTGTGGGGTTAGGTTTTGATTTCGAATTTAATTTCTGCAGAATGGCAGATTCGACAGTTTCTGTTCATGCCAGTTTTCCGTGGTATTAGTGTCCTAAAAAAAATAAAAAGTCTATATATGAGTCGTAGATAATTTGCAGATCTTTCCGTGGCCGCGAAGAACACCTCAATCGGACATCAGAACAGAAAGTTATGGCAGTTTGATTATAGCAGTTTTTCAGTCTCATAATTCTGTGCAGAATCTGTTCTCTTAAGAGTTAGGCAATTTTATCAACAGAATTTGTCGGCGTTTCGAGACCGGGGGGTCCCCGAGCCGACGAGTGAGTGTGCCGCGTGCCCCAGCCCAGATGGGTCGAGCGCGTGGGCGAGCGCGAAGGGGGGAGAGCGAGGTGGCCGGAGCCGGGTCGTGAGGGAGGCGGAGATCCCGCGGCCTTCGTGTTCGTCCCGCGCCCAGGTCGGGTGCGCTTGCAGTAGGGGGTTACAAGCGTCCGCGCGGGTGAGGGGAGCGAGCGGCCCCAAGAGAGCGCCTGCCCCTGCCCTCGTTCCCGCGAGGCCAACCTTCTCTAAGAAGGCCCTGGTCCTTCCTTTTATAGGCGCAAGGAGAGGATCCAGGTGTACAATGGGGGTGCAGCAGAGCGCTACGTGTCTAGCGGGGGAGAGCTAGCGCCCTGGGTACATGCCAATGTGGCAGCCGGAGAGAACTTGGCACCCAGCCGGTGTGGTGTCGTGGCCGTCGGAGGAGTAACGGAGCCTGGTGGAGGGACAGCTGTTGGAACAGTTGGGCTCTTGCTGACGTCTTCCTGCTTCCGTAAGGGAGCCGAGAGCCGCCGTCGTCATGGGTCTAGCGGGGCGCCATTATTGCCTATCTGGCAGAGCTAGCCGGATGGGACGTCGGTCTTGTTCTCTGCGACCCAAGTCGGCTCGGGGCAGGGTGATGATGGCGCTTCCTGTTGACGTGGCGGACTTGTGCCCTGGGTCGGGCGACGTGGAGGCTCCTCCGAGGCCGAGGTCGAGTCTGTCTTCCATGGCCGAGGCCGAGCCCGAGCTCCTGGGTCGGGCGAGGCGGAGGTCGTTCGGCAGAGGCCAGGGCGGAGTCCGAGCCCTGGGTCGGGCGAAGCGGAGTTCGTCGTCTTCCGGGGCCTTAGCCCGAGTCCGAGCCCTGGGTCGGGCGGAGCGGAGTTCGTCGTCTTCCGGGGCCTTAGCACGAGTCCGAGCCCTGGGTCGGGCGGAGCGGAGTTCACCGTCTTCCGGGGCCTTAGCCCGAGTCCGAGCCCTGGGTCGGGCGGAGCGGAGTTCGCCGTCTTCCGGGGCCTTAGCCCGAGTCCGAGCCCTGGGTCGGGCGGAGCGGAGTTCGCGGTCTTCCGGGGCCTTAGCCCGAGTCCGAGCCCTGGGTCGGGCGGAGCGGAGTTCGCCGTCTTCCGGGGCCTTAGCCCGAGTCCGAGCCCTGGGTCGGGCGGAGCGGAGTTCGCCGTCTTCCGGGGCCTTAGCCCGAGTCCGAGCCCTGGGTCGGGCGGAGCGGAGTTCGCCGTCTTCCGGGGCCTTAGCCCGAGTCCGAGCCCTGGGTCGGGCGGAGCTTCCTATGGCGCCTTTGGCAAAGCCTGGCCGCCCGTCAGTCTCACTCTTTGCGTTAAATGCCCCAGTGACTTGGTCGGTCGGCGCGGTGATTTAGTCAGGGTTTCTTCTTAACGAAGGCAAGGCCTCGGGCGAGCCGGAGATGCGTCTGCCGTAAAAAAGGGGGCCTCGGGCGAGACGGAAACACCTCAGGGTCGGCTGCCCTTGCCCGAGGCTAGGCTCGGGCGTGGCATGATCGAGTCGCTCGTATGGACTGATCCCTGACTTAATCAAACCCATCAGGCCTCTGCAGCTTTATGCTGATGGGGGTTACCAGCTGAGAATTAGGCGTCTTGAGGGTACCCCTAATTATGGTCCCCGACAGTAGCCCCCGAGCCTCGAAGGGAGTGTTAGCACTCGCTTGGAGGCTTTCGTCGCACTTTTTTGCAAGGGGACCAGCCTTTCTCGGTTGCACTTTGTTCCGGTGGGTGCGCGCGAGCGCACCCGCCGGGTGTAGCCCCCGAGGCCTCGGAGGAGTGGTTTCACTCCTTCGAGGTCTTAATGCCTTGCGTAATGCTTCGGCTGGTCTGGCGGTTCCCTCATGCGAACAGGCCGTAGCCCGGGTGCACTGTTGGGGCCCAAGTTCTCGGGCTGGTATGTTGACGCTGTCAACGGTTTGGCCGGAGCCGGGTTTGCGAGAGCAGCCCCCGAGCCTCCGCACAGGGCGAGAGGACGATCAGGGACAGACTCGGTTTTTTACATACGCCCCTACGTCGCCTTTCCGCAAGGAGGAGGGGGGGAGAGCGCCATGTTACCCTCGATGGGCACCGAACATGGCGTCTCCGGTGAGCTGCAAGCGGGTAATCCGAGTGGACGTCCGTGCCCTGTTCGTTGGGGGTCGGCTAGGGGCCCGGAGGCACGCCCAAAAGTACCTGCGGGTGATCTGCCGGACCCGGTCCCCTGGCGACGGGGTCCGAGGGCTCGTTGCCTCCCTCCGATGGGATTCCGTTACAGGATCGTTCCCGCTGGTCTCGGAAATGTCCTAGGGTACCTCGGGAGCGCAGCCCGAGCCTTGGTTATGTATCGAACGTACCCCTGGTCATCCCTCGCTCGGTGTCTGAGGCGACTGTGAACCCTTCGGAGGGCCAGCCTTCGAACCCCTGATCAGTAATGGGCGCGGAGCCCGAGTAGCCTGAGGCGGTCGTGGAACCTTTCGGGAGGCCGACCTTCGAACCCCTGACCAGTAGTGGGTGTCGGGCCCACGCGATCTGAGGCGGCTGTTGAACCCTTCGGGGGGCCAGACTTCGAACCCCTGATCAGTAAGGAGGCTCGGAGCCTAGTTCCTTCACGGGGAAGGATCGCTTTGGGGGTATCCCCTTTCCCGGTCCCTGTTGCAAGAGATAGAGAAAGAGGAAAAAGGGAAAAAGGATACGAATTTGAACGACGTGGCGTACCTTTTTTGGTGTGGTCGTTTTGGCGAAGGCGAAGCGTCGCTAGCTGCTCCTGCCAGAAGCGTCGCCTGTCCAGCCGCGGAGTTAATGCGCCGGGGCGAGTAGTTGGCGAGGCTGCCGTTGCGCGTGCGCGATCTATTCGAGGAACGGCCGTTTTGCTTCGCGTTTTTTGAACCTTGCGTCCGGTCCGGGCGGAAAGTTGGAACCGTCTCCGCTTTGGTCTTTATATACCCCGGAGAGGGTCCGGTGATGGTTCTCGACTCCGCTTCTTGTCTGCCTCTTAGGTTTTTTGCAGCCTGAGAGATCTAGCCAGGGAAAAGAAAACCGCCCTCCCTGTCCTTCGCGCCGCCATCCTTTCCGCTCGGCGATGGCTGACCGGGTGACCATCATCTCACCGCGCGACCCATGGCCCTCTTCCACGGTGACGGCGAGTGATCTGGAGGACCTCGTCGGCGAGGGTTTGCTCCGCCCTCTCACCGATGAGCAGCGGCCGGAATGGATTCCACCCACGGGCGGAGTCACTCCATCCCCACCGCCGGGGTACGTCGTGAGCTTCGTCTCCTTCCATGAGCGGGGATTTGGTGTGCCGGCGAGCCGATTCATGCGGGCCATCCTGTTTCATTATGGGGTGGAGTTGCACAACCTCACCCCCAACTCCATCTCGCAGGCCGCTATCTTCGTAGCGGTATGCGAAGGGTATTTGGGGATCGCCCCCCATTGGGATTTGTGGACCCATCTCTTCTTCGCCGAGCTTTTTGCCTTGCCGACGGGGGAGAGGAAGGTCCGCGCAGCGGTGCGGGCCGGCGGCTGCACCCTTTTGTTGAGGCAGTCGCGGTCATCGCAGTATATCCCTGCCGTCCTCGCATCCTCGAACAAGGGATGGCAGCGCTGGTGGTTCTACCTTCGGAATGACGAAGAATTGCTCCCGCCGTTTTCTCAGCGGGTCGTCACCGCCGCCACTGACGCCTGGCGCCACGGGACTCCACACGAGAGGCAGAAGAACCTCGAACCTCTTCTCCAGGCCCTGAAGGCGTTGCGGGAGGGAGGACTTACCGCCGCGGGAGTGGTTGCCGCCATCCACCGGCGGAGAGTGTTCCCCTTGGCGGAGCGGCGGCTGTCGCTTTGGGAGATGACCCTGGAGGCCAACTGGGAGGGGTCGCGAATGTCCCCTGATTCTCTTCCCCTCGACGCCCTCCAATGGCGGGTGTCGGCCGCGATGGGGAAGCCGGACCCCCACGCCCTCTCCCAGCCTCGAATGCGCCCCGACCAGGGGTGCGTCACTCTGGTGAGTGTTTGCTCCTTCCTTCTTCACATATCGGGTTGCTCCTGGTTCTCACGATTGGGTTTCTTCCCCCCCCCTTTTAGGAGGTGGGGTGGCACAAACCCTCCTTGCCGCGGGTCCCGGAGGACGCGGCGGGTCGGGCAGCGCGGCGGGTCGCCGCGGAGGAGGAGAAGAAGCGGAAGGATGCGGAGAAGGCCCGGGCCCGCAAGCGGAGGCGGGCTCGGGACGCCTTGGAGAAACGCCGTCGCCAGTAGGAGAGGGAAGGACTCCCAAGGGAGCTGTCGCCGGAGACATCCGACGATGATGACGACGATGGTGAAGAGGAGGAGGACGACATGGCCGCCCGGCTCGGCCTCTGCCCCAGCTTGGGGTGTGGCCAGGGGCCGTCGAGTCAGCCCCCGAGCGGGCCGATGCCGTTGGTTCCCGGAGCCGGGATGCCGGATCCCCGACCCGAGGGGCGGGGGCAACCCGAGAGGATACTTGACCCCTCGGCTGGAGGAGCTGACGCGACTTCGGGGAGCCGGGCCGAGGTACCCGTCCTTCGAGAGCCGCCACCCGTGCCGGCAGCGCGGGGGAGCGGTCCTCAGGTCGCCATGGCGGCGCCCGGGCAACCCGCCTCCTCGGCGTCGGGGGCGCCCAAAGCGAGGGTGGTGCCGAGGCCGTCGGCGAAGCGGACCTCGGCGGCAGTTCCAGGGAGCGGGAGCCAAGAGACCTCCCCCCAGGCACAGTGGATCATGGCCCGGAGCGGGTGAGTATCTTGGAATGTCTTCGTCCCGGCGCTTCATTCATATGTCCCGGCCGTGACTTTCTCTTTCTTCTTTTTTCCAGCAAGCGGAGCCATGGCCATACCGACCTGGCGCCCCGGAAAGCCCTTAAGACGGCGTCGGCGCGGGCGGCTGGCGCTACCCTAGGCCCTGCCGCTCAGCCGACCCTTTCGCAGGGCGTTTCGCCGCATGGGGCTCGGGCGTCGCATGTCTCGGGGGAGCAGGTCCCCGAGGCGGGCTCTTCCGCCGAGGCGGCCATCATGATCGGGGAGGCGGCCGGCGCCGACGCGGTCCCGAGCCCGTCTGCCGTGCCGGCCGTGCCGGCGCCTGCCGCCACCGCAGTTGCCACCGTCCCAGTCGGAGAGCATCTGGTCGCTGCCAGCGTCGAGGTGGCCGTAGCGTCGGTGCCCAGGGCCTCAGAAGAGGTGGGCGTGGACGCGCAGTTCATCCAGGCGGGCGGCAGCCTCGTCGCCGTGCGGCGGAGCCCCGAGGCCCGAGGCCAGTTGCTCCGATTCCGGACCCGCGAGGCCTCGGACCCTATCTTCGTTCTTGACGACGAACAGGAGGACCAGTCCTGGGATGAGCTCCGCAAGCGTGCGGAAGCAACGGTGGGGTCGCTCCGATCGTCGCTGGAGGTTCTCTGCGGGGACGTCCCCAAAATCCTCCAGGTAACGGTTTCAGGCATACCTTCTCCCTTCTGTGAGCGAGGCGTTCGTCATGACGCCTTGTTCTCCTTTCCAGGATCTGACGGACCGGAGCGCCGCCAAGTCGTCGTTCATCCGCCGCGAGGCCGACGTCTGGGGCTCGCTGCGATCCCTGAGGACTTCGCTCGCCGGGGCTACCGCGCGCCTTTCTCAGCAGGACGCTAAGATAGCGGACCTTCAGTTGCTCTGCGCTGATCTGAGGGCCGAGGCGGTGGCGGCGCGCGCGGAGGTGCTACGGCAGCGGTCAGAGTTCGTCCAGGTTGCCAAGGAGCGGGACCAATCTCGGGGCCAGGCTGCCGAGGCCGAAAGCCGGGCTAAGACCCTCGCGGCCGATCTAGCCGCAGCCCAAGTCGCGGCCTCGGAGCAGCGCGTCCGAGCCGGAGGTATGCTTCGACCGTCCTTGGTTCTCGTTCTTGTCCGTTTCTTCTGCTTGTGCTTGAGGTCTTTCTTCTGGTTGTTCGCAGAGCTCGAGTCTGCCCTTGACGAGTCTGCCAAAGCGCTTGCCGAGGCACTTGCTGGGGCTGCCGAGCAGAGGGAGGCCGACCTCGCGGCCATGTCCGAGGCCGTCTCGGATGTTTATCAGGTCCTTGGCCCTGGCGATGTCCCTTCAGGAAGCTCCCCTCAAAGCCATCTTCAAGCCTTAGGTGATTACGCGCGCGGTAAAGTCCGCGGGGCGCTACACCACGGCGTCAGGCGGGCCTTCGCCGTGCTCGCTTCCCATTACATGGTGGACCTGGAGCGGGTCAGTGAGGGGTATTGTCTTCCTGACGAAGACGAAGCCGCCCTGGCAGAAGTTCAGCGGCTCGACGCGGTCGCCGCGGGTCCGAGCGCGGCGCTGGCGACCACCTTTGAGGCGGAGATCCTTCCTCCTGCGCCGCCGCTGGAGGCGGAGGTGGACCTTACCGACGGCGAGGGCGGAACTGAGGGCGCGGCGCCCTCCCAGGGCGGCGCCTGATTTTTGTTGGGGCAGTTTCTGTTGGATGTACGCTTTACCACGGCCGCCGAGGCCTGGACACTTTACTTTTCTTGCACGAAGTCGTACTCTCTTTTCTTTTAATTTTCGCACCTGGCCTGACTTGTCAATAATAGGGTGATTTCCCGAGTTGGGTCCTTTTTCGCGGCAAGCGATGAGTGAGGCGTCCCTAGCCCGGAGGCGTAGGTGTTCCTCGGCTCAGTCGGTGTCGCCGCTTATCTGTACCCACGTTCGCTCCTCGAGACCCTGCTTCTGACACATCCGGGAGAACGCAAAAGCCCCTTCTTGATCGAGAAACTTTTTTGACGCGAAAAAGTGCATCCGATCTCGACGCGGAGGGGTTTCCCCTTTTTAGCCCCCGAGGGAGGGTCGGGCTCCGCTGGGGCGAGGCCGACCCTTCCTTGATGACTGATTCTCGTGTGTGAGTGGGGGAAGGGCGCAGCCCCCGGGCGTCGTCCGTGCAGAGGCCGTTTGACGAGTCGGGCTCCTGCCCGAATATCCGGCGAGTGCTCGGTGACATCCCTCGGTATGCCGGGCATGTCCGAGGGACCCCACGCAAAAATGTCGTCGTTTGTGCGGGGAAAGTCGGCGAGCACTGCTTCCTATTTGGGGTCGAGCCCGGAACTGATCCGGACCTGCTTGGGGGTGTCGTCACTGGGACCGAGAGGGACGGCCTTAACCGTCTCCGCTGGCTCGAAGTTGCCGGCGTGTCGCTTCACGTCCGGCACCTCTCGGGAGAGGCTTTCCAGGTCGGCGATGAGGGCCTCAGACTCGGCGAGGGCCTCGGCATACTCCACGCACTCCACATCGCATTCGAACGCGTGTTTGTACGTGGGGCCGACGGTGATGACCCCGTTGGGGCCCGGCATCTTGAGCTTCAGGTAGGTGTAGTTGGGGATGGCCATGAACTTCGCGTAGCATGGCCTTCCCAACACTGCGTGGTAGGTTCCTCGGAACCCGACCACCTCGAACATCAAAGTCTCCCTTCGGAAGTTGGAGGGTGTTCCGAAGCAGACAGGAAGGTCGAGCTGTCCGAGGGGCTGGACGCGCTTCCCAGGAATGATCCCGTGGAAGGGCGCAGCGCCTGCTCGGACGGATGACAGATCGACGCGCAGGAGCCTGAGGGTCTCGGTGTAGATGATATTGAGGCAGCTGCCCCCATCCATCAGGACCTTGGTGAGCCTGACGTCGCCGATGACGGGGTCGACGATGAGCGGGTACTTCCCCGGGCTCGGCACGTGGTCGGGGTGGTCATCTTGGTCGAAGGTGATGGGCTTGTCGGACCAGTCTAGGTAGACTGGCGCCGCCACCTTCACCGAGCAGACCTCCCGACGCTCTTGCTTACGATGCCGAGCCGAGGCATTCGCCGCATGCCCTCCGTAGATCATGAAGCAGTCGCGGACCTCGGGGAACTCTACTGCTTGGGGATCTTCCATTTTGTCGTCGTCTCGGGCCCTGCCACCCTCTGCGGGTGGCTCGGCCCGGTGGAAGTGGCGCCGAAGCATGACGCACTCCTCGAGGGTGTGCTTGACGGGCCCCTGATGGTAAGGGCACGTCTCCTTGAGCATCTTGTCGAAGAGGTTGGCACCTCCGGGGGGCTTCCGAGGGTTCTTGTATTCGGCGGCGGCGACAAGGTCCGTGCTGGCGGCGTCGCGTTTCGCTTGCGACTTCCTCCTGCCTTTCTTCTTGGCGCCGAGCGGAGTAGACGCCTCGGGAGCATCTTCCGACGGGCGGCCCTGGGGCTGCTTGTCCTTTCGGAAGATGGCCTCGACCGCCTCCTGACCAGAGGCGAACTTGGTGGCGATGTCCATCAGCTCGCTCGCCCTGGTGGGGGTCTTGCGACCCAACTTGCTCACCAGGTCACGGCAAGTGGTGCCGGTAAGGAACGCGCCGATGACATCGGAGTCGGTGATGTTGGGCAGCTCGGTGCGCTGCTTCGAGAATCGCCGGATGTAGTCCCGAAGAGACTCTCCCGGCTGTTGCCGGCAGCCTCGGAGGTCCCAGGAATTCCCGGGGCGCACGTACGTGCCCTGGAAGTTGCCGGCGAAAGCTTGGACCAGATCCTCCCAGTTGGAAATCTGCCCCGGAGGCAGGTGCTCCAACCAAGCGCGAGCAGTGTCGGAGAGGAACAGGGGGAGGTTGCGGATGATGAGGTTGTCGTCGTCCGTTCCACCCAGTTGACAGGCCAGGCGGTAGTCCGCGAGCCACAATTCCGGTCTCGTTTCCCCCGAGTACTTTGTGATAGTAGTCGGGGGTCGGAATCGGGTCGGAAACGGCGCCCGCCGAATGGCCCGGCTGAAGACCTGCGGACCGGGTGGTTCGGGCGAGGGACTCCGATCCTCCCCGCTGTCGTAGTGTCCCCCACGCCTGGGGTGATAACCTCGGCGCACCCTTTCGTCGAGGCGGGCCCGACGGTCGCGATGAGGGTGCTCGTCGCCGAGGTGGCCCGGGGCCGCAGGCGCGGTGTTGAGCGTGCGCCCGGTGTAGACCGAGGCTTCCCGCATGAGTCGGGAAGTCATGGCACGAGGTTTCGAGGGGTACCCCTGCCTTCGGGAGGCAGAGCTCTCGGCCCACCGGGCCGCAGCGCCTTCCAGGAGATGCTTGATCTCTCCCTGGATTCGCCGACCCTCGGTGGTTGATGACTCCGGCATCGCGCGGAGGAGCATCGCTGCGGCTGCCAGGTCCTGACTGGTTCCGCCGGATGCGGGTGGCGGTCTGTCCCTGGCATCGTTGGCGATGCGGTGCTGGAGACCCTGGGGCAGGTGACGTATTTCTCCTGGCCGGGGGCTGGCCCGCCCATACCTGCCCGACGTCCCGGCGGATTGCCTCGAGCGCTCCTGCTCCCTCATCGAGCTCGGCCTGCGCCCCGCAGACTTGCTCGAGCTGTGGGCCGTGACCCCCCGCCGGAACGGGGACCACAGCTAGCTCCCGCGGGATGTCGGCACGAGGCGCTGGCCTAGGGAGATCACCATCCTCCGGCATGCCGAGACAGCTGCCTCCGGAGGGATCCCCTAGCTCGACGTGGAAACATTCGCGGCTCGGGCTGCAGTCCTTGTCGTCAAGGCTGCGGCTGCCGTCGGAACAGTCGGAGAGGCAGTAGTTGCACACGGTCATGAAGTCCCGCATGGCACTGGGGTTGCCAGATCCAGAGAAATCCCAGTAGATGCTGGGGTCGTCATCTTCCTCGGACCCAGAGGGTCCGTAGGTCGAGACGCCCGTCAATCGGTCCCAAGGCGACCGCACACGAAACCCGAAAGGGGTTGCACTCGCCTCAACGTGAGCGCCCGCCAGAGCGAGGTCACTAGGCGGGTTGAGGTCGAGTTGAAATGACAAAGGATGGGAATCAGCCGGTACCTTTTGGTCGACGAGGAGCGACGAAGTCACATCGGGGGCTGATCGCGCCGTCGTCCTGGGTACGAGCGCGACGTCCTGCAGGCCCTCCGTGAGCGCGCTGGCGTCGTCCACTTGCTCGGGGTTGGCGTGTCGCGGGGGGACGGCGCTCGCCTTCGCCTCAAACGCGAGGGTGACGCCCGACGCGTCCTCCGTTGGGGCGCTGGGGATGTCGATTTGCTCAACAGCCGACTGAGCGCAGCCTCCCGCTTGGCCCTGGTTGCCCCGCCTCCTCCTCCGATGGCGAGGGAGAGGATGGGGCGAGCTCAAAAGTTGTCATTCCCCCACGCGGGAAAGACGTCGTCGATTCCGCCGCCGGCGGGCGGGCTGTCCGCCACCATTGTCGCTGTCGCGCGGCGGTGGAAGGAGTATCATGTCGTAGCTGCCGTCGAAAGACATGAACTCGAGGCTCCCGAAACGGAGCACCGTCCCGGGTTGAAGAGGTCGTTGGAGACTGCCCATCTGGAGCTTGACGGGAATCTGCTCGTCAACACGCAGCAGGCCCCTACCTGGCGCGCCAACTGTCGGCGTTTCGAGACCGGGGGGTCCCCGAGCCGACGAGTGAGTGTGCCGCGTGCCCCAGCCCAGATGGGTCGAGCGCGTGGGCGAGCGCGAAGGGGGGAGAGCGAGGTGGCCGGAGCCGGGTCGTGAGGGAGGCGGAGATCCCGCGACCTTCGTGTTCGTCCCGCGCCCAGGTCGGGTGCGCTTGCAGTAGGGGGTTACAAGCGTCCGCGCGGGTGAGGGGAGCGAGCGGCCCCAAGAGAGCGCCTGCCCCTGCCCTCGTTCCCGCGAGGCCAACCTTCTCTAAGAAGGCCCTGGTCCTTCCTTTTATAGGCGCAAGGAGAGGATCCAGGTGTACAATGGGGGTGCAGCAGAGCGCTACGTGTCTAGCGGGGGAGAGCTAGCGCCCTGGGTACATGCCAATGTGGCAGCCGGAGAGAACTTGGCACCCAGCCGGTGTGGTGTCGTGGCCGTCGGAGGAGTAACGGAGCCTGGTGGAGGGACAGCTGTTGGAACAGTTGGGCTCTTGCTGACGTCTTCCTGCTTCCGTAAGGGAGCCGAGAGCCGCCGTCGTCATGGGTCTAGCGGGGCGCCATTATTGCCTATCTGGCAGAGCTAGCCGGATGGGACGTCGGTCTTGTTCTCTGCGACCCAAGTCGGCTCGGGGCAGGGTGATGATGGCGCTTCCTGTTGACGTGGCGGACTTGTGCCCTGGGTCGGGCGACGTGGAGGCTCCTCCGAGGCCGAGGTCGAGTCTGTCTTCCATGGCCGAGGCCGAGCCCGAGCTCCTGGGTCGGGCGAGGCGGAGGTCGTTCGGCAGAGGCCAGGGCGGAGTCCGAGCCCTGGGTCGGGCGAAGCGGAGTTCGTCGTCTTCCGGGGCCTTAGCCCGAGTCCGAGCCCTGGGTCGGGCGGAGCGGAGTTCGTCGTCTTCCGGGGCCTTAGCCCGAGTCCGAGCCCTGGGTCGGGCGGAGCGGAGTTCGCCGTCTTCCGGGGCCTTAGCCCGAGTCCGAGCCCTGGGTCGGGCGGAGCAGAGTTCGCCGTCTTCCGGGGCCTTAGCCCGAGTCCGAGCCCTGGGTCGGGCAGAGCGGAGTTCGCCGTCTTCCGGGGCCTTAGCCCGAGTCCGAGCCCTGGGTCGAGCGGAGCGGAGTTCGCCGTCTTCCGGGGCCTTAGCCCGAGTCCGAGTCCTGGGTCGGGCGGAGCGGAGTTCGCCGTCTTCCGGGGCCTTAGCCCGAGTCCGAGCCCTGGGTCGGGCGGAGCGGAGTTCGCCGTCTTCCGGGGCCTTAGCCCGAGTCCGAGCCCTGGGTCGGGCGGAGCTTCCTATGGCGCCTTTGGCAAAGCCTGGCCGCCCGTCAGTCTCACTCTTTGCGTTAAATGCCCCAGTGACTTGGTCGGTCGGCGCGGTGATTTAGTCAGGGTTGCTTCTTAACGAAGGCAAGGCCTCAGGCGAGCCGGAGATGCGTCTGCCGTAAAAAAGGGGGCCTCGGGCGAGACGGAAACACCTCAGGGTCGGCTGCCCTTGCCCGAGGCTAGGCTCGGGCGTGGCGTGATCGAGTCGCTCGTATGGACTGATCCCTGACTTAATCAAACCCATCAGGCCTCTGCAGCTTTATGCTGATGGGGGTTACCAGCTGAGAATTAGGCGTCTTGAGGGTACCCCTAATTATGGTCCCCGACAGAATTAAACTGTGGGTTGGTAAAAGAAGTTGTAGATAATTTCATAAGCTTTCCAGATTGTTAAAGAGTGCATTCATATGATTTGTGAAACTCCAGTTATGTTTGTTTTACTGTGGCTGTTCCTGTTTGCCTGACAAAAATGAGTGGGTCTGTTCACTAGTGGGTTTCATCTAGTAAATGGCCGAATTGGCTTTTCCAACTATGGAGACTTTTGTAGAGGGATAAAAGTTCTTAATTCCAGAAGAATTTAATAATTTTTGGTTCAGTAGTTTGGGAGATATCGAATTTTAAAGTTAACCATACTGCTGTCTAAAACAGATTCAGTCAGTTATCTTGTCAGATGTTTTAGAACTTGTAGATGGCAGAATTTAATTATCCATTAAATACTGAAGTTGTAGAGTATTTTGTGTAGATACTCCTAGAGTATTTGTTTGATATCACCGCTGTTTTAATTTTAAAGATACAAAATTAACAAACAGCGCTGTTGCTGTATGGCATGTGGTTCAGGGTGGGAGTCTTTCCACTGGGTCTTGGTTTCAAGTGTAGGAGTGTTTTGTTGATTGATGGCAAATGTTTGTGAAATATTTGTACTAAGTTTTATGCCCATTAGCAGGTGGCTACACTCCAGATCATGTCTAGTATATTTCTTCTTCTTCGATGAAGGCAAGTGAATGTAGCGGTGGTTGCTTCCGTTCTGACCTGTTATTTCTATTGCCTACACTCTAATATTCAGAAGTATTGGATTCTTTCATAATTGGACTCTATGGTGATGCTTTACTTGCTTGCATTATACTGATGCTCAATCATATGTTGATGATGATTATGATTCGAGTATGATTTATGAGATTAATTCACACCCCTGAAGGTAAATGAAGTATTATTTGAGGTTGTTATTGTATCTGAAGGTAAATAAAGTATTATTTGAGGTTTGTATTGTATCTGAAGGAAGTGAAGTTTATTGATAAATGCAGCATGCCATATACATTGCATGACTCATTTACATCTGAAGTTTTGTCGTGACCTACGGTCCGACCGTACCGGTACAATTTAGCATCGTACGTTGCCCGAGGAGGGGTACGATGCGGCTTCATACCCTTAGAGGTATGAAGGCAGAGGACATATGCATTGCATTCATATGCATTCATTGAAGTGATATTTGCAGATGATGTGGTTTTATACCCTCAGAGGTATGAAGATAGAGTACCTACACATTGCATTCCTATGCATACATTGAAGTGATATTTGTAGGTATTGTTGACGCAGGGAAGTGTTATAGAACCTATTGTGGTTGTTCGAGGAAATGAGATGGTATTGGTTATAGTGGGACTACTGAGTTCTATATCTACAAGTATTTCTGATTTTAATTGTGACTCTTTTAAAATGTTGATGAATTCAATTTGTGGTTTAAATACCTCGTCAAAATAATTCGCTTGCTGAGATGTTTCATCTCACTCTTGCATTACTCAATGCAGGTGCTTGTTGCTCATCAAGGGAAGTGGGAAGTAGCAGCACATCCAGCTTCACTCTTATAATAACGCTGCTTAGGCGCAGTCATGATTTAATTAGAAGCTTCTTGTCAAAGGATGTTTGTTTCTAACTAGTTGTGCGCATTGGTTAATTTAGCTCATGCCGTTATGGTTGTCTTCCCATTGCTAGCAGACTATTAATGTCTATTATGTTTTCTTATCATGATATCTATTTATACTTTGTTGCTTCCCCGTTTATGCAATTTTCAAAGGAGATGCTATCGAAATTTTATATACGAATGTTAGATGTGTAGTTTAGTAGCATTCTGGGGTGTTTGTGGATCCCGGGGTGTTACAGTTGGTATCAAAGCATAGGCTTTAGATTCTTGGCAATTTGAAGATAAATTTGACACACTTGCACATATAGGAAGGGTATGGGTACAAATATCTTTGATATATATTAATGTCTTTGAAGTGCAGATGACAATAATTTCATCCCTCCCTATTGCTTTATGGTGATGTGGTAAGTTGTTTATGACCTAATGCCTGATATAATTTATCTCTAAATCTTTATATTGTTTTATTAATGCGTTTGATATCGCTAGTCTTTTGTGAGATTGACGTTGTTATTATGCTTGTGATATACAAGTATGCCTATGTTGTTTTCACCATGTTTTTCATGGTTGAGTTTTATTACAATAATATTGTTATATATGCTTGATTGAGGATGTATCTAAGAGGAGTGTGAATTGTGTGTTTTGGGTTACAAGGTAACCATCAATTTAAATTTTAGTTGTGGAGCGGTTGGTGGACTTTGCAAAGAATGATTGTTTATGTCGAGAAACTGGTTCTGAAAGAAATGAATATTGATACTTTATATGGATTTTTGGGGGAAGTCTTTTCATAGCCAGAATGGCTTACATGTCTCTCTCCTATTGTGTGTTTTAGTTGCCACAAAGCCTAGATGTGGTTTAAAGTGGTTGCATGTTAGTCATACTAATTGTAGAATAAATCTTTGATTCTCTTGATCCATTGATTATGTATTGATACATTGAGGATCCGATGGTTCCCTTTCCGATGCATGCTTGTGGAGCCATTTTTAGACCACCTATCTATTGGTTTGAAGGAAGTCATTGCCTAGCCTAGAGTTGGTTGGGTGTGGCTAGTCACCTACTCCTAGATGATGTGGTTTTTACATCATCTTAATATGTTTGTCAAATGTGTGAAGGATTAGGGTTATTATTGACCTTGTATGTCTAGTACTTTGAGTGCATCGTATGATAGAATGACATGTATGTTTCTGAACTACAGTAGATGAAGACTTATGTTATGTGTAGGTTAACCTTACTAGTTTAGATATTTTTCCCTAGTTGAGTTGTTGGATGGAGTATAGTGACATTGGTTAACCATGTATTGTGTTGTTGTGCTGTCAGTGCTCTTTGTGGAGCTTTTGGCATTTCTTCGATGAAATGTGCCACGCAGAATGTTATTGGCTTCTTGTTGGCTTTATTGCTCCATTAGTTCTATAAATTTTCTCCCTTCTGTGGGGTGCAAAGAATGTTAAATTACATGATTATCTTTTCATGATGGCAAGAATAAGGTTTAGGAAGATTAGGAGTTTTGTTTCAATAGAACTACTTGTTTCGTGGTGCTTTGAGGTGAGGGGTTTGATCTTCTTATACATTTGTCGGGTGGGGATGTTTCACCATTTAATTAAAATTAATTATTGAAGTTGGTAAGGGTTGTGCTTAGTGCATATTACCCCTTCATAAAAGAGTGTTGTCTTAAGACATTGATGTTGATGTATAGTTGCATCCAAATTCGATGGTGTGAAATTGTAGTGTTGATTGCATCTATGACTTGCTTTGAGCTTCATTGCATGTTGTTTCATGCTTGATGTCAGGTCGTGTAGTTTCCTTAAACAATTAGTCCAAGGTAGAAGTTCTTGTGTTAATTAAGACCAATAACGGACCCATGTTTTGAATGGTGGTGCTATATGGGGTACCTTGGATGTTTTGGTTGGAGTGGTTGAATTCGAGGACGAATTCTTTTTAAGGGGGGTAGAGTGTAATATCCCAAAAAAATGTTGACCCAAAAGTTGATCTTCGGTGAGTGGATGTGGGAAAAAGGGTTGTGGGCCGTTGGATGCTGCATCAGAAGTCATCTGAGGCGTCACTTCTTTTCTCCCACAAAATAAACCCTAGGTGGCCACCCCCTTCCCCTTCTTGGTCGCCACCCCCTCCCCTTTCTTGGCCGCCCCACTTTTCCCCCTTGGCTGGCCGCCCTCTCCCCCCATTGCAGCAGCCCTCCAATACTTCTTCCTCCCTAGATCTTCCCCCCCCCCCCCCCACGCAACAAGGATCGAGAAGAGGAGCAACAAGATGGATTGAAGAGGAAGAGAGGATCAAGGAGATGTGCTACCCCCATCTCTTGCAGATTTTTCTTAGGGAAAACCCTAGGTAAGGATGGGATCCTTGTTCCTCCCTATAATTATGTGCTTTTGGAGGTTGTGGATCATGTGGATTGAAGGATTAGAGGTTGGATTAGGTGTGGGGTTAGGTTTTGATTTCGAATTTAATTTCTGCAGAATGGCAGATTCGACAGTTTCTGTTTATGCCAGTTTTCCTTGGTCTTAGGTTCCTCAAAAAAATAAAGAGTCTATATATGAGTCGTAGATAATTTGCAGATCTTTCCGTGGCCGCGAAGAACACCTCAATCGGACATCAGAACAGAAAGTTATGGCAGTTTGATTATAGCAGTTTTTCAGTCTCATAATTCTGTGCAGAATCTGTTCTCTTAAGAGTTAGGCAATTTTATCAACAGAATTAAACTGTGGGTTGGTAAAAGAAGTTGTAGATAATTTCATAAGCTTTCCAGATTGTTAAAGAGTGCATTCATATGATTTGTGAAACTCCAGTTATGTTTGTTTTACTGTGGCTGTTCCTGTTTGCCTGACAAAAATGAGTGGGTCTGTTCACTGGTGGGTTTCATCTAGTAAATGGCCGAATTGGCTTTTCCAACTATGGAGACTTTTGTAGAGGGATAAAAGTTCTTACTTCCAGCAGAATTTAATAATTGTTGGTTTAGTAGTTTGGGAGATATCGAATTTTAAAGTTAACCATACTGCTGTCTAAAACAGATTCAGTCAGTTATCTTGTCAGATGTTTTAGAACTTGTAGATGGCAGAATTTAATTATCCATTGAATACTGAAGTTGTAGAGTATTTTGTGTAGATACTCCTAAAGTATTTGTTTGATATCACCGCTGTTTTAATTTTAAAGATACAAAATTAACAAACAGCGCTGTTGCTGTATGGCATGTGGTTCAGGGTGGGAGTCTTTCCACTGGGTCTTGGTTTCAAGTGTAGGAGTGTTTTGTTGATTGATGGCAAATGTTTGTGAAATATTTGTACTAAGTTTTATGCCCACTAGCAGGTGGCTACACTCCAGATCATGTCTACTATATTTCTTCTTCTTCGATGAAGGCAAGTGAATGTAGCGGTGGTTGCTTCCGTTCTGACCTGTTATTTCTATTACCTACACTCTAATATTCAGAAGTATTGGATTCTTTCATAATTGGACTCTATGGTGATGCTTTACTTGCTTGCATTATACTGATGCTCAATCATATATTGATGATGATTATGATTCGAGTATGATTTATGAGATTAATTCACACCCCTGAAGGTAAATGAAGTATTATTTGAGGTTGGTATTGTATCTGAAGGTAAATAAAGTATTATTTGAGGTTTGTATTGTATCTGAAGGAAGTGAAGTTTATTGATAAATGCAGCATGCCATATACATTGCATGACTCATTTACATCTAAAGTTTTGTCGTGACCTATGGTCCGACCGTACCGGTACAATTTAGCATCGTGCGTTGCCCGAGGAGGGGTATGATGCGGCTTCATACCCTTAGAGGTATGAAGGCAGAGGACATATGCATTGCATTCATATGCATTCATTGAAGTGATATTTGCAGATGATGTGGTTTTATACCCTCAGAGGTATGAAGATAGAGTACCTACACATTGCATTCCTATGCATACATTGAAGTGATATTTGCAAGTATTGTTGACGCAGGGAAGTGTTATAGAACCTATTGTGGTTGTTCGAGGAAATGAGATGGTATTGGTTATAGTGGGACTACTGAGTTCTATATCTACAAGTATTTCTGATTTTAATTGTGACTCTTTTAAAATGTTGATGAATTCAATTTGTGGTTTAAATATCTCGTCAAAATAATTCGCTTGCTGAGATGTTTCATCTCACTCTTGCATTACTCAATGCAGGTGCTTGTTGCTCATCAAGGGAAGTGGGAAGTAGCAGCACATCCAGCTTCACTCTTATAATAACGCTGCTTAGGCGCAGTCATGATTTAATTAGAAGCTTCTTGTCAAAGGATGTTTGTTTCTAACTAGTCGTGCGCACTGGTTAATTTAGCTCATGCCGTTATGGTTGTCTTCCCATTGCTAGCAGACTATTAATGTCTATTATGTTTTCTTATCATGATATCTATTTATACTTTGTTGCTTCCCCGTTTATGCAATTTTCAAAGGAGATGCTGTCGAAATTTTATATACGAATGTTAGATGTGTAGTTTAGTAGCATTCTGGGGTGTTTGTAGATCCCGGGGTGTTACAGAACTACTCCACATGGATCTATTCGGTCCGATCGCTTACATAAGCATCGCCAGGAGTAAGTATTGTCTTGTTATTGTGGATGATTATTCTCACTTCACATGGGTATTCTTTTTATACGAAAAATCTCAAACCCAAGAGACCTTAAAGAGATTCTTGAGACAATCTCAAAATAAGTTTGGATTGAGAATCAAGAAGATTAGAAGCGACAACGAAACGGAGTTCAAGAACTCTCAAATTGAAGGATTTCTTGAGGAGGAGGGCATCAAGCATGAGTTCTCTTCTCCCTACACACCTCAACAAAATGGTGTAGTAGAGAGGAAAAATAGAACTCTTTTGGATATGGCCAGGACCATGCTTGATGAGGACAAGACACCAGATCGGTTTTGGGTGGAGGCGATTAACACCGCTTGCTACTCCATCAACCGACTCCACCTTCATTAAATCCTCAAGAAAACATCGTATGAACTCCTAACCGGTAAAAGCTCAATGTTTCTTATTTTAGAGTTTTTGGGAGCAAATGCTTTATTCTTATTAAGAGAGGTAGAAATTCTAAATTTGCTCCTAAAGCAGAAGGCTTTTTACTAGGTTATGACTCAAACACAAGGGCATATAGAGTCTTCAACAAGTCCACTGGATTAGTTGAAGTTTCTTGTGACATTGTGTTTGATGAGACTAATGGCTCTCAGTGGAGCAAGTTGATCTTGATGAACTATTTGATGAAGAAGCTCCGTGCGTCGCGCTAAGAAACATGTCCATTGGAGATGTGTGTCCAAAGGAATCCAAAGAGTCTCCACAAGCACAAGATCAACCATCATCTTCCATACAAGCATCTCCACCAACTCAATATGAGGAATTGGCTCAAGAAAACGAGGATCAAGATCAAGACGATGAGCCACCTCAAGAGGAGGACATTGATCAAGGGGGAGATGAAGATGATCAAGATAAGGAGGATGATCAAGATATTCAGGACCAAAGACCACCACACCCAAGAGTCTACCAAGCAATTCAAAGAGATTACCCCGTCAACTCCATACTTCAACTAATCCAGTGGACTTGTTAAAGACTTTATATGCCCTTGTGTTTGAGTCATAACCAAGTAAAAAACCTTCTACTGCTTTAGGAGCAAATTTAGAATTTCCACCTCTCTTGATAAGAATAAAGCATTTGCTCCCAAAAACTCTAAAATAAAGAAACATTTGGCTTTTTAACGGTGAGGAGTTCATATGATGTTTTCTTGAGGATTCAGTGAAGGTAGAGTCGGTTGATGGAGTAGCAAGCGGTGTTAATTGCTTCTGCCCAAAACCATTCTGGTGTCTTGTACTCATTAAACATGGTTCTTTCCATGTCCAATAGAGTTGTATTCTTCCTCTCCACTACACCATTTTGTTGAGGTTTGTAGGGAGAAGAGAACTCATGCTTGATGCCCTCTTCCTCAAGAAATCCTTCAATTTGTGAATTCTTGAACTTTGTTCCATTGTCGCTTCTAATCTTTTTGATTCTTAACCTGAACTCATTTTGAGCTCGTCTTAAGAATCTTTTTAGGGTATCTTGGGCTTGAGATTTTTTCTACAAAAAGAATACCCAAGTGAAGAGAGAATAATCATCCACAATTACAAGACAATACTTACTCCCGCCGATGCTTATGTAAGCGATCGGGTCGAATAGATCCATGTGGAGTAGCTCAAGCGGCCTGTCGGTCGTCATGATGTTCTTGTGTGGATGATGAGCCCCAACTTGCTTCTGTGCTTGACATGCACTACAAACCATGTCTTTCTCAAAATGAACATTTGTTAGTCCTAAAATGTGCTCTCCCTTTAGAAGCTTATGAAGATTCTTCATCCCAACATGAGCAAGTCGGCGATGCCAGAGCCATCCCATGTTGGTCTTAGCAATTAAGCAAGTGTCTAGTTCAGCATTGTTATCATTGAAATCAACTAAGTATAGCTGACCATCTAACACTCCCTTAAATGATATTGAATCATCACTTCTTCTAAAGACAGTAACACCAACATTAGTAAAAATATAGTTGTAGCCCATCTTGCATAATTGAGAAACCGAAAGCAAATTGTAGTCTAAGGAATCTACAAGAAAAACATTAGAAATGGAATGGTCACGGGATATAGCAATTTTACCCAAACCTTTGACCAAACCTTGATTTCCATCCCCGAATGTAATAGCTCTTTGGGGATCTTCATTTTTCTCATATGAGGAGAACATCCTTTTCTCCCATGTCATGTGGTTTGTGCACCCGCTATCGATTATCCAACTTGATCCACCGGATGCATAAACCTACAAAACAAATTTATATCTTGTTCTTAGGTACCCAAACGGTCTTGGATCCTTTGACATTAGAAACAAGAACCTTGGGTACCCAAACACAAGTCTTGGGACTTTTGTGTTTGCCCCAACATATTTGGCAACTACTTTGCCTGATTTGTTAGTTAGCACATAAGAAGCATCAAAAGTCTTAAATGAAATGTTATGCTCATTTGATGCAATTGCAATTTTCTTTTTAGAAATTTTTATATGAGTTGAATGCCTAGAGCTAGAAGCCTCATTACTATACATATAAGCATGATGAGAAACAGTATGAGGTTTTCTAGCATGAATCCTCCTAATCTTATGCTCAAGATAGTTTTTAGGATATAAAATGTAATATTCTCTATCCTGAACCATGGGAGCCTTACCCATAACAAAATTAGATAGTTAGATCTTTGGGGCATTAAGCTGGATGTTGCTTTGGTTCCCTTGTTAGAAGCCAAGGCCATCCTTAATGCCAGGGTGTCTCCCACTATAAAGCATGCTTCGAGCAAATTTAAATTTTCATTCTCTAGTTAATGCTCGACAATTTTAGCATTCAACTTAGCTATGTGATCATTTTATTCTTTAATAATGGTAAGGTGATCATATATAGCATCAATATTAACATCTCTACATCTAGTACAAATAGTGACATGTTCAACGGTAGATGTAGATGGTTTGCAAACATTCAATTCTTCAATCTTAGCAATCAAATCATCATTCTCAATTCTAAGACAAGAAATTGTATCATTGCACATATTAAGCTCTTTAGATAATTTTTCACATTTTTCTACCTTTAGAGCATAAGCAATTTTCAATTTAACAAATTTTTTATTTTCGTTATCGAGCAAGTCTTCTTGACATTCCAAGAGATCATCCTTCTCGTTAATGGATTCTATTAATTCATTTATTTTCTTCTTTTGCTCCTTAGTAAGGTTAGCAAAAAGAGAAGTTAAATCATCTTCATTATCACTAGAGTTACTCTCATCATCGAATGTAATATATTTGGGGGTATCTGTACAATGTACCTTCTTATTTTTGTCGTCCTTAGCCATTAGGCATTTGTGGCCGACGTTGGGGAAGAGAAGGCCCTTGTTGATGGCGATGTTGGCGGCATCCTCGTCGAAAGAGGAGTCGGTAGAGCTCTCGTCGGAGTCCCATTCCCGTCCCATGTGCTCCTCGCCACCCTTCTTGTAATATCTCTTCATCTTCTTCTTCCCTTTCTTGTCGTCGTCTCTGTCACTATCACTTGTATATGGACATTTTGCAATAAAGTGACTAGAATTACCACACCTATAGCACACCTCTTGGAACGGGGCTTGTAGTCCTTTCCCTTCCTTTGTTTAAGGATTTGCCAAAAGCTCTTAATGATAAGAGCCATCTCCTCATTGTCGAGCTTGGATGCGTCAATTGGGAGTCTACTTCTTCTCTTCCGTTGCTTTGAATGCAACGGGTTGCACCTTAGGTGTGGAGGTGGCGCCTTGCTCTAAGTTAACAATATGTTTGGAGTCTTTGATCATAAGTTCAAAGCTCACAAACTTGCCAATGACCTCCTCTGGGGCATCTGTTTGTATCTAGGATCTCCACGAATTAATTGAACTTGAGTGGGATTACGAAAAACAAGAGATCTTAGAATAACCTTGACCATTTCATGGTCATCCCATTTGGTGCTCTCGATGTTGCGCACTTGGTTGACCATTGTTTTGAGTCGGTTATACGTTGCTTATGGCTCCTCCCCTTTGTTGAGGACGAATCGACCAAGCTCTCCCTCGATTTTCTCACGCTTGGTGATCTTGGTCACCTCGTCCCCTTCGTGCGCCGTTTTGAGGACATCCCAAATTTCTTTGGCATTTTTCAACCCTTGCACCTTATTACACTCCTCTCGACACAAGTAAGTGAGGAGTATAGAAGTTGCTTGGTGAAAGGAAAATGGACTTAATCATTTCCTATAATCGATTTTGGTGGTTGACGTCCAACACAAACCACATGGACTAACTAGTTTGTCTAGATATTATTTATCTCAGGTGCATTAGGTTCAACTCAAACCAAGAAAGAAATTCTGTTGGGGAGACAAACAAAATTGGAGCAAAAATGACTTAGAGTGTGCTGTCAAGTGGCGCACCGGGCCTGTCCGGTGCACCAGGCCAGGCAACCAGCGAACCAGCCACTCTCGGGTTTCTTCTGGGCACGCTCCACTATAATTCATAGGACTGTCCGGTGAGCCAGTGGAGCAACGGCTCCATGCGTGCCAACGGTTGACTGCGCAGATGAACAGTGCGACGACAGAAGTCAGAGCGCAGAAGTCAGAGGTCACCGGACTGTCCTGTGTGGCACTAGACTATCCGGTGCAGCAAAAAGACAAAGGGCTCCAATGGTCAATGGCTCCAAACCCTAATGGGCACGCTGACGTGGTGCACACCGGACAGTGAACAGTGATCGTCGATGCGCCACCAGCCTGTCCGGTGTGCCCATCGCCAGCAGACTTTGCCAACGGTTAGGAAGTGTTTGATGGCTATAAATACCCCCCAACCACTTCATTCAAAGTCATCCAAGTGTTTTGAATTCAACATTTAATACAAGAGCAAAATACTTCACTCCAAGACACATTCAATAGATCAAAATTCTCTCCAAGTCCCAAAATCAACTCCACCACTTAGTGACTTGAGGGAGAGAGTTTCGTGTTCATTTGCACTCTTGTTGCTTGGATTGCCTTCTTCCTTTCTCATTCCAATTGTTAAGTGCTTTGTAAAGCTAAGCAAGAGACACCAAGTGTGTGGTGGTCCTTGCGGGGTCTTAGTGACCCATGTGATTAAGAGAAGGCTCACTCGGTCTAAGTGACCATTTGAGAGAGGGGGAAAAGGGTTGAAATAGACCCGGCCTTTGTGGCCTCCTCAACGGAGATTAGGTTCTTTGGAACCGAACCTCGGTAAAACAAATCACCGTGTCCACTTGTGTTGATTTCCATTTGATTTGTTTGCCCTCTTTCCTCTCTCTAAAGTTTCCTTGCCAATATTGATTTGAGTTTGCTCCCAAACGTCATCCGCATCATTTGAGCAACTCGTGGCAAGAAAAACAATCTTCAGCCTCAGATTTAATTTTAACGCTAACCCTGACCTTAGTGTGTGTTTTATTTTATAAATTTTAGGTTTTGCCTATTCACCCCTGTTGGGGCCATGCTTCGTTGCGCCGAAGGTCTTACACGAAGAAGCAGCTTCGGCTGAAGTTGTCCCCAGGAGATGGCCGAAGGTTCCTTTTCATGGAGCTTCGGCGTTACAAACCGACATAGAGATAGAATGACCTTTTTATCCATAGAGGTCTGAGTCAATGTTGTAAACTTTTGTAAGGGGCATAATTGTAATTCGTCACAGGCTGTGTCCTGTGTCTATAAATAGATGAACAGTACCCCTGTACTGTTCACGCGAACTTAACATTTGCCTTCGCATCACACCTGTACTTTTGCTTTCCTCAGGACCGAAGGTACATTTGTAATTTGAAGTCATTTATATTCGTTCATGATAATAAAAATGGAGATGATTCCATGATAATATTTAAATGTTTATTTTATACCTCATGATTTGTATGAATACTTCGTCCCTTGTTATTATGCTCACGAAGGTACGTCCTTCGTAACCTTCGTCCGAAATTCTTTATATCCAGAAGGGATATAATGTTTTGGAGGACGAAGGACTTTAACACTTAACATTTTCTATGTTGCCTTGTTCTTAATTCTTAGCATTTGAGAACAAGCCCCCAACATTGGCGCCCACCTCCGGTGAACTCACTTCCACTTTTCTGAGCTGATGGCTTCGTTCAACAATCAAGCTGAAGCTGCTTCGGCTTCGAAGATGGTACTCCCGATAACAGGCGGTTCTTGCTTAGAGCCGGCTAACAAGAAGCAGAAGAAGGAGGCTCAGAGAAGGGTGCAGCATGTTGGAGTGCAGGGACCCTTCATCAAGTCAAAATGGTCCCACATTCCAATCACTCTCTCTCAGGAAGATCTTCAGCTTAAGGATTATCCTCACAATGATGCCATGGTTATCTCTTGCGTGATCAAAGGATTTCTGGTCCACAATGTCTTAGTTGATACAGGCAGTGCAGCTGATATTATATTTGCTAAGGCCTTCAGACAAATGCAAGAGCCCGAAGACAAGGTCCATGATGCTACACACCCTCTTTGTGGCTTCGGAGGACGGCAGATTGCAGCACTTGGGAAGATTACCATGCCAGTAACCTTCGGATTTGTCAATAACACAAGGACTGAGCAAATTGTGTTTGATATTGTTGACATGGACTATCCTTACAATGCTATCATTGGTCGCGGTACTCTTAATGCCTTCGAAGCAATTCTTCACCCAGCTTATCTCTGCATGAAGATACCTTCGGACCAAGGGCCTATTGCTATTCATGGAAGCCAGGAAGCTGCTAGAAGGGCCGAAGGAAGCTGGACTGACTCCAAAGCAATCCATAACATAGATGGAGCTGAAGCTTGTGAACAGTACAAATTCAGAAGGGAGAAAGCAGCTTCAGCAGATCAGCCGAAGCCCATGCTATTGTGTGAGGATATAGCAGAGCAGAAAGTGCTGTTGGGCTCGCAATTATCTGAAGACCAGGAGAAAACCTTGATAAGGTTTTTGTTCAACAACAAAGATGTTTTTGCATGGTCAGCTAATGATCTCTGTGGAGTAAATCGGGATGTTATTGAACATTCGCTCAATGTTGACCCATCCTTCAGACCCCGAAAGCAGAGGCTTCGGAAAATGTCTGATGACAAGGCCGAAGGGGCTCGCAATGAAGTAAAAAGACTCCTCAGTGCAGGAGTTATCAGAGAAGTAAAGTATCCAGAGTGGCTAGCTAACACTGTTATGGTGAAGAAGGCCAATGGCAAGTGGAGAATGTGTATCGATTTCACAGATCTCAACAAGGCTTGTCCGAAGGATGAATTCCCGCTGCCAAGGATAGACTCTTTAATCGATGCAGCAGCTTCTTCAGAGCTCATGAGTCTCCTGGACTGCTACTCAGGCTATCATCAAATCTGGATGAAGAAGGAAGATGAGCCGAAGACTAGCTTCATAACCCCAAGTGGCACATATTGCTATCTTCGGATGCCTGAGGGGCTCAAAAATGCTGGAGGAAGTTTCAGCAGAATGACAGCGAAGGTCCTTCAGTCTCAGATAGGCAGAAATGTGTTGACTTATGTCGATGACATCATTGTAAAAAGCACAAAGCAGGAAAATCATATTGCTGATCTGCAGGAGACCTTCGCCAGTTTCAGACAAGCTGGTCTGAAGCTGAATCCAGAAAAATGTGTCTTCGGAGTAAAGAAGGGGAAATTTCTTGGATGCTTGGTTTCAACAAAGGGAATCGAAGCTAATCCAAATAAAATCGAAGCTATACTTCGAATGGAGCCACCAACCACAAGAAAAGGGGCCCAAAGATTGACAGGAAGGCTGACATCTCTCAACAGATTTATATCCAGATCAGCAGAAAGAAATTTACCATTCTTCGAGGTGCTGAAGTCAGCTGAAGTCTTTCAATGGGGCCCAAGTCAACAAAAAGCCTTCGAAGAGCTGAAGCAATACTTGATAGATCTAACAACATTAACTCCACCAACGCCAGGGGCTCCTTTGTTGTTATATGTGGCAGCTTCGCACTCGGCGGTAAGTGCGGCACTTGTCCAGGAGAAGCTTGATGGACAAGTCAAGAAGCAGGTTCCAGTATATTTTGTATCTGAAGTCCTTAGTGTATCAAAGAAAAATTATACGGAGTTGGAGAAGGTATTATATGCCGTCTTAATGGCATCCAGGAAGCTTCGGCATTATTTTCAGGCATACAATATTATTGTTCCTTCTTCGCAGCCGTTGAAGGATATCATGAGAAATAGAGAAGCTACTGGACGGATTGGAAAATGGGCTGCAGAGCTCAATGAATTTTACATTGATTATGTGCATAGATCCTCGATCCAGTCTCAAGCATTGGCAGATTTCATTGCCGACTGGACGCCAGGGGCTCAGGATGAAGAAGCAAATAAAGATGCCGAAGTGTGGACAGTGTTTTGTGATGGCTCTTGGGGAACCTTCGGAGCAGGTGCAGCTGCTGTGTTGGTCTCACCATCCAAGGTTAAAACTTGTTATGCAGCAAGACTTGACTTCAGCTGTACAAACAATATTACTGAGTACGAAGCCCTGCTCCTGGGCCTTCGGAAATTAAAGGCAATGGGAATCAGAAGGGCGATTCTTAAAACTGATTCCCAGGTTGTTTCGGGTCATATTGACAAAAGTTGCAAGGCTAAAGATCCGAAGCTTGAAAAATATCTAGACACGGTCCGAAGGATCGAAGCCTCCTTCGAAGGATTTTCTGTCAAGAATATCCCTCGAGGACAAAATGAGCATGCTGATTTGCTAGCCAAGTCTGCAGCACAGGGGCTGCCGTTACCTTCGGATGTGTTCTTCGAAACGATAAAGGCACCTTCAGTGGAGCTCCTTGAAAGAGCAGTCCTCAACATATCTCCTGTTTACAGCGAAGATTGGAGAACTGAAATAATCTCTTACCTTCAGGGTAAGTTCCTTTCAGATGACGAAGCTTACAATAAAAGAATAGAGGCAAGAGCTCGTCCGTATGTCATGATAGAAGGGGAATTATACAAACATGGAGTTTGCGCCCCGCTGCTCAAGTGCTTGTCTAGAACCGAAGGTATAGAGTTAATGAAAGAAATACATGCAGGCCTGTGTGGATCCCACATCGGATCTAGGCCGTTACTTGGAAAAGTTTTCCGCCAAGGATTTTATTGGCCGAAGGCAGCTTCGGATGCAGCGGAGTTAGTTCAAAAGTGCGAAGGTTGTCAGAAATGTGCAAGAGATCAAAAGCAACCTTCGTCTTTGACACAGCTGATACAACCTATCTGGCCATTGCAAAGGTGGGGCCTTGACTTGTTAGGTCCATTACCACCGGCTCAAGGGAATCTAAAATATGTTATAGTGGCTGTGGAGTATTTTTCTAAATGGATTGAGGCGAAGCCATTAGCTACAATAACTTCGGCCACTGTCCAAAAGTTTTTCTGGCAGAACATTGTCTGTCGCTTCGGAGTACCGAAGGCCATCACTGTAGATAATGGAACGCAGTTCGACTCCGAAGCTTTCAGAAATTTCTGTGATCAAATTGGAACGAAGATCCATTTTGCATCAGTCAGGCATCCGGAGTCGAATGGGCTCGTTGAAAGGGCCAACGGCATTATAATGACAGGAATAATGAAGTTAATCTTCAATCAACCCAGGGGAAAGTGGCCAGAACAGTTAACCAAAGTGGTGTGGAGCCACAATACAACAGCATCAAGGTCTACAGGCTTTACTCCATTCAAGTTATTGTTCGGAGACGAAGCAATAACTCCGGAGGAGGCTAAAGCTGGATCAATAAGAGTAGTAGCTTCGGCAGAACCAGGTCCTGAAGATGCCTGTCTTGTGGAAAAAGATGCTTTAGAAGGGGTCAGGCTTCAAGCTGTGGAGAATATCAATAAATACCAGGCTGAAACAGTCAAATGGCGAGATAGAAAGGTCCGGCTAAAAAATATTGAGCCGGGACAATTGGTGCTTCGGAGAGTGGCCAACCCAGACACAGTGGGCAAATTACAGTTGAAATGGGAAGGACCTTTCTTAGTAGTATCTTCTTCAAGGCCTGGTTCGTACAGATTAAAGGACATGGACGGCAACGAAATTCCAAGATCTTGGAATGCGGATGAGCTTCGGCGATATTATGTATAACTTGATGTAACTTTTTATGTTTTTTCTTTTCTTTTTCATGGCACCCTTTTCCTTTCTAAAGGGGGAGAAAGGTTTTTAATGGGGCCATCATATGTAATTTCCTTTTTAGTTTTATAAGAGCAAAATCCCCCAAAGAATGTAAATGTAAAAGCTGAGAACGCACCATCGAGTGCCGAAACTGAAAAAGAGAAGAAGCTCCAAAGACGTCCCTAAGGGGATGCAGAGCTCACAGCGAAAAGTCAACGCTGATTCCGCCGAAAGTAAAAGGCGAAGAAGCTCCAAAGACATCCTTAAGGGGATGCAGAGCTTACAGCGAAAAGTCAACGCTGATACCGCCTAAGTAAAAGGCGAAGAAGCTCCAAAGTCGTTCCTAAGGGAATGCAGAGCTGATGTGTGGTTGTTTCTAAGGAAATAATGGCTGAGTGTGGCTTCGGATATATGTTTCGGACATTCATTCGCACATTACATTACATCATAGCATTTGCATTCATAAGCATTCATTCATAGCATTTGCGTTCCTAAGTGGTTGTTTCGGCAAAAAGAAAAAGCGGTCTTTTATGCTTCGTTGTGTACGAAAAGAAGGGAAGGTGTTTTTTCGCCTTCGGCTCAAAATACTAATTTCGTCCACATCAAAGCGCCTCAATAGAAGGGTAAGAATATATTACAAGGTATGTACAAAGTTCCTTGAGAACAGTTTAATTGTATTTACAAAAGTTGTTACAAAAGTCTCCTGAGTTTTTACTATAGTATACTCCTACTGATCTTCACTAAGCTTCAGCTTCGGCGACATATTTTATGCATCATCTTCAGCTTCGTCATCCTACATGAATCAAGGCATCGCGAGTAAAAATCAAGTGTGAAGGAGAAGGTAAGTACAAAGTATGATTTCTTACTGGATCAAGATGACTTCGAGCTTCGTCTCCAGCCTTCTCTCGCCCGCCTTTTGTCCATATCATTTTTATAAATCTATTTGAGATGCTTCGGGCGAGGTCAGGAATATCGTCCAGAATTGATGGAGACAGGGTGAAGTTGGGCCTATTGACGATTTTTCCATGCTCGCAGCCGGCCTTCAGGAACACTGCAGCGGTACCTCGAGAAGCTACCCAGGCACAGAAGTCACCGTGCCCGGCTATAACTTCGTCAAGTTCTTCAATTTCAGCTTCAATATGATCAAAGGCTTTTGGTAAATTTTCAGCTGAAGGGTTAAACTTCCCGCTGCTGGCTCCAACTGAGTAAAAGACCTTTTTTAATTGTTCAATACAGTTATTGCTAAATTTCAAGCACTTGTCTTGAAGGCTTGTTAATGATTTCTTCAAGTCTGAGTTGGTCTGGACTTCGGCTTCAAGTTTTGAATTAAGCTCTAGCTTCTCCTGTTCAAATTGTTTCGATTGGCCGATAAGCTTCGAATTCAATTCTGATACTTTAGCTTCAGTCTCTGCCAGCAAGCCTTCGGTTGATTGGAGCTCGAAGTCTTTCTTTTCAATAATAGCTGATTGTTCTTTTATCTTGCTCTCTAAATTTTCAATTATAGCTTCGTGTTTTTTATCTTCTAAATCTTGCTGCATCTTCAAAGCTTTGCTTAGTAGCATGCTCTGCAAATAAACAACCTTCGTCAGGAATATTTCCATTATTAAAAAACAATAGGAGTCAGAGAGAAAGTTGTTCACCTTGAAATTGGAATAAAATAAGCTGCCGACGATATGTTGTCGTCGGTAGCGGCTGATATCTGTTTCTAGCTTCGGAAAACCGATACTCTTTGATAGAGTACCGATGACCTTAGCTCCAGTTTGGTCTCGGATGCAGCCTAGTTTTTCATCGTCCACACCTCCGAATAGAAGAGCTCCTGGCCTATATCCGCAAGATTTGGCATAGTCTTTAAGCTCTTCTATTTCGTCCTTCGACAGTTTTTGCCCAACTAAATTTTGAAATATGTAGGCTTCGTCTTCCGAAGTATCTTCGGCTATTTCTTTTCCTTTTCCAGGCTCTGTGGCCGTGGTTTCTTCAGCAGCAGTGGCAGCTTCTTCTGCGGCCATGTCTAGTAAAATTTTGTCGATGTCTTCAATGGTAGTTTCTAAGTTCAAATCTTCGGCTGAAGCGGCTTCGGTAGCCGCAACCTCCGAAGGTGCGACTTCGACATTCGTTGTGCCCTCAACAGTTGGCATTTTCTGAATTGACGCCCTCGGCGGCGTCTTGTCGATAACTTCGGTCACTGCAATAATCCTTTGCCTCTTTGTTTTGGTTATCTTCGTTTTTTCCGGCTCCTCCACCTTTCGAAAAAGCTTCGTCAGTTGGGGCCCTAATGGACTTAGCTTCGCGGGCAGAGGTTCAGTCATTACCTTTAAGATTTCCTCCACGTCGCTAGAAGAAGGTGGTGCAGGAGTCCCCTCTTCATCGGATAACTTTCGCTTTGGAGTTGATATTTTTCTCTTCTTTGGGATTTTCTTCTCTTTTGCTGGTTCTTCTTCCTCTTTGTTCAAACTTTCGGCCACTCTTTTTCTTTTTTGGCCCTCAGCACCTTTGTTCAACCGTTCATAGTCAGGGTACTCAAAACCCAGGGCATCAAATACTCGGTTCAACCTTCGCTTCGGTCGAGTGCCGAAGGCCGCGGTCATCAGCTGATCTTCTTTTTTCGAATAATTCCCAAGAATTTCATTACACATTACCTCGACTGTGTCCAGCCACTCTTTGCAAGGTTTTTTAAAGTATTTCTTGAATTTGAAATGGTAAGGAAGCCGGACAAGTTCCCCCTTCTTCTTCTCTCCCTCTAGCTTTGGCATCTCCCATTCTTTTAGAATTGGGAAAACTCTGAACGCCAAGAACTCTTGCACCAGATCCCTGGTACCGATATGCTCTGAAATAATTTCAAACTCACCCAGAGCAGCCCAGGTGGGACCCTCTAATTTCATGTGGCACCGCGGCCTTGTCTCTCCGAAGATTAATTCAAGTGGGCTTTGTACCAACTTCTCTTCATCTTCGTCAACCTTTACATAAAACCACTCAGATTTCCAGCCTGCTGGCCATTTGCTTCGGTAGCTGATAACAGGACACTTTGTTGTCTTCCGGTAGGCAAAATTGTAGCAACCGAAGTTATCATGTAGCCCATCTTTTCTGGCCTTTGTTTGGTAATGTAACTCATGAACTCGACAAAAACTGTCGGCAAACGGTTCCACAGCCTGGCTTCGGAGGGCCCAGATATAGACATTAAGCCTAACAATAGCATTAGGAGTCAGTTGATGAAAGTAAATACCAAACTTCTTCAATACATCTGCAATAATTCCATGAAGAGGGAATCTCAGCCCAGCCTTTAAAAAACTCTTGAAAATGACAATCTCGTCCTTCTCTGGCTTCGGGGTAGTTTCTTCTCCCCCGAAGCGAAGTAGCTTCTTCTGATTTTCACTGAAATAACCTGCTTTCACCATCTTGGAAAGATCAGCCTTTGAAACAGTCGACTTTCCGAAATCTAAGTGGCTGGGCTTGCTGGGCATGGCAATGCGATAGTCATCTTCGGGATCAGTTCCTTCAATGTTCTCTCCTTCTCCTTCGGCAGGTGTCGGGTCTGCTTCGGCGGCGGGGGTTTCTTCTGCGGTTACTAGTCCGGAACGCTGCATTGCTTCGGAGATGGGCACAGTCCCCGAACCTTCAGCTTCGTCTCCTTCACGATCAACTCTGGCAGTAGATCGTACTCTGGCCATTTGATTCTGAGTTTGGGGAAGTTAAACACTTTTTTCTTTTTCCTTTTCTCCCGAAGCCTTTCTTTCTGACGAAGCAGGCTTCGAGATGGACCTTCGTTCGATTCTGAGAATCAAGCTTCGGCTATAGTTAAAAATTTTGGCAGCAAAACAGTGCAAATAGCAATGAATGCTGTGGTAACTTCACACCTACTCGTCTGTTTATATAGTGCTACAGGTAAGAAGGCGAAGCGGCAGGATTTTTACACCAGGCGGGCAGTCACTTGTACTCGCTGCGCAGTGGACCGCAAAGATCAAACAGTAACTCTGCAAGGTGGGTCCGACACGAGCTCGGAAATTGAATCGTTTCTCGGCAACGAGCTCAGGGAAGGTGTTTTTTAGACCTTCGGCTTCCCGAAGCTTAAGAGGTTTTTTTTCACGGATCAAGCTCGTTACGAAAAACGATCTAGCGCCGCGAAAGGGGCTACTGTTGGGGCCATGCTTCGTTGCGCCGAAGGTCTTACACGAAGAAGCAGCTTCGGCTGAAGTTGTCCCCAGGAGATGGCCGAAGGTTCCTTTTCATGGAGCTTCGGCGTTACAAACCGACATAGAGATAGAATGACCTTTTTATCCATAGAGGTCTGAGTCAATGTTGTAAACTTTTGTAAGGGGCATAATTGTAATTCGTCACAGGCTGTGTCCTGTGTCTATAAATAGATGAACAGTACCCCTGTACTGTTCACGCGAACTTAACATTTGCCTTCGCATCACACCTGTACTTTTGCTTTCCTCAGGACCGAAGGTACATTTGTAATTTGAAGTCATTTATATTCGTTCATGATAATAAAAATGGAGATGATTCCATGATAATATTTAAATGTTTATTTTATACCTCATGATTTGTATGAATACTTCGTCCCTTGTTATTATGCTCACGAAGGTACGTCCTTCGTAACCTTCGTCCGAAATTCTTTATATCCAGAAGGGATATAATGTTTTGGAGGACGAAGGACTTTAACACTTAACATTTTCTATGTTGCCTTGTTCTTAATTCTTAGCATTTGAGAACAAGCCCCCAACAACCCCCCTCTAGGCGACTTTCAATTGGTATCTGAGCCAGTGCTTCATTAAGAGTCTGACAAACTCGAAGTGATGTCTGAAGATAATGCCAAGAGGGAGATTGTGACCAGCGACAAGCCCACGGGCTTAGGGAAGACTCCATCAAGGGAGTCTGGCAACAAGTACAAGGAGGAATCCTCTTCCTCCATCAAGTCACATCGGAGGGGTGACAAGAAAAAGAAGAAGATGGTCTACTACGAGACCGACTCTTCAACACCCTCCACATCCGGCACCAAGTTGTCCACTACTTCTAAGCGCCATGAGCGCAAGAAGTATAGTAAGATGTCCCTACGCTACCCCCGTATTTCAAAGTGCGCTCCATTACTTTCCGTACCCCTAGGCAAACCACCATATTTTGACGGTGAAGATTATTGCATGTGGAGTGATAAAATAAGGCACCACCTAACCTCACTCCATGAAAGTATTTGGGATATTGTTGAGTTTGGAGCGCAGGCACCTCAAGTGGGGGACGAGGACTACGACTCGGACGAGGCCACCCAAATTAGGCACTTCAACTCCCAAGCAACTTCTATACTCCTCGCCTCCCTGTGTCGAGAGGAGTATAACAAGGTGCAAGGGTTTAAGAACACCAAAGAAATTTGGGACATCCTCAAAACCGCGCACAAAGGGGATGAGGTGACCAAGATCACCAAGCACGAGACAATCGAGGGAGAACTCGGTCGATTTGTCCTCAACAAAGGAGAAGAGCTGCAAGCCATGTACAACTGGCTCAAGACCATGGTGAATCAAGTGCGCAACCTCGGGAGCACCAAATGGGATGACCATGAAATGGTCAAGGTTATTCTAAGATCCCTCGTTTTTTGTAATCCTACTCAAGTTCAATTAATACGTGGGGATCCTAGATATAAACAGATGTCTCCCGAGGCGGTGATTGGCAAGTTTGTGAGCTTTGAACTTATGATCAAAGACTCCAAGCACATTGTCAACTTGGAGCAAGGCGCCACCTCTACACTCGAGGTGCAACTCGTTGCATTCAAAGCAACATAAGTAAAGAAAGAGGAGTCTACACCAAGTAGGCTTCCAATCGACGCCTCCAAGCTCGACAATGAGGAGATAGCTCTTATCATTAAGAGCTTTTGTCAAATCCTCAAGCAAAGGAGAGGAAGGACTACAAACCCCGCTCCAAAAGGGTGTGCTACCGATGTGGTAAGTCCTGTCATTTTATTGCAAAATGTCCATATACAAGTGAAAGTGACAGGGACGACGACAAGAAGGGGAAGAAGAAAATGGAGAAAAAAAGGTACTACAAGAAGAAGGGCGGCGAGGCGCACATGGGGCAGGAATGGGACTCTGACGAGAGCTCCACCGACTCATCCTCCGACGAGGACGCCGACAGCATCGCCATCAACAAGGGACTTCTCTTCCCCAACGTCGGCCACAAATGTCTAATGGCTAAGGACGGCAAGAAGAAGAAGGTATACTCTAGAGCCGCCCCTAAATATACTACATCCGATGATGAGGGTAGCTCTAGCGATAATGAAGACGATTTAATTTCTCTCTTTGCCAACCTTAACATGGACCAAAAGAAAAAATTGAATGAACTAATAGAAACCATTAACAAGAAGGATGATCTCTTGGAATGCCAAGAGGACTTGCTCGTTAAGGAAAATAAAAAATTTGTCAAATTGAAAAATGCTTATGCTCTAGAAGTAGAAAAATGTGAAAATTTGTCTAATGAGCTTAGCATTTGCAATGATTCAATTTCATGTCTTAGAGATGAGAATGCTAGTTTAAATGCTAAGATTTATGAATTAAATGTTTTGCAAACCCTCTACATCTTCTGTTGAGCATGTTACTATTTGCACTAGATGTAGAGATGTTAATGTTGAAGCTATTGATGATCACATTGCTATGATTAAAGAACAAAATGATCACATAGCTAAATTAAATGCTAAAATTGCTGAGCATGAGCTAGAAAATGAAAATTTTAAATTTGCTAGAAGCATGCTCTATAATGGGAGACGCCCTGGCATTAAGGATGGTATTGGCTTCCAACAGGGGAGCCAAGACAATGTCAAACTTAATACTCCTAAGAAATTATCTAATTTTGTAAAGGGTAAGGCTCCCATGGTTCAGGATAGAGAGGGTTACATTTTATATCCTGCAAACTATCCTGAGCATAAGATTAGGAAAATTCATGCTAGAAAACCTCACACTGTTTCTCACCATGCCTTTATGTATAAAAATGAGGCTTCTAGTTCTAGGCATTCCGCTCATATCAAAATGCCTAAGAAGAAAATTCCAAATGCATCAAATGAGCATAATATTTCATTTAAAATTTTTCATGCTTCTTATGTGCTAACTAACAAATCAGGCAAAGTAGTTGCCAAATATGTTGGGGGCAAATACAAGAGTCCCAAGACTTGTGTTTGGGTACCCAAGGTGCTTGTTTCTAATGTCAAAGGAGCCAAGACCGTTTGGGTACCTAAGAACAAGGCCTAAACTTGTTTTGCAGGTTTATGCATCCGGTGGATCAAGTTGGATAATCGATAGCGGGTGCACAAACCACATGGCAGGGGAGAAAAGGATGTTCTCCTCATATGAGAAAAATGAAGATCCCCAAAGAGCTATTACATTCGGGGATAGAAATCAAGGTTTGGTCAAAGGTTTGGGTAAAATTGCTATATCTCCTGACCAGTCCATTTCTAATGTTTTTCTCGTAGATCCTTTAGATTACGATTTGCTTTCTGTTTCTCAATTATGCAAAATGGACTACAACTGTTTGTTTACTGATATAGGTGTTATTGTTTTTAGAAGAAGTGATGATTCAATAGCATTTAAGGGAGTGTTAGATGGTCAGCTATATTTAGTTGATTTTAATGATAACAAAGCTAAAAGTCGCCTTAAGGGGGGGTGAATAGGCGGAAACTGAAATTTACAAACTTTAAGCATAACTACAAGTCAGGGTTAGCGTTAGAAATAAAACTGAGTCCAAAAGAGAGGGTGAAAACAAATCAACCAAAGAAAATAGAGTGGATGACATGGTGATTTGTTTTACCGAGGTTTGGTTCCAATGAACCTAGTCCCCGTTGAGGTGGTCACAAAGATGGGACTCTTTCAACCCTTTCCCTCTCTCAAACGGTCACCTAGACCGAGTGAGCTTTTCCTTAATCAAACGGGTCACTTAGACCCCTCACAAGGACCACCATAACTTGGTGTCTCTTGCTTTGATTACAAATGTCTTGAGAACAAGAATGAGGAAGAAGAAAGCGATCCAAGAACAAGAGCTCAAAGAACACGAGCAAAACTCTCTCTCTAGTCACTATTTGTTTGGAGTGGATTTGGGACTTGGAGATGCTTTGATTCTATTGAATTGTGTCTTGTATTGATTGCACTAGCTCTTATATTGAATGTGATGTCTAAAAAACTTGGATGCTTGAAGTGGTGGTGGTTGGGGGTATTTATAGCCCCAACCACCAAACCAACTGTTGGGGAGGTTGTCTGTCGATGGGCGCATCGGACAGTCCGGTGCGCCAGCCACATCACCCAACCGTTAAGGTTCTGACGGTTTTGACTATTAGAGCTCTAACAGCTTGGGGCACCGGACAGTCCGTGCCGCACCGGACATGCACTATTCACTGTCCGGTGCGCCTTCTAGCGCTGCTCTGACTCTGCGCGAACTGTCCGCGCACTGTAGCGCTTTTGCAGGTGTCCGTTGGAGTCGACCGTTGCGCTGGAGCCGTTGCTCCGCTGGCACACCAGACAGTCCGGTGGCCCACCGGACAGTCCGGTGAATTATAGCGGAGCGGCTCTCCAGAAACCCAAAGGTGAAGAGTTCAGCCTGTACGGTCCCTGGTGCACCGGACACTGTCCGTTGGCACACCGGACAGTCCGGTGCGCCAGACCAGGTTTCTCTTCGGTTTCTTTTGCTCCTTTCTTTTGAACCCTAACTTAGATCTTTTTATTGGTTTGTGTTGAACCTTTGGCACCTGTAGAACATATAATCTAGAGCAAACTAGTTAGTGCAATTATTTGTGTTGGGAATTTCAACCACCAAAATCATTTAGGAAAAGGTTTGACCCTATTTCCCTTTCAAAAGCTGAACTAGACATTTGCTTAATTGCTAAGACTAATATGGGCTAGCTCTGGCATCGCCGACTTGCCCATGTTGGGATGAATAATCTTCACAAACTTATAAAAGGAGAACATATTTTAGGACTAACAGTTGTTCATTTTGAGAAAGACGGGATTTGTAGCGCATGCCAAGCAGGGAAGCAAGTTGGAGTCCAACACCCACACGAAAACATCATGACAACTGACAGGTCGCTCCAGCTACTCCACATGGATCTATTCGGCCTGATAGCTTACATAAGCATCAGTGGGAGTAAGTACTATCTAGTTATTGTGGATGACTATTCTCGCTTCACTTGGGTATTCTTTTTGCTAGAAAAATCTCAAACCCAAGAGACCTTAAAGAGATTCTTAAGACAGGCTCAAAATGAGTTCGGATGGAGAATCAAAAAGATTAGAAGCAACAATGGAACGGAGTTCAAGGACTCTCAAATCGAAGGATTTCTTGACGAGGAGGGCATCAAACATGAGTTCTCTTCTCCCTACACACCTCAACAAAATGGTGTAGTGGAGAGGAAGAATAGAACTCTACTGGACATGACAAGGACCATGCTTGATGAATACAAGACACCAAACCGGTTTTGGGCTGGGGCGATTAACACCGCCTACTACTCCATCAACCGGTTATATCTTCACCGAATCCTCAAGAAAACATCGTATGAACTCCTTACTAGTAAAAAGCCCAATGTTTCTTATTTTAGAGTCTTTGGGAGCAAATGCTTTATTCTTATTAAGAGAGGTAGAAGTTCTAAATTTGCTCCTAAAGCAGTAAAAGGCTTTTTATTAGGATATGACTCAAACATAAGGGCATATAGAGTCTTCAACAAATCCACTGGACTAGTTGAAGTTTCTTATGACATTGTGTTTGATGAGACTAATGGCTCCCAAGTGGAGCAAGTTGATCTTGATGAACTAGATGATGAAGAGGCTACATGCGTCACGCTAAGGAACATGTCCATTGGGAATGTATGTCCAAACGAATCCGAAGATCGCACACAAACACAAGATCAACCGTCATCTTCCATGCAAACATCTCCACCAACTCAAGATGAGGATTAGGCTCAAGAAGAAGAGGATGAAGATCAAGATGATGAGCGACCTCAAGAGGAGGACATTGCTCAAGGGGGAGATCATGATAATGAAGACAAGGAAGATGATCAAGAGATTCGGGATCAAAGACCGCTACACCCAAGAGTCCACCAAGCAATTCAAAGAGATCACCCTATCAACTCCATACTTGGTGACATTCATAAGGGGTAACCACTAGATCTCGAGTTGCTCATTTTTGTGAACATTACTCTTTTGTGTCTTCTATTGAGCCATACAAGATAGAGGATGCATTAAGAGATCTGGATTGGGTGGTGGCAATGCAAGAGGAGCTCAACAACTTCATAAGGAATGAGGTATGTCATTTAGTTCCACGTCCTAACCAAAATGTTGTAGGTACCAAGTGGGTATTCCACAACAAACAAGATGAGCATGGTGTGGTGACAAGGAACAAAGCCCGACTTGTGGCCGAAGGTTATTCACAAGTCAAAGGTTTGGATTTCGATCAAACCTATGCACCCGTAGCTAGGCTTGAGTCAATTCGTATATTACTTGCCTATGCTACTTACCATGGCTTTAAGCTTTATCAAATGGATGTGAAGTGCTTTCCTCAATGGACCTATCAAGGAAGAGGTCTATGTTGAGCAACCTTCCGGCTTTGAAGACAGTGAGTATCCTAACCATGTGTATAAGCTCTCAAATGCGCTTAATGGGCTCAAGCAAGCCCCAAGAGCATGGTATGAATGCCTGCAAGACTTTCTTATCACTAACGGCTTCAAAGTCGGTAAAGCCGATCCTACTCTCTTCACTAAAACTATTGCAAAAGACTTGTTTATATGCCAAATTTATGTTGATGATATTATATTTGAGTCTACTAACAAGTCATCTTGTGAAGAGTTTAGTAGGATCATGATACAAAAATTTGAGATGTCTATGATGGGGGAGTTGAAGTATTTCCTTGGATTTCAAATCAAGAAACTCCAAGAAGGCACCTTCATCAGCCAAACTAAGTACATTCAAGACATACTTAAGAAGTTTGGAATGAAGAATGGCAAACCCATCAAGACACCCATGGGAACCAATGGGCATCTCGACCTCGACACGGGAGGTAAATCCGTAGATCAAAAGGTATACAGGTCGATGATAGGTTCTTTACTTTACTTATGTGCATCTCGACCAGATATTATGCTTTCTGTATGCACGTGTGCAAGGTTCTAGGCAAATCCTAAGGAAGTTCACCTTAGGGCCGTGAAAAGAATCATGAGATATTTAGTTTATACTCCTAAGTTTGGGCTTTGGTACCCCAAGGGATCTACCGTTGATTTAATTGGATATTTCGATGCCGATTATACAGGGTGTAAAATTGATAGAAAGAGCACATCAGAGATTTGTCAGTTTCTAGGAAGATCCCTGGTGTCTTGGGCTTCAAAGAAGCAAAACTCCGTAGCTCTTTCCACCGTCAAAGCCGAGTACATTGCCACAGGTCATTGTTGTGCGCAATTACTTTGGATGAGGCAAACCCTTAGGGACTATGGCTACAAATTGAGCAAAGTCCCTCTCCTATGTGATAATGAGAGTGCAATCCGCATAGCGGATAATCCCATTGAACACAGCCGCACTAAGCACATAGACATCCGGTATCACTTTTTGAGAGATCACCAACAAAAGGGGGATATCAAAATTACTTATGTAAGCACCCACAACCAATTAGCCGATATCTTCACCAAGCCACTAGATGAGAAGACTTTTAGCAAACTTAGGAATGAGCTAAATGTACTTGAGTATCGAAACTTTGATTGAAACATTGCACACATAGCTCATAAATATATCTTTGATCATGTCTCTTTCATTTGGTGCAAATGCATATTTCTTATTCTTTTTGTGCAAGGCTAAGACTAATGTGCTTTCAAGTGTATTTCTATCCTTAGTCTTAGATTGAAAGGGAAATAGAGCATTCGGCAAAGACAAGGCTTCCACTCCAACTTTGATGGTATCACTTACCCTTTGCCGTTACTCATGTAACTCTCAATTGGTATGACCCTTCACTCATACTTATTTTACCATTTGGGAGAAATACAAAAGGGCTCTCAAGTTCTCCATTTTTGGCGACTAATGCCAAAGGGGGAGAAAGTATTAAGCCCAAAGCAAAAGGACCGCACCAACCACCATTTCAAAAAATTTCACAAATGTTTATTTCAATTGGTATTTGAGTTAGCCTCAAAATGAATGTTCAATTGGTATTTTAAGTCAATTTTCAATTGGTATCTTATTCAGTTTTAAAATATCAAGTTAGTATGAAAAATTTCAATTGATATAATATCACTTGGTATCTCTCTCAAAAACCCTCTTGAAAGCTAAGGGGAGAATTCATTTGGGAGCTTTTATTTAGTCAAAGGAAAAGCATTTGAAACAGGGGGAGGAATTTCAAATCTTAAAAATGTTTCTTGCAATCATATTCCTATACCTTTGACTATTTGCAAAAGATTTTTTCAAAAAAATTGCAAAAACAAACAAGTGGTGCAAATGTGGTCCAAAATGTTAAATAAGAGAAAAGCAATCCATTCATTCTTAGACATTTGTATAAAGTCTATCATTGGTTTAATACCAAGTAACCTATGCACATCTATCTCAATTGCAAATTAGTTACATTTCTATACTTTATATTTGCTTTGGTTAGTGTTGGTATCAATCACCAAAAAGGGGGAGATTGAAAGGGAAATGGACTTAATCATTTACTATAATCGATTTTGGTGGTTGACGTTCAACACAAACCGCGTGGACTAACTAGTTTGTCTAGATATTATTTATCTCAGGTGCATTAGGTTCACCTCAAACCGAGAAAGAATTTCCGTCGGGGACACAAACAAAAATGGAGCAAAAAGGACTTAGAGTGTGCTGCCAAGTGGCGCACCGGACAGTGTCTAGTGTGCACCAGACACTATCCGGTGCACCAGGCCAGGCAGCCAGCGAACCAGCCACTCTTGGGTTTCTTCTGGACGCGCTCCACTATAATTCACCGGACTGTCCAGTGAGCCAGCGGAGCAATGGCTCCCTACACGCCAACGGTCAACTACGCAGATGAACAGTGATGAACAGTGCCGCAATAGAAGTCAGAGCACAGAAGTCAGAGGTCACCGAACTGTCCGGTGCAGTAAAAGGACAAAGGGCTCCAACGGTCAATGGCTCCAAACCCTAACGGGCGCGCTAACGTGGCACGCATCGGAAAGTGTACAGTGACTGTCCGGTGTGCCCATCGCCAGCAGACTTTGCCAATGGCTAGGAAGTGGTTGGGGGCTATAAATACCCCCAACCACCTCATTAAAAGCCATCCAAGTGTTTTGAATTCAACATTCAATACAAGAGCAAAAGACTTCACTCCAAGACACATTCAATAGATCAAAATCCTCTCCAAGTCCCAAAATTAACTCCACCACTTAGTGATTTGAGGGAGAGAGTTTTTGTGTTCATTTGCGCTCTTGTTGCTTGGATTGCCTTCTTCCTTTCTCATTCCAATTGTTAAGTGCTTTGTAAAGCTAAGTAAGTGTTGGGGACTTGTTCTCAAATGCTTCGGATTAAGAACAAGGCAACATAAAAAGTGTTAAACGTTAAGGCCCTTCGTCCTATTGAACATTATTCCCCATCGGGAATAATGAGTTCCGGACGAAGGTCACAAGAAACATACCTTCGTAAATTCAACAAGTAATAACGAAGGACTCATATAAAACATGAAATATAGATCACAGAATCATTTCTATTTTATTAACACAAAGAAATAGAAATGATTACAAATTACAAATGTACCTTCGGTCTTGAGAGAAGGTAAAAAGTACAAGCATGACGCAAATGCCGATGCACAGTCAGCATGAACAGTACGGGAGTACTGTTCATCTATTTATAGACGCGGGACGCAGCCCACGTAAAATTACATCCATGTCCATTACATTTGTTAACGGTTTATGAAAATCTGTCGAGGCCCCCGAAGTCTTTTCATCTTTAAGTCGGTTCCCCCTTATGTCTTCGCGCCGAAGCTTCCCTGCGTACAACTTCGGCTTCCCTCGACCTTCGTCTGGTTCAGGCTTCGTCCTGGTCGTGCTTTATATCCATAATTCTGAATCCGAAAATATCTGTTCATATAATCCACTTGGAAAACATTGTCAAATCATGTTTTTGAGGACCTTCGGAGGACGAAGGACCCCAACAGTAGCCCCTCGCAATATTAATTTGTAAATAATAAATTCAGATTGCGATATGGACGAAGGCCTTGAGCCGAAGGTCCGAAAAAACACCTTTCCTTTTGCTAGAATAGCAACATTCACTGACAAGCGGGGCCTTTCAATTTTCAACGCCCTAGGCGTATAAATAAGATCACATCGCGAACTCATTTGGTACGCACACTTGCCTTTTGCTTCGGCCCACTAAAATTTTTAGCGCTTGTTCATTAAGATTTGCTGTTCTTTTTGATTTCGAAGCTTCGGCCTCGGGAATAATTTTTTAACGTTCCCGAAGATGTCTGAAGGCAAGAAGACCCCTGCTGAGACGAAGCTGAAGATCCCTGCTGAGACGAAGCTGAGTCTCGAGGAGGAGAAGAACCTGGGGTTCCTGATAGCGATGGCAGAGACCAATACAGAGAAAATCACGAAGGAGATTCTCGAAGGTTTGTCCGAAGATACTGATGACAGCGACAGCTATGATGTGGAAAGTGGTGGGGAAAAGGCCGAAGATCGACCGTGGCGACCAAGTCACACAGTTTTTGGGAAAACGACCATCAAGCAAAGTCACATTGATAACATGAGGGGGCGATATTTCCGAGACATATCTATTGTGAGAGCTGATGCCGGGGAAAAGACTTCTCCCACCCCCGAAGAGGATGAAGTTGTGATTTTCCGAAGCTTCCTCAGGGCTGGGCTTCGATTCCCCCTGAGCAATTTTGTTGTTGAGGTACTAAAAACATTCCAAGTCTACCTTCATCAACTCACTCCCGAAGCTATTATAAGAATGGGGATTTTTGTCTGGGCTGCGAGAAGCCAAGGTTTGGAACCGAACGCTAAAAGCTTCTGCAACATTCATGAGTTATTATACGAGACGAAGCCCTGGGGAAAAGAGCAATACCACAACAACTTTGGGTGCTACAGCTTCGGCGCCCGCTCCGGGTCAAGCTGCCCTGTGCCGACCTTTCGGAAGAGGTGGCCCGGAGCCTGGATGACTGAATGGTTTTATGTAAAGAATGATCTAACAGCTCAAGAAAATGTGAAGAGTATTATTATGCACCCAATCTGGCAACGCTTCGGTCTTCGAAGGCCGAAGGTCGAAATGGACGAAGCCGCCGAAGAATGCCAAAGAGCCTTCGGGGTAGTCTGCTCATTTATTGGGACAAGGGACTTAGTCCAAGAACACATTGCCTTCAGGGTATGGCCACTTGCAGAAAAGTGGGAAATGCCGAAGGAAACCATCAAAGAGTCCGACGAAGGCGGACTAGTCAGATTAAAGTACACATTCAAATATGCAGATAAATTTATTGAACCTGATGATGACTGGCTGAAGAGCATTGAAACATTAAGTGATGAATTACTTGGGGCATATTCGAAGGCTGAAAATACCGCACTATCAGCAGCCTTCGGAGGCCGAAAAAAGAAGAGACTGAACCGAGTATTTGATGCAGTCGGGTTCTTCTACCCTGATTATTGTTATCCCATCCGAAGGCAAAAAAGGAAAAACATAACCTCTGAAAAAGAAGAAGCTGGAACCGCTCCTAGCGAGCCAGAACCAAAAGGAAAAAGGTTGAAGGTCCTCACACACCGAGCACGCCATATTGAACCAGCTTCGGTGCCTGAGTTCACTGGAGAAACTTCTTCGGCCGCCGAAGCTGAACAGCCAACCTTGCTGCCAGAAATTGCAGAGATGGCCGAAGCACCATCGACAGAAAAAATGGAAGAAGCGAAAAATCTGACTAAGGAAAAAGCATCAGAAATTTTGAGTCCTGTAGTAAATGTCGAAGCAGCAAAAATCCAAAAGGGGTCAATGGTGACCCCAAAAAGGAAGAGAATGGTAAATGTTCTAGATGTCTTGGAGACAATTAAGTCTTCAAGCACAACTCCAAAAAAGAGTGTTGAAATTGCTGAAGCTTCCTCTGAAGCTCCGACGCAACAAGCTGAAGCTGAAGCTGGGCCTTCAGAGCCCTTCAGGGAGCAAACTTTGGAAGCCGAAGCAATAAAAATACCAGAACCAATTTTAATTGAAGAGACTGACACTGCCATCCCCGAAGCGCCTGCCAGCATGTGTGATTACATCATACGACATGCTTCGGGGAAAAAATTATCTGAAGAAGAAACTCATGAAGCTAACCATTATGCAAAGGAGCTAAAATATCCAAAGGGGGCAGTAATATTCAATGGGACAAATGAAGATGATTTTTTATACTGCCTGCCTGACAACAAAGAGCTCTCTGTCTGCCGAGAAATGGCTAGGAGTATTGGTTTCCCGAAGCTTGAATCTGGATTAAGCGCCATGACGAAAGAAGATCTCGCAGACAGTCTTGCGTACAACAGCCTGAAGGTACGGGAATTTAACGCTTGAAAAGAAAACCCCCTTATATATATATTTTTTTTTTACGCGACTCATTCATTTTTTCTTATATGAATTCTTTTTCGTATAGGGCCTGATCCTAAGCAACGCGCTAAGAGCGCAAAAGAGCGCCGAAGATGAAAGTTATGAGATTGCGTTCAACAATTTGCGCTCCGAAGTTATCAAATTGAGAAACGAAGCTCTAGAAAAGGATAAAATTCTTCTTACGCTGATAGACAAAGTAAAAAAGGATGAAGCTGCTTCAAAAACCCAGGCCGAAGCCCACAAGCGTGAAATTAAAGATCTTCAGAAACAGCTGACTAGAGCTAGAGAGGAGCGCGTCCTTGAGGAAACAAAACGAGAGCTCAGTGATCATATGGTCAACAAATTGGAGTTAAGAGTTAAAGAGCTTCGTACATCTCAGGGAAAATGTTATGTCAAATCTATAGAATGTGTGAATAAAATTAAAACCAGCTTTGCCAGCGTGGGCGCCTTCTCCAGCGAAGAGAATTTCTCTCGAGGCAATCCCGAAGGTCCACTGGAATGGATTAGTCACGAAGCAGAGGCCTTCGAGGAGATCCTGAGCAGTCGTGGCGATATCTGCGCTTTTTCGGGCGCCAGAGGAATTGCTTCTGTCTTAGAGAAGAAAGGTTGCGATCATGTAAAATTTCTAGCTCAGTCCGAAGCTGCCTTATCTTCCGAAGACATTAAGGACCCCTCGGCCGAAGCAAGCGTGGTTGGCGGCAAATTTTTTACGGATATCTGGAACGACGGCGGCCGAGGGATGGCGCAAGAGATCATCCAAAGGAGCGAAAAAGGTATCCACGATGCTAGAAAAGTGGCGGAAACTGCTGAAAAAAGTACGGAACCCGAAAGGCAATTAGGTATTAATTAGTTGTTCTTATTGTGTTGTAATTTTTGTTTCAAACTCTGCACATAGTTTGTAATAGTGATGAAGAAATGTTCTCTTCCCTCAGAAGCTGCTGGGTCGACTGCCGACCCCCACACAAAAGGAGATGAAGAAATCAAACAAATGGCCGAAGGTATCATGGACAAAGTTGTTGATCAACTTTTAAATGAAGTCGCCGAAGCAGTATTAAGAGAGGACTAGATGCTATTAGAAAAACATTTAAATTGTGATCTATGTAATATTTTGTACATTTGGATGTAATATACAAGTTTGTTTTCGTTATTCAATTCTTCACGATGCATGAAACTCTATATACATACCTTTTTGAGCCTTCGGCGAAAAAACACCTTCCCTTCTTTTCATGCTTCGTGAAGAAGACATTCTTCGTTAAAATTATTCTGATGAATCACATCCATGCTTCGTGAAATCATCATCCGAAGCTATACTCCGAAGCTATACAATCTCAATATTGATCTGATAAAGCTCACCCATGTTTCATAAAAATATTCTCCGAAGCTGTATTGCGAAGCTATACAATTTCGATATCACTTTCTCAGAACATCCTTTCGAAGGTTGAGAGTGTCACTTTCTTTTGCCAAATGCAATATGATGTATGATGCTTATGCTATGCAAAATGATGTAATGATGTTATGCTATGCATGTGACATTTGTTCCGAAGATGCTCATAAAATATATTCGTAAGCTCTGCATTCCCTTAGGAACGTCTTTGGAGCTTCTTCGTCTTTTACTTAGACGATCTCAGCGTTGACTTTTCGCTGTAAGCCTCCCTTAGGAGCTTCTTCGCCCTTTACTTAGGCGGTATCAGCGTTGACTTTTCGCTGTAAGCCTCCCTTAGGAGCTTCTTCGCCTTTTACTTAGGCGGTATCAGCGTTGACTTTTCGCTGTAGGCTCTGCATTCCTTTAGGAACGACTTCTGAGCAGAAAACTTACACTGCGCTCCCTTTGGAACGGCTTTTTGTGACTTCGCAAACTTACTCTGCGCTCCTTAGAATGACTTTCTGTTACTCCGAAGGATTTTTAATTCGAAGGTCCTCCTTGGTAACGGAAAAAGAATTTTAAGCTTCGGCAACTTAAGCTTGTGGAGCAAATAGATCTTCCTCGTGGAAAACAACGAAATTATTACATGAAAACTATCAATGTTTTTTGCTTCACAGAAAATAAAACTGAAAAGAAAAGACTGCTATCAAAGGTAGGATATGTATCAATAAATGTGCTTCGACTCTGGCACAGTGCTGTTGACTGTGCGAGCTTCGGACTGTTCTCTGAAGTCCCTCTGATGTGGAGCGTGTTGACTCCCTTCTGGCTGTTGCCCTTGCTGCAATAGAGGTGGAGGCGGAAGCTGCTGCCAAGAAGCTTGAGGTTGACTTGCCGAAGCTACAGAAGCTGCAGGGTGATTGTCTATGTATTGTGGGATATAAGGCGGATGATACGAAGCAGTATGCATGACCTGCTTCGGCTGAGCTTGTTGAGATGCAGCTTCGGCAATTTCCTTTTGCTTCTGGATTGTAATATGGCACGACCTAGTGGTATGGCCCTTGCCTTCTCCACAGAACAAGCAAAACAGTCTCCTTGGCTGATCTCCGAATCTTCCGCCGAAGCCCCTGGCGCCTCTGCCTCTTGGAGCTGGTGGCCGGAAGGAAGTTTGTTGTTGCCCCGAAGCCTGTGAGGAGCATTGTGGTCTGTTTTGACTCCCCTTATCATCATTCTGAGTGTTATGGATGGAACGGACATGTCTCGGGTAGTATCTTCCTCCGAAGCCCCTGGTCATTTCAGAAAATCTGAAGGCCTCCTCCCTTCTTTGACGAAAGTCATTGTCAGCACGAATGTACTCATCCATCTTTTGGAGCAATTTCTCCAAGGTCTGAGGAGGCTTTCTAGCAAAGTATTGAGCTGCAGGCCCAGGACGAAGCCCCTTGATCATGGCTTCAATAACAATTTCATTGGGCACCGTTGGTGCCTGCGCCCTCAATCGTAAAAACCTTCGGACATACGCCTGAAGGTACTCTTCGTGATCCTGAATACACTGGAACAGGGCTTGAGCTGTGACTGGCTTCGTCTGAAATCCTTGAAAGCTGGTCAGTAACATATCCTTCAGCTTCTGCCATGAAGTTATTGTTCCTGGCCGAAGGGAGGAATACCAGGTCTGAGCAACATTCCTGACGGCCATGACGAAAGACTTCGCCATGACTGCAGCATTGCCCCCGTACGAAGACACCGTTGCTTCGTAGCTCATCAAGAATTGCTTCGGGTCGGAGTGACCATCAAACATGGGGAGCTGGGGTGGCTTATAGGATGGAGGCCAAGGTGTAGCCTGCAGCTCAGCAGACAGAGGAGAAGCATCATCAAAAACAAAATTTCCCTGATGGAAATTATCATACCAGTCATCTTCGTTGACGAAGCCCTCTTGATGAAGGTCTTTCTGATGAGGCCTTCTGTTCTGCTCATCGTGAGTAAGATGGCGGACTTCCTCAGAGGCTTCGTCTATCTGCCTTTGCAACTCAGCTAGGCGGGCCATCTTCTCCTTCTTCCTTTGTACTTGTTGGTGTAGCATCTCCATATCCCTGATTTCTTGGTCTAACTCTTCTTCCTGAAGTGTGGGGCTGACAGCCTTTCTCTTCTGGCTTCGGGCCTCCCGAAGAGAGACGGTCTCCTGGTTGTGGTCCAGCGGTTGCAGTGCTGAAGCCCCAGTCGCTGAAGCTTTCTTCGGCGCCATAGCTTCCGAAGGTGTTCAAAAAAGCTCGAAGTGGAAGTGAGTTCACCGGAGGTGGGCGCCAATGTTGGGGACTTGTTCTCAAATGCTTCGGATTAAGAACAAGGCAACATAAAAAGTGTTAAACGTTAAGGCCCTTCGTCCTATTGAACATTATTCCCCATCGGGAATAATGAGTTCCGGACGAAGGTCACAAGAAACATACCTTCGTAAATTCAACAAGTAATAACGAAGGACTCATATAAAACATGAAATATAGATCACAGAATCATTTCTATTTTATTAACACAAAGAAATAGAAATGATTACAAATTACAAATGTACCTTCGGTCTTGAGAGAAGGTAAAAAGTACAAGCATGACGCAAATGCCGATGCACAGTCAGCATGAACAGTACGGGAGTACTGTTCATCTATTTATAGACGCGGGACGCAGCCCACGTAAAATTACATCCATGTCCATTACATTTGTTAACGGTTTATGAAAATCTGTCGAGGCCCCCGAAGTCTTTTCATCTTTAAGTCGGTTCCCCCTTATGTCTTCGCGCCGAAGCTTCCCTGCGTACAACTTCGGCTTCCCTCGACCTTCGTCTGGTTCAGGCTTCGTCCTGGTCGTGCTTTATATCCATAATTCTGAATCCGAAAATATCTGTTCATATAATCCACTTGGAAAACATTGTCAAATCATGTTTTTGAGGACCTTCGGAGGACGAAGGACCCCAACAGTAAGAGACGCCAAGTGTGTGGTGGTCCTTGCAGGGTCTTAGTGACCTATGTGATTAAGAGAAGGCTCACTTGGTCTAAGTGACCGTTTGAGAGAGAGGGAAAGGGTTGAAATAGACCCGGCCTTTGTGGCCTCCTCAACAAGGATTAGGTTCTTTGGAACCAAACCTCGGTAAAACAAATCACTGTGTCCACTTGTGTTGATTTCCATTTGATTTGTTTGCCCTCTTTCCTCTCTCTAAAGTTTCCTTGCCAATATTGATTTGAGTTTGTTCCCAAACGTCATCCGCATCATTTGAGCAACTCGTGGCAAGAAAAACAATCTTCCACCTCAGATTTAATTCTAACGCTAACCTCAGCCTTAGTGTGTGTATAAGTTTATAAATTTTAGGTTTCGCCTATTCACCCCCCTCTAGGCGACTTTCACTTGGGAATTAAAATGCCTAATTTGGGCGGCCTCATCCGAGTCGTAGTCCTCATTGCCCACCTGTGGTGCCTTCGCTCCAAAATCAACAATATCCGAAATGCTTTCGTGGAGTGAGGTTAGATGATGCCTCATTTTGTCACTCCACATACAATAATCCTCACCATCAAAGTATGGTGATTTGCCTAGGGGTACTGAAAGTAAAGGAGCGCGTTTAGGAATGCGAGGGTAGCGTAGAGGCATCTTACTATACTTCTTGCGCTCTTGGCGCTTTGAAGTAGTAGACTCGGCACCGGATGTGGAAGGTGATGAAGAGTCGGTATCGTAGTAGACCACCTTCTTCATTTTCTTTTTCTTCTTGTCACCCTTCCTATGTGACTTAATGGAGGAAGCAGATTTCTCCTTATGCTTGTCGTCGGCCTCCCTTGACAGAGTTTGTTCATTGTTCTTCCTTCCCGAGCCTTCGGGCTTTTCGCTTGTAATCATCTCCCTCTTGGCGTGTTCTCCCGACATCACTTCGAGTTGTTAGACTCTAATGAAGCACCGGGCTCTAATGCCAATTGATAGTCGCCTAGAGGGGGGTGAATAGGCGAAACCTAAAATTTATAAACTTTGAACATGCAATATGCTCGGGGTTAGTGCTAGAAATAATTCAAAGTGTGGAAGATAATTCTCCTTGCCGAGAGTTTCTCAATCAATGCGGATAACTTTGGGAGCCAACTCAAATCAATATGAGCAAGGGAACTTTTAGAGAGAGAAGGGGAGGGGAAACGAATCAAGTGGAGATCAACACAAATGAACACGATGATTTGTTTTACCGAGGTTCTATTCCAAAGAACCTAGTCCCCGTTGAGGAGGCCATAAAGGTTGGGCCTGTTCCAACCCTTTCCCTCTCTCAATCAATCACTCAGACCGATTGAGTCTTCTCCTTAATCACTTGGGTCACTAAGACCCCGTAAGGATCACCACACACTTAGGTGTCTCTTGCTAGCTTTACAATGCACTTAGAAGAATAAGAATGAGAAGGAGAAAGCAATCCAAGCAACAAGAGCAACAAAAGAACACAAATGATCCTCTCTCAAGTCTCTAAGCAATAGAGTTGATTTTGGAGCTTGGAGTGGATTGAATGCTTTGATTGTGTCTTTGGAGTGTTTGTCTTTGCTCTTTTATTGAATGTGAAGTTTAGAAAACTTGGATGACTTGAATGGAGGTAGTTGGGGGGTATTTATAGCCTACAACCACTTCCTAGCCACGGTTGGAATAGTGGTTGGGGCTATAAATACCCCCAGCCACCACCATTCAAGACATCCAAGATTTCTGAACTCCACATTCAATACAAGAGCAAAACATTCACTCCAAGACACATTCAAAAATCAAAACCTCTCCAAGCCTCAAAATCAACTCAATCGCTTAGTGACTTGAGATAGGGTGTTTTGTGTTTCTTTTGTTGCTCTTGTTGCTTGGATTGCTTTCTCCTTCCAATCCTAATTCTTCTAAGTGCTTTGTAAAGCTATCAAGAGACAACTAAGTGTGTGGTGATCCTTGCGGGGTCTTAGTGACCCAAGTGATTAAGGAGAAGCACTCGACCGGTCTATGTGACCGATTGAGAGAGGGAAAGGGTTCGAATAGACCCGACCTTTGTGGCCTCCTCAACGGGGACTAGGTTCTTTGGAACCGAACCTCGGTAAACAAATCGCCGTGTTCATTTGTGATTGATCTCCACTCGATTTGTTTCCCCTCCCTTCCTCTCTATAAAGTTCCCTTGCTCATATTGATTTGAGTTGGCTTCCAAAGTTATCTGCATTGATTGAGCAACTCATAGCAAGGATAACTATCTTCCGCACTCTGAATTATTTCTAACACTAACCTAGGGCATAGGGCATGTTCAAAGTTTATAATTTTCAGGTTCCGCCTATTCACCCCCCCCTCTAGGCGACTTTCAGATCTGTTCCCCATCAGCAAGGCTGCAGCCCCTTTGCACTGATAAAAACAAAACAAAAAATATCAGCACACACATGAATGTTAGCACCAGTGTTAGCTCACCACTTTAGGGGATTAACACACTGAAAGAACAGTAGGTAAAAGATTACCATACCCCCGATGTTCCTTCTGCGGTCTCACTAACAACCATGTTTACTGATTTCTTCTCTTGAACTGGTTTTTTCTCTTACTTAAATTTGCGGTCTGAACAAGCACTTGCCCAGTGATCAGTACTCCCACAAACAAAGCAACCAGCACCTTTGTTCTTCCTTTTAAATGAGGCTTCCTGCTTGGGCTTCGTGGCATTCTGTTGCTTGTTCTTCTTTTTATTATTATGTGACGCATTGGAGTTCTTCTTTTGTACCGTATTGGCACTAGAAGTCTCAACTCCTTTTCCACGAGTGTCTTTTGCTCTCGCCCTCTCCTCAACATCAAGAGACCCCATAAGATCAGCCACGCTAAACTCTTGTCTCTTATGTTTTAGAGTGGAGCAAAATCCATCGAAGAAGTTGGCAACTCAGCGATAATACCGCCAACCACGAACTTGTCAGGCAAGACACAAGGGAGCTGTTCGAGTTCCTTAGCTAGTGCCCGTATTTCATGAGCCTGTTCAACTACAGGACGGTTCTCAACCATCTTGTAGTCAAACAGCTGCTCCATGATGTACAGCTCGCTACCAGCATCAGAAACACCGAACTTCTCATCTAATGCATCCCATAATTCTTTTGCAGATGTGCACGTTAGATAAGAATCAATATATTTGTTGACAAGAGCGCCAATCACGGCGCCTCGAAACAGGTTATCGGCAACGTCGAACATTCTCTCCTCCTTAGGAGTGAACTGTTGGGGTTTCCCCTGTGCGACGTGATAGCAGTTCATTGCAGTCAACCATAGTATCATCTTACTACGCCAATCACGCGTTTGAGAATTGTACGTGTGTTCTCTCTAGACCAGAAGCAGTCTCCCCACCTTGTATATATACACACACACAGGGAGGCCAACAGAGAGTAATAGTCACCATCAGAGCTACCATTTTAGTCAGCCAGAAATTGACGCCATTAGTGACGTCCATTAATAGCTGACAACCATTAGAGCTCATCCATTACTAGCCATAACATAGGACACGACTAGTAATGTATGACAGTAATGGACGGTCATTACTCTAAGCAAAATGTGCAACCGTTAGAAAGGAATATTCGGACCAAGGTCCGATCTACCATGACCACGGTTGTGGTAGTCCTTCATCCTTTTCTCAGGTTCTCAACAGATGTCTGGCCCGGTCTAGCGGGTGACGCACGTGTGTGACAGTCTTTCATCATTTTCTTAGCTTCTCAATAGATGCACCAATGATCCAACTATTTAAGTTGAGTGAATTGTCCCTTGAACTTCCGGTATGGTACTAAAGTAATAGTACATCGTAGCATTAAAGTGGGCCTCTAGCATTGACTATTATTGAATATTAATATGAGCCAAGCCCACATTAATTCAACAAAACTATCTTATATTTGGCTATTCCTAAATTAAAAAGTAACAATGCTTATTGAGAGCACCTAGAGGGAGGGGTGAATAGGTGATCCTGTAAAATCAAACACTAAATAGCCACAAACTTGATTATGAAAGTGTAAGTGTGATTTAACCAAGTTGTTATGAAGCGAGTTCTTGAGAACAATACAATCACAGAAAAGCAACACAAGAGACACGATTTTTATCCTGTGGTTCGGCCAAGTAACACTTGCCTACTTCCACGTTGTGGCGTCCCAATAGACAAGGGTTGCACTCAACCCCTTTCAAGTGATCCAATGATCGACTTGAATACCATAGTCTTTTCCTTTTGAGATCTTTTCCCGTTTGCGAGGAATCTGCACAAGTTGAATCCTCTCGCCCTTACAAAGTTTTGATCACAGGAAGCACAAGAGTAAGGGAGGGAAAGCAACGCACAGAAGATTCAAACTACAGCACACACACGCACACAAGCCAAGACTTGAGCTCAAAACACGGCACAGAGAGTTCACAACTCAAACGGAGCTCAAATCACTGACACAATCGATCAAATGCATGGAGGTGGAGTCTGGAATCTTAGGATGCTTAGTGAATGCTTGGTGTACTGCTCCATGCGCCTAGGGGTCCCTTTTATAGCCCCAAGGCAGCTAGGAGCCGTTGGAGATCAACTTGGAAGGCAATTCTTGCCTTCTGTAGAGTGGTGCACCGGACAGTCCGGTGCACCACCGGACAACTACTGTAGCAGTCCGGTGCGTGATCTCTTTCCTTTTCTAGCGAAGCCGACCATTGGATCTTCAGATCTGATGGCACACCGGACAGTCCGGTGCGACCATCCGACCGTTGGCTAAACCACGTGTCGCCCGGTGATTGCGCAGGCGACCGTTGGCCGCGAGCGCCGTTGGCTCACCAGACAGTCCGGTGAATTTTAGTTGTGGTGCTTCCACCTTTTCCCGAGAGCGACGAGTTCGTCACCGAAGACTTGGGCGCGGGTGCTGGTGACTCACCGGACAGTCTGATGCACCACCGGACAGTCCGGTGATTTTTAGCCACGTCGCCCCGCCGATTCCCGAGAGCAGAGAATTCGCCGCCGGGCCAGCCTGAGCACTGGACACTGTCCGGTGCACCACCGGACAGTCCGGTGTGCGAGGCTGGTGTTGGTTTGGCTTATCACAGCCACTCTTTCTTTAATCTTTTTTATCTTTTCTTGGTCATGTCTCTAACACTTAGATAAACATGTTAGTACCCAAAAACAATTTACTAAGTCTGGAGACATACCTTGTTCCTTGATTTGTATCTTGGCACTTATAAACTTAGAACCATGTGTTGGGCATCTAATCACCAAAACAATTCTAGAGATGGCCCAAGGGCACATTTCCCTTTCAATCTCCCCCTTTTTGGTGATTTATGCCAACACATTAAAAAACAACTAAGAAGTGCAAATTTAAGACCACATTTTTCTACACTTAGTATTTGGCATATTTGGATCACTTTTGCCACCACTTGGTTTGTTTTTGCAAATAAATCCTTTTTCCTATCTCTAAGTCAAACACACTTGTTTGGGCAAATGGAGAGATTGTTGGGGACTTGTTCTCAAAGGCTAAGAGTTAAGAACAAGGCAACATAAAAAATGTTAAGTGTTAAAGTCCTTCGTCCTTCGGAACATTATGTCCCTTCGGGAGATAATGTATTTCGGACGAAGGTCACAAGAGACATACCTTCGTAAACATAACAAGTAATGACGAAGGATTCATATAGGGCATGAAATATAATATGAACACCATCATAGAATCATTTCTATTTTATTAACATGGAAGAATAGAAATGATTTCAAATTACAAATGTACCTTCGGTCCTGAGAGAAGGTAAAAAGTACAAGCGTGACGCAAAAGCAAATGCCAAGTCAGCGTGAACAGTACGGGAGTACTGTTCATCTATTTATAGACGCGGGACGCAGCCCACGTAAAATTACATCCATGTCCATTACATTTGTTAACGGCTTATGGAAATCTGTCGAGGCCCACGTAGTCTTTTCATCTTTAAGTCGGTTCCCCTTTCCGCTATCGCGACGAAGCTTCCCTGCACACAGCTTCGGCTATGCACCGTCCTTCGTGGAACTTGGTAATCAGCTCGTCCTTCGTCTGGCTCAGGCTTCGTCCTGACCGTGCTTTATGTTCATAATTCTGAGTCCGAAGATACCTGTTCACATAATCCACTTGGAAAACATTGTCAAATCATGTTTTTGAGGACCTTCGGAGGACGAAGGCCCCCAACAGTAGCCCCTCGCAATATTAATTTGTTAATAATAAATTCAGATTGCGATATGGACGAAGGCCTTGAGCCGAAGGTCCGAAAAAACACCTTCCCTTTGCTAGAATAGCAACATTCACTGACAAGCGGGGTCTTTCAATTTTCAGCGCCCTGGGCGTATAAATAAGATCACACCGCCAACTCATTTGGTACGCACACTTGCCATCTGCTTCGGTCCACTAAATTTTTAGCTCTTGTGCATTAAGATTGGTGACCTTTTTGATTTCGAAGCTTCGGCCCTGAAAACAGTTTTTTAGCGTTTCCGAAGATGTCTGAAGGTAAGAAGATCCCTGCTGAGACGAAGCTGAGTCTCGAGGAAGAGAAGAATTTGGGGTTCCTCATAGCGATGGCGGAGACCAATACGGAGAAAATCACGAAGGAGATTCTTGAAGGTTTGTCCGAAGATACTGGTGACAGCGACAGCTATGATGTAGAAAGTGGTGGGGAAGAGGCCGAAGATCGGCCATGGCGGCCAAGTCACACGGTTTTCGGGAAAACCACTATCAAGCAGAGTCATATTGATAATATGAGGGGGCGGTATTTTCGAGATATATCTGTTGTGAGGGCTGACGCTGGAGAGAAGACTTCTCCCACCCCAGAAGAAGATGAAGTCGTAATCTTCCAAAGCTTTCTCAAGGCTGGGCTTCGGTTCCCCCTAAGCAACTTTGTTGTTGAAGTCCTGAAGACATTTCAAGTCTACCTTCATCAAATTACCCCCGAAGCCATCATAAGAATGGGGGTGTTTGTCTGGGCTGTGAGGAGCCAAGGTTTGGAACCAAACGCTAAAAGCTTCTGCAACATTCATGAGTTACTATACGAGACGAAGCCCTGGGGAAAAGAACAATATCACAACAATTTTGGGTGTTATAGCTTTGGTGCCCGCTCCGGGTCAAGCTGCCCTGTGCCGACCTTTCGGAAGAGGTGGCCCGGAGCCTGGATGACAGAGTGGTTCTATGTAAAGAATGACTTATCAGTGCAAGAAAATGTTAAGAGTATCATTATGCGCCCCATCTGGCAACGCTTCAGACTTCGAAGGCCGAAGGTTGAAATGGACGAAGCAGCCGAGGAATGCCAAAGAGCCTTCGGCGTAATCTGCTCTTTCATTGGGACAAGGGACTTGGTCCAAGAGCACATTGCCTTCAGGGTGTGGCCACTTGCAGAAAAGTGGGAAATGCCGAAGGAGACCATTAAAGAGTCCGACGAAGGCGGACTGGTCAGACTGAAATACACATTCAAATATGCAGATAAATTTGTTGAACCTGATGATGACTGGTTGAAAAGCATTGAAACATTAAGTGACGAACTGCTTGGAGCATATTCGAAGGCCGAAAATACTGCGTTATCAGCAGCCTTCGGAGGCCGAAAGAAGAAAAGGCTCAACCGGGTATTTGACGCAATCGGATTTGTCTATCCTGACTATCATTATCCGGTACTGGGTCGCAAAAGAAAAATTACTTCTCCTGCGACAGAAGCTACCACAAGTGCCACTAGTGAGCCAGCGCCGCAAAGGAAAAAGGTGAAGGTGCTCACCCACCGAGCGCGCTTTATTGAGCCGGCCACAGTGCCAGAATTTATTGGTGAAATTTCTTTGGCCTCTGAAGCTACAGAACCAGCTCCAGTGCCGGAGATAGTAGAGAAAACTGAAGCGCCTTCAGCAGTAGAAAAACCGAAGACTGAAGGGCCAAAAACATCAGAAATTTTAAGTCCTTCAGCAAATGTCGACACAACAAAAAATCAAAAGGGCCCATTGGTGACCCCAAGAAGAAAAAGAATGGTGAACGTACTGGATGTCTTGGAGACAATTAAGTCTTCAAGCACAACCGCAAAGGAGTCTGTTGAACTCGCTGAAGCATCTACAGAAGCTTCGAAACAACAAGCTGAAGCTGAAGCCGAAGCTGGGCCTTCAGAGCCCGCCAAGGAACAATCCGAGAAAATATCAGAACCAGCTTTAGTTGAAGAAATTGATACTGCCACCCCCGAAGCTCCCTCCAGCATACGCGATTACATCGTGCGACATGCTTCGGGGAAGAAACTGTCTGAAGAAGAAATCTATGAAGCGAATCACTATGCTAGAGAGTTGAAGTATCCGAAGGGGGCAGTAGTATTCAATGGGACAAACGAAGATGATTTCCTGTACTGTCTCCCAGACAATAAAGAATTATCCGTGTGCCGGGAAATGGCTAGAAGCATGGGATTCCCGAAACTCGAAGCTGGATTATGCGCCATGACGAAAGAGGATCTCGCAGACAGTCTTGCATATAATAGCCTAAAGGTATGGAAATTAAGCGTTTGAAAAAACTTTTTAATGCGTAATTCATTCCTTTATTCTTATATGGATTCTTTTTCATATAGGGCTTGATTCTGAGCAACGCATTAAGAGCCCAAAAAAGCACCGAAGATGAAAGCTACGACATTGCGTTTAACAATTTACGCTCCGAAGTTATCAAACTGAGAAACGAAGCTCTGGAAAAGGATAAGATTCTGCTTACACTGGTAGATAAAGTAAAGAAAGACGAAGCTGCTTCAAAAACTCAGGCCGAAGCCCAAAAACGTGAAATTAAAGATCTTCAGAAACAGCTGGCTAGAGCTAAAGAGGAACGTGTGCTGGAGGAAACAAAACGAGAACTCAGTGATCATATGGTCAATAAATTGGAGTTAAGTGTTAAAGAGCTTCGTGCATCTCAGAGGAAATGTTATGTTAAATCTGTAGAATGCGTGAAAAAGATAAAATCCAGCTTCGCCAGCGTTGGCGCCTTTTCTAGTGAAGAGGACTTTTCAAGAGGCAATCCCGAAGGTCCATTGGACTGGATTAGTCACGAAGCAGAAGCCTTCGAGGAAATCCTGAGCAGCCGTGGTGACATCTGCGCTTTTTCAGGCGCCAGGGGAATTGCTGCTGTTTTGGAGAAAAAAGGTTGTGAACATATAAAATCCTTAGCTCAATCCGAAGCTGCCCTATCCTCGGAAGATATCAAAGATCCCTCGACCGAAGCCAGCATGGTTGGCGGTAAATTCTTCACTGATATCTGGGACAATGGCGGCCGAGAAATGGCGCAAGAAATAATTCAAAGAAGCGAAAAAGGCATCCATGATGCTAGAAAGGTGGCAGAAGCTGCCGAAAGAAGTACAGAGCCCGAAAGGCAATTAGGTATTAATTAGTCGTTCTTATTGTGTTGTAATTTTTATTTCAAACTTTGCTCACGGTTTGCAATAGTAATGAAGAAATGTTCTCTTCCCTCAGAAGCTGCTGGATCGACTGCCGACCCCCACACAAAAGGGGATGATGAAATTAAACAAATGGCCGAAGCCATCATGGACAAAGTTGTTGATCAACTTCTAAATGAAGCCGCCGAAGCAGTATTAAGAGAAGACTAGATGCTATTTAGAAAAAACATTTAAAGTGTGATCTATGTAACATTTTGTACATTTGAATGTAATATACAAGTTTCTTTTCATTATTCAATTCTTTACGATGCATGAAACTCTACATACATACCATTTTTGAGCCTTCGGCGAAAAAACACCTTCCCTTCTTTTCATGCTTCGTGAAGAAGACATTCTCCGTTAAAATTATTCTGATGAAACACGTCCATGCTTCGTGAAAACATTCTCCGAAGCTATACAATTTCGATATTGCTCTGATGAAGCTCGTTCATGCTTCGTAAAAATATTCTCCGAAGCTGTATTCCGAAGATTATCATTGTATTCCCTCGTGACTTTACACAATTTTTACTTTCTCAAAGCGTCCTTTCGAAGGTTGATACTGTGTCCCCTTCTTTTGCCGAATGCAACATGATGTATGATGCTTATGCTATGCAAAATGATGTGATGATGTTATGTTATGCAAATGACATTTGTTCCGAAGATACACACAATATATATTCGTAAGCTCTGCATTCCCTTAGGAACGTCTTTGGAGCTTCTTCGCCTTTTACTTAGACGGTATAAGCTCTGCATTCCCTTAGGAACGTCTTTGGAGCTTCTTCGCCTTTTACTTAGGCGGTATCAGCGTTGACTTTTCGCTGTATGCTCTGCATTCCCTTAGGAACGTCTTTGGAGCAAAAAACTTACACTGCGCTCCTTTTGGAACGGCTTTTTGTAACTTCGGCGACTTACTCTGCGCTCCTTAGAACGACTTTTTGTTGCTTCGAAGGGTTTTTAATAATCCGAAGATCCTCCTTGTTACCGCAAATTTTTAAGCTTCAGCAACTTAAACCTGTAGAGAAGATAGGTTTTTCTGATAACCAACCACGAAACTATTATATGAAATCTGAAGTGTTCTTTATTGCACAGAAAACAGAACTTAAACGGAAAAGACTGCTATCAAAGTAGGATATTTGTCAATAAATGTGCTTCGACTCTGGCACAGTACTATTGACTGTACGGGCTTCAGATTGCTCTCTGATATCCCTTTGGTGCGGAACATATTGGCTCCCTTCTGGCTGCTGGCCTTGTTGCAGCGGAGGTGGAGGCGGGGGCTGTTGCCATGAAGCTTGAGGTTGACTTGCCGAAGCTACGGAAACTGCAGGGTGGTTGCCCACGTACTCCGGGATGTAAGGCTGATGGTACGAAGCAGTATGCATGACCTGCTTCGGCTGTCCCTGTTGCGCTGCAGCTTCTGCTAGCTCCTTTTGTTTCTGGATGGTAACATGGCACATCCTGGTGGTATGGCCCTTGTTCTCACCGCAGAATAAGCAAAATGTCCTCCTTGGTTGATCTCCAAATCTCCCGCCGAAGCCCCTGGCGCCTCTGCCTCTTGGAGCTGGTGGCCGAAAGAAAGTTTGCTGCTGCCCCGAAGCCTGTGAGGAGCACTGCGGCCTGTTCTGTTGACTCCCCTTATCATCATTTTGAGTGTTGTGGATGGACCTGACATGTCTCGGATAGAATCGTCCCCCGAAGCCCCTGGTCATCTCAGAAAATCTGAAGGCCTCCTCCCTTCTTTGGCGAAAGTCGTTATCTGCACGAATGTACTCGTCCATCTTTTGGAGTAGCTTCTCCAGAGTCTGAGGAGGCTTCCTAGCAAAGTATTGGGCTGCAGGTCCAGGACGAAGCCCCTTGATCATGGCTTCGATAACAATTTCATTGGGCACCGTTGGTGCCTGTGCCCTCAAACGCAAGAACCTTCTGACATACGCCTGAAGGTATTCTTCATGATCCTGAGTGCACTGAAACAAGGCTTGAGCAGTAACCGGCTTCGTCTGAAATCCTTGAAAGCTGGTTAACAACATATCCTTCAGCTTCTGCCATGAGGTGATCGTTCCTGGTCGAAGGGAGGAATACCAGGTCTGAGCAACATTCCTGACGGCCATAACGAAAGACTTCGCCATGACTGCAGCATTGCCCCCATACGAAGACACTGTTGCTTCGTAGCTCATTAAGAACTGCTTCGGGTCTGAGTGGCCGTCGAACATGGGAAGCTGGGGTGGCTTATAGGATGGAGGCCAAGGTGTAGCCTGCAGCTCAGCGGACAAAGGAGAAGCATCATCGAAAACAAAATTTCCCTGATGGAAATTGTCATACCAGTCATCCTCGTTGACGAAGCCCTCCTGATGAAGGTCTTTCTGCTGAGGCCTTCTGTTTTGCTCATCGTGAGTAAGATGGCGAACTTCCTCAGAGGCTTCGTCTATCTGCCGTTGCAACTCAGCTAGCCGGGCCATCTTCTCCTTCTTCCTCTGTACCTGTTGATGTAGCATCTCCATATCCCTGATTTCTTGGTCTAGCTCTTCCTCCTGAAGCGTTGGGCTGCCGGCCTTTCTCTTCTGGCTTCGGGCCTCCCGAAGAGAGACGGTCTCCTGGTTGTGGTCCAGCGGTTGCAGTGCTGCAGCCCCAGCCGCTGAAGCTTTCTTCGGTGCCATAGCGAAGGTCTACAGCTTCCGAAGGTGTTCAAAAAACTCGAAGTGGAAGTGAGTTCACCGGAGGTGGGCGCCAATGTTGGGGACTTGTTCTCAAAGGCTAAGAGTTAAGAACAAGGCAACATAAAAAATGTTAAGTGTTAAAGTCCTTCGTCCTTCGGAACATTATGTCCCTTCGGGAGATAATGTATTTCGGACGAAGGTCACAAGAGACATACCTTCGTAAACATAACAAGTAATGACGAAGGATTCATATAGGGCATGAAATATAATATGAACACCATCATAGAATCATTTCTATTTTATTAACATGGAAGAATAGAAATGATTTCAAATTACAAATGTACCTTCGGTCCTGAGAGAAGGTAAAAAGTACAAGCGTGACGCAAAAGCAAATGCCAAGTCAGCGTGAACAGTACGGGAGTACTGTTCATCTATTTATAGACGCGGGACGCAGCCCACGTAAAATTACATCCATGTCCATTACATTTGTTAACGGCTTATGGAAATCTGTCGAGGCCCACGTAGTCTTTTCATCTTTAAGTCGGTTCCCCTTTCCGCTATCGCGACGAAGCTTCCCTGCACACAGCTTCGGCTATGCACCGTCCTTCGTGGAACTTGGTAATCAGCTCGTCCTTCGTCTGGCTCAGGCTTCGTCCTGACCGTGCTTTATGTTCATAATTCTGAGTCCGAAGATACCTGTTCACATAATCCACTTGGAAAACATTGTCAAATCATGTTTTTGAGGACCTTAGGAGGACGAAGGCCCCCAACAGAGATATTCCAAGAGTAAAATTGATTAAGTGCCAAAAACTCCCGTATTGGGGACTTGTTCTCAAATGCTCTGAGTTAAGAACAAGGCAACACAAAATGTTAATGGTTAAAGTCCTTCGTCCTTCGAAGCATTATCTCCCTTAGGATATAATGATCTTCAGACGAAGGTCATGAAGGACGTACCTTCATCATCGCAGCATATATTAATGAAAGAAGAAGCATATGAAACATGAGAAATAACATGAATAACCATATGACATTGTTAATATATCTTTATTATATCATCATGAATGAACATGAACAATATTGAATTACATTTGTACCTTCGGCTTGACAGAAGGTAAAAGTCCAAGCATGACGCACAAATGAATACAAGTCAGCATGAACAGTACGGGGGTACTGTTCATCTAATTATAGGCACAGGGCACAGCCTGTGTAAAATTACATTCATGCCCTTCATATTTACTATTAACTTAAGGACAATCTATCGAGGACTAGATAGCCTTTTCCTCTTTAAGTCGGTTTCTTTTTCTGCTATTGAGCCGAAGCTTCCTTGCGCATAGCTTCGGAGCTAGTTCAACCTTCGTCCCGACCATGCTTTTCATAATGTGTACAACTTCATTCTGAATCCGAAGGTTCCTGTACATATATTACACTTGGGAAACATTGTTAATCATGTTTTTGAGGAACTTCGGAAGACGAAGGCCCCCAACATCCCCCTTTTCCTATAATCAAAATTCTCCCCCATAAGAGACCAAATTTTGCAATGAGAGTCATTTGGGCAAAATACAAATTCTAACTCTGTTATTTTTGAAATTCACAAGTGGTTCACAAGTGGTTGGCTGATCCAGTTGCTTTGGCCCTTAATTTCTCCCCCTTTGGCATTAAGCACCAAAACGGGATAACTTTTGGCCCTTTAACCCCATTGCCTCACCAAAATGTCAAATAAGAGCAAAAAGTCAATGAGAGCATTAGTATGAACTTGGAATTTAAATACACTTATACCAGAGTGCAGTGGACGTATTTTCGTCGCCCAAGTTCATTTTCCCTTTCAATGGTCCTTCGAGACTACTTCAAGTGTACTCAAACAAACAAGTTAGTCTCAAAGGAGTCAAGTTGTAGCTCATCTCCCCCTAAACATGTGCGTCATTTGCATACGGACTTGTGAGGTCCGGGAATGACTTGTACAACTTGAGCACCACAAATAAGCAATAAATGATTTAAATGCTCAATGTAACATGATTAAAGGCATGAAACACATGTATGATGTAGATCAATCCAAGTTACGCGAATCTAAGACATTTAGCTCACTACGCAACCTACAAAACCTTTTCTCATCTAAAGGCTTGGTGAAGCTATCGGCTAGCTGGTTCTCGGTGCTAATGTGGTAAACATCGATATCTCCCTTTTGCTGGTGGTCTCTCAGGAAGTGATGTCAGATGTCTATGTGCTTAGTGCGGCTGTGTTCAATAGGATTATCCGCCAAGCGGATTGCACTATCATTGTCACATAGGAGTGGGACTTTGCTCAGATTGTAGCCGAAGTCCCGGAGGGTTTGCCTCATCCAAAGCAGTTGCGCGCAACACTGTCCTGCGGCAACGTACTCGGACTCAGCGGTGGATAGGGCAACAGATATTTGGTTCTTGGAACTCCATGACACCAGGGACCTTCCTAGAAATTGGCACATCCCTGATGTGCTCTTCCTATCAACTTTGCACCTGACATAGTCGGAGTCTGAGTATCCAATTAAGTCAAAGGTAGACCCCTTTGGATACCAGATCCCAAAGCAAGGCGTAGAAACTAAATACCTAAGAATTCGCTTAACAGCCACAAGGTGACACTCCTTAGGGTCGGATTGAAATCTAGCACACATGCATACACTAAGCATAATGTCTAGTCTACTAGCACAAAGATATAGTAATGAACCTATCATTGACCGGTATACCTTTTGATCAACGGACTTACCTCCTTTGTTGAGGTCGAGATGTCCGTCAGTCCCCATCGGTGTCTTCGCGGGCTTAGCATCCTTCATTCCAAACACCTTGAGAAGATCTTGAGTGTACTTTGTTTGGGAGATGAAGGCGCCGTCCTTGAGTTGCTTAACTTGGAATCCAAGAAAGTAAGTCAACTCGCCCATCATTGACATCTCAAATTTTTGCATCATTACCCTGCTAAACTCCTCACAAGACTGTTGGTTAGTAGAACCAAATATTATGTCATCGAAATAAATTTGACAAACAAAAAGATCACCATCACAAGTCTTTGTAAAAAGAGTGGGATCAGCTTTCCCAACCTTGAAAGCATTAGCAATTAGAAAATCTCTAAGGCATTCATACCATGCTCTTGGGGCTTGCTTAAGTCCATAGAGTGTCTTAGAGAGCTTATATACATGGTCGAGATACCTGTCATCCTCGAAGCCAGGGGTTGTTCCACGTATACCTCCTCCTTGATTGGCCCATTGAGGAAAGCACTCTTCACGTCCATTTGGAACAGCCTAAAGGAATGGTGAGCGGCATAGGCTAATAAAATTTGAATTGACTCTAACCTCGCCACAGGAGCAAAAGTCTCCTCAAAATCCGAACCTGCGACTTGGGCATAAACTTTTGCCACAAGTTGAGCCTTGTTTCTTGTCACCACTCTGTGCTCATCTTGCTTGTTGCGGAACACCCACTTGGTTCCCACAACGTTTTGCTTTGGACGTGGCACCAGGCTCCAGACTTCATTCCTTTTGAAGTTGTTGAGCTCTTCCTGCATGGCCAACACCAAGTCCGGATCCTGCAAGGCCTCTTCTATCATGAAAGGCTCAATAGAAGAGACAAACGAGTAGTGCTCACAAAAAGTAGCTAATCGTGAGCGAGTAGTTATTCCCTTGCTGATGTCACCTAGAATCTGATCGATGGGGTGATGTCTTTGGATCGTCGCTTGGACTTGGGTTGGAGGGGCCCGTGGTGCTTCTTCCTCCATAACCTGTTCTTCCTGTGCTCCCCCTTGATCTTGCCCCTCTTCTTGAGGTACTTGTTCATCGTCTTGAGTTGGGGGATGCACCATTGTTGAGGAAGAAGGTTGATCTTGGTCCTGCAGTTCCTGTGGTCGCACATCACCTATCGCCATCGTGCGCATTGCAGCCGTCGGAACTTCATCTTCATCTATATCATCAAGATCAACTTGCTCTCTTGGAGAGCCATTAGTCTCATCAAATACAACGTTGCTAGAGACTTTAACTAATCCTGATGATTTGTTGAAGACCCTATACGCCTTTGTATTTGAGTCGTATCCTAGTAAGAAACCTTCTACTCCTTGGGAGCAAATTTTGAGTGTCTACCTTCCTTTACCAGAATGTAACATTTGCTCCCAAATACACGAAAATAAGAAACATTTGGTTTGTTACCAGTTAGGAGTTTATAAGAGGTCTTCTTGAGGAGACGGTGCAGATAGAGCCGGTTTATGGCGTGGCAAGCTGTGTTCACAGCTTCCAACCAAAACCGCTCAGGCATCTTGAACTCTTCAAGCATCGTTCTCGCCATGTCGATTAGCGTCCTGTTCTTCCTCTCTACCACACCATTTTGCTGCGGTGTGTAGGGAGCGGAGAATTCGTGCTTGATGCCTTCCTCCTCAAGAAACTCTTCAAGTTGTAGATTCTTGAACTCGGACCCATTGTCGCTTCTTATCTTCTTCACCCTTAGCTCAAACTCATTTTGAGCTCTCCTTAAGAAGCTCTTTAGGGTCCCTTGGGTTTCTAATTTGTCCTGCAAAAAGAATACCCAAGTGAAGCGGGAAAAATCATCAACTATAACAAGACCATACTTACTTCTCCCGGTGATGAGATAGGCAACAGGACCGAAGAGATCCATGTGAAGAAGTTCCAGTGGTCTTGATGTTGTCATCACATTCTTGTTGTGGTGAGTGCTTCCTACTTGTTTCCCTGCTTGACATGCTGCACAAGGTCTGTCTTTCTCAAAATAGACATTGGTTAGTCCTAACACATGATCTCCCTTTAGAAGCTTATGAAGGTTCTTCATCCCAACATGTGCTAGACGACAATGCCAAAGCCAGCCCATATTAGTCTTAGCTATTAAGCATGTATCTAGATTGGCATTCTCTTTTGAAAAGTCAACTAAATAGAGCTTGCCATCTAATACACCCTTAAAAGCTAATGAACCATCACTCCTTCTAAAGACAGATACATCAATATTTGTAAATAAACAATTATAGCCCATGTGACATAATTGACTTACAGACAGTAGATTATACCCGAGCGACTCTACTAGAAATACATTTGAAATCGAGTGCTCGTTCGTGATAGCAATCTTGCTCAATCCTTTAACCTTGCCTTGGTTCCCAACTCCAAAGATAATTGTGTCTTGGGAATCCCTGTTCTTGACGTAGGAGGTGAACATCTTCTTCTCCCCCGTCATGTGGTTTGTGCATCCGCTGTCGATAATCCAGCTTGAGCCCCCGGATGCATAAACCTGCAAGGAATTTAAGCTTGGGTCTTAGGTACCCAACTCTTGTTGGGTCCTACAAGGTTAGTCACAACAGTTTTTGGAACCCATATGCAAGTTTTGTCTCCCTTGCATTTGGATCCCAACTTCCTAGCAACTACTTTTGCATTTTTGCATGAAAGCACAAAAGAAGCATTACAAGCATGATAGACAGTAGTAGGACTATTGCAATTTCTCCTAGGCGCATGAGACACAACATGATTACGCCTAGGCCTATTTCTACCATAAGCATAAGTAGAGCTAGAAGCAACCATAGCATGAAAATCATGGTGAACAGGTAAAGCGGCATGATTATAGCTCCTATCATTATAAGCATGACTAGTGAATTTTCTATCATAAATATAGGCATGGTTGTTTTGAGAGCTACTAGCCATCGGGGCCTTCCCTTTCTCCTTGTTGAGAATGAAAGTCCTTTGGCTTATTAAGTTCTTGGTTTCCTTTCGAAAACCAAGTTCATCCTTAATTGAGGGGTGTCTACCAACAGTGTAGGCATCCCTAGCAAATTTTAACTTAACATAATCATCTTTGCAAGTCTTAAGTTGAGCATTAAGACTTGCAACCCCATTGTTTAATTTAGCAATAGAAGTAGCATGTTCATCACAAGCATCAATATCAAAGTCTTTACATCTATTGCAAATAATGACATGCTCTACACATGAACTAGTTTCATTAACTCCCTCTAGCTTAGCATTTAATTCAGCATTTAAATTCTTTAGGCTAGAAATGGATTCATGACAGGAAGACAGCTCAGATGATAGTATTTCATTTTTCTTAATTTCTAAAGCAAGAGATTTTTGAACACTAACAAACTTGTCATGTTCCTCATATAAAATATCCTCTTGTTTTTCTAGCAGTCTGTCCTTTTCATTGAAAGCATCAATTAATTCATTAATTTTGTCTACTTTAGCTCTATCTAACCCCTTAAACAAATCAGTGTAATCTACTACATCATCAGAAGATTCCTCATCGCTAGAAGAAGAGTACTTAGGTGTGTCTCGAATGCGTACCTTCTTCTCCTTAGCCATAAGACATGTATGGCGTTCGTTGGGAAAGAGCGAAGATTTGTTGAAGGCCGAGGCAGCTAGTCCTTCATCCTCAGAGTCGGAGGAGGAGTAGTCGGAGTCCCATTCCTTCCTGATGTGCGCCTCGCCCTTGGCCTTCCTGTAGTTCTTCTTTTTTTCCCTCTTCCCGTGCTTTTCTTATCCCTGGTCATTATCATTATCGGGGCATTGAGCTATGAAATGACCAGTCTTACCGCATTTGAAGCAAGAACGCTTTCCCCTCGTTTTGTTCTTGTTGGGGTACTCCTTGCGTCCTTTTAGCGCGGTCTTGAAGCGCTTGATGATAAGCGCCATCTCATCCTCATTGAGCTCGACAGCCTCTACTTGTGCTACCTTGCTTGGTAGCGCCTCCCTGTTGCTTGTTGCTTTGAGAGCAATGGGTTGTGGCTCATAGACGGGTAGTGGACCATTTAGTGCATCATCCACGTATCGTGCCTCCTTCACCATCATGCGCCTGCTCACGAATTTTCCAAGGATTTCCTCGGGTGTCATCTTGGTGTACCTAGGGTTCTCACGAATAAGATTTACAAGATGAGGGTCAATAACTGTAAATGACCTGAGCATGAGTCGGATGACATCATGATCCGTCCATCTTGTACTCCCGTAGCTTCGGATTTTGTTGACCAGAGTCTTGAGCCTGTTGTAGGTCTGTGTTGGCTCCTCTCTAAAAGGGAAATGTGCCCTTGGGCCATTTCCAAAGTGTTTTGGTGATTAAGTGTCCAACACATTTTCTCTAAGTGCTAATATGTGCCAAAAAGTGAAGAAGTGCAAATCATATTACAAGGTACGTTTCTAGACTTAGTACATTGATTTGAGTACTAATGTATTGTGTCTAAGTGTTAGAAATAGGAGAAATTGGTTTGGAATGGAGTTGGCTGTGTACAGCCAAATGCAGCTCGGTCTAGGTGCACTGGACAGTGTCCGGTGCGCCAGGCCAGCCTCCGGTGAACAGGCCACTCTCGAGAATTGACGGCGGTGTACGGCTATAATTCACCGGACTGTCCGGTGGTGCACCGGACTGTCCAGTGAGTCATCCACGGCGAAGTCGTCGCTCTCGAGAAACGTTCAACGATGTACGGCTATAATTCACCGGACCATCCGGTGAGCACCGGACTGTCCGGTGAGCCAACGGTTGTCTGCGCCAACGGTCGGCCGCACAATCCGCGCGCGACACGTGGGCGCGCCAACGGTCGGCAGGGGGCACCGGACAGTGTCCGGTGTGCCAACTGTCGCAAATCTGCAACGGTCGGATGCGCTATAAAAGGAAGGAGATCGCGCACCAGATAGCTACAGGGACTGTCCGGTGGAGCACCGGACTGTTTGGTGCGCCACCCGACAGAAGGCAAGATTTGCCTTCCAAAGTTGCCTCCAACGGCTCCTAGCTGCCTTGGGGCTATAAAAGGGACCCCTAGGCACATGGAGGAGTTACCCGAGCATTCTTTGATCATTCCTAAGCATCCAGACTCCACTCTCACGCATTTGATTCTTTGTGCTAGTAATTTGAGCTCCTCTTGAGTTGAGAACTCCGTGTGTTGAACTTAGAGCTCAAGTTGTGACTTGTGTGCGTGATTGTACTCTCGTTTTGAGTCTTGTGTGCGTTGCTCTCCCCTCCCTTACTTCCGTGCTTTTTGTGATCATCGATTGTAAGGGCGAGAGGCTCCAAGTTGTGGAGATTCCTCGCAAATGGGAGAAATTATAAGAAAGAAGAACACCGTGGTATTCAAGTTGACCATTCGATCATTTGAAAGGGGTTGAGTGCAACCCTCGTCCATTGGGACGCCACAACGTGGAAGTAAGCAAGTTCTGTACTTGGCCGAACCACGTGATAACTCGCGTGTCTCTTGTGATTGTGTTTCTATGTGATTATTGTGATTCGCAAGAGCTCGCTCTATAGCCACTTGGTTTGATCATTCTAACACTTAACCAAGTTTTGTGGCTATTAGTTGTTGAATTTTACAGGATCACCTATTTACCCCCCCCCCCCTCTAGGTGCTCTCAATTGGTATCAGAGTCGTTCTCTTCTTGAAAGGGACTAATCGCCTGAAGAGATGGATCCTAAGGGAAAGGGGATGGTGGTCAATGATAAGGAGAAGGAGTCCATCTTCAACGAGCCAAGGGATGACAAGCCCACTGACTCTGGCTCGAGTCATAAGAAGAAGGACGAGAAGAACAAGAGGCGCATTAAGAAGATCGTCTACTACGATAGCGACGAGTCTTCTTCTTCCCCAAGAGACGACGACTACGACAAGAAAAAGAAACCGGTTAACTCAAACTTTTCTTTTGATTATTCTCGTATTCCGTATAATTCCAATGCTCATTTGCTTTCCATTCCTCTTGGTAAACCTCCACACTTTGATGGAGAAGACTATGCCTTTTGGAGTCACAAAATGCGTAGTCACCTTTTCTCTCTCCATCCTAGTATTTGGGAGATAGTTGAGAATGGAATGCAATTTGATAGTACGGATAACCCTGTATTCATTAACGAACAAATCCATAAAAATGCACAAGCTACCACTGTTTTGTTAGCATCATTGTGCAGGGATGAATACAACAAGGTGAGCGGCTTGGACGACGCCAAGCAAATATGGGACACCCTCAAGATTTCACATGAGGGGAATGACGCCACCATGATCACCAAAATGGAGTTGGTGGAAGGCGAGCTGGGAAGGTTCGCGACGATCAGGGGGGAGGAGCCGATGCAAACTTATAACAGGCTCAAGACCCTGGTCAACAAGATCAGGAGCTATGGAAGCACGAGATGGACGGACCACGATGTCGTCCGACTTATACTCAAGTCTTTTACTGTCATTGACCCTCATCTTGTGAACTCAATCCGTGAGAATCCTAGGTACACAAAGATGACGCCCGAGGAAATACTCGGAAAGTTTGTGAGCGGGCGTATGATGATCAAGGAAGCAAGATACGTTGATGAGGCATTGAATGGCCCAATGCCCATCTATGAGCCCCAATCTGTTGCACTCAAGGCAACAAGCAGCAGCAGGGAGGCGCTACCTAGCAAGGTGGCACAAGTTGAAGCTGTCGGGATAAATGAAGATGAAATGGCCCTCATCATCAAGCGCTTCAAGACGGCGCTAAAAGGACAAAAGGAGCATCCCAACAAGAGCAAAGCAAAGGGAAAGCGCTCCTATTTTAAATGTGGTAAGACTGGTCATTTCATAGCAAATTGTCCCGATAATGCTAATGACCAGGAACAAGAAAAGAGCGAGAAGAGGGAGAAGAAGAAGGCCTACAAGAAGGCAAAGGGCGAGGCGCACCTAGGCAAAAAGTGAGATTCGGATTGCTCTTCGTCTGACTCTGACGACGAAGGACTCGCTGCCTCGGCCTTCAACAAGCCATCTCTCTTCCCCAACGAGCGCCACACCTGTCTCATGGCAAAGGAGAAAAAGGTAAGCGCTCGAGATACCCCCTAAGTATACTACTTCAAGTGATGATGACTCTAGTGATGATGAAGTAGATTACACAAGTTCATTCAAAGGTTTAGATAGAACTAAAGTTGATAAGATCAATGAATTGATTGATGCCTTAAATGAAAAGAATAGATTATTAGAGAAGCAAGAAGATATTTTATATGAAGAGCATGATAAGTTTGTTAGTGTACAAAAATCTCTTGCTTTAGAAGTTAAAAGAAATGAAATGCTTTCTTCTGAATTGTCTGCTTGTCATGAAACTATGTCTAATTTAAAGAGCATTAATGATGATTTAAGTGCTAAGTTAGAAGAAGCTAATAAAACTAGATCTTGTGTAGAACATGTTGTCATTTGTAATAGGTGTAAGGATATTGATGTTGATGCATGTGTTGAGCACCTTACCTCTATTACAAAATTAAATGGTGAAGTGGCAAGTCTTAATGCCCAACTTAAGACTTGCAAAAATGACTTTGATAAGTTAAAATTTGCTAGGGATGCCTACACTGTTGGTAGACATCCCTCAATTAAGGATGGACTTGGCTTTCGAAAGGAAGCCAAGAACTTAACAAGTCAAAGGGCTCCCATTTCCAACAAGGAGAAAGGGAAGGCCCCTATGGCTAATAGTAGTCAAAAGAATCATGCTTTCATGTACAACGATAGAAAGTTTTCTAGAAATTGTCATTATAATAGGAGTTATAATGCTTTCGACTCACATGCCACGATTGCTTCAAGTTCCAATGTTAATGGTAGGCCTAGGAGAAATCTTGTGTCTCATGCTCCTAGAAAAGTGTGTAATAAATGAGAGCACCTAGAGGGGGGTGAATAGGTGATCCTGTAAAACTTGAAACTTAGTGCCACAAAAACTTGATTAGGAGTTAGCACCAATAAGGCCAAGTGGCTAGAGAGGAGTCTTAGCAAAACACAATAACCACAAAGAGATCAACACAGAGATGGCACAGTGTTTTATCCCGTGGTTCGGCCAAGTCCAACACTTGCCTACTCCACGTTGTGGCGTCCCAACGGACGAGGGTTGCAATCAACCCCTCTCAAGCGGTCCAAAGACCCACTTGAATACCACGGTGTTTTGCTTTGCTTTACTATATCCCGCTTGCGAAGAATCTCCACAACTTGGAGTCTCTCGCCCTTACAAAGATGTTCACAAAGAAGCACGGAAGTAAGGATGGGATGAGCAACGCACACAAGACACAAAATTAGAGCAACACACGCACACAAGTCACAACACGAGCTCTCAACACAACTCAACGAGTTCTCTACTCAAAACGGAGCTCTAGTTGCTATCACAATGAATCGAATGCGCGGAATTGAAGTCTTGGTGCTTAGGAATGCTTAGAGAATGCTTGTTGTTCTTCTCCATGCGCCTAGGGCCTCTTTTATAGTCCCAAGGCAGCTAGGAGCCGTTGAGAGCATTCCAGGAAGGCAATCTTGCCTTCTGTCGCCTGGCGCACCGGACAGTCCGGTGCACCACCGGACACTGTCCGGTGCAGATTTCTTTCCTTATTTGGCGAAGCCGACCGTTGTAGATTCAGAGCCGTTGGCGCACCGGACACTGTCCGATGCACACTGGACAGTCCGGTGCCCCCTTCTGACCGTTGGCTCGGCCACGCGTCGCACGCAGATTACGCGGCTGTTGGGGGCCTTCGGCTTCCGAAGGTCCTCAAAAATATGATTTGACAATGTTTTTCAAGTGAAATATGTGAACAGGTATCTTCGGAATCGGGCCACGAGTATACAGGAATATGGTCAAGACGAAGCTTGAATAGGACGGAAGGCGATCATAACGAAGGATAAGATGATCACGAAGCTATGCGCAGAAAAAGCTTCGGCACGACAGCAGAAAAGGGGAACCGACTTATATGGTGAAAAGACAAATTGAACCTCGAAGAATCACTATAGAATTATTGATAAATGTAAAGGCCATTAATGTAATTTTCCATGGGCTGCGCCCTGTGCCTATAAATAGATGAACAGTATTCCCGTACTGTTCACGCTGATCTGGCATCTGCTTTTCGCATCACGCCTGTATCTTTAATTTTCGACAATCTAAAGGTACATTTATCATTTGTTATTATGACTCTGATAATACAAAATAGAAATAAATTGATGATAATATTTGTGTTATCGTTCGTATTCCATGTATGTATTCTCCTTCATCATATGTTGGACTTACGAAGGTCTTTTCCCTCATAACCTTCGTCTGAAATTCATTATATCCGAAGGGATATAATGTCTTGAAGGACGAAGGACTTTAACATTTAACACTTTTTATGTTGCCTTGTTCTTGACTCTTAGCATTTGAGAACAAGTCACCAACATTGGCGCCCACCTCCGGTGAACTCACGTCCATTTTTTGAGTTTTGAATCACCTTCGTCATGCCGCCGAGGAAAGCTTCAGCCGCAGGGGCTGCTACTCTGCAGCCGCTGGATCCCAATCAGGATGTCCTTTCTCTCAGGGAGGTCCGAAGCCAGAAGAGGAAGGCCACCAGTCCAACGCCTCCGGAGGACGACTTGGATCAAGAAATCCAAAATTTGGAGATGCTCCACCAATAGGTCCAACGGAAGAAGGAAAAGATGGCTCGTCTAGCTGATCTACAAAGGCAGATAGACGAAGCCTCTGAAGAGCTTCGACATCTTGCTCAAGATGACCAGAATCAAAGGCCCCCGCGTAGAGAGCTTCATCAAGAGGGCTTCTACAACGAGGGCGACTGGTATGAAGATTTCCATCATGGAAATTTTGCTTTTGATGATACTTCTCCCCTGTCAATAGAACTACAGGCTACACCTTGGCCACAGTCTTACAAGCCACCTCAGCTCCCCATGTACGACGATCATTCAGACCCGAAGCAATTCTTGATGAGCTATGAAGCAACCATATCTTCGTATGGTGGCAACACGGCGGTCATGGCAAAGTCTTTCGTCATGGCTGTCAGGAGTGTTGCACAAACCTGGTACTCCTCTCTTCGACCAGGGACAATCACTTCATGGCAAAAGCTAAAGGACATGTTGATAACCAGCTTCCAAGGGTTTCAAACGAAGCCAGTTACTGCCCAAGCTTTATTCCAGTGCACCCAGGACCACGAAGAATATCTTCAGGCGTATGTCCGAAGGTTCCTGCGTCTGAGGGCACAGGCACCAACAGTGCCCAATGAAATTGTCATTGAGGCCATGATCAAGGGGCTTCGGCCGGGACCTTCAGCTCAGTACTTTGCCAGAAAGCCTCCTCAAACTTTGGAGAAGCTGCTCCAGAAGATGGACGAGTATATTCGAGCTGACAATGATTTTCGCCAAAGAAGGGAGGAAGCATTCAGGTTCTCTGAAATGACCAGGGGCTTCGGAGGAAGATTCCATCCGAGGCACGTCAGGTCAATTCACAATTCTACTCAAAGTGATGACAAAGGGAATCAACAGCAAAGGCCACAGTGCTCCTCGCAAGCTTCGGGGCAACAGTAAAGCTCTTTCCGGCCGCCAGCGCCAAGGGGTAGAGGCGCCAGGGGCTTCGGGGGAAGATTTGGAGATCAACCAAGAAAAATTTACTGCCTATTCTATGGTGAAGGCAAGGGCCATACCACCAGGATGTGCCATGTTACCATCCAGAAGCAAAAGGAGCTAGCAGAAGCTGCAGCGCAACAGAGCCAGCCGAAGCAGGTCATGCATACTGCTTCGTACCATTCGCCTTACATTCCAGAATATGTAGGCAATCACCCTGCAGCTTCTGTTGCTTCGGCAAGTCAATCCCAAGCATCTTGGCAACAGCCTCCACCGCCACCACCAATGCAACGAGGTCAGCAGCCAGAAGGGAGTCAGCACGCTCACCTTCAGCGGGACTTCAGAGAGGAGTCCGAAGCTCGCACAGTCAGTAACACTGTGCCGGAGTCGAAGAATATTTACTGACAAATATCCTACCTCGTCAGTAGATTTTCGCATTTTCGCATTTCAGTCTTACTTTCTTTTTAATAAGGAACAATTATGGGAAGTTTAAGTGCTTTTTATCGTATTTTAATCTCTTGGAACAGTTTTGTTCTTTGCCATATTAAAAAAATATGTCTCCTCCATAGGCTTAAGTTGCCGAAACATAAGAATTTATGGGGGCAAGAAGGACCTTCAAATTATCAAAAATTTGTTCTAAAGAATACAGTGCAATTTCTTCGAAGCAGCAAAAGTCGTTCCTAAGGGAGCGCAGTGTAAGTTTTCTGCTCAAAAGTCGTTCCGAAGGGAATGCAGAGCTTACAGCGAAAAATAAACGCTGATTCCGCTGAAAGTAAAAGGCGAAGAAGCTCCTAAGGGAGGCTTACAGCGAAAAATAAACGCTGATTCCACTGAAAGTAAAAGGCGAAGAAGCTCCTAAGGGAGGCTTACAGCGAAAAATAAACGCTGATTCCGCTGAAAGTAAAAGGCGAAGAAGCTCCTAAGGGAGGCTTACAGCGAAAAATAAATGCTGATTCCGCTGAAGTAAAAGGCGAAGAAGCTCCTAAAGGAGGCTTACAGTGAAAAATAAATGTTGACCTTCGGCAAATATCATTTTGCATAACATCACATCATTACATCATTTGCATAGCATAACATCATACATCATAGTGCATCAACAACGCAAGAAGGGGTGCTTCAATATTGATATTCGAAGATCGTTTTGAAGAAATAGTGGCACGGCACAAACAATAGCCATGGAAGGGTTATATCTTCGTCAAACTCTAAGATGGAAAGATCTATTAATCATTGATTTTACCAGGGTTGGTTACTGATTTTATGAGACCATGGATATTATTTACGAAGCATGAAAAGAAGGGAAGGTGTTTTTTCGCCGAAGGCTCAAAAACGGTATGTGTATAATGTTTCATGCATCGCAAAGAATAGAACTATAAATAGCTAATAAATTACACCCTAAGTTACACAATATTACACATGATTCTCAACAAACATTACATTCTGAATGTTTTTGCAATAGCATCTAGTCTTCCCTTAAGACTACTTCTGCAGCTTCGTTTAAAAGCTGATCAACAACTCTATCCATGATGACTTCGGCCATTTGTCTAATTTCGTCATCCCCCTTCGTGTGGGGGCCCACAGATGACTCAGCAGGTTCTGAGGGAAGAGTAGATACGGATTTATTACTATTACAAACCTTGAACAAGTTCGAAGTCAAAAAATTACAACAAAGAGACAAAAACCACTAGTTAATACCTATTCGCCCTTCGGGCTCTGCGCTTTTCTCAGCAGCCTCTGCTACTTTTCTAGCATCATGGATGCCTTTTTCGCTTTTTTGAATAATCTCTTGGGCCATTTCCCGGCCACCATTATCCCAGATGTCGGTGAAAAATTTTCCACCAACCATGCTAGCTTCGGCTGAGGGGTCTTTTATGTCTTCGGAGGATAAGGCAGCTTCGGATTGTGCTAAAGTTTTCACATGCTCGCAGCCTTTCCTCTCCAAAATAGTAGCAATCCCCCTGGCACCTGAAAAAGCACATATGTCTCTGTGGCTATTCAAAATTTCCTCAAAAGCCTCGGCTTCATGATTGATCCATTCAATCGGGCCCTCGGGGTTCCCCCTTGTGAAGTTTTCCTCGATCGAGAATGCGCCAACGCTAGCGAAGCTAGTTTTTATTTTCTTAACGCATTCTATAGATTTGTCATAGCACCTTTTCTTAGATGCACGAAGCTCTTCAACGTTTCCTTCTAAATGATTTGCCCACTGGTCGCTAAGTTCTCAGTTTCGTTTCTTCAAGTATGCGTTCTTCTTTAGCTCGGGCCAACTGTCTCCGAAGACCCTCGATTTCCTACTTTTGAGCTTTAGCTTGAGCTTTAGAAGTAGCTTCGACTTCCTTCATCTTATCCACCAATGTAAGCAGAATTTTGTCTTTTTCCAAGGCTTCGTTTCTTAGCTTGATAACCTCTGTTCGAAGGTTATTGAGAGCAATAGTGCAGCTTTCGTCTTCAGCATTCTTTTGTGCCCTTAAGGCATTTCTAAGTATTAAGCCCTATACAAAGGAAGGAATGGATTAAAAAAATTACCTTCAGACTATTGTATGCAAGGCTATCTGCAAGATCGTCCTTCGTCATGGCGCAGAGGCCAGCTTCGAGCTTCGGGAACCCCATACTTCTAGCCATCTCCCGGCAGACAGATAATTCCTTGTTATCTGGGAGGCAGTATAAGAAGTCGTCTTCGTCTGTGCCATTGAATACTAAGGCCCCTTTTGGATACCTCAGTTCTTGGGCATAGTGATTAGCTTCAAAAATCTCTTCTTCAGATAATCTTTTTCCCGAAGCATGTCGAACAATATAATCGAGGGCTTTGGAGGATGCTTCGGGGGCAGCAGTGCCAGTTTCTTCAACTAAAATCGGCTCTGTCATTTTTGTTTCTTCGGCTTCCAAGGATTTTACCTTGGTGGGCTCTGAAGGCTCAGCTTTAGTCTCAGATTGTTGCTTTGGAGCTTCGGCAACAAAGACTTCAGTACGCACTTCGGAAGTTTCATCAATTTTCTTCGGGGTTGTGCTTGAAGACTTAATTGTCTCCAAAACATCTAGCACATTAACCATCCTTTTTCTTTTCGGGGTCATCGCTGGACCCTTTTGGTTTTTTGCTGCCTCAATTTTTGCTGAAGGACTCAAAATTTCTGATGTTTTTGTTTCTTCAGTCCTCGGTTTTTCTGTTTTTTCTGCTGATGGTGCTTCGACCATTTCTTCGATTTTTGGCACTGGAGGTGGTTCTTTAGCTTCGGTGGCCGAAGAGGTCTCACCAATAAATTCAGGCACTGTGGCCGGTTCAATATAACGTGGCCGGTGTGTGAGAACCTTTACCTTTTTTCTCTTCGGCGCTGGCTCGCTAGGAGCAGCTGAGGCAATTTCCTTTGCAGAAGAAGTATTCTTTCTTTTTTGACCCTGCGCTGGGTAATGGTAGTCAGGGTAGACAAACCCAATTGCATCAAATACTCGGTTAAGTCTCTTCTTCCTTCGGCCTCCGAAGGCCGCTGATAATGCAGTATCTTCGGCCTTCGAGTATATCCCAAGAAATTTGTCACTTATGGCCTCAATACTTTTTAACCAGTCATCATCTGGCTCAACAAACTTATCTCCGTATTTGAATGTGTATTTTAGCCTAACTAGTCCACCTTCGTCAGTCTCTTTAATGGTTTCCTCCGGCATTTCCCACTTTTCCACAAGTGGCCATACTCTGAAAGCAATGTGTTCTTGGACCAAATCCCTTGTTCCAATAAAAGAACAAACAACGCCGAAGGCTCTCTGGCATTCTTCAGCTGCTTCATTCATTTCCACCTTCGGCTTCCGGAGGCCGAAGCGTTGCCAGATAGGGCGCATAATGATACCCTTGATATCTTCACGTGATTTCAAGTCATTTTTCACATAAAACCATTCCGTCATCCAGCCGTCGGGCCACCTCTTTCGAAAAGTTGGCACAGGGCAGCTTGACCCAGACCGAGCGCCGAAGCTGTAGCAGCCAAAGTTGTTGTGATACTGCTCTTTGCCCCAGGGTTTTGTCTCATACAATAGCTCATGTACGTTACAGAAGCTTTTTGCGTTAGGTTCCAAACCTTGGCTCCTCACGGCCCACACAAAGATGTTCATCCTTATGATTGCTTCGGGGGTAAGTTGGTGAAGGTAGATTTCAAAAATCTTCAGTACTTCCACAACAAAACTGCTCAAGGGAAATCGTAATCCAGCTTTTAAGAAGCTTCGGAATATCACGACCTCATTTTCCTCGGGAGTCGGACAAGTCTTCTCTCCTTCGTCAGCCCTCACAACAGACAAGTCCCGAAAATATCTGCCTCTCATATTGACAAGATGATTTTCCTTAATACTGGATTTACCGAAAACAGCATGGCTTGGCCGCCAGGGTCGATCTTCGGAATCTTCACCACCACTATCCACATCGTAACTTTCACTGTCGCCAGTATCTTCAGATAAACCCTCCAAAATCTCCCTGGTAATCTTCTCTGTATTAGTCTTTGACATTGATTCAAGAAAACCCAGATGCATCTCCTCAGAAAGGCTTAGCTTTGAAGCACCAACAGCTTTCTTATCTTCAGACATCTTCGCAAATGCTGACAAAGCGCACTCGAAACCGAAGCTTAAAAATTTAAAACCAAGCAAGTGCTGTTGTGCGCAGGCTAAAAGTTGGGTGAGTGAAAGCAGCTGGCAAGGGAGCGTGCCAAATAACCTGGCAGTGAGCTCTTATTTATACACCTAGTGCGTTGAAAACTGGAGGGTCCCGCTTGTCAAAGACTGTTGCTATTCTAGCAAAGGGAAGGTGTTTTTTCGGACCTTTGGCTTAAAGCCTTCGTCCATATCGCAATATGAATTTATCATTCCAGTAAATTAATATTACGAGGGGCTACTGTTGGGGGCCTTCGGCTTCCGAAGGTCCTCAAAAATATGATTTGACAATTTTTCCAAGTAAAATATGTGAACAGGTATCTTCGGAATTGGGCCACGAGTATACAGGAATATGGTCAAGACGAAGCTTGAATAGGACGGAAGGCAATCATAACGAAGGATAAGATGATCACGAAGCTATGCGCAGAAAAAGCTTCGGCACGACAGCAGAAAAGGGGAACCGACTTATATGGTGAAAAGACAAATTGAACCTCGAAGAATCACTATAGAATTATTGATAAATGTAAAGGGCATTAATGTAATTTTCCACGGGCCGCGCCCTGTGCCTATAAATAGATGAACAGTATTCCTGTACTGTTCACGCTGATCTGGCATCTGCTTTTCGCATCACGCCTGTATCTTTAATTTTCGACAATCCAAAGGTACATTTATAATTTGTTATTATGACTCTGATAATATAAAATAGAAATAAATTGATGATAATATGTGTGTTTTATGTATTCTCCTTCATCATATGTTGGACTTACGAAGGTCTTTTCCCTCATAACCTTCGTCTGAAATTCATTATATCTGAAGGGATATAATGTCTTGAAGGACGAAGGACTTTAACATTTAACACTTTTTATGTTGCCTTGTTCTTGACTCTTAGCATTTGAGAACAAGTCACCAACAGCGGCCGACCGTTGGCTCGGCTGACCGTTGGCTCACCGGACAGTATGGTGCACCACCGGACAGTCCGGTGATTTATAGTCGTACGCTGTTAATCACTTCCCGAGAGCGACGACTTCGCCTGTGAATGGCTCACCGGACAGTCCGGTGCACCACCGGACAGTCCGGTGATTTATAGCCGTACGCCGTTGATCGCCTCCCGAGAGCAGCCAGTTGACAGTCGTCAGCCTGGCGCACCGGACACTGTCCGGTGCACCACCGGACAGTCCGGTGCTCCCAGACTGAACTATCTTTGGGTGAAGAAAGCCATCTCTTTTCCAAAGTGATTTCTCCTGTTTCCAGCACTTAGACACAAAACATTAGTCTCCAAAACAATGTACTAAGTCTTAGAAACATACCTTTACTCTTGATTTGCACTTTGTCCAACATTTGGCATAGATTAATACTTAAGCACTTGTATTGGACACTAAATCACCAAAATACTTAGAAATGGTCCAAAGGCACATTTCCCTTTCAATCTCCCCCTTTTTGGTGATTTATGCCAACACAACACAAAGCAACTAGAACAAGTGCAATATCAATGCAAATAAGACCACAAATTGTTTTGATTCAACTTTGGCGTATTTGGATCATAGTTTGCCACCACTTGGTTTGTTTTTGCAAAACTAACTCAATTTCCTATCTCTAAGTCAAATTCACTTGTAGAGACATAAAGAGAGGTATTCCAAGAGAAATTGATCAAAGATTCAAAAACTCCCCCTTTTCCCATAATCAAACATTCTCCCCACAAGAGACCAACTTTTGACAAAGAGAGACAATAAGAGGATTTTGACAAAACAAAGGCTCTATTCTACTGTTTCAAAATTCTCAAGTGGTAGCTGATCCATTTCTTGCTTTGGCCTTATTTTCTCCCCCTTTGGCATCAAGCACCAAAACGGGATCAATCTTGGCCCTTAAACCTCATTGCCTCACCAAAATCTTCACATAAGAGTACAAAGGCAATAAGAAGATGGGGATGAACTTGGAGTGAGTTACCCTCTCATCGAAGTGCAGTGGAAGTCTTCCATGGTCCAATTCCACCTTTCCCTTTCAATCCACCTTTGAGACTAAATCAAGCAAACTCAAGCACACGGTTAGTCTCAAAGGGTCAAGTTGTAGCACATCTCCCCCTAAATACGTGCATCACTCACACATGGACTTTTGAGGTCCGGGGAGTGTTTGTACAACTTGAGCACCATAAATAAACAACAAAATGCATAAGGGAACATGATCAAAGCATAATACACATGTATGCTACAAATCAATCCAAGTTCCACGAATCTAAGACTGTTGGGGCCATGCTTTGTTGCGCCGAAGGTCTTGTAGGAAGAAGCAGCTTCGGCTGAAGTTGTCCCCAGGAGATGACCGAAGGTTCCTCTTCATGAAGCTTCGGTATTACAAACCGACTTAGAGATAGAATGACCTTTCAATCCATAAAGGTCTGAGTCAACATTGTAAACTTTTATGAGGGGCATAATTGTAATTCTTCACAGGCTGTGTCCTGTGTCTATAAATAGATGAACAGTATCCCCGTACTGTTCACGCTGACTGGTATTCGCTCGTGCGTCACGCTTGTACTCTTACCTTCTATCAAGCCAAAGGTACAAATGTAATTCAATATTGTTCTTATTCTTCCATAATCATATAATGAGGACATTTAACAATGTTGTATGACTATTCACGTATTCTTTCATGTTTCATATGCTTTTCCTGTTATCAATATAAACTATGATGATGAAGGTATGTCCTTCATAACCTTCGTCCAAAGTTGTTATATCCTAAGGGAAATAACACTTCAGAGGACGAAGGACATTAACCATTAACTTCTTTCTGTGTTGCCTTGTTCTTAATCCAAAGCATTTGAGAACAAGTCCCCAACATTGGCGCCCACCTCCGGTGAACTCACTTCCACTTTTTTGAGCTGATGGCTTCGTTCAACGATCAAGCTGGAGCTGCTTCGGCTCCGAAGCTACTGTTTCCGATAACAGGCGGTTCATGTTCAGAGCCAGCCAACAAGAAGCAGAAGAAGGAAGCACAGAGAAGGGTACAGCATGTTGGGGTCCAAGGACCCTTCATCAAATCACACTATACCACAACACCAAATTAGTGTCTGACGATCGTCGCTATAAATAGAGAATTAGCATCAAATTGTTAGTCGGTATACATTGCCACAGATGGTGAGTCGGCATATGTCTATATTTCAACTGAGTGTTAGTCGTTATATTTATATGTGAATAGTGTCGCTTTGTCAGTCGGCAATTCATACCTATAGCATCTGACCGTCAGTCGCAAAAAAACATATGTGGCGCACAAATTAGTTGGTGGCCCAAATACCAGCCGCGCCGCCGTAGCCCAAAACCCTATCTCCCCCGTAATTCCAGCCGCCGCGCGCCACAAAAAAATTGATGCCGCCGCTGCCAATCGCCGTCCACAACCGTGCGCCCTAGCCGGCCGGCAGCAACCGTCGTCCCCTGCCCTCATCCCGATATCACCATCGAGCTTGTCGCCCCGTCCCCTGCATTGCTCGCGCTAGGCCAGCTCCACCAGCCTTCCTTCCCGCGTCGTCCACCACGCACGCGTCCTTGGACGGCATTCTCTTCCTCAGCGGGTGGCGCGCGCTGGATGCCCTCCACGGTTGCTGTCCCCGTCGCGCTCCTCGAAGACATAGCTGACCCCGCAGCGCCGTAGGGGTCATGGGAGAAGAACGACGCCATCAAGCCCATCGCGCTCAACTTCGACAGGGAGAGGACGACGCTGGTCAAGGAATCCGGCCAAGGACCGCACGAGCGCTGCGACATCTGCTAGAGTATGCGGGCTGCGGCGATGCTTGGTAGGGAGCGGAGGCCAGAGAGCCGGCTCCGCCTCTTGCTATTTTGCTCGACACCCGCGCCGTTCGGGAGGGGGGTCAGGGACCAGTTCCCCGTCGGCATGAGGGTCCTCGCTGTGGACGACGACCCCGTGTGCCTCAAGTGCTTGAGAATCTCCTGCGCCGCTGCCAGTATCATGGTAAGGATTTTCGTGCCACAGGGCTATCAATTTTATTTCTGTGGCCTAGAGACCTGCTAGTATATTTCTAGTTCAGCGCTGTGTTGTTAGATTTCTCTTTTCCTGGATTTTGCCAAATTATCTGCTTCCAGAGTAGACGCTAAAAAATAAAGATGCTGTTGTGCAATTGCGTAACACTAGTTGTTACAGTTATATATTACGTATGTACTTATCATGTATAGATTGTTCCTGCAGCTACAGATTTGTTTACATCGAATGAACAAAATAGTTAAGCACTGAATTGGTAACCTCACCACACTTTTTATATTATGTATGCTGCATGTTTTTGGGTGGGTGTACTACAAGATGCTTGTTCTGGCTTTTGCTATAGCTACTCACCTGTATGACTTTTTCGTATTTGCAGTGACAACGACGAATCAGGCTGTTGTCGCCTTGAGTATGCTGAGGCAAAACAGGGACCTGTTTGATCTTGTTATTAGTGATGTTCACATGCCAGACATGGATGGCTTTAAGCTTCTAGAGCTTGTGGGGCTTGAAATGGACCTCCCTGTCATTAGTAAGTCAAAATTGTTATATCTTACTGGTGGCCAACTCTCACTGTTGTTGATAGTAGTATGCAGCTTTTATTTAATGATATTCTTATACCATCTTCAAAGTATCCATGGCATACAACAAATCTTAAGCCTGTATTAGAGGAAGGCAAAACTTCGAATGCTGACCTGTCATTATACATGCAGTGTTATCGGTGAATGGAGAGACAAAAACTGTAATGAAGGGGATAACTCATGGTGCCTGTGACTGACTATCTCTTAAAAACGGATATTTGCCACAGTTCATTCTACAACATAATATTTTCTGTTGATGCAGAAGTTGTGCCAAAAAGGATACTTGAGCTCATGAATGCATGACAAGTGCATATATTTATTAAAATTCTTTGGTTTTTGCTGACCAGTCTTATAAATGTGGAAGAAAGGACACATATATTGTTCCATAGCTGTATTTTCAGTTTATCGTGTAACATTTGGTTTAGACTTAATATTGCATACATAGTGAAGCTGAAAAGGACTCAGCAAGCATATCCCTGCAAAATTGGTCCTCTTGTTACTGTACATATCCAATGCCAAAATAAACTAAATTGTAGCTAACCCTATATATATGCATCTAAACTGTTTGCTTTGTGTGCCATGCAGAAGTATAGACTCTACCTTAAACGGCTAAGTGCTGTGGCATCACAACAGGCTAGCATTGTTGCTGCTTTGGGAGGCAACGACCCCTTTATGCGGATTAGTGCATTTGAAGGACTCCATGGTTATCAATCTTTTGTCTCTTCAGCAGCTCTGCCATCTTTCAGTCCACAGGGACTGTTAAATAGAAATAATCCAGCATCATTTGCGATTCAAGGGATGGCTGCTTCCAGGCCAATTCAGATTGCAACAGGCAATACCACAATGAGTAATTCCATTGGCGATGCAAATAATAAATATCACCTTAACTTACCAGGCACTAGTAGCCTACAAGGAAATCTAGCACAAGGTTTGCCAACTCCAGTTTGATGGATTCCTGTGCATCCCAGCAGAGGGCTGTTCCATTGTCTGCCTTCTCTAGCAGTGCATCTCTAGCAGTGCAGTGTTAATCTCCCATTGTATGCTGTGCACACGGCAATTGAAGATCAATGCCTGTATACACATTTGCCTACAAGGATGAATTGGTAGAATTTGCAACATATGATGGTGAAGATCATGCAGCTCACAAGTATCTGCTTGATCCATCATACTACTCTTCCATAGAGAGTAATATGATCTTTTGTGGTTTTGTTGGTCTAAGGGTGATAACTTTTGCTTATCTGATTAAGATTATTCAAATGTGTATATTTTTCTTTCTATTTATGATTGCATATACCTGTAACACTCAAAGACACTATTGACAGGATCCTCCCAGAGAAGTCCACACGGCAATTAAAGATTGCAGAGCTGCTGGAATACGTGTTATGGTGATAACAGGAGATAACAAAGAAACAGCCGAGGCCATCTGCCATGAGATTGGGGTTTTTGGCCCTCATGAAGATATCAGTTCAAAAAGCTTCACAGGGAAGGAATTCATGGCACTTTCTGATAAAAAGATCTTAAGACAATAGTGTGGCCTTCTCTTCTCTAGGGCAGAACCAAAACACAAGCAAACTTGTGAACTTTATGTGTGAATGCAGTAAGTCGTTAGACTGCTCAAAGAAGATGGTGAAGTGGTTGCAATGACTGGTGATGGGGTGAATGATGCACCAGCTCTTAAACTGCCTGATATTGGAGTTGCTGCTTATTTTGATCTTTATTACAACAAACGCAAACTTGTGAACTTTATGTATGAATGCAGTACAATTGTTATTGTCATGAATGAAAACATGAGCTATGTCAACATGAGCTATGTATGAATGCAGTACAATTGGTATGTATGAATGCAGTACAATTGTTATCTGATGTTGATGATAATTGGAAACTGCTAGTAATATATTTTTTTAGGCTCATATAGTCGTAGCGTTTGATTGTTAGTCAGTAAAAATATATATATCGCATCAGACAGTGTGTCGGTATAAGTTCTAACAGACTGTCCGTCGGGATAAATATGTTAGTCGGTATATCTTTTTAACGTCTAACCATCCGTCGGTATAAACATGTCTGTCGCTATACGTTTATGCCGACGCCACTTACAGCGTCAGAAAGTGTTAGTCAGTATAACTCTATAGCGACTGATAGTACGTTGCTATAACGGTTTATACCGACTGTAAGTAAGTCGTTATAGCTAGGTTGTGGTATAGTGTCAAGATGGTCTCACATTCCTATTACCTTCTCCCAAGAGGACCTTCAACTCAAGGATTACCCACACAACGATGCCATGGTTATCTCTTGTGTTATCAAAGGATTTCTGGTTCACAATGTCTTGGTTGATACAGGCAGTGCAGCTGATATCATATTTGCTAAGGCCTTCAGGCAAATGCAAGAGCCAGAAGATAAGATTCATGATGCTACGCACCCTCTCTGTGGCTTCGGAGGAAGACAGATTGTAGCGCTGGGCAAGATCACCATGTCAGTGACCTTCGGGTTCATCAACAACACTAGAACTGAGCAAGTTGTGTTTGACATTGTTGACATGGAATACCCTTACAATGCAATTATTGGTCGTGGCACCCTCAATGCTTTCGAAGCAATCCTTCATCCTGCCTATCTTTGCATGAAGATACCTTCGGATCAAGGACCCATCGCTATTCATGGAAGTCAGGAAGCTGCCAGAAGGGCCGAAGGAAGCTGGACTGACTCCAAAGCAATCCATAACATAGATGGAGCTGAAGCTTGTGAACAGTACAAATTCAGAAGGGAGAAAGCAGCTTCAGCAGATCAGCCGAAGCCCATGCTCTTATGTGAGGACATAGCAGAGCAGAAGGTGCTGTTGGGCTCTCAATTATCCAAAGACCAGGAGAAAACCTTGATAAGGTTTTTGTTCAACAACAAAGATGTTTTTGCATGGTCAGCTAATGACCTCTGCGGAGTAAATCGGGATGTTATTGAACACTCGCTCAATGTTGACCCATCCTTCAGACCCAGAAAGCAGAGGCTTCGGAAAATGTCTGATGATAAGGCCGAAGGTGCTCGTAATGAAGTAAAAAGACTCCTCAGTGCAGGAGTTATCAGAGAAGTAAAGTACCCAGAATGGCTAGCTAACACTGTTATGGTAAAAAAGGCCAATGGCAAGTGGAGAATGTGTATTGATTTTACAGATCTCAACAAGGCTTGTCCGAAGGACGAATTCCCATTGCCAAGGATAGACTCTTTAGTTGATGCAGTAGCTTCTTCAGAGCTCATGAGTCTGCTAGATTGTTACTCAGGCTATCACCAAATCTGGATGAAGAAGGAAGATGAGCCGAAGACTAGCTTCATAACCCCAAGTGGCACATATTGCTATCTTCGGATGCCTGAGGGGCTCAAAAACGCTGGAGGAAGTTTCAGCAGAATGACTGCGAAGGTCCTCCAGTCTCAGATAGGCAGAAATGTGCTAACTTATGTTGATGACATCATTGTAAAAAGCACGAAACAGGAAAATCATATTGCTGATTTGCAGGAGACCTTCGCCAGTTTCAGACAAGCTGGATTAAAGCTGAATCCAGAAAAATGTGTCTTCGGAGTAAAGAAGGGGAAATTTCTTGGATGCTTGGTTTCAACAAAGGGAATTGAAGCTAATCCAAGTAAAATTGAAGCTATACTTCGAATGGAGCCACCAACTACAAGAAAGGGGGCCCAAAGATTGACAGGGAGGCTGGCATCTCTCAATAGATTCATATCCAGATCAGCAGAAAGAAATTTACCATTCTTCGAAGTGCTGAAGTCAGCTGAAGTCTTTCAGTGGGGACCAAGTCAACAAAAAGCCTTTGAAGAGCTGAAGCAATATTTGATAGATTTAACAACATTAACTCCACCAACGCTAGGGGCTCCTTTGTTGTTATACGTGGCAGCTTCGCACTCAGCAGTAAGTGCAGCACTTGTCCAGGAGAAGCTCGATGGCCAAGTCAAGAAGCAGGTTCCAGTGTATTTTGTATCTGAAGTCCTTAGTGTATCAAAGAAAAACTATACAGAACTGGAGAAGGTATTATATGCTGTTCTGATGGCATCCAGGAAGCTTCGGCATTATTTTCAAGCATACAACATTGTTGTTCCTTCTTCGCAGCCGTTGAAGGATATTATGAGAAATAGAGAAGCTACTGGACGGATTGGAAAATGGGCTGCAGAGCTCAATGAATTTTGCATTGATTATGTGCATAGATCCTCGATCCAGTCTCAAGTGTTGGCAGATTTCATTGCCGATTGGACGCCAGGGGCTCAGGATGAAGAAACAAATAAAGATGCCGAAGTGTGGACAGTGTTTTGCGATGGGTCTTGGGGAACCTTCGGAGCAGGAGCAGCCGCTGTGTTGGTCTCACCATCCAAAGTTAAAACTTGTTATGCGGCAAGACTTGATTTCAGCTGTACAAACAATATTACTGAGTACGAAGCCTTGCTCCTGGGCCTTCGGAAATTAAAGGCAATGGGAAACAGAAGGGCGATTCTTAAAACTGATTCCCAGGTTGTTTCGGGTCATATCGACAAGAGTTGCAAGGCTAAAGATCCGAAGCTTGAAAAATATCTAGACACGGTCCGAAGAATCGAAGCTTCCTTCGAAGGATTTTCTGTCAAAAATATCCCTCGAGGACAAAATGAGCATGCTGATTTGCTAGCTAAGTCAGCAGCACAGGGGCTGCCTTTACCTTCGGATGTGTTTTTCGAAACAATAAAGGCACCTTCAGTGGAACTCCTTGAAAGAGCAGTCCTCAACATATCTCCTGTTTATAGCGAAGATTGGAGAACTGAGATCATCTCTTACCTTCAGGGTAAGTTCCTTTCAGATGACGAAGCTTATAACAGGAGGATAGAGGCAAGAGCTCGTCCATATGTCATGATAGAAGGGGAGTTGTACAAGCATGGAGTTTGCGCTCCGCTACTCAAGTGTTTATCTAGAACCGAAGGTATAGAGTTGATGAAAGAAATACATGCAGGCCTGTGTGGATCTCACATTGGATCTAGGCCGTTACTTGGAAAAGTTTTCCGCCAAGGGTTTTATTGGCCGAAGGCAGCTTCGGATGCAGCGGAATTAGTTCAAAAGTGCGAAGGTTGTCAGAAATGTGCAAGAGACCAAAAACAACCTTCGTCTTTAACACAACTCATACAACCCGTCTGGCCATTGCAAAGGTGGGGCCTTGACTTGTTAGGTCCATTACCACCGGCTCAAGGGAATTTAAGATATGTTATAGTGGCTGTGGAGTATTTTTCTAAATGGATTGAGGCAAAGCCATTAGCCACAATAACTTCGGCCACTGTCCAAAAGTTTTTCTGGCAGAATATTGTTTGTCGTTTCGGGGTACCGAAGGCCATCACTGTAGATAATGGAACACAATTCGACTCCGAAGCTTTCAGAAATTTCTGTGATCAAATTGGTACGAAGATCCATTTTGCATCAGTCAGGCATCCGGAGTCAAATGGGCTCGTTGAAAGAGCCAACGGCATTATAATGACAGGAATAATGAAGTTAATCTTCAATCAACCCAGGGGAAAGTGGCCAGATCAGTTAACCAAAGTGGTGTGGAGCCACAATACAACAACATCAAGGTCTACAGGCTTTACTCCATTCAAGTTATTATTCGGTGACGAAGCAATAACTCCGGAAGAAGCTAAAACTGGATCAATAAGAGTAGTAGCTTCGACAGAATCAGGTCCTGAAGATGCTTGTTTTGTGGAAAAAGATGCTTTAGAAGGGATCAGGCTTCAAGCTGTGGAGAATATCAATAAATACTAGGCCGAAACAGTCAAATGGCGAGATAGAAAAGTTCGGCTAAAGAATATTGAGCCGGGACACTTGGTGCTTCGGAGAGTGGCCAACCCAGACACAGTGGGCAAGTTACAGTTGAAATGGGAGGGACCTTTCTTAGTAGCATCTTCGTCAAGACCTGGTTCATACAGATTGAAGGACATGGACGGCAACGACATTCCAAGATCTTGGAACGCGGATGAGCTTCGGCGATATTATGTATAACTTGATGTAACTTTTTGTGTCTTTTCTTTTCTTTTTCATGGCACCCTTTTCCTTTCTAAAGGGGGAGAAAGGTTTTTAATGGGGCCATCATATGTAATTTCCTTTTTTAGTTCTATAAGAGTAAAATCCCCCAAGGAATGTAAATGTAAAAGCTGAGAACGCACCATCGAGTGCCGAAAACTGAAAAAGCGAAGAAGCTCCAAAGTCGTTCCTAAGGGAATGCAGAGCTTACAGCGAAAAGTCAACGCTGATTCCGCCGAAAGTAGAAGGCGAAGAAGCTCCAAAGTCGTTCCTAAGGGAATGCAGAGCTTACAGCGAAAAGTCAACGCTGATTCCGCCGAAAGTAAAAGGCGAAGAAGCTCTAAAGTCGTTCCTAAGGGAATGCAGAGCTGATGTGTGATTGTTTCTAAGGAAATAATGGCTAAGGGTATGGCTTCGGATATGTGTTTGGACATTCATTCGCACATCACATTACATCATAGCATTTGCATTCATAAACATTCATTCAGGCATATATAGGATAATCATCATCATGGCATAAGCGGTTGTTTCGGCATAAGAGAAGAGCTTCTTCGCGTACAAAAAGGAGAGCTTCGGAAGAAAGGGAAATGTTGTTTTCTATGCTTTGTCGTGTACGAAAAGAAGGGAAGGTGTTTTTTCGCCTTCGGCTCAAAAAAGTTAATTTCGTCCGCACCAAAGCATTTCACATACATTAATAGAAGGGTAAGAGCATAATACAAGGTATGAACAGAACTCATTAAAGACAAGTTTAGTTACATTTACACAAGTTATCTCAAAAGTTTCCTTAGACTATCTACAGTCTGCTCCTACTTAATCTTCAAGGGATCTCAGCTTCGGCGTCACTCTTCTAATCATCGACTTCGGTTTCGTTATCCTACATGAATCAAGTTGTTGTAAGTCAAAATCGAGCTTGAAGAAAAGGTAAGCACAAGGTATGATTTCTTACTGGTTCAAGATGACTCCGAGCTTCGTCCCCAGCCTTCTCTCGCCCGCCTTTTGTCCATATCATTTTTATAAATCTATTTGAAATACTTTGGGCGAGATCAGGGATGTCATCTAGGATTGATGGTGATAAAGTGAAGTTCGGCCTATTGACAATTTTTCCATGATCACAGCCAGCTTTTAAGAAGGCAGCAGCAGTACCCCGAGAAGCTACCCAGGCACAGAAGTCACCGTGCCCGGCTATAACTTCGTCAAGCTCATCAATTTCACCTTCAATATGTTCGAAGGTCTTTGGTAAATCTTCAGCTGACGGGGTGAATTTCTCACTGCTAGCTCCAACTGAGTAGAAGATTTTTCTTAGTCGTTCAATACATTTGTTGCTAAATTCCAAACATTTATCTTGAAGGCTTGCCAATAGTTTTTTCAAAACTGAATTTTCTTGGACTTCGGCTTCAAGTTTCGCATTTAGTTCTTGTTTTTCTTGTTCAAATTGTTCAGATTGGCAGAGAAGCTTCGAATTCAATTCCGCTATTTTAGCTTCGGCTTCTGCCAATAAGCCTTCATTTGCCTGAAGCTCAAAGTTCTTCTTTTCAATAGTAGCTAATTGCTCTTTTAGTTTGCTCTCTAAATTTTCAATTATAACCTCGTGCTTTTTGTCTTCCAGATCTTGCTGCATTTTCAAAGCCTTGCTCAGCAGCATACTCTGCACGTAAACAACCTTCGTTAAGACAGGTCTACATTATTGAAAACAATATAAGTCAAGGGAATAGTAGTTCACCTTGAAATTGGAATAAAATAAACTACCAACGATATGTTGTCGTCGGTAGCGGCTAATGTCCATTTCCAGCTTCGGAAAACCGATACTCTTTGATAGGGTACCGATGACCTTAGCTCCAGTTTGATCCCGGATGCAGTCTAATTTTTCATCGTCAATACCCCCGAAGAGGAGTGCTCCTGGTTTGTATCCGCAGGATTTGGCATACTCTTTAAGCTCCTCTATCTCGGTTTTTGACAATTTTTCTCCAACCAAGTTTTGGAACATGAAGGCTTCGTCCTCTGAAGCTTCGTCAACAATTTCCTTTTCTTTCCCAGACACTGCGGCCATGGCCTCTTCAGCGGCAGCAGTAGCTTCTTCTGTGGCCATGTCTAGCAGTATTTTGTCGATATGTTCAATTGTGCTTTCCAAGTTCAAACCTTCAGGCGAGGTAGCTTCGGCAGCCGCGACCTCCGAAGGTGGGATTTCAATATTTGTTATTTCTTCAGCCGCTGGTATCTTTTGAGCTGAAGCTCTCGGTGGTGTCTTGTCAATGACTTCTGTCACTGCGATGATTCTTTGTCTCTTTGTTTTAGTTGTTTTCTTCGTTTTTTCGGGCTCCTTTTCCTTCTGAAAAAACTTTGTCAGTTGAGGCCCCAATGGACTTAGCTTCGCAGGTAGGGATTCAGTCATTACCTTTAAAATCTCTTCCACGTCAGTGGCAGAGTGTGATGCAGGAATCTCCTCTTCGTCAGATACTTTTCGCTTCGGAGATGATATTTTCTTCTTCGAAATATTCTTCTTTTTTGGTGGTTCTTCCTCATCTTCATTTAAAGCTTCGGCTCCACTTTTCCTTTTTTGGCCCCCGGCACCTTTGTTTAGATTTTCGTAGTCGGGGTATTCAAAACCTAGGGCGTCCAGCACTCGATTCAGCCTTCGCTTCGGACGGGTGCCGAAGGCCGCAGTCATCAATTGATCTTCTTTTTTGGAGTAATTCCCAAGAATTTCATTGCACATTATTTCAACTGTGTCCAGCCATTCTTGGCAAGGTTTTTTAAAGTATTTCTTAAACTTGTAATAGTAAGGTAACCGTACAAGTTCCCCTTCTTTCTTCTCCCCCTCTAGCTTCGGCATTTCCCATTCTTTTAAAGTAGGAAAAACCCTGAAGGCCAAGAACTCTTGAACTAGGTCCCTAGTACTGATATGCTCTGAAATAATTTTAAACTCAGCCAGTGCAGCCCAAGTGGAACCTTCTAATGACATTTGGCATCGTGGTCTTGTTTCTCCGAAGATCAACTCAAGAGGGCTTTGTACCAGCTTCTCTTTGTCTTCGTCAACCTTCACATAAAACCATTCTGATTTCTAGCATGTCGGCCATTTGCTTCGGTAACTGATTACAGGAAACTTTGTGGTTTTCCGATAGGCAAAATTGTAGCAACCAAAGTTATCATGTAATCCATCTTTTCTAGCCTTCGTCTGGTAATGCAGCTCATGAACTCGACAAAAGCTGTCGGCAAACGGCTCCACCGCCTGGCTTCGGAGGGCCCAGATATAAACACTAAGCCTAACGATAGCGTTAGGAGTCAACTGATGAAAGTAGATACCAAACTTCTTCAATACATCTGCAATAATCCCATGAAGGGGGAATCTCAACCCAGCTTTTAGAAAACTCTTGAAAATGACTATTTCATCCTTCTCTGGCTTCGGGGTAGTTTCTTCCCCCCCAAAGCGAAGTAGCTTCTTCTGACTTTCACTGAAATAGCCCGACTTTACCATCTTGGAGAGATCAGCCTTCGAAACGGTCGACTTTCCGAAGTCCAAGTGGCTGGGCTTACTTGGCATGGCAATACGATAATCATCTTCGGGATCAGTTTCTTCAATGTTCTCATCTTCTGCTTCGGCAGTTGCTTGTTCTGCTTCAACAGTGGGGATTTCTTCCGAAGTTACCAGTCCGGATCGTTGCATTGCTTCGGAGATGGGAACAGTCTCCGAACCTTCAGCTTCGCCTCCCTCACGCTCAACCCTAGCGGTAGATCGCACTCTGGCCATTTAATTCTGAGTTTGTGGAAATTGAATACTTTTTTCTCCCGAAGCCTTTCCTTTTGACGAAGCAGACTTCAAGTTGGAGCTTCGTTCGATTCCGAGAGTCAAGCTTCGGCTATGGTTAAAAATTTTGGCAGCAAAACAGTGCAAATAGCAATGAATGCTGTGGTAACTTCACACCTACCCGTCTGTTTATATAGTGCTGCAGGTAAGAAGGCGAAACGCCAGGATTTTTACACCAGGCGGACAGTCACTTGCACTCGCTGCGCGGTGGACCGCAGAGACCAAACAGTAACTCTGCAAGGTGGGCCTGACACGCGCTCGGAAACTGAATCGTTTCTCGACAACGAGCTTAGGGAAGGTGTTTTTTGGACCTTCGGCTTCCCGAAGCTTAAGAGGCTTTTTTCATGGATCAAGCTCGTTACGAAAAACGATCTAGCGCCGCGAAAGGGGCTACTGTTGGGGCCATGCTTCGTTGCGCCGAAGGTCTTGTAGGAAGAAGCAGCTTCGGCTGAAGTTGTCCCCAGGAGATGACCAAAGGTTCCTCTTCATGAAGCTTCGGTATTACAAACCGACTTAGAGATAGAATGACCTTTCAATCCATAAAGGTCTGAGTCAACGTTGTAAACTTTTATGAGGGGCATAATTGTAATTCTTCACAGGCTGTGTCCTGTGTCTATAAATAGATGAACAGTATCCCTGTACTGTTCACGCTGACTGGTATTCGCTCGTGCGTCACGCTTGTACTCTTACCTTCTATCAAGCCAAAGGTACAAATGTAATTCAATATTGTTCTTATTCTTCCATAATCATATAATGAGGACATTTAACAATGTTGTATGACTATTCACGTATTCTTTCATGTTTCATATGCTTTTCCTGTTATCAATATAAACTATGATGATGAAGGTATGTCCTTCATAACCTTCGTCCAAAGTTGTTATATCCTAAGGGAAATAACACTTCGGAGGACGAAGGACATTAACCATTAACTTCTTTCTGTGTTGCCTTGTTCTTAATCCAAAGCATTTGAGAACAAGTCCCCAACAAAGACATTTAGCTCACTACGCAGCCTGCAAAAGGTCTTCTCATCTAAAGGCTTGGTAAAGATATCAGCTAGCTGGTTCTCGGTGCTAATATAAAATACTTCGATATCTCCCTTTTGCTGGTGGTCTCTCAAAAAGTGATGTCGGATGTCAATGTGCTTTGTGCGACTGTGCTCAATAGGATTGTCCGCTATGCGGATAGCACTCTCATTATCACATAGGAGTGGGACTTTGCTCAGATTGTAGCCAAAGTCCCGGAGGGTTTGCCTCATCCAAAGTAGTTGCGCGCAACACTGTCCTGCGGCAACGTACTCGGCCTCAGCGGTGGATAGGGCAACGGAGGTTTGTTTCTTAGAACTCCATGACACCAGGGACCTTCCTAAGAATTGGCACGTCCCTGATGTACTCTTCCTATCGACCTTACATCCAGCATAATCGGAGTCTGAATATCCAATTAAGTCAAAGGTAGACCCCTTTGGATACCAGATCCCAAAGCAAGGCGTAGTGACTAAATATCTAAGAATTTGCTTCACAGCCACTAAGTGACACTCCCTTGGATCGGATTGAAATCTAGCACACATGCATACACTAAGCATAATATTCGGTCTACTAGCACATAAATAAAGTAAAGAACCTATCATGGACCGGTATGCTTTTTGATCAACGGACTTACCTCCTTTGTTGAGGTCGACGTGCCTGTCAGTTCCCATCGGAGTCTTTGCGGGCTTGGCGTCCTTCATCCCAAACCGCTATAGCAAGTCTAGCGTGTACTTCGTTTGGGAGATGAAGGTGCTGTCCTTGAGTTGCTTCACTTGGAACCCAAGGAAGTAGTTCAACTCGCCCATCATCGACATCTCAAACTTTTGAGTCATCACCCTGCTAAACTCTTCACAAGACTTTTGGTTAGTAGAACCAAATATTATGTCATCGACATAAATTTGGCACACAAATAAGTCACCATCACAAGTCTTAGTGAATAAAGTTGGATTGGCTTTCCTAACCTTGAAAGCATTAGCAATTAAAAAGTCTCTAAGGCATTCATACCATGCTCTTGGGGCTTGCTTAAGTCCATAGAGCGCCTTAGAGAGCTTACATAAGTGGTCGGGGTACCGTTCATCCTCAAAGCCAGGGGGTTGCTCCACGTACACCTCCTTGATTGGCCCGTTGAGGAAAGCGCTCTTCACATCCATTTGGAACAACCTGAAAGAATGGTGAGCGGCATATGCTAGCAAAATACAAATGGACTCTAGCCTAGCCATAGGAGCAAAAGTCGCCTCAAAGTCCAAACCTGCGACTTGGGCATAACCTTTTGCCACAAGTCGAGCCTTGTTCCTCGTCACCACCCCGTGCTCGTCCTGTTTGTTGCGGAACACCCACTTGGTTCCCACAACATTTTGCTTGGGACGCGGCACCAGTGTCCAACTTCATTACGCTTGAAGTTGTTGAGCTCTTCCTGCATGGCCAACACCCAGTCCGGATCTTGCAAGGCCTCTTCTACCCTGAAAGGCTCAATAGAAGAGACAAAGGAGTAATCCTCACAAAAATTAACTAATCTAGAACGAGTAGTTACTCCCTTGCTAATGTCACCCAAAATTTGGTCGACAGGATGATTCCTTTGAATCATCGCTCGAACTTGGGTTGGAGGTGCCGGTTGTGCTTCTTCCTCCATCACATGATCATCTTGTGCTCCCCCTTAATCACACGCCTCCTCTTGATGAACCTGTTCATCATCTTGAGTTGGGGGATGCACCATCGTTGAGGAAGAAGGTTGATCTTGCTCCTCGAGTTCCTGTGGTCGCACGTCGCCAATCGCCATGGTGCGTATTGCGGCCGTTGGAACGTCTCTTTCATCTACATCATCAAGATCAACAACTTGCTCTCTTGGAGAGCCATTAGTCTCATCAAATACAACGTCGCTAGAGACTTCAACCAAACCCGATGATTTGTTGAAGACTCTATACGCCTTTGTATTTGAGTCATAACCTAACAAAAACCCTTCTACAGCTTTGGGAGCAAACTTAGAACTTCTACCTTTCTTCACTAGAATATAGCATTTGCTCCCAAATACACGAAAGTAAGACACATTAGGTTTGTTACCGGTTAGAAGCTCATATGAAGTCTTCTTGAGGAGGCGGTGAAGGTAGACCCGGTTGATGGCGTGGCAAGCCGTGTTCACGGCTTCCAACCAAAACCGCTCGGGGGTCTTGAACTCTCCAAGCATCATCCTCGCCATGTCTATGAGCGTCCTGTTCTTCCTCTCTACCACACCATTTTGTTGTGGTGTGTAGAGAGCGGAGAACTCATGCTTGATCCCTTCCTCCTCAAGGTACTCCTCCACTTGAAGATTCTTGAACTCGGACCCGTTGTCGCTCCTTATCTTCTTCACCTTGAGCTCAAACTCATTTTGAGCTCTTCTTAGGAAGCGCTTGAGGGTCCCTTGGGTTTCAGATTTATCCTACAAAAAGAATACCCAAGTGAACCGGGAAAAATCATCAACTATAACAAGACCATACTTACTTCCTCCTATGCTTAGATAGGCGACGGGTCCGAAGAGGTCCATATGAAGCAACTCCAAAGGTCTTGATGTGGTCATCACATTTTTGGTATGATGAGAGCTTCCCACCTGTTTACCTGCTTGACAAGCTACACAAGGTCTATCTTTTTCGAAAGTTACATTAGTTAGACCTATCACGTGTTCTCCCTTTAGAAGCTTGTGAAGGTTCTTCATCCCCACATGAGCTAAACGGCGATGCCACAGCCAGCCCATGCTAGTCTTAGCAATTAAGCATGCATCTAGACCGGCCTCCTCTTTTGCAAAATCAACTAAATAGAGTTTGTCGTTTAATACACCCTTAAAAGCTAATGAACCATCACTTCTTCTAAAGACAGACACATCTACATTTGTGAATAAACAGTTATATCCCATATTACAAAGCTGACTCACAGACAACAAGTTATATCCAAGCGACTCAACTAAAAACACATTGGAAATGGAGTGCTCGGATGAAATAGCTATTTTTCCTAACCCTTTCACCTTGCCTTGATTCCCGTCACCGAATATGATTGAGTCTTGGGAATCTTTGTTCTTGACGTAGGAGGTGAACATCTTCTTCTCCCCCGTCATGTGGTTTGTGCATCCACTGTCGATAATCCAGCTTGATCCCCCGGATGCATAAACCTGCAAGGCAAATTTAGGCTTGGGTCTTAGGTACCCAACTCTTGTTGGGTCCTACAAGGTTAGTGACAATATCCTTAGGGACCCAAATGCAAGTTTTATCTCCCTTGCATTTTGCCCCTAATTTCCTAGCAATCACCTTTCTATCCTTTCTACAAATTGCAAAGGAAGCATTGCAAGCATGATAAATTGTAGAAGGTTCATTAACCTTCCTAGGAACATGAGCAACATTTCTCCTAGGCATATGATGAATGACATTTCTCCTAGGCATATCTCTACCATGCATATAGGAAGAACTTGAAGCAAACATTGCATTTGACTCATAAGCATTACAACTCCTATCATGATGAATATTTCTAGAAAATTTTCTATAAATAAATGCATGATTCTTTTGAGCACTATTAGCCATAGGGGCCTTCCCTTTCTCCTTGGTGGAGATGGAAGCCTTATGGCTTGTTAAGTTCTTGACTTCCCTCTTGAAGCCAAGACCATCCTTAATTGAGGGGTGTCTACCAATCGTGTAGGCATCCCTTGCAAATTTTATTTTATCAAATTCACTCTTGCTAGTCTTAAGTTGGGCATTAAGACTAGCCACTTCATCATTCAATTTAGAAATTGAAACTAGGTGTTCACTACAAGCATCAACATTAAAATCTTTACACCTATTGCAAATTGCAACATGTTCTACACAAGATGTTGATTTATTAGATATTTCTAACTTAGCATTCAAATCATCATTTATGCTCTTTAAGCTAGAAATAGAGTCATGGCATGTAGACAATTCACAAGAGAGCATTTCATTCCTTTTAATTTCTAAAGCAAGGGATTTTTGTGCCTCTACAAACTTATCATGTTCTTCATACAAAAGATCATCTTGCTTTTCTAATAACCTATTCTTATCATTCAAGGCATCAATTAATTCATTAATCTTATCAACCTTAGTTCTATCTAGGCCCTTGAATAAACATGAATAGTCTATTTCATCATCGCTAGATTCTTCATCACTTGAGGAAGCGTAAGTACTAGTATTACGAGTGCTTACCTTCTTTTCCCTTGCCATGAGGCAGGTGTGATGCTCGTTGGGGAAGAGGAACGATTTGTTGAAGGCGGTGGCAGCGAGTCCTTCATTGTCGGAGTCGGACGATGAACAATCCGAGTCCCACTCCTTGCCAAGGTGTGCCTCGCCCTTAGCCTTCTTGTAAGTCTTCTTCTTTTCCCTCTTGTTCCCTTGTTCCTAGTCACTATCATTATCGGGACAATTAGCGATAAAATGACCAATCTTACCACATTTGAAGCATGAGCGCTTCCCCTTTGTCTTGCTCTTGTTGGGAAGCCCCTTGCGACCCTTTAGCGCCGTCTTGAAACGCTTGATGATGAGGGCCATTTCTTCATCATTGAGCCCGGCCGCCTCAACTTGCGCCACCTTGCTAGGTAGCGCCTCCTTGCTCCTCGTTGCTTTGAGAGCAATGGTTTGAGGCTCTTGGATTGGGCCATTCAACGCATCATCAACGTATCTAGCCTCCTTGATCATCATCCGCCCGCTTACGAACTTTCCAAGTATCTCCTCAGGCGTCATCTTGGTGTACCTAGGATTCTCACGAATATTGTTCACAAGATGTGGATCAAGGATGGTAAAAGACCTTAGCATTAGGTGGACAACGTCGTGGTCCGTCCATCGCGTGCTTCCATAGCTCCTTATTTTGTTGACGAGGGTCTTGAGCCGGTTGTACGTTTGGGTTGGCTCCTCGCCCCTGATCATTGCGAATCTCCCAAGTTCGCCCTCCACCAACTCCATCTTGGTGAGCATGGTGACGTCGTTCCCCTCATGTGAGATCTTGAGGGTGTCCCAAATCTGCTTGGCGTTATCGAAGCCGCTCACCTTATGGTATTCGTCCCTGTACAATGAAGCTAGAAGAACAGTAGTAGCTTGTGCATTTTTGTGAATTTGCTCATTAATGAACATGGGACTATCAGTACTATCAAATTTCATTCCACTCTCTACTATCTTCCATATGCTTGGATGGAGAGAGAACAAGTGACTACGCATTTTGTGACTCCAAAATTCGTAGTCCTCCCCATCAAAGTGTGGAGGTTTGCCAAGAGGAATGGAAAGCAAATGTGCATTTGAACTCTGCGGAATACGAGAATAATCGAAAGAGAAGTTTGAATTAACCGTCTTCCTTTTCTCGTAGTCGTTGTCGTCGTCCTTTTGGGAAGAAGAGGACTCGTCGCTGTCGTCGTAGTAGACGATCTCCTTGATGCGCCTCGTCTTCTTCTTCTTCCCATCTTTTCGTTTGTGGCCCGAGCCCGAGTCGGTAGGCTTGTCATCTTTCGGCTCATTGACGAAGGACTCCTTCTCCTTATCATTGATCACAATCCCCTTGCCCTTAGGATCCATCTCTTCAGGCGATTAGTCCCTTTCTTGAAGAGAACGGCTCTGATACCAATTGAGAGCACCTAGAGGGGGGTGAATAGGTGATCCTGTAAAACTTGAAACTTAGTGCCACAAAAACTTGATTAGGAGTTAACACCAATAAGGCCAAGTGGCTAGAGAGGAGTCTTAGCAAAACACAATAACCACAAAGAGATCAACACATAGATGGCACAGTGGTTTATCCCGTGGTTCGGCCAAGTCCAACACTTGCCTACTCCACGTTGTGGCGTCCCAACGGACGAGGGTTGCAATCAACCCCTCTCAAGCGGTCCAAAGACCCACTTGAATACCACGGTGTTTTGCTTTGCTTTACTATATCCTGCTTGCGAGGAATCTCCACAACTTGGAGTCTCTCGCCCTTACAAAGATGTTCACAAAGAAGCACGGAAGTAAGGATGGGATGGGCAACGCACACAAGACACAAAATCAGAGCAACACACGCACACAAGTCACAACACGAGCTCTCAACACAACTCAACGAGTTCTCTACTCAAAACGGAGCTCTAGTTGCTATCACAATGAATCGAATGCGCGGAATTGAAGTCTTGGTGCTTAGGAATGCTTAGAGAATGCTTGTTGTTCTTCTCCATGCGCCTAGGGGCACCTTTTATAGTTCCAAGGCAGCTAGGAGCCGTTGAGAGCATTCTAGGAAGGCAATTCTTGCCTTCTATCGCCTGGCGCACCGGACAATCTGGTGCACCACCGGACACTGTCCGGTGCGGATTTCTTTCCTTATTTGGTGAAGCCGACCATTGCAGATTCAGAGCCGTTGGCGCACCGGACACTGTCCGGTGCACACCGGACAGTCCGGTGCCCCCTTCTGACCGTTGGCTCGGCCACGCGTCGCGCGCAGATTACGCGGCCGACCGTTGGCCCGGCCGACCGTTGGCTCACCGGACAGTCCGGTGCACCACCGGACAGTCCGGTGATTTATAGCCGTACGCCGTTAATCACTTCCCGAGAGCGACGACTTCGCCTGTGAATGGCTCACCGGACAGTCCGGTGCACCACCGGACAGTCCGATGATTTATAGTCGTACGCCGTTGATCGCCTCCCGAGAGCAGCCAGTTGACAGTCGTCAGCCTGGCGCACCAGACACTGTCCGGTGCACCACCGGACACTGTCCGGTGCACCCAGACTGAACTGTCTTTGGCTGAAGAAAGCCATCTCTTTTCCAAAGTGATTTCTCCTATTTCCAGCACTTAGACACAAAACATTAGTCTCCAAAACAATGTACTAAGTCTTAGAAACATACCTTTACTCTTGATTTGCACTTTGTCCAACATTTGGCATAGATTAATACTTAAGCACTTGTATTGGACACTAAATCACCAAAATACTTAGAAATGGCCCAAAGGCACATTTCCCTTTCAATAAACCTACCACTGTTTTTCATGCTTGCAACACTGCATTTGTTCTTTCATGTAAAAATGAAAAAGTAGTTGCTAGAAAGTTGGGGGTCAAATGCAAGGGAGACAAGACTTGCATTTGGGTCCCAAAGACTATTGTAACTAACCTTGTAGGACCCAACAAGAGTTGGGTACCTAAAACCCAAGCCTAATTTGCCTTGCAGGTTTATGCATCCGGGGGCTCAAGCTGGATTATCGACAGCGGATGCACAAACCACATGACGGGGGAGAAGAAGATGTTCACCTCCTACGTCAAGAACAAAGATTCCCAAGATTCGATCATCTTTGGAGATGGGAATCAAGGCAAGGTTAAAGGGCTAGGAAAGATAGCTATTTCATCCAAGCAATCCATAACTAATGTGTTCTTAGTTGAATCGCTCGGGTACAACTTGTTGTCCGTTAGTCAACTATGTAATATGGGTTACAATTGTTTATTTACCAATGTAGATGTGTCTGTCTTTAGAAGGAGTGATGGTTCACTGGCTTTTAAGGGTGTACTAGACGGCAAACTCTACTTAGTTGATTTTTCGAAAGAGGAGGCCGATCTAGATGCATGCTTAATTGCCAAGACTAGCATGGGCTGGCTGTGGCATCGCCGTCTAGCACATGTTGGGATGAAGAACCTTCACAAACTTCTAAAGGGAGAACATGTGTTAGGTCTAACCAATGTGTTTTTCGGAAAAGATAGACCTTGTGCAGCTTGTCAAGCAGGTAAACAAGTGGGAAGCGCTCATCACAACAAGAATGTGATGACCACATCAAGACCTCTGGAGCTACTTCACATGGACCTCTTCAGACTCGTTGCCTACCTTAACATCGGGGGAAGTAAGTATGGTCTTGTTATTGTTGATGACTTTTCCCTCTTCACTTGGGTATTCTTTTTACAGGATAAATCAGAAACCCAAGGGACCCTAAAGCGCTTTCTAAGGAGAGCTCAAAACGAATTTGAGCTCAAGGTGAAGAAGATAAGAAGCAACAACGGGTCCGAGTTCAAGAACTTACAAGTGGAGGAGTACCTTGAGGAGGAAGGAATCAAGCATGAGTTCTCCGCTCCCTACACACCACAGCAAAACGGTGTGGTAGAGAGGAAGAACAGGACGCTCATAGACATGGCGAGGACGATGCTTGGAGAATTCAAGACGCCCGAGCGGTTTTGGTCGGAAGCTGTGAACACAGCTTGCCACGCCATAAACCGGGTCTACCTTCATCGCCTCCTCAAGAAGACCTCGTATGAACTTCTAACCGGTAACAAACCCAACGTTTCGTACTTTCATGTATTTGGGAGTAAATGTTATATTCTAGTGAAGAAAGGTAGAAATTCCAAATTTGCTCCCAAAGCTGTAGAAGGGTTTTTGTTAGGTTATGACTCAAATACAAAGGCGTATAGAGTCTTCAACAAATCATCGGGTTTGGTTGAAGTCTCTAGCGACGTTGTATTTGAGAGCAAGTTGATCTTGATGATGTAGATGAAGATGATGTTCCAACGGACGCAATTCGCACCTTGGCAATTGGAGATGTGCGACCATAGGAACACCAAGAACAAGATCAACCTTCTTCCTCAACGTTGGTGCATCACCCGACTCAAGATGATGAACAGGTTCCTCAAGAGGAGGCGTGTGATCAAGGGGGAGCACAAGAAGACCATGATGTGGAGGAAGAAGCATCACGAGTCCCTCCAACTCAAGTTCGAGCGACGATTCAAAGGAATCATCCCGTCGACCAGATTTTGGGTGATATAAGCAAGGGAGTAACTACTCGCTCAAGATTAGCTAACTTCTGTGAGCATTACTCGTTTGTCTCTTCTATTGAGCCTTTCAGGGTAGAAGAGGCCTTGCTAGATCCAGACTGGGTGTTGGCCATGCAGGAAGAGCTCAACAACTTCAAGCGAAATGAAGTTTGGACCCTGGTGCCATGTCCCAAGCAAAACGTTGTGGGAACCAAGTGGGTGTTCCGCAACAAACAGGACGAGCACGGGGTGGTGACAAGGAACAAGGCTTGACTTGTGGCAAAAGGTTATGCCCAAGTCGCAGGTTTGGACTTTGAGGAGTGTTGGGTTCATGCTTCGTCGCCGAAGGTCCTGCAGGAAGAAAACACCTTCAGCAAATCTGTTTATATGAGATACCGAAGCTACCACTCACAAAGCTTCGACGCTATAGCGTATCCAAAGACGAAGGATCGAACCGAATTAAAGATGGAATTACTTTTCAGTCCATAAGAGTCTAAGTTATGATTGTGATTTTCTTTAAGGGGCATGATTGTAATTTCTTACAGGCTGCGTCCTGTGCCTATAAATAGGTGAACGATACTTCTTTGTTGTTCACGGAATCTTGTAACTGCCAACGTGCAACTCTGGAATTAACGTTCTCTGTCGAGGCGAAGGTATAAATGTGCCCAAATATTATATTTTAATATTTAAGTTCACATTACAAAATAACTGAATGATATTATTTATTCTTCTTATTCTATAACGTTTTATATTTCGCATTATTTTATCTTTAATCACAAAAGTACCTTCGTAACATATTATTCAAAACCTTCGTCCGAAGTTTATTAAATCCTTGGGGAATAATGCTTCAGCGGACGAAGGGTTTTAACATCTGACATTCTATGTTGCCTTGTTCTTAATTCGAAGCATTTGAGAACAAGTCCCCAACATTGGCGCCCACCTCCGGTGAACTCACTTCCACTTTTTGAGCCGATGGCTTTGTTCAAGAACCAGGCTGGAACTGCTTCGACTCCGAAGCTGATTCTCCCAATAACAGGCGGTTCATGCTCAGAGCCGGCTAACAAGAAGTAGAAGAAGGAGGCGCAAAGAAGAGTACAACATGTAGGGGTGCAAGGACCCTTCATCAAGTCAAGATGGTCTCACATCCCAATTACCTTCTCTCAAGAGGATCTTCAGCTCAAGGATTACCCACATAATGATGCTATGGTTATCTCTTGTGTGATCAAGGGGTTTCTGGTCCACAATGTCTTGGTTGATACAGGCAGTGCGGCAGATATCATATTTGCTAAGGCCTTCAGACAAATGCAAGAGCCCGAAGACAAGATTCATGATGCTACGCACCCTCTTTGTGGCTTCGGAGGGCGACAGATTGTAGCGCTTGGTAAAATTACCATGCCAGTGACCTTCGGATTCGTCAACAACACAAGGACTGAGCAAATTGTGTTTGACATTGTTGACATGGAGTATCCTTACAATGCTATCATTGGTCGCGGAACACTCAATGCTTTCGAAGCAATTCTTCATCCAGCATATCTTTGTATGAAGATACCTTCGGATCAGGGACCTATTGCTATTCATGGGAGTCAGGAAGCCGCCAGAAAGGCCAAGGGGAATTGGACTGATTCAAAGGCAATCCACAACATAGATGAAGCCGAAGCCTGTGAGCAGTACAAGCATAGAAGGGAGAAGGCTGCTTCGGCCGATCAGCCGAAACCCATGCTTTTATGCGAAGATATCGCAGAGCAGAAGGTGCTGCTGGGATCTCAATTGTCTGAGGAACAAGAGAAAACTCTGATAAGATTCTTGTTCAACAACAAAGATGTTTTTGCATGGTCCGCTAATGACCTTTGTGGCGTCAACAGGGATGTTATTGAACACTCCCTCAATGTTGATCCATCCTTCAGGCCCAGAAAGCAGAGGCTTCGGAAGATGTCTGATGACAAGGCCGAGGAGAAAATGAACATGCTGATTTGTTAGCCAAGTCAGCAGCACAGGGGCTGCCCTTACCTTCGGAATTATTTTTTGAAACAATAAAAGCACCTTCGGTTGAACTCCTTGAAAGAGCGGTCCTCAATATATCTCCTGTTTATAGTGAAGACTGGAGAACTGAGATCATCTCCTACCTTCAGGGTAACTTCCTTTCAGATGACGAAGCTTATAACAAGAGAATAGAGGCAAGAGCTCGTCCATATGTGATAATAGAAGGGGAGCTGTACAAACATGGGGTCTGCTCTCCGTTACTCAAATGTTTATCCAGAGCCGAAGGTATAGAATTGATGAAGGAAATACATGCAGGCCTATGTGGATCTCACATTGGATCTAGGCCTTTGCTGGGAAAAGTTTTTCGCCAAGGATTTTATTGGCCAAAAGCAGCTTCGGATGCAGCGGAGTTAGTTCAAAAGTGCGAAGGTTGTCAGAAATGTGCAAGAGATCAAAAACAACCTTCGTCCCTAACCCAGTTAATACAACCCACTTGGCCATTGCAAAGGTGGGGTCTTGATTTGTTAGGTCCGCTACCATCAGCACAAGGCAACTTAAGATATGTTGTAGTGGCAGTGGAATATTTTTCTAAATGGATTGAGGCAAAGCCTTTAGCCACAATAACTTCGGTTACTGTTCAAAAGTTTTTCTGGCAAAACATTGTTTGTCGCTTCGGAGTGCCGAAAGCCATCACTGTGGACAATGGAACGCAGTTTGATTCTGAAGCCTTCAAAGAATTTTGTGAACAAATTGGCATAAAGATCCATTTTGCATCAGTTCGACATCCGGAATCAAACGGACTAGTTGAAAGGGCTAATGGCATCATAATGACAGGAATAATGAAGTTAATATTCAATCAGCCAAGGGGAAAGTGGCCAGATGAATTAATCAAAGTGGTGTGGAGCCACAACACAACAGTATCAAGGTCAACAGGTTTTACACCATTCAAATTGTTGTTTGGTGATGAAGCAATAACCCCAGAAGAGGCTAAGGCAGGGTCAATAAGAACAGTGGCTTCGGCGAAAGACGAAGCTGATTGTTCTGTGGACAAAGATGCTATAGAAGAGATCAGGCTTCAGGCTGTACAAAACATCAATAAATACCAAGCCGAAACAATAAAATGGCGTGATAGAAAGGTTCGGTTGAAGAACATTAAGCCAGGACATTTGGTGCTTCGAAGAGTGGCCAACCCAGACACAGTGGGCAAACTACAGCTAAAGTGGGAAGGCCCCTTTCTGGTAGTATCTTCGTCAAGACCCGGATCCTACAGATTAAAGGATATGGACGGCAACGATATTCCTAGATCTTGGAATGCGGATGAGCTTCGACGGTATTATGTGTAACCTGATGTAATCTTTTTTATTTTTTTTATTTTTCTAGTTTTTTCTTATGGCACCCTTTTTTCCTTTCCAAAGGGGGAGAAAGGTTTTTAATGGGGCCATAGCATGTAATTTCTCTTTTTCTTATTTCACCTCTATAAGAGCAATATCCCCCAAAGATGTAAATGTAAAAGCTGAGAATGCACCATCGAGTGCAAACAAAAAAGAAAAGAAAACAGGGAGAAGCTCAAAAGTCGTTCCTAAGGGAATGCAGAGCTTACAGTGAAAAATAAACGCTGATTCCGCTGAAGTAAAAGGCGAAGAAGCTCCTAAGGGAGGCTTGCAGCGAAAAATAAACGCTGATTCCGCTGAAGTAAAAGGCGAAGAAGCTCCTAAGGGAGGCTTACAGTGAAAAGTCAACGCTGATACACCAAAAAATAAACGGTGAAGCCGAAAAATAAGCGGCAAAAAGATTTGAGTCATTCTTAAGAGAATGAAGTTTATGATTATGGCTTCGAGTATATATCCGAATATTCATTTGCACGATACATCACATCATGACATTTGCATTCATAAACATTCATTTAGACATACATAGGATCATTATCATCATATCATTCAGAAAAGATAGATGCTTCGGTTATGAGGATAAAGCTTCGGAGAAAAATAGAAAGAAGGAATTTTCATGCTTCGTTGTGTACGAAAAGAAGGGAAGGTGTTTTTCGCCTTCGGCTCAAAAAGAAAGTTTCGTCCACAGCAAAGCAGCTTGTGCATGGACAAAGGGGAAAGATATATTACAAGGTACGCATAAATTTACATAAGTTTCTTTATAGTTATATTACAAAATTTTTCTAATATCTTGTGCAGCAGAGTCTTTCAGGATATCTGTTAAAGCTTTAGCTTCTCATTCTTTAGCTTCATCATCCTATACATGTTAAAACAGAATAAGAAAACCGCAGAGTTCAAGGAGAAGGTAAAAGTAACAAGTGTGAGTTTCTCACTGGCTTGAGGTGGCTCCGAGCTTCATCACCAGCCACTTTTCGCCCGCCGTTTATCCAAATCTGGGTCATAAATCTGTTTCCTATGCTTCGAGCTAGGCTGGGAATGTCAATTAAATCTGCCGGTGACAAGCTGAAGTTTGGCCTATTGACAATTTTCCCGTGCGTGCAATCAGCCGTCAAGAAAGCAGCAGTTGTGCCTCGAGAAGCTAGCAGGGCGCAGAAATCAGCATGCCCAGCGATAACTTCATCAAGTGCATCAACTTCGCCCTCAATGTATTCGAAGGTGCTTGGCAGGTTTTCAGCTGAAGGTGTAAATTTATCAGAGCTGGCTCCAATTGAGTGAAACACATCCTTCAGCCGTTGCACGCATCAGGTGCCGAAATCTAAGCATTTTTCCTGAAGCTCTTTCAGTAATTTTTGCAAAATTAAATTCTTCTCAATTTCGGCCTTGAGACTTGTTTCAAGATTCTTCTTTTCCTGCTCAGATTTCTCTAATTTTATGAGCAATTCGTTGTTTAATTTCTCAATTTCAGCTTGAGCTTCAGCTAGCGAGCCCTCCATAAAGTGAATTACGAAGTCCTTTTTCTCCAGGGCAGCCTCGTGATCTTTAGCTTTATGTTCAAGTTCTTGAATGTCGAAGTCCTTTTTCTTCATAGCAGCTTCATAGCTTTCGACTTTATTTTCTAGATCTCTGATAGTAGCTTCGTTTTTCTGGTCTTCGAGATCTTGTTGCATCCTCAGCACTTTACTTAATAATATACTCTGGTAAAACAACCTTCGTCAAGAAATATATTAATTCAAAAAAGCAGTAAAAGTTGAGAGTTTTTACCTTGAAATTAGCATAGAACAAGCTCCCGGCGATATATTGTCGCTGGTATCTGCACAAGTCTGCTTCGATCTTCGGCAGCCCAACATTATTTGAGAAAGTTCTAACAACTTTAGCCTCGGTTCGATTCCGAAGGCATCTCAGTTTTCCTTCATTGACTCCGCCAAACAGCAGAGCCCCTGGTTTGTATCCACAGGATATAGCATATTTCTTTAGTTCTTCTTTTTCAGCCTCTGATAATTCTTGTCCAATTATATCTTGAAAATTAAAGTTTTCTTCTTCCAAAGTGTCTTCAATTTGCCCTTTTCCTTTCTCAATCGTCGTGTCCATCGTGACCGCAGCAGCTTCTTCTTCAGCCATTTTCAGAAGTATATTATCAATATCACCAAGTGTGGTTTCTAGATTAGGATCTTCGGTGATCTCAGTTTTGGCTCCGGTGGCTTCAGCTTCGGCGGTTGCTCCGGTGGCTTCAGCTCCGGTAGTTTCGGCTCTGGTGGCTGTGGTTTCGGCAGTAATAGCGCTTTCAATTATTTTTGCCGCCGATATTGGTGGTGGTGTCTGATGAATAACATCGGCCACTTGCATAATTCTTCTTTTCTTCTTTGGCTTGGCAGGACTTTCTGTTGCCGAAGGTTCTTTTTCCTTTTGAAAAAACTTCATCAGTTCTGGCCCCAGCGGACTTAGCTTGATAGGCAAAGGTTCAGTCATTACCTTTAAAATCTCCTCCACTTCGGCAGCAGAAGGTGTTGCAGGAGCTTCCTCCTCTTGGGCTGGCGTCTTCGGTTTTGGGGATGCAGCTTTTCTTCTCTTTTGAGCAGCTATCTTCGGCTCAGGGCTCGATTTTCTTTTCTCAGAGTTTTCTTTGTCCTTTTTAGCCGGTTTAGTGCCTTCTTTATCAAGGATGCTGGCAATCCTTTTTCTTTTCTGGCCTTCGGCATCCCCGCTCAGTTGCTCATAATCAGGATAATCAAAACTCAAGGCATCCAGCACCCGATTCAATCTTCGTTTCGGACGAGTACCGAAGGCCGCAGTCATTAACTGATCTTCTTTCTTAGAATAGCAGCAGAGAATCTCGTTGCACATAACCTCAATTGTGTCCAACCATTCTTGGCATGGTGCTTTAAAATGTTTCTTAAATTTGTAGTGATAAGGTAATCGAACAAGTTCTCCCTTCTTCTTTTCTCCCTTTAGCTTCGGCATCTCCCAGTCCCTCAGTGTTGGGAACACTTTAAAAGCCAAGAGTTCCTGCACTAAGTCCCTAGTGCCGATATGATCTGAAATCACTCGAAATTCAGCCAAAGCAATCTGACTGGGGCTTCCCATTATCATGTTGCATCGGGGCCTCGTTTCTCCGAAGGTCAGTTCTAGTGGACTCTGGACCAATTTATCCTCATCTTCGTCAACTTTAACATAAAACCATTCAGACTTCCATCCGGCTGGCCATTTGCTTCGATAGCTTATCACTGGAAACTTCGTAGTCTTGCGATAAGCAAAGTTGTAACAGCCAAAATTCTCATGCAGACCATCTCCTCTGGCTTTAGTTTGGTAATGTAATTCATGAACTCGGCAGAAACCCTCACCAAACGGTTCCACTCCCTAGCTACGAAGGACCCAAATATAAACGCTCAACCTAACGATAGCATTAGGGGTCAGCTGATGAAGGTAAATTTCAAACTTCTTCAGTACAATAGCAATCATCTTGTTAAGGGGGAACCTTAAACCAGCCTTCAGAAAACTTTTGAAGACCACTACCTCATTCTTTCCTAGTTTTGGGATAGTTTCTTCTCCGCCAAAACGAATTAATTCCTTCTTGGCCTCGCTAAAATAACCCAGCTTCACCATCTTAGGAAGATCAGCTTTAGAGATGGTGGACCTTCCAAAGTCTAGATGACTAGGTTTACTTGGCATCCCGAAGCTGTACTCATCCTCGAAACCAATTTCTTCAACAGTAGCTTGTGTTGTTTCGGCAGCAGGTGTGTCCTCTGATGAAACGAGCCCGGAACGCCTCATTGCTTTGGAAATCGGAACAGTTTCGGTGGCTTCGGCCTCGTTTCCCTCACGCTCAATCCTAGCAGTGGAGCGCAATCTATCCATTTGATTATGAATTCCTAAAGTTTTTTTAAATTAATGACCTTTTTTCCTAAGCTCTTCTTGTGACAAAGCAGAGTCCGGAGTGGTGCTTCGTTTGAGTACAAAGGTCAAGCTTCGGCTATGGTGAAATTTTTAGCAGCAAAACAGTGCAATTGCAATGAATGCTGTGGTAACTTTACACCTACTTGTCTGTTTATATAGTGCTGCAGGTAAAAAGGTGAATCGTCAAGTCTCCTACACCGGACGAACACTCGCCCGCACCCACTGAACGGTGGGCCACAAAACTCGAGAAGGTAAATATGCATGATGGGACTACTCCACGCTCGGAAGTTGTCTCGTTTCTCCGCAACGAGCTCAGGGAAGGTGTTTTTCGGACCTTCGGCTACCCGAAGCTTAAGAGACTTTTTCACGGGTCAAGCTCGTTACGAAAAACGATCTGGCACCGCGAAGGGGCTACTGTTGGGTTCATGCTTCGTCGCCGAAGGTCCTGCAGGAAGAAAACACCATCAGCAAATCTGTTTATATGAGATACCGAAGCTACCACTCACAAAGCTTCGACGCTATAGCGTATCCAAAGACGAAGGATCAAACCGACTTAAAGATGGAATTACTTTTCAGTCCATAAGAGTCTAAGTTATGATTGTGATTTTCTGTAAGGGGCATGATTGTAATTTCTTACAGGCTGCGTCCTATGCCTATAAATAGGTGAACAGTACTTCTTTGCTGTTCACGGAATCTTGTAATTGCCAACGTGCAACTCTGGAATTAACGTTCTCTGTCGAGGCGAAGGTATAAATGTGCCCAAATATTATATTTTAATATTTAAGTTCACATTACAAAATAACCGAATAATATTATTTATTCTTCTTATTCTATAACGTTTTATATTTCGCATTATTTTATCTTTAATCACGAAAGTACCTTCGTAACATATTATTCAAAACCTTTGTCCGAGGTTTATTAAATCCTTGGGGAATAATGCTTCAGCGGACGAAGGGTCTTAATATCTGACATTCTATGTTGCCTTGTTCTTAATTCGAAGCATTTGAGAACAAGTCCCCAACAAGGAGACTTTTGCTCCTATGGCTAGGCTAGAGTCTATTCGCATTTTGTTAGCCTATGTCACTCACCATTCTTTCAGGTTGTTCCAAATGGATGTGAAGAGCACTTTCCTCAATGGGCCAATCAAGGAGGAGGTGTACGTTGAACAACCACCTGGCTTTGAGGATGAAAGGTACCCCGACCACGTGTGTAAGCTCTCTAAGGAGCTCTATGGACTTAAGCAAGCCCCAAGAGCATGGTATGAATGCCTTAGAGGTTTCCTAATTGCTAATGCTTTTAAGGTTGGTAAAGCCGATCCAACTCTTTTCACTAAGACTTGTGATGGTGATTTATTTGTGTGCCAAATTTATGTCGATGACATAATATTTGGTTCTACTAACCAAAAGTCTTGTGAGGAGTTTAGCAGGGTGATGACTTAGAAATTTGAGATGTCGATGATGGGCGAGTTGAACTACTTCCTTGGATTCCAAGTGAAGCAACTCAAGGATGGCACCTTCATCTCCCAAACGAAGTACACGCAAGACTTGCTCAAGCGGTTTGGGATGAAGGACGCCAAGCCCGCAAAGACACCAATGGGAACCGATGGACATGTCGACCTCAACAAAGGAGGTAAGTCCGTTGATCAAAAGGCATACCGGTCTATGATAGGATCCTTGCTTTATTTATGTGCTAGTAGACCGGATATTATGCTTAGCGTTTGCATGTGTGCTAGATATCAATTCGACCCGAGGGAATGTCACCTTGTGGCCGTTAAGCGGATTCTTAGATATTTAGTTGCTACGCCTTGCTTCGGGATCTGGTATCCAAAGGGGTCTACCTTTGACTTGATTGGATATTCAGACTTTGATTATGTCGGGTGCAAGGTTGATAGGAAGAGTACATCAGGGACGTGCCAATTCCTAGGAAGGTCCCTGGTGTCTTGGAGTTCAAATAAACAAACTTCCGTTGCCCTATCCACCGCTGAGGCCGAGTATGTTGCCGCAGGACAGTGTTGCGCGCAACTACTTTGGATGAGGCAAACCCTCTGGGACTTTGGCTACAATCTGAGCAAAGTCCCACTCCTATGTGACAATGAGAGTGCAATCCGCATGGCGGATAATCCTGTTGAACATAGCCGCACTAAGCACATAGACATCCGGCATCACTTCCTGAGAGACCACCAGCAAAAGGGGGATATCGAGGTGTACCATATTAACACCGAAAACCAGCTAGCCGATATCTTCACCAAGCCTTTAGATGAGAAAAGGTTTTGCAGGTTGCGTAGTGAGCTAAATGTCTTAGATTCGCGTAACTTGGATTGATCTATAGCATACATGTGTTTTATGCCTTTTGATCATGTAGTTTATGCATTTCACTCTATGTTTGTGGTGCTCAAGTTGTACACATGATCCCCGGACCTCATAAGTCCATTTGCAAGTGATGCACTTTTTTAGGGGGAGGCATGCTACAACTTGACCCTTTGAGACTAACCTTTGTGTTTGAGTTCTTGATTTAGTCTCAAAAGTGGATTGAAAGGGAAAGGTGAACTTTGACCATGCAAAGACTTTCACTGCACTCCGATAATCACTCCAAGTTCATATCTATGCTCTTATTGCCTTTTTGTTCGTAATTGACAATTTTGGTGAGGCAATGGGGTTAAAGGGCCAAGAATGATCCCATTTTGGTGCTTAATGCCAAAGGGGGAGAAATTAAGGCCAAAGCAAATGGATCAGCTACCACTTGTGAAATTTCGAAAAGAGTAGAGTTAGAACTTTTTGATTTATCAAAATACTCTTATTCGGTCTCTTGTGGGGAGAATGTTTGATTATGGGAAAAAGGGGGAGTTTTTGGCTCTTGATCAATTTTTCTCTTGGAATACCTCTCTTCATGCCTAAACAAGTGTGTTTGACTTAGAGATAGGAAAATGAGTTTGATTTCAAAAACAAACCAAGTGGTGGCAAAGAATGATCCAAATATGCCAAATTTGAATCAAAAACAATTCTTGTTCTCAATTGCATTGATATTGCACTTCTTTTAGTTGCTTTTTGATGTGTTGGCATAAATCACCAAAAGGGGGAGATTGAAAGGGAAATGTGCCCTTGGGCCATTTCCAAAGTGTTTTGGTGATTAAGTGTCCAACACATTTTCTCTAAGTGCTAATATGTGCCAAAAAGTGAAGAAGTGCAAATCATATTACAAGGTACGTTTCTAGACTTAGTACATTGATTTGATTACTAATGTATTGTGTCTAAGTGTTAGAAACAGGAGAAATTGGTTTGGAATGGAGTTAGCTATGTACAAGCAAATGTAGCTCGGTCTTGGTGCACCGGACAGTGTCTGGTGCGCCAGGCCAGCCTCTGGTGAACAGGCCACTCTCGGGAATTGACAGCGGTGTACGGCTATAATTCACCGGACTGTCCGGTGGTGCACCGGACTGTCCGGTGAGTCATCCGCGGCGAAGTCGTCGCTCTCGGGAAACGTTCAACGACGTATGGCTATAATTCACCGGACCGTCCGGTGAGGCACCGGACTGTCCGGTGAGCCAACGGTCGTCTGCGCCAACGGTCGGCCATGCAATCCGCGCGCGACGCGTGGGCGCGCCAACGGTCGGTAGGGGGCACCAGACTGTCCGGTGTGCACCAGACAGTGTCCGGTGTGCCAACTGCCACAAATCTGCAACGGTCGGATGCGCTATAAAAGGAAGGAGATCGCGCACCGGGCAGCTACAGGGACTGTCCGGTGGCGCACCGGACTGTCCGGTGTGCCACCCGACAGAAGGCAAGATTTGCCTTCCAAAGTTGCCTCCAATGGCTCCTAGCTGCCTTGGGGCTATAAAAGGGACCCCTAGGCGCATGGAGGAGTTACCCAAGCATTCTTTGATCATTCCTAAGCATCCAGACTCCACTCTCACGCATTTGATTCTTTGTGCTAGCAATTTGAGCTCCTCTTGAGTTGAGAACTCTGTGTGTTGAAATAGAGCTCAAGTTGTGACTTGTGTGCGTGATTGTACTCTCGTTTTGAGTCTTGTGTGCGTTGCTCTCCCCTCCCTTACTTCCGTGCTTTTTGTGATCATCAATTGTAAGGGCGAGAGGCTCCAAGTTGTGGAGATTCCTCGCAAACGAGAGAAAGTATAAGAAAGAAGAACATTGTGGTATTCAAGTTGATCATTGGATCACTTGAAAGGGGTTGAGTGCAACCCTCATCCGTTGGGACGCCACAACGTGGAAGTAGGCAAGTTCTGTACTTGGCCGAACCACGGGATAACTCGCGTGTCTCTTGTGATTGTGTTTCTGTGTGGTTATTATGATTCGCAAGAGCTCACTCTATAGCCACTTGGTTTGATCATTCTAACACTTAACCAAGTTTTGTGGCTATTAGTTGTTGAATTTTACATGATCACCTATTCACCCCCCCCCCCTCTAGGTGCTCTCACTCTCCCCTGATCATCGCGAACCTCCCTAGCTCGCCTTCCAACAGTTCCATCTTTGTGATCATGGTGGCATCATTACCCTCATGTGATATCTTGAGAGTATCCCAGATTTGCTTAGCATTGTCTAGGCCACTCACTTTATTGTACTCATCCCTGCAAAGAGATGCTAGCAAAACAGTAGTAGCTTGGGCATTTTTATGAATTTGTTCATTTATGAGCACAGGATTATCCGTACTATCAAAATGTATCCCATTTTCCACAATTTCCAAAATGCTAGGATGGAGAGAAAATAAATGGCTACGCATTTTATGACTCTAGAAAGAATAGTCTTCTCCATCAAAGTGTGGGGGTTTCCCAAGTGTAATTGATAGCAAATGAGCATTTGAATTATAAGGGATGCGAGAATAATCAAAGGAGTCGTTTTGATTAACCGTCTTTCTTTTGGACGAGTCGTCGTCGTCGTCATCCCTTGGTGAAGAAGAGGAGGCGTCGCTGTCATAGTATATGATCTTCTTGATGTGCCTCTTTTTCTTCCCGTCCCTCTTCTTGTGACTCGAGCCTGAGTCAGTGGGCTTGTCGTGTCTTGGCTCGTTGAAGAGGGACTCCTTCTCCTTGTCGTTGACCACCATCCCCTTACCCTTAGGATCCATCTCTTCGGGCGGTTAGTCCCTTAGATGAAGAGTACGGCTTTGATACTAATTGAGAGCACCTAAAGGGGGGGTGAATAGGTGATCCTGTAAAATCAAACACTAAATAGCCACAAACTTGATTATGAAAGTGTTAGTGTGATTTAACCAAGTTGTTATGAAGCGAGTTCTTGCAAACAACACAATCATAGAAAAGCAACATAAGAGACACGCGATTTTTATCCCGTGGTTCGACCAAGTAACACTTGCCTACTTCCATGTTATGGCGTCCCAATGGACGAGGGTTGCACTCAACCCCTTTCAAGTGATCCAATGATCGACTTGAATACCACGGTCTTTTCCTTTTGAGATTTTTTCCCGTTTACGAGGAATCTCCACAAGTTGGAGCCTCTCGCCCTTACAAAGTTTTGATCACAGGAAGCACAAGAGTAAGGGAGGGAAAGCAACGCACACAAGATTCAAACCGCAGCACACACACGCACACAAGCCAAGACTTGAGCTCAAAACACGGCATAGAGAGTTCACAACTCAAATGGAGCTCAAATCACTGACACAATCGATCAAATGCGTGGAGGTAGAGTCTGGAAATCTTAGGATGCTTAGTGAATGCTTGGTGTACTACTTCATGTGCTTAGGGGTCCCTTTTATAGCCCCAAGGCAGCTAAGAGCGGTTGGAGATCAACTTGGAAGGCAAATCTTGCCTTCTGTCGAGTGGTGCACCGGATAGTCTGGTGCACCACCGGACAGCTATTGTAGCAGTCTGGTGTGCGATCTCTTTCCTTTTCTGGCAAAGCCGACCGTTGGATCTTCGGATCCGATGGTGCACCGGACAATCCGGTGCGACCATCCGACCGTTGGCTAAGCCACGTGTCGCCCGATGATCGCGCAGGCGACCGTTGGCCACGAGCGTCGTTGGCTCACCGGACAGTCCGGTGAATTTTAGCCGTGGCGCTTCAACCTTTTCCCGAGAGGGATGAGTTCATCGCCGAAGGCTTGGGCGCGGGCGTTGGTGACTCACTGGACAGTCTGGTGCACCACCGGACAGTCCGGTGATTTTTAGCCACGTCGCCCCGCCGATTCCCGAGAGCAGAGACTTCGCCGCCGGGCCAGCCTGAGCACCGAACAGTCCGGTGTGTCAGGCTGGTGCTGGTTTGGCTTATCACAACCACTCTTTCTTTAATCCTTTTTCTCTTTTCTTGGTCATGTCTCTAACACTTAGATAAACATGTTAGTACCCAAAAACAATTTACTAAGTCCGGAGACATACCTTATTCCTTGATTTACATCTTGGCACTTATAAACTTAGAACCATGTGTTGGGCATCTAATCACCAAAACAATTCTAGAGATGGCCCAAGGGCACATTTCCCTTTCACTTTTGCTATGAAAATATATTTATGATACTAAGTTTGGTCGATAATATTAAACCATGTTTGGTTAAGTCCAACCATAATTAGATATCACACTAGAAATTGATACCGTCCTATCTAAACTTATTACTACTGGTAATCGAGTGTAAATTATTACCATTGTCATTTACATTATATTTTATAAACTAAATGACACCTAGATTCTATCTACACTGTTAGGTCCAAAACCCCATCATTACCGGAGTTACATTTCGTAAACTAAATGACACCTAAATTCTATCTACACTGCTCGATCCAAAACCCCATCATTACCGGAGGCACGAACGGACATAAGGAATTTGGCAGTGTGAAATGGCATTCATGAGGGTTTACGGAACACCTAAGGGCATGTTCGCTTAGTCCCTTCCGGGTGGGGATCGTAGCCCAATCCCCGTGGACCTCCGTCGCTTGGAAGGAATCTCGGCCCAAAAGAAAATAGCGTTCAATTAAGCCTAGCATGGGCTGCATCCCGGCTGAGCCCGACCTTTCCCCGCCACCCCGGCCTAGGAATGGCGCCTGGTCAATAGGGGGTGGAACATATCCCGTCAAGCGCAGCATACGTGAAGCAGCACGTGTGAAGGCAAGCGAAGGCGGTGGCGGCGACGCGAGATTCCCCCCCTCCGGCGTCAATCTCTTCCGGCGGCCACCTTCTCCCCGGTATTCTTATTCCTCTTGTCTCTTCTATCAACTAGGATTGGTTGCGGACAGAACTGTGCATGCATTAGATCTGGTTGCGGACAGAACTATGCATACATTAGATCTGGTCGCCGGCGCGTCGGAGATCCCCAAGCTAGATAAGCTGCATAAGCTGCAGCCATGGACGCCAGCGGAACCGGTAGCAAGGCGAAGAAGGGTGCGACTGGGCGCAAGGCTGGCGGTCCCAGGAAGAAGTCGGTGTCGCGGTCCGTCAAGGCCGGGCTGCAGGCTGGTACGCGCAGCGCGTGAGCACCGACGCCCCCGTCTATCTCGCCGCCGTGCTTGAGTACCTCGCTGCCGAGGTGCTGGAGCTGGCCGGGAACGCGGCAAAGGACAACAAGAAGACATGCATCGTCCCGCGCCACTTGCTCCTGGTGATCCGCAATGACGTTGAGCTCGGCAAGTTGACCAGGTCAGGCTACAAATGGGTTGGGACTATTGATGTGAAGCGCAGGGAGACCAACATTTTCAGAGACAGAGGGGATGTACATATAGCGATAGATAATACTATTGGTGTTGAGCTGAGACTGACTGCAGCGGTGCCCCCTTCCCCTCCCCTCCCCTATCACTGTACACGGTATAGGGGACACTGTTCACCCCTTGCCGCCGCAGCGGTCGCCGCTACGCAGCCCCCTCCGCCGCGACCCTCCTCTCTCTCACCCCAGATGCAGCGTGGCACTGTGCACTCCCCCTCCACGGCTTCACGCGGAAGACTCCGCCCGCGCCACCGACCGGAACCTTCGCGGTCGTCTTCTCTCCCGTTAGAAGCGTCTGCGATTCGGCGAGTTCGGACGAGGCGTCGGCGATACGTGCGCGGATTCGTTGCGACCGCGCCGGTCCCCGTCGGGGCTGTGGAAGACGAAGTGGAGTTCGTCACCAACCACCTCCAGTCGCGAGCGAAGACGAAGCGGCCGCAAATCCGGATCCATCGAGGTTCCCCGCGAGCGCTAGCTTCGTTTGCCGCTCCGAGCATCGACGCCTTCATCGGCTCCGGGAATCAACGCTTCGATTCGTCTTCTCTCCGCCCAAATCTTCGGATCTTGAGGTACGCCCTTCGACTCCTATTGTTTATGTTCTTTTTGCGCGCATATTTGAACAAGTAATTTCTACACCAAGTCAGTAATCCTTTGGACCGTACGTCATTTCATCCTACAAGACCCGATTCATCCGCAGTTCAAAGAACTCCACGGATCTGGTGTGCCTTCTAGGGTTACGCATTTCTATGGTACTCACCCGCTTAATATCCTCCATATTTACTGCAAGTAATGGTAGTTCTTACTATTACGGCCACAACGTCTACACATTCCATTAATTTGTAATCCCTACACTACGGACTCAGTTGGATAGTGCCTTCAAGTGTCAAGTCTTGTGCGAATTAATTTTTCATCCCCACTGTCGAGAACAACAGCTCATTTTAGTAATGTAGCACACAGATTCGTCGTAGGTTGAGGCAAAATGTGTTACTTTCGCCAACGAAGGGCAATGTTCATTGTTTATTAAACTTCTTTAAACTGTCATCACCATATCAGAGGGTCCATTACTTCGTTAGTTACTATGAATGATGTTCATTCATATTGTTAGGTGTCTGTCATCCCAAATATTTTTGTCACCCTAGTATACGACTGTAGGATACCAAAATATTGTGGAGCTTCGTATAGTAGGTTTGTTTATTCTTACACCAACTAATTTATGTTTTCTTGTACTAATGTGTACAACCCTCACGTATTTCACAATATCTGACCATCAACATTTTGTTTTCTTCATCATCGTATGGTATGAGCACACAGTTCTTTATTATGTACATTATGTTTGTCCTTGCATGGATTACATACCATGTTTTTTGTATCCTTGAATGTTTTCTACAACCCTCACATTTAAGTTATGTTTGTGGATACATGGAGTGCATTGCTTCATTTTTTGTATCCTTCAATATTTTGTACTACCCTGTCATGAAAGTTATGTTTCTCGTTTACATTTAGTGCATTGCTTGCATATTCAATCCATCAACTAATGATACAACAACAATCTTTATAAGTCAATAGGCAGCTATGACAACCATCTGTATACCATAGTACTACATTTTATTTAGTACTCATTGTCACACGTTTCCCTTACCAGTCATACTTGTGTAAATATTTTATGTTCCATGCTGCTATTTCAATGCTACATTTGAAATCATTACATGTGGGAGGCATCATAGTTGTTACAGGTTTGGGTGGATATTATATTCGTACAGCCTTTAAGGTACTTAAGCAAATGCACGTGTTTCTTCATATATTGTTCTTTGCAGCACAGTTCCGAATGGCATCCTCAAAAGAAGATACCATGAAGTCTTTGGTTAAAGTACTTGTCGACTGTGCCGAGGATGCCGCAAAATCCCTTCGTGGATTAGTAGATCATGCATTAGACCACATGCTTGACGAAGAGATATTAGCTAGAACCCTCTTTGCCATGAAAGAAAAACTTGATTTGCTTCACCAAGATGCCTTAGAGGCTAAAGTCCAAGCTTTTCCTAAAATTGCTAAGTACGACGGGGATGACATAAGTGTTGAACTGACATCTCCGTCGATCCCTCCAACAGTTACTGAACCATCTGTCGACGAAGAGGAGTTCTACTGCCCGGATGTGAGTGACGAGTGGTACTTCAGCGACTCAGATAGGTCAACTCGTAATAGCTATTGGAATATTTATTAGTTCCATGTATTCCAGCAGTAGAAGAAGGATAGGCTTTTGAACAACCAAGTAATCGGGTTCTCCTACTTGTGATGTTGTCGAACTAGTCGTCTGATGTATGTCTAAGTCTTAATGCTACCTCGTCGCCTTAAGTTTTTATCATGTTAAGATCGTTGTAGTATGTGAACTATGTTTACTCTTAAATGTTGTGCTGGTCCTCCTGAACAAGTTTAGTACATGATGGTATTATTACTACCGTTGTTCATATGCTTTGTCTCCTGTTTATGTACCTCGTTTTCTCCATTGGCTTCAGTTTATAACATATGACTAAATGTGTGCCATCTCCACATATCCTAGCATGGACCCTGCCAACAATGCGACATCGTCGCAGGCGATGTCAAATCCATCCAATGCCCAGCAATTTCCACCACCACCCCCTTTCTGGCCAACGGGCTACATGAACCAGAATCCAGTCGATTGCAACATCATGGGAAACATTAATTTTCCTAGTCCTGGTCAAGGTCCAACTACAATGTGGGCTCCAATTCAGCCAGGGAATACTAGTTCCCAATCAACCATGATCCCTGCTTCGCAATCTGTAGTCTATTGGAATCACTACATGAATTTTGTGAGGAACCCTCTAGGTTCAGTTGGAGTGAGTCCATACACAGATTCTTATCCAGCATCACATACAAGTAGACCGTTGCAGGGTTCGAACACTATACCTCAAATGCCTGTACACTTGGAGTCAGATGCTGAACAAAGTGTTCAGGACATAAATAGTCCTGGGAAAATTGCACCTCCAGTTCAAAAACACAAGAAATCGAAGGAACAAAACTTTACAGCTCCAGAAGACATACTCCTTTGTACTACATGGTTGCAAATAAGTAGTGACCCTATTGTCCACACTGGACAAAGGAGGGAGGGTCTCTGGGCCAGAATTGAAAAAAGGTACAATGAACAAAGGGGGGAATTTCCTTGTAGACTTAACAGAGCACTTAGCAGCAGATGGGACAAGATCAGGGCTGATGTCAGTAAATTCTCTGGATACTACGCCAGAGTCCTAAGAGAGAAACAAAGTGGTCTAAGTGACGAGGATAAGGTATGACTATTGAAACGATGATTTTATGTAGTTCATGTGTCTGTGCTGCAACTAATTATATATGACATTCGAATTTTGCAGACATCGAAGGCAGCAACTTTGTTCGCTCATGAGGAGAGCAAACCATTTCATTATATGCACTGCTGGCATCAATTGAAGGGGGAACCCAAATGGGAGAGTATATGTCAAGGACACTCGTTTAGAGGATTACATGCAAGATCCATACCATCTTCGGGGTGTCCATCAGTGGAAGCACCGGAGACTGACAGTGGATCCGCTGGGCTGACAGGAAAAAGGCCCCGTGGCCGTGATTACAGTAAAGCTGAGAGAAAGAAAGCTGGTTCTTCTTCGTCCGCTGAGTACTTAAGCCGATTACAAGAAATTACTGAGAAACAAATACAGAGATCCATAGAAAAGGGGGAAAAAAAGAAAAGAGCACTGAAGAAGACAGGGAGATACAGAAGAAGAGATTGGAATTGGAAGCCCAAAAGTTAAGCATTAGACAAAGGGAACTGAAACTTGAAGAACTCAAATCGGCAGAACAACGTTTGCAGATGCTTTTGTCGACAAACGAAGAAGATGTAGATCCTGAAGTTTGGATTGTCATGAAGGAACAGAAAAAAAAATTGCAGCAGTTCATATTTACTTTTGAGCAATCCTGAACGTTTGTGTTCGATGTGCGCTTGTGTTGTTGAGACTTCTTGAGACAATTTTATCTTGCTTCGTTAAAGACATTGTATTGTAGAGAACACTATTTGTTTGGTTCAACTACTGTATCTTAAGTTGTTTGCTGTTGTATTAGACAATAATGAACTCGGATGTCATAAATGTTTGAACAAGATTATTGGCTATTGAATGGTATGTTATATATTGTAGAAGAGAACATGAATTCTGATGTTGTGTTGTGTATGCACAAAATCGAAGTTTGTCAACAGAAATGTAGTCGGCTGTATGCAAAATTTCGGAAACTTAGCTAATTTATTCGAATACGTACTTACACGAAAACACATTACAAGTACTGAATATAAGTGCGAACTAAGCAGGTACGACACATAATTATTACATACTTCCACGGCGAGCCCATAAATGCTCGACAAGATCATTTTGAAGTGAGCACGATCTTTCTTGTCGACGTAGATCAAAGTGGTTAATAACCCATTCGGCACGGCCTTCCGATATAATTTGAGATGAATCAATCCTTGAAGAGTTGTCTCCGAAATCAATGTTTGCAGCAAATGGCCCTTCGTCTTCGACGATCATGTTGTGCATTATGATGCAAGCCGTCATTATCTCTGTCAAACGATTACGATCCCAACCATAAGCTGGTCCACGGAGCACCGCCCAGCGGGCTTGAAGAACTCCAAATGCACGCTCAATATCCTTACGGCAACTTTCCTGCATCTGAGTGAAGTGCACTTTCTTTTCCTCGTATGGGTGTCGGATTGCTTTGACAAAAGTAGGCCAGTTCGGGTAAATACCATCAGCGAGGTAATAACCGAAGTTGTACGCATGACCATTAACTGTGTAATGGACAGGTGGCATTCGACCACTAGTCATTGGGTCAAATACGGGGGATCGGTGGACCACGTTAACGTCATTGTTTGTTCCAGGCATGCCAAAAAATGCATGCCAAATCCATAGATCATACGATGCAACTGCTTCAAGTATCATGGATGCCCTACCATTTCGACCACAAAATTGACCTCGCCATGCCGTTGGACAGTTCCTCCACTCCCAGTGCATGCAATCGATGGATCCCAACATGCCAGGAAAACCCCGCGACTCACTATTATGCATGATGCGAGTTATGTCATCTTGAGTTGGAGTGCGTAAATACCAGGCACTAAAACAATTAATGATTGCGCGACAAAAATGATGGAGGCATTCCCTAGCCGTTGATTCCCCAATTTGAATATACTCGTCTACCGCATCAGAAGGTAAGCCATAAGCAAGTATCCGCATGGCCGCACAAACTTTTTGTAATGGTCCTAGTCCGGGCATACCAGTTGCGTCAACTCTTTGTGTAAAGTAAATATCGTGTTGTTGAAGACCATGCAGAATGCGGAGAAACAAAGGCCTACTCATGCGGAACCTATATAAATGGTATTGCATAATTGTCATAACTTGAACAAATTATAACAGAAGACAAATGTATGAAGTGCGCACCTTCTACGAAAAACGTGCGGTGGATACACTGGGTTAGCGGCGAAGTAGTGATGTTGGATGAGGTTTTCTCCAGCGAAATGATCTCTGTGAATGACACGGCGGGGTAAACCCCACCGTCGGCGGTGATGTTGTTGAGCCGCAATGTTGAGGGTTAGTAGGTTGACAAGCAAAAGAGTTTCGTCCTCACTATCACTCGAATCACTCGAACCAAACTCATCTTCCGGATGACTCTGAGACATACCGAACTATGGATAACTTGATTCACTCAGTAGTATGGCCGAACATTATGGGAGATGTTGATTGAATATATATAGGGGAGACCAAAGGTGGGGGGGGAGATGGCTTGCATTGAAAGCCATCCGTGGCTTCGTATGAAAGCCAACGGTGTGTTGCATCGTAAGATAGTCGTGGCTTATACCGTACGACTGGATGGTTTGTCTTCCAACGTAAGTGTGCTTCAGAAAAGTTCGTTGACATATGAATGGAACATTTCCGCATACCGGTAAGGTTAATTAATGTAACCATGGTACCAGTGTAATCTTAAATGAAATGACATAAGAAGGATTACAATTAAATAATATAATATTTGATGTTGTACATAGTATGTATAAATTAAGAGGATAATTAAAAAAAAATTTGTTCAACAAGTTTCATCTGCTAATGAATACGTGTTCAAACAAAACAATAAAAATAAAAAAACAAGTTGGTTATGTTAGTTATAGGGAAATGTATATTTAATGAGTAGAGTGATATGTAGGGTAAAATTTAGGGGGAACGGTTGCGGGACGAGTAAATATAGGGGAGGGAATCTTGCTGACGTGGCTGCATAGTAAGATTTAGGGGGAAAAATTTAGGGGGAACGGCTGCGGACAGCCTGAAGACGGGGATATCATCGTTGTATTGTAGAGATGGGCACACCCTGCTGCTATCGCTGAAGAGATGGGAGGACGAGCGATACTCCGGTCTTGTTGCTGGTATTCTTGGTCTATTTCTGACTATAATGGCCCGATCTTAAGGTTATATGAGCAGCAATTTTTATGAACCAAAACCCAAAAAAAATCCATCACGGGTCATCATATACCCTTCTCGAATGCATTTCAACAAAACATGAATATAGCACAATATAACTACATGTAACACACGTGCTTGTCACAATCCTACTGTTCCAAGCCATTCTACGTTTTCTTTAAGGCACACGGATTTTGTTACATATTTATATATGGCTTTTGTTATGTACTTTCAGATATGCACTGTATTTTTTATTGTGCACTTGGATAATTAACAAGGCCAATTTTAGCTAACAGAAATTAGTAGTGATGTTTATGTGGTGGTACCGACTACAAATCTCATTTATTTCCAATTTATTTCCAATTAATTGTCTAGATGTATTTCTAACAAAAACCTATTATATTTCTAGATTATCCCCGCATCGGTTCGAGTTGGAGAAGACGAGCTTCCACCGTCTTGGGACCCTATACCCTCTCCTTTAGGTACTTGTTATATCATATATGTTCTTTATTACATCATGTTCTATTTTTGTTGGTGTTTATTTTCTGTTATGAATTTCTTTTTAGTTAGCAATGGATGTGACACTAAGAGATCACCTTAGAAAGATAAGGGATGAGGATGATGATGATATGATGCTGTTTTTTTCCTATGCTATATATGTTGAGCTTTAGTTCAAATATAGCAAGGGAAAAGAAGCGAAGGCATACATCAAAGTTAAGTGGCGAAGAACATGTTCAGGAGTTGCTTCAAGGTCATTTGAAGAACTATCGAGTAGCGTTTAGGATGGAGCCTGAAATTTTCAAATCGTTGGCAAGTTATCTTAGAAGGGAGGGGCTGGTTCGTGATACAAGAATTAAGGTCGAGGAAAAGCTAGCATTCTTCTTATACATGCACAGCCATAATGCCTCATTTGAAGACCTAATAGAAGAATTTGGGCATAGTGGTGATACATTTCATCATCACATAAAGCATTTCTTTGACCTAGTTGTTCTTGTCCTCTTCAAGCAATTCCTGAAGCCACCAAATTCTAATCATGTCCATCAAAAAATCAAAAGGAATCCTCGGTTTTATCCCTACTTCAAGGTGATTACATGGACTATTCTATCATATGTCAATAATTGTTATTTTCCTTCCAATGTTTAGAAAATCACATGCAGTTTTTTTCTATGCAGAATTGCATTGGTGCAATCGATGCACTCATGTGCCTATATCAATATCACCTGACAAAGCCGCTCCATTTAGGAATAGGAAGGGCACTCTTACTCAAAATGTAATGGTAGTGTGTGATTTTAATCTCAATGTAACTTTCATATCCACTAGGTGGGAGAGTGAAAGGGAAATGTGCCCTTGGGACAATTTCTATAATTGTTTTGGTGATTAGATGCCCAACACATACTATTTGAGTTCTTATGTGCTAAATGTGTGAGAAGTGCAAATCAAAGATCAAGGTATGTTTCTAGACTTAGTAAACTGTTTTTTAATACTAACATGTTTATCTAAGTGCTAGAAACAATGCTAAGAAAAGAAGAAAGGAGATGGAGAAGAGTTGGCTCTGTACAGCCAAAACCAGCTCGAGCCTGGCACACCGGACTGTCAGGTGGTGCACCGGACAGTGTCTGGTGCCCTAGGCTGCTCGACGGTGAACTAACTGCTCTCAAGAATCGGCAGGGCGACGTGGCTAAAATTCACCGGACTGTCTGGTGGTGCACCGGACTGTCCGGTGAGCCTTCAGTGCCCACGCCCGAGGTCTTAGGCGATGAACTTGTCGCTCTCGGGAATTCACCGAGGACGCTGCGGCTATAATTCACCGGACTGTCCGGTGGTGCACCGGACGGTCCGGTGAGTCAGAGCCGCCCGAGCCAACGGTCGGCAGCGAAATCAGCGGACGACACGTGGCCCGAGCCAACGGTCGGGGGCACACCGACTGTTCGGTGTGTACCGGACAGTGTCCGGTGCGCCAACGGGACCGCCGACTCAACGGTCGGATGCGCCAGGAAAGGAAAGAAATCACACAATGTACTGCTACAGTAGCTGTCTGGTGATGCACCAGACTGTCCGGTGCACCACTCGACAGAAGGCAAGAATTGCCTTCCAAGTTGATCTCCGACGGCTCCTAGCTGCCTTGGGGCTATAAAAGGGACCCCTAGGCGCATGGAGCAGAGAATCAAGCCTTCTCTAAGCATTCTAAGACTCTCAGACTTTGCCTCCACGCATTTGATCGATTGTGTTAGTGATTTGAGCTCCATTTGAGTTGCAAACTCTCTGTGCTGTGTTTCGAGCTCAAGTCTTGACTTGTGAGCGCGGGTGTGCTGAGGATTTGGGTCTTGCGTGTGTTGCTCTCCCATCCTTACTCTTGTGCTTTCTTTGTGATCTATATTGTAAGGGCGAGAGGCTCCAACTTGTGGAGATTCCTCGCAAATGGGAAAAGATCTCAAAAGGAAAAGACTGTGGTATTCAAGTCGATCATCTGATCACTTGAAAGGGGTTGAGTGCAACCCTCATCCATTGGGATGCCACAACATGGAAGTAAGCAAGTGTTACTTGGCCGAACCACGGATAAAAATCGTGCGTCTCTTATGTTGCCTTTCTGTGATTGTTTTGTTCGCAAGAGCTCGCTTCATAACAACTTAGTTAAATCACACTAACACCTTCATAATCAAGTTTGTGGCTATTTAGTGTTTGATTTTACAGGATCACCTATTCACCCCCCTCCCCTCTAGGTACTCTTAAAAGGGTCTGCGACGGATGCTAGAGTTCTTAGGGCTGCAATGAACAATGGCTTTCAAGTACCCCTGGGGAAATTTTATTTAGTAGATGGCGGTTATGCCAACACACCATCTTTCCTTGCCCCATATCGCGGAGTTAGGTATCATTTGAAGGAATATGGGGCAGGTCGCTGAGGACCACAAAACTACAAGGAGATCTTTAATCATCGCCATGCAGTGTTGAGGAATCATATTGAAAGGGCCTTGGGAGTTATAAAGAAACGCTTCCCATCCTTAAGGTTGCCACGTTTCAATTGGTATCAGAGCCGTACTCTTCATCTAAGGGACTAACCGCCCGAAGAGATGGATCCTAAGGGTAAGGGAATGGTGGTCAACGACAAGGAGGAGTCCCTCTTCAACGAGCCAAGAGACGACAAGCCCACCGACTCAGGCTCGAGTCACAAGAAGAGGGACGGGAAGAGGAAGAGGCGTATCAAGAAGATCATCTACTACGACAGCGATGCCTCATCTTCTTCACCAAGGGACGACGACGACCCCTCATCCAAGAAAAAGATGGTTAATCAAAACTACTCCTTTGATTATTCATGTATTTCGTATAACTCAAATGCCCATTTACTTTCTATTCCTCTTGGAAAACCCCCACACTTTAATGGAGAGGATTACTCATTTTGGAGCCATAAAATGCGTAGTCATTTATTTTCTCTCCATCCTAGCATTTGGGAAGTTGTGGAAAATGGGATGCATTTTGATAGTACAGACAATCCTGTTTTAATAAATGAACAAATTCATAAAAATGCTCAAGCCACTACTGTTTTGCTAGCATCTCTGTGCAGGGATGAATATAACAAGGTTAGCGGCTTGGACAACACCAAACAAATCTGGGACACCCTCAAGATCTCTCATGAGGGAAATGATGCCACCATGATCACCAAGATGGAACTAGAGGAAGGCAAGCTAGGGAGATTCGCCATGATCAAAGGAGAAGAGCCAACACAAACCTACAATAGGCTCAAGACCCTAGTTAACAAGATCTGAAGCTATGGAAGCATAAGATGGATGGATCATGACGTCGTCCGACTCATGCTCAGGTCATTTACAGTAATTGACCCTCATCTTGTAAATCTTATTCGTGAAAACCCTAGGTACACCAAGATGACGCCCGAGGAAATCCTCGGAAAATTTGTGAGCGGGCGCATGATGGTGAAGGAAGCGCGATACGTGGACGATGCGCTAAATGGTTCAATGCCCATATACGAGCCGCAGCTCGTTGCTCTCAAAGCAACTAGCAGCAAGGAGAAGCTACCAAGCAAGGTAGCACAAGTGGAGGCTACTGGGCTCAATGAAGATGAAATGGCGCTTATCATCAAGCGCTTCAAGACCGCGCTGAAAGGACGCAAGGAGTACCCCAACAAGAATAAAACAAGGGGAAAGCGCTCCTGCTTTAAATGCGGTAAGACTGGTCATTTCATAGCTCAATGCCCCGATAATGATAATGACCAAGGACAAGAAAAGCACGGGAAGAGGGAGAAGAGGAAAAACTACAAGAAGGCGAAGGGCGAGGCGCACCTAGGAAAGGAATGGGATTCTGACTGCTCTTCATCCGACTCCGACGATGAAGGACTGGTAGCCTCGGCCTTCGACAAATCTTCGCTCTTCCCCAACGAATGCCATACTTGTCTTATGGCTAAGGAGAAGAAGGTACGTATTCGAGATACCTCCAAGTACTCTTCTTCTAGCGATGAGCAATCATCTGATGATGAAGTAGATTACATTGATTTATTTAAAGAACTAGATAGAGCTAAAGTAGACAAAATAAATGAACTAATTGATGCTCTTAATGAAAAGGATAGATTATTAGAAAAGCAAGAAGATATTTTATATGAGGAGCATGATAAATTTATCAGTGTTCAAAAATCTCTTGCTCTAGAAATTAAAAGAAATGAAATGTTATCCTCTGAGTTGTCTACTAGTCATGAGTCTATCTCTACCTTGAAGAATGTAAATGATGAATTAAAAGCTAAGTTAGAAAAAGCAAATGCAACTAGTTCATGTGTAGAACACGTAGTTATTTGCAATAGATGTAAAGATATTAATATTGATGAGTATGTTGCTACTATTGCTAAATTAAACAATGAGGTGGCAAGTCTTAATGCTCAACTTAAGACTTGCAAAGTTGATTATGATAAACTAAAATTTGCTAGGGATGCCTACACTGTTGGTAGACACCCCTTGTTGGGGACTTGTTCTCAAATGCTATGAGTTAAGAACAAGGCAACACAAAATGTTAATAATTAATGACCTTCGTCCTTCGAAGCGTTATCTCCCTTATGATATAATGATCTTCAGACGAAGGTTATGAAGGACGTACCTTCATCACCTCAATATATAATAATGAAAGTAGAAGCATATGAAACATGAAAAATAACATGAATAATCATATGATATCTTTAGAATATTTTTTATTATATCATCATGAATAAACATGAACAATATTGAATTACATTTATACCTTCGTCTTGACGAAAGGTGAAAATCCAAGTGTGACGTGCGAGTGAATACAAGTCAGCGTGAACAGTACGGTGTTACTGTTCATCTATTTATAGGCACAGGATGCAGCCTGTGTTAAATTACATCCATGTCCTTCATATTTACTGTTGACTTAAGGACAATCTATCGAGGACTAGATAGCCTTTTCCTCTTTAAGTCGGTTTCATCTTCCGCCGTTAAGCCGAAGCTTCTTTACGCGTAGCTTCGGAACTGGTTCAGCCTTCTCCTAGACCATGCTTTTCATATCGCGTACAGCTTTGTTCCGAGGCCGAAGGTCCCTGTGAATGTATCATACTTGGAAAACATGTTAGTTGTGTTTTTGAGGACCTTCGGAAGACGAAGGCCTCCAACAGTAGCCCCTCGCAATATTAATTTGTTATAATAATAAATTCAGACTGCGATGTGAACGAAGGCCTTAAGTCGAAGGTCCAAAAAACACCTTCCCTTCGCTAGAATAGCGAAAGTCAATGACAAACGGGGCCCACCAAGTTGCAAAGCGCTAGGCGTATAAATAAGAACCCACAGCGGCAGCATTTGATACGCCATTTCTGTTGTTTGCGTTATTTTCTCAAATTTTTAACTCTTGCTTACCAGCTCTTGCTTGATTTTCGAGCTTCGGTTTAAGGACGTGCTTACTCCATGTCTGAGGAGAAGAAGATGACCAAGGAAAAGATGACTGAGGAGAAGAAGCTTACTGAGGAGAAGAAGCTACATGAAGAGAAGAAAGTTGCAGATCCTTTTATTGCTGGGTTTTATGAGTCTATGGCAAAAACAAATATAGAGAAAATTACTAAAGAGATAATGGAGGGTTTATCTGAAGATTCTGATGACAGTGATAGCTATGATGCGGAGAGTGGAGATGAAGATTCTAATGACCGGTCCTGGTGGCCAAGCCATACCATCTTCGGAAAGATGACCATCAAACAGAGTCATATTGACGCCATGAGAGGGAGATATTTTCGTGACATGTCCATTGTCAGGGTTGGAGGGGACAACACTGCTCTTGCTCCTGAGGAGAATGAAGTTGTTATTTACCGAAGCTTCTTGAAAGCAGGCCTTCGGTTTCCACTGAGAAAATTTGTGGTTGAAGTGTTAAAGATATTCCAAATCTTTCTTCATCAGATTACCCCCGAAGCTATAATTAGGATGGGGATATTTGTCTGGGCTGTAAGGAGCCAGGGGCTGGAGCCGAGCGTGAAGTGCTTTTGCAACATGCACGAGCTATTATACGAGACGAAGGCTACCGGCAAAGAACAATACCACAACAACTTTGGTTGTTACGGGTTCATTGCCCGCTCTAATGCAAGTTACCCAGTGCCGACATACCGGAAAAGATGGCCCGAGGCCTGGATGGATGAGTGGTTTTATGTTAAAAATGATCTGAATGAAAGAAAGGATATCAAAGAAATCATTCAGCACCCCATCTGGTCTCGCTTCGGCCTCCGGAGGCCGAAGGTGGCTATTGAAGGTGACGTCGAAGCATGCCAGAAGGCCTTTAGCAATGTTTGTGCCTTCATTGGTACAATAGATATAGTCCAAGAGCACATATCCTATAGGGTGTGGCCACTTGTGGAGAGCTGGGATATGTCGAAGGAGACTACTGCCAAATCCAGTGAAAGTGGCCTAGTCCGATTGAAATATACATTCAGATTTAGAGAGAAGTTTGATGAACCAAATGATGATTGGTTGAAATGCATTGAAGCTACCAGCGATGAGCTACTTGGGACATATTCTAAGGCTGAAGATGATGCCTTGTCCGCAGCCTTCGGGGCTGGGGGAAGAAAAGATTAAACAGGGTGTTCGATGCAATTGGCTTCGTATACCCTGATTATCTGTAGCATCCCAAAATCCTAACCCAGGTCTGAAACCCTAATCTACCCTTTCCCCTCCTTTCACCCTCTAATTCCAAGATCTCCCCTAGGTCTTCTTTCATCATATGCATACACTTTATTTGATCACAAGCACCTCACTTAGATTCTATTTTCTAACACCTAAGATTATCTATTAAAATTTATTGTTTAAAAGAAAAGGGTATAAAAATGGATAAAAGGATTAGAAAATAAAAAGGAAAAAAATGGAAAAGCTTTCCTCCCCAGCTGGGCCGAGTTCGGCCCAAGCCGCGGCCGCCCCCCCCCCCCCCCCTCTCTCCCTCGCGCCGCACTCCTCCTCTCCCGGCCCAACTGCGGCCTGCTTCCGCGCGCGCGGCAGCCGCCCCGCACCTCGCCCTCTCTCTCGCCGACAAGGCGGCCCCACCCGTCAGCCACCCGCTCGCTCGCTCGCTCGCTCGCTCCCTCTGACCAAGCGACCCCACGGGTCAGCCGCTTCGTCGTCCGTCCGCCGTCCCCTCGCCGAAGTCACCTCCGGCCGTCGCCTCCGTCCTCCCCTCTGCCGTCCGGCCACACAGGAAAGTTTGGCACCGCTCCATCCTCCTCCCCTTGACCGCGTCCTCGCCGGTACCCGCCCCGCCGTAGCGTCCCCTCGGCGGCGCTGTGCGCCATTTATGGCGACACCGGGAGGCTCGCCGGAGTCAGGGAGCTCCACCGCCCCCCTTGCCCCCGCGCGCCTATAAAAAGCTCGCCTCGGGCTCCTTCTTCCTCGCACCGGCCTCGGCCACTACCTTCCTCCCCTCGCCCGAGCGCAATTCGCAGAGCACCGCCGTCTTCCCCCTCTCCGGTGAGTCCCTCCCCCCCTTCGCTCCCTCCCGCTCCGTTGGTCCAGCGAGAAATTAAGGGAACCAAGCAGCTCCCTCACAAAGCCACGAACCCAAAACACCACTCCCCCGCCCCAGTCCCTCACCCAGAACCCACCGGCGGCGATCCCCGCCACGGAGCTCCGCCCCCTCCCCGTGGGCAGCCCCCTCCCAACCCCCTCCGGCCAAATTAAGCCTACCCCTAGAATCGTCAGCCCCCGCCCGTGCTAAACCACCCTCACTTGGACCGGGAACCGGGCCACCGGCGGCAAGCCGCCGTCGAACCCCCCGGCGGCCGGTTTCCCCCCCCCCCCTCGGCCGGTTCACCCCGTCGTCAATCGCGCCCGCGCCGTTTCCCCCTTCCGCTCTCTGTCGCGTGGGCCCCGCGATGACGCCGTCGCCCCGCACACCCGCGCCGTCTCCCCCACCCGTGGGCCGCTGCTGGGCCGAAAGCGCGCCCGCGCGTCTGCCCCGCGCCGAGCTGGGCCAAAATCCCCCCCCCCCCGGCCCGTTTGAGGAGAAAATCCCTTTCTATTTTCTTTTCTTCACCTTTTCTCATTTAATTAGTTTCCTTCAATATTTTATGTACCAAAAACCACCCAAATAATTTCTAAAGTCCTAAGTATTAATAATGTTGGTAAATGACACACTATAATTAAGTAAACTACCGATGATGTGTTGTTTTGTTGACTGTTTTACTAGAAGAAGCGGGGACCGCGGATCCGGAACCCGTAGCCCCGGAAGAAGGGCCAGAGCCCGAACTTCCGGAAGTAGATCTTCTGTGCCAGGAAAGCTTCGACGAAGGCAAGTCCATCCTTCCCTTGATGCATAAATTACCTATTCTCTCTACCACTGCCTAGGCCGGGAATTATGGGGAATATTGCATTGTGAGTGAGAGATGGCCCGCATTAACATACACATTCTGGATACGTAAAGTGGATTGGGAAGAAGGGCCATGTGTTTCTCCAAATAAAATCTCTTTTTGAAAAGTTATGCGATGAAGGGTACTCACCCTCATCACCTGGGAGTGGGATGATCAGGGACTCCCTGGTTTAGGGGAGGGCCTAAGGTGTTGGCTCAGCTGGTTTAGGCGTGAGCAGAAGGATTGTCCCCTCATATAAGGACCGGCTTGTCATTTTTCACTACCTGTACTCCTTATCGTACAACCACTCGAGACTGTGTGGGCAGTCACTCAATCTGAACTCGTGCGGTCCAACCCCAGGGTTAAGAAGGCTAGGGAGCACCGGGAGGATAAGGAGGGGGAAAGTTTTGTCCGGTTTGGGCATGGTGGTGGCCTGACTCCTTCCGGATAACCGTTAAGGTTAGGACGCGCGAGTAAGGAAAGAGATCCGGCATTCGGGTCTCACGACGGTGAGATCGCAGAAACCGGACGAGTGGGTAAAGTGTACACCTCTGCGCAGAGTTTGAAAACCTATTCGAATAGTCCGTGTCCACTGGTATGGATGAGTCTGGTATGGTATGGCAATTAGAGTTTTTCTTTTTTTCTCTAAGTTGCTTGCCAAGGGAAAGGTGTGATCAAATGGGTGTTGAAAAAGAAAATAAGGCCACGGGAGCGGGAAGCTCAGTGGTGGTTGAGTCTTGGTTACTTTTAAGACCATGGGAAAACCTTCAAACAACTGCCTCTCTCTAAGAAAATGATGAGTGACTACAACTCCACCAAATTGAGCATGTACATCATAGGTCTCTTTCTCTCTACGGGAGCGGGGTGGGCTTGCGGAATACCTAGTGTATTCACCCAAATTTATTTATGTTTTTCAGCAGCCGAGGACTTCTTTTCTGCTATGCTTGATTAAGAGGGCTGTGTCTGCACCCAGTTCTGCCTGTGGCTTGGGCTAGTGTATTTTTCCTACTGCGCTTCTCTATTTGGCTCTCTCGAGCTTGTACCCCGGTATTGTAATAAATTTATCTAAAACTCTGTACTATTTGAAGTAAGAAATGTGTTTACTAGCCTCCTGGGACTAGTAATTGTTTCACATTTGAGTCCCAAAGGATCGGGACGCTTCATTATCACTACCCACTGTGAAGGCAAGGGATGAAGAGAAAAACTGCCGCTTCGGTCACCACTGCTATGCCGAAGGGCAAGAAAATAAAGGTTTTAACCCATCGGCCGTGATATATTGAACCGGTCGTAGTGCCTGAATTTGGCGAAGGGACTTCTTCAACTACTGAAGCAAAACAAGCTGCTCCCAACATGCAGAGCGCTGTAGAATCGATTGTAGTGCCGAAGGTGCCTACAGTCGATTCAGCCGAAGCCAAGGATGATACGGCCGAAGAGTCAAAAGTGAAAAAATCAGTAAAAATGCCAGAAATTCTGAGCCCACCAGCAGGGGCGGAATTGCCGAAAATGCCAAAAGCTTCTGCCGCAACTCCCAAAAGGAGGATGGCCAGCGTGCTAGACACTGTCCTGGAGACCACGAAGGCCTTGAGTCCTGCTCCTACCAAGAAAGCTGCCGAAGCTATCAAAGTTTAGGCCGGAGCCAAAGCTGGGCCTTCAGTGCCCATTGAGACGAAGCCTGCGGCGCCTGAGGATAAAACCGAGCAACAAACTTCGGATACCAGCAAAGCAGCAGAGGAGATCACGATAGAAAAAGCTGAAGCTCCTGCTCTCGAAGCTCTGTCTGAAGATATTAATTATATTATTCGACATGCTTCGGGAAAGAGATTATCTAAAGAAGTCTTGGAAGCTAAACATTACGCCCGGAAACTGAAATATCCAGAGGGGGCCTTGGTGTTTAATGGCGCAAACAAAGACGATTTTCTGTACTGTCTCCCGGATAACAAAGAAATATCCGTTTGTCAAGAGATAGCCAAGAGTATGGGATTTCTGAAACTTGAGGAAGGCCTTTCGGCCATGTCGAAGGATGATCTTGCTGACAGCCTTGCATACAACAGTATCAAGGTACAGAAGCTGTTAACTTTAAAGTTGGAAATGAAGTATCTCATTGTCATGCTTAATTCTTTCTTTTTCTTGCAGGGCCTAATTCTTAGTAATGCCTTGAGGGCACAAAAGAACGCCGAAGACGAAAGTTGCACAATAGCTCTCAGCAACCTTCGCTCAGAGGTAATTGAGCTGAGAAACGAAGGTCTAGAGAAAGACAAAATTTTGATTTCATTGATGAGTAAAATAAAAGAAGAGAAAGCTAAGTACAAAGCTCAGGCCAAAGCCCAAAAAGCCGAGGTTGAAGACCTTCGGAAACAACTGGCCGAAGCTAAAGAAAATTGTGAAGTGGCGAAGGCCAGCTGTTGGGGCTGTCTCTCGACAGCAAGGAGATCCAACACGGGTGAATGGAGATGGCAACAGGGCACTCGCGCGTGATGGCAAAAGCTCTGTTAATCTGGCCTCTCACGGGCACTGTGCGGGGGTATTTATAGGTATCCCCACGGACGGCGCCTTGCGTTAAGGACGCATGTGCCCTCAGGTGCCTAGTTTATCCCCAGAATATTCCTATAAAGCGGGGTTACAAGCTGTAATTACATGTACGCCTTTACAAATTAGGCCCGTAACACAACCGCGGCCACGCAGGGCCTGTTACAATGGGCCCGACCTCATGTGGGCCTCGGAGCCGACCGAGGCCGCGCCGTAGGGAGGCGTTGCCGCAGGCCTTTGTCTGGTGCCGAATCGAGCGAAGGGTCTCCATGTTGTCCCTGGTGTCGATTAAGCGAAGAGTGTCCCTGCCTGCTTTGCCTGTCAGGGCGGGGGCTAAGCGGTGGAGACTTCGGGCGAAGGGTGGCGTTTCTGCCTTCGCTCCAACATTTGCCCTCCGAGGGACCAGTTCGACAAAGTCACCTGGTGCCGAAGACGTCGCTAGATGGCGGAGACGCTGCCCTCGCTCGAAGTGGTTCCGCGGGGGTTTTTGATGTGACCGTTGATGGACATCGTACTGTTGGACTGCGGGTTTTCCGAAGCGTCGCGCCCTGTGGGATTGCGGGTTTCCCGAGGAGCCGCGCCCTGCCTATAAAGGGGGGCGGGGGGCGGCGCTGTTTGCACTTTGCCTTCCGCGCTCCGTGAAAACCCTAGCCGCCCGCCGTCTTTCTGCTCCTCTTCTTCTACTGCTCGCTTTGCTCGTCGGAGATCTGGCTCGAGTGAAGCAGACCGCCCGCCGCCGCCGACGGTACGTAGCAATGCCATCCTCTTCTTCTTCCGCCGACGCCACGCCGCCGGCCGCCGCCTCGTCTGAGGAGACGTTGAGTGGCGTGATGGTGGAGGAGCTGCGCGCCGGCGACTCTGTTGATTTTGGTGTGTCACGGATGACGTCGGCCCGCGTCGAAGAAATGCAGCGCTTGGGCTACTTTGGCGGCGGAGTCGCTCGTGCTCCGGGGACGGAGGAAGTCCCCGAGCCGGAGGGTGAGTTGGTTGTTTTTGAGGCGTTCTTCGTCGCCGGTCTCCGCTTGCCTGCGCACCGGTTTGTTGGCGAAGTCCTGCGTAGATTCAACGTTCAAATTCATCAGCTGACACCGAACGCCGTGGTGGCGCTGGCGAAGTATGTCTGGGCGACGACTTCGTACGGCGGACAGCCGTCGGTTGAAGTTTTTGCGAAGAATTACTGCTTGCATTGGCAGAAGAGGGTGATTGAGGGCGGAGTTGCCCAGTTTGGGTCGTGTACATTCACGCCGAAGACCGGCAAGACCACAATGCCAGTAGTGGAGTTGGTTCCGTGCGCCCGCAACAAGTGGGGCAATTGGAATGAATTTTGGTTTTACGTTGCTGAGGCTACTGTCGAAGACCATGAAGGACTGCCCGTATCTGAGATGTGCTCTCACTATTACTCTGCGTATCCGCCCTTTGAAGTGGCAGAAGAGGATGCAGACGAAGGGGCCCTTCGATGCGCCGCCGGCCAGAGCAGTGGTCGTGATTTAGTTGAAGAGTTTGTGGCGTACGGGGTCTGGCCCTTGGCGCACGGCTGGGCGTTGGGCGAAGTGTGCCCTCGCCAGATGCCTTTTCACGGAGGAAGGGTGGTGCGAAGTCCAGCCTTTGCACTGAATTTGCGAAACCGTGACCCGGCCGCCTTTGTGCGTGATGCGGAGGACTTGGCGGTGCGGCTCGTGGGGCGGTATGTGGCGAGGACGGAAGGCCAGCGCAGCTTTGATATTCGCGGGTCAAATGAACGTTTGAACAGGGTCTTCGAATTGAATCAATTGCCGTACGACGGCTACCCTGGACAAGACGAAGCGGACCGCCGTGGGAAGAAGCCGGCGGTGGAGACTGGAGGCGACCCTGCGCTGACGGCCGCCCCCTCCTCAAAAAAGAGAAAATTAGGTACTGCGATGGGAGGAATCGGGGTGTCTGATAGTTTTGCTAGGGAGTTAATGAGGACGTGCGCGGCCCCGGGGGAGAGGATGTCTTCGCCCGAGCTCCGGGAGTCTTCGGCTCGGATGCTGAGGGTTACCGGGGGCTGCTGGCCTAGAAATGTTCCTGTCCCCTGCGCGGCTGAGGAAGACTGTTTTACATCTCGTATGGTTCGTCAGTGGAGGGTTTTTCCTTACGGGCGAAATATCGGTGCTGTTGTGTGGGCAGTGATGGACAAGGATCGCCAAGGGGCAGCGCAAAAACGCCAGGCGACCGTAAGGATTCACGACGCCCGGCCGAAAAGGCAACGGGGAACGGCGAAGGCTGCGGCCTCCAGTGGAGGCAAGCCGCCGCTGGCGGCGAAGGCGGGCGCCGCTGCGCCCAGCAAGGCGCCGGAGACAGCGGCGGGCGCCGGAGTCTCCAAGCCGACGAAGGTGGTGCCGCCGGCCAGCGGAGTGGCGGAGGCTTCGAAGGCGGCCCGAGCGTTGCCGCCGCCGGGCAAGCGCATCGCCGACTACGGCACCGACATTAGCGTGGACGATTATCTTGGGGGTAAGTCACCCGGCCGCCTCTTTTTTTTTTTTTTTGATTGTTGATGCGCTACAGGGTCGGACGAGGGCCGGCTTGCTATAGCTGTGCCTGCCGGGGCAATCGCGACGGCGAAGGGCGGGGCCCTTGGCGCCGGAGGCGAGGTGTCGGCCCTCGCGAAGGTCAGAGACGAGGCTGGCGCGGCGACCCGCCGGCTGAAGGGAGTGACGGAGGCGCTGAATCAGGCGACGGAGGCGCTGAGTCAGGTCCGCCGAGGTTTTTTTTTTTCGGCCATGGCCTTACGTGTTCTCTGCAGGTGGCTGACTTCACCAGCCGTACTGCGTCGGGGGCGCTCACGGCAGCCTTATCTGCCGAAGTCGAGAGACTTCGGACGCAACATGCCGACGCTGTCCGTGAGAAGTCTGCCTCCGACAGCAAGTGTCGTAAACTGGCGGACAAGGTGGCCGCCCTGGAGGAAGAAAAGGCTGATCTCCGGCGCCAGCTGGCGGGGGAGAGGAGGGAGGCCAACGAGGCCGTCGCCAAAGAGCAGGCCGCGCAGGCGGAGGCTAGGCTGGCACGGGCGGAGGCCAATCTTGCCAAGGATCTCGCCGAGGACCTGCGGGGGCGGCTCACCGCTCTGGAGAGCCGCACGAAGGGGGCCGAAGCCGCGGCACGAACGGAGGCCGAACGGACGCGCACACAGCTTATGGCCACATACCGCGAGCTGGGTGCGCGGACCGGTGACTTCGTGGTGCCGGAGCGAGAGGCCGGACTTCGCTGCCTGGAATGGGTGCAAGAGGAGCTGCAGGAGCTCCCCACTGTCTTGGCTGGATTAATGTCGTTCGCCTCCCTGGTTACCTGCGAGGGGGCAATGAACGCACTCTCTCGCGAAGGGTGCCGGCATTATGAGGCCTTCGACCAGGCAGATGAAGATTTTGGGCGAGACATCTATAAGGTCGAAGACCCCGTGGTGAAGGAGTCCGCCGGCGCCCTCTATGATCGGATGTGGGGTCTGTATGGCGGTGAAGTGGTCAGGGAGCGGGCCGAGGCTGCGAGGGCTCAGGTAACGTTGTCGTTTGTTTGGCGTTTGCTGGATGTGGTCTGTGCGTGTGTTTGCTGACTTTTTGTATGTTTTGTTTTAGGCGGAGCGAGGCGAGCGGGTGGACGATTTCGGAGCACTGAACGACGCCCTGCCTGACCCGGAGCCGGCCCCGGAGACTACGGAAGACGCACCAGGTGCCCCCACATCTGCGGCGACAGTTGAAGACCTGCCCATGAAGGTGGCCGAAGGCGCTCCCGATGCCCTCGCAGCAGCCGCGCCGACCGTCGAAGATCCGACGGCGGAGGCGGTGGAAAGAATGGCGGGAGTGGCGGCGGAGACAACGGCGGAGGCACCCGCCGCGTCAGGGCCCTCGCAGGTGGCATAGTGGTTGTCTAGGGTTAGGAAATTTTGGATGTTTGTACTGAACTTTGGTTGCTGCGCAGGTTCAAGATTTTGGGCCTGCGCACGCAACCACTGCTACTGAGTTTTTGGCGGCCTCGACCGCGGAAGGTGGTAAACAATATAGTGGGTCTGCATCTGAGTTTTTTGACTTTGCTGACTCCGGGAGCTCGGTTGAGTGGACTGAGGAGTCGTCGGAGGAGAATTTGGATTATTTTACGGCCTTGGACGTGGCTGCGGCGGAGGCCTCGCCACACGCCACGGACGCGTCGGACGTGCCAGGCCCCAGCGCCGGGCGCCGTCGCCGAAGGGCGGTTGCAAAACGTAGGGTTAGCGCGGAGGAGCGGGCTTTGCTTCGTGTGAGTGGGGCCGGTCGGCAGGAACTGTTGTCTCTGCCGACCGCCGAGAGTGTAGGTGAGGGGGAACTGCGAAGGCTTTTTGCGGGTGAGGAGCTCAGGATAATGTTATTTAATTATCGGGAGATGGGAATTATTCCTAAAGTTGAACCGATGTAGAGTGTGGTGTCCTCGCTTGTGTATGTAGAGTCTTGTATGGTGGAATTGTGTGCCCTCGCGTGCATGTGTGTGAAGGCGTTTTGTACTGACTGATTCGTTCGGCTGCGCTGTGCTTGGTTGATTATAATTGGTCTTGGCGTGAATGGTTCGATGTTGTCGTTTCGGCCGTTGTTGTGCTAGTCCAGGTGTACCCTTAAGTGTCTTCTGCACAGACAGTCTTCGGTTTTTTCGCACTTGCTGTGTTAAACCGGTTGCGCCCTTAGGCGACTTCCGCGCGGATAGTCTTCGCGATAGACTTAGATTTTCTCCCGGCTGCACCCTTAGGCGACTTCTGCACGGATAGTCTTCGCGATAGACTTAGATTTTTTTCGCACTTGTTGTGCTAATCCGGCTGCACCCTTAGGCGACTTCGGCACGGATAGTCTTCGCGATAGACTTAGATTGTTTCCGCACTTGTTGTGCTAATCCGGCTGCACCCGTAGGCGACTTCCGCACGGATAGTCTTCGCGATAGACTTTGATTTTCTCCCGGCTGCACCCTTAGGCGACTTCTGCACGGATAGTCTTCGCGATAGACTTAGATTTTTTTCGCACTTGTTGTGCTAATCCGGCTGCACCCTTAGGCGACTTCGGCACGGATAGTCTTCGCGATAGACTTAGATTTTTTCTCGCACTTGTTGTGCTAATCCGGCTGCACCCTTAGGCGACTTCGGCACGGATAGTCTTCGCGATAGACTTAGATTTTTTCCGCACTTGTTGTGCTAATCCGGCTGCGCCCTTAGGCGACTTCTGCGCGGATTTGTCGCACGCGAGGGTAGCTAGCGCTTAGCCTCGCGGTGACCTCGTGGTGGTCGAATGTCGAAGACCGTCATCGCGGTCTTTTTCGACGCATGTCTTTTTGCGGGGGATTTTTTACGCATATATTACATGGCTCCGCCTCGTTAAAAACCTCACCCCCCGGGAGGAAAAGAGTGCGGGCCGGTGCAGGATTGTTTTTGCAAATTACAAGGGCGAAGACAGCCCTGAAGAATCAAACAAAAAATTTGCGGAGGTTGTCAATGTTCCAGGAATGCTCCAGGTCCTCGCCGGTTTGTGTTGTGAGCCTGTATGCGCTGGGGGAGGCCTTCGTCTTGACGATGAAAGGGCCCTCCCACATGGGCTCCAGCTTGCCCCTTGACTCCGTCCGAGCTGTCCGAATGAGCACGAGGTCCCCCTCGCTGAACTCCCTCGGGGTGACTGAGTGGTCGCGCCATGCTTTGGTCTGGGCTTGATACTTGTTCAGAGCTTGTAGGGCGAAGACACGGTCTCCGTCGATGAGATCCTTTGAAGTCGGCTCGTCCACATCTGGGACGGCTGACGGGACCGTTCGCGGGGACCCGTGCTTTATTTCCTGCGGGGTCATGGCCTCCGATCCGTATAACAGACGGAAAGGGGTAAACCCGGTCGCCCTGCACTCAGTCGTGTTTAGTGCCCAGACTGCCTCAGGTAAGAAATCGCTCCATTTGCCCTTTTTTTCATCGAGGAGCATTTTTTTGATAGCTGTGAAGATTTTTCCGTTGGCGCGCTCCACGACCCCGTTGGACTGCGGATGATAGACTGAGGCGAAGGCAAGCTTGGTGCCAATGGAGAAACAGAAATCCTTGAAGTCTTGGTTATCAAACTGTTTGCCGTTGTCGACCGTTAACTCGGACGGTACTCCGAAACGGCAAACGATGTTCTGCCAGAAGAATTTCTGGGCAGTCTTCGATGTTATTGTGGAGACAGCCCGTGCCTCGATCCATTTGGTGAAGTACTCGACCGCGACGAAGGCGAACTTGAGATTCCCCTGAGCGGTGGGCAGGGGTCCAACAATGTCGAGACCCCAGCGCTGGAGAGGCCATGTGTGGGCGATCAGCTTTGTGTACTGCGAAGGGCCGCCTGGTCGAGGAGAGAACTTCTGGCAGGCTTCGCAGGACCGAGTGACCCGATTCGCGGCGCAAATCATTGCTGGCCAGTAGAAACCCTGGCGGATCACCTTAGCAGCTAGGGCCCTTGGCCCCGCGTGCGAGCTGCACGTGCCACTGTGGACTTCACGTAGGACCTGCGTGCCTTCGGCCTCGGTGACGCACTTAAGCATTGGTTGGCTGACTCCTTTTTTGTATAGCTGGCCTTCAATCAGAGCGAAGTCCCGGCTTCGATGTCTGAGGCGCTTGGCCTCACTGATGTCAGCTGGGTGATAATACCCCTGCAGGAACAGGGTAATGGGTGCTCGCCAGTCTTCGGTCATGATGAGGTTGACTGTATGGTGGCCCTCGATGTCGTTGGTTATATGGAGCCCTTCGGGGCTCCGGACTGCTGGCGTGCCGATGACGTGGAAGAACACGTCGGAGGGCAGAGTTTCGCCCCTGGCCGCGGCCTTGGCCAATGCGTCGGCCTCCTCATTCTTGGCCCGGTCCACATGCTGCACGGTGAACCCCTTGAACTGTCTCTCGAGACTTCGGATGGCCGCGAGGTACTGCATGAGCGCGGGGTCCTTGGCTGCATAGTCTTTGTCGACCTGGCCGGCAACTACCTTGGAGTCTGTTTTGATGATGCAAGTGGTGACTCCGAGGGCCCTCAGCTTGCGGAGGCCGAGGATGACTGCTTCGTATTCTGCTATATTATTTGTGCACTTGTCGGATTCCAGATTGAAGCTGAGTCGTGCTGCATATCTGTGCTTGACCCCGACTGGTGATGTTATGATTGCAGCGACGCCTGCCCCCGCATGGCACCATGCGCCATCGCAATGGATCGTCCAGACCTTCTCTGTGGTTGGGTCCGGCTGTGTTACTGGCCCGGTCCAGTCGACGACGAAGTCTGCCAGGACTTGCGATTTGATGGATGTCCTGGGCTCGAAGCTGATGTGGTAGCCGGAGAGTTTGGCTGCCCACTTGGCGATCCTTACCGATGCCTCCGGGTTTCTAAACAGTTCGCCGAGCCCCCTATCTGAGGTGACACGGACCTTGAATGCTTCAAAATAATGGCGCAGCTTGCGCGAGGACATAACGACTGCGTAGGCGATCTTCTCCAGCTCTGTCATGTTGCATTTGGACGGAGTCAGGACCTCGGAGACGTAATAAACAGGGCACTGTCTGACAGCGCCTTCGACTGTCTGCTCCTGCACTAGTGCCGCGCTGACCGCGTGCGGCGAAGCCGCGACATAGAGCAATAAGGGGAGCGAGGAGTCGGGGCTCGTGAGGGTGGCCAGCTCCGTTAAGTACTGCTTTAATGAGGCGAAGGCCGCTGCTTGCTCCGGCCCCCAAGCGAAGTCTTTTGCGCCGCGGAGAGTTTTGAGGAAAGGAAGACTTCGCTCGGCCGACCTGGAAATGAATCTGTTGAGAGCAGCCAATCTGCCTGTCAGACGCTGGACATCCCTGGTGGACTGCGGAGGCGACATGTCGATGATGGCCTGGATCTTGGTTGGGTTGGCCTCGATGCCGCGGTGCGACACCAGGTAGCCCAATATCTTGCCCTGGCGAACACCGAAAACGCACTTTTCCGGGTTTAAGCGGAGTCGTGCGTCTCGCATGTTTGCGAATGTCTCGGCCAGGTCGGCGAGGTGGTCCTCCTTATTTTTGCTGGCGACGACGATGTCGTCCACATATGTAAATATATTTCTGCCGACCTGGCCCTCGAGTACTGTTTTGGTGAGTCTGGAGAATGTGGACCCGGCGTTCTTGAGACCCTCCGGCATTCTGATGAAGCAATAAGTGCCGAAGGGTGTTATAAAACTGGTGCTGGCCTTGTCTTCCTCCTTCATGTATATCTGGTGATAGCCGGAGAAGCAGTCGAGGAGAGACATGACCTCGCAGCCGGCCGCGCTATCGACTATTTTGTCGATCCGTGGCAACGGGAAATTGTCTTTTGGGCAGGCCTTATTGAGACTGGTGAAGTCTATGCACATCCGCCATTTCCCGCTTTTTTTCTGCACCATTACCACATTGGAGAGCCATGTGGGATAAGCCACTGGCTCAATGAATTTAGCCTCTAGGAGGCGGTGCACCTCCGCCTTGGCGGCCTCTGTCTTTTCATCGGACATTTTGCGAAGCTTTTGCTTTCTTGGTCGCACCGAGGGGTCGATCCCCAGACTGTGCTCGATTATGGATCGGCTGACTCCGACCAGGTCGAGGGCGGACCAGGCGAAGACATCTTTATTTTTGGCCAGGCAGCAGAGAAGCTTCTCTTCTTCATGCGGAGTAAGGTCTTCGCTGATAGTGACTGTCTGCTTGGGCGTGGCCTGATCGAGGGGGACAGTCTTGGTCCCATCCTAACTCTGCAACTGAGCCTTGGCGTGCTGCTTGTCAGTGGGGCTGGCGGGCGCAGGGACCTCGCACTGTGTCGTGAGACAGTGCACGTTCCTCTGACCAGGCACGAAGTCCCGCTCTATGTTGCGCGCAGCTTGCTGGTTACCGCGGACCGTAATTACGCCTAGAGGGCCTGGTATCTTCATGCACAAATACAGTCCGTGGATGGCAGCTTCAAACTTATTGATGGAGCCCCGACCCATGATGGCGTTGTATGGATATACCATATCCACGATGTCAAAAGTCACTTGCTCGCTTCGGGCATTGGGTGCTACACCGAAGGAGAGGGGCAACTCTATTTTGCCGACGGGGAAGGTGCCCTTGCCGCCGAAGCCATACAACGGGTTGTCCGAAGGCTTGAGCAGGCTGTGGCTGATGCCCATGCGATCGAAGGCATGGAGGAAGATGATGTCCGCCTGGCTGCCGTTGTCGACGAGGACCTTGTGTAGGTCCCAGCCTGCCACGCTGCAATTGATGACCATGGCATCGCAGTGGGGGGGCGCTGCGCAAGTCGACGTCCCGTGCGTCGAAGGTGAGCGGTATGTGGGACCACTTCGTCTGCACAACTGGGCCCGTGACAGCGACATGGTTTACCGCTGCGGTAGTGGTCCCGCTTCTGCCGCTTGGTGTCGAAGTCGGTGCTGGACCCCCCAGTTATCATATGAATGACTCCGCGATAAGGTTGATCGGCGAAGTCTTCCTGTTTTGGGGCGTGGGGGATGTTTTGTTGTTGGTGTGGTGGTGGAGGCGGAGGATGTACGATTTGTACTTCCTGATGATGTTGGTAAGCGTGGTGCGGTGGATGCGGGGCGGGAGCGTGGATATATGGTGGAGGGGGTGGCTGGTAATTATGCGCGACAATTCTGGGGTTGTCGGCTGGCTGCGCCCTCGCCATTCTGTCTCTGGTGGCCTTTACTTCGGGGCAGTCTTTAGTTTGGTGGGCGCAGTCTTCGCCATGGAAAAGGCAGTAAAATCGGCGCGGCGGAGGGAGTGGCTGCGCGCGCCCTCGGCCCCTGCCGCGAGTTCCACTTCCGCGGCCCTGGGGGGGATATTCTTGGCGACGAAGGGGGTCAGCGGCCGGCTGCTGGTTGGCGATGTTGTGCACTTGCTGCTGACCGCGGCCATCCCGACCGGAGTCTGGCTGCGGAGTCCTTGTCCACGTGCGGCTGGACTGCGGAGCATCTTTTGGCTTCCGCTGGGACTCAATCTTGCGCTGGTGGAGCTCCTCGGACCTGGCGTATTTTTCAAACAGCTGGTATAACTCTTGGAGGTTCTTGGGCGGGTCCCTGATGCAATGGCTGTAAAGGACGCCAGCGCGAAGACCACTGATAGCATAGTGGATGGCAATCTGGTCATCGACTGAGGGTAGCTGTGACTTGAGGGTCAGGAATTTGCGGTAATATTCCCTCAGGGTCTCCTTCTCTAGCTGCTTGCAGAGCGAGAGCTCGGCCAGGGCGTCGGTGTCCGGGCGGTACCCCTGGAAGTTGAGGAGGAACTTGTCCCGGAGACTTCTCCAGGAATCGATGGACAGCGGGGGCAACCTGGTGAACCAGGTGAGCGCGGGGCCCTCGAGGGCGATGATGAAGGACTTCGCCATTGTGGCGTCGTCCCCCCCCGGACGATGCGACGGCGACCTGGTAACTCATTATGTATTGAGCCGGGTCGGTGCTGCCGTTGTACTTGGGGTAGGTCCCAGCCCGGAAGTTAGCTGGCCACGGCGTCACTTGCAGGTGAGGCGCCAGGGGGCTTCGCTCATCGAGATAGTTGACCCCTTGGAATGGCGCGGCGTGCTGGAAAGTGAAGTCGCGCTGGGGGAAACGCGGGTCCTCCGGTTGCGCGCGGTGTTGCAGGGGTGGCCCATGCTGCAGGCCAGGGTGGCCCTCGCGCGTGTCTTCGTTTTGTGCGCGCTGCTGGAGGGATGATTCGTGCCGCGGGCTGAGGTGGCCTTCGCGCTGCATCAGCGCGATCTCCCGCTCGAGTTCCTGGGCCTTGTGTTCTTCGTCGCGGATCATCTGCCGCACTTTGGCGAGTGCGGACACACGCTGGCGCTTGGCCTCCAGTATCTCCTTCTGCCTCTGGAGGTTGCGGTTCTTGAGGCGCAGGGCGCGCAGCTGTAGCTGTTCCTCTGCTGAGATGCCGAGGACCTCACCGTCCTCGGCGAGGTCCGCGCCCTCCGGTGGTGCGAAGCCTGGGGGAGGTGCGAAGCCTGAGGGAGGTGCGAAGCCTGAGGGTTGTCCCTCGGGGTCGCAGGTGCGGAGGGTGTCGTCTTCGGTGGCCTCTTGGTGGGTGGATTGGGTGAGGGCGAGGGCCTTGCCCTTTCTTGCGGCGAGCATTGCTGCCTTCGCAGCCTCGTCAGCCTTCGGGTTAGCTCTCTTGGGTGCCATCGCGGGTGGTTGTCTCGTAGCACGAACGGTGGGCGCCAAATGTTGGGGCTGTCTCTCGACAGCAAGGAGATCCAACACGGGTGAATGGAGATGGCAACAGGGCACTCGCGCGTGATGGCAAAAGCTCTGTTAATCTGGCCTCTCACGGGCACTGTGCGGGGGTATTTATAGGTATCCCCACGGACGGCGCCTTGCGTTAAGGACGCATGTGCCCTCAGGTGCCTAGTTTATCCCCAGAATATTCCTATAAAGCGGGGTTACAAGCTGTAATTACATGTACGCCTTTACAAATTAGGCCCGTAACACAACCGCGGCCACGCAGGGCCTGTTACAATGGGCCCGACCTCATGTGGGCCTCGGAGCCGACCGAGGCCGCGCCGTAGGGAGGCGTTGCCGCAGGCCTTTGTCTGGTGCCGAATCGAGCGAAGGGTCTCCATGTTGTCCCTGGTGTCGATTAAGCGAAGAGTGTCCCTGCCTGCTTTGCCTGTCAGGGCGGGGGCTAAGCGGTGGAGACTTCGGGCGAAGGGTGGCGTTTCTGCCTTCGCTCCAACACCAGCCAAGAGATAAATGAATGGTGGAAAGCCAAGCTGGAGAAGAATATTGAGGAGCTTCGTGAGTCCAAGGAAAGATGCTTCGAAAAATCCTTGGACTGCATGAAAAATTTGAAAAACAGCTTTGCAAAAGTTGGTGCCTACTCCTCTGAGGAGAACTTTATTCGAGGCGACCCCGAAGGCGTCATTGAGTGGATAAGCGGGGAAGCCGAAGCTTTTGAGGAGATTTTGAATGATCGTGATATTTGTGCCTTCTCCGACGCTCGGGGAATCACAGCCATTATGGAGAAGGCTGGATGCGAACACGTGAAAGCTGTAGCTGAAGCCGAAGCCACCTTCTCCTTAAACGACACGAAGGACCCTTCAGCCGAAGCGACTTTAATGGGCGAAAAGTTTTATTCTGATATCTCAGTAAACGGTAACCGAGAATTGGCCCACAAAATTATTAAAAAGAATGAAAAAGACACCCATGACGCCCGAGAAGAAGCTAGGCGAACTGAAGAGGTTGCTGAGCGTGAAAGACGCATAGGTATTGTTTATTGAATTTTAACTTCGGTACTTGCTTTATGGCTTCGAACTAATAGTTTTTTATTACAGCTGAATTATCACCACTGCCAGAGCCGTACAATCCCCTGGCTGGTCCGGAAATGAAGGAAGCATTGGACGTTATGAGCCTTGCAAATTCTATTATCGACGAAGTTGTCGACAAATTATTAAACAAAGCTGCAGAAAAGATCGTTAATGAAGAATAGACTTTGATGTAAAAATACTTTGTAACATTTGGTGTATGAAACAATTGATGAGACATGTGAATGTGAATCACTGTAATATATTTCTTTACAATGCGTGAAATTTACACACATACCGTTTTTGAGCCTTCAGCGAAAAAACACCTTCCCTTCTTTTCATGCTTAATAAAGAAAGAGATCCCTTCTATAGCAAGTCTAATAAAACTATATTTCCCGAAGCTTACTTCGTGCCTCAGCACATTTTTATTTTGACGAAGCATTTGCCGAAGATTGGCTTCGTATTCAATTCTTGTGTCGTTAATGCAATATGAATGTATGATGTAATGTTATGCGAAATGATATGGTGATATGATGCAAAATGATGAGAATGCCGAAGACACGCACCCACACGCCCACACTGGAATACACAAGACTCTGCATCCCCTTAGGAACATCTTTTGAGTCCTTAAGCTCTGCATCGCCTTAGGAATGACTTTTGAGCTTCTTCACCTTCTATTTCGGTGGCATTTAAGCTCTGCATCCCCTTAGGAAGGAGTTTTGAGCTTCTTCACCTTATATTTCGGTGGTATTTGGCTCTGCATCCCCTTAGGAACGACTTTTGAGCAGAAAACTTACGCTGCGCTCCCTTAGGAACGACTTTTGCAACTTCGGATTGTAATTTTTTGGCTCTGCATTCCCTTAGGAACGACTTTTGAGCAGAAAACTTACACTGTGCTCTCTTAAGAACGACTTTTGAAGCTTCTTATCATAATTTTTGGCTCTGCATTCCCTTAGGAATGACTTTTGAGCTTCGAAATTTGCTTCGTTCCCTTAGAGATGTCTTTCGAGCTTCGTAAATCCATGAGGAAGATATATTTCACTCTGGTGTAGGCACAATTATTACAAGAAATTGAAATTACGTTCTTCATTACTTGTTTTCACACAGAAAATAAAAAGGCATAAAAGATAAAGGTACATCAAAAGTAGGATATTTCTCAGTATATATGCTTCGACTCTGGTACAGTGCTATTGACTGTACGAGCTTCGGACTCCTCCCTGAAGTCACGCTGCTATTGGACGTGCTGATGCCCTTCTGGCTGCTGGCTTCAGGTATGAGTAGGTGGCATTGGTGGTGGTAGTGGGAGCTGAGGCCAGGAAGCTTGTGAATGACTTGTCGAAGCAACTGAAGCTGCAGGTTGATTGCCCACATATTCTGGTATATAGGGAGAATAGCACGAAGCAGTGTGTAAAACCTACTTCGGCTAATTCTGTCGCGCTTCTGCTTTGGCAATCTCTTTTTGCTTCTGGATGGTGACCTGGCATGTTCTTGTAGTGTGGTCCTTATCCTCACCACAGAATAAGCAGTAGAGTTTCCTTGGCTGGTCCCCGTACCTTCCTCTGAAGCCCCTGCCACCTCTGCCCCTTGGAGTTGGTGGCCTCAAAGAGCTCTGATGCTGCCCTAAAGACTATGAGCTTTGCTGTGGCCTCTGAAACTAGCTTCCTCTGTCATCATTCTGACTGGAGTTGTGGATTGATCTGACATGCCTAGGGTGGATTCATCCTTCGAAGCCCCTAGTCATTTCAGAAAACCTATAAGCTTCCTCCCTTCTTTGGCGGAAATCATTATCGGCCCAGATGTACTCATCCATTTTCTGAAGCAGCTTCTCCAGAGTCTGAGGGGGTTTCATAGCGAAGTATTGAGCCGTAGGTCCTGGGCGAAGACCCTTGATCATGGCCTCAATAACGATTTCATTGGGCACTGTGGGTGCTTGTGCTCTCAGATGTAAGAACCTTCGGACATACGCCTAAAGGTACTCCCATGGTCTTGTGTGCACTGGAACAAGGCCTAAGCAGTGACTGGCTTCATCTGAAACCCTTGAAAAGTGGTTACCAACATGTCCTTAAGCTTCTGCCATGACGTGATTGTCCCTAGCCGGAGAGAAGAGTACCATGTCTGGGCCACACTTCAGACTGCCATGACAAAGGACTTTGCCATGACAGCGACGTTGCCTCCATATGAGGATATTGTTGCCTCATAGCTCATCAAGAATTGCTTTGGTCCGAGTGTCCATCGTACATGGGCAACTGGGGTGGCTTGTAGGATTGTGGCCATGGAATAGCCTGCAATTCTGCTGCTAGGGGAGAAGCATCATCAAAAGTAAAGTTACAATGATGAAAGTCATCGTACCATTCATCTTTGTTGAATGAGCCCTCTTGACGAAGCTCCCTGTGCTAAGGCCTTTGGTCCTAGTCGTCTTGAGTGAGATGACGCATTTCTTCAGCGGCCTCATCGATCTTCTTTTAAAGATCGGCAAGACGAAGCATCTTCTCCTTTTTCCTCTAGACCTGTTGATGAATGGCTTCGAGGTCCTTGATCTCTTGGTCTATCTCTTCCTCCTGAGGTGTCGGACTAGTAGCCTTCCTTTTTTTGGCTTCTAGCTTCGCGCAATGTGTCTTAGTTGACGTCCAGTGGCTGTAGTGCAGCCCCTAGCCCTGAAGACTTCTTCGGCGGCATGACAAAGGTCACAGCTTTGCCGAAGGTGGTCAAATGAGTTCACCGGAGGTGGGCGCCAATGTTGGGGACTTGTTCTCCAATGCTATGAGTTAAGAACAAGGCAACACAAAATGTTAATAATTAATGACCTTCGTCCTTCAAAGCATTATCTCCCTTAGGATATAATGATCTTCAAACGAAGGTTATGAAGGATGTACCTTCATCATCTCAATATATAATAATGAAAGTAGAAGCATATGAAACATGGAAAATAACATGAACAATCATATGATATCTTTAGAATATTTTTTATTATATTATCATGAATAAACATGAACAATATTGAATTACATTTATACCTTCGTCTTGACGGAAGGTGAAAATCCAAGTGTGACGTGCGAGTGAATACAAGTCAGTGTGAACAGTACGGTGTTACTGTTCATCTATTTATAGGCACAAGATGCAGCCTGTGTTAAATTACATCCATGCCCTTCATATTTACTGTTGACTTAAGGACAATCTATCGAGGACTAGATAGCCTTTTCCTCTTTAAGTCGATTTCATCTTCCGCCATTAAGCCGAAGCTTCTCTACGCGTAGCTTCGGAACTGGTCCAGCCTTCTCCTAGACCATGCTTTTCATATCGCGTACAGCTTTGTTCCGAGGCCGAAGGTCCTTGTGAATGTATCATACATGGAAAACATGTTAGTTGTGTTTTTGAGGACCTTCGGAAGACGAAGGCCCCCAACACCCCTCAATTAAGGATGGACTTGGTTTTCAAAAGGAAACCAAGAACTTAACAAGCCAAAAGACTCCCATTCTCAACAAGGAGAAAGGGAAGGCCCCTATGGCTAGTAGTTCTCAAAAGAACCATGCATACATGTATGATAGGAAATTTACTAGGCATACTCATAATGGTAGATGCTATGATCATGCTGTTTTACCTGGTTATCATACTTCCCATGCTACGATTGCTTCTAGATCTACTTATGCTTATGGTAGAAATAGGCCTAGGCATAATCATGTTGTGTCCCATGCGCCTAGGAGAGCTTGCAATGGACCTAACACTGTTTATCATGCTTGCAATACTTCATTTGTGCTTACATGCAAAAATGCAAAAGTGGTAGCTAGAAAATTGGGATCTAAATGCAAGGGAGACAAGACTTGCATTTGGGTTCCAAAAGTTATTGTGACTAACCTTGCAGGACCCAACAAGAGTTGGGTACCTAAGACCCAAGCTTAAATTTCTTGCAGGTTTATGCATCCAAGGGCTCAAGCTGGATTATCGAAAACGGATGCACGAACCACATGACGGGGGAGAAGAAGATGTTCAGCTCCTACGTCAAAAACAAGGATTCCTAGGATTCAATCATCTTTGGAGATGGGAACCAAGGCAAGGTCAAAGGATTGCAAAAGATAGCCACATCCGAGCATTCTATCTCTAATGTGTTTTTAGTTGAATCGCTCGGGTATAATTTGTTATCTGTGAGTCTAACATGGGTTATGATTGCTTATTCACAAATGTAGATGTATCTGTCTTTAGAAGGAGTGATGATTCATTAGCTTTTAAGGGTGTATTAGACGGCAAGCTCTATTTAGTCGATTTTTCGAAAGAGAATGTCGATCTAGATGCATGCTTAATCGCTAAGACTAATATGGGTTGGCTTTGGCATTGCCGTCTAGCACATGTTGGGATGAAGAACCTTCATAAGCTTCTAAAGGGAGATCATGTGTTAGGACTAACCGATGTCTGTTTTGAGAAAGATAGACCTTGTGCAGCATGTCAGGCAGGGAAACAGGTGGGAAGCACTCATCATAGCAAAAATGTGATGACGACGTCAAGACCACTAGAACTTCTTCATATGGATCTCTTCGGTCCCGTTGCCTATCTTAGCATAGGGGGAAGTAAGTATGGTCTTGTAATAGTTGATGATTTTTCCCGCTTCACTTGGGTATTCTTTTTGCAAGACAAATCAGAAACCCAAGGGACCCTAAAGCGCTTCTTAAGGATAGCTCAAAATGAGTTTGAGCTAAAGGTGAAGAAGATAAGAAGCGACAATGGGTCTGAGTTCAAGAATCTACAAGTTGAAGAGTTTCTTAAGGAGGAAGGCATCAAGCACGAGTTCTCCGCTCCCTACACACCACAACAAAATGGTGTGGTAGAGAGGAAGAATAGGACGCTAATCGATATGGCAAGAACGAAGCTTGGAGAGTTCAAGATGCCTGAGCGGTTTTGGTTAGAAGCTGTGAACACTGCTTGCCACGCCATAAACCGGCTCTATCTGCATCGTCTCCTCAAGAAGACCTCCTACAAACTCCTTACTGTTAACAAACCCAATGTCTCTTATTTTCGTGTTTTTGGGAGCAAGTGCTACATTATGGTGAAGAAAGGTAGACATTCAAAATTTGCTCCCAAGGCAGTAGAAGGGTTTTTACTAGGATATGACTCAAATACAAAGGCGTATAGGGTCTTCAACAAATCATCAGGATTAGTTGAAGTCTCTAGCGACGTTGTATTTGATGAGACTGATGGCTCTCCAAGAGAGCAAGTTGATCTTGATGATATAAATAAAGTTCCGACGGCCGCAATGCGCACGATGGCGATAGGTGATGTGCGACCACAGGAACTGCAGGAACAAGATCAACCTTCTTCCTCGACACTAGTGCATCCCCCAACTCAAGATGATGAACATGTACCTCAGGAAGAAGAGCGTGATCAAGGGGGAGCACAGGAAGAACAGATTATGGAGGAAGAAGCACCACGGGCCCCACCAACTCAAGTTCGAGCGACGATCCAAAGACATCACCCCGTCGATCAGATTCTAGGTGACATGAGCAAGGGAGTAACTACTCGCTCACGATTAGCTAATTTTTGTGAGCATTACTCGTTTGACTCTTCTATTGAGCCTTTCAGGGTAGAAGAGGCCTTGCAGGATCCGGACTGGGTGTTGGCCATGCAGGAAGAGCTCAACAACTTCAAAAGGAATGAAGTCTGGAGCCTGGTGCCACATCCAAAGCAAAACGTTGTGGGAACCAAGTGGGTGTTCCACAACAAGCAAGACGAGCACGGAGTGGTGACAAGAAACAAGGCTCGACTTGTGGCAAAAGGTTATGCCCAAGTCACAGGTTTGGATTTCGAGGAGACTTTTGCTCCTGTGGCTAGGTTAGAGTCAATTCAAATTTTATTGGCCTATGCCGCTCACCATTCCTTTAGGCTATTTCAAATGGACGTAAAGAGCGCTTTCCTCAATGGGCCAATCAAGGAGGAGGTATATGTGGAACAACCCCTGGCTTTGAGGATGACAGGTATCCCAACCATGTATATAAGCTCTCTAAGGTGCTCTATGGACTTAAGCAAGCCCTAAGAACATGGTATGAATGCCTTAGAGATTTTTTAATTACTAATGCTTTCAAGGTTGGGAAAGCCGATCCAACTCTTTTCACAAACACTTGTGATGGTGATCTATTTGTTCGCCAAATATATGTCGATGACATTATATTTGGTTCTACCAACCAAAAGTCTTGTGAGGAGTTTAGCAGGGTGATTATGCAAAAGTTCGAGATGTCCATGATGGGCGAGTTGACTTACTTTCTTGGATTCCAAGTGAAGCAACTCAAGGACGACACCTTCATCTCCCAAACGAAGTATACCCAAGATCTTCTCAAGAGGTTTGGAATGAAGGATGCTAAGCCTGCAAAGACACCAATGGGGACTGACGTACATCTTGACCTCAACAAAGGAGGTAAGTCCGTTGATCAAAAGGCATACAGGTCTATGATAGGTTCATTACTTTATCTTTGTGCTAGTAGATCGGACATTATGCTTAGTGTATGCATGTGTGCTAGATTTCAATCCGACCCCAAGGAATGTCACCTTGTGGCCGTTAAGCGAATTCTTAGGTATTTAGTTTCTACGCCTTGCTTTGGGATCTGGTATCCAAAGGGGTCTACCTTTGACTTAATTGGATACTCAGACTCAGATTATGCCGGGTGCAAGGTTGATAGGAAGAGCACATCAGGGACGTGCCAGTTTCTAGGAAGGTCCCTGGTGTCCTGGAGTTCCAAGAAACAAACATTCGTTGCCCTATCCACCGCTGAGGCCGAGTACGTTGTCGCAGGACAGTGTTGCGCTCAACTACTTTGGATGATGCAAACCCTTCGAGACTTTGGCTACAATATGAGCAAAGTCCCTCTCCTATGTGACAATGAGAGTGCAATCCGCTTGGCGGATAATCCTGTTGAACATAGTCGCACTAAGCACATAGACATCCGACATCACTTCCTGAGAGACCACTAGCAAAAGGGAGATATCGATATTTACCACATTAGCACCAAGAACCAGCTAGCCGATATCTTCACCAAGCCTTTAGACGAGAAAACATTTTGCAGGTTGCATAGTGAGCTAAATGTCTTAGATTCGCGTAACTTGGATTGATCTATAGCATACATGTGTCTCATGCCTTTGATCATGTTACTTTGCGCATTTACAATCATTTATTGGTGGTGCTCAAGTTGTACAAGTCATCTCCGGACCTCACAAGTCTGTATGCAAATGATGCACATGTTTAGGGGGAGATGAGCTACAACTTGACTTTTTTTAGACTAACGTGTTTGTTTGAGTACACTTGAAGTAGTCTTGAAGGACCATTGAAAGGGAAAATGAACTTGGACGATGAAAAGACTTCCACTGCACTCCGGTATAAGTGTATTTAAATTCCAAGTTCATACCAATGCTCTCATTGCCTTTTTTGCTCTTATTTGACATTTTTGGTGAAGCAATGAGGTTAAAGGGCCAAAAGTTTTCCCGTTTTGGTGCTTAATGCCAAAGGGGGAGAAATTAAGGCCAAAGCAACTAGATCAGCCAACCACTTGTGAATTTCAAAAAGTAGAGTTAGAATTTGTATTTTGTCAAAATCCTCTTATTGCAAAATTTGGTTTCTTATGGGGGAGAATTTTGATTATGGGAAAAAGGGGGAGTTTTTGGCACATGATCAATTTTATTCTTGGAGTATCTCTCTATTTGCCCAAACAAGTGTGTTTGACTTAGAGATAGGAAAAATAATTTGATTTGCAAAAACAAACCAAGCGGTGGCAAGAGTGATCCATACATGCCAAATCCTATGTGAGTAAATTTGCCCTTCAATTTGCACTTTTTAGTTGTTGTTTAATGTGTTGGCATCAATCACCAAAAAGGGGAGATTGAAAGGGAAATGTGCCCTTGGGACAATTTATGTAATTGTTTTGGTGATTAGATGCCCAGCACATACTGTTTGAGTTCTTATGTGCTAAATGTGTGAGAAGTGCAAATCAAAGATCAAGGTATGTTTCTAGACTTAGTAAACTATTTTTGAATACTAACATGTTTATCTAAGTGCTAGAAACAGTGCCAAGAAAAAAAGAAAGGAGATGGAGAAGAGTTGGCTATGTACAGCCAAAACCAGCTCGAGCCTGGTACACCGGACTGTCTGGTGGTGCACCGGACAGTGTTCGGTGCCCCAGGCTGCTCAGACTTCGCCTCCACACATTTGATCCATTGTGTTAGTGATTTGAGCTCCGTTTGAGTTGCAAACTCTCTGTGTTGTGTTTCGAGCTTAAGTCTTGACTTGTGTGCGCGGGTGTGCTGAGGATTTGGGTCTTGCGTGTGTTGCTCTCCCATCCTTACTCTTGTGCATTCTTTGTGATATATATTGTAAGGGCGAGAGGCTCCAACTTGTGGAGATTCCTCGCAAACGGGAAAAGATCTCAAAAGGAAAAGACCGTGGTATTCAAGTCGATCATCTGATCACTTGAAAGGGGTTGAGTGCAACCCTCGTCCATTGGGACGCCACAACGTGGAAGTAGGCAAGTGTTACTTGGCCTAACCACGGATAAAAATCACGCGTCTCTTGTGTTGCCTTTCTGTGATTGTTTTGTTCGCAGGAGCTCGCTTCAAAACAACTTGGTTAAATCACACTAACACCTTCATAATCAAGTTTGTGGTTATTTAGTGTTTGATTTTACAGGATCACCTATTCACCCCCGTCTAGGTACTCTCAAAAGGGTTCGCGACGGATGCTAGAGTTCTTAGGGCTGCAATGAACAATGGCTTTCAAGTACCCCTGGGGAAATTGTATTTAGTAGATGGTGGTTATGCCAACACACCATCTTTCCTTGCCCCATAACGCGGAGTTAGGTATCATTTGAAGGAATATGGGGCAGGTCGCCGAAGACCACAAAACTACAAGGAGATCTTTAATCATCGCCATACAGTGTTGAGGAATCATATTGAAAGGGCCTTGGGAGTTATAAAGGAACGCTTACCCATCCTTAAGGTTGCCACGTTTCATAAAATAGAAAACCAAGTGAAGATACCGGTAGCAGGTGCCGTGTTGCACAACATTATTCGGTCTCTCAAAGGAGATGAACAATGGTTAGAAGATCAGGCAGAAAATGTTCAAGGCAATGTTGTTGACCTTCCAGATGGAGATCAAAGCAATGATCAAGGCAATGAACAAGGCAACAATCTCAGAGACACAATTGCACAACAAATGTGGATTGATTATCAACAACATAGAAACAATTAGTGATGCATTAGAATATGTTTTAATGTTATTGAGATTGCAATAAGTTCTTAGGAAATGTAGTTTGTGCTAGTTATGATGCTTTAATGTTATTCCAATATGCTTTCAGTTCAATAATCTCTAAAATTATTGTTGTTCACAATTATGCTTTCATGTTCTAATTATGCTCATGTTATAAGTTACCATGCTTGGAAGGGGGTCTCCAAGATTAAACATGCTTGCAAGGGGGTCTCCTAGATTTAACATGCTCTTATCTAAAGGTGCACAAAAGAAAAATCTCCTATAGCTACTGCTTCAAAGACACATGGAGGCTCTCCAAAAGGTATACGTGTTGGTTTTTTCTGATTAGTTTTGATTCTTTCTTATGTTGCTTATGTGCTGATTTGCAGGGAAAACAAGAACAAATTGGAATTCTATGTTAGAGAAGACCCTTGTTGACTTGTTACATGAACATAATACACCTGAATATAAGGGTAACAATGGTTGGACACCCGATGCATGGAACAAGATTGCCAAGGAATTTCAAGAGAGGGAAAGATATGCAGGCTTCTCAAAAGTTCAAATCCAAGAAAAGGAAAGGAGTTAAAGAGAGATTACAGGATGTTGAAAGATGCGAGGAAACAAAGCGGAGTTTCTTGCGATGAGAAAAGGTGTATGATTCAAGCTGATCCACCGATATGGAACAACATAATCAAAGTAAGTTTATTATCATGTTTATGTAAACTTGAGATCTTTTTGTGTGTTGTCAGTTCTTAGCTTGGCATTTACATGAATATTTAAGTGTTGTTTGTTTTATTTATCTCACATTTAGTTTTTTACTTTATTGTGCAGTCATTTCCAAGGGCTAAAAATTCCGCAACAAATTTTTTCCTCTGTTTGAAGCTTTGGGAGAGCTACATGATGGTTAGTTTTCCTTTTACCAGTAACTAAGTTTATTCACTATGTTGTACTATTTCTTGCACTAAAACTTCATTGTATAGGTAATACTGCTGAAGGGACCTACAACTTCACTTCTACTCAACCAAATGGTCCAGATCTCACACAAATTGGGTCTGGAGATGTTCCTATCAATGTAGAAGACCGTGAAGATGTGGGAGACCCTTTGGCAGATCACAAACAAAATGAAGTAGAAGACAGAGTGTATGAAGTTGAAGGGGTTGATGTAAATGCTGATAGGCAGGATGAAAGGTCAAAAAGGACTTCTGTTGTTTCAAGGAATGAAGAAGAAAAAGGACCAAAGAGGCCGAAGAAGAGTTCCAACATAAAAATATTGATGGAGAGGTACCTAGACATTAGAAGCAAACAAGCTGAAGATGAAGCGACACGGTTGACAAGAGAAAGGGAGGCAAGAGGAGGTGATGATTTCTCAATTAAGAATTGCATAGCAGTTCTAAACACATTGGAAGTCACATATAAGGTGTTCAAGGACCCTAACAATCGACAGATATTCTTGAGTGCATGCAATGATGATAGAGAGGATGCATTGAAGTGGTTGAGGGATGAGATGGCTTAGCAGGTATACATAAGGTTAACTACGTACTCGATTTTACATACCTTGCATTATTTCATATTTTAGATCAGCAAACAGTATGTTGCTAGTTTTTAGTTTATCTAATTTGCTTGTGGACTTTACAATGATTTTAGATACCTTGCATTATTTCATAGCATCTCATTTTAATTTCGATTTTGTTTCCTTTTTTTAGTTCCTGGTATTCGCACAACAAGCTGAATAATAGTTTTGGATTTTGGAGTATATTCCAAAATGGATTTATAGAAAGTTTATGAATTAAGTACAAAGTTTAGAAATTATAGGGTTTTGAATTAGGAGTGCCAGATCTATAATGTGATTATAGAAAGTTCATAAGTTCATAATGTGATTGTAAAGTTGTTTTGGATCTGTTCACAAGATCTTATCTTTGTGTGTAATTACTTCATGTATATTGTTACCGTGTGGCAAAGTATTATATATATAACAATTGCCATGACCTTAATACCTGGACCCTAATTGCCATCATGTTATATAATGGCATTGGCTTTGGTAGCCAGAATATTCAGAGTCCTAGAAGATGTGAATTGTTGTCATACTGGAGGTGGGCACTCTGCCTTAGATAACAGAGCTATGTTGGTTATCTATTTCATCAATTTAACTACCTGGTAACTATTTTGATAGATAACGGAGCTGTGTTGAAAGGAGGGTTCATCGTAGAGTGGCCACTAACATATTCTGCAGGTTACATTCTACCTTTTGCCACTCACTACTGTTGCAGCAAATGAGCAATCTTATTAGGATATAGAGGATTTGATATACTAAATTTACTTCTTGTTGTGCAGACTGTTGATCCATATATTTCAGATGAGAGAGTAGGATTAGCTGAGCCAGCAGAAGGAATACAGACTGTGCCCTCCTCATGAGAAAAAACTAGACTATTTAATATGCTTTATATGCTCACGCCATTGAGCACAACACACAATTTAAACTTGTTGCTTTGAGTTGCTTGTACTGACTTGCCTGTGAAAAAACTTTGCTTTGGTCTGAAGAACACTGAAAAAACTATGCTTTGGTCTACTCTGAATCTAGATGATAATTTCTTTGATTCTGATTCTGAAATGATGGTTGAGTCTGCTTGAATAAATTCTTTAGATGTACTGGCTATACTGCTTGAATAAGCGGGCATACTAGATACACACGGGACCAAACATAATTGTGCTAAGGATTAACCAAATGGATTCTTGAGAGAAGGATTAAATCCAGAGAGGGATTAAATCCCAAGGGGATTGAGTGAAAGAGAGGGATCCACTCAATCCCTCCTTGGATTTGGTCCACTTGGAGAATAAATTCCTTGCAAACGAACGGACCCTAAATAGGGCGAAAAGGCAGTATTTTTAACAACCCTGTGCAGCCCCACCGGCTAATCACATTTTTTTGCACAGAAACACATCGCTTTGCGGCAGCCGACGCTCAAAATCCAGATCACAAGCTTAGCGTGTTCCTCAGGTTTTGGTAGATTACAATATTGTGTTGGTTATTGATCACTCTTTCAACAAAACTCTTTTGTGTAGATTACTTCATCGCATATGACAGAATAAAACACTCTTTTACAGTGTAAACTATTAATAAAATTGTTAGATTACAATATTGTGTTGGTTATTGATACCAAAACTAATGTAGAAATGACCCGTATAACATATCTTCTTTTCAGTGACCCCTAAACCTGTCAAGGCATAAGGGATGTCACTAGATCAATAAATTTTGAAAATGTATTTCTATGTTCTTAAACTTGTTAAGTGACGTACCACTATAGGTGACAGTGGACTTTAAAGTTTACATTATACGATTTAAAGATCAGATTGAATTATAATCGTGCTTTATTTTTATTTATTTTTTAACTAATTTTTTTAGAGTCCTACCATTTTTTAAAGAAGCATTTAAATCGTGATCATTACCACCTTACATACAACACGTTCCTAAATTGACCACTCCTAAATTGACCACTGTGGTATGACATTTTTAACAAGTACAAGTATTTAAAAACATATTTTCAAAATTTCTAGACCTAAGTGGTATTCATTGACAAGTTTAGGAACAACTCATGTATTTATTTAACTCTATAGTTACAGAGTAAACTCTCATTGTAGTCTAAGATTTTAGCAGTTTGCAAATAGAATGGATGGACGTTAATCACTCTGGCCTAACAAAACATTGTTTTGCTGTTTATAAAATTAAGTTTGAAATGAGATATGAAGATGAGTAAGGCAGCGTTTGGAATCAACATATTTTTAGAATCTGGTTAGTGCACACTATCCAAGGAAAATGCAACATAAGGTTGATAATTGGAGATTGTGTGATGCAGCACATTATCCAAGACGTAGAATATAAAATGTTTAGGTCTCTAGGTTATAAAATTTATCTCTTCACGACAATCTTTAAGGGGTTGTTTGGTTTTTAGAAACTAATTTTTAGTGTATCTATTTATTTTATTTTATTTTAGTCTCTAAATTACCGAATACGAAAACTAAAATAGATTTTTGGTTTCGATATTTGACAATTTAGATACTAAAATAATTGATGTTTGGTTTCTAGGGACTAATTTTTAATTCTCCGTTTTATTTCATTTTAGTCTCTAAATTGTCAAATACAAAAAACTAAAACTTTATTTTATAGACTAAAATGTAATAAAATGGAGGGTCTATGTAACATAGACCCCTAAAATAAAATGAAATAAAGGGACTTAATTTCTAGAAATTAAACACTCCATAAGTAACCATACATGACCTAAATTATTATAGATAGCTTTATGCAACAGAGGATCATGTGTGCTGTATGCATACCCCGTACGGTAGATTATCATTATACGGTGCCGCGCACGTGGTTTTTCTCGATCTTGCATCCAGATTCCAGAGAACAGGAGAAAGAAAAGTTGCGAAAAAAGAACAACAAAAAAGGAAACGAAAACGAGCGGGGGAGCTCGCGGACCCCAAAACCCTAACCCCGCGGACCCACCTGGCGGCGGCGGCGGCGGCGATGGCGGACGGCGGAGGAGAAGGAGGGCCTCCTGCGGCGTCGGCGGCGCTCAAGGACCAGGGGAATGAGCAGTTCAAGGCGGGGAGCTACCTCAAGGCTGCCGCGCTCTACACGCAGGCCATCAAGCTCGACCCCGATAACGCCACCCTCTACAGGTTCCTTCCGGTGCCCCCACTCCTCTTCTTTCTCCACCGTGCCGGTGGTAAAAACCCTAGTTGCGCGTGCGCCCATCCTGCGTTTGGGGAAGCGACGGAGAGCTGCGGCCTGGGTGTGTCAAATACGCGTGGGGTGGGAGACGAAGAACCGTGCGCCTCCACCGCGTGCGTGATCACTGATCAGTGTTTGACTCCTGCGGTTTGAGTGTACAACGGTAGTGGGGATTGCGGATTGTGTGTGTGTGTGTGTTTGGTGGTGGGGGGTGCTGAGAGGCTCTGTAAGTGAGATGGAGTGTTTGTGGTTGATTTGCGGCACCACAGCGGTTGTTGCGAATATGGTGTGATGATTTGGTGGCTTCTTTCAGTCTGTTCAAAATGCAAATTAAACCCTTGAAAGTGTCCGTTTATGGTTTGGGTGCTGTTGGAAATTAGGTTTATGGTTCCTAGTGCTCCAAGATTCTGAATCTAGGCATATTCCTGTGACATAACATCCTGAATCTGATGATCTGACGTTACCTGTTGATGATGTCCAATGGGTGTCTACAATACTTCAACTCAAAGATCTGGCCATGTAACGACATGGCCGAATGGACGAGTATCTGGGATGCCCTTTTGTCGTTGCTACACGGATAAAACTCACTGATCTCACATTATTCCTGTGTAGCTGACGACAGAGGCGTTACTTTTAGATGTAAAACAATTATTATTCCCTAACAGGAGAGGAAAGGGAAAACACCTTCCTTTCCAAAATAGCTTAGTTTGTTCTTTATGTAGATGTGGCATTTATGTATGTGCCTCAAGAATAAATTAAAAGACGTGACAAAACTGTGGACTCGTTTCTTGTTTGTGATACTATAGTTGTACTGCTAGCTGGCTTGAAAGTTCTAAATAAGTATTGAAAGAGTTCTTCCTTTGTATGTCCATTTCATTTATGATATGGTCTGTGCAGTGTGCACATAACTTGCTATTCTAAATCAGAACCTTTTACAACATCCTTTGTGAAATGAAGATTTATACGAATGATTAAAGAACCCACATACAAATGAGCACCAGAATTTATGAAGTTCCTAATAATAGTATGAGTAGTGAAACTGTAGAAAGTGTCAATGATCTGTTTATGAATTAGCATTATGGGAGCTTCCAGCCGTGTGTTTTACTTTTATCCTGGAGATGGTAAAAAAAGTTGCAAACTTGAATGGATTTCTTTGTACCTTACTAGAACAGCCAGCGACTATCTATATCTACTTGTTGACAACAACAACAGCAAACAACAAAGCCTTTTACTCCTGTTTGAGGCTAAAACTTTGGATATATTCCATCCTTTTAAGTCTCTTTTTTCTGTCTCTTCTCATGTCAACTTTGGTCTTTTCCTGACTCTCTTCCCATTGCTATTACGCCTTAGGATCCCACTACGCACTGGTGCCTCTAGAGATCTGTATTAGACATGTCTAAACCATCTCAACCGGTGTTGAATAAGCTTTTGTTCATTTGGTGCTACCCCTTGCCTATCACGAATATCAATGTTCAGGACTCATCGACTCGATCTCTTCTTGTGGCCACAAATCCGGCGTAACATACATATTTCCACAACACTTATTTGCTGAACATGTCGTCTTTCTTGGGCCAACATTCTACTTCATGCAACATAACATGTCTAATCGTCATCCTATAAAACTTGCTTTTTAGTTTCTGTGGCACCCTCTTGTCACCAGTGGCGGAGGGCCTAATATGGCTGGGTATGTCTCACGCCATACCTTGGCCTAGCTTATTAGCAGACCAGAAGGTCTCTTCTCCGTGACTGTCTAGGTGCCAGTTATTCTCTTTCGATTCCGACTCTTTGCTGCAGTCACTCGCTTCTCCAGTTCCTGCAGCGTGCACCTACATATCCCCTCTCTCCAGCCCTCTCCACTCTCCGACAAGGGTGAGGCCGAGGCAGCTCCCATGTCATGCACGGTGCATGGTGCACCCTGCTGGCTGGCCCAGCTGCCCTACGTAGCTGCTTCACTGCTTTGGCTCTTGCATCTTGCTTGTGCCTTGTGTGGCCCACGAGGCCACCATCGTGCGCCTGTTCGCGACTCCGGTGCAAGCCTAATCAACCTCAAACATTCACTTACCGTTTGATTGGATGGTTGTGTGCGGAGGACCAGGCTCGCGTGACGCTGATTGACTGGATACGACTTTTTCTGGCATATGTGTGGATGCATGTAAATAGCCTCAAAATGGCTTGCTTTGCATCCACTCATGCAGCTTGCGCCTGTCGCGTGCAGGCAACCAAACACGATCTCAAACAAAGTCAACGCATACGATGATTTAAGAACGAGACGGTACGGGCAACCCATGCCATAGTAAGCAACCTCAGACAGTCATCCATGTTATGCTACTCCGTATAGGTGTACATTTGGGCCGCTCGGCCCGACCCAAGCCCGAAATAGCCCGACACGGCCCATAATTAATTCTGTGCCGGGCCAGCCCACGGGCAGAGGCCTCGGCCCACTGCACGACACATTATTTAATGTGTCGGGCTCATTTCAAGCGGCCCGAAATGCTACAATAAGGCCCACGGCACGACAACTGATGTCTGCTGGAGGAAGTGGACATCGCTGCCATGCTAGATGTTGTCGGAGCTGAGTCGAACACACGGTTGTCGCCGGACGAGGGCTTGGCTGGAGCTCCTCGGACCTCCCAACGGCTGATGTGACGAGCTGCTGGCTAAGAACCGGCGGGCGGTGGCTGGGAGCCTTGGACCTTGGTTGTCGGCTGGGCAACTTGCCTGTTCGGCACTTGGGCCTGAGGCTGGCTGGCCGAGTGGACCGTGGTTGGTGCCCGGTGGTGGCTAGTGAGGCCGAGCCATGGCCCTTGAACTGTGAAGACGTGAACACATGTCCGACTAGTAGTACATTGCAGTGTGGACGATGCCTTTCATGCCCATTAATGGGCCTTTTCGTGCTTGCATAATTTGGCTGGGCTCGTGCCCGCCCATGGGCCATGGTCTCGGCCCAAACACGGCCCGATACATCGTGTCGGGCTGGCCCGAAATAATTTTGTGTCGTGTCGTGCTTGGGTCGTGCTTTTTTCCATGCCTCATGCCAACCCGTCAGGCCCGACCCAAATGTACACCTATACTACTCTGAACCTACAAGCCTATTCATCACACAATACAATTTCATTATGCAAATAAGTGATGCGTTAAAAGCAGAGTCTCCTGACACAGAAACGTTGTTGCCTTTTTAGATCACGCATCGGCTAGGAAGCAATCAACTAGAAACCCCACACGGGCTAAGTCTGACACAGGCAAAAATCATGAAGACCTCCCCATCACCAAGAACTGCAAGCAGTTCAAACTAGTCATGTACAAAACTGTCCATTACCTCAAATTTTATTCGTCCTCCGCCACTGCTTGTCACATAGAACACTAGATACTTGACGATACTTCATCTCCATTAGAATGGTTGGGTTAGTGTTGGCTTGCCAGGCCTATCACAACCTTCCTTAACTAGGGCTTGAGACCTGCTATGTTGAGACAACATTTCCCCCTTCTCTGTTGACAAGTTCTTAAAATGTTGATTTACGTTTTTTTTCATTTAAACCCTTGCCAGCAACCGAGCTGCAGCATTCCTGCAGTTGGTTAAGCTTAGCAAAGCGCTTGCTGATGCAGAGACAACAGTCAGGCTGAAGCCACAATGGGAGAAGGTATATAATTTGTCAAAGTGCTCTCTGATTTTGAGTTTACCACTTACTCAGTTGTCAGATTTTACATCCTGTTCTATGTTTTGATATAGGGTCATTTCAGGAAAGGTTGTGTTTTGGAGGCAATGGAGCGCTATGAAGAGGTGAGACCAAGGGCCTGTTTGGATTCATTAGCACTAAAAATTAGCAGCTAAAATTGGTACTAGTGGATGTAAACAGACCTGCTAATGAACCTACTAATTATTAGCTGGAGGGATGCTTACTATTAATTCCATTAACAGGTTTGGAGTTGCTAATAGTTTATATGCACCTTGAACCCACTATCTAACCACCTATTATCAGGTGGATCCAAAAAGTCCCTGCTAAAAATTAGTCTCTATTAGCTAGCTAAATTTTAGTGCTAATGGATCCAAACATGCCCTAAAAAGAGAGATCCTTGTTACTTTGACATAGTGAGGGATTTTATTCAATCTTCTGTTTCGTCTGTTTCATGAACTTGGGTTAAGTTTTCCGTGTCCTGGCAAATCAAGAAATGAAAATTGAATGCTTTGCATATGGATTGTATTTGTTAGTTGCAAAGTTCAGCAAATGAAGCTCAGTTGACTTAGTGATGCTCATTGTAATGTGAGAAAAGGATGAACGTCTGTCCTATACTTTGCTTCAGTTTGTTACTTTATGATGTTTGTACCCTCACTTCTGTCCATCGGTTGCTACCAAATAACCTTGATCTGTCAATGCCTAGTTTGGGGTTTTATTTTGAAACTGAACCATGGCCTTCCTTTATTGCTCCTGGTATCATCTTCCCAAGTATAATTCTTGTATTTCTGGGTAAATTGTTAAGTGGCGCTTGATGCCCCTTTTCATTCTAGCATCTGAGACAATATCTATACAAACAATTTCTTCGTTGTTTTCCTCCAGTAAATGGAGATTAATCTGAACTATACTTTACTTTTGCCTCGGTGTAGGCGATAGCTGCATTTCAGATAGCTTTGCAGCACAATTCACAAAATACAGAAGTCTCGAGAAAAATCAAGAGGCTATCTCAGTTGGCCAGGGAAAAGAAGCGAGCCCTTGATGTAGAGAACATGCGTTCAAATGTTGACATTGCAAAGAACTTAGAATCACTGAAGACTGAGTTGGTGAGTGTTGCTTTTGTGACTTACCAGGACAAGTTATACTTCTTTTAATATTCAATGGCACTGTATAAAATTGCCGTGACAAGAAGTCAAGAAGCTTAATTCAGCATCCATCGAGACTATCATATGCTACTTGATTTTCTTTCGTCATGGCAATATATGATTATAGGTAGCCCTTTAATCAAGGGGATATTCTTTCTAAAAATGTTAGTGTGTAATCTGATGCAGCTTCTAGACTGTCCGATTCATGAAGTCCATTTTTATTCTACTGGTTTGAGTGTTGCAGGAATAATCGAGAAAAGAGACTAGTTTAGATGAGATAACTTTTGTCATTTATGTGTTAATCTCTGTGTATTTTTTACCCCAGGCTACAAAGTATGGAGATGCAGAAACAGGGCAGAGTGTCTTTTCTTTCATTGTTAATGTGGTAGAATCAGCAATAAAGGTTTGGCATGATACAGGAAAAGTAGATCCAAGGGTCAATTTTCTTCTCGATGATCAGAAGACCGATACTGAAAAGTTTGCCCCAGTAGTTAACATTGACAAGGTACTATGCTGCTGCAGAGTACTTCATTAACTTCTGTATTGTACAAACAAATGTATGATGTTGAAATTTAGTGTGATATATATGTTTTTATTCTAGTTTTGTGCTTGTTCAATTTTATGTTATTTGTTCGACTCCAAATTTATATATGAATAGCCTATCTAACAAGAGCTTAATGCTCAAATGTTTTTCTCTCTCCCACTTAGGCATTTGAGTCCCCCAACACTCATGCTGAGTGCTTCACATATCTGCGGCAATACGCGGAGAATTGTTCTGCGAAGGCTGCTTGTATGGTGGCACCTAAGAGCATCATCTCCTACCCACAGGTTTCAACTCACCTACTCCTGCTCTTTTTTGCTGAACTATACGTCCACAATGCGGTGCTGCTAGCTTCACACTTTTTTTTTTGTTGCTTTTCATGACAAGTTGGTGTTGAGCATTGCCAGTATCGTATCGGCACTTTAGACTGTATTGTGTGCGTACCAGATTGGAGAGGAAGGCTAACATGTTGTATCGCGTACACAGGTCTGGAAAGGGCAAGGGTCGAGGAAGTGGAAGCTTGACCAGAGCGACGGGTTCTTCGTACAATTCGAGGCACCGGCTCTGAGGAAGATATGGTTTGTGCCAAGCACAAAAGAGAAGGGACGGACATTGTGCAGGTAAATCTTTCCTGTCCCTCTCCCTTTTTTCCTACTTGACAGTTCTAAAGTTGTCGGTTCAGAACTAGTCTCAGCTTCCAAAACCAGTGTCTTGTAAAATTAAAATGCTGTCCATGCGCTGCCGTACTGGTCACCTTGTTCAGACGATCATGCTTACTAGAGTAGGACCAAGACCAACAAGTGAACTGTGCCTGTAAATCGCAAATGGAAAACAGAAACGGCAAACCTTGTCATCCACCTTCCCACCTTCGCTAGGATGAGATGCGTGTGCACCAGCTGTCTGCGTTACCTGTTGTTGTCCCATGACGCCCGCCCTCTCTGCTTTCTCCGACCTTAGAGATGCCTATGTACTTTACAGTCTACACGCCCCCCCTCCCCTCCATCGTCCACGCATTCTGGTTTCTTGCTTTGCTATGCTAACCTGTTGGATAGGCATCGTGCCCCCCCATGAAAAGCCTGACGTCCTTCCCGAATTTTTTATATTTTAGCCCTTCCTCGAAAAAAAATTCACATTTGGACCTTAGAAAATTTTAATGTCATTTTTGGACCCTTTGCTCGGCGCCATAGCCAATGGCGCCGAGGTAACACAGCTCGGCGCCATAGGCTATGGCGCCGAGGTGCGTGCTGCGCTGGCACAAACGGACGTCGTGGCTCTGACGTGGTACCGAGCTCGGCACCATAGATCTTGGCGCCGAGCTCTATTATATACACAAAACTTGTCTAGCTCAGTTGGTAGAGCACAAGTTTTTTAACCTTGGGGTCCTGGGTTCAAGCCCCATGGTGGACATGTTTTAATACTTTTTTTTGTCTTTGTCACTGATTTTTTTTTGTTGTCCAGATTTTTTGTTTATGTCGCTGATTTGTCCGTCTACATAAAAATAGTATATTTTCATTGAGTTCTTTTGAACATAAATTCTAAAAACATAATAACATATTCAAGTGGACAAAATACTTTGTGAGCTTGTGTCTCTGTGTAGGGGTACAATCCCTCACTTTTATATTTAATTTACATACTACTAACTAAACAGTATATTGGTGCATGGTGCGTGTATGTGCGTGCTCATCGTCAAGTACGCTTTGTTCGTTTATTAAGCTTAAGGAAACGTACTTGCATTGGTTAGCGGCCACCGGTTTAGCTATGGTGCATCGCGATCACGGGCGCAATAATACACGCAATCTTGAGGTTGTGGGTTCGAGTACATTAGATTATTAGAGTTTTAGAGTCGAAAATATAAATATATTTGCATTGGTTAGCGGCCACCGGTTTAGCCATGATAAATTTTAATTAATATTAAAAAGTATAATTTCGAATACATTAGATTATTAGAGTTTTAGAGTCCAAAATATAAATATACTTAATAAACAAAAAGATTATAATTAGAGTCCAAAATATAAATATACCATGTATAAATAAACAGTGACTTGATGATTTTATAAAGTACTCCATACTTCCATAGGGTGGGTTACTTATGTGCATGGTACTTGCGTCACGGAGTTTGAATAAATAAAAACAAAAACAAAAAATATCTAGATGAATAAATAAATCAGTCACAAAAACAAAAAAACTAGATGAAAAATAAATCTGAACGGACAAATCATCGACATAAACAAAAAATATGGACAACAAAAAAATAAATTAGTGACAAAGACAAAAAAAAATATTGAACATCCACCATGGGGCTTGAACCCACAACCTTAAGATTAAAAGCCTTGCACTCTACCGACTAAGCTAGACATGTTTTGTTGTTACACATCCGAGCTCGGCGCCATAGATCTTGGCGCCGAGCTCGGTACCACGTTGGCGCCACGTCGTTCAGGTTGTGCCAGCGCATCACGCACCTCGGCGCCATAGCCTATGGCGCCGAGCTGTGTTACCTCGGCGCCATAGGCTATGGCGCCGAGCAAAGGGTCCAAAAATGACATTAAATTTTTCTAAGGTCCAAATGTGAATTTTTTTTCGAGGAAGGGTCAAAATACAAAAAATTCGGACGTCCTTCCCTCTTTATGGTAGTCACAAGAGGCAGGACAACGTATGTACTGTACTGTACTGACTGGAATACATCGCGCCCCCCTCTTTATTGCCCGTGCATGCAGGAGCCCTGAGGCCTTGGACATCGGCATCCATGAAGTGCTCCCCCGTATATTCAAGGAGGCAGCTTAGGCCCAATAATGGAGGATCGTCCATGGATTCCTGATCCTGCACAGCGCTTGCTGGATGTTCTCCCTGGGACCTGGGAGGAAAGAGCTCGCCCGGCATACATTTGTGTAACCAGTGGAATCGGCTACGCTGGCAGACGCAGACTCGGAAGATTTGATGCTGTCACTGTGCTATGCAATGAGCGTGTTGTGTTTCGAGTGCACCGTCTCGTGGTTAGTGCGGGTGTTTTGTTTCCATTTTCTTTTGATTATCTACCTATTTACCGAATGATCCCTGTCAAGAGCTATGCTCCTTTTTTTCTCTTCTTCCTTTCTGAACGATGGGGGGGAGACACCGGAAGGACGAGATCGCTGTTGGTGCCCCTGTGGGAGTGGCAATCACACGGGAGGAAGGGTGGCTGTGATGTAAAGCAGGATGAACAGCTATATACCTAGGTGGATTGGGTGAGACAGAACAGCAACCAACGCCATCCATCCATCCATCCCCGACCCCGTGCCCGCTTGTGGCATTCATCCTGCTCACGAGCCACGACGACCGCGGCCGGTTCGTTGGCAGCGCAGCGCGCGAGCCACCCAATCCTCCGTGCGTGCGTGCATGGCCAGTCAGTCTACGATGCTAGCTAGCGTCCTAGGACCGTAGGCACCAGGTCTCCATCGGTTCAGTTGCATCGCGTCGCGTCGCGTACTTGTACATCGTCTATCGGTGACTCGATGGCAATGGCGTGCAAGCAGTACGTATGATGATTCCCCGGCGTGGACGGCGAAAGGTTTAGAGCGCGTCACGTGGCGGAAAGCGATGTGGTTGCGGTGCGGTGCGGTGTAGCCGGTTCGCGTCGCCGTCGGCGGTTTGCAGGGCTGGTTACGTTCCGGCGAGTCCGGCGCCGGCAGCGGGGGCGGGGGGAGCACGTGAAGGCGCGCGCCGCGGACTGGGACTGCTAGTGCGCCAGTGCATGCGATGCGTGGCGCGGATGGGTGATATGGCCTGGCGCCATTAATGGCGCGCGAGAGGGGCAGATGGACGGCGAGATAGATAGTAGATAGATAGATAGCCATGCGTATAGGGGGAGTATTTACGGCGCCCGTCGTGCCTGCTGCTGGTTGGGTACTGGTACTGGGTCATCGTCTGGGTAGAGTGCGAGTGCGATCCGATCCGTGCAGCAGCAGCTCACGGGGACGCACGGGCATGCCGTGCAGGGAGCTTTCGATCGCCGCAGTAATGGCCGGCGGAGGCTTTTGCCGCGCTAGCTGCAGCTGACTGAGTAGCTGCATGCATAGTGTATGGCGATGCATGCATGGTGGATGCGCATGCATGTCAGCATGTGTATGTATGCAGCAGGGGTTCTGCAGCTGCAGGAGAGTGTTCCTTGCTTATTGGCAGGCAGGCATGCAGGCTCCTCCGTCACTCCTCGCGTGTACCCCGTGCCAAAGTTCCAGCACACTTATGAAGGCCATGCGCGACGATATCCATAGCTCTCAAGTCCTACTAGTCGTTTGACCGTGCGTCGGCTTACAACACGTAAATTATCCATAAAAAGTTTCAAAATTTTTATCAATTGTCTCCTATAATATTTTTTTGATTTGGCTAACTGTTGTTATTGTTTACTCCATACAATATGTCATGGTACAACACGGCCAATAAAGTGAGCGATTAGATGAGAGTTAACAACGACTGACTGGACGAACAGAGATTATAAAATGACATAATTTCACCATATAGAGACCAAATAAGAGAAAGTTTGTGAGCTCAAGTTTCTAAAATAAGTCACATGAAGTCAAACATATAAAAAAATAGATCAAAATATGGGTGATTGCTAAAGTCAGACATCAATAAAAACTGGATGGGCTGTATATAAATTATGCTACTTCGTAGCAATTACTAATGTTTAAAACCAACAAATAACCTTTCATTTTACTGTTAGTGTGACAATCATTGTTGTTCCATCCAATTCAGCAACTTCAAACACCATAGAGTCCATTGCGTCAATGTGGTCTCCGAAACGACCTAATTCTTGCAAGAGCCAAGAACGTCGTGCCGTGCTTGGATTGTAGCCTCGGGCCGTAGTGCTGGCCCGACCCGACACAATTATATTTTTTATTTTACAAAAAATGTATATACATATATACAATTTATATTTAATATTAAAAACATTTGAGCATGATGATGTTCTACTAGTTAGACAACTTCACCTAGTGTCTTCTGCCCTTCTTCGATCAGGGCATGGGTTCAAACCACACCTCCTACACTATTTTTTAATATTTTACGTCGATTTAATCAAATGGTCCGACGGTCTAACGGACTGGCCCGGCACAGTCAGCAGGCCGGCATGACGTGCCTGGGCTAGAGTTGTGGCCCGCTGGCGTCTGACCCATGTCGGGCCGCCGTTTGGCCATCTATAGGCGTGCAACAGATTAATTTGAAATAGTTGAGAGGTTATTTGTAAAAAGATGACGTGTGACCACCGTTGAAACTGGTGCTTTAAGTATAGTATAGAAGAGCTTCACTTTAAGAATTTTAAATATATTTTAACTTCTTTTATTCAAACAAGTTTAGCTTCACGAACTCTAGTTTTAAAAAAACTACTGAAACTAGAGGTCGGTTTCATGAAATTGGTAGCTTCATAACCTACCAATTTATGTCTCTTTCTTCACCTGCTAATCATCAAGAGCAATTAAGAAAAACCATACAAATTAATTATATTATAGAAGTTGGCGTCTATGTGCTAGCCAAACACTCTTGAATTCGGCATTACCAATATGTTGAAGCTGTTTCATGGTGAAACTAGAAAATCGAAGATGCAATTGTTAAAACGAAGGCCTCCCAAATAGGGTCTAAATAAAGCCAGCAACCAACCAGCAACAGCTGTGAGCCTGTTGAATAAATAGACACAATCCAGATTAAATTCTGGATATAAATTATGAACAACAATAAATAAACTAGCAGGTTGTTCCTTAACAGGCTAGTTAGCAGTACGTAGAACACATCTGTAACAACAGATAAATTGAAGTACGAGAGTAGATCAGATGATGCATACTAATTAGATATACTGATTGACGGCGTGGAAGCGGCAGGGTCGACGACATCACGTCGCCAACGGTTGTGGAGAAAAGCACGAGCAGTCGTGCGAACACGTTTCCCAACCTTATTCGCCTTCTCCTAGTGCAGGATCTCGAAGGTGATGGGTTCCAGAGACCTGCTCTCCCGATCATGGATACACGCCGTCGCTCGGGATGAAGAGGACTACAACAACGATGCAGTAGTAAGCAGAGGCAAAAAACTAACTCGTGTTGAGATTATTTCTAGCGATGGATGTCAGGCACCTTATATAGGGTCGTGTCCACAAACTGATAATTACTCACGATTCGTCCCTATCATGATCCGATAAGGGCTTAGATCCTTATCTGATCGCGACCGGACAAGTGCTCTAAACATATCAGCCAAGTAACTAAAAATAAAAACAACAAAAGTAAGCTACGCCCCGCAAGGGGGCGGAATTTTGACGGACTATTCACGCATATGGCGTGTGCCCTTCGCCCCGCCCGGGCGAGACGAGCGAGCACGCGTGTGGCACTCTGTCCTCCTCTCCCCTCAACAATGACTTGGTGGGAGAAAGCTCCACATATAAATTAGTCTCATTCTATTTAGACTAGCAATGTGGGACTATCAGTTCCATCATTCCCTTGCCATACATGGACTTTTGTGATTTTTCTAAGATTGAATTGAGGGGGTCTTAGCCCCTCCTAAGGTTTGTCCAAACATAAAAATACATACTATTAGTCGGTTGCTCGTGCATTGCAACGGCTCACAACAATACCCACATAAATTATCCGCCAAAAAAGATCTCAAGATTTTTTATTGCGACGGCTCACAACAATACTGTGTCCTCCTCGGCGGCACGCACGGAGAAAGGCCAAGAGCAAGACTGACTCGCCTCATACTCGCGTCGACGAGCGTCGGTCGGCTCGTGGCTATGACCTTGGGTGGGGGCAGCAGGTTGGGGAGGAAGAACGGGACTAAGGCTGAAAAGACGAACGGGACGTCCGACAACGGCGAAAATGATGGTGCGCGCATGCTGTGAAACGTCCTCGTGGACGTGCAATAGCCACTGCGCGGGTCGGTGTTGGGGCTGGTGTCGGACGAATACGGGGAGGAGGCGCCTGCTCCCACGCCCTCTGCGGAGGATGGGGTGGCGCGAAGGCGGAGGCATTAGGGGAGAGATAAAAGAAGTAGGATGACGAACGAGGTGGCGACAACTGAGGCGACGACCATCATTATCATGCAGAGGTATAGATGGTCAAATGGCCCGTCTGACGGGCTGGCCTGAGGCACGACCTATTTAATAGTGTCTGGGCCAGCCCGACATGAGTGTCGTGCCGTGCTTGAGCCATAGCCTCGGCTCGTAGTGCTGGCCTGGCCCGGTTCGGCCCGACACGATTGTATTTTTTTATTTTACAAAAAATCGTATATACATATGTATAATATATATTCAATATTAAAAACATATGTTCTACTAGTTAGACGACTTCACTCAGTATCTCCCATCCTTCTTCCAAGGGTTCAAACCCCACCTTATATACAACTTTTTAATATTTTACGCTAATTTAACCAAATGACCCAACAGGCTAACGGGCCGGCCCGGCATGGTCAGCATGCCAGCTTGTCGTGCCTAGACCGGAGCTACGGCCCACGGGTGTCGAGCCGTGCTAGGCCACCATTTGATCATCTATATGTGTAGGTATGGTTTGGGATGTGAAAGTTTGTTGGGCGGAGGGGACGGACGTGGATGTGAGGAGTTATTTGTAACGACCGTTGAAACTGGTACTCAATATGATAGAGATAAAAAATTACTATTAATTTTTAAGTATATAAAGCAGTAATTATTCTGTGTTTGATAAAAGTATATAGTCTATTAAGTTAAACTTAAACTGAAATCAAACATTTATATAATACATATAATCTATGAAATATTGTTTATGACCAACTCTATATAAAAGTATTGGGCCACTAGCTGCTCGACGATCGTTCGTCCTCTCGATGACCGGGTGCACTGCAGTCAGGCGGGCGACGGCCGCTGCGCCAACGCCACCGACGACGGCGACGTTCTTGCGTTGCATGCACGGATGGATTGGAGCTAGCTAGCTGCCGGTACTGGTACGTACGCGCGGCGCCGGTGGCGGGCTTTGGCAAAGCCAAACAAACCAAAAACAGCGTGCACCGCCCACCGCCCCGCGGAGGACAGGCAAGCATGATGCACTGCATGCACGAGACACGGATTTCCACGCGGGTCGGCCGACGCCGGCGGTGGCCGGTGGGTAGATAATCCATGGGCGCTATTCGCTACCGGACACGGCTACTATGTCAAATATAATTTAAAAAACTCTCGATAAAGATTTTGCTGAGCATGACTCTTGACAATGAGATTTTGATAAACTGTACGTCGACATTAACTTCTTTATCAAGTATTTTTATTGGGTACTCGACAAAGACTTTATGGAGTGTCACTTGTTACTTGGTAAAGAAAAGTCGCCGTCACGACGCGAAGTGACGGTGATGGAGCTTTTGCTAAGTGTCTGCTGGACTAGCTCTCGGCAAAGAAGGCTTCAGTTGGTCCCTTTTCCAGTCTCTTTAATAATTGTGTCAAAATTGGACATGTAAGTGAATATAACGTAGGAACATAGTAGAAAAAGTTTGGTGAAAAAAAATATATATATATTTTGCCGAGTAGTAGAGAAAGACACTCGAGAAATAACTAATTTGTCGAGTGTCAAACAGAGGACATTCGACAAAGAAGTTTGTCGGGGACCATAATTAGGGGTACCCTCAAGACGCCTAATTCTCAGCTGGTAACCCCCATCAGCATAAAGCTGCAGAGGCCTGATGGGTTTGATTAAGTCAGGGATCAGTCCATACGAGTGACTTGACCACGCCACGCCCGAGCCTAGCCTCGGGCGAGGGCAGCCGACCCTAAGATGACTCCGTCTCGCCTGAGGCCTCCTCTTTCACGGCAGACGCATCTCCGGCTCGCCCTAGGCCCCGCCTTCGATAAGAAGAAACCCTGACTAAATCGCCACGCTAACCGACCGAGTCACCGGGGCGTTTAACGCAAAAGGTAAGACCAACGGGCGACCAGACTTCGCCAGAGGTGCCATAGGAGGCTCCGCCCGACCCAGGGCTCGGACTCGGGCTAAGGCCCCGGAAGACGGCGAACTCCGCTCCGCCCGACCCAGGGCTCGGACTCGGGCTAAGGCCCCGGAAGACTGCGAACTCCGCTCCGCCCGACCCCAGGGCTCGGACTCGGGCTAAGGCCCCGGAAGACGGCGAACTCCGCTCCGCCCGACCCAGGGCTCGGACTCGGGCTAAGGCCCCGGAAGACGGCGAACTCCGCTCCGCCCAAGGGCTCGGACTCGGGCTAAGGCCCCGGAAGACGACGAACTCCGCCTCGCCCGACCCAGGGCTCGGACTCCGCCTCGGCCTCTGCCTAACGATCTCCGCCTCGCCCGACCCAGGGCTCGGACTCTGCCTCTGTCTTGCAGGACGGACTCGACCCCGGCTTCGGAGGAGCCTCCACGACGCCCGACCTAGGATACGAGACCGCCACGTCAACAGGGAGCGTCATCATCACCCTGCCCTGAGCCGACTTGGGTCGCAGAGAACAAGACCGGCGTCCCATCTGGCCAGCCACGCCAGATAGGCAAATGATGGCGCCCCGCTAGACCATGACGACGGCGGCTCTCAGCTCCCTTACGAAAGCAGGAGAACGTCAGCAAGGGCCCAGCCACTTCGACAGCTGTCCCCCCGTCCGGCTCCGTTACTCCTCCAACAGCCACGACGCCACACCAACAGGGTGCCAAGATCTCTCCGGCTGCCACCTTGGCATGTACATAGGGCGCTAGCTCTCTCTCGCTAGACACGTAGCACCTTGCTACACCCCCATTCTGTACACCTGGACCCTCTCCTTACGACTATAAAAGGAGGGACCAGGGCCTTCTTAGAGAAGGTTGGCCTCGCGGGGACGAAGGGCAGGGGCAGGCGCTCTCTCGGGGCCGCTCGCTTCCCCTCACCTCGCGCGGACGCTTGTAACCCCCTACTGCAAGCGCACCCGACCTGGGCGCGGGACGAACACGAAGGCCGCGGGAATTCTCTGACTCCCTCACGACCCGGCTCCGGCCACCGACCTCTCTCTCTGTTCCCCCCTTCGCGCTCGCCCACGCGCTCGACCCATCTGGGCTGGGGCACGCGGCACTCTCACTCGTCGGCTCGGGGACCCCCCGGTCTCGGAACGCCGACAGTTGGCGCGCCAGGTAGGGGGCTGCTGCGTGTTGACGTTCGATTTCCCGTCAAGCTCCAGATGGGCAGTCTCCAACAACCTCTTCAACCCGGGACGGTGCTCCGTTTCGGGAACCTCGAGTTCATGTCTCTCGACGGCAACTACGACATGGTACTCCTTCCACCGCCGCGCGACAGCGACATTGGTGGCGGACAGCCCGCCCGCCGGCGGCGGAATCGACGACGTCTTTCCCGCGTGGGGGAAGGACGACTTTCGAGCTCGCCCCATCCTCCCCCTCGCCATCGGAGGAGGAGGAGGCGGGGCAACCGGGGCCGAGCGGGAGATCGCGCTCCGACGGCTGTCGAGCAAATCGACATCCCCGGCGCCTCAACGGAGGACACGCCAAGCGTCGCCCTCGCGTTCAAGGCAAACGCGAGCGCCATCCCCCCGCAACACGTCGACTCCGAGCAAGTGGACGACGCCAGCACGCTCACGGAGGGCCTGCAGGACGTCGCCCTCGTACCCAAGACGACGGCGCGGTCAGCCCCCGACGTAACTTCATCGCTCCTCGTCAACAAAAAGGTACCGACTGCTACCCATCTTTCGTCATTTCGACTCGGCCTCAGCCCGCCTGGCGACCTCGCTTTGGCGGGCGCTCACATTGAGGCGAGTGCAACCTCTCTGGGGTTTCGTGTGCGGTCGCCTTGGGACCGATTGACGGGTGTCTCGACCTGCGGACCCTCTGGGTCCGAGGAAGATGACGACCCCAGCATCTGCTGGGATTTCTCCGGATCTGGCAACCCTAGTGCCATGCGGGACTTCATGACCGCATGTGACTACTGCCTCTCCGACTGTTCCGACGGCAGCCGCAGCCTTGGCGACAAGGACTGCGGCCCGAGTCGCGAATGTTTCCACATCGAGCTAGGGGATCCCTCCGGAGGCGGCTGTCTCGGCATGCCGGAGGATGGTGATCCCCCTAGGCCAGCGCCTCGCGCCGACATCCCGCGGGAGCTAGCTGTGGTCCCCGTTCCGGCGGGGGGTCACGACCCACAGCTCGAGCAAGTCCGCGGGGCGCAGGCCGGGTTCGATGAGGGAACAGGAGCGCTCGAGGCAGTCCGCCAGAACATCGGGCAGGTATGGGCGAGCCAGCCCCCGGCCGGAGGAATACGTCACCTGCCCCAAGGTCTCCAGCACCGCATCGCCAACGATGCCAGGGACAGACCGCCACCCGCATCCGGCGGAACCGGTCAGGACCTGGCCGCTGCAGCGATGCTCCTCCGCGCGATGCCGGAGTCATCAACCACCGAGGGTCGGCGAATCCAGGGAGAACTCAAGCATCTCCTGGAAGGCGCTGCGGCCCGGCGGGCCGAGAGCTCTGCCTCCCGAAGGCGGGGATACCCCTCGGAACCTCGTGTCGCGACTTCCCGACTCACGCGGGAAGCCTCGGTCTTCACCGGGCGCACGCGCAACACCGCGCCTGCGGCCCCGGGCCACCTCGGCGACGAGCACCCTCATCGTGACCGTCGGGCACGCCTCGACGAGAGGGTGCGCCGAGGCTACCACCCCAGGCGTGGGGGACGTTACGACAGCGGGGAGGATCGGAGCCCCTCGCCCGAACCACCCGGTCCGCAGGTCTTTAGCCGAGCCATTCGGCGGGCGCCGTTTCCGCCCCGATTCCGACCCCCGACTACTATCACGAAGTACTCGGGGGAGACGAGACCGGAATTGTGGCTTGCGGACTACCGCCTGGCCTGTCAACTGGGTGGGACGGACGATGACAACCTCATCATCCGAAACCTCCCCCTGTTTCTCTCCGACACCGCTCGTGCCTGGTTGGAGCACCTGCCTCCGGGGCAGATTTCCAACTGGGAAGATTTGGTCCAGGCTTTCGCCGGGAACTTCCAGGGCACGTACGTGCGCCCCGGGAATTCCTGGGACCTCCGAAGCTGTCGGCAACTGCCGGGAGAGTCTCTCCGAGACTACATCCGGCGGTTCTCGAAGCAGCGCACCGAGCTGCCCAACATCACCGACTCCGATGTCATCGGCGCGTTCCTCGCCGGCACCACCTGCCGCGACCTGGTGAGCAAGCTGGGTCGCAAGACCCCCACCAGGGCGAGCGAGCTGATGGACATCGCCACCAAGTTCGCCTCCGGCCAGGAGGCGGTAGAGGCCATCTTCCGAAAGGACAAGCAGCCCCAGGGCCGCCCGTCGGAAGATGCTCCCGAGGTGTCTACTCCGCGCGGCGCCAAGAAGAAAGGCAGGAGGAAGTCGCAAGCGAAACGCGACGTTCCCGATGCAGACCTTGTCGCCGCCGCCGAGCACAAGAACCCTCGGAAGCCCCCCGGAGGTGCTAACCTCTTCGACAAGGCACTCAAGGAGACGTGCCCCTACCATCAGGGGCCCGTCAAGCATACCCTCGAAGAGTGCGTCATGCTTCGGCGCCACTTCCACAGGGCCGGGCCACCCGCAGAGGGTGGCAGGGCTCACGACGACGGCAAAGGGGAGGATCGCCAAGCAGGAGAGTTCCCGGAGGTCCGCGATTGCTTCATGATCTACGGAGGGCATGCGGCAAACGCCTCGGCTCGGCATCGTAAGCAAGAGCGTCGGGAGGTCTGCTCGGTGAAGGTGGCGGCGCCAGTCTACCTAGACTGGTCCGACAAGCCCATCACCTTCGACCGGGACGACCACCCCGACCACGTGCCAAGCCCGGGGAAGTACCCGCTCGTCGTCGACCCCGTCATCGGCGACGTCAGGCTCACCAAGGTCCTGATGGATGGAGGCAGCTGCCTCAACATCATCTACGCCGAGACCCTCAGGCTCCTGCGCGTCGACCTGTCATCCGTCCGAGCAGGCGCTGCGCCCTTCCACGGGATCATTCCCAGGAAGCGCGTCCAGCCCCTCGGACAGCTCGACCTCTCTGTCTGCTTCGGAACACCCTCCAACTTCCGAAGGGAGAATTTGACGTTCGAGGTGGTCGGGTTCCGAGGAACCTACCACGCAGTGTTGGGGAGGCCATGCTACGCGAAGTTCATGGCCATCCCCAACTACACTTACCTGAAGCTCAAGATGCCGGGCCCCAACGGGGTCATCACCGTCGGCCCCACGTACAAACACGCATTCGAATGCGATGTGGAGTGCGTGGAGTATGCCGAGGCCCTCGCCGAGTCCGAGGCCCTCATTGCCGACCTGGAAAGCCTCTCCCGAGAGGTGCCGGACGTGAAGCGGCATGCCGGCAACTTCGAGCCAGCGGAGACGGTTAAGGCCGTCCCTCTCGACCCCAGTGGCGACACCTCCAAGCAGATCCGGATCGGTTCCGGGCTCGACCCCAAATAGGAAGCAGTGCTCGTCGACTTTCTCCGCGCAAACGCCGACGTTTTTGCGTGGAGTCCCTCGGACATGCCTGGCATACCGAGGGATGTCGCCGAGCACTCGCTGGATATTCGGGCCGGAGCCCGGCCGGTCAGACAGCCTCTGCGCCGATTCGACGAGGAAAGGCGCAGGGTGATAGGCGAGGAGGTCCACAAGCTGATGGCAGCAGGGTTCATTAAAGAGGTATTCCATCCCGAATGGCTTGCCAACCCTGTACTTGTGAGGAAAAAAGGGGGGAAGTGGCGGATGTGTGTAGACTACACTGGTCTCAACAAAGCATGTCCGAAGGTCCCCTACCCACTACCTCGCATCGACCAAATTGTGGACTCCACTGCAGGGTGCGAAACCCTGTCTTTCCTCGATGCCTACTCAGGGTATCATCAAATCAAGATGAAAGAGTCCGACCAGCTCGCGACTTCTTTCATCACGCCCTTCGGCATGTACTGTTATGTCACAATGCCGTTCGGGTTGAGAAACGCGGGTGCAACATACCAGCGGTGCATGAACCATGTGTTCGGCGAACACATTGGTCACACGGTCGAGGCCTACGTCGATGACATCGTAGTCAAGACGAGGAAAGCCTCTGACCTTCTCTCCGACCTCGAACTGACATTCCGGTGTCTCAAGGCGAAGGGCGTCAAGCTCAATCCCGAGAAGTGCGTCTTCGGGGTGCCCCGAGGCATGCTCTTGGGGTTCATCGTCTCCGAGCGGGGCATCGAAGCCAACCCGGAGAAGATCGCAGCGATCACAAACATGGGGCCCATCAAGGACTTAAAAGGCGTACAGAGGGTCATGGGATGCCTCGCGGCCTTGAGCCGTTTCATCTCGCGCCTCGGCGAAAGAGGCCTGCCCCTGTACCGCCTCTTAAGGAAGGCCGAGTGCTTCACTTGGACTCCCGAGGCCGAGGAAGCCCTCGGGAACCTGAAGGCGCTCCTCACCCAGGCGCCCATCTTGGTACCCCCAGCTGATGGAGAAACCCTCCTGGTCTACGTCGCCGCAACCACTCAGGTGGTCAGCGCCGCGATCGTAGTCGAAAGGCAGGAAGAGGGGCATGCTTTGCCCATTCAGAGGCCAGTCTACTTCGTCAGCGAAGTGCTGTCCGAAACCAAGATCCGCTACCCACAAGTCCAGAAGCTGCTATATGCAGTGATCCTGACGAGGCGAAAGCTGCGACATTACTTCGAGTCCCATCCGGTGACTGTGGTGTCATCCTTCCCCCTGGGGGAGATCATCCGGTGCCGAGAAGCCTCAGGACGGATCGCGAAGTGGGCGGTGGAAATCATGGGCGAGGCAATCTCGTCTGCCCCTCGGAAGGCCATCAAGTCCCAGGTACTGGCGGATTTCGTAGCCGAATGGGTCGATACCCAGTTACCAACGGCTCCAATCCAACCAGAGCTCTGGACCATGTTTTTCGACGGGTCGCTGATGAAGACGGGAGCTGGCGCGGGCCTGCTTTTCGTCTCGCCCCTCGGGAAACACCTGCGCTACGTGCTTCGCCTCCATTTCCCGGCGTCCAACAATGTGGCTGAGTACGAGGCTCTGATCAACGGATTGCGAATCGCCATCGAGCTAGGGGTCCGACGCCTCGATGCGCGCGGCGACTCGCAGCTCGTCATCGACCAGGTCATGAAGAACTCCCTCTGCCGCGACCCAAAGATGGAGGCCTACTGTGAGGAGGTTCGACGCCTGGAAGACAAGTTCTACGGGCTCGAGCTTAACCACATCGCCCGGCGCTACAACGAGACTGCGGACGAGCTGGCGAAGATAGCCTCGGGGCGAACGACGGTTCCCCCGGACGTCTTCTCCCGGGATCTGCACCAACCCTCCGTCAAGATAGGTGACGCGCCCGAGCCCGAGGTACCCTCGGCCTCGTCCGAGGTGACCTCGGCCCAGCCCGAGCCATCCTCGGCTCACCCCGAGGAACCCTCGGAGCCCGAGGGCGAGGCACTGCGCATCGAGGAGGAGCAGAACGGGGTCGTGCCAGATCAAGATTGGCGGACCCCGTACCTGCAATATCTCCGCCAAGGGGAACTGCCCCTCGACCGAGCCGAGGCTCGGCGGATGGCGCGACGCGCCAAATCGTTCGTCTTGCTGGGCGATGAGAAGGAGCTCTACCACCGCAGCCCCTCGGGCATCCTCCAGCGATGCATCTCCATCGCCGAGGGTCAGGAACTCCTGCAGGAAATACACTCGGGGGCTTGCGGTCATCATGCAGCACCTCGAACCCTCGTCGGGAACGCTTTCCGCCAAGGCTTCTACTGGCCAACGGCGGTGGCTGACGCCACTAGAATTGTCCGCGCCTGCGAAGGGTGCCAATTCTATGCGAAGCAGACCCACCTGCCCGCTCAGGCTCTGCAGACGATACCCATCACCTGGCCTTTCGCTGTGTGGGGTCTGGACCTCGTCGGCCCTCTGCAGAAGGCGCCCGGGGGCTACACGCACCTGCTGGTCGCCATCGACAAATTCTCCAAGTGGATCGAGGTCCGACCCCTGAACAGCATCAGGTCCGAGCAGGCGGTGGCGTTCTTCACCAACATCATCCATCGCTTCGGGGTCCCGAACTCCATCATCACCGACAATGGCACCCAGTTCACCGGCAAAAAATTCTTGGATTTTTGCGAGGATCACAACATCCGGGTGGACTGGGCCGCCGTAGCTCACCCCATGTCGAATGGGCAAGTGGAACGTGCCAACGGCATGATTCTGCAAGGGCTCAAGCCTCGGATTTACAACGGTCTCAACAAGTTCGGCAAGCGGTGGATGAAGGAACTCCCCTCGGTGGTCTGGAGCCTGAGGACGACGCCAAGCCGAGCCACAGGTTTCACGCCGTTCTTCCTGGTCTACGGAGCCGAGGCGATCCTGCCCACGGACCTGGAATACGGCTCCCCGAGGACGAGGGCCTACAACGAAGAAAGCAACCAAGCTAGCCGAGAAGACTCGCTGGACCAGCTGGACGAGGCTCGGGACAGGGCCTTACTACACTCGGCGCGGTATCAGCAGTCCCTGCGACGCTACCACGCCCGAGGGGTCCGACCCCGAGATCTCCAGGTGGGCGATCTGGTGCTTCGGCTGCGGCAAGACGCCCGAGGGAGGCACAAGCTCACGCCCCCCTGGGAGGGGCCGTTCATCATCGCCAAAGTACTGAAGCCCGGAACATACAAGCTGGCCAACAGTCAAGGCGAAGTCTACGGCAACGCTTGGAACATCCAACAGCTACGTCGCTTCTACCCTTAAGCTGTTTCCAAGTTGTTCATATACCTCGCAACCGCGCAAAGTTTAGTCAACAAGGAAGGGTCGGCCTCGACTCGGCAGAGCCCGACCCTCCCTCGGGGGCTAAAAGGGGGAAACCCCCTCTGCGTCAAAATTTTCCTCGAACAAAAAATCTCTTTCACCAGAACATCTTTCGTGCTTTTTGACTACTTCGAAAAGTGGGTCCTGGAAACGACGGAGTACACGTAAGCAGTCAAGGCTGACCGAGCCGAGGGACTCCTACGCCTCCGGGATACGGATACCTCACTCATCACCTTCTGCGATAAGTAACTCGCGCTCGGATAAGGCGAATCCGTGGATCGAACGAGTCTTTACGTACGGGAGCTCTTCTGTCGAAGCGATTCTTCGAGCCTTCTCGACCGAGTCGGTGACAGGGCTTCATGGGCGGGTAAAAGTACGCGTAAGCGGCAAGGCCGACCGAGCCGAGGGACTCCCACGCCTCCGGGATACGGATCCTCACTCATCACCTTCCGCGAGAAGCAACTCTTGCTCGCACTAACATCCCTGCTACCGACAAAAAGTCCAGATACTCGAAACGAGAGGAAAAGAGACGCAGCTTTTATAACGCAACAAGGGTATGTGTTCTGGCCTCAATGGCCGCGCAAGGCCCACGCTACAAGACGATTTGACCCTGCAGGCTCGGATCTTGACGCTGGAAGAGGGCGACGACACCCTCGGCATCGACAGCACCTTCGGCGAGGCCCGACCTAGCCTCGGACGGCGACGCGGTCCGAGGGCCTCCGCTCCGAAGGGCGACGTCATCACCACGCTCATGCAACCGCGCCAAGTGGACGTGCCTCTCCGACTCCTGACAGGCCAGCGCGATGGCTCAGACCCACGCGTCGTGCAACTGGCGCGCCGGGCGCTGCATGCGAACCGCTATGCCACTCGCTCCACCACCGCACCTCCTCGATTGCGGAACCGATACCGCGATTCGAGGCGACCCAGCCCGCGACCCAGCAGCGCCAGCCTGGCACAGCGGTCAAACGCGGTCAAAAATGGGCCGGCAGTAATGACGGTGGCAGGAGCGCGAAAGCAGCGGTCACGCCGTCGGCCAGGCTCACGTCCCATCCGGAGGCAGCGAGAGAACCCCCTCTCACGGCGTGAAGACGACGCGCCCGTGACCCGTACCTCGAACGGCTCGCGCACGCAACGGCAGCCTCGCCGACCGCTTACCCCGGCGCATTAACTCCGCGGCGAAACAGGTAACGTTTCTGGCAGGGGCAGCTGGCGACGCTTCGCCTCCGCCAAAACGACCACGCCGAAAAAGGTACGCCACGACGTTCAATTTCGAATCCTTTTTCCCTTTTCCTTCTTTCTCTATCTCTTGCAACAGGGACCGAGAAGGGGGATAACCCCAAAGGGATCCTTCCCCGTGAAGGAACTAGGCTCCGAGCCTCCTTACTGATCAGGGGTTCGAAGGCTGGCCCCCCGAAGGGTTCAACAGCCGCCTCAGATCGCGTGGGCCCGACACCCACTACTGGTCAGGGGTTCGAAGGTCGGCCCCCGAAAGGTTCCATGACCGCCTCAGGCTACTAGGGCTCCGTGCCCCCTACTGATCAGGGGTTCGAAGGCTGGCCTGTCGAAGGGTTCACAGTCGCCTCAGACGCCGAGCGAGGGATGACCAGGGGTACGTTCGATACATAACCAAGGCTCGGGCTGCGCTCCCGAGGTACCCTAGGACATTTCCGAGACCAGCGGGAACGACTCTGTAACGGAATCCCATCGGAGGGAGGCAACGAGCCCTCGGACCCCGTCGCTAGGGGACCGGGTCCGGCAGATCACCCGCAGGTACTTTTGGGCGTGCCTCCGGGCCCCTAGCCGACCCCTAACGAACGGGGCACGGACGTCCACTCGGATTACCCGATTGCAGCTCACCGGAGACACCATGTTCGGTGCCCATCGAGGGTAACATGGCGCACTCCCCCCCTCCTCCTTGCGGAAAGGCGACGTAGGGGCGTATATAAAAAGTCGAGTCTGTCCCTGATCGTCCTCTCGCTCCGTGCGAAGGCTCGGGGGCTGCTCTCGCAAACCCGGCTCCGGCCGAACCGTTGACAGCGTCAACATACCAGCCCGAGAACTTGGGCCCCGACAGTGCACCTGGGTTACGCCCTGCTCGCATGAGGGAACCGCCAGACCAGCCGAGGCATTGCGCAAGGCATTAAGACCTCGAAGGAGTGAAACCACTCCTCCGAGGCCTCGGGGGCTACACCCGGCGGGTGCGCTCGCGCGCACCCACCGGAACAAAGTACCACCGAGAAAGGCTGGTCCCCTTGCAAAAAAGTGCGACGCAAGCCTCCAAGCGAGTGTTAACACTCTCTTCGAGGCTCGGGGGCTACTGTTGGGGACCATAATTAGGGGTACCCTCAAGACGCCTAATTCTCAGCTGGTAACCCCCATCAGCATAAAGCTGCAGAGGCCTGATGGGTTTGATTAAGTCAGGGATCAGTCCATACGAGTGACTTGACCACGCCACGCCCGAGCCTAGCCTCGGGCGAGGGCAGCCGACCCTAAGATGACTCCGTCTCGCCTGAGGCCTCCTCTTTCACGGCAGACGCATCTCCGGCTCGCCCTAGGCCCCGCCTTCGATAAGAAGAAACCCTGACTAAATCGCCACGCTAACCGACCGAGTCACCGGGGCGTTTAACGCAAAAGGTAAGACCAACGGGCGACCAGACTTCGCCAGAGGTGCCATAGGAGGCTCCGCCCGACCCAGGGCTCGGACTCGGGCTAAGGCCCCGGAAGACGGCGAACTCCGCTCCGCCCGACCCAGGGCTCGGACTCGGGCTAAGGCCCCGGAAGACTGCGAACTCCGCTCCGCCCGACCCCAGGGCTCGGACTCGGGCTAAGGCCCCGGAAGACGGCGAACTCCGCTCCGCCCGACCCAGGGCTCGGACTCGGGCTAAGGCCCCGGAAGACGGCGAACTCCGCTCCGCCCAAGGGCTCGGACTCGGGCTAAGGCCCCGGAAGACGACGAACTCCGCCTCGCCCGACCCAGGGCTCGGACTCCGCCTCGGCCTCTGCCTAACGATCTCCGCCTCGCCCGACCCAGGGCTCGGACTCTGCCTCTGTCTTGCAGGACGGACTCGACCCCGGCTTCGGAGGAGCCTCCACGACGCCCGACCTAGGATACGAGACCGCCACGTCAACAGGGAGCGTCATCATCACCCTGCCCTGAGCCGACTTGGGTCGCAGAGAACAAGACCGGCGTCCCATCTGGCCAGCCACGCCAGATAGGCAAATGATGGCGCCCCGCTAGACCATGACGACGGCGGCTCTCAGCTCCCTTACGAAAGCAGGAGAACGTTAGCAAGGGCTCAGCCACTTCGACAGCTGTCCCCCCGTCCGGCTCCGTTACTCCTCCAACAGCCACGACGCCACACCAACAGGGTGCCAAGATCTCTCCGGCTGCCACCTTGGCATATACATAGGGCGCTAGCTCTCTCTCGCTAGACACGTAGCACCTTGCTACACCCCCATTCTGTACACCTGGACCCTCTCCTTACGACTATAAAAGGAGGGACCAGGGCCTTCTTAGAGAAGGTTGGCCTCGCGGGGACGAAGGGCAGGGGCAGGCGCTCTCTCGGGGCCGCTCGCTTCCCCTCACCTCGCGCGGACGCTTGTAACCCCCTACTGCAAGCGCACCCGACCTGGGCGCGGGACGAACACGAAGGCCGCGGGAATTCTCCGACTCCCTCACGACCCGGCTCCGGCCACCGACCTCTCTCTCTGTTCCCCCCTTCGCGCTCGCCCACGCGCTCGACCCATCTGGGCTGGGGCACGCGGCACTCTCACTCGTCGGCTCGGGGACCCCCCGGTCTCGGAACGCCGACAAAGTTGTTTTGCAGAGTGTTAACCCCTGACACTCGGTATAGTTAACGACTGTTAACTATAGATAACTGCTGACGGTTCTTTGCCGAGGGTCAAGTTTTGTCGAGAGCTTAACGCTTGGCAAAGCATTATTTGTCGAGTGTCATTTATGCCAAGTGTTTTGCACTCGACAAATACGGTATATGCCAGGTGTTGTCATGCATCTAGAGTTGTGTCATCCTGTCAGCGACAACACATAAGCCACACACTTTCACAACCTGTCATCTTATAATAAATCATTTATTCCGCGCAAAACAAGATATAACAAAATCTTGTCATTTTCTAAATTTCCTTGAAACACACACCTTGTTACGACTCTGCGCTTTTCTCCTGCTCTTGGAATATGTGTTTTTTTGTCTTCAACTGCACTAAAAGAGATGAATTAAAAAAGAATAAATCAAGTAAATTATTGAGCTTCTTAAGGTAGAGCAAAGCCTAAATCACCACTTGAATGTTGTCATAGAAGCACAAACTAATACATCAAGACCAAACCCTAATATCACCTCATAAGCATGTAAAACTCAATATAAAGCAAGAACACAACGAACCCAATAATTTATCGTGTGGCTCAACTTGCCACAAAGCTGGCCTACCTCCACATTGTTGAGAAAGCCAAGAGCTTGGTTTCACAAACCAGTTTGTTCGGTTGTTTTTAATCCGTACTGGTTTCTACTACAATGTTTTGTCTCTATAGATTGCAACTACAATAATCCGAATAGTTGGCTTTAATCCGATGCGAACAGTCTGTCTATCCTCATTCTCAAGTCAAGAGAGCAAGCTCTTGATATGAGTGTGATTCTTACTCAATTGGGGAGGGCAATTACAAACTTCTAGGGCTGCCATATAAGACATTGAGCTCCATGGATGACGCTCTAACCGGATAGGATCAAGGCTCGTGAACCAAGTGTTCTTGGAGTCGAGGAACACATTGGTGATCCCCTTTTTCACAGTTTGGTGGCTCGATCTCTAAGGGAATTAAGGTGGAAATATTGAGAGAAGCTTGAGGTGATCTAATAATGGGGGGGGGTGTGTGTGTGTGAAGAGCTTTCTGGTTGAGCATAAAGAGGCTAAGGCCATCTCCGGCAGTTTACTCATATTTATACACATATTCAAACTACACTCTATAAACAGTGCAATCTACAATACAAAACGATGTAAAACGGTGTTTTTAGTGACCATATACATGTAATGTACAGTAGTTCACCCCTATGATCACCAAAAATAACTTTTTGCACCGTTTTGCACTGTAGATTGTATTGTTTGTAGACTATAGTTTGAATATGGGTAAAATGATGGAGATGGTCTAAGAGGACAGAAAAACGGTAGATATGTCTCTTCCCAACATATATACAGAATCAAGACAATACTGCTAGGCTAGGTATAAGTCGTTTTGTTTTTTATTTAGATTTTGCTACGTATATATCTAGATGTAACTTGTCAACAGGTCGTTTCCTCTAACAAAGCAAGCAAGAAAAGAAGAAGAAAAAAAGACTGATGGAAAAAAGCTGCTACGTAACGTACTCTAGCTGCTAATCGAGCTCTCGATGTTTCACTTGGCTTGTTGGCAAGTGTGGCTACTGGGTACTGGCACCCACCTTATTATATTTTATTAGGAACGAGGGGGCCCAGTGCAAAAGGTGGCGGCACCGTCCGTCCGGGACATTGGGGTGGTACGGTAAATATAGTCAGTGCCGGTGCCAACAGCAATTATCCCGTCTGTCGACCAAAGCCGGGGCAAGAGGTTAAATTGCAGCAAAAAGAACTACTATCCTGCATGATTATGCTTATTAGTCTCCGCATTGGCCTGCAGTCTGTATGCCGGCTTCTCTTCTCGCAGAACACTTCAGTCAACATAAAATATAATCTAGCTAGGTCCTGTGTTTGGCAAAAAAAAAAAGTATTGCAAACTACAGCTTCGAAATACTATGGTTTTAAAATGCCAATGCAAAACATATACACCATAATTTTTTTTACCACAGTATTGAAAACTTTAGTTTGGAGCTAAGTTTTCCAAAACTCCGAAAATACCGCAGCTTTGAAAAACAAAGTTTTTTTTGAAGAGTCTACCTTACAAATACCACAATATCTCAAATCCATCATGAATTGTCATCCGTTTTCCATTGACGACGGTCCACACGCTTCTTCTTCTTCTCCGCCTCTTTATTTTTCTCACTCGATCGGACTCCGTGAACGCTGCACGGTCAAACACGTCTTTCCAAACCCAAAGCGAAAAAATGCCTACAGTATGTTCATTCATTCAGTAGAGACATGAGAGAGTAAATCCACAGCAAGGTCGTCTTTTGCAGATGCGCCCCTGCCTGTTCCAGGTTTTGCGCGGATAGGCCTGCCCGTTCCTGGTGTGACAGGTGACAACACGTACGGCAGTATCATGTTATCCGGTTCACAGACAGATCTCTGGACCATTAGACAGACGTGTATACGTGCGTACGTACAAGCATGGATTATTCTCATGCCCCCCTCCCCTACTTCCTAAACAAAAACAAAACAAAAAAACTCCTTTTTCCATGCTAGGCTGTTACTAATAAGCAGATTATATATTGTAGATGAACTGTTTTAAACAAAACTTCGTACGCCGTTCTCTCACAAGGACCTTTCGATTAATAACAAGTAGCCTGTTTCCTTGAGCTATTTTCTTCATAGTAACAGAACACTATGGCCTTTTTATTAGGCTAACTAGCTTTGGCGACTATTATCGCTAGCTCATGCGTGGTTACAAGGGTGCAAATGTAAGATGCGCTGACAATTAAACCCATGGTGAAATGTTTTTTTCTTGTTCTCAATTTTAAACCTTTTTTACAAATAGAATTTTGACATAAAAAATCTCTAAAACTAGATCTAAAGTTCGATGTTTTAATTAGGATACTACGTTGAGATCCGAGGATCGGCACGCTATCAAGCAACATTGACCCCATGCCACACGTCAGTACAAGTCGCAGTAGCCACTTTGACACTTGGACCCATCAACCTCAATCTCATATGATCAGTTAAAGTCAATCCTCATACATTGGCGGATGGCGGTTGTCCAACCCAACACAAAGTCTAGGGACTAAAGACCACACACACCGACCCTCTTCTTCCTCCGTTCGCACTGTCTTCTTGTTTGTTGTTGTTCTTTCTCTTCCCCTCTCCCCATGAACCCTAAACTCCAAATGCAACTATAGGGAGATCAAATCAAGGTTGTGGATGCTTCCTCGAGGTAATCTGGCCTCTTCCTCCTCTTAGGCAAACTAACCATAACTTAGCAAACCAAACCTAGATAGCATACCACAAAATAAGGTCACCAAATCAAACCATACAACTCATAAACTCATCTAAAATATATCAGACCACCATACCCAAGGTTCTAGAAGTAAATAGCCAATGCAACTTAATCTACTCGAACGGAATGAAGAAGGGGAAGAAACATTACATCGGGGAAGCATCTATAAGCAAGATCCGGTTACCCTAGAGGAGCATTTTGCACATGTGGTTGGTGGGGACGGGCCGGGGGAGGGGGGGGGGGAGAAAAAGAGTCATCACCATGTGCGGAACAAAAATGAGGGGGGCTTAAGTGTGGAACAAAAGGGGGGGGGGGAGAGAGTCGTCATCTCGTGGCTTAAGTGCCTAGACCTTGCATCGAGTTAGGCCACCCGAGATCCCCGAGATCTGTGGCTCGGCATTAACTAAGGTAGTGTAGTGCTATTCAAGGCCTAGTGCCACGATGTCTCCTGCAACCGGCGTTGTCGCTGACATGGTAAGAGACACAAGCATTAGTAAATAGTATGTCGAGGTATATATCTCAATGTTTTGTCCTATGACGCCGAATTTTGGATATATATATATATATTTTAGAAACGATTTCGCCAGATACCCATTTATAAAAAAATCAAAGAAGATCAATATACAAAATTTTCATTTAAACCCATGCATGAACTGAGCCAGCGGCCAGCCAGAGCATGCGCATGCATGCATGCATGCATAGTAGATGTAGATCTGAGCATATGAGCCGCCAGTCGAGTTGACATTTTATTTCCTATACAATATTGTTTCTTTCAAGCTGTGAATTATTGAAGCTAGGACTGGATCCAACTAAGAAAGAGAGAGAGAGAGCAGTAGTAGGTCAAGCATTATATACACGCACGGGCCGATCGATTTCTCAGGCTGCACCAATTAATAGATGTGTGCGTATATATTTATATATAAATAAATAAATATATGTAGTGTATGTTTTGGTATCATGAGAGATATGCATCATATCATGGATCTAGTTTTGTTTTTATTAATAATGGGTGTTTCCGCATTGGATTCCATGCAATCGATATCGGGTGTTGTTCATAGGATTCCATGTGAGACCCCCACCCCCAGCAGGGTCGACGACGTACGGTCCCTGTCGGATTTCATTTCGTATCATGCACGTACGCACCATGCATTTAGGCCCCTGTCGACCATTCACTTTTTACCTCCCGATCCGCAAGCTCGTCATTTTCCAAGCTTCCCGATCGGGTTAAAATAAAGGAAAAAGTATTCCCGTAAGCGCAGCCGCCGCCATATATATTGGACTACTTTGTGGCTCTCTTAAAATAATATTTAGTTTAATAAAGTAAAGTATAGTATATACTTATGGAGCCTGTTTTCAATGAAACGTACTGTGTGTTCGGAGAACATGCTTGTCCATAAAAGATTAGTAGCCATATATAAAAAAATAGGGTGAGGAGGATTTGAACCATGTTCGCTTGGCTTTTATCACTGTAACTCATTTATTTGAGTTATATAAAGGTGAGATATTATAAATACATACATATATATTAATAATTTTAAAGTAAAAAATATAGTCATGTTTTAATAAATATCTCATTCAATCAATGTCTACCTATATGATATATAGAAACCGTAGTAATTTACATGACAACTAACTAGTGAACGTGTTGGCGCCCACAGGGAGTCGAGACCTTGGGAGCGAGGTGGTAAATAAGATGTACGGCAGCGGACGCAGGACGGGAATTCACGGGACGGCCAAAAACGCCCTACGTACGATAAAATTAAGCAAGCCCGTAAAAAACTAGTACTACATAGAATTCAAATTTCATGTCAATATATGATACAAGTTCAAAAAAGAAAAATGTATGAATAAAAGAAGCAAACATACTGCTAACTTTTTGCTGGCCGAATTCAAACTATGTACCTTTTCGAATATTGATCTGTCGATCTTCTCGAAGTGTGGGGCCATCGGGAAGGAGGCAGGGTCAGACGACCATTCCAGCAAAGAATCAACGTTCGCTAGTTTGCTAGACTCGTCGTCTGTCGGAGATGGGGCGTTAGAAAGGGGTCAGGGTCGGACGACAACGCATGTCGAGAAGGTGACAACCGTGGGTAGCATCAGGAACGGGGCATCGGAGCAGATTGGTTCAGGTGGTGTTGGAAAGAATGGGATTAGACAGATAGATGTAATGACTTGGACTGAGAAGGAGGACGAGAATTAGGAGAGTTGAACTGATCCGACTAGGAGACCTAGGATAGAACTGGTTTGATCTACCTAAAACCTTTATTTTTTTCTATACTTAATAGTAAATGAACATTAGATATAAGAGGTACTAAAAATTGAGGGGGCACGACCCCCTTTGCCCCCCATGTGGATCCACCACTGCAAATAACACTCTCTCTGCAATGCGGTCTTTGACCTCACCTCTATGTTGGACCTTCTTAAGGACAAATAACAACGAACCCTAGGGCCCTCTCGTGATGAGCAGAATCTTGGGTTCGGTTCTGCGAGGTGCCGGTAGGTCTGCAATAGGTCATCAGGTCGCCTAGTGGTCCTCCTTGCAGCGGCGCAGATGGTCTGCACCCCTTCTGCGGGAGCGGACCTTCTCTGCGCATTGACCGAACGGCCTGTGATGGCGTAGAGGGTTTCTTCTCCGTGAAGAACCCTATAACTCACCCCCTGAACAGATCTTGTCAAGGAGGAGAGTTCCAAGGCATGCCCTAGGATCGACAGACCACCCGAGGCTTCTCTGATCGACGGAATCGAAGAGAGATGGTTGTGGCAGGCCACAAATAGATCTAAACTAAGGCTACACTATGTCTACTCCTAAGACATTAAAGATAAATGTAGATAAATAGATTGCTTCGATAAGAATGTGTTCGGGGTTGTCAATCGGTCGTACCCCTTTATATTTATAGGGGAGGAGGCCTAGACAGGTTCCTAGCCCGAGATCCAATAGATTCCCACGGATAAGTTATGATAACCACGCACGTGAAAGCTAAATATGCCCTTGGGCAATTTCTATAAGTATTTTGGTGATTAGATGCCCAACACATTATTTGAGTACTAATGTGCCAAATGTGTGAAAGGTGCAAATCAAAGTAAAAGGTACGTTTCTAGACTTAGTACATTGTTTTTTGTGAACTAACATTGTTTGTCTAAGTGCTAGAAACAGTGCCGAAAAGAGAGGAATCGGATTGCAAAAGACTTAGCTATGAGCAGCCAAACTTCAGCTCGGACTGGCACACCGGACTGTTCGGTGGTGCACCGGACAGTGTTTGGTGCGCCAGGCTGGTCTCCGGTGAAAAGGCCGCTCTCGGGAGTCGACAACGGTGTACGACTATAATTCACCGGACTGTCCGGTGGTGCACCAGACTGTTCGGTGACTCATCCGCGGCGAACATGTCGCTCTTGGGAAATGGAAAAGGCGATGTGGCTATAATTCACCGGACTGCCAGGTGAGCCAACGGTCGCCAGCGCCAACGGTCGGCCGCGAAATCTGCGGGCGACGCGTGGCAGCTCCAACAGTCGGCAGGGGGCACCGGACTGTTCGGTGTGCACCGGACAGTGTGCGGTGCGCCAACGGGCCCGGAGATGCAACGGTCGACTGTGCCCGATTTGGAAGGAAATCGCGCACCAGACAGGCTACAGTAGCTGTCCGGTGCGCCACTCAACAGAAGGCATGAATTGCCTTCCAAGATTGTCTCCAACGGCTCCTAGCTGCCTTAGGGCTATAAAAGGGACCCCTAGGCGCATGGAGGAGTTATCTAAGCATTCACTAAGCATCCTAAGACTCCAAGACTCCAACTCCACGCATTTGATTCTCTGTTTTCGTGATTTGAGCTCCAATTGAGTTGTGAACTCCGTGTGTTGTGTTTCGAGTTCAAGTCGTGACTTGTGTGCGTGGTTGTGCTGCGGATTTGAGTCTTGTGTGTGTTGCTCTTCCCAACCTTACTCTGTGCCTTCTTTGTGATCTCAATTGTAAGGGCGAGAGACTCCAAATTGTCGAGATTCCTCGCAAACGAGAAAAAGACTATAAGTAAGAAAGTCGTGGTATTCAAGTTGATCATTTGATCACTTGAAAGGGTTGAGTGCAACCCTCGTCCATTGGGACGCCACAATGTGGAAGTAGGCAAGTGTTACTTGGCCGAACCACGGGATAAAAATCACGTGTCTCTTGTGTTGCCTTCTCTGTGATTGTTTTATCCACAAGAACTCGCTTCAAAACTACTTAGTCGCACTAACACTTTAATAACTAAGTTTTTTGGCTATTTAGTGTTTGATTTTACAGGATCGCCTATTCACCGCCCCCCTCTAGGAGCTCTCAATTGGTATCAGAGTTGTACTCTTCACTTAAGGGACTAACCACCCGAAGAGATGGATCCTAAGGGAAAGGGGATGGTGGTCAATGACAAGAAAAAGGAGTCCGTCTTCAACGAGCCAAGAGACGACAAGCCTACTGACTCAGGCTCGAGTCACAAGAAAAGAGACGGGAAGAAGAAGAGGCGCATCAAGAAGATCATCTACTATGACAGCGATGCCTCGTCTTCTTCACCACACGACGACGACGACTCCTCGTCAAAGAAGAAAACAGTTAATCAAAACTATTCATTTGATTATTCTCGTATTTCGTATAATTCTAATGCTCATTTGCTATCAATTGCACTTGGGAACCCCCCACTTTGATAGAGAAGACTATTCTTTCTGGAGTCATAAAATGCATAGTCATTTAGTTTCTCTCCATCCTAGCATCTAGGAAATTGTTGAAAACGGAATGCACTTTGATAGTACTGATAATGCCATTTTTATAAATGAGCAAATTCATAAGAATGCCAAAGCTACTACTGTGTTGCTAGCATCTCTTTGCAGGATGAGTACAATAAGGTGAGTGGCTTGGACAATGCCAAGCAAATCTGGGACACCCTCAAGATATCTCATGAGGGAAATGACGCCACCATGATCACCAAAATGGAGTTGGTGGAAGGCGAGCTGGGAAGATTCGCGATGATCAGGGGTGAGGAGCCAACACAAACCTACAACAGGCTCAAGACCCTGGTCAACAAGATTCGAAGCTATGGAAGCACAAGATGGACGGGCCATGACGTCGTCCGACTCATGCTAAGGTCATTTACTGTAATTGACCCCCATCTTGTAAATCTTATTCGTGAAAATCACAGGTACACCAAAATGACGCCCGAAGAGATCCTCAAAAAATTCGTGAGAGGGCGCATGATGGTAAAGAAGGCTCGATACGTGGACGATGCACTCAACGGTCCACTACCCGTCTATGAGCCACAGCCCGTTGCTCTCAAAGTAACCAGCAGCAGGGAGGCGCTACCAAGCAAGGTGGCACAAGTAGAAGCTACCGGGCTAAATGAAGATGAAATGACGCTTATCATCAAGCGCTTCAAGACCACACTTAAAGGATGCAAGGAGTACCCCCAACAAGAATAAAACAAGGGGAAAACATTCATGCTTCAAATGCGGTAAGACTGGTCACTTTATTGCCCAATGTCCCGATAATGATCGTGACCAACGACAAGAAAAAGACGAGAAGAGGGAGAAAAAGAAAAACTACAGGAAGGCAAAGGGCGAAGCGCACCTTGGAAAGGAATGGGATTCAGACTGCTCCTCTTCCGACTCCGATGATGAAGGATTAGCTGCCTCGGCTTTCGACAAATCTTCACTCTTCCCCAACGAACGCCATACGTGTCTCATGGCCAGGGAGAAGAAGGTAAGTATTCGAGATACACCTAAGTGTTCTTCTTCTACTGATGAGGATTCTTCCGATGATGAAGTAGATTACTCTGGTTTATTTAAAGGTTTAGATAGAGCCAAAGTTGAGAAAATTAATGAATTAATTGATGCTCTAAATAAAAAAGATAGAGTGCTAGAAAAGCAAGAGGATATTTTGTATGAGGAACATGACAAATTTGTTAGTGTACAAAAATCTCTTGCTTTAGAAACTAAGAGAAATGAAATGTTGTCTTCTGAGTTATTTGCTTGCCATGAAAGTGTCTCTAGTTTAAAGAATTTAAATGATGAATTAAATGCAAAGCTAGAAGAAGTAAATAAAGCTAGTTCATGTGTTGAGCATGTTGTTATTTGTAATAGATGTAAGGACTTTGATGTTGATGTTTGTAATAAACACCTTATTTCTATTGCTCAATTAAACGATGAGGTGGCAAGTCTTAATGCTCAACTTAAGACTTGCAAGGTTGATTTTGATAAGTTAAAATTTGCTAGGGATGCCTACACTGTTGGTAGGCACCCCTCAATTAAGGATGGGCTTGGTTTTTGAAAGGAAGCTAAGAACTTAACAAGTCAAAGGACTCCCGTTCTCAACAAGGAGAAAGGGAAGGCCCCTATGGTTAGTAGTCCTCAAAGGAACTATGCCTTCATTTATGATAGGAAAATTGCTAGTCGCACTCATTACAATAGGAGTTATGATCATGCTGCTTATAACTCACATGCTATGTTTGCCTCTAGTTCTACTTTTGTTCATGGTAGAAGTAGGACTAGGAGAAATCATGTTGTGTCTCATACTTCTAGAAAAATGTGCAATGGACCTTCTACTATTTATCATGCTTGTAATGCTTCTTTTGTTCTTTCATGTAGAAATGCAAAAGTAGTTGCTAAGAAGTTGGGATCCAAATGCAAGGGAGATAAAACTTGCATATGGGTTCCAAAAGTTATTTTGACTAACCTTGTAGGACCCAACAAAAGTTGGGTACCTAAAACTGAAAGGGAAATGTGCCCTTGGGCCATTTCTAAGTATTTTGGTGATTTAGTGCCCAACACAGGTGCCTAATTGTAAAATGGTGGACAAAGTACAAATCAAGGATAAAGGTATGTTTCTCAGACTTAGTACATTGTTTTATGGACTAATGTATTGTGTCTAAGTGCTGGAAACAGAAAAAATCGAGTTGGAGAAGAGATGGCTCGAGCAGCCAAAGTCTGCCCAGTCTGGGTGCACCGGACTGTCCGGTGGTGCACCGGACACTGTCCAGTGCGCCAGGCTAGCTTGGGCAAAGTGGCTGCTCTCGGGACTTCGACGGCGGTGTACGGCTAAAATTCACCGGACTGTCCGGTGGGCCGCTCACAGGCGAACTCGTCGCTCTCGGGAAACCATCAACGGCGTACGACTAAAATTCACCGGACTGTCCGGTGTGCAACGGACTGTCCGGTGAGCCAACGGTCGGCCGCGCAATCTGCGCGGGACACGTGGCCGAGCCAACGGCTAGAAGATGGCACCGGACTGTCCGGTGTGCACCGGACATGTCAAGTGCACCAACGGCTCCCAGGCTGCCAACGGTCGACTGCACTGTTTATGGAAAGAAATCGGGCACCGGACATGTCCGGTGTGCACCGGACTGTCCGGTGCGCCAGACGACAGAAGGCAAGAATTGCCTTCCCAGATTGCTCCCAACGGCTCCTAGTTGCCTTGGGGCTATAAAAGGGACCCCTAGGCGCATGGAGGAAGACACCAAGCATCTCCTAATCATTTCTAAGCACCAAGACATCGATTTCGCGCGTTCTTTTCATTGTGATAGCATATAGAGCTCTAGTGGAGTTGTGAACTCATTGAGTTGTGTTGCGAGCTCTTGTTGCGACTTGTGTGCGTGTTGACACTCTGATTCTTGTGTCTTGTGTGCGTTGCTAATCCCTCCCTTGCTCCGTGTTCTTTGTGAATTTCAAGTGTAAGGGCGAGAGGCTCCAAGTTGTGGAGATTCCTCGCAAACGGGATTGAGATAAAGCAAGCAAAACACCGTGGTATTCAAGTGGGTCTTTGGACCGCTTGAGAGGGGTTGATTGCAACCCTCGTCCGTTGGGACGCCACAACGTGGAGTAGGCAAGCGTTGGTCTTGGCCGAACCACGGGATAACCACCGTGCCATCTCTGTGATTGATCTTTGTTGGTTATTGTGTTTTGTTGAGGATTCCTCTATAGCCACTTGGCAATTATTGTGCTAACAATTAACCAAGTTTTGTGGCTTAAGTTTTGAAGTGTTACAGGATCACCTATTCACCCCCCCTCTAGGTGCTCTCAATTGGTATCGGAGCCGTTCTCTTCAAGAAAGGGACTAACCGCCCGAAGAGATGGATCCTAAGGGCAAGGGGATGGTGATCAATGACAAGGAGAAGGAGTCCTTCGTCAACGAGCCCAATGATGACAGGCCCACCGACTCAGGCTCGGGCCACAAAAGAAAAGACGGGAGGAAGAAGAAGACAAGGCGCATCAAGGAAATTGTCTACTACGACAGCGACGAATCTTCCTCCTCCCAAAAGGACAACGACGACTACGACAGACGAAAGACGGTTAACTCAAACTTTTCTTTCGATTATTCGCGCATTCCGCATAGCTCAAATGCTCAATTGCTCCCCATTCCACTTGGCAAGCCCCCTCACTTTGATGGAGAGGACTACGGATTTTGGAGCCACAAAATGCGTACTCACCTGTTTTCTCTCCATCCAAGCATTTTGGAGATTGTGGAAAGTGGAATGAAATTTGATAGCTCGGATAGCCCTGTGTTTATTAATGAACAAATTCATAAAAATGCACAAGCTACTACTGTGTTGCTAGCCTCTTTGTGCAGGGACGAGTATCACAAGGTGAGCGGCTTGGACAATGCCAAGCAGATCTGGGACACCCTCAAGATCTCTCATGAGGGGAACAACGTCACCTTGCTCACCAAAATGGAGTTGGTGGAGGGCGAGCTTGGAAGGTTCGCGATGATAAGGGGCGAGGAGCCAACTCAAACATACAACCGGCTCAAGACCCTTATCAACAAAATAAGGAGCTACGGAAGCACGCGATGGACGGACCACGACGTCGTCCGACTGATGCTAAGGTCCTTTACCGTTCTTGATCCTCATTTGGTGAATAATATTCGTGAGAATCCTAGGTACACCAAAATGTCGCCCGAGGAAGTCTTAGGAAAATTCGTCAGCGGGCGAATGATGATCAAGGAGGCGAGGTACGTGGACGACGCCTTGAATGGACCGATCAACGAGCCGCAACCTCTTGCTCTCAAAGCAACAAGAAGCAAGGAGGCGCTACCTAGCAAGGTGACACAAATTGAGGCGGCCGGACTTAATGATGAAGAGATGGCCCTCATCATCAAAAGATTCAAGACGACGCTTAAGGGTCGCAAGGGACAGCCAAGCAAGACCAAAGCCAAGGGGAAGCGCTCATGCTTCAAATGCGGTAAGCTTGGTCATTTTATTGCTAACTGTCCCGACAATGATAGTGAACAGGACCAAGGGAGCAAGAGGGAGAAGAAGAAGACATACAAGAAGGCAAAGGGCGAGGCACATCTAGGCAAGGAGTGGGATTCGGATTGCTCCTCCTCCGACTCCGACAATGAGGGACTCGCCGCCACTGCCTTCAACAAGTCATCCCTCTTCCCAAACGAGCGTCACACTTGCCTCATGGCAAGAGAGAAGAAAGTAAGCACTCATGATACTAGTACTTATGCTTCTTCAAGTGAGGATGAGTCTAGTGATGATGATGAGATAGATTACTCATGCTTATTCAAGGGATTAGATAGATCCAAAATTGATAAGATTAATGAGTTGATTGATGCTTTGAATGACAAGAATAGATTACTAGAAAAACAAGAGGATCTTTTATATGAGGAGCATGATAAATTTGTTAGTGCACAAAAATCTCTTGCTCTTGAAATTAAAAGGAATGAAATGCTCTCTAGTGAATTATCTTCTTGTCATGAAACCATTGCTACTTTAAGAAGTGTTAATGATGATTTAAGTGCTAAACTAGAAGTAGCTAGTAAATCTAATTCTTGTGTAGAAATTGTTGAAACTTGTAATAGGTGTAAAGATTTTGACATTGATGCTTGTAGTGATCACTTAGTTTCAATTTCAAAATTAAATGAGGAATTGGCTAGTCTTAATGCCCAACTTAAGACTAGCAAGAATGAATTTGACAAGTTAAAATTTGCAAGGGATGCCTACACGATTGGTAGACACCCCTCAATTAAGGATGGACTTGGCTACAAGAGGGAAGCTAAGGACTTGACAAGCCATAAGGCTCCCATCTCTGCCAAGGAGAAAGGGAAGGCCCCTATGGCAACTAGTGCTAAAAAGAACCATGCTTTTATGTACCATGGTAGGAGACAAACTAGAAATGCTTATAGGAGCTATAATGCTTATGATGTTTTTGATTCTCATGCCATGTTTGCTTCTAGTTCTTCCTATATGCATGGTAGAGATATGTCTAGGAGAAATGCTATCCATCATGTGCCAAGAAAGAATATTATTCATGCTCCTCGGAAAGTAATGAATGAACCTTCTACAATTTATCATGCTTTAAATGCTTCCTTTGCTATTTGTAGAAAGGATAGGAAAATAGTTGCTAGGAAGTTAGGGGCAAAATGCAAGGGAGACAACTTGCATTTGGGTCCCTAAGGATATTTGTGCTAACCTTGTAGGACCCAACATGAGTTGGGTACCTAAGACCCAAGCCTAAATTTGCCTTGCAGGTTTATGCATCCGGGGGTTCAAGCTGGATCATCGACAGCGGATGCACAAACCATATGACGGGGGAGAAGAAGATGTTCACCTCCTACGTCAAAAACAAAGATTCCCAAGATTCAATAATATTCGGTGATGGGAATCAAGGCAAGGTAAAAGGGTTAGGTAAAATTGCAATCTCAAATGAGCACTCTATCTCTAATGTGTTTTTAGTAGAGTCTCTTGGATATAATTTGCTATTTGTTAGTCAATTATGTAATATGGGATATAATTGTTTATTTACAAATGCAGATGTGTCTGTCTTTAGAAGATGTGATGGTTCACTAGCTTTTAAGGGTGTACTAGACGACAAACTTTACTTAGTTGATTTTGCAAAAGAAGAGGCCGGTCTAGATGCATGCTTAATGGCTAAGACTTGCATGGGCTGGTTGTGGCATCGCCGCTTAGCACATGTGGGGATGAAGAACCTCCACAAGCTTCTAAAGGGAGAACACGTGATAGGTCTAACCAATGTTCATTTCGAAAAAGATAGACCTTGTGCAGCTTGTCAAGCAGAGAAACAGGTGGGAGGCTCTCATCACACCAAAAATGTGATGACAACATCAAGACCTCTGGAGCTGCTGCATATGGACCTCTTCGGACCTGTCGCCTATCTGAGCATAGGAGGAAGTAAGTATGGTCTAGTTATTGTTGATGACTTTTCCCGCTTCACTTGGGTGTTCTTTTTGCAGGATAAGTCTGAAACCCAAGGGACCCTCAAGCGCTTCCTAAGGAGAGCTCAAAATGAGTTTGAGCTCAAGGTGAAAAAGATAAGGAGCGACAACGGGTCCGAATTCAAGAACCTTCAAGTGGAGGAGTTCCTTGAGGAGGAGGGGATCAAGCACGAGTTCTCCGCTCCCTACACACCTCAGCAAAATGGTGTGGTAGAGAGGAAGAACAGGACGCTCATAGATATGGCGAGGACTATGCTTGGAGAGTTCAAGACCCCCGAGTGCTTTTGGTCGGAAGCTGTGAACACGGCTTGCCACGCCATCAACAGGGTCTACCTTCACCGCCTCCTCAAGAAGACTTCATATGAGCTGCTGACTGGTAACAAACCCAATGTATCGTACTTTCGTGTATTTGGGAGTAAATGCTACATTCTAGTGAAGAAGGGTAGGAATTCCAAATTTGCTCCCAAAGCCGTAGAAGGGTTTTTATTAGGTTATGATTCAAATACAAAGGCATATAGGGTCTTCAACAAATCATCGGGTTTGGTTGAAGTCTCTAGCGACGTTGTATTTGATGAGACTAATGGCTCTCCAAGAGAGCAAGTTGTTGATCTTGATGATGTAGATGAAGAAGATGTTCCAACGGCCGCGATACGCACCATGGCGATTGGAGATGTACGGCCTCAGGAACAACTTGAGCAAGATCAACCGTCTTCCTCAACTATGGTGCACCCCCAACCAAAGATGATGAACAAGTACCTCAAGTGGAGGCGCATGATCAAGGGGGAGCACAGGATGTTCAAATTGAAGAGGAAGAAGCACCTCAGGCACCTCCAACCCAAGTTCGAGCGACGATTCAAAGGGATCATCCCGTCGACCAGATATTGGGTGATATTAGCAAGGGAGTAACTACTCGTTCAAGATTGGTTAATTTTTGTGAGCATTACTCTTTTGTATCTTCTATTGAGCCTTTCAGGGTAGAAGAAGCCTTGCTAGATCCGGACTGGGTGTTGGCCATGCAAGAGGAACTCAACAATTTCAAGCGCAATGAAGTTTGGACACTAGTGCCTCGTCCAAAGCAAAATGTTGTGGGAACCAAGTGGGTGTTCCACAACAAACAGGATGAGCACGGGGTGGTGACAAGGAACAAGGCTCGGCTTGTGGCAAAAGGTTATGCCCAAGTAACAGGTTTGGACTTTGAGGAGACATTCGCTCCTGTGGCTAGGCTAGAATCAATTCGTATCTTGCTAGCATATGCCGCTCACCATTCTTTCAGGTTGTACCAAATGGATGTGAAGAGCGCTTTCCTCAACGGGCCGATCAAAGAGGAGGTGTACGTGGAGCAACCTCCTGGCTTCGAGGATGAACGGTACCCCGACCACGTGTGTAAGCTCTCTAAGGCGCTCTATGGACTTAAGCAAGCCCCAAGAGCATGGTATGAATGCCTTAGAGACTTTTTAATTGCTAATGCTTTCAAGGTTGGGAAAGCCGATCCAACTCTTTTTACTAAGACTTGCGATGGTGATCTTTTTGTATGCCAAATTTATGTCGATGACATAATATTTGGTTCTACTAATCAAAAGTCTTGTGAAGAGTTTAGCAGGGTGATGACGCAGAAATTCGAGATGTCGATGATGGGCGAGTTGAACTACTTCCTTGGGTTCCAAGTGAAGCAACTCAAGGACGGCACTTTCATCTCCCAAACGAAGTACACGCAAGACTTGCTAAAGCGGTTTGGGATGAAGGACGCCAAGCCCGCAAAGACGCCGATGGGAACTGACGGACACACCGACCTCAACAAAGGTGGTAAGTCCGTTGATCAAAAAGCATACCGGTCCATGATAGGTTCTTTGCTTTATTTATGTGCTAGTAGACCGGATATTATGCTTAGCGTATGCATGTGTGCTAGATTTCAATCCGATCCTAAGGAGTGTCACTTAGTGGCGGTGAAGCGAATTCTTCGATATTTAGTCGCTACGCCTTGCTTCGGGATCTGGTATCCAAAGGGGTCTAACTTTGACTTGATTGGGTACTCAGATTCCGACTATGCTGGATGTAAGGTCGATAGGAAGAGTACATCGGGGACGTGCCAATTCTTAGGAAGGTCCCTGGTGTCATGGAACTCTAAGAAACAAACCTCCGTTGCCCTATCCACCGCTGAGGCCGAGTACGTTGCTGCAGGACAGTGTTGTGCGCAACTACTTTGGATGAGGCAAACCCTCAGGGACTTTGGCTACAATCTGAGCAAAGTCCCACTCCTATGTGATAATGAGAGTGCTATCCGAATAGCGGAAAATCCTGTTGAGCACAGCCGCACAAAGCACATTGACATCCGGCATCACTTTTTGAGAGACCACCAGCAAAAGGGAGATATCGAAGTGTTTCATGTTAGCATCGAGAACCAGCTAGCCAATATCTTTACCAAGCCTCTAGATGAGAAGACCTTTTGCAGGCTGCGTAGTGAGCTCAATATCTTAGATTCGCGAAACTTGGATTGAAATGTAGCATACATGTGTTTATGCCTTTGATCATGTTCATTCTGCATTTTGTTGCTTATTGTGGTGCTCAAGTTGTACAAACACTCCCTGGACCTCACAAGTCCTGTTTGCAAGTGATGCACATATTTAGGGGGAGCTGTGCTACAACTTGACACTTTGAGACTAACCACGTACTTGAGTTTGGTTGTTTTAGTCTCCAAGGAGAATTGAAAGGGAAAAGGTGGACTTGGACCATGCAAGACTTCCACTGCACTCCGATGAAAAAGAGTAACTTTTCCAAGTTCATCTTTATACTCTCACTGCCTTTGTATTCTTATTTGAAGATTTTGGTGAGGCAATGGGGTTAATGGGCCAAGATTGATCCCGTTTTGGTGCTTGATGCCAAAGGGGGAGAAAATAAAGGCCAAAGCAATTAATGGATCAGCTACCACTTGAGAAATTTTAAAAAAAGTAGATTAGAGCTTTTGGTTTGTCAAAACTCTTTTATTGTCTCTTATGTCAAAAGTTGGCCTCTTGTGGGGAGAAGTGTTGATTATGAAAAAAAGGGGAGTTTTTGAAATCCTTGATCAAATTTCTTTGGAAAACCTCTCTTTATGTCTCTACAAGTGGTTTTGACTTAGAGATAGGAATTTGAGTTTGATTTGCAAAAACAAACCAAGTGGTGGCATAGAGTGATCCATATATGTCAAAATTGAATCAAAATAATTTGAGTTCTTATTTGAAGTGATTTTGTACTTGTTCTACTTGCTTTATGTTGTGTTGGCATAAATCACCAAAAAGGGGGAGATTGAAAGGGAAATGTGCCCTTGGGCCATTTCTAAGTATTTTGGTGATTTAGTGCCCAACACAGGTGCCTAATTGTAAAATAGTGGACAAAGTACAAATCAAGGATAAAGGTATGTTTCTTAGACTTAGTACATTGTTTTATGGACTAATGTATTGTGTCTAAGTGCTGGAAACAGAAAAAATCGAGTTGGAGAAGAGATGGCTCGAGCAGCCAAAGTCTGCCCAGTCTGGGTGCACCGGACTGTCCGGTGCGCCAGGCTGGCTTGGGCAAAGTGGCTGCAATCGGGACTTCGACGGCGGTGTACGGCTAAAATTCACCGGACTGTCCGGTGGGCCGCTCACAGGCGAACTCGTCGCTCTCGGGAAACCATCAATGGCGTACGACTAAAATTCACCGGACTGTCCGGTATGCACCGGACTGTCCGGTGAGCCAACGGTCGGCCGGGCCAACGGTCGGCCGCGCAATCTGCGCGGGATACGTGGCCGAGCCAACGGCTAGAAGATGGCACCGGACTGTCCGGTGTGCACCGGACATGTCAAGTGCACCAACGGCTCCCAGGCTGCCAACGGTCGACTGCGCTGTTTATGGAAAGAAATCGGGCACCGGACATGTCTGGTGTGCACCGGACTGTCCGGTGCGCCAGACGACAGAAGGCAAGAATTGCCTTCCCAGATTGCTCCCAACGGCTCCTAGTTGCCTTGGGGCTATAAAATGGACCCCTAGGCACATGGAGGAGGACACCAAGCATCTCCTAATCATTTCTAAGCACCAAGACATCGATTTCGCGCGTTCTTTTCATTGTGATAGCATATAGAGCTCTAGTGGAGTTGTGAACTCATTGAGTTGTGTTGCGAGCTCTTGTTGCGACTTGTGTGCGTGTTGACACTCTGATTCTTGTGTCTTGTGTGCGTTGCTAATCCCTCCCTTGCTCCGTGTTCTTTGTGAATTTCAAGTGTAAGGGCGAGAGGCTCCAAGTTGTGGAGATTCCTCGCAAACGGGATTGAGATAAAGCAAGCAAAACACCGTGGTATTCAAGTGGGTCTTTGGACCGCTTGAGAGGGGTTGATTGCAACCCTCGTCCGTTGGGACGCCACAACGTGGAGTAGGCAAGCGTTGGTCTTGGCCGAACCACGGGATAATCACCGTGCCATCTCTGTGATTGATCTTTGTTGGTTATTGTGTTTTGTTGAGGATTCCTCTATAGCCACTTGGTAATTATTGTGCTAACAATTAACCAAGTTTTGTGGCTTAAGTTTTGAAGTGTTACAGGATCACCTATTCACCCCCCCTCTAGGTGCTCTCAAAAACCCAAGCTTAAATTGCCTTACAGGTTTATGCATCCAGGGGCTCTAGTTGGATAATCGATAGCGGATGCACAAACCACATGACGGGGGAGAAGAAGATGTTCACCTCCTATGTCAAGAAAAAAGATTCCCATGATACGATTATTTTTGGAGATGGGAACCAAGGCAAGGTTAAAGGATTGGGGAAGATAGCCATAACATCCAAGCATTCTATCTCCAATGTGTTTTTAGTTGAATCGCTTGGGTACAACTTACTGCCTGTGAGTCAATTATGTAACATGGGCTATAATTGTTTATTCACAAATATAGATGTATCTGTCTTTAGAAGGAGTGATGGTTCATTAGCATTTAAGGGTGTATTAGACGACAAACTCTATTTAGTAGACTTTTTGAAAGAGAATGCCGATCTAGATGCATGCTTAATGGCTAAGACTAATATGGGCTGGCTTTGGCATCGCCGTCTAGCACATGTTGGGATGAAGAACCTTCATAAACTTCTGAAGGGAGATCATGTGTTAGGACTAACTGATGTCTGCTTTGAGAAAGACAGACCTTGTGCAGCATATCAGGCAGGGAAACAGGTGGGAAGCCCTCATCACAGCAAGAATGTGATGACGACATCAAGACCACTGGAGCTTCTCCACATGGACCTCTTTGGACCCGTTGCCTACCTTAGCATCGGGGGAAGTAAGTATGGTCTTGTAATTGTTGATGACTTTTCCCGCTTCACTTGAGTGTTCTTTTTGCAGGATAAATCGGAAACCCAAGGGATCCTAATGCGCTTTCTAAGGAGGGCTCAAAATGAATTTGAACTGAAGGTGAAAAAGATAAGAAGCGACAACGGGTCTGAGTTCAAGAATCTACAAGTTGAGGGGTATCTTGAGGAGGAAGGCATCAAGCACGAGTTCTTTGCTCCCTACACACCACAGCAAAACGGTGTAGTAGAGAGGAAGAACAGGACGCTTATCGACATGGCGAGAACGATGCTTGGAGAGTTCAAGACGCCCGAGCGGTTTTGGTCGGAAGCTGTGAACACAGCCTGTCACGCCATAAACCGGCTATATCTGCATCGCTTTCTCAAGAAGACCTCCTACGAACTCCTAACCGGTAACAAACCCAATGTCTCTTACTTTCGTGTATTTGAGAGCAAATTCTACATTCTGGTGAAGAAAGGTAGACATTCTAAATTTGCTCCCAAGGCAGTAGAAGGGTTTTTACTAGGGTATGACTCAAATACAAAGGCGTATAGGGTCTTCAACAAATCATCGGGATTGGTTGAAGTCTCTAGCAATGTTATATTTGATGAGACTAATGGCTCTCCAAGAGAGCAAGTTGATCTTGATGACATAGATGAAGAAGAAGTTCCGATGATCGCAATGCACACGATGGCGATAGGCGATGTGCGACCACAGGAACAACAGGAGCAAGATCAGCCATCTTCCTCAACAATGGTACATCCCCCTACTCAAGACGGTGAACAGGTACCTCAAGAAGAAGTGCATGATCAAGGGGGAGCACAAGAAGATCAAGCAATGGAGGAAGAAGCACCAAGGGTCCCTCCAACTCAAGTCCGAGCAACGATCCAAAGACATCACCCCTTCGATCAGATTCTGGGTAATATCAACAAGGGAGTGACCACTCTCTCACGCTTAGCTAATTTTTGTGAGCATTACTCGTTTATCTCTTCTATTGAGCCTTTCAGGGTAGAAGAGGCCTTGCAGGATCTGGACTGGGTGTTGGCCATGCAGGAAGAGCTCAACAACTTCAAGAGAAATGAAGTTTGGAGCCTGGTGCCACGTCCGAAGCAAAACATTGTGGGAACCAAGTGGGTGTTCCGCAACAAGCAAGACGAGCACGGGGTGGTGACAAGAAACAAGGCTCGACTTGTGGCAAAAGGTTATGCCCAAGTCACAGGTTTGGATTTCGAGGAGACTTTTGCTCCTGTGGCTAGGCTAGAGTCTATTCGAATATTATTAGCCTATGCCGCTCACCACTCTTTCAGGCTGTTTCAAATGGATGTAAAGAGCGCTTTCCTCAATGGGCCAATCAAGGAGGAGGTGTACGTGGAACAACCCCTGGCTTTGAGGATGACAGGTATCTCGACCACGTGTATAAGCTCTCTAAGGCGCTCTATGGACTTAAGCAAGCCCCAAGAGCATGGTATTAATGCCTTAGAGATTTCTTAATTGCTAACGCTTTTAAGGTTGGGAAAGCCGATCCCACTCTTTTTACCAAGACTTGTGATGGTGATCTATTTGTTTGCCAAATTTTTGTCAATGACATAATATTTGGTTCTACTAATAAAAAGTCTTGTGAGGAGTTTAGCAGGGTGATGACACAAAAGTTTGAGATGTCGATGATGGGCGAGTTGACCTACTTCCTTGGGTTTCAAGTGAAGCAACTCAAAGACGGTACCTTCATCTCCCAAACGAAGTACATACAAGATCTTCTCAAGCGGTTTGGGATGAAGGACGCCAAGCCCACGAAGTGTAACACCCGGATTTTAGGGGTCCAAAACCCGGGGTTAACATAAACACCAGGTATGCTGGGACCAAGTCTCAAACATATGATGTAAAGTGGCACAGGATCGAATGTCACATCTTTATATATAACAGGAGTTCTATACAAAATAAATAATTACATTATAGGGAGACAACGGTCCAGCAACCCAAAGTTGACTGGGAGACGACGACCTAGACCTCTCACGAACTCATCACAGCCTCCTCCAAGAGCATCATCCTGCAGTACCTGGTCTTGACCTGTGGTGTATGTGAGACAGCAAGAGTGAGCTCACATACGTTCATCGCTCAACAAGTTGTGGGGAATAATGTGCATGAACTCGCCAAAGGTGGGAGCTCACGTGAAGTGTAAGGCTTACCAAAGAAGATGGTTAGAGCTGAGCATTGCTTTTAAAGTTGGTCAAAATTTTATTAGCAATTACTAAGTATAAGTAAATACCAGCCCAATTAAGTAGTAGAACAAAAGTAACAACATGACCTGCAATGCAATGCATATGACAAATTGAATTTAGTTCCATAAATTAATCATGTGAGGGTCCGAGCTGCTCATGACCGTGAGCACGGCTAGTATACCAGTTTTACACTCTGCAGAGGTTGCGCATCTTTACCCACAAGCCGTGTTACCCATCTGCCAAGGGGTCATGAATCCCATACACCTCTACCAAGGAAGCGAGGCAGGGTAACACTACGAGGCCTTTACAAAGTTCCACTAGCTTCCGAAAACCCGCTACAGTTTATAGGAAGATCCAGTGCAGGAATCCCTTGCAGGACCGCCATCGCAGCAAAATCCTCCCGAGGGCCTCCCTACACTGACCTCTCCCCTACTGCCCTTGCCCCTTTCGGGTAAGGTAGTCTTCCACTAGCTTCCCTAATTAATCAGCCAAGGGCGTCCCATTCCACCCTTGTGGTAGCACTGTTTTCCCGGGTGGTCGCTCCATGTTCCAATTAACATAATGATCTCATCATGAACAATAAATAACAACTGATAACAAAAGTGTAACCATGAATAGTGTATCTCCATACCCAAAACCACATATAGCACTAGCAAGTACTACCCAGAAAGTTTAGTGGTAAACAAGGTATAAAGATAATCAAACTAGGTAACCTGTTGGGCCCCATCAAATTAACCTATGCAGATCATTATGATTAATCAGAACATGGCTGGGTAAAAGAAGTGATCAAGGGCACAACTTGCCTGGGCCTTTAGAATCCAGGTACCAGGATGATCTTCAGATCCTCGTGACCTCACTGCTAATCGTAGCAATACAAACATACATGGTATAGGCAAAATTAACATTGCACCAAACATATATGCAAAATACATATTAATAATCTACATATTAAAATAAGATCACAGGAAAAAGAATTATTAATTTTGGAGTTGTAGAATTCAAGTTATGATTTTCCTAAGGTTTAAGGTGATTATAATATGATTAAATGATAAATAAATTTCCTAACAGAGTTCATGTCAAAACAGTGATTCTAAATGATAGAGAATATTATTACAAAATTTTAGGAATTGGAATGGTTCAATTTGGAGCTAAAATGGATTTTCTATGAATTATCTAAGTTCTAGCAATTATTTTTGTATTAAAAATCTAATTTCTAATTCTTTTAATCATTTTATTACTGCACTGGACTGGGCCTCAATTATAGGAAAGCGCAGGGGGCTCGGTGTAAGTCGTCCCAGACTCAGAGCACAGTCGCATAGGACGGCGGGTTCTATTTCTGTAAAACCCAGGGGTTCTTTAGAAAAATACCCAGGCCGAAGGGGTATCGGGCCGTTCTGGCCGTTGGATCGCACATGGACGGCTCGGATTAGATCTAGTGTAACCCGAACCGGTACGCATCTACAACCGTTCGATCGGCGATCAACGGCCCATATTTAATGAAGCCGCGATCACGCCGCCGCCCTCCGATTGAATCCTACGGTTCAGATCTAAAACGCGAAGGGGTATCCCCTGGCCTAATCTCGGCCGTCCGCCAACGATCCGATGGCGCACGGAATCCGGCCGACCCCCGCCCAACTCCGGCACCGGAGAATGCTTCCCCCGCGGCGGCGCCATGCCGGAGCAACGCAATCCAGCGTTCCAGTGCCCTAGAGCTCAATTAAAAGCTGCTACACGGTGCCGAGGGGATGGCGAACTCACCGGAGTAGTTTATTCCACGGATTGTTGGTCAGGTGTCGTCGGCCACGGCGAGGAGCGGATTCACGGCGGAGGCGCCACACCGGCGAGCAATTCCTCGCGTCACGGTGGTGCCCAACTCGAATTGGTGGCGCGGACAGCTTCCCCAGGCGAAGTCGATATTTCCCGACTCGACTCCGAGAGCGGAGACCACCCCGACGGCGGCTATCCACGGCGGCGGCGCTCTCCTCTCACCTTCTCGGTTTTTCAACACACACCGGCGATGGGGCTTCCGTTTTCGGATGGAATGAGGAGGAGGGGTCGCGGTCCGAGTTTTATAGCAGGTGACAAGTCCGAGGAACGACAGCCCCGGTGGCGAGTTCGCGCGGCCGTTGCGGCGAGCTCGGCAAGGCTGTTGAAGACGGCCCGACGAGCGGGCCCCGCGGACCAGAGAGAGGGAGCACAGGGTGACTGACCAGCGGGTCCCGCGCGCCAGCGAGAGAGCGAAGCGCGACGGAAGGGAGGCTGGCAAGTGGAGCCCACAAGTCAGCGGGTAACAGGGACGCGGAAGCGGCGAGCTGTGACTGACGCGTGGGTCCGACTTGTCAGCGTGGCGCGGACGCGGAGATGGGCTGCGCGGTGGAAAGCGAGATGGGCCAAAAACGGGATCCGAGGCCCAGTTAGGTATAGTATCCTTTTTCTTTTTCTTTTCTATTTTCTTTTCCCCATTTTCAAATCCAATTCAAATCCAATTTGAATTCAAGTTTGAGTTCAACTTTGTGAATAACTTGTCCTCAGTTTGAAAGATATAATTTATTAATATAAGTGTGAAGGATATTTATTTTATTTTATGTAATATTTTTCTTAGTTCTTCCCTTCCCTTTTTATTTTCTATTTTCTATTCCAAATTCAAATTTAATTTTAACTATTCAAAATCCAATTCACATTTTACTTTGAATTTCAGGTTCCTCAAATCAAATATAATCCTGAAGGGAATTTAGACTTTACTGTTTGGATCACTTATTTATTTTTAATAAGTATATAGCCTTTCCTTTTCTTTTCTATTTCTAGTTCAAATCCAAACTTATATTTTTATTTTAGTTTTCAGATTTTTCAAATGTATTAATTGAAATCCAAGGGTGAATATAAACCATACTATTTTATTATTACTAGTTTAAGTTTTATTCTCCTTGTTTATTTATTTCATGAGATGTATAAATGGTTTCCTTTAAAAGAAAAATTCTTTTTCTCCTCATTTTTCTTATTTTCCAAATTTCCAAAACATTATGATATTTTGTTCAAATTTCTTCTACCAATTTCCAATCCCAAAATTTGGGTGTTACAAATCCTACCCCCCTTAAAAATAATCTCGTCCTCGAGATTTGTAAGGAAAAAGGATGCATACTCATATGCACAAACAAAGAGATCTCAGCATGAGGTATAATTCTTTAACAAAACATTGGGTCAACAGACCTTTATTATTTCTTCTAAAATATTATCATATTACTAAAGTAACACCTAGATCTTACAAATCATCATAATTTATATCTATGTAGCTTGGTGAAGCTGGTGGTGGTGGGGGTTGTTGTTGTTGTTGTCTCTCCAGCCGTGCTTGCCTTATTTCTTGGCGGGCTTGACGTATTTCCTCGCGTTGTTGTCTTATCTGATTCTGCATCTCGGTCACCATGTCTGTTAACTGTTGTATTACCAGTCTTTGGGTAGCAACCACTTGATTGAGGTCAACAGGTGGAGGATTTGGAGGATTCATTTTCTGTTTGTTGTTACGTGATAATCTTTCCTTTCCTGGTATTGACCATGAAAGTTAGAAGCATGTGGTAATAGTTTTGCAAAGGAAATTACTAAGCGGAATGGATAAGCTAGTTGTTGGTTATAATCTATAGATTCTTTGGTAGGGCTTAATTTATGTCCAGATTGGGGTAACCAATCATATAAGGTGAATATCCAAGGGTAAGATAGAATCTGTCAAGATGAGAGATATACATGGGTGAGATAGGCTACAAGATGTAGGTTAAAAGTTTGTTTGTTATTAGGTGGGAATAGAAAGGTCATACTATTCATTATGGCACTATGGGTTGGGTTAGCTCATGGTTGAATTGATCCAATGTGCTAAGATAAGTTAATACATGGCTAGTGGGGTCTAATCTCTCCTACTAGTGTCATTAATCTGTTTAAGTGGACCACATTAAGTTAGATAACATTAGACCACAATAGATCAGGTCACATTAGGTAGGATAAGAATTGGATATGACTAGATTAGACTAGTTTAGGCTTAGATAGGTCCAACTGGGTAGAATATGTATTATTAAGATATGTTAGGATGTTTTAAGATTAATTTGATATGTTATGATGAGATAGAATCTCTTGCTAGGTTAGAATTGAGGGGTTATGCAACTATCAGATAGTTGAGGTAGTTGTATATAGCCAAGTTGATCTATCATTCTTAATTTAGTGCGGGGTGAACTAAGTTAAGACTTGTTCTATAGGGGTAGAGTCTAAACTATTCCATCAGTGTTATCTAACATATTTGATAAGTCACTTTAGATTTGATCAGATCTAGGTTAGATTGGTGTGACTAGTTTGACTAGATAAGATCTAATTAATTTGTATTAGATCATGGTGGATAAGTATGCTTATTAGGATAAGACAGATCCCTAAAGATAAGATAGAATCTTCTGAGGCCAGTTAGATCTATTAGGATAAGGATAAAATCTTTTCAAGATAAGATGAGTATCTTTTTAAGATGAGATGGATCTAGTAAGATAAGAGAGAATCTTTTAAGATAAGATGAATTGGTTAGAATGAGATCTTTTAGGATAAGATAAATTTCTTAAGCTAGATATGTTCCAATGGGGACAATCTAGGTTGTCTAGTTATTTTATAAATATATTTTATACCTATGTGTATATGCAGATGCAATTGTGGACATTACTCCACAACCCATCGCACTCAATCAAAGATCCAAATCAGACAAGTACCATAAGATCAAAACATTCAAATATATAGACTCTTATAAAAATAGTTTTGTTTTTGTTCCTAGGATTAGGTCTCCTATTCCTAAAGTTCACTTTAAGCACAGGATTTCAAAGTGTGAAATCCACATTTGTCTTTAGAAGGAAAAGGTAAGAATAATCAGAGTAAAGCGGAAATAGATGAGAAAAGATTAAGAAATGTTTAGAAAAGAATCAGAGTAGCAAGGGTTGTCCAGTTCTATCTAGGTTTCGTCCTACAGTCAACATTCCTCTGATACCACTTCTGTAACACCCGGATTTTAGGGGTCCAAAACCCGGGGTTAACATAAACACCAGGTATGCTGGGACCAAGTCTCAAACATATGATGTAAAGTGGCACAGGATCGAATGTCACATCTTTATATATAACAGGAGTTCTATACAAAATAAATAATTACATTATAGGGAGACAACGGTCCAGCAACCCAAAGTTGACTGGGAGACGACGACCTAGACCTCTCACGAACTCATCACAGCCTCCTCCAAGAGCATCATCCTGCAGTACCTGGTCTTGACCTGTGGTGTATGTGAGACAGCAAGAGTGAGCTCACATACGTTCATCGCTCAACAAGTTGTGGGGAATAATGTGCATGAACTCGCCAAAGGTGGGAGCTCACGTGAAGTGTAAGGCTTACCAAAGAAGATGGTTAGAGCTGAGCATTGCTTTTAAAGTTGGTCAAAATTTTATTAGCAATTACTAAGTATAAGTAAATACCAGCCCAATTAAGTAGTAGAACAAAAGTAACAACATCACCTGCAATGCAATGCATATGACAAATTGAATTTAGTTCCATAAATTAATCATGTGAGGGTCCGAGCTGCTCATGACCGTGAGCACGGCTAGTATACCAGTTTTACACTCTGCAGAGGTTGCGCATCTTTACCCACAAGCCGTGTTACCCATCTGCCAAGGGGTCATGAATCCCATACACCTCTACCAAGGAAGCGAGGCAGGGTAACACTACGAGGCCTTTACAAAGTTCCACTAGCTTCCGAAAACCCGCTATAGTTTATAGGAAGATCCAGTGCAGGAATCCCTTGCAGGACCGCCATCGCAGCAAAATCCTCCCGAGGGCCTCCCTACACTGACCTCTCCCCTACTGCCCTTGCCCCTTTCGGGTAAGGTAGTCTTCCACTAGCTTCCCTAATTAATCAGCCAAGGGCGTCCCATTCCACCCTTGTGGTAGCACTGTTTTCCCGGGTGGTCGCTCCATGTTCCAATTAACATAATGATCTCATCATGAACAATAAATAACAACTGATAACAAAAGTGTAACCATGAATAGTGTATCTCCATACCCAAAACCACATATAGCACTAGCAAGTACTACCCAGAAAGTTTAGTGGTAAACAAGGTATAAAGATAATCAAACTAGGTAACCTGTTGGGCCCCATCAAATTAACCTATGCAGATCATTATGATTAATCAGAACATGGCTGGGTAAAAGAAGTGATCAAGGGCACAACTTGCCTGGGCCTTTAGAATCCAGGTACCAGGATGATCTTCAGATCCTCGTGACCTCACTGCTAATCGTAGCAATACAAACATACATGGTATAGGCAAAATTAACATTGCACCAAACATATATGCAAAATACATATTAATAATCTACATATTAAAATAAGATCACAGGAAAAAGAATTATTAATTTTGGAGTTGTAGAATTCAAGTTATGATTTTCCTAAGGTTTAAGGTGATTATAATATGATTAAATGATAAATAAATTTCCTAACAGAGTTCATGTCAAAACAGTGATTCTAAATGATAGAGAATATTATTACAAAATTTTAGGAATTGGAATGGTTCAATTTGGAGCTAAAATGGATTTTCTATGAATTATCTAAGTTCTAGCAATTATTTTTGTATTAAAAATCTAATTTCTAATTCTTTTAATCATTTTATTACTGCACTGGACTGGGCCTCAATTATAGGAAAGCGCAGGGGGCTCGGTGTAAGTCGTCCCAGACTCAGAGCACAGTCGCATAGGACGGCGGGTTCTATTTCTGTAAAACCCAGGGGTTCTTTAGAAAAATACCCAGGCCGAAGGGGTATCGGGCCGTTCTGGCCGTTGGATCGCACATGGACGGCTCGGATTAGATCTAGTGTAACTCGAACCGGTACGCATCTACAACCGTTCGATCGGCGATCAACGGCCCATATTTAATGAAGCCGCGATCACGCCGCCGCCCTCCGATTGAATCCTACGGTTCAGATCTAAAACGCGAAGGGGTATCCCCTGGCCTAATCTCGGCCGTCCGCCAACGATCCGATGGCGCACGGAATCCGGCCGACCCCCGCCCAACTCCGGCACCGGAGAATGCTTCCCCCGCGGCGGCGCCATGCCGGAGCAACGCAATCCAGCGTTCCAGTGCCCTAGAGCTCAATTAAAAGCTGCTACACGGTGCCGAGGGGATGGCGAACTCACCGGAGTAGTTTATTCCACGGATTGTTGGTCAGGTGTCGTCGGCCACGGCGAGGAGCGGATTCACGGCGGAGGCGCCACACCGGCGAGCAATTCCTCGCGTCACGGTGGTGCCCAACTCGAATTGGTGGCGCGGACAGCTTCCCCAGGCGAAGTCGATATTTCCCGACTCGACTCCGAGAGCGGAGACCACCCCGACGGCGGCTATCCACGGCGGCGGCGCTCTCCTCTCACCTTCTCGGTTTTTCAACACACACCGGCGATGGGGCTTCCGTTTTCGGATGGAATGAGGAGGAGGGGTCGCGGTCCGAGTTTTATAGCAGGTGACAAGTCCGAGGAACGACAGCCCCGGCGGCGAGTTCGCGCGGCCGTTGCGGCGAGCTCGGCAAGGCTGTTGAAGACGGCCCGACGAGCGGGCCCCGCGGACCAGAGAGAGGGAGCACAGGGTGACTGACCAGCGGGTCCCGCGCGCCAGCGAGAGAGCGAAGCGCGACGGAAGGGAGGCTGGCAAGTGGAGCCCACAAGTCAGCGGGTAACAGGGACGCGGAAGCGGCGAGCTGTGACTGACGCGTGGGTCCGACTTGTCAGCGTGGCGCGGACGCGGAGATGGGCTGCGCGGTGGAAAGCGAGATGGGCCAAAAACGGGATCCGAGGCCCAGTTAGGTATAGTATCCTTTTTCTTTTTCTTTTCTATTTTCTTTTCCCCATTTTCAAATCCAATTCAAATCCAATTTGAATTCAAGTTTGAGTTCAACTTTGTGAATAACTTGTCCTCAGTTTGAAAGGTATAATTTATTAATATAAGTGTGAAGGATATTTATTTTATTTTATGTAATATTTTTCTTAGTTCTTCCCTTCCCTTTTTATTTTCTATTTTCTATTCCAAATTCAAATTTAATTTTAACTATTCAAAATCCAATTCACATTTTACTTTGAATTTCAGGTTCCTCAAATCAAATATAATCCTGAAGGGAATTTAGACTTTACTGTTTGGATCACTTATTTATTTTTAATAAGTATATAGCCTTTCCTTTTCTTTTCTATTTCTAGTTCAAATCCAAACTTATATTTTTATTTTAGTTTTCAGATTTTTCAAATGTATTAATTGAAATCCAAGGGTGAATATAAACCATACTATTTTATTATTACTAGTTTAAGTTTTATTCTCCTTGTTTATTTATTTCATGAGATGTATAAATGGTTTCCTTTAAAAGAAAAATTCTTTTTCTCCTCATTTTTCTTATTTTCCAAATTTCCAAAACATTATGATATTTTGTTCAAATTTCTTCTACCAATTTCCAATCCCAAAATTTGGGTGTTACACGAAGACACCGATGGGAACTGACGGCCATGTTGACCTCAACAAAGGAGGTAAGTCCGTTGATCAAAAGGCATACCGGTCAATGATAGGTTCATTGCTTTATTTGTGTGCTAGTAGACCGGACATTATGCTTAGTGTATGCATGTGTGCTAGATATCAATCCGACCCCAAGGAATGTCACCTTGTGGCCGTTAAGCGAATTCTTAGATATTTAGTTTCTACGCCTTGCTTCGGGATCTGGTATCCAAAGGGGTCTACCTTTGACTTGATTGGATATTCAGACTTCGATTATGCCGGGTGCAAGGTTGATAGGAAGAGCACATCGGGGACGTGCCAATTTCTAGGAAGGTCCCTGGTGTCCTGGAGTTCCAAGAAACAAACATCTGTTGCCCTATCCACCGCTGAGGCCGAGTATGTTGCCGCAGGACAGTGTTGCGCGCAACTACTCTGGATGAGGCAAACCCTCCGGGACTTTGGCTATAATCTGAGCAAAGTCCCACTCCTATGTGACAATGAGAGTGCAATCTGCATGAGGGATAATCCTATTGAACACAGTCGCACTAAGCACATAGACATCCAGCATCACTTCCTGAAAGACCACCAACAAAAGGGAGATATCGAGGTGTACCATATTAGCACCGAGAACCAGCTAGCCGATATCTTCACTAAGCCTTTAGATGAGAAAAGGTTTTGCAGGTTGCGTAGTGAGCTAAATGTCTTAGATTCGCGTAACTTGGATTGATCTACAACATACATGTGTTATATGCCTTTGATCATGTTACTTTATGCATTTAAATACATTATTGTTTATTTGTGGTGCTCAAGTTGTACACGTGATCCCCGGACCTCACAAGTCCATATGCAAGTGATGCACATATTAAGGGGGAGAAGTGCTACAACTTGACCTTTTGAGACTAACCTGTTTGTTTGAGCATACTTGATATAGTCTCAAAGGTGCATTGAAAGGGAAATGTGGACTTGGATGATGCAAAGACTTCCTGAAAGCTCTCTTGTGAGTTTTGGTGTTTGGATGACAACTCAATTAAAGGACTAACAAGTGTGTTGAGTGTTGAACAGGTGCTTAGTGTAAAGCTGACAGGGTTCAACACAAGTGAACAAGTGTGATGGCCCAAGGACTAGATAATGGGCATCACAAGTTAGATGGACATTGCAAAAGTGATACTCGGGTGCGTAGCTCGGAGACAACTGATCAAGCCAAGGACGGAGGCAAGAAGAGCTTCGAGGTACCAAGTGCACGGGAGAAGGTCAAGGAGACTGAGGAACCCAAGGCCAAGGGTGAAGAAGAAAGCTTGCAAAGTCAAGGGTGATCGAGTTGAGAACAGCTACGGCACATCAAGGATCACTATATAAGGACGTGACTTACAACCAATGAGGTAACAGCTACAGTTATGTGGTGTAAGTCATAAGGCTCAAGATCAAGCTCTAAGAAGGAGATCAAGGTCACTAGAAGGAGAACAAGTGTCAAAACCAGAACTGGAAGCAGCCCAAAGGAGCTAAGTTCACCTTGATCTTTAGTTTGGTTTGTTCCTAGGTTTGGAGATGTTCTATGTGATCTTTGCAGGATGTTGGAGCCAAGAAATGTCAATCTAGATCAAGTCAAGCAGACTTGATGATTTATGAGTCCAACATCGAAACTCATGCATGTGAAATGCTGGATGTAATAATTAAGAGAAGGTATGTTTCTGGACTTAGAACATTGGTTTTGTGGACTAACATATTTGTCTAAGTGTTAGAAACAGAAAGAAGAAAAAGAGAAAAGGGGAGAGAATGACTTGGCTGTGTGCAGCCAAGTCCCAGCTCGGTCTGGAGCACCGGACTGTCCGGTGTGCACCGGACAGTGTCCGGTGCGCCAGACTGACTCGACTCGAACTGGCCGCTCTCGGGATTTTGGCCGGCGGCGTACGACTAAAATTCACCGGACTGTCCGGTGTGCACCGGACTGTCCGGTGAGCCAACGGTCGGCCAGGGCCAACGGTCGGCCGCGCAATCCGCGCGAGACACGTGGCCGAGCCAACGGTCGGAAGACGGCACCGGACTGTCCGGTGTGCACCGGACTGTCCGGTGCGCCAACGGCTCGCAGATCTCCAACGGGCTGCAACGGTCGGCAGCGCCGGATAAGGAAACAAATAGGGCACCGGACAGTGTCCGGTGTGCACCGGACAGTCCGGTGCCCCCGACGACAGAAGGCAAGATTGGCCTTCCAGAATTGCCTCCAACGGCTCCTAGGCCCCTTGTGCCTATAAAAGGGACCCCTAGGCGCCTCAAGCAAGTAACAAGTGCAGCCAACAAGTGTAGACATCACTCGGATCAATTCTCGCTCTCTCTCTTGTGTGTAACTCTATAGTTTGTGTAGAAGGCACAGCTATAAGCCTTTAGAGAGAGGAGCAGTGCTGCTAAGAGCTAGAGCAAGGTCTTGAGCGTATCGTTACTCTGCCGGGGTGCTGCCAAGAAGTTTGTAAGCAGCCGCGGTTCTGTTGTAACCCCACTCAATAGTGAAAGGCTCTATCTGTCATTCTGACAGATCTGAGCAAACGGAGGAAGGAGTTGAAATAAACTCCAAGCCCAGGTGTGGCTAACTCCAACGAGGACTAGGCAAGCATTTCAGGCTTGGCCGAACCTCGGGATAAATCCTTGCGTCTGTGTGCTCTGTTCTGTATTGTATCCTGACTCTCTGTCTTACTCGTCTTTATATCTGCACTTCAATACTTATCTGTGGTATAAGCTTTATTTGAAGTGCAGGACACTTTTGAGACAGGATCTCTGATTCCGCTGCAACCTACTCGAAGAGTCTTCTCACTCCACTGCGTACTAAGTCTTCGAGTAGAGTAAGAATTTAAGTTATAAAAGTAATAAGTTTTATTCGCCTATTCACCCCCCCCCCCCTCTAGGCGACATCCAGATCCTGTTCCCGGGTCAAAGGGAACTTTCAATTGGTATCAGAGCTAGGCCTCTCCAGTGTGGGCTTAGCCGTCCGGAGATGACGATGTCGTCACAAGAGGTAACCGTTGAACGTCTTCTAGGCGATGGTTCTAATTATAAATCCTGGTCTGTCTCTATTTATAATGCTTTCATGAATGTTGACCCTGATTTGAGACAGATCTTTAGTAGAAGTATTTTTCCCTCTGATTTTAGTAAAAATCTTTCTAATGAAGAACTAAGATGTTTATCTCTAAATCACCATGCTTGCAACATCTTAGTTGACTCTCTTTCAAGAGGTGCTTATTTTTCCATCATGAGTAGTGATACTGATTTATTTGCTGATGCTCATGATTTATGGAATAGAATTAAAGTAAAATATTTTGTGGCAAATTGTGTTGCTTCTACTCCCTATATTGCCTGTGATACTAACTCATCAAAGGGAGATGAAAAGCGTTGGACACCAAACGATGAATCCACCTCATCAACAGGTTTGTCTTCCACTAGTAATAAATGTCTTATTGCTAACAATGATGGTGGAGACGAAAGCGATGATGAGGAAGAATATGAGGATGAGGAATCCACATCATCACAAGGTACATTTTCCTGTTTTGCTTCCACTGATAATAATGACAGGGAAAATGAGACCGACGATGTGGAAGAAGAGGAGATTCGCCAGTTCTATATCCATCTCAACAAAGAGGACAAAGCAATCTTGGTTAAGTTATTGAGAAGGAACAAGGAACAAGGCGAGACGCTTCTCAGGCTAGAAGAGACTCTCATCAAAACAAACAACAGCCTGGAGAAGATGACCAAAGAACATGAGGAGCTAAAATGCTCTCATGATGTCCTGGTCCAACGGTATGATTCAATATTGATTAAGCAAAGTAGTAATGATGATGCTTTATCTTGTGTGACTCAACTTAGAATGAAAAATGCCATGCTTGAGAGGCAAGTAGAATTGCTAAGTCATGATAAATTAGCTCTCACCAAAAAATATGATTCATTATCTTATTCTCATGATAATCTCTTGGATAGACATATCATGCTTAATGTTGCTCATGAGGTTATAATTGCAAACTTAAATTCATGTGAACCTCATTCTCGCACGTGTGCACATTTGAATTGTATATCACCATGTGCTAACCCCTGTTGCTCGAAAGAAAGCCAATCATTGATTGAGCAACAAGTTTTAGGGTCACAAAAGAAATTGAGTGGGAACAAGAAGCAAATACAACTAAGGAGAAGACGCATTGCTCAACTCTCTCAAGATATCCACGGGCGCGTGGTGAAGAAGCTTGAGAAAGGAAGAACTGCAGCAAGCATCGAACTCCATAAGAAGGATGTTCCTAAAGCTATAAATGAAGAAATCGACATGAACAAGGAAAAAGGTAAAAATTCAATTAGTCATGTTGTTTGCACTGATCATCTCTCCATGTCATTAAAGCACAAAAAGGGAAGAGGAAAAAGGAGGTGCTTCAAGTGCAAGAAGTTAGGTCACCTCATCACGTCTTGTCCGTACAAAGACAAGAATGAAGGGACAAGGAGTTGTTTTGGATGCAACAATAAGGACCACATGATCACTTCATGTCCGGTCATGAAGAATCAAGAATGGGCATCCTCCAAGGTGACCCTCACCAAGGAAAATGACAAACAGCAAGCGTCATGTCAGGTTGAGCGACGCTTCTGCTACAAGTGTGGTGAGCAGGGTCATCTATCCAAGGTATGTAATAAAGGTGAGGCTCCTAAACAAGTAAAGTTGTCTCAATCTCATTTGCTTAGGAGACCCAATTCATATACTTGTGCTAGATATGTAGCAAGATCACCTAGAACTAGCACAAAGACTATTTGGGTGCCAAAGGCACTTTTAGTTGATCGTTATGGACCCATTCCGAGGTGGGTACCAAATTGTGCTAACTAGACCATGCAGGTGCCATGAGATGGACTGGAGACCATGGGAGAGCTTAAGACGGTTATCTAAAAACTCTATGCTTAAGCTGTCAATTGTTTTGGTGTTTATTGACCCAAGGTTGAATTATTATGAGACACTAATCCCATGTTCATCTCAAGTAAAAAGTGGAATAGGTCCTTGATCATTATTGGTGAATCAAGCAAAGGACCTCGATTGCGCATCTGTCTCTTCAAAGGACGGTACCTGTGTTTCTTAAGTGCATTATCATTATTGCTCTTAAATTTAAGTGTCGTGCTTAGAGTAGTTATGCTTTATGATTGCCTGTGTTAAATGGATCATAATAATGTTTGCCTAATCATGACTAGTGCACTATAGGATCATTCATGGGTAGCTCTTTCATTTGTTATATCCACAACGATTAACCCTCTTGGTGTATATGGATAAACATGTAACTTTGTGTAAGTCATGCTATGTGCAAATATGACATATTGTTTAGTCCATGTTCACATGATTACCCTAGTTTGGTATTGTGTGAATTTCAAATCCATGTCGTGCCCTTTTGAGCTGTGAGATGAGTAAGCAAAAGGAGCTCTGAATTGGTGATAACAAGTGCTCTCATAAAGGCAAAGGTATGGAAAATGGAACTGTGCAATTATATTGAATATCTTGAAGTTCCTTTAATTGCGATCATAACTATGTTCTTGTCTTTCAATCGGTAATATCTTGGTTTAGGTGATTTATGCTTTTAAAATGTTGTTTCTTTTGGTGCATCTAAGAAATCTTCTTAATTATGGCATGCTTAGACATTACGCTTTATATGCATGATTGTGTTGTTCTTCAATTGGTACATGTGGTACAATGTTTGTCATGCATGTAGCATGTTTAGATTGCCATGTATGTGGTACAATAATTGGCATGCATTGCTGTATTAAGTCAATCTTTCATGTGGTACTCAATTGGTATCTTTTTGTGATAAAATTAAGAGTATGCCTTGACCAAGATATGGTGTAATCCCCTCTAGTTCTGAGGAAGCTAGAATGTGCAAAGTGCAAGTTATTCAAATACTTGATACACAAGTTTAGGGGGAGCACACATAACTTGTGTCTTTTGAGACTAATTGTTTCTTGAGTGATCTTGTGTAGTCTCAAGGTGGAAAAGAGAAGATGAGCAAGAAATGGAGCAATCAGGACTTGGGTACCTCCGTAAGTCAAGCGATTGGTATCTTAAGTCGTGAGTAAATGCGTATTTTTAAGATTGCTCATGCTCTACAATATTTGGTGATATTAGATGCTTATCTTTGAATATCATGGAGCTACGATAATAAATGATCTTGAAATTGGTATTCTTCAATTAGTAGCCATGGTAGTTTGCTTTAATTGACATCTTGTGATTAGAATAGAAGTTTCTTCTTGTGCCCAATACTATAACTTGTTCTAAGTTTGGTGTCTTAGCAACAAGAAAAGGTCAGGATCAAGAATCTGGCACAAGTGTGAAGAAGCTCTCAAGAGATTAAATACTTTCAAGATGGGAAGTACACTACAACATGGTAAAGGTACAAAAGGAAATAGTAATCTTTTTGCATATTTGTATCTTTCTTAAATGTTGGTAGTGCATATGCTCAATAAGTAAGGGGGAGTATTGATCATGTGTCTCTCTTCCTTACCACCCTGTTGTCCCGTGACATCATCCTATGTTCTTGCTTGAATATGGTTTTGGTGGTTGATGTCAAAGGGGGAGAATTTGTGCATTAAAGCTTATCTCAACATTAGAGGAAAGCTTATCCTAAGGGGTGATGTGTTAGTTTGAGCTTTGCTAGTGTGTTATTCATATGCTTCCTGCAGTATTATATGTGTTGCATCATATGGACTAGTGCTTCCGTCACTATGAATTAATTGGCATCTATTGTGTTCATTCTGAAATAGATAGTCATGTGGACAATGATGCATGTGGTTAATGGTGCTAAGATTGCTTTAAATTAGTATCTAAATTGGTATCTTAATGGAGAAAAGTGGTAGGTTGATATTCCTGTGATATAGCTACTCAATGATGGGTGTTTAACTCTGGTTCTGTGCATTTGTGCGTTATAGTATCATGGGTTGATCTTTGACAATGCATTCCAAAAGGTGCTAAGGTGTAGAAATGCTTCGAATTGCCTAAGTATGTGCAAATTGGCATATAAGGCCAAAATTATGATTCTAAAGTAAGCACATATTTAGGGGGAGCAATTCTATAAACTTAGTTTTCAAAATTTGTGCTTCAAATCTTATTCTTATGTAAGCTTTAATTGTGTTGCCATCAATCACCAAAAAGGGGGAGATTGAAAGCTCTCTTGTGAGTTTTGGTGTTTGGATGACAACTCAATTAAAGGACTAACAAGTGTGTTGAGTGTTGAACAGGTGCTTAGTGTAAAGCTGACAGGGTTCAACACAAGTGAACAAGTGTGATGGCCCAAGGACTAGATAATGGGCATCACAAGTTAGATGGACATTGCAAAAGTGATACTCGGGTGCGTAGCTCGGAGACAACTGATCAAGCCAAGGACGGAGGCAAGAAGAGCTTCGAGGTACCAAGTGCACGGGAGAAGGTCAAGGAGACTGAGGAACCCAAGGCCAAGGGTGAAGAAGAAAGCTTGCAAAGTCAAGGGTGATCGAGTTGAGAACAGCTACGGCACATCAAGGATCACTATATAAGGACGTGACTTACAACCAATGAGGTAACAGCTACAGTTATGTGGTGTAAGTCATAAGGCTCAAGATCAAGCTCTAAGAAGGAGATCAAGGTCACTAGAAGGAGAACAAGTGTCAAAACCAGAACTGGAAGCAGCCCAAAGGAGCTAAGTTCACCTTGATCTTTAGTTTGGTTTGTTCCTAGGTTTGGAGATGTTCTATGTGATCTTTGCAGGATGTTGGAGCCAAGAAATGTCAATCTAGATCAAGTCAAGCAGACTTGATGATTTATGAGTCCAACATCGAAACTCATGCATGTGAAATGCTGGATGTAATAATTAAGAGAAGGTATGTTTCTGGACTTAGAACATTGGTTTTGTGGACTAACATATTTGTCTAAGTGTTAGAAACAGAAAGAAGAAAAAGAGAAAAGGGGAGAGAATGACTTGGCTGTGTGCAGCCAAGTCCCAGCTCGGTCTGGAGCACCGGACTGTCCGGTGTGCACCGGACAGTGTCCGGTGCGCCAGACTGACTCGACTCGAACTGGCCGCTCTCGGGATTTTGGCCGGCGGCGTACGGCTAAAATTCACCGGACTGTCCGGTGTGCACCGGACTGTCCGGTGAGCCAACGGTCGGCCAGGGCCAACGGTCGGCCGCGCAATCCGCGCGAGACACGTGGCCGAGCCAACGGTCGGAAGACGGCACCGGACTGTCCGGTGTGCACCGGACTGTCCGGTGCGCCAACGGCTCGCAGATCTCCAACGGGCTGCAACGGTCGGCAGCGCCGGATAAGGAAACAAATCGGGCACCGGACAGTGTCCGGTGTGCACCGGACAGTCCGGTGCCCCCGACGACAGAAGGCAAGATTGGCCTTCCAGAATTGCCTCCAACGGCTCCTAGGCCCCTTGTGCCTATAAAAGGGACCCCTAGGCGCCTCAAGCAAGTAACAAGTGCAGCCAACAAGTGTAGACATCACTCGGATCAATTCTCGCTCTCTCTCTTGTGTGTAACTCTATAGTTTGTGTAGAAGGCACAGCTATAAGCCTTTAGAGAGAGGAGCAGTGCTGCTAAGAGCTAGAGCAAGGTCTTGAGCGTATCGTTACTCTGCCGGGGTGCTGCCAAGAAGTTTGTAAGCAGCCGCGGTTCTGTTGTAACCCCACTCAATAGTGAAAGGCTCTATCTGTCATTCTGACAGATCTGAGCAAACGGAGGAAGGAGTTGAAATAAACTCCAAGCCCAGGTGTGGCTAACTCCAACGAGGACTAGGCAAGCATTTCAGGCTTGGCCGAACCTCGGGATAAATCCTTGCGTCTGTGTGCTCTGTTCTGTATTGTATCCTGACTCTCTGTCTTACTCGTCTTTATATCTGCACTTCAATACTTATCTGTGGTATAAGCTTTATTTGAAGTGCAGGACACTTTTGAGACAGGATCTCTGATTCCGCTGCAACCTACTCGAAGAGTCTTCTCACTCCACTGCGTACTAAGTCTTCGAGTAGAGTAAGAATTTAAGTTATAAAAGTAATAAGTTTTATTCGCCTATTCACCCCCCCCCCTCTAGGCGACATCCAGATCCTGTTCCCGGGTCAAAGGGAACTTTCACTTCCACTGCACTCCGGTATTAGTGTAATTAATTCCAAGTTCATTCTTCTGCTCTATTTGCCTTTTGCTCTGAATTGACATTTTTGGTGAGGCAATGGGGTTAAAGGGCCAAAAATGATCCCGTTTTGGTGCTTAATGCCAAAGGGGGAGAAATTAAGGCCAAAGCAAATGGATCAGCCAACCACTTGTGATTTTTGAAAATAATAGAGTTAGAATTTTTGATTTGTCCAAAATACTCTTATTGCAAAATTTGGTCTCGTGTGGGGGAGAATTTTGATTATGGGAAAAGGGGGAGTTTTTGGCATTTGATCAATTGTACTCTTGGAATAACTCTCTATGTGCCCAAACAAGTGTTTTTGACTTAGAGATAGGAAAAAGAATTTGATTTGCAAAAACAAACCAAGTGGTGGCAAAGAGTGATCCAAATATGCCAAATCATAAGCAAAAACAATTTGGTCTTAAATTTGAATCGATATTGCACTTCTTTTGTCGCTTAATGATGTGTTGGCATAAATCACCAAAAAGGGGGAGATTGAAAGGGAAATGTGCCCTTGGGCAATTTCTATAAGTATTTTGGTGATTAGATGCCCAACACATTATTTGAGTACTAATGTGCCAAATGTGTGAAAGGTGCAAATCAAAGTAAAAGGTACGTTTCTAGACTTAGTACAATGTTTTTTGTGAACTAACATTGTTTGTCTAAGTGCTAGAAACAGTGCCGAAAAGAGAGGAATCAGATTGCAAAAGACTTGGCTGTGAGCAGCCAAACTTCAGCACGGACTGGCACATCGGACTGTCCGGTGGTGCACCAGACAGTGTCCGGTGCGCCAGGCTGGTCTCCGTTGAAAAGGCCGCTCTCGGGAGTTGACGACGGTGTACGGCTATAATTAACCGGACTGTCCGGTGGTGCACCGGACTGTCCGGCGAGTCATCCGCGGCGAACTCGTCGCTCTCGGGAAACAGAAAAGGCGACGTGGCTATAATTCACCGGACTGTCCAGTGGTGCACTGGACTGTCCGGTGAGCCAACGGTCGCCAGCGCCAACGGTCGGTCGCGAAATCTGCGGGCGACGCGTGGCAGCTCCAACGGTCGGCAGGGGGCACCGGACAGTGTCCGGTGGACCAACGGGCCTAGAGCTGCAACGGTCGACTGTGCTCGATTTGGAAGGAAATCGCGCACCGGACAGGCTACAGTAGTTGTCCGGTGCCGCACCAGACTGTCCGGTGCGCCACTCGACAGAAGGCAGGAATTGCCTTCCAAGATTGTCTCCAACGGCTCCTAGCTGTCTTGGGGCTATAAAAGGGACCCCTAGGCGCATGGAGGAGTTATCTAAGCATTCACTAAGCATCCTAAGACTCCAAGACTCCAACTCCATGCATTTTATTCTCTGTGTTAGTGATTTGAGCTCCAATTGAGTTGCGAACTCCGTGTGTTGTGTTTTGAGTTCAAGTCGTGACTTGTGTGCGTGGTTGTGCTGCGGATTTGAGTCTTGTGTGTGTTGCTCTTCCCAACCTTACTCTGTGCCTTCTTTGTGATCTCAATTGTAAGGGCGAGAGACTCCAAATTGTGGAGATTCCTCGCAAACGGGAAAAGGACTATAAGTAAGAAAGTCGTGGTATTCAAGTTGATCATTGGATCACTTGAAAGGGGTTGAGTGCAACCCTCGTCCATTGGGACGCCACAACGTGGAAGTAGGCAAGTGTGACTTGGCCGAACCACGGGATAAAAATCGCATGTCTCTTGTGTTGCCTTCTCTGTGATTATTTTATCCACAAGAACTCGCTTCAAAACTACTTAGTCGCACTAACACTTTAATAACTAAGTTTTGTGGCTATTTAGTGTTTGATTTTATAGGATCACCTATTCACTCCCCCTCTAGGAGCTCTCAGCATGTCATAAGTACTCACGCTCGTGCTTACCTAGTCATAGGGGCGCAGACTGTCCAGGCTCTAGGGTGGACCGTTTGGCCACTTTTGGTGTTCAACACATGTCCCCTTTAATTTGCCTCTTGGTGGAGCTTGGCAAACCAAAAGCACCAACGTACTTCGGGAAACAATAGATCTTACATGTTATTTTGTTTCCGAAGTAAGAACTCAACTCGATGCCACCGACTATAGTGATAAGATATTTTAACTATTTGATGAACTCTGATGCACAGAGACCGTTTCAGATTATATCCTTTTCAACCATATTTATCTGATCAACATGTTAATAGGCAAAAACTTATGGTGTCCTCTAGCCCAAATAAGCAAATGAATTGGACTAGTAATACGAATTCATCACCGTACCATCCCAACACTTGAGTAGGACAACACTTTGGCAATGAATAGGCTAAAAAGCACCATGACATCCTTTGAGGAGAATGACCAGGCGTTTCAGTGTTCATCAACATGCTCGGACTATCTGGCCTTGCTCAGAGCTGATCCACTATGCAGTGAAGGCAGCGACTGCAGTTGCCCTAGATATGAATTCATCGACATACCATAATATGGCTGGGATTGAGAAAACCCATTTATTGCATATGTGTTTGGCATAGTTGTTTTGGTGCCCAATTTATGTGATGGAAAATTAGGCGTATGAATTTTTACATGTGCGGTAAACTTATCAATAGACTCACTTAGTTGTTTGAATGTGTCATCACAATAAGTCATAAGAGTTTGGATGTCGTCGGATGGCACAATTTTACTCATAGCAGGGGCTGTAGCAATGTCGTCTGGGAAACGTGCTCTATTTCCCTCACCTGTACGACCTTCTGGTGGTGATCCATCCCGAAGTGCGAGGGGTACCACCACTCCACCTCCTTCTCTAGCTTCTTCTTATAGCCTTCAAATTTTTGCTGGTCACTGGCCGACAAACTCTCAAAAGCTGACCTAAGGATGTCGTTGTCTGGGGTAACATCACCGAGATCTTTATGATTGGCCATTGTAGCCCCATTTTAATAAATCTAAAACGCAGTTGTCCCCATCAGAGTTGCCAAAAGTGTGTTGATGCCTTTTGGACCAAACACTAACGATCCCTAGATCGCCCTCATAGAGAGTTCAAACCTTGGGATGATCCGTAGGTCTCGCCCACAGGTAGTCAGGACCTTAGGGAGCAAGGTGGTAAATAAAATGTATGACAAATAACACTCTTTGCAATGCGGTCTTTGACCTCACCTCTATGTCGGCCAAACAACAACGAACCATATGGCCTCCTCGAGTCCTCATGATGAGAAGGATCTTAGGATCGACTCTGTGAGGTCCCAGTAGGTCTGCAATAGATCATCGGGCCGCCTGGAGGTCCTCCCTGCGGCAGCGCGGGTAGTCCGCAACACTGCTGCAGGAACAGCTCTTCTCTGCATGCTGAACGAACGGTCCACACTCTGGGCCGGACGGTCCGCGATGGCGCTGAGGGTCTTCTTCTCCGCGAAGAACCATATAACTCACCCTTGGGATAGATCCCGTTGAGGAGGAGAGTTCCGATGCGTGCTTCTAGATCGACAGGCCACCCGAGGTGTCTTTCGTCGACGCCGAGTCGAAGAGAGATGGTTGTGGCAGGCTACAAATAGATCTAAACTAAGGCTGCGATATGTCTACTCCTAAGGAATGAAAGATAAATGCAGATAAATTGATTGGTTTGATTGGAATGTGTTCGGGGGTTCTCAATCAGTCGTACCCCTTTATATTTATAGGGGAGGAGGTCTGGTGAAAGTCACCTAGAGGGGGTGAATAGGCAAATCTGAATTTTATAAACTTTAAGCACAACTACAAGCCGGGTTAGCGTTAGAAATAAGTCGAGTCCGAAAGAGAGGGCGAAAACAAATCACAAGCAAATGAAAGCGGATGACACGGTGATTTGTTTTATCGAGGTTCGGTTCTTGCAAACCTACTCCCCGTTGAGGTGGTCACAAAGACCGGGTCTCTTTCAACCATTTCCCTCTCTCAAACGGTCACCTAGATCGAGTGAGCTTTTCTCCTCAATCAATTGGGTCACTTAGACCCCACAAGGACCACCACAACTTGGTGTCTCTTGCTTTGATTACAAAGGTGTTGAGAACAAGAATGGGGAAGAAGAAAAGCGATCCAAGCGACAAGAACTCAAATGAACACAAATGTCTCTCTCTCACAAGCTACTAAGTCTTTGGAATGAGTTTGGGACTTGGAGAGGATTTGATCTTTTGTTTTGTGTCTTGGAGTGAAGTATAGAGCTCTTGTATTGAATGCAATGGCTGAAAACTTAGATACCTTGAAGTGTGGTGGTTGGGGGGTATTTATAGCCCCACCCACCAAAATGGCCGTTGGGGAGACTATCTGTCGATGGGCGCACCGGACACTGTCCGGTGCGCCAGCCACGTCACCCAACCTTTAGGGTTCGACCGTTGGAGCTCTGACAGATTGGGGCACCGGACAGTCCGGTGCCGTACCGGACAGTCACTGTTCAATGTCCGGTGCGCCTTCTAGCACTGCTCTGACTCTACGCGCGCTGTCCGTGCACTGTTCACGTTCACTGTTCACTTTTGCAGACGACCGTTGGTGCAGTAGTCGTTGCTTTGCTTGGCACACCGGACAGTCTGGTGCAACACTGAACAGTCCAGTGAATTATAGCGGAGTGGCTCTCCAAAAACCCGAAGTTGAGCAGTTCAGAGTTGATCTCCCTGGTGCACCGGACACTGTCTGATGGCACACCGGTCAGTCTGGTGCGCCAGACCAGGGCAGCCTTCGGTTGGTTTTGCTCCTTTCTTTTTGAACCCTAACTTTAACTTTTTATTGGTTTGTGTTGAACCTTTGGAACCTGTAGAACATGTAATCTAGAGCAAACTAGTTAGTCCAATTGTTTGTGATGGGCAATTCAACCACGAAAATCATTTAGGAAAAGGTTTGATCCTATTTTCCTTTCAATCTCCCCCTTTTTGGTGATTGATGCCAACACAAACCAAAGCAAATATATAAGTGCATAATTGAACTAGTTTGCATAAGGTAAGTGCAAAGGTTGCTTGGAATTAAACCAATTAATACTTTCATAAGATATGCATGGATTACTTTCTTTCTTTTAATATTTTGGACCACGCTTGCACCACTAGTTTTGTTTTTGCAAATTCTTTGAAAAATTCTTTTCAAAATTCTTTTGCAAATAGTCAAAGATATATGAATAGAATTGCAAGAAGCATTTTCAAGATTTGAAATTTTCTCCCCCTGTTTCAAATGCTTTTCCTTTGACTTAAACAAAACTCCCCCTTAATGAAATTCTCCTCTTAGTGTTCAAGAGGGTTTTACAAGTTGAAATAAGATCAACTATTTTAGATACCAATTTTTGAAAAACTCCTCCTTAAAATATAGATGCCATTTGAGATAGAATTTCTTAGAGGAATACTAATTTCAAGGATACCAATTGAAAACAACTTTGTTTCGAAATTTTTTGAAATTGGCGTGGTGGTGCGGTCCTTTTGCTTTGGGCTAATACTCTATCCCCCTTTGACATTAATCACCAAAAATGGAGTCTTTAGAGCGCTTTTTAAATTCTCTCCCCCATTGGCAAACAATATATGAGTGAAGGATTATACCAATGTGAAGAGTGAAGCGGAGTGATGGCGAAGGGTAAATAATACCGGTAGAGTGGAGTGGAAGCCTTGTCTTCGCCGAGGACTCCATTTCCCTTTCAATCTATGACTTAGCATAAAATATACTTGAAAAACACATTAGTCATAGCAAATGAAAGAGATATGATCAAAGGTACATAAATGAGCTATGTGTGCAAAGTATCAATCAAAATTCCTAGAATCAAGAATGTTTAGCTCATTTCTAAGTTTGGTAAAGGTTTTCTCATCTAATGGTTTGGTAAAGATATCCGCTAATTGTTCTTTGATGCTAACATAAGCAATCTCGATATCCCCCCTTTGTTGGTGATCCCTCAAACAGTGATACCGAATGGCTATGTGCTTAGTGCGGCTGTGCTCAACGGGATTATCCGCCATGCAGATTGCACTCTCATTATCACAAAGAATGTGGCAGAACCACCCGAATTATTCCAGCTTAAGTGTCTAAGTCACGCCTCAGGGGCCGTAACACACTTAAATCGGAATAACCCGTCAGTCCTTCAGATCTAGTCTGATAGAGCCACTTAACCAGGATCAAATTCCACAATCTCACTCGAAGGTGAGTCACAGAAGAAATACAATAAAACAGGAAACCTCAAATTAAGTACTGAGTTATTACATAAATCGGAGTTTTCGAGTAGCAAATAAAGTTCACAAAATAAAGTGCAGCAGATAATTGATGTCGTCGGTATCGAGGAATTTGGGCAAGGCCTAGCCCACTACTCCTCGTGCTCCTCTCCTGCCGGAGCAACATCCCACTCGACCGTCCAACCCGGTGGCAGGGTGGTAGGCCAAGTCACACCATCAACCATATCCTGAATGGTACCTGCAAAAATTGTGCCACAAGCAAGGCTGAGTATACTAATACTCAGCTAGACTTAACCGGTGTGAGGAGTCTACTCCTCTACCTCTAGACTATGCAGCTGTTTGGCTGAGGGGTTTGGTTTGCCAAAAGCACTAGCTGTTTCTAAAATCAATTTTTAGCTTTTCAAGTTCTATCATCATTAACTTAGCTAGATTTGCCCTTCTAAGCATACATGGTAACAATCATTTAGTGCAATCAACAAGTTATCTCATGTAACCACATTTCACTTCTTACTCGATGCAGTACAATGGGTCAAGCAGTCTCATTAGCTGTGAGAAGCAGACGATTCGAATCGAGTTTTAACCTTGCAAGGTAAACCTAAACACACGGCATGTCAGGGTACTCTGACCCCACACATGACAACCGTCCCCATCGATTCCCCGTTCGCGTCCAGGCCTCACCGCCTTGGCATACAATGCTCCACTGACCCCGGCTGCTGCCGTGCAGTGACCGCACTTGTACCCACCATAGCTAGCATGGGAGACCCGGTCTCAGGTCGCATGAGGGATAAAGTCCGCGCCCGGCTTCAATCAGGTACTAGGTTTACCGGTTACCATTTTTCCCGGCATGTGCTTAGTACATTCAAAAGCTTGACTCAGGTATCCACACATTAATCCTTAATTCCTTTTCCCGTCTCATGGTCAAGGCATCCTCCCTGGATCCAAGTCCATAGACCAACATAGATCCCGTTATCAAGATGAATACAATCAATTCCTGACCTCGCGCGAGTGCTAGAAAAATCACTCGACTTCTACCGAGATCCTGATTAGCAAGCAGCTACTCGACCTAGCATACTAGTATTCATCTCAAAAAGGAATCCTAAGTTCATGCAACTAGAGGTTTCAAGCAACTCCTACACTTAAGTGCACATTACAATCCTACAAGCATTAAGTGTAGTAAAGTAGCATATAATAATACGGTTATGCATATAAACCGGGGCTTGCCTTCAATTGCTGGGGCTGCGGGGAGATCCTCAATAGCAGCCTCTGAAGCCTGCTCCTGGTCCTCCTCTTGGACAGGTCCTTGCTCGGGGATGAGCACGTACTCTCCGTCGGCAAGATTACAATCTAATGAATGCAATGCGTAAGATATATGCATGATATGATATGTGCTTCTAGAAATTACAACTTTAAAGGTGTATGATCTTCCTTGAGCTAAACAAGGTTAACTTTACTTATGTAAGACCCTTGGGTGGTATACTTGGTAAATTGGTTTAAACTTAGCTAAGGTAAGCAGTAGATTTAATTTTGGGGTTCCACTGAATTCCTTTTAAGTCTTAGGGAGAATTGATAAGTTCTCAAGTTAGACTTATTGGGGTGAGGTTTACTTCTTCTTCCCTTTTCTTTTATTCTCTTTAATGTTTTGGAGTAGGTTTGAACTACAAGTTGCTTTTATAAAATTCTAAAAATTCTGCAAAAATTACAGTGGCTTGGTACTGGTGTATGTTTCTCTGTTTCAAAATTTGGGGATCAGAAAGTGAATAGTTTTCTCTGGACAAAATTATCAAATTTTAGGGCAGAAGGGGTGCTTTGAACTACAACTATTATTTAACAGTGGGTAATTCTCTAAAACTTATTTTTGCTGGCTTTTAGGTGTTATAACATGACTTGATACAAATTTCTAGTCACTAATACCTTTTAATTATTTTTCTATGGTTTTCCCAAGTTTCTAGCCAAATGGGTGCTTTCTACTACCACTATATTTGAAAAACATCAAACAACAGAGTTCTTATTTTTCTTGGTTATTATTTTGTGCAAGAGCAATCATTCTGAAGTTTGGCCTCTATTTGCTTAAGGGAAGGGGTGGTATGCATTATTTGAATTAAGTGGCCTTTCTTTTAAATTATTAGCAATAGGTATGAGTTTGCTTCTTTTTCATGGGTTTGCATTTTTCTCTGGTAGCTCATCACACTATGGACTTAGCAAAATTTTGGTTGCCCATTATTGCATCATTAGGGGCTATTCAAGAATTATTTGGGAAATGCCTCATTATCACTTTATACTTAAAAAGTTGGGCTGAGGTGTTCTTTATTTTTGTAGTGGGGCTTTGGTGGTTGTAAGTCCACTGGATTTTTATGACTCATTTTGGTTATAGTTTTGCTACTCTAATAATTGATTTTTAGTCCATATAAGGCTAAATAAAACATTTTAAATTAAAACTGGTCTGAATTAATGGTCTCTGTATTTTTCCTAGGTTCTCTGTTACATAAGCAAACTAGGAAAAATAATTTTAATCACTGTTCATTAATTTCTAATGCCTTTCTGATTTTTCCTAAGTTTTGGGTAGAATAGTTTTAAATGAATAACTAGATCATAATTTCTAATGCTGGGGTTCCTACTATTTTTAAACAGTGTCTAAATGAGGTTTGATCATCTACAAATTTTCTTAAGTTCAGCACAGAAGAAAAACTAATTTTCCTTAATTAAACTAGGTTTGGTAAGTTTCTGTTTTTAATTTTAAATTCTAAAATTTAGAACAGAAAGCATAGGGTTTATCATTTTTAAATGATAGTTCATAATATTCAGAAGCTAGCAAAATTAGTTTGACAACTTTTTATGAAGAATTCATCAAGTTATGGGTTTTCTAAGTTCTCTGGTCATTTTAAAAAGATTAACAGAATTGGTTTAATGGAAATCCACTTTGCACTGGGGTCCCTGGCGGGTTTTCTAAGTTTTCCTCACGGATTGGTCCTTAAGTTACTATTCACATGAGTCACTGACGTTACAGAAAACCCCTCGGGTTCTACAAATCCTAACCCGAGGTCCTTCGTCTAACTCAAACAGTAACCGCGACGGAAGAAAGGGCAGAGGGGCTTACCGGCGGCGAGATTGCTCCGGTGAAGTGGTCGAGGACGTAGGGGAGGTCTTGGGGATCACAACGGTGTGCGGTTCGTCGTCGGAGATGGCCGGAGTCGGTCGGTCCACGCGCGCAGGCGGGGATGCTCGTCGGCGGCGAGGAGTCCGGCCTGGTCACGGCGAGATAGAGCAATTGGATGGGTCAGAGAGGTTCACGGGATGCCAGAGAAGATATGGGTGCAAGGAATTGGTCGGAGACTCACTGGATAGCTCGGTCCACGCGCGGCGGCGGAAGACCGAAGTCCGGTGAGGTCGATCTCGGGCCTCCGGTGAAGTCCGGCCGGGTCCGAGGGCTTGGCAAGCTTCACGGGCTACTGGCGGAGCTAGCCGAAGCACTAGCTCGACACGAGGGTGGCTGGAGTGGGCTGGCCACGGTGGCCGAAGCTCTGGCGGCAATGGCGGGCGGAATTAAGCTCGCCGGAGCTAAGGGAAAGTGGCCGGTTGGTGAAGGTGGGTGCGGGGCGAAGTGAGGTGCGCCCGGGGAGGCTTTATAGGCGCGGGCGGGCACGGCCGAGGGCGAGGGCGCACGGTGGACTTGACCGGACGCCGGGGCGAGCGCGCGCGGGGGTTGGGCGAGCTCTGGCGTGCCGACCAGGGTCGAACACGTGTGCCCGTGCGTTCTGCCCAAGTTCTGGCGCGTGTGGTCGCACATCCGAGCCTGCTCTCGCCTTGGTCAGTGCACAAAACCTCTTCTCCTCCCTACAAGCTACCAATCTTGTGGGGGGTCATAGGATTTTGCCTACTGGTTGCAGAGATATGGAGCCAGGAAATCCGGTCTGTCTCCCTGCTCAAACCCAAGGCAAATCCAAGGTTTTGTCGTGTCTAGGGCTCGCGTCCCAATGCCATCTTCTGGCACACGACAGAGGGGTTAGTTAGACACAATTTTGTCAATGGGGCCATTAGGATTCGAGTTAGGGATCAAGGTGAACATCCCTGATCTTTGGCTCAAGGTCTGAATTTCAGAATTCTGAAATTCAGAATTCCCATTAAGTCCCCACATGAGAAGCTTGATTTGGGGTTTTATTTGAGTTATTTTGGCCAAGCTTTCTCAACCTTTCTTGTTGCTTATTAAATATACTTCAAGTTTTATAATTGGCTCAAGTCACAATTTTAAATTTTTCATACCCTTTTCCTTATTTTCTTGCATTTTGCTTATAGGGCTCACTTAGGGTTTTTAATAGGGTTGCACATTCTTACCTTTTTAAAAGACTTAATTGTTTTGATCATGATACTTTTAAGTATATACTAGGTGAATTCTTTATTACTTAAGTTAATTTGATGCTCATGCTTACTTTGGTTCACATAAAATAATGGTTCTTGGTTTGGCATTTGAGAGAAACCCTAGGTGACACTGGGGTGTCACAAAGAAGAGGGACTTTGGTTAATTTGTAACCATAATCCCTAAGGGTTTGCCTCATCCAAAGCAATTGCGCGCAACAATGGCCTGCGGCAATGTACTCGGCTTCGGCGGTAGAAAGAGCTACTGAGTTTTGTTTCTTTGAAGCCCAAGACACCAGGGATTTTGCCAAGAACTGACAAGTCCCTGATGTGCTCTTTCTATCAATTTTACACCCTGCCCAATCAGCATCTGAATAACCTATTAAATCAAAGGTGGATCCATTAGGGTACCAAAGACCAAACTTAGGTGTATGAACTAAATATCTCAAGATTCTTTTCACGGCCCTAAGGTGAACTTCCTTAGGATCGGCTTGGAATCTTGCACACATGCATACAGAAAGCATAATATCCGGTCGAGATGCACATAAATAGAGTAAAGATCCTATCATCGACTGGTATACCTTTTGATCTACGGATTTACCTCCCGTGTCGAGGTCGAGATGCCCATTGGTTCCCATGGGTGTCTTGATGGGCTTGGCATCCTTCATTCCAAATTTGGTGAGTATATCTTGAATGTACTTCGTTTGGCTAATGAAGGTGCCCTCTTGGAGTTGCTTCACTTGAAATCCTAAGAAATACTTCAACTCCCCCATCATAGACATCTCGAATTTTGGGATCATTATCCTACTAAACTCTTCACAAGTAGATTTGTTAGTAGACCCAAATATGATATCATCAACATAAATTTGGCATGCAAACAAATCATTTGCAATGGTTTTAGTAAAGAGAGTAGGATCGGCTTTTCCGACTTTGAAGCCATTAGCGATAAAGAAATCTCTTAGGCATTCATACCATGCTCTTGGGGCTTACTTGAGCCCATAGAGCGCCTTAGAGAGTTTGTATACATGGTTAGGGTACTCACTATCTTCAAAGTCGGGAGGTTGCTCAACATAGACCTCTTCCTTGATTGGTCCATTGAGGAAGGCACTTTTCACGTCCATTTGGTAAAGCTTAAAGCCATGTTAAGTAGCATAGGCAAGTAATATACGAATTGACTCAAGCCTAGCTACGGGTGCATAGGTTTCACCGAAATCCAAACCTTCGACTTGTGAATATCCCTTGGCCACAAGTCAGGCTTTGTTCCTTGTCACCACACCATGCTCATCTTGCTTGTTGCGGAATACCCACTTGGTTCTTACAACATTTTGGTTATTTTGGTTAAAACATGGAACTAAATGCCATACATCATTCCTCGTGAAGTTGTTGAGTTCCTCTTGCATTGCCAACACCCAATCCAAATCTCTTAATGCATCTTCCACCCTGTATGGCTCAATAGAAGACACAAAAGAGTAATGTTCACAAAAATGAGCGACACGAGATCGAGTGGTTACCCCCTTATGAATATCGCCGAGGATGGAGTTCACAGGGTGATCTCGTTGTATCGCTTGGTGGACTCTTGGGTGTGGGGGTCTTGGACCCTGATCATCTTCCTTGTCTTGATCATTAGCATCTCCCCCTTGATCATTGTCCTCTTCTTGAGGTGGCTCCTCTTGATCTTCATTTTCATCATATTGAGCTTGATCCTCATCTTGAGTTGGTGGAGATGCTTGCATGGAAGAAGATGGTTGATCTTGTGCTTGTGGAGGCTCTTCGGATTCCTTAGGACACACATCCCCAATGGACATGTTCCTTAGCGCGACGCATGGAGCCTCTTCATCATCTAGCTCATCAAGATCAACTTGCTCCAATTGGGAGCCATTAGTCTCATCAAACACAATGTCATAAGAAACTTCAACTAGTCCAGTGGACTTGTTAAAGACTCTATATGCCCTTGTGTTTGAGTCATAACCAAGTAAAAAGCCTTCTACAGCCTTAGGAGCGAATTTAGATTTTCTAACTCTTTTAACAAGAATAAAGCATTTGCTACCAAATACTCTAAAATATGAAACATTGGGCTTTTTACCGGTGAGGAGTTCATATGATGTCTTCTTGAGGATTCGGTGAAGGTAGAGACGGTTGATGGCGTAGCAAGCGGTGTTGATTGCTTCCGCCCAAAACTGGTCCGAAGTCTTGTACTAATCAAGCATGGTCCTCGCCATGTCAAGTAGAGTTCTATTCTTCCTCTCCACTACACCATTTTGTTGTGGTGTGTAGGGAGAAGAGAACTCATGCTTGATGCCCTCGTCCTCAAGAAAGCCTTCAATTTGAGAGTTCTTGAACTTCGTCCCATTGTCGCTTCTAATCTTTTTGATCCTTAAGCCGAACTCATTTTGAGCCCGTCTCAAGAATCCCTTTAAGGTCTCTTGGGTTTGAGATTTATCCTATAAAAAGAACACCCAAGTGAAGTGAGAATAGTCATCCACAATTACAAGACAATACTTACTTCCGCCGATGCTTATGTAAGCGATCGGGCCGAATAGATCCATGTGGAGTAGCTCGAGCGGCCTGTCAGTCGTCATGATGTTCTTGTGTAGATGATGAACACCAACTTGCTTTCCTGCTTGACATGCGCTACAAATCATGTCTTTCTCAAAATGAACATTTGTTAGTCCCAATATGTGCTCTCCCTTTAGAAGCCTGTGAAGATTCTTCATCCCAACGTGGGCTAGTCGACGATGCCAGAGCCAACCCATGTTAGTCTTAGCAATTAAGCAAGTATCGAGTTTAGCTCTATTAAAATCAACTAAGTATAGTTGACCTTCTAATACTCCCTTAAATGCTACTAAATCATCACTTCTTCTAAAGACAGTAACACCTATATCCGTAAAAAGACAGTTGTAACCCATTTTGCATAATTAAGAAACAGAAAGCAAATTATAATCTAAAGAATCTACCAGAAAAACATTGGAAATAGAATGGTCAGGTGATATAGAAATTTTACCAAGTCCTTTGACCAAACCTTGATTTCCATCTCTGAATGTGATAGCTCTTTGGGGATCATTGTTTTTCTCATAGGAGGAGAACATTCTTTTCTCCCCTGTCATATGGTTTGTGCACCCGCTATCAATGATCCAACTTGAGCCCCCAGATGCATAAACCTACAACACAAGTTTAGGCCTTGTTCTTAGGTACCCAGACGATCTTGGGTCCTTTGACATTAGAAACAAACACCTTGGGTACCCAAACACAAGTCTTTGACCCCTTGTGTTTGCCCCCAACATATTTGGCAACTACTTTGCCTGATTTGTTAGTGAGCACATAAGAAGCATCAAAAGTTTTAAACGAAATGTTATGATCATTTGATGCAATAGGAGATTTCTTTTTAGGCAATTTAACATGAGTTGATTGCCTAGAACTAGATGCCTCACTCTTATACATAAAAGCATGATGAGAGCCAGAGTGAGACTTCCTAGAATGAATTCTCCTAATTTTGTGTTCGGGATAACCAGCAGGATATAAAATAGGGTATAAAATATAGCCCTCGTTAATCGTTATCCTGAACCATGGGAGCTTTGACCTTAACAAAGTTAGACAATTTCTTATGGGCATTAAGCTTGACATTGTCTCCCTTTTGGAAGCCAATGTCATCCTTAATGCCAGGGCGTCTCCCACTGTAGAGCATACTTCTAGCAAATTTAAATTTTTCATTTTCTAAGTCATGCTCATTAATTTTAGCACTAAGTTGAGCTATGTGATCTTTTTGTTGTTTAATTAAATCTAGGTGATCATGGATAGCATCAACATTAATGTCTCTACATCTAGTACAAATGAAAACATGGCTAACAGTAGATGTAGAGGGTTTGCAAGCATTTAATTCATCAATCTTAGCATGTAATATGACATTCTCATCTCTAAGATTGGAAATAAAAACATTGCAAACATTTAAATCTTTAGCCTTAGACATTAATTTATCATTCTCAATCTTAAGGCTAGAAAGAGATTCATTCAACTTGTCAATCTTAGCAATTAAACTAGCATTATCATTTTTAAGGTTGACAAGAGAATCATCACACACATTTAATTTCTCAACCTTAGCAATTAATTTGACATTTTCAATTCTAAGGTTAGAGATAGTGTCATGACAAATGCTAAGCTCACTAGTTAATTTTTCACATTTTTCTACTTCTTGAGCATAAGCATTTTTAACCTTAACATGCTTCTTGTTTTCCTTAATAAGGATGTCCTCTTGGCTATCCAAGAGTTCATCCTTCTCATGAATAGCACCTATTAATTCATTTATTTTTTTCTTTTTGTTGCATGTTTAGGTTGGTAAAAAGAGCAAGCAAACTATCTTCATTATCACTAGAGTTATCCTCATCACTAGATGTTGCATATTTAGTGGAGGCTCTATATTATACCTTCTTCTTTTTGTCGTCCTTTGCCATGAGGCACATGTGGCCGACGTTGGGGAAGAGGAGGCCTTTGTTGACGGCGATGTTGGCGGCGTCCTCGTCGGAGGAGGAGTCGGTGGAGCTCTCATCGGAGTCCCATTCCCGACACACGTGGGCATCGTCGCCCTTCTTCTTGTAGTATCTCTTCTTTTCCTTCCTCTTTCCCTTCTTGTCGTCGCCCCCGTCACTATCACTAGATAATGGACATTTAGCAATAAAATGACTGGGCTTACCACATTTGTAGCAAACTTTTTTGGAGCGGGGCTTGTAATCTTTCTCCCTCCTTTGCTTGGGGATTTGGCGGAAGCTCTTGATGATGAGCGTCATTTTCCTTGTTGTCGAGCTTGGAGGCGTCGATGGGGAGCCTACTTGACGTAGACTCTTCTTTCTTCTCCGTCGCTTTGAATGCGACGGGTTGCACCTCGGGTGTGGAGGTGGCGCCTCGCTCGATGTTTTGTTTGGAGCCTTTGATCATCAATTCAAAGCTCACAAACTTTCCTATAACTTCCTCGGGAGACATTAGCTTGTATCTAGGATCACCACGAATTAATTGAACTTGTGTAGGGTTAAGAAAAACGAGTGATCTTAGAATAACCTTGACCATTTCATGGTCATCCCATTTTGTGCTCCCGAGGTTGCGCACTTGATTCACCAAGGCCTTGAGCCGGTTGTACATGGCTTGTGGCTCCTCCCCTTGGTTGAGCATGAATCGACCAAGCTCCCCCTCGATCGTTTCCCGCTTGGTGATCTTGGTCACCTCATCTCCTTCATGCGCGGTCTTGAGCACGCCCTAAATATCTTTGGCACTCTTCAACCCTTGCACCTTATTATACTCCTCTCAACTTAGAGAGGCGAGGAGTATAGTAGTGGCTTGGGAGTTGAAGTGCCGGATTTGGGCTACCTCGTCCGAGTCATAGCCTTCATCCCCATGGATGGTTCCTGCGCTCCAATCTCAATAATGTCCCAAATGCTAGCGTGGAGTGAGGTTAGATGGTGCCTCATTTTATCACTCCACATATAATAATCTTCACCGTAAAAAATCGGTGGTTTGTCTAGTGGGACGGAAAGTAAAGGAGTGCGTTTGGAAATGCGAGGGTAGCGTAAGGGGATCTTACTAAACTTCTTGCGCTCATGGTGCTTAGAAGTGACGGACGGCTTGTCGGAGCTGGAGGTAGAAGGTGGTGAAGAATCGGTCTCTTAGTAGACCACTTTCTTCATTTTCTTCTTCTTGTCGCCACTCCGGTGTGACTTGACGCGGGGAGGTGATTCCTCTCTTTTCTTGTTGCCGGACACCTTTGATGGAGCCTTCCCGTGGCTTGTGGCGGGCTTCTCGCTGGTCACCATCTCCGTCTTGGTGTGATCTCCTGACATCACTTCGAACGGTTAGGTTCTAATGAAGTACCAGGCTTTGATACCAATTGAAAGTCGCCTAGAGGGGGTGAATAGGCAAATCTGAATTTTATAAACTTTAAGCACAACTACAAGCCGGGTTAGCATTAGAAATAAAGTCGAGTCCGAAAGAGAGGGCGAAAACAAATCACAAGCAAATGAAAGCAGATGACACAGTTGTTGGGGACTTGTTCTCAAATGCTTAGAGTTAAGAACAAGGCAACATAAAGAATGTTAAATGTTAAAGTCCTTCGTCCTTCAAGACATTATGCCCCTTCGGGAAATAATGAGTTTCGGACGAAGGTCATAAGGGACATACCTTCGTAATTACAGCAAGTAATGACGAAGGACTTATATAAAGCACGAAATATAATGTAAACAACACAAAATCATTTCTATTTTATTAACATGGAAAAATAGAAATGATTTTAAATTACAAATGTACCTTCGGTCCCGAAAGAAGGTATAAAGTACAAGCGCGACGCAAAAGCAGAATGCCAAGTCAGCGTGAACAGTACGGGAGTACTGTTCATCTATTTATAGACGCGGGACGCAGCCCACGTAAAATTACATTCATGTCCATTACATTTGTTAACAGTTTATGGAAATCTGTCGAGGCCCCCGAAGTCTTTTCATCTTTAAGTCGGTTCTCTCGTATGCCAACGCGCCGAAGCTTCCCTGCGCACAGCTTCGGCCGCCCTCGACCTTCGTCTGGTTCAGGCTTCGTCCTGGTCGTGCTCCATATCCATAATTCTGAATCCGAAAATACCTGTTCATGTACTCCACTTGGAAAACATTGTCAAATCATGTTTTTGAGGACCTTCGGAGGACGAAGGCCCCCAACAACAGTGATTTGTTTTACCGAGGTTCGGTTCTTGCAAACATACTCCCCGTTGAGGTGGTCGCAAAGACCGGGTCTCTTTCAACCCTTTCCCTCTCTCAGACGGTCACCTAGACCGAGTGAGCTTTTCTCCTCAATCAATTGGGTCACTTAGACCCCACAAGGACCACCACAACTTGGTGTCTCTTGCTTTGATTACAAAGGTGTTGAGAACAAGAATGGGGAAGAAGAAAAGCGATCCAAGCGACAAGAACTCAAATGAACACAAATGTCTCTCTCTCACAAGCTACTAAGTCTTTGGAATAAGTTTGGGACTTGGAGAGGATTTGATCTTTTGTTTTGTGTCTTGGAGTGAAGTATAGAGCTCTTGTATTGAATGCAATGGCTGAAAACTTGGATGCCTTGAAGTGTGGTGGTTGGGAGGTATTTATAGCCCCACCCACCAAAATGGCCGTTGGGGAGGCTGTCTGTCGATGGGCGCACTGGACAGTCCGGTGCGCCACCGGACACTGTGAGAGCACCTAGAGGGGGGGGTGAATAGGTGATCCTGTGAAAACTTAAAACTTAAGCCACAAAAACTTGTTAAGTGTTAGCACAATAGTTGCCAAGTGGCTAAAGAGAAGTCTCAACAAAACACAATACCACAAGAGATCAAGCACAGAGGTGACACAGTGGTTTATCCCGTGGTTCGGCCAAGACCAACGCTTGCCTACTCCACGTTGTGGCGTCCCAACGGACGAGGGTTGCAATCAACCCCTCTCAAGCGGTCCAAAGACCCACTTGAATACCATGGTGTTTTGTTTTGCCTTTCACTATCCCGTTTGCAAGGAATCTCCACAAATTGGAGTCTCTTGCCCTTACAAGTATATGATCACAAATGAAACACAGAGTAAGGGAGGGAAGCAACACACACAAATCCACAGCGAAACGCGCACACACACGGCCAAGAATCGAGCTCACAAGAGTATCACAAAGTTCTCACTAGAACGGAGCTCGAATCACTTAGAATCACAAATGAAAGCGCAAAGACTAAGTGTGGATGATCAAGAATGCTCAAAGGTTGCTTGTGTGTCTCCTCCATGCGCCTAGGGGCCCCTTTTATAGCCCTAAGGCAGCTAGGAGCCGTTGTGAGCAAATCCGGAAGGCCATCCTTGCCTTCTGTCGTCGGGGGCACCGGACAGTCCGGTGCACACCGGACACTGTCCGGTGCCCGATTTGTTTCCATAACTGGCGCTTCCGACCGTTGCCGACCGTTGGAAGATCTGGAGCCGTTGGCGCACCGGACATGTCCGGTGCACACCGGACAGTCCGGTGCCGTCTTCCGACCGTTGGCTCGGCCACGTGTCCCGCGCAGATTGCGCGGCCGACCGTTGGCCCTGCCGACCGTTGGCTCACCGGACAGTCCGGTGCACACCGGACAGTCCGGTGAATTTTAGTCGTACGCCGTCGGCGAATTCCCGAGAGCGGCCAGTTCGCGCCGAGTCAGTCTGGCGCACCGGACACTGTCCGGTGCACACCGGACAGTCCGGTGCTCCAGACCGAGCTGAGTCTTGGCTGCACACAGCCAAGTCATTTTCTCCTCTTCTCTTTTCTTCTTCTTTCTGTTTCTAACACTTAGATAAGTATATTAGTACACAAAACCAATGTACTAAGTTTTAGAAACATACCTTTACTTCATGATTTGCACCTTGTTCATCCATGGACATAAATTCACAATTAAGCACATGTGTTGGCACTCAATCACCAAAATACTTAGAAATAGCCCAAGGGCACATTTCCCTTTCAATCTCCCCCTTTTTGGTGATTTATGCCAACACAACATAAAGCAACTAGAACAAGTGCAAACTCACTTCAAATTAAAACTCAAATTTATTTTGATTCAATTTTGGCATATATGGATCATCCTTTGCCACCACTTGGTTTGTTTTTGCAAATCAAACTCAAATTTCTATCTCTAAGTCAAACACACATGTTGAGGCATAAAGAGAGTCATTCCAAAAGAGATTGATCAAAGATTTCAAAAACTCCCCCTTTTTCCCATAATTGCTACTTCTCCCCACAAGAAGCCAAAAGAGACAATAAAAGGGTTTTGACAAACCAAAAACTCTACTCTACTATTTTCAAATTTCTCAAGTGGTAGCTGATCCATTTATTGCTTTGGCCTTTATTTTCTCCCCCTTTGGCATGAAGCACTAAAACGGGATCAATCTTGGCCCTTTAACCCCATTGCCTCACCAAAATCTTCAATTTAGAGCAAATGGCAATAAGAGTTCATGAGATGGACTTGGAATAAGTTACCCTCTCATCGGAGTGCAGTGGAAGTCTTGCATGATCCAAGTCCACCTTTTCCCCTTCAATTCTCCTTTGAGACTAAATCAAACAAACTCAAGCATATGGTTAGTCTCAAGGGATCAAGTTGTAACACATCTCCCCCTAAACATGTGCATCACTTTGCAACGGACTTGTGAGGTCCAGGGAGTGTTTGTATAACTTGAGCACCATAATAAGCAACAAAATGCAGAATGAACATGATCAAAGGCATAAGCACATGTATGCTACAATTCAATCAAAGTTCCGCGAATCTAAGACATTTAGTTCACTACGCAGCCTGCAAAAGGTCTTCTCATCTAAAGGCTTGGTAAAGATATCGGCTAGCTGGTTCTCGGTGCTAACATAAAACACTTCGATATCTCCCTTTTGCTGGTGGTCTCTCAAAAAGTGATGCCGGATGTCAATGTGCTTTGTGCGGCTGTGCTCAACAGGATTTTCCGCTATTCGGATAGCACTCTCATTGTCACATAGGAGTGGGACTTTGCTCAGATTGTAGCCAAAGTCCCGGAGGGTTTGCCTCATCCAAAGTAGTTGCGCGCAACACTGTCCTGCGGCAACATACTCGGCCTCAGCGGTGGATAGGGCAACGGAGGTTTGTTTCTTAGAGTTCCATGACACCAGGGACCTTCCTAAGAATTGGCATGTCCCCGATGTACTCTTCCTATCGACCTTACATCCAGCATAGTCGGAATCTGAGTACCCAATCAAGTCAAAGTTAGACCCCTATGGATACCAGATCCCGAAGCAAGGCGTAGCGACTAAATATCTAAGAATTCGCTTCACCGCCACCAAGTGACACTCCTTAGGATCGGATTGAAATCTAGCACACATGCATACGCTAAGCATAATATCCGGTCTACTAGCACATAAGTAAAGCAAAGAACCTATCATGGACCGGTATGCTTTTTGATCAACGGACTTACCTCCTTTGTTGAGGTCGGTGTGTCCGTCGGTTCCCATCGGCGTCTTTGCGGGCTTGGCGTCCTTCATCCCAAACCTCTTTAGCAGATCTTGCGTGTACTTCGTTTGGGAGATGAAGGTGTCGTCCTTGAGTTGCTTCACTTGGAACCCAAGGAAGTAGTTCAACTCGCCCATCATCGACATCTCGAATTTCTGCGTCATCACCCTGCTAAACTCTTCACAAGACTTTTGGTTAGTAGAACCAAATATTATGTCATCGACATAAATTTGGCACACAAACAAATCACCATCACAAGTCTTAGTAAAAAGAGTTGGATCGGCTTTCCCAACCTTGAAAGCATTAGCAATTAAGAAATCTCTAAGGCATTCATACCATGCTCTTGGGGCTTGTTTAAGTCCATAGAGCGCCTTAGAGAGCTTACACACGTGGTCGGGGTACCGCTCATCCTCGAAGCCAGGGGGTTGCTCCACGTACACCTCCTCCTTTATTGGCCCGTTGAGGAAAGCGCTCTTCACATCCATTTGGTACAACCTGAAAGAATGGTGAGCGGCATATGCTAGCAAGATACGAATTGATTCTAGCCTGGCCACAGGAGCAAAAGTCTCCTCAAAGTCCAAACCTGCGACTTGGGCATAACCTTTTGCCACAAGTCGAGCCTTGTTCCTCGTCACCACCCCGTGCTCGTCCTGTTTGTTGCGGAAAACCCACTTGGTTCCCACAACATTTTGCTTGGGACGAGGCACCAGCGTCCAAACTTCATTGCGCTTGAAGTTGTTAAGTTCCTCCTGCATGGCCAACACCCAATCCGGATCTAGCAAGGCCTCCTCTACCCTGAAAGGCTCAATAGAGGAGACAAAAGAGTAATGTTCACAAAAATTAACTAGTCGAGACCGAGTAGTTACTCCCTTGCTAATGTCACCCAGAATTTGGTCGACGGGATGATCCCTTTGAATCATTGCTCGAACTTGGGTTGGAGGTGCCGGTTGCGCTTCTTCCTCCATCACATGATCATCTTGTGCTCCCCCTTGATCACACGCCTCCTTTTGATGAACCTGTTCATCGTCTTGAGTTGGGGGATGCACCGTTGTTGAGGAAGAAGGTTGACCTTGTTCATCTTGTTCCTGTGGCCGAACGTCTCCAATCGCCATGGTTCGTATAGCGGCCGTTGGAACATCTTCTTCATCTACATCATCACAATCAACAACTTGCTCTCTTGGAGAGCCATTAGTCTCATCAAATACAATGTCGCTAGAGACTTCAACCAAACCCGATGATTTGTTGAAGACTCTATACGCCTTTGTATTTGAATCATAACCTAATAAAAACCCTTCTACAGCTTTGGGAGCAAACTTAGAATTTCTACCCTTCTTCACTAGAATGTAGCACTTGCTCCCAAATACACGAAAGTACGATACATTGGGTTTGTTACCGGTTAGTAGCTCATACGAAGTCTTCTTGAGAAGTCGATGAAGGTAGACCCTGTTGATGGCGTGGCAAGCCGTGTTCACAGCTTCCGACCAAAAGCACTCGGGGGTCTTGAACTCTCCAAGCATCGTCCTCGCCATATCGATTAGCGTCCTGTTCTTCCTCTCTACCACACCATTTTGCTGTGGTGTGTAGGGAGCGGAGAACTCGTGCTTGATCCCTTCCTCCTCAAGAAACTCCTCCACTTGTAGGTTCTTGAACTCGGACCCGTTGTCGCTCCTAATCTTCTTCACCTTGAGCTCAAACTCATTTTGAGCTCTCCTGAGGAAGCGCTTGAGGGTCCCTTGGGTTTCAGACTTATCCTGCAAAAAGAACACCCAAGTGAAGCGGGAAAAGTCATCAACAATAACTAGACCATACTTACTTCCTCCTATGCTTAGATAGGCGACGGGTCCGAAGAGGTCCATATGCAGCAGCTCCAGAGGTCTTGACGTGGTCATCACATTCTTGCTGTGATGTGCTCCTCCCACTTGTTTACCTGCCTGACAAGCTGCACAAGGTCTATCTTTTTCGAAATGAACATTTGTTAGACCTATCACGTGTTCTCCCTTTAGAAGCTTGTGGAGGTTCTTCATCCCCACATGTGCTAAGCGGCGATGCCACAGCCAGCCCATGCAAGTCTTAGCCATTAAGCATGCATCTAGACCGGCCTCTTCTTTTGCAAAATCAACTAAGTAAAGCTTGCCGTCTAGTACACCCTTAAAAGCCAGTGAACCATCACATCTTCTGAAGACAGACACATCTACATTTGTAAATAAACAATTATATCCCATATTGCACAATTGACTAACAGATAGCAAATTGTAACCAAGAGACTCAACTAAAAATACATTTGATATTGAGTGCTCATTAGAAATTGCAATTTTACCTAACCCTTTTACCTTGCCTTGATTCCCATCACCGAATATAATTGAATCTTGGGAATCCTTATTTTTGACGTAGGAGGTGAACATCTTCTTCTCCCCCGTCATATGGTTTGTGCATCCGCTGTCGATAATCCAGCTTGAACCCCCGGATGCATAAACCTGCAAGGCAAATTTAGGCTTGGGTCTTAGGTACCCAACTCATGTTGGGTCCTGCAAGGTTAGCACAAATATCCTTAGGGACCCAAATGCAAGTTTTATCTCCCTTGCATCTTGCCCCTAACTTCCTAGCAATTACCTTCTTACCCTTTCTACAAATAGCAAAGGGAGCATTACAAGCATAATAAATGGTAGAAGGTTTGTTCACAACTTTTCTAGGAACATGAGTAAAATTTCTCCTAGGCATATGCACAAAATTTCTCCTACACATATTTCTATCATGCTTATAGGAAGAACTAGAAGCAAACATGGCATGAGAATTATAAACATGTGAATCAAAATCATTATAAGTATTTCTAGCATGTCTCCTATCATTATACATAAAAGCATGGTTCTTTTTAGCATTACTAGCCCTAGGGGCCTTCCCTTTCTCCTTGACGAAGATGGGAGCCTTATGGCTTGTTAAGTTCTTGGCCTCTCTCTTGAAGCCAAGACCATCCTTAATTGAGGGGTGTCTACCAACCGTGTAGGCATCCCTTGCAAATTTTATTTTATCAACTTCACTCTTGCTAGTCTTAAGTTGGGCATTAAGACTAGCCAATTCCTCATTTAATTTGGAAATTAAAACTAGGTGTTCACTACAGGCATCAACATCGAAATCCTTACACCTAGTGCAAATCATAACATGTTCTACACAAGAATTAGATTTATTTGCTACTTCTAACTTAGCATTTAAATCATTGTTAACACCTTGTAAAGTAGAAATGGTTTCATGACAATTAGATAGTTCATAAGAAAGCATTTCATTTCTTTTCACTTCTAAAGCATATGATTTTTGTGCCTCTACAAATTTATCATGTTCATCATACAATAAATCCTCCTGCTTTTCTAAAAGCCTATCCTTTTCATTCAATGCATCAATCAATTCATTGATTTTATCTATCTTAGATCTATCTAAGCCCTTGAACAAGCATGAATAATCTATGTCATCATCATCACTAGACTCATTATCACTAGAAGAAGCATAAGTGGAGTCTTGAGTACTCACCTTCTTCTCCCTTGCCATAAGGCATGTGAGACGCTCGTTGGGGAAGAGGGAAGACTTGTTGAAGGCAGTGGCAGCGAGTCCTTCATTGTCGGAGTCGGAGGAGGAGCAATCTGAGTCCCACTCCTTTCCTAGATGTGCCTCGCCCTTTGCCTTCTTGTATTGCTTCTTCTTCTCTCTTTTGTTCCCCTTTTCCTGGTCACTTTCATTATCGGGACAGTTAGCGATAAAATGACCAAGCTTACCGCATTTGAAGCATGAGCGCTTCCCCTTTGTCTTGGTCTTGCTTGGCTGCCCCTTGCGACCATTTAGCGCCGTCTTGAATCTCTTGATGATGAGAGCCATCTCTTCATCATTGAGTCCGGCCGCCTCAATCTGTGCCACCTTGCTAGGTAGTGCCTCCTTGCTTCGTGTTGCCTTGAGAGCAATGGGTTGCGGCTCATTGATCGGACCATTCAAGGCGTCGTCCACATACCTCGCCTCCTTGATCATCATTCGCCCGCTAACAAATTTCCCAAGAACTTCTTCGGGCGACATCTTGGTGTACCTGGGATTTTCACGTATATTGTTCACCAAATGAGGATCAAGAACGGTAAATGACCTTAGCATTAGGCGGACGACGTCGTGGTCCGTCCATCGCGTGCTCCCGTAGCTCCTTATCTTGTTGATAAGGGTCTTGAGCCGGTTGTATGTTTGCGTCGGCTCCTCGCCCCTTATCATTGCGAACCGTCCAAGCTCTCCCTCCACCAACTCCATCTTGGTGAGCAAGGTGACGTCGTTTCCCTCATGAGAAATCTTGAGGGTGTCCCAGATCTGCTTGGCGTTATCCAAGCCGCTTACTTTATGGTATTCATCCCTGCACAAAGAAGCTAGAAGAACAGTAGTAGCTTGTGCATTCTTATGAATTTGTTCATTAATGAACATGGGACTATCCGAACTATCAAAGTGCATTCCACTCTCTACAATCTCCCATATACTAGGATGGAGAGAGAATAGGTGACTACGCATTTTGTGGCTCCAAAATCCGTAGTCCTCTCCATCAAAGTGTGGGGGCTTGCCGAGTGGAATGGAGAGCAAATGTGAATGTGAACTTTGCGGAATACGAGAGTAATCAAAAGAAAAGTTCGAATTAACCGGTTTCCTTCTCTCGTAGTCGTTGTGGTCCTCGTCCTTTTGGGAAGAAGTAGATTCATCGCTGTCGTCGTAGTAGACGATCTCCTTGATGCGCCTTGTCTTCTTCTTCTTCCCTTCCTTCCGTCTATGGCCCGAGCCGGAGTCGGTAGGCTTGTCGTCCTTCGGCTCGTTGACGAAGGTCTCCTTCTCTTTGTCGTTGATCACTATACCCTTCCCCTTAGGATCCATCTCTTCGGGCGGTTAGTCCCTTTGTGAAGAGAACGGCTCCGATACCAATTGAGAGCACCTAGAGGGGGGGTGAATAGGTGATCCTACGAAAACTTAAAACTTAAGCCACAAAAACTTGTTAAGTGTTAGCACAATAGTTGCCAAGTGGCTAAAGAGAAGTCTCAACAAAACACAATACCACAAGAGATCAAGCACAGAGGTGACACAGTGGTTTATCCCGTGGTTCGGCCAAGACCAACGCTTGCCTACTCCACGTTGTGGCGTCCCAACGGACGAGGGTTGCAATCAACCCCTCTCAAGCGGTCCAAAGACCCACTTGAATACCACGGTGTTTTGTTTTGCCTTTCACTATCCCGTTTGCAAGGAATCTCCACAAATTGGAGTCTCTTGCCCTTACAAGTATATGATCACAAATGAAACACAGAGTAAGGGAGGGAAGCAACACACACAAATCCACAGCGAAACGCGCACACACACGGCCAAGAATCGAGCTCACAAGAGTATCACAAAGTTCTCACTAGAACGGAGCTCGAATCACTTAGAATCACAAATGAAAGCGCAAAGACTAAGTGTGGATGATCAAGAATGCTCAAAGGTTGCTTGTGTGTCTCCTCCATGCGCCTAGGGGCCCCTTTTATAGCCCCAAGGCAGCTAGGAGCCGTTGTGAGCAAATCCGGAAGGCCATCCTTGCCTTCTGTCGTCGGGGGCACCGGACAGTCCGATGCACACCGGACACTGTCCGGTGCCCGATTTGTTTCCATAACTGGCGCTTCCGACCGTTGCCGACCGTTGGAAGATCTGGAGCCGTTGGCGCACCGGACATGTCCGGTGCACACCGGACAGTCCGGTGCCGTCTTCCGACCGTTGGCTCGGCCACGTGTCCTGCGCAGATTGCGCGGCCGACCGTTGGCCCGGCCGACCGTTGGCTCACCGGACAGTCCGGTGCACACCGGACAGTCCGGTGAATTTTAGCCGTACGCCGTCGGCGAATTCCCGAGAGCGGCCAGTTCGCGCCGAGTCAGTCTGGCGCACCGGACACTGTCCGGTGCACACCTGACAGTCCGGTGCTCCAGACCGAGCTGAGTCTTGGCTGCACACAGCCAAGTCATTTTCTCCTCTTCTCTTTTCTTCTTCTTTCTGTTTCTAACACTTAGATAAGTATATTAGTACACAAAACCAATGTACTAAGTTTTAGAAACATACCTTTACTTCATGATTTGCACCTTGTTCATCCATGGACATAAATTCACAATTAAGCACATGTGTTGGCACTCAATCACCAAAATACTTAGAAATAGCCCAAGGGCACATTTCCCTTTCACACTGTCCAGTGCGCCATCGGACACTGTCCAGTGCGCCAGCCACGTCACCCAACCGTTAGGGTTCGACCGTTGAAGCTCTGACAGATTGGGGCACCGGACAGTCACTATTCAATGTCTGGTGCGCCTTCTGGCGCTACTCTGACTCTGCGCGCGCTGTCCGCGCACTGTTCACGTTCATTGTTCACTTTTGCAGACGACCGTTGGCGCAGTAGCCGTTGCTCCGCTTGGCACACCGGATAGTCCGGTGCAACACCGGACAGTCCGGTGAATTATAGCGAAGTGGCTCTCCAAAAACCCGAAGCTGATTAGTTCAGAGTTGATCTCCCTGGTGCACCGGACACTGTTCGGTGTCCGGTGCGCCAGACCAGGGCAGCCTTCGGTTGGTTTTGCTCCTTTCTTTTTGAACCCTAACTTTAACTTTTTATTGGTTTGTGTTGAACCTTTGGCACCTATAGAACATGTAATCTAGAGCAAACTAGTTAGTCCAATTGTTTGTGTTGGGCAATTCAACCACCAAAATCATTTAGGAAAATGTTTGATCATATTTCCCTTTCATCTGGACATGTTCCTAGGCAAGATCCAATAAATTCCCATGAATATGTTAGAATAACCACGCATGGCTAAGTACTCTCGCTCGTGTTTATCTGGTCACAGAGACGCGGATTGTCGAGGCTCTAGGGCCGGACCGTCCGACCACTTCTGGTGTTCAACAGAAGGCCTACGTAGGATACGAATAGAAATTAAATTATACTAGCCTGCTTTTGCTATGGTTGTTATATATCAAATAAATAGGTATTGAGATATTTATTCAAATATAATTATTGTTTATTTCTAAACTCTAAAGTACGTGTGGTCTGTTGGTTAGCCCCAAATTTTTAAAGCAGGGGCCGGGGTTCGAGTGCTCGCTCTGCACTGAGGCAGAGCTTGTGGGGCGGGCTCAAAGTGTCAGCACGGAAGGTGAAGCCTTAATTGGTAGCATCCAGCGCCAACATTAGGTTGTTAATAGACTAGTATATTTTTTTTACTTAATAATTTATTTTGCTTTGTTTTATATATCATCAGCTACTAGGTTGGTAGGCAATGACTAGTATACAAGCAATTATTAGGTGTAAATGTACAAGCGAGTTTCTTAGGGCCTGTTTGGGAATACAGTTTTAAAATACTGTAGTTTTGAGATACCATAGTTTACAATTGTACATGACATAGATACTACGATATTGATTTACCACAGTAAAACCGCAGTATTGCTCAAAACCGATATCTGTTTGGTTCTATTGGAAAAACAAAGTATATGTAGAGAGAAGAGAAGAAAACTGAGGTCTTGAGTGGAGTTTCGAAAACTCCAAAAATACCACAGTTTTGGTAAACCATGGTATTTAAAACTGAGTTTTGACTGTACAAACCAAACACCTTTTGAGCTCTAATACTATAGTATCACCAAATACCATAGTATTGTTTCAAAACTGCAAAAATACTATAATTTTAAACAGGGCCTTAGGGCCTGTTTGGGAATGCAGTTTTGAAATACTGTAATTTTGAGATACCATAGTTTACAATTGTACATGACATAAATACTACGGTATTGCTTTACCACAGTAAAACTACAGTATTGCTCAAAACCGAGATCTGTTTGGTTCTATTGGAAAAACAAAGTATATGTAGAGAGAAGAGAAGAAAACTGAGGTCCAGAGTGGAGTTTCGAAAACTCCAAAAATACCACAGTTTTGGGTAAACCATGGTATTTAAAACTGAGTTTTGACTGTACAAACCAAACACCTTTTGAGCTCCAATACTATAGTATCATCAAATACCATAGTATTGTTTCAAAACTGCAAAAATACTACAATTCTAAACAGGGCCTTAGTCCATTAGATCTGGATATCGATATAACTGTAGATACTATCGTAGTTTGTTAGTTTTTTATATAAAGTTACACCAGTTGTAAGAGAGTTTAAGTGTTAAATATGATATGTGGTCGTTGCCAGGTTTGTTGGTTTGTAATATGTAATAATTAAATGCGTACTTGGAAACACGTAGGCAGGAATTATATTTATTTATCTAAAAAAAGCTAGCATGGGATAATCTAATGCTTAGCCAACTTTATGCAATACAATTCGGTGCGTGCGAAAGCGTTTTTTTTCGGTTTCGTATGAGGGATGACGACGACGCGTCAAAGCGTTGGAGGTTAGCCTGTTCCTGGTTGAACACCAGGTCATTTTCCAGGATGCTCTCTTTTCAGGGCAAATTTCCAGGGTGACAGCGACTTAACCACCCTTCCTGCCTGCTGTAATCTCGAAAACAAGCACCCACGAATACACAGATTCGGCTGCAAAGAAACATGCTTACGAAGCAGCTTCTATATATTTACCCTGTAGAAATCTTTTGTGGACATTTAGGCTATGTATGGGAGCAAGAGTAACAGAGAGGGGACAAGAATCCATCCATATTTTCAATACCCAGGGATTCTAGCTCCTCAGTCCTCTCCATTATTCTTGCTTCCAAACAAACATTTAAGATATGTAGACATATATTAAAGTGGATTTGGAGAATCTTCAATAGTGTATTAAATCAATGTCATATCTTAAAATATACTAGTCGGTTGCCCGTGCATTGCGACGGCTTACAACAATACCCATGTAAACTATCTATAAAAAAATTCAAGATTTTTTATTGATTATCTTTGCTCTCCGTATAATATTTTTTTTGATTTGGCTAAATGATGTTATTGTTTACTCCATCCAATATGTATTGGTACAACACGACCAATGAAGTGAGCGATTAGAAAAGAGTTCACAACGACTGACTGAACGAACAGAGATTATAAAATGACATAATTCTACCGTACAGGGACCAAATAAGAGAAAATTTATGAGCTCAAATTTCTAAAATAAGTCACATAAACTCAAACTTATAAAAAAGATAGATCAAAATATGGAGTGATTGCTAAAGTAAGGCATCAATAAAAACTGGATGCGCTCCATATAAATTATGCTACTTCGTAGCAATTACTAACGTTTAAAACCAACAAATAACCTTTCATTCTACTGTTAGTGTGACAAATCATTGTTGCTTCATCCAATTCAGCAACCTCAAACATCATGGAGTCCATTGCGCCAATGTGGTCAAACGACCTAATACTTGCAAGAGCCAAGAACGTTGTGTTGTGCTTGGGCTGTAGCCTCGGCCCGTAGTGCTGGCCCGACCCGACACAATCATATATTTTTTTATTTTACAAAAAATGTATATACATATATACAATCTATATTCAATATTAAAAACATTTGAGCATGATGTTCTACTGGTTAGACAGCTTCACTCAGTGTCTCCTGTCCTTTTTCTCCCCACCTCCTGCACAATTTTTTAACATTTTACGCTGATTTAATCAAATAGGACGACGGGCTAACGGGCTGTTCCGGCACAGTCAGTAGGCTGGCATGACGTGCCTGGGCCAGAGTTGTGACCCACTGGTGTCTGGCCCGTGTCGGGCCGCCGTTTGGCCATCTATAGGCGTGCGAGTTAATTTGAAATAGTCATGAGAGGTTGTTTGTAAAAATGGGACGACGGGCTAACGGGCTGGCATGACGTGCCTGGGCCAGAGTTGTGACCCGCTGGTGTCTGGCCCGTGTCGGGCCGCCGTTTGGCCATCTATAGGCGTGCGAGTTAATTTGAAATAGTCGTGAGAGGTTATTTGTAAAAATGGGACGACGGGCTAACGGGCTGGCCCGGCACAGTCAAACAGGCTGGCATGACGTGCCTGGCCAGAGTTGTGGCCATCTATAGGCGTGCAACGAGTTAATTTGAAATAGCCGTGAGGGGTTATTTGTAAAAAGATTACGCAAGACGATCGTTGAAACTGGTGCTTTAAGTATAGTATAGAAAAACTCAACTCATAAAAACAACTCCAGCAGTGTTCTATTTTATAAACTTTTTGTAAAAAAATATATGGCACTCTATTAAGTGACCTAAATATACTAACCCAAACTATGCTATATCTTTGTTTTCTACATCACTCTCAACATTTTCTTTCCCAGTAATGTAATTCACTTTTAAAAGTACATGATTTAGAGCTTAATTGTTGGAGCACAATTTATTTTTAGTGCCCTAAACACTTTGAATGATGTGGTATTTTAATTTTTAGGGCATTATTTTGAGTCACTTTGTTGGAGATGCTCTTACAGATATAAACATCGTTAATTATAGTATTACTAGTACAATGCCCGTTGCGATGGGCCCACTAAACTAGTATGGTAAACCATATCCACAAAAAATGCTTAAAACCATAAATTTAATATTAAAATGGATATATAATCCACATATCACATATTAACGTTTTCTCTTAGCTAAAAGGTTGAAAAAGATATAAATTTAAAAAAATATAACCTTTTTTTTATAGCTTGTTGGGTCGCTCGTAAAATCAGGGCCGGCCCTGGGGTGGGCAGGGTGGGCGGCCGCCCCGGCCCCCCGAAGTTATAGGGCCTCTAAATATGTATTAAGTATAAGTATATAATGTGTGCTATAGATATTTAGTGATTGGTCTTGGATCAAACTCTATTCGATAGTTTGTTTGTTAGATGTAGCTTGTTAAAAATCTAAGAAACGAATCAACGAGCCTATTGAAGTCACAAAGAAAACAAATCGTCGCAGACTCCTAACACAACGTGGCGACACGCTGAGTACGTGTTCGATAGATGACTATAGACGTAGCGTATAGTGTATGTACTAATTCTTATATTATATGTTATATGTGTGTATTTTTCAATCACATGAACAAATGATTATTTATTGATATATTCTATATCGGATTTTAAAGTCAAAAATTTATCCCAAATTTTTATTTTACTTCGGCACCAAGTGAATAAAAGGCCAAGATAAAAGATTTTTGAATGGAGTATTGTCTGCTACATGAATTTTCAAGAATGTCATAGAGGTGAATTATTATCCTAATATCTCTATTGTCTATCAAATCTTAGTGACTGCTCTATCTATCATAATTTTTTAAAAAACTAGATTTATTGAAAAGGCTATTTATGAGTAACAATCATGTTTTTAAAAAAATTTATATATAAATATATATTAGATATAATATATATACATATTTATATATAGGGATAAGAGAGGCCTCTAAATTAGTTTTCGCCTAGGGCCCCTAAAATACCAGGACCGGCCCTGCGTAAAATCATTCGTATAGCAATCAGTAAGTTGCGTGCCAAAGAAAGAAAAGACATGTATGTATGTATGTACTGTGCAGCTTGAAAGGTTTGCATTTGCCACTGATCTTATCAGTCCTCACTCTTGTAAACTGCTCTTTAATCAAATATATATATTTCTTAACAAAAAGAAGTCACTTCACAATCACAAGTTGCCAAATCAGTGAAAGGCTGCATCCTCCGGTGAGTGGCCTTCTGTGGTGTTGGTCCTTTTTGTTTAGAGTAGATGACTGTACCATCACACATATATAATTATATTAACAAAAAAATGTCACTTCACAATCACAAGTTGCCAAATCAGAGAAAGGCTGCTGCATCCTCCGGCCAGTGAGTGGCCTTTGGTGTGCATATATGCATGCAAGTATTCTTTTTGTTTATTAGAGTAGATGACTGTACCCCTGCGTGGCCGGCTTAGACTAAAATAATATACGTAGTGCAAGTTTGTGATTCGATCGGTACTCCCAAATACATGTCATGTGACTACGTGATATATGTAATATAATGCTCCAACTTCAAGGTTGTGGTTTTGGTGATTGCATGCACACGGGTAAATTTTAGATGCATCTTCCCTAGCTATACCTATAGCGTGAGGCCCACCCTGTTTATTTATATTAGTATCTAAAAAAACAAAGTTTTGGATTTTGGCTTATCATGCATTTATTTAGATAGTAGTACTTGTTTGGATGTACTGACTACGTTCATTAATATATGACACCATTGTTCTTTTTAAACTTTGATTACTCGTTTTATTTAAAAAATCTTGAGTTATCGTTTATTTTGTTATGATTTGTTTTATCATTTACTGTTGTTTGAGTGTAACTTAAATTTTATATTTTCAAATAAATATTTTAAATAAGACGAGTGCTCAAAGCTTTAAAAAAAGTTAAGGATGTCATATATTTATAAATATATTTATAAACAAAGTTAGTAATAAATTAGCATGCATGCACAGAGCTAGTGGAAATAGTTGAACCGAGTGCTGCCTTTTTCCTTGGTGATTTTTAAAATTGCAGTGGTGTGTCATGTATACGTCATTAAAAACTCTTCTTTTTTTCTAAAAAAACAAGTGGTACGGTGTATAGTATGAAAAGCCTATTATAAAGCGTGAGGCCCGCACTATCTATTTATTTAGTTATATAAGTATGCAGCCTACACTAAGTACTAGCATCTATAAAAAAACAAAGGTTAGGGCAACTCGAAAAACCTGTCTAAATTTCACTCTATTTCGAGTCATTGATGTAAAAAATACTTTTTATATTTTTTCAATCTCCAACAACTTTTCCTTATCTAACACTAAGTAATGAGTATATTAAATGGCACAAAAAATAAGTACATTCCTGAAAAATTCAAACAAGGAGCGATATATAGGTCGGCTAAATAACTTGCCACTTTCCAGTTTCTAGCGTTATCTATCTAACACTAGGGCTTCTCTGAAGCAGATGATACTCATGTGATTAGCGATACAATCATGCTCTCCGTAGCGCGCATTAGCTCGTTTAGTATATTCATCTGATGGACTCTTTTTGTTCTCACATCAAATCGGATGCAAATCCAAAAGCAACAGCAGGGAAAAAAAAAACGAGAAAGAGAAAGAAAGAGAGAATATGATAAAAGAAAAAGGACCAATTTGACCACATCATGTGGGCCCCACACAACCCCGTCTCTCTCTCTCTCTCTCCTCACTCATCAGTCTTCTTCAGTCAGAGCAGAGCCATCACGGCATCCTCGCTCCCTCCCCTCCCTCCTTTCCCACCCTTCTCTCTCTAGCCGCCGTGCTCTCCTAGTCTCCTTTTCTATCTCCCCGGGGAGGCTTCTCCCTCCCTCCCCCTCATCCCCATTGCCTTTGGGAGGCTATATAGGGCGGGACTGGACTGGATTGGATTGGATTGGAAAGGGAGCTCCCGGCGAGTTTGAACCCACCCCACCCCAACCCACTTTTCTCGCCTCGTCCCCTCGCGCTTCCCGCCGCCGCGACGCCGCGACTATCTGGTCTAGGACCAAATGCCGCGAGATCTTCGCGCGTGACGCCGTCCCCCCGCCGGAGCCGCCCTCCGAGCTCCGGCCCACGGAGCGCTTCGTCCCGGATCTCTCTGGTGCCTCAGGTGAGCTCGCTCGCTCTTGCAACTTGCAAGTGGGCCGGAGCTCCTGGCTCAGGCTCCACCGCTTCAGTTCCAGGCTCTGGAAATCGCAATGCTACTCTACCTCGCTCGCCCTCGAGTGGCTTAGGTGTGTGCGTTTTTGGAGCTGGTGACTCCCGCTCTGCCAACAAAAAAAAAAGAAAAGCTGCTTGGATTCGGAGATCATACATTCCGAACATTTCTCGACGCTGCACACTGGAGCTGGCATTTCGGATTCAGCCAATCACTCCCACTGTCAGCGTATTCTTCCAGTGAGGGGTTGGTAGGAGCTGGGGCCGATTTCCTCCCCTCCCCTTCTACCACGACGCGCTCCTGACGCCGACATCTCGGCTCGCAGCTCATTCTTCTCTCTAGCCCCCCTTCGGTCTTCATAAGCGGTTTTAGGGGCTTGTCGGCAGGTTTTGTCACCGAGCGCTTTGGCGTCCGTAATTTCAGGCCGCTTGTCCTTTCTTGCGTTTTCCTTCCTTCCCTTCCCTTTGTTTCAGAAACCCCGCACCTTTCCCATTTTATTTCCCCCGCAGAGTAGTAGTTTTTTACTGGAATTTGTACCGGAACCAGGGCTTAATGGATGCTGTTTGCTTGTTAGTTCAGCTTCACCAATTTCTCAACAGTGTGTTTGTTCTTCTCCAGGACAGTAGAAAGGAAAGGAGAAAAGCTTGCTGTGTCTGTGTGTGAGCTGCAGACCCCGAGAGGATGGATCAGTATGAGGTGCTGGAGCAGATTGGGAAAGGAGCATTTGGTTCTGCACTCTTGGTGAGGCACAAGGCCGAGAAGAAGAAGTGAGGCTCACCTGCTTTGTTTATTACTCCATCCGTTCTTTTTTTTTATTTGTCGCGGTTTACAGGAGATAGTACTATTTTTTAATATACAGGCTGAGCTTAAGCTGCTCTTGTTCAGTAGTTTTCACCGCGCTGAATCTGTCTCGCAGGTATGTGCTCAAGAAGATACGGCTCGCGCGGCAGACCGACCGCACACGCCGGTCTGCCCACCAGGAGGTTAGCATCTTCAGCTTCATCCATGCCACCTTTTCCGGCGTTTGGTACATCGGCAGGATTCCTAGGAATGAAAGGCCCTTTTTTTTCCACCAGGCTTGGGTTTTGATGCCATTCTTCTTGGTACAGAATGGTTAGCGGTGCCGATAGTTAATAGTTGCTAGGCAAATCACCGTATGCATACCCTCGTAATGATGATGGCGTGCCTAGTTTAGCAAGTCATGAACTGATCCGATAGAGTCTTGTGGAAATTTTCTTGCAGATGCAGCTCATCGCGACGGTCCGGAATCCGTTCATTGTGGAGTACAAAGATTCATGGGTGGAAAAGGTAGGCAAAGGAGCCAAATGAACTTGTTAAGCGACACTGCTTTAAGTAATTGGGCGAAAACATTTTCCTGTTATGTGCGTCTCATCCACTTCAAAAATTTCAGGGTTGCTACGTTTGCATTGTCATCGGTTACTGCGAGGGAGGAGACATGTATGTGTTTCTTGAAGGTTAAGTAGTTTGTTTTGTTCACAAACCTTTACTTCCTGGCTAACACAACCTGTATTTGGTTCAGGGCTGAAGCTATCAAAAAAGTCAATGGAAACCATTTCTCCGAGGAGGTGCAGTTCTTGGCCTTGTTTTCACTATTGCCTTCAGTTGCTCTGCTTCAACAAAGGATTCACCCAAGACTGTTTCTTTTTTTTTTCATTTCTAGAAACTTTGCAAGTGGCTTGTGCAACTTCTCATGGCTCTCGATTATCTGCACGCAAATCACATTCTTCATCGGGATGTGAAGGTCAGTAGCGTCGATTGATTGGTTTGGAGTACATGGTGTTAATGTGCTATCCCCCCTCTCTTTCTAAGGCGTGTAATTAACACTTCTCGGTTTGTTTCAGTGCTCCAATATATTTATTGCCAGAGATCAAAGCATACGCCTTGGTAAGCGACTTAATCTCAGGAAAAGCACTGTACTTTATGTATGAGTTCAGCAATCCCAGCGACGATCCATTCTGAATCTGTACAAATGCAGGTGACTTTGGTCTTGCGAAAATATTGACTTCGGATGATCTTGCATCCTCTGTAAGTATGCTTGAAACCTTTTGAGTTCTCACGCATTTATTTGATGGTGTTGCTTATTACTGGTTTTGCTCCAACAAAGGTGGTAGGAACACCAAGCTACATGTGCCCAGAACTTCTTGCCGACATACCATATGGTACTAAATCTGATATTTGGTCTCTAGGTGCGTATCACTTCAGTGTTTAGCGTTTACATAAACAATGTTTCTGCACCTAGATAGTACGAGCCTGCGATCTAATACCTGAAATTTTCTTTTTTACAGGATGTTGTATTTATGAAATGACAGCTCTCAGGCCGGCATTTAAAGCCTTTGTAAGTCCTTGGACTACTATCTTCTTGGAAATTTTATTTAACTAGTTTTTATGTTGGTGCAATTTGATGGTTCAGCTAAAAGCATCACCCCTACTTTTATACTTAACACTCCATATGCTGGCGAGGTTAGGCGGTTGTCTTCCTTGTTTCGGATGTTTATGCTGTTTACGTTAGTAAATCAGGAATTCTCATGGACATATTGCTCTTGCTAGACACCCACACAAATTGTGTGCATGCTGGCGTTTAGTCGTATTTAGATATTCGTAATTACAAGTATATATAGTTGGACTACTATCTCTGTCCTGATAGTCACGTAACTCTGTGATTTTTTGGCAGGACATGCAAGCCCTCATTAGCAAGATCACAAAGTCGATAGTATCGCCGTTGCCCACGAGATATTCTGGTCCCTTGTAAGTTTGTCATTGAGTTAATATTAACACTCCCCTTTACTTACATCTCATCCATCGTCCTACCTGAATGGAGCATGTTTTTGAAACATTTTGCTTCATGCAGTAGGGGACTCATCAAGAGCATGCTACGGAAAAGCCCAGAACACCGACCAAGCGTACTTCCTCAGTTCCTCTTCTTTTTTTTAAACTGATGTACCATTCATGCTTATGTACATCTGTTTGCTCAAATGAAAACATTTTTGCATATTTACGTATGCAGGCTGCAGAACTGCTGAAGCACCCACACCTCCAGCCATACGTGCTCCAGGTCCAGCTGAAGTCCAGCCCCTCTCGCACCACGTCCCCAATCTACCAAGCTCTGACGGACAAAGTGAAGAAGATGACGTTCGCGAGCGACACCGCCGATTCCGCGAGGAGGAGGGCTGCGAGACGGAGCTCTCTGGGGAGCGAGAGGACCGTGACGTTCTGCAAGCCATCCCCCGAGCGCAACTCCGTCAGCTCCACGCGGAGCATCAAGGAGTACACGACGACGACCCAGAGTGCTAGGGAGCTCTCTGTCGGCAGCAGCCTGCAGGTCGACGACGAGGTTACGAGTAAGGCCATTGTGACGAAGACGGCAGGCGTTCTACGGACTCCCAGCAAGAGCCGTGCTCCGGCATCTAAGACGTTGGCGGCGGCTAGAAGCCGGCTGGATCCTCCGAAGACGTCCTATGCCAGAACGAACCGTGCCGAGGTATAGTAGGGATCTTTGTCTGCATCGCTGGTTTGCGTTGACATGGCCATATATGTTACCTTTTTTTTGGTTATATGTTGTGTAGTTGGACTCAAGAACGCCTCTGAGCAAGAGCAGCGCGCGGACGGCAAGGAGAGCATCCCTCCCGCTGGCGGCGTACAGAGCACCCAGCGGCGGCCGTGCCGGTAGCTTCCTGGAGCAGCTGGACTCGCCGGACGTGTCCGTGAACGCTCCGCGGATTGACAGGATCGCGGAGTTCCCCCTAGCCTCGTCCGAGGAGCCCCTGGCGCCCATGAACAAGAAGCTGTCCTGCTCCACGCCTCCCTTCAGCACCCGGTCCATCACGAAGGACAAGTACACGGTGCAGGCGGTGGCACCGCGCGCGGGCGACGGGGACGCCGCCACGAGCGACTCGTCGGGGCGCAACGCCACGGCTGCGTCCAGCCGTGGGTCCAGCGACTCGTCGTCGAGGCAGCAGCAGCAGCACTTGCAGCAGCGGTTCGACACGTCATCGTACCAGCAGCGCGCCGAGGCGCTGGAGGGCCTGCTGGAGTTCAGCGCGCAGCTGCTGCAGCAGGAGCGGTACGAGGAGCTGGGCATCCTGCTGAAGCCGTTCGGCCCCGAGATGGCGTCCCCCCGGGAGACCGCCATCTGGCTCACCAAGAGCTTCAAGGAGACGGCGCCGTCGTAGCCGTGGGACGAGCGGGAGGAAGGGGTAGGGGTAGGTAGGTAGCTGCCAGTTTTGTAACGTGCGATGTACTACTAGCTCAGGTAGTTTAAGCTAATGTTAGGACTTAAAAGTTCTCGTGTTGTATCAGCCATTCTCCACTTTCCAGTAGGAATTCGAGCGATCAGTGTCAGTGGTAGCATTAGAGAGGACACTGCAAGCTGAGCCCAGGATCTGGCAAAGATCTTGAAACCTTGATGTATCATAATCATGTGTCACTTGCAATGCAATGTGTGTATGTAGTACGTACTAAACTGGAGGGCTTGGCCGCTCGGGATGGATATCCAGTAGCAGCAGGCAGCAGGTTGGTCGTCTCATCGTCTGCCACTCTGAATGTCTCACCGTGACCGATGTGCATGTACATGGGACGGTATGCATGAGAATTCAGATACACGTCACGTTTTCACATGATGCCGTGTACCTAGACCGTTTTGCGTATGCTGTGCAGTGCACCCTTGCCTTGGGCGTGCAGCTGGGATGAAACAAGGCACGTCGCGTGGTCTCTCGCGCTCGCAGCCGGCCACAGCCAGCTAGAGCTAGCAGTCTAGCAGACGGCAGCCGGCCACAGCCAGCTAGAGCTAGCAGTCTAGCAGACGGCAGCGGCCATGTGAGAGGGGGCAGCGGCGGCCGGACGAATCTCTCCATGTGCCGTTTCCCGTTCCCCCGTATTGGCCACCAGTCAGTCAGGTAGAAGTATATGGGATTTGGCCTCCGCGCGCGCGCCAGACGTGGGAGAGCACGGGGCATGTCTTGGCCTCTTGCAGGCGTCCCGGAGGCAACGCCATGTACGCAACAGTGCCCCTCCTGTCCTCTGCGCCGCGTCGCGTCGCGATCTGGATTCGGTGCAGATAGAAGAAAAAAAGTATTTGCATGTGCCGATCCTAGCAAAAAAAAAGAACTTTTTTTCTCGTGGGCCTACAAGTCGTAGTAGATAGATTACCGATAGCTATGAAGTAATAAGTCTCGGTAGATATTATTGACAGTTGTAGCCAATGGACTGGATAGCGTTTAAACATTAGAGTACGGTGTTAGCATACATATAAAAAGAACTGAATGCGGCTGGGGTATTTCTAGCGCACTTAATTAAACAATGCCTACGGCTTTCAGTTTCAAATGGGTAGCTCCTTTCTATACATATGCTGAAAAATGGTGCCAGGTAGCAATTGTCCATCTATGCATTATCCCCTCCCTCTCCTTGCAAAAACTATAGGATTGCACGACAGAAGAGGGTCCTGCATTATTTCTGTCTTGATATCCTACTGAAGCATAACGATAATCACTATACATACAATATGCATTGAAATAGGAGACAGCAGAAGGTCCATAGTTCATACTCCATACCTTGTACCTATACCAGTCAAACGCGCGCCACGATGGCTGGTGCGTGGATCACACTATCGAGTCGGCGACGGTGGCCTCGTTCTCAGGCGCCCCGACTGCCCCTGGTCTTGGCTTCTGGTCCTCGCCAACGTGCCTAGGGGACGATACGGCAGACGATGACGACGACGAGGATGGCGCCGGCGACGCCACCTTGCGCGGGCTTGGCGGCATGTGCAGCCTCCGCAGCTCGCTCATGGGGCTTCTCGGGCTCAGGAGCAGCGGCGGCGGCTGCATCTGTGGCTGTGGGGGTCCTGGGGCCTGAGTGTGAGGGTGAGGGTGCGGGTGCTGCTGCTGGTGCTCAGCTTGCTGCTCGGCTGCCACTTTGTTCACCAGGTTCTGTATCGTTGGTAGGAGCTTCACCGACACAGAGATTATCCCAGGAACCTGCGTGCACACGATCGGTTTAACTTGTTATGAGCCTAATTCAACGTGGATAGAGCTGAGGCAACTCATGAACCGATATGACGTTCTTGTTACAATAAGAATGAAGCGACGGCGGAACGTTATATCAAGTGTTCAGATCATACCACTCCATTCTGGAATTCTCTGCTGACATCTAGCTGCATCGCCAAAGCTTTGACCATCAAGTAGCCCACAAATAGCAAGAACAGATAAATGGGATTCCTGCGGACAGTAAGAACATCAGTGCCATACAATTGTTAAGCTGAACGTAAAGAACTACATAGCATAGTGCTACCAAGTACGGAAGTACCTAATAAGCACCATGATCTCATTGAAACCAAGAATAGCAATGGCCACGATTGCCCAAGGAGGAGGCAGTTTACTATTACCGCGTCTGTGAGCTTGCTGAGGTGAAAAAACAAAAGGTGAAGTAAAAAAATTTGAAAAAGAGATGTAGGTACAGCTTTCACCCTTAAGGGAAAAAAATCGCACCACGCTGACTGATATCAGAAATCAAAGCTCTGTTGTATGAAATGCACACCTGTGTGGATACTGCTTGTGTAATGGTGAACTCAGTTTCTGCTTTAAATTGTTTCCACAGTGACTTGCACTGAGACGGGGTAATCATTGTATGCTTTGGAGGAATCTGTTTCGAGTTTCATAAAGTGGTGTTACATGCACACCTACGCTTCCATTGTTTTGCTTGTGCAAGAACAGACTAACACAAAGTTACCTCTTCCCAAGTGGTAGAAGCAAGTGGATCAGCAGAAGCAGCACTTGCAATCTTTGATACAACAGAGCCTTCCAGAAGTGTTGAAGTGAGAATGCTTTCAATCCTATCTGGCTCGTCATCCCAGCGAATGGCCGCCATTACAGACAGAAGTTTGAGAGCCTGCAACATAAGCATAAGTGTATTTTACAAACAGAAAACATAAGACTGAGGATTGTTAGAAGTGTGTGGTTCTTGTACCGCAGATCGAGCTTCCTTTGCTATTGCACGAACATCTTCCTTTCCTGTCCAGACCCTTGGAATTGAATCCTTGTCATGGCTAAACACTGTTGTGAACCTGCCAACAGAGGAAACAGTGTCAGAATCCCCCCCCCCCCCAAATAAATAAATAAATAATTTTATCAACCTCTCCTTCATATGGATCAATACTTTGCTAGATTCCTCTTTAGCTTTACTTTCCACAACACTCCGGGCATAATCCTTTAATTTGGATACCATTTCTTCTGCTGGAGCGTATTCCATTTCAAACTGACAAAGGTTATTCAGAAACTCTGGTAGGATGGCCTCTGTCTCACGTTTGTAAAGGTTTCTTATTGATTGCCAGGTTGTTTGGTCTGCAGCATCAAATAGAGATTCCACAGGTTCAGCAAGTGCTTTTCTTAGTTTGTCCTGCAATTATTACCATATGGTAACCATATAATATCAGATATGCAAATAAATCCAGAAGAAAATTATGCATTGATAAGCTAGTGATTAAAATCTCTTTCAGCTTGCCATACATAACCTTAGCGTGTCTTGTCATTTCGGATAGCTTGCTTTCACGAATTGAAAGTGCATGATCTTCAATATCACGCCGAACTTTCTCTAGCATTTTAGAGCAGTCCCAGTTCGCTTGCTTGATTATAGCATCTAGAATACAAGTGTGCTTGTCAGATTGACACATCAATTTCACATGAGGCGGATTGCAGTATCAACTTAAGGATTATAAAACGAAAGAAACACATGAGATATGGATACCCAAATAACATAAATTAAGTAAATGAATGGATAAAAGAGATGTTACAGAATAGAATATAAAAAAATGTTATTCTTTGGATGACACCAGGCTTCCTTAGTAAGTTTCAATATCCAGCACACTACTTTTGAGAACAAATTACTATTTTGAGTGTTTTTAGTAAGGGTTAAATTTTACTGGTGCTTGAGAAGAAATTATACGAGTGTATGATGTTTACCTGCACAGCCTTGTTCAAATTCTTTGAGAGAGCATTCAGTATTGTCTCGAGCAGATACTGCGAATCCTTTTCCACTCTCCAAAGATGAATTAAGACCAGTTTTAAATTTTTCTAGAGCCTTCACACGCAGATGAGTCAACATTTTCTGGAATGCAGGTTGGACAAGCTGCAACAAATTTTAGATTAAATTAGAGGGATAACAGCAAATGGCACTGCAAGAAATATAATGAAACAAAACTACTTATGGATAAGAAAGATTTCAGCATGCACTCTTTAATACCAGAAGTACTTTTCAAAGGACTCCAGCAGCTCAGAAATTTTAATTCACAAGGCCTATAGTACTTTCAGTTAAAAAAGCATAAGATATACTAATCTTGAGCAACAAAATAATAATAAATGTACAAGAAGGCCTTACATTCAGTATTCTGGACTCCAAATGCTGTCGTTTTCCTTTCCTTACAGCTTCATCAAAATAGACAGCTTCTTTGTCATACCTAAAAAAATTAAGATTCACAAAAGTTCTATTCATGAGCACAAGTTTCCTGTCATTTCTAAATTATTGGAATGGAAAACCCCTTGATGTATTGCATAGGGGAAGGTTACATATATATAGAGACTTAACCCTAACTTTAATGGACCAACAGCCCAACAGTGGTGCCGGCCCACACACAGACACGGTCTAAGTCTAACATTCCCCTGCAGTCGCAACGGCCAACGGGGGCATTGCACACGATGAGAATGTAGTAGAAGGCGAAGGTTGGAAACGACGGGTTAAACCCCCCCCCCCCACGGTAGCAACGTCATTAGGGTGCGAATATTGCGGTTGGAGTAGAGACCGGCGTGGACTCCGAGAAGACGATAGCCCGTGGATGCCGAGGTAGCCGAAGTCGAGGTGGTCGTGGTCAGGATACACGCAGCAGTAGCCTGTTCTTCGGGAGGAGGCGACGTTCGAGCGTCAATGGTCGGCAGGACGACACAACAAAAGAGCACCAGCAGGCAACATGCCGACCTTCTTGCTTCTTCGATCGTCCGGACGTCGAGGAGCCCTGCTAGGGAGGCCGACGGCAATGCACGCGTCTGCGCCGGTCATGGTGGCCGCGCCCACGGCAGAATAGAAGGGATAACGGTTGATCCGGCCGGGAAGGCCACGACAACGACGGATCCAGCTGGGAAGACGGCGATTCGGCTAAAGGGACGACGAATCTAGCCGAGAAGGTCGCAACAACGGTGAATCTGGCTGGGAAGGCCGCGACAGCGATGGATCCAGCGAAAGTGATGGGAGAAGATCGAAGTGGGAGGCGCTAATGTGGCGTTAGCGCGGGCAGTTAGGAGGTGGCTAGCGCGATGATGAGGGGCTGCACGGGAGAGGAGCTTGGCGCATGAGGGAGAGGTGCCGCGCCGATGGAGGAAGGGTCGGCCGCCATTGGGGATGTGAGTGCCCGCGAGGCTGCGGCGGCTGTTGCTCCCCTACATCCCGCGGTGGCTGCTGCACGCGCGCCCACGTGGCCACGCCACCGGTGAGGAAGGGGAAGGGGGCAGTAAGGGGCAGGGTCTGGAATGGGAAAGCCCTTAATATATTGCATAGGAGAAGGTTACATATATATAGAGACTTAATTCTTGTGTGTTTGATGGGATAAGACCTAGTGTTTGATGGTCATCCGAGAAATTGAGGAGTGCAGCTTGCGGTGTCTTGCTGGAAATTCAGAGCTTTGCACGCTGCACGCCAAGATGGGGAACACTTAAGTTGTCTTAGTATTTTGGTCATATACCTAGAGTGTGCGTGGCATGTTTAATTGGAAGTGTTGGGTTCTGGTCCCTAGGGCTTTTGTTTGTTTATATTTTTTCTTCTCCCTTAATAAAATGACACACTGTTCTCCTGCGTCGTTCTAAAAAAAACATGTAAGTATTTTTAAATGTGGATTTAATAAAAACAGATAGATATAGTAGTATTAATGTAATAAGCATGTGTTCACTTTCTGTTGAATACAGTTCAGACAGAAAATTTGGTCGTTTAGAAATTTTTCTTATAAGTGCAAGGGTTATTGGCAGATGTATAGAACATAAAAGGCATACACCTGATAGCTTGTAAAGTTGGAAGCACTGGTAATCACGTTGTACAACCATAAGGCTGTCAATGACTCAAATCACTCAAGGGCTTACTCTTGCAAGTGAACGTCGACGATATTGCCAAGTTTTTTTCCAAAACCAGGTACTGGACCAGATTGGACAGCACTCTCCACATCTAACCATTCCTAAAGAAAAATAAAACACATTAGTAAAACCCAAAACCTGTACAAAAGTCGAATGGTGATGAACTAGCAAAATCTTACTGTGTCTGAGGTTATGCATCCAAACTTCTCGTTTGCAATTTCATCACATCGAACTGTAGCAACCATTACCTTGCATGGTAAAGCAAATTGAAGTAAATCATGAATAAAAGGGGTTGAGTATTTTATTTTAAAAATTTGTAATACTCCCTCCGTTCACAAATATATGACGCAATTGATTTTTTCCAACACTTTAATCATTCGTCTTATTAAAAAAACATGAGTTGTTATTTATTTTGTTGTGATTTGTTTTATCACTTCATGATATTCCAAGACTGGTGGAGTAGAGCTGAATGTCAAGTGCCAAAAATTCAGAGAAAATATTTTAATACGATGGTAATCCTAGTAGCATGGTGGCTCTAGAAACATCGAAATACATGTGTCTTTGGTGGAACGTCCCCAAGCACTGGCACCATTCTTCAGCACATTCATGAGGATGCAGCTCTGTGGGGAATGGCTGGAGCTAGAGCCCTTAGAAGTCTTTGGCCTTAAGCTTTTGGCCTTGGACCACTAATGGGTTATAGATGAGTCTTTTGATGTTTTTGTTTTTCGACCTGTAAGGAGGTTTTTGTGTTTGGTCTCTTCGCAGACCCTTACTCTTTTCTTCTTAATATATTTTATTAATATATCTCTACTACTCCTTAAGAAAAGAGTGTAGGCGTCCACACCCACGGTTCTGCCTCCCACCCTGACATCCTCCGCTCCGCTTGCGCCTCCGCCTCCCAAGATTTCCGCGCCGCACCTCCACCATTTTCGCCGCCGCGCATGCCGCACTCTTCCATCCTTGCCTCTGTCATCCTCGCCGACCACGCCCGCGGTCACAAATCTCGCCTACGACAAAGCAAGGATCGAGCCCCGCCTTCCAACCTCGGCGGCTCCTTCCATCCTCACGTATACATCGACGTCTCCTTCCATCCACGCCAAAAGAGACGACCTTCAATCCCGTGACCACTGCCCCTGCTCCCGCCCTCCATCTCGTGCTGCTCCTTCGGACTTCGGATCCCATCGCCCCGCTCGCCTCCTCCCTCCCTCCTCCCATCGCTGCAGCACAAATCTTTGCCGGCCACCGTGACATCCTATCGTCGGCTCCCAGCGCACCTTCTCAATTTTGTGTCGCCTCCGTGGTGCCGCCACAACGGTTGTCTCCTCTGCACCAGATCGACGCAATCACGCGCGGGACCCCAACATCGCCCCAGATCGACGAGAATCTGGGAGCCTAAAAGCCCGCAAACCTACCACCGACAAAGAATCATGCTGCCCAAAACCTCACCCCAAATCGATGCAGACCTACCATCGATGCCGATTTGGGTCGTCCTTCAAAACCATGCCACCCCAGTCCACAAACACGACAGGCCCAATCTCTCGAAGGAATAGTTCTGCTTTGGTGTCAACTTTGCAAGGTAATGTCTCTACTGTTTAGTTCAAATTACTTCGATTCTAACACTGCCAAATGTCTCTACTGTTTGAAGCCAGTGTCTTTACTGTTTAGTTCAAACAGAATGAATGGGTAGGTCTGCGAGTACTTGTGTAGCGTCCATAGAATGAATGGGTAGGTCTGCCCAAAATTTTGTTCAGCCAGTGTCTTTACTGTTTAGGGATGCAAGAACCAGATGTCTCTATTGTTTAGTTCAAACAGAATGAATTGGTAAGCTAGATAGGGATGCAAGTACTAGATGTCTCTACTGTTTAGTTCAAACAGAATGAATGGGTAAGGTAGATAGGGATGCAAGTACCAGATGTCTCTACTGTTTAGTTCAAATAGAATGAATGAGTAAGCTAGATAGGGATGCAAGTACCAGATGTCTCTACTGTTTAGTTCAAACAGAATGAATGTGTAAGGTAGATAGGGATGCAAGTACCAGATGTCTCTACTGTTTAGTTCAAATAGAATGAATGGGTAAGCTAGATAGGGATGCAAGTACCAGATGTCTCTATATGCTTGATTATGCAAATAGGTTTTAGGTTTAGACAGATAAAATTTGTGGGCGCTACACAAGTAGAGACCTTTTTAGCTGTGTTTAATCTTATTTTTTATTTGTGGTTGGATCTATTCATTGCTTGATTCAAGTCTGCAACTGTCAGATGTCTCTGTATGCTTGATAGCAGATTATGTTATATTCTTGCATAAGAAAATTTTGTGGATGCACAAGTAGGTGTGTAGTGTTTATTTCAAACAGAATGAATGGGTAAGCTATATAGGGATGCAAGTACCAGATGTCTTCGTATGCTTGATTATGCAAATAGGTTTTAGGTTTAGACAGATGAAATTTGTGGACGCTACACAAGTAGAGACATTTTTTAGCTGTGTTTAATCTTGGTTATTATTTGTGGTTGGATCTATTCATTGATTGATTCAAGTCTGCAACTATAGGATGTCTCTGTATGCTTGATAGCAGATTATGTTATATTCTTGCACAAGAAAATTTTGTGGACGCGCAAGTAGGTGTGTAGTGTTTATTTCATCCTGTGATGTTTTAATCCATAAAATACATAGATAGATTGGGATTACACTGTTGTAGATTGGTTAGATATTTTATATGATCCAAGAGGAGCTGTTTTCAACCCAATCCATTTTCAGACAATAACATAACTGGAGCAAAATAATATAGAGTTTCAAATACATAGCTTAGAAGTATTGTTGTAGTTATAGAGTTTCAATTACCTTTGAAGTTGGATCTAAAATTTAATCTCTTTCTCGATGATACCGTCGAGGTCTCTAAAGGGATGGATCATCAGTTCCTCCATCATCGTCTATCTTGTGATTTCTTTTCAGTTTCACTTTCATGGTACTGTTGTTCTGTCTCATGCCAGTCCAACAAACACGGCAACACCAATCTCTCCAAGGAATAGCTCTGTGCTTTGGCGTCAACTTTGCAAGGTAATGTCTCTACTATTTAGTTCAAATTACTTCGATTCTGGCACTGCTAAATGTCTCTACTATTTGAAGCCAGTGTCTTTACTGTTTAGTTCAAACAGAATGAATGGGTAGGTCTGCCCAAAATTTAGTTCAGCCAGTGTCTTTACTGTTTAGGGATGCAAGAACCAGATGTCTCTACTGTTTAGTTCAAACAGCATGAATGAGTAAGCTAGACAGGGATGCAAGTACCAGATTTAATGGTACTGATGTTCTATCTCATCAGTCACCACTTAAAGCTACATGCCGAAATAATCTCAAAATGGAATAAAACATGGATTGGTATTTTATGGTTTCCAATACACATTGATCACCCAAATTCATGTATTCAGAACCAACTTGGATCTGAAAACAAAAACAATCATGTCAATGCGATGAAGAGATATGTGTGACACTATTGTTTTCTAAGCTGCAAGGATCGATGGGACGAAGAGGTCGAGGAAGGGTGTAAGAAAGAACCCCATAATAGATTGTGGGACATATACCAAGAACATCGTCTACAAGGAGGTTCTAACAAACTAGACCCACAATATTTCTATTAAAACTGAATTGTTTGTTAACGACATAGAATCTCATGGAATAAATTTCTGTAAGCATGATCGTTCATTGTTTAGTCTTTATTATTAACAATTATATTCTATGCTTTATATTCTTTGGCAGCTAACTCTCGAGTGATGATGAGAAGGCCGAAAGTTCATATGTATATTATGGTAGTATCGGTTTTTGAACTTACATTCTGCTACATTTCTGTTGGGAGATTTCCCAACAAATACTTGCTGGAGGTCGCTACAGTGATGAGATCACCCACATGTACAAGGGAAGATCGCCATGACCGTAGACGAGCACTATGAATCGCTTCAGCATTGCAAGTAAGCTTACACCTCCCCATTTTTCAGGGTTTTAGTCGCGCCACCACCATAGGAGCTGGTGGAGATCTTCTCTGACTATTTTAGCTCCATGGGTGATCAACCAAGAGTTCATCGACAAGCACAACATCGACTATGTCACTCACGATGCACTCCTTAAGTGTGTATTCATGCAACAAGTTTGGGCAAATGATCAAAGCAGAGGTATCTAACAAAATCTGACTGTTTCAGAAATGCTGACACGAGTGGACCTGCCAATGATGTCTACGAGTTAGTTAGGACCTCTGAACCAAAGCGCACAAAGGGCATCTCGACATTGGACATCATCACTACAATCTTGAAGGACTACAACCAATACATTATGTGGAATCTGACTTGGGGGTACAATCATAAAGACCTTGGCATCAGCTATGTTAAGGTGATATTTCGTCCACAATAATTTCTCCCAAAGACAGGACAATGAGAATAGCCTCTCAATCGTGTCATTTTGTTGTATTTTCATCAGGAGAATCAATTGATGGTCAACATGGGGATTAGCAAGCTAAGGGAGAAGGTGAAGGAGCAACAAGAGAAGGTGATCAAGTTTCTTTGCAATTATTTTGATATAGATATTATATTGCACTGTACCATTGGTAATCTTTGTATACAAGCAGTTTTGTACTATGGATGAAGGAATCGTTTGCAACAAGGTGTCAATTGAAGTTCTTCTGCACTCTCCTTTTGTTTTAACTTTGCTGTGCAAAATGAGATACATTGACCTTGATAATTACCCAAATAACTAATAAATGTACTGCTGGTGACTTAAAGTAAAAAACTAAAATCGATATAGGATATGGCAACATTTTGTTTGTACATCGATATGCAAGTTTGTGCCATATTTTGATGATTGGATTTGTTGCTCTTGCTGTAGAACTCTTCCAAAAAATGTTTAAATGCTTCTAAGCTTCATTTAACTTATGGTGTGTACATTATAGTTGTTGACTCTGCTATACCTTTTCAACACCTCTTTATTTATTCTGCTCTTGTGTCACCTAACTCTCGAGTGAGATTGACCTTACTGCCTTTGTTTGATTTTTCGATGACTTGAACAACTATTTTCTCGATGTCTTGAACAGCTAGCTTTGTGGTGGCGACATTCATCCACATCGAACGAACAAAAAACAGACACAAATTCCAGTAACCACACAGCGTGGAATTGTTGACCCGTTCAACCCCTGAGCTAGACAAGATAGACCACACAACTTTCACCATTTTCTGTGATATTCATTTTGTTATATGAAAAATATCACATTTTTCATTTGGAAATATTGTGGCGTACTAATGTTCTCAGTGATGCATTCTATATTTCCCATGATGGAGTAATTGGAAGAATAAAAAAAACTTCCGCCTCAGACGCCTTCCTAATGTAGAGGTAATTATACAGATTGCAAAATGCATAGATACAACTATTAGTCACTATAGTGTTTCGGATACAGGCTGCACTGCTGCTACATACCATGGCTTATTATTTCACCCCCAAATTCCAGTATCCTTTTGTTTTCTCTCTGCAGCTATAGTGTTCATTCTAATTCACTCTGTTGCATACCATGGACATTTCAATGCTATCTCTGCTGAAATCGGATGGATTCAATTCAGCCAAATCCACCGTCGCTCACCTTTTTTATGCCTCTGTTGCCTCCTCTAGCAGTGTGCAGATGGTCCTAGAATGGCGCCCGAAGAAATTAAGGTTGTGCCGATGCACACTGTCGGTCTCCACAACGCAGTGCAGCCGACCACCACTCAGTGATCCTTTCTATTAATTAAGGGCTTTGATTCGGAAGCGACATAAGGTGTGGTGACCATTGGTTTCTGGGGCAAGTGATGAATTTAGGATGAGGCTCGCCATCTTGGGGATAAGGCATGAGTGATGATGTAACTGTGGATTTTTTAGCCTAATGTCGGTTTTCTCTCTAACCCTGTGGTGAATAGAATCTATGTTGCGTGTTAAACAACAATATAATGGTGAATGTTGATGCGATAGTTAACATCAAATTTAGTTCCTGTTGGTCAGAGATGATGCATAGGGAGATAAATTCATTAGCGTGCAGCAATGATTGTGACTATCAGGCAGGAAAACTGGATGGCCATGGGTAGACCGTCTTCTATTCAAATGAACTCTGTTAGCTCTAGGAACCCAAAATTAACAGCACACTAAAATTAATGATCAGTTTGCCATATGAATTTTGCATATTATAATAATGTTTGTTGTTTTGTATCTATGTTTTATACTATTTTTTACTCCCACGACCGTTAAAATGTTTCATTCTCTTTTCACACTGTATGCTACTTGTACCGTGCGCTTGCATGTCTCACTCGCTTTTTTCATGCTTCTCGCCTTCTTCAAGTGCACTATTGAACACAAAGACAGACAAACACAAGGACACTGCCATTTTATCGAATATTTTGTATATCATTGCAACGCACGGACACTACCTAGTTGATATTGATAATGCAACTCTTTCGCGAAATAAAGTCACGGGGGAGAGAAGGCTACAGCTCCCCCACGTGGGCGACTCGAGCGGCAAAACCCTAGCCGCTACCGCCCCACTGCCCCTTCTCTCTGTCTCACGGCTGCCAGAGGGGTTGGCCGGCATGCCCGCCGGGCCACCAGGATGGTGGCGGCGAGGCATCCGCCCAGTTGGCGTCGCGAGCGCCCAGATCCACGCGGGAGGGAACTCGTGGCCGGGGCGTGGTCATGGTGTTCGTGGCGGTGCCGTGCGCCCGCGTGGGCGTTGCAGGTAGAGGCGCGGTGGCGGTGGTGCAACGGCCAACTGACGGCGTGCACGTGGAAGCTCACCGTGTCGACGAAGTTGGGGGTGAGGAGTGCGACGCCGACCCGAAGCCTCACAGGTCGGGAGAGCAACCGCCTCCCACCCGCCGATCGTCCTCGACCTCGTTCGCTACCTTCTTCGCGCTGCACGGTCGGTGGCTGCACCGTGCTGCCCGCCGGGGCGCGAGCTGGCGCCGATCGGCAGATGCAGCAACATGTCGTTCAGCTGGCTCTTTGAGCGGCCGTTGTGGCCCTCTTGCGCGGAGCTCCTGGCGGCTCGGGGAGGAGGTGCAGCGACCGTACCTGCACGGCGGTCATCTCCTCGTGGCGGGGGTGAGACCCTCGCAGTGGCCGCGAGTGCCAGGCCAGCGACGACTGCCGGCATTGGCTTCGGCGCGTGATAGCATGACGCTCACGGCAAGGTGAAATCAAGCTCCGTATGCCCTGCTAGAGGGGGTGGCGACCGACGCAGCTTTGAGGCTGTTGCGGTAGCCGATGCGTCGATGCCCCTCTAGAAGGGTTTGTGCGGGATCGCAGGGCAGCGACGACGACAGAGACAACTTGCTATGGCCCAGCTTCTTGACCTGACGATGTGTTGGGAGACATCTTGGGCGAAAGCCCCGGCGACGGTGACGTCCGTGGCGCTTTCTTTGTCGATGGTGTCGCATTCCCCACCATCGTCTTCTCTGGGCGAAAGCTCAATCCATCTCGGACAGGCGACGGAGGTGTCCCCGACGTCATTCCCTTCCTGAAGGCGTCGCTATTGAAGTTCGTCCTGATCACGACGTCGCCTTCGGTTGATGCTTTCGCTTCTTGATGCCCGATATGCGGGTGAAGGAAGGGACTTGCAACGTGAGGTCGGAGCTGCTACGTTAGGGGATGTGGCTCGACAATGATGACATAAAGCAAAACCCTCCCTCCTTCGTGGACTGGTTTGCTCTGGAGGTTGGGCATATGTCGGGGGCGGGGTGGCAGATTAAGATTGTAAGTCGAAGCTGCTCCTTGGTTTGAGCTCAACAATGACCTGTTGCAACCTTTCGCTTCGGGCCGCCTGCCTGTTTTCGTTTGGATCATCTAAGGTTTGCCATGGTAAGTCAGTCGCTGGCTACTTTGCAATCATGCTTGGCAACAATAACTCATGGCAGCTTTAGGTGCTCTTCTGCGTTGCGTTGGTGGGTTTGCCCTTCGTGGTGTTGTTAGTTTTGGTTGTAGGAGTTGGTTTGTGGTCTGGTGCATGAAGTCGGAGCTGCTAAGCCTCGGTGCTAAGCTCGACAACGATGACTTGAGCCAGGCTTTAGGACTGTTGACGAGGTGAGTGGAGTAGAGCAAAAGTGTTGTGTGGTCATCTGTTGATGTCCCAATCCAACTAGCCCACTTTTGTTGTTTCTAGTTGGCTGGAGTGTTGTGTGGCACCTGTTGATGTTCCAATCCAACCATCCGTTGTTGTTTGGTCGTTTTGCCTAGTCTGGGTCTCTTTTTCTTTTTAATATAATCGGCATCTCTGCTTAGTTTGTTTAAAAAAAGATCAAGCGGTGGAAATGGTTGACCATCTGTTGGTCAGCTGCGTCTTAACAAGGCACTTCTGGTTTATCCTTCTCCAGCGATTGGGGCTAGCGGCTCTCTCCCCACAGCCCGATGAGGTCTCCTTTCTTTACTTCTTGAATGGTGGCAGCGAGCGTCCATCTTAGTTCCTAACACTCTTCAAAAGGGTTTGAACACCCTAAACACAAGAATGAGTGTGTCTTCAACAGAATTTCCCCTCGCCTATCTACGGCGTTGAGTTTGGCTGGTGACGAAATCTAAAACTAGGGTGTAGCAAGAGTCAAGGGCCTATGTTCACTCATTGCGCCAAGTGAAGAGGTCGAATGGGAATAATGTTCAATTTGTGTTGGCCGCTCTTCTAATGTTTACCCGCGTGTATGTAATTTAAACCACCCCTCCCCTTTTTGTTGTGTGTGTGAGGTGTTTATTTTGCCTGTGTTTGCTCTATCCTTTTATTATTGAATGATGCGTACCTCTCCTGCGTTTTCGAGAAAAAAAATTCTAGAGGACCCCTTCAAAGTGAATTGGTGTAGCGAGCAAGCATGGGTCTTATGCAAGCAGGAAAGAGAGGTACCTTGTGAGCAGGAAGATCAAGATCCTTGTTCTCTCGGATAACTTTCCAAATCTGTTGTGAACTAAACAAAAAACCTGAAGCAGGAACTACTCCTCTTCTATCACCTGCAAGACCTCCTGGTGCAATTGAATTTGAAAATCTCTGCCTAAGTTGTTGAACCTGTTCAAGGTAAAAGTAAGGTTCTTGAAAATAATTGTTCATTACAAATAGAAACATTTTGCATTACTTTCCCTACAAAAAAAATCTACACAGTACGAGTTTAAACTTTCAAATGATCTTTGAAGTACCTGTTCCCTAAACTGGTCCTCTTTTTCCTCAAAACTGGACAATGCAGTAACTTGCACCTTCATATTGACAAATGACGTTCTAGTAAAAGCATAATCTTATTTTTAAAGATTGTACGACAAAAATATATAGCTTACATTGAAGAATTCATTGATAGGGGTGTCTTTGTGTGCCTCTGGCTTGGCAACAGAATTCCATATCTGATCAAATCTGTGACAATATTAGAACTAGAGGAAGCCAACAAGCTAGTAAACAAAGATGAATGAATGGAAGAAAGGATGCCAGCACCTTTTGTATATCCTCCCTTAGAACTGGTTCTAGATGTTCAAGTGGAGTCTACATAAAAACAATCATGTGCCTGAGATTAGCTAAAAAGCGGAAAAAATATTGTACTCTGAATATATTTCATATTTTTGGATGAATTAATTCAAGAATGCAATGCAACAAAGGAGAGGCAAACCCTGGTTTTATCACGTATAACAAAGAGCAGTGTTGTCTTCCGAGGACTAAACAAACGCATCATGACCTACAAACTCAGATGTCCAAGTAACACATCAGATGATCAGGACTATGTATATCAGCTGTGCATAAAGGTAGCCTGGAAGACAAAAATTTAACTTCGGTACCTGAAATACTGTCTTTAGGAGTGGTTTATTGGCAGCTTGCTCACGGCCAATATCATGGCACCACCTATACACATACACATAGTGATAACAGAAAGTCTGTAGTAAGTGTGAAAACTAAAGGTTCAACAAATAAGTCCATAAGGGAAGTCATCACAAATATCATATAGGGTGACTCACATGTTAATTAGAACTATATCTGAAATTGCAAGAGCAAATAACGAACTTTGCTTCTCAAATGCAGTGTCATCCTAAATGTGACAAAAAACAGAAAGAGAGAGAGGAGTGTCAGAAAACAAAGTTTACAAATAACCTCCTAAAAGAAACATGCAAAAAAGTCATCCACATGCATTATCGAGTCGCTTGAACAAATCACTCATGTAAAGCGCCTTTTATAACGATAGTACAAATCAAGAAGGTTAAATTCACTGGAAGATATATTCATTTCTTATTACTTCAATACGAGAAACTTATGCAGCAATGCCATGTCAAAGCAATCACAACAGGAGGACAGAAAGTCTAATACTGGGCGAGTCTGAATTTTGTAATAACCTTTTCACACTTTCCCTCAAATAAAAAATCTTCGCGATTAGAATTATCTGATGACTGTCATGTAGTACTTAAGCAAAAAATAAAGAGGAACCTCTTCTGTTAATATCAAAGTATAGACCGGGTTTTACACTTGCCTTGTACAATCTAATTCAAGATTGGTAGGCTAGGCACTAAATCAAAGAAGACCAAAAAAATTGAAAAAAAAAGTTAACTGTCATGCAGTAAATCAAGGAACAAAAAAAAAATGTTAACTGCCATGCAAAACTACCCGAACTTCCAGAAAAATTCTACCATGCACACTAATACTTGAAGGGTTTGCTAATTCACACTATACATTATAATTGACCTGTGTAGTGTGTACAGAGCGTTACCTCTCCTCTCTCTCTTCCATCGGTACCCTCAAGATCCAATACAACAGTACAAGGCTCAACACCAACACAGCGTGCTATCCAGATACCTTTAGTAGTTTGACTCCTAATAAGAAAAATAGAACAGCAACAATTTTTCTATCAACATAAATAAATAATAGCAGCGGCATGTGTTTTCATGATAAGGTTAGGGGTGATAATGGGTATAAAAAAGCATACCAAATGACAAGAAATTAGTTAATAAATTATTTATATATGAATGAATAAACAAATATAATGTAGGGGGGAGCAAATGTTACATACCTTCCTCTGAAGGCATCCATCTCCCTAAAATTGGTACCAAATAATTGATTCAACAAGGTACTCTTTCCTGCTCAAAATAAAGAAGGTATGATGAAAAATAAATGTTTATTACTAAACGTATATAAATTACTTGCTCAAAGTTTACCAAAAGCATACAAGTGTCTTTTTTTGTGAAAAGGAGCAGAGATCCCAATATATAAGGCTCTCAGCCTCAGTCGAAGAACATGAAATGAAAGCAAAACTTACAGTTCGGTATCAGAAAAGACAGTAAAGGTTTTCCAGGCTGCCTAAGTTGAAACACAACAGCTCTTAGTGTGAAGTCAGGTACTTGGGAACATTACCCAAAGTCAAATTAGATCATTAAGAAAATATATTTTCATGATGTATCTTGTTATACTAAAAAAACTCGCCGGAAAGGGAAAGACCGCTCTCCCGGTATTATATTAAGAAGAGACCGAAACATTACCCCGGTCGAGAAAATCTTCAAACCCTGCCCCCATCACTAGCGGGCCATCACCGTCCACTCCGCAACGACCCAGCCGAAGGGTGACGCGCAAGACGTAACCCAGGAGGGGGCGAGGCACAGCGATGAGATTTTTTTTAACCAAGCCAGAAATTCGTCCCCGAGGGGGATTGAACCTAGGACTTAGAGGTGCTACTCGGAAGCCTTAACCATTACGCTAGAGGCCCTTTCACTTATCTTGTGATACTGATTTGGTGTCATAAATGTTGATGCTCTTTTCTATAATTTTGGTTAAAGTTAAAATAATTTGATTTAGGGCAACTTAGAAGTTGATCTAATTTGGTAAGGAGGGAGTATAACATATGCCATGTACAGGAACCGTTCTTTGAAGTCCAAGTATATATGTGCCAATTTTTTTCAGGATACCAACAAGCCACAGTTAGCAAAATCAACAATGGACTGTCCAAAAGTACGGTAGAAAACAAGGATGGATCAGAAAAATAAGGCTTAGTTCCACTTCTACTGTAGCTTGCTGAAGCAGCGTAGCACCGCGTAGTGCATACTATGCATTAGGAGGACCATTACTAGCAAAGTTGCTAGAACAAAGCCATCAAACTGGCAAGACAAGGTCCATAAATGAGTGCAGGTGGTTTATGTTCGAGAAGCCCGTTTTAGTTACCTAGGTTTCGGGTGGCCAAAATACCAGCCAGTGAGGTCCGCAGTTTTGAGGATGCACAAATTCATTCTCCATTACCAAATTAATATATGCATAACATGAGATGGCAATTAATGCATTGTTTAAAATTAAAGCAGAATACTACGAGTACTACACACACATACATACACCACTTAATAAGTGCACCGTCGGCCACAAATCAACTGAACCGCCCGTTAGCACCAACAACCACAATTCATGCGACGCCAACGCAAATACTCAAGGCTAGTCTGACGCGGCAAAGCCCTACACGGTCGCCGAATTGTTCGATGACAGTCATTTAGCCCAGACATTAGAGCCGCATGATCAACGGCGCACGCAGCATTCCATCGAACAGGAGGCCAGCGCGGACGCACGCATGGCCCTGCCGGAGATCGAGCTCGGGATCAGAGTATCGGACCAACCCAACCGCCTTGGTGGATGGACCGTCGAGCGCGGGACGGGAACGGTGCGGACTGCGGAGGCGGTGGAAGCAAAGCGTACCGCTGCTCTGTGGACCCATGATGGAGACGACGGCGTACGAGAGCCCGCACCCGGCGACGCCGGCGGCCGCCATGAACCGCTCCGCCCCCTCGGCCGCGAACTCGCCCTCGCCGTCGATCAGCTGCACCGCCACCCCCTCCGCCGCGTCGCTCTCCTCCATCTCCGGTTCCGTGCCGCCGTGGACGCGCCTAGGGCTCGTGGGGGAAATGGGATGGATGGGATGCGACGATGGGGGCCGGGGCCGGTCGATCGTGGCCGCGCTTCACTTGTCCGGTTGCTCGGCTTTCGCGGAGCACCATGCGCGCGCGGCGAAAGCCCCCACTCCTGGTTTACACTTGGACCCCGCGGCCCCTAACCGCCGTGTGCGCCCGTGCCTGGGTCTTGCTAAGGCCTTGTTCGGTTATTTCCAATACACATGGATTGGATAGGATTGGAAAAAATTCTTAAGAAGTTTGACTTGTTTGGATTTAAACCCATCCAATCCCACTCAATCCACATGGATTGAGAGCTAACCGAACAAGCCCTAATCGTTTTTCGCTAATGCCCCTGAATAGGAATTTCATATTGCGGTTTGATCGGTTTACACATTTTACGAGGCTTTGGCCCCGAGAATAATACTCCTAAGAAACAATTCAAATTGTTTGGGTTAGTAGGGTCACAAATTGCAAAATGTAATTATAAATTGCTTTTAAAATATGGTTTGTTGTTTTTTTTGTTACTTTTTATTCAATCTTCGTGCAACCAACTTTCTATGTTATTTTCATAGGAATTTATACAAATTTTATAGGAACCAATTAACAACTTTATATGTCGTATTTTAGTTCAAAAATAAACCAGCTGGCGACAAATATTCAAGAACGGAGGTACTAACTCTTAAGTATTTCGTTGACAATTATATCAATAGCGGCAAGCATACCATTGCATGGCTTTCAAAACTTGCCAAAGGACTAAAACTAGTATGGTGTCGTTGTAAACTTCTGTTAGTAATCTTGTTCTTCACCTCTTCTTCGTCGTTGGACTTTGACAGTGACCATCCATCCTTAACAGATACTCTTTTCGTCCCATAATATAAGATGTAATCATTTTTTTGTCTTCGAACCAGAAGTGGTTACGCCTTATATACTGGGAAAGATAGGTGCATAGTAAACTATATGTTCTTAACCAGACCACGTGTATGCATATGCTCACAAATGATATTACAGGCTATCATCGTTGTTTGTGAAATAAAGGCAGAATTGCATAATGGATTTTTTATCCCAAATGAGGGCATTAAGAGGCTCATGATGAGTTCCTTCATCTCAGTAAACTTCGTTAAATTAACCTTATAATAAAATAATTCTCGTGTCCAACCACTGGGCCACTGCTCCAATAGGCCAATAGTAGTGCCATCACGTCTCGGTGGTGTTGAAAGTTATAGGAGACGAAGTTACTGTACAAGCCTTTTTTATCGTGGGCTTTTGTTTGATAGTGCCATCCATGAACTCGGTAGAAGCAAGCTTCCACTAGTTTGCTTCAGACCGTTGTTGGGTATTGATTAATGTTGGAACCTGTCTCTCAGGATAGCTGGATACAACGGGAAATGAGAAAAAGGGTTTGTAGCATAAACACGGGGTGTCAAAGCCACTGTTGGGGACTTGTTCTCAAATGCTAAGAATTAAGAATAAGGCAACATAGAAAGTGTTAAATGTTAAACTCCTTCGTCCTTAAAAACATTATATCTCTTTGGATATAATGAATCTTGGACGAAGGTTATAAAGGAAAAGACCTTTGTAAGGTTGATAGATGATAAAAAAAGAGCACACATATATAAAACACGAGTAATGATACAAGTATTATCACCAACTTATTTTTATTACCAAATTCATAAAAACAAATTACAAATGTACCTTCAGATTGATGGAAAGTAAAGGTACAATCGCGATGCGGAAAAGCGTATGCCAGGTCAGCGTGAACAGTACGAGAGTACTGTTCATCTATTTATAGGCACGGGACGCAGCCCGTGTAAAATTATATTGATGCCCTTTACATTTGACAATAACTTTATAGCAATCCTTCGAGGTTTAATTTGACTTTTCATCCTTGAGTCGGTACCCCTTTTCTGCCGTCATGCCGAAGCTTTTCTGTACGTAGCTTCGTGATCGTCTTATCCTTCGTCGTGGTCGCTTTCCACCCCAGTCAAGCTTCGTCTTAACCATGCTCTTGTACGCCCGCAACCTGACTCCGAAGATACCTGTTCACATGTTTCACTCGGGAAATATTGTCAAATCATGTTTTTGAGGACCTTCGGAAGCCGAAGGCCCCAACAGTAGCCCCTCGCAATATTAATTTTCTGTAATGATAAATTCATATTGCGACATGGACGAAGGCTTTAAGCCGAAGGTCCGAAAAACACCTTCCTTCTGCTAGAATAGCAACAGCCACTGACAAACGGGGCCCTCCAGTTTTCGGCACACTGGGTGTATAAATAAGAGCCCACCGCAAGTTTATTTGGCACGCTCTTTTGCCATCTGCTTTTAGTCACCCAACTTTTCAGCCTGCGCGCCACAGCACTTGCTCAGTTTTAAATTTTAAAGCTTCGGTATCGAGTGTGTTTTGTCAGCATTTGCGAAGATGCCTAAAGATAAGAAAGTTGTTGGTGCTTCGAAGCTAAGCCTTTCTGAGGAGATGCACCTGGGCTTTCTTGAATCAATGTCAAAGACTAATACGGAGAAAATTACCAGGGAGACTTTGGAGGGTTTATCTGAAGATACTAGCGATAGTGAAAGTTACGATATGGATAGTGGTGGTGAAGATTCCGAAGATCAACCCTGGCGACCAAGCCATGCAGTTTTTGGTAAGTCCAGTATTAAGGAAAATCATCTTGTCAATATGAGAGGGAGATACTTTTGGGACTTGTCTGTTGTGAGGGCTGACGAAGGAGAGAAGACTTGTCCGACTCCCGAATAAAATGAGGTCGTGATATTCCGAAGCTTCCTAAAAGCTGGATTACGATTTCCCTTGAGCAGTTTTGTCGTGGAAGTACTGAAGACATTCGAAATCTACCTTCACCAACTTATCCCCGAAGCAATCATAAGGATGAACATCTTTGTGTGGGCCGTGAGAAGCCAAGGTTTGGAACCTAACGCAAAAAGCTTCTGTAACATACACGAGCTATTGTATGAGATAAAACCCTGGGGCAAAGAGCAATATCACAACAACTTTGGCTGTTACAGCTTCGGCGCTCAGTCCGGGTCAAGCTGCCCTGTGCCAACCTTTCGAAAGAGGTGGCCCGGCGACTGGATGACAGAATGGTTCTATGTGAAAAATGACTTGAAATCACGTGAAGATATCAAGGGTATCATTATGCGCCCTATCTAGCAACGCTTCGGCCTCCGGAAGCCGAAGGTGGAGATGGATGAAGCAGCCGAAGAATGCCAGAGGGCCTTCGGCGTGGTTTGTTCTTTTATTGGGACAAGGGATTTGGTTCAAGAGCATATTGCCTTCAGAGTATGGCCACTTGTAGAAAAGTGGGAAATGCCGAAGGAGACCGTCAAGGAAGCTGACGAAGGTGGACTAGTTAGACTAAAATACACATTCAAATATGGAGATAAGTTTGTTGAACCAGATGATGACTGGTTAAAAAGTATTGAGGCCATAAGCGACAAATTGCTTGGAGTATACTCGAAAGCCGAAGATACTGCATTATCAGCGGCCTTCGGAGGCCGAAAGAAGAAAAGACTTAACAGAGTATTCGATGCAATTGGGTTTATCTACCCCGACTACCATTACCCAGTGCGAGGTCAAAAAAGGAAAAATACTTCTCCTGCAAAGGAAACTGCTTCAGCTGCTCCTAGGGAGCCATCACCGAAGACAAAAAAAGGTAAAGGTGCTCACACACCGGCCACGTTATATTGAGCCGGTCACAGTGCCTGAGTTCATTGGTTAGGCCTCTTCGGCCACCGAAGCCAGAGAACCAACTCCAGTGCCAAAAATCGAAGAAATGGCCGAAGTACTAGCAACAGAGAAAATAGAAGAACCGAGGACTGAAGAAGCAAAAACATTAGAAATTTTAAGTCCTTCAACAAAAATCCAAAAGGGTCTAGCAGCGACCCCGAAAAGAAAAAGGATGGTTAATGTGCTGGATGTTTTGGAAACAATTAAATCTTCGAGCATAACTCCGAAGAAAACTGTTGAAGCTTCTGAAGTGTCTACTTAAGTCTTTGTTGCTGAAGCTTTGAAGCAACAATTTGAAAGTGAAGCTGGGCCTTCAGAGCCCACCAAGGTAAAACATTTGAAAGCTAAAGAAACAAAATTGACAGAGGCCACTTTGGAAACCGAAAAAATAAAAAAGACAGAGCCGATTTTGATTGAGGAAATTGACACTGCCATCCCCGAAGCATCTTCCAAAATACGTGATTATATTGTGCGGCATGCTTCGGGAAAGAAATTATCTGAAGAAGAGATTTTTGAAGCTAATCACTATGCCGAGAACTGAAGTATCCGAAGGGGGCCGTAGTGTTCAATGGGACAGACGAGGATGACTTCCTATACTGTCTCCCAGACAATAAAGAATTATCCGTCTGCCGGGAGATGGCTAGAAGCATGGGGTTCCCGAAGCTTGAAGCTGGCCTTTGCGCCATGACGAAGGACGATCTTGCGGATAGCCTTGCATACAATAGTCTGAAGGTAAAAATTGTAAATTTTGAAGTTTATGAATTTTAAATTAGTCTTTTGTTCTTATGTTAATCCATTCATTCTTTTGAATAGGGCTTGATACTTAGCAATGCCTTAAGGGCACAAAAGAATGCTGAAGACGAGAGCTGCACTATTGCTCTTAACAACCTTCGGACAGAGGTTATTAGGCTAAGAAACGAAGCCTTGGAAAAGGATAAACTCCTGCTTACATTAGTGGATAAGATAAAGGAAAACGAAGCTAATTCTAAAACTCAAGCCGAAGCTCAGAAGCGCGAAATCGAAGATCTTCGGAAACAACTAGCCCGGGCTAAAGAAGAACACATTCTTGAAGAAACAAAACGAGAACTAAGTGATCAATGGACAAATCATTTGGAAGTAAATATTGAAGAGCTTCGTGCTTCTAAGAAAAGGTGCTATGATAAATCCATAGAGTGTGTTAAGAAGATAAAATCCAGCTTCACCAGCGTTGGCGCGTTCTCTAGTGAAGAAAATTTCACAAGGGGGAATCCAGAAGGCCCGATTGAATGGATCAGTCACGAAGCTGAGGCCTTCGAGGAAATCTTGAATAGTCGCGGGGACATTTGCGCTTTTTCGGGCGCTAGGGGAATTGTTACTATTTTGGAGAAGAAAGGGTGCGAGCATGTGAAATCTTTAGCGCAATCTGAAGCTACTTTATCCTCTGAAGATATTAAAAACCCTTCAGCCGAAGCAAGCCAGGTCGGTGGAAAATTTTTCACCGACATTTGGGACAATGACGACCGAGAAATGGCTCAAGAAATCATTCAAAGAAGCGAAAAAGGCATCCATGATGCTAGGAAAGTAGCAGAGGCTACTGAGAAAAGCTCAGGGCCTGAAGGGCAAATAGGTATTAACTAGTGGTTTTTATTGTGTTGTAATTTTTGATTTCAAACTTTATTCACGGTTTGTAATAGTAATATAGCCGTATCCTCTCCTCCCTCAGAACCTGCTGAGGCGTCTCCGGGCCCCCACCCAAAGGGAGACGATGAAATTAGAAAGATGGCCGAAGCCATCATGGACAAAGTTGTCGATCAGCTACTGAACGAAGCTGCAGAAGTAGTTTTTAAAGAAGATTAAATACTATTGTAGAAATATTTGGAATGTGATATGTGTAAAACTTTGTAACTTTGAATGTAAAATATAATCTATTTATGGTTCAATTCTTTACGATGCATGAAATCTTGCATACATACCGTTTTTTGAGCCTTCGGCGAAAAAACACCTTCCCTTCTTTTCATGCTTCGTGAAGAAAATCTTTTATGTATCACAAGAATTTCCATACTTCATGTAAACATTCTTTGAAGCTATAAAAAAGTTTTATGTTGCCTCTCCAATGAAGCTACACTTTTTCTCAATTTATCTTGTGCCTCAGCATGATTTTCTCTTTTTCAAAACATTCTTCGAAGATCAATACTGTGTCCCCTTCTTGTTGTACATGCGATATAATGTATGATGCTTATGTTACGCAAAATGATGTGATGATGTTATGCTATGCAAAATGATATTTATGCCGAAGATACACACATCTCTGAGCACATAATCTTTTTATCTCAGCGCTGACTTTTCGCTGTAAGCCTCCCTTAGGAGCTTCTTCGCCTTTTACTTTTAGCGGAATCAGCGTTTATTTTTCGCTGTAAGCCTCCCTTAGGAGCTTCTTCGCCTTTTACTTTCAGCGGAATCAGCGTTTATTTTTCGCTGTAAGCCTCCCTTAGGAGCTTCTTCGCCTTTTACTTTCAGCGGAATCAGCGTTTATTTTTCGCTGTAAGCTCTGCATTCCCTTCGGAACGACTTTTGAGCAGAAAACTTACACTGCGCTCCCTTAGGAACGACTTTTTAGTACTTCGAAGAAGTTACAGTGCGTTCCTTAGAACAAGTTTTTGATAATTCGAAGGTTCTCCGTGCCACCATAAATTCTTGTGCTTCAGCAACTCAAGCCTATGGAGAAGATATATTTTCATTATGATAATAAGCTAAACTGTTACAAGAATTTGAAAAACCGATAAAAGACATTTAAACTTCCCATAATTGTTCTTTACTACAAAGAAAGTAAAACTGAATGCGAAAATGCAAAAAACTACTGTCGAGGTAGGATATTTTCAGTAAATGTGCTTCGACTCTGGCACAGTGCTATTGACTGTACGAGCTTTGGACTCCTCTCTGAAGTCCCTCTGGGGGTGAGAGTGCTGGCTCCCTTCTGGTTGCGGAGCTCGTTGTATTGGTGGTGGCGGTGGAAGCTGTTGCCAGGAAGCTTGGGGTTGGCTTGCCGAAGCAACAAAGGCTGCAGGGTGATTGCCTACATATTCTGGAATGTAAGGCGAATGGTACGAAGCAGTATGCATAACCTGCTTCGGCTGGCTCTGTTGCGCTGCAGCTTCTGCTAGCTCCTTTTGCTTCTGGATGATAATATGGCACATCCTGGTGGTATGGCCCTTGCCTTCACCATAGAATAGGCAGTAAATTTTTCTTGGTTGATCTCCAAATCTTCCCCCAAAGCCCCTGGCGCCTCTGCCCCTTGGCGCTGGCGGCCAGAAAGAGCTTTGCTGTTGCCCCGAAGCTTGCGAGGAGCACTGTGGCCTTTGCTGCTGACTCCCCTTGTTGTCATTTTGAGTAGAATTGTGAATTGACCTGACGTGCCTCGGATAAAATCTTCCTCCGAAGCCCCTGGTCATTTCAGAGAACCTGAAAGCTTCCTCCCTTCTTTGGCGAAAATCATTATCGGCTCGAATATATTCGTCCATCTTCTGGAGCAGCTTCTCCAAAGTTTAAGGAGGCTTCCTGGCAAAGTACTGAGCTAAAGGTCCTGGTCGAAGCCCCTTGATCATGGCCTCAATGACAATTTCATTAGGCACTGTTGGTGCCTGTGCCCTCAGACGTAGGAACCTTCGGACATATGCCTGAAGGTATTCTTCGTGATCCTGGGTGCACTGGAATAAAACTTGAGCAGTGACTGGCTTCGTCTGAAACCCTTGGAAGCTGGTTATCAACATATCCTTCAGCTTTTGCCATGAGGTGATTGTCCCTGGCCTAAGAGAGGAGTACCAGGTTTGTGCCACACTCCTGACAGCCATGACGAAAGACTTTGCCATGACCACTGTGTTGCCACCATACGAAGATATGGTTGCCTCATAGCTCATCAGGAATTGTTTCAGATCTGAATGACCGTCGTACATGGGGAGCTGGGGTGGCTTGTAAGATTGTGGCCAAGGAGTAGCCTGCAGTTCTGTTGACAGGGGAGAAGTATCATCAAAAGCAAAATTTCCGTGATGGAAATCTTCATACCAGTCGCCCTCGTTGTAGAAGCCCTCTTGATGAAGCTCTCTGCGCGGAGGCCTTTGGTTCTGGTCCTCTTGAGCAAAATGTCAAAGCTCTTCAGAGGCTTCGTCTATCTGCCTTTGAAGATCAGCTAGGCGAGCCATCTTCTCCTTCTTCCGTTGGACCTGTTGATTAATCATCTCCAAATATTGGATTTCTTGATCCAGATCGTCCTCCGGAGGCGTTGGACTGGTGACCTTCCTCTTCTGGCTCCGGGCCTCCCTAAGAGAAACGACATCTTGATTGGGGTCCAGCGACTGCAGAGTGGCAGCCCCTGTCGCTAAAGCTTTTTTAGGCGGCATGACAAAGATGATGCTTGCCGAAGGTGTTCAAAACTTCAGAAAATGGACGTGAGTTCACCGGAGGTGGGCGCCAATGTTGGGGACTTGTTCTCAAATGCTAAGAATTAAGAACAAGGCAACATAGAAAGTGTTAAATGTTAAACTCCTTCGTCCTTAAAAACATTATATCTCTTCGGATATAATGAATCTTGGACGAAGGTTACAAAGGAAAAGACCTTCGTAAGGTTGATAGATGATAAAAAAGAGCACACATATATAAAACACGAGTAATGATACAAGTATTATCACCAACTTATTTTTATTACCAAATTCATAAAAACAAATTACAAATGTACCTTTAGATTGATGGAAAGTAATGGTACAATCGTGATGTGGAAAAGCGTATGCCAGGTCAGCGTGAACAGTACGAGAGTACTGTTCATCTATTTATAGGCACGGGATGCAGCCCGTGTAAAATTACATTGATGCCCTTTACATTTGACAATAACTTTATAGCAATCCTTCGAGGTTTAATTTGACTTTTCATCCTTGAGTCGGTTCCCCTTTTCTGCGGTCATGCCGAAGCTTTTCTGTACGTAGCTTCGTGATCGTCTTATCCTTCGTCGTGGTCGCTTTCCACCCCAGTCAAGCTTCGTCTTAACCATGCTCTTGTACGCCCGCAACCTAACTCCGAAGATACCTGTTCACATGTTTCACTCGGGAAATATTGTCAAATCATGTTTTTGAGGACCTTCGGAAGCCGAAGGCCCCCAACAGCCACAATATTTTCTCTCCGCGCTTTGGCACAGTACGGGAGTATTTATAGGTAATCGAGTGACTGCCCGACCCTGTCAAGGACATTTAGACGCTTAGTTACCTAGTTTATCCCCAGAATATTCCCTCGAGGGGAGGTTACAACGAGTCATTACGGTGTACTTTATTAGAGACACGACCCAACTCACACTGCCCACGCGCTGTCCGAACGCGGGGCCCTGTTACATGGGCCGAATTGCACATGGGCCCCTCCTTGCTCTGAGGGGGACGATGCCTTATGGTCTTCGCGTGGCCTTCGTCTTGGCTCGCCGGAGCGAAGGGGGCCGAACAGGCCTCCGTATGGTCGAAGTCTTCGGTTTGTCTGGCGTGGCCTGCGGGGGCGGTCTTCGTCCGTGCAGATGCGAGGTGGATGTCATCGAGCGAAGGGTGGTGTGTTCGCCTTCGCCCCAACATTTGCCCTCCGAGGGGCTAGTTCGACCAAGTCAGCTGGTGTCGAAGACCACTGTGAGATGGCGAAGACGCTGCCCTCGCTTGAAGTGGTCCCGCGGGGTTTTTTGAAATGACCGTTGATGGACGTGTTACTGTTGGACTGCGGGTTTCCCAAGGCGTCGCTCTACGCCTATAAAAACCCGACCTCGACCGAGAACGCTACTCGTTTGAATTTGCGCTGCAGAAACCCTAGCTTTTACAGTCGCTCGCCTACCCTCCTTGCTCGTTCTGTGCCAGAAATCTGGCCCACATCAAGCAGACCACGCGCCGCCGCCGATGGTACGTTGTAATGTCTTCTTCCTCGTCTGCCGCGAGCACATCGCCGGCCACGCCATCATCCGAGAAGACCTTGAGCGACTTGGCGGTGGTTGAGTTGCAGCCCGGCCACACCGTGGAGTTTGGGACCTCAAGGATTTTCTTGGGCCACGTGCTGGAGATGCAGCGGCTTGGTTACTTTGGTAACGGTGTCGGGAGGGCCCCTAGGTGCAGAAGAGGTCCCCGAGCCTGAGGACGAGTTGATAGTTTTTGAGGCCTTTTTCGCTGCCGGTCTTCACCTCCTGACACATCGATTCGTGGTGGAGGTGTTGCGAAGGTTTGAGGTGCAAGTCCACCAGTTGACGCCGAACGCGGTGGTGGCGCTTGCGAAGTATGTCTGGGCATTCTCTTCCTATGGCGGGCAGCCGTCTATGGAGGTCTTCGCCAAAAATTATTGCCTGCATTAGCAGAAGAGGAAGATAGGGGATAAGATAGCCTAATTTGGATCGTGCACCTTCACGCCGAGGACTGGGAAGACTTCGGCTGAGGTTGTCAAGATAGTCCCCTGTGCTAGGAACAAGTGGGGTAACTGGTGGGTTTTTTGGTTCTATGTGGCTCCTGGGGATGTTGAAGGCTTGTCGAGTCTGCCTCCAGCCATCTTGTGCTCACATTGTTATGTGGCATTTCCTCGATTTGAGGTGGCGGAAGATGATGAAGACGAAGGGGCCCTCCGATATGCTGCTTGCCTGAGTAGCGGACGCGACCTAGTGGAGGAGTTTATTGCCTATGAGGTGTGGCCCTTGGCACATGGTTGGGCGTTGGGCGAAGTGACCCCCCGCTGGATGCCTACCCTGGGCCGCCAGATGGTGCGAAGTCTAGCCTTCGCAGTGGATCTATGCGGTCACGACGCAGCCGCATTTGTGCGTGAAGTCAAGGCCAAGGCCGTAAAAATTGTAGGGAAGTATGTGCCGAAGACGGAGACTTTAAGGAGTTGGGACATTCGCAGTTCAAACGTTAGGCCAAACCGTGTTTTTGAGTTAAACCATTTGCCGTATGGTGGTTATCCGGGGGGGACTGTGCCGACGTTGCAAGCCGCCAGGGGAAGAAGGCGATGTCAACAGCCGACGAGGGCCCCTCACGGGACAAGGCTCCGGGTGCGATCGTTAGGAAAAGAAAATTAGGTATAGCAGCTGAGGGGTTGAGGGCTTCTGATCATTTTGTTGTGGATTTGCTGGAGACGTGCGTGACTCCCGGGGAGATGATGTCTTTGCCCGAGCTCCGAGAATCTTCTGCGCGAATGCTGAAGGTTACTGGGGGTCGCTGGCCTAGGAATGTTCCAATACCCCGGGCGACCGACGAGGACATATTTACGTCTCGATTAGCTCGTGACATGAAGATTTTCCCTTACGGAAGGAATGTTGGTGCTATTATATCGGCAGTGATGGAGAAGGATCGCCAAGATGCGTCGTAGAAGAAGTGCCGGGCTTACGCCAGGTTGGCGGACCCAAGGCGCGAGGTGAAGGCAGCGTGGCCCAGTGCGAAGCCTACTGCCCGGGCACTAGTATGCCTCCGCTCGCCGCGCCTACCAAGGAGTGAAGGCCTCCCTCGCCACTTCGCGCTGCTGAGACAGCGGTGGCGACTGCCGAAGTCTCCATGGAGCTCTCCGTGGATGATTACCTGGTGGGCGGAGTCACTATGTTCGATGCCCATACAGGGCTGTGAAAGTCGCCTAGAGGGGGGTGAATAGGCGGAATCTGAAATTTATAAACTTTAAGCACAACTACAAGCCGGGGTTAGCGTTAGAAATATAATCGAGTCCGAAAGAGAGGGCAAAAACAAATCAACCAAAGAAATAGAGTGGATGACATGGTGATTTGTTTTACCGAGGTTTGGTTCTTGCAAACCTACTCCCCGTTGAGGTGGTCACGAAGACCGGGTCTCTTTCAACCCTTTCCCTCTCTCAAACGGTCACCTAGACCGAGTGAGCTTTCTCCTTATCTCATGGGTCACTTAGACCCCGCAAGGACCACCACACACTTGGTGTCTCTTGCCTTGGTTACAAAACACTTGAGAACAAGAAATGAGGAAGGAAGAAAGCGATCTAAGCGCAAGAACTCAAAAGAACTCAAATATCACTCTCTCACTAGTCACTATTTGATTGGAATGATCTTTGGACTTGGGAGAGGATTTGATCTCTTTGTTTGTGTCTTGGAGTGAAGTCTAGAGCTCTTGTATTGAATGCAATGGCTGAAAACTTGGATGCCTTGAAGTGTTGGTGGTTGGGGGTATTTATAGCCCCAACCACCAAAGTGGTCGTTGGGGATGGCTGCTGTCGTATGGTGCACCGGACATTCCGGTGCGCCACCAGACACTATCCGATGTGCCATCCACGTCACCCAACCGTTAGGGTTCGACCATTGGAGCTCTGACATGTGGGGCCACCGGACAGTCCGGTGGTGCACCGGACAGTCACTGTTCACTGTCTGGTGCACCTTCTGACACCTGCTCTAACTTCTGCGCGCGCAGGCGCACACTGTAGCGTTTCACTGTTCTTTTGCAGACGACCATTGGCGTGAAGTAGCCGTTGCTCCGCTGGCACACCGGATAGTCCAGTGTTACACCGGACAGTTCGGTGAATTATAGCGGAGCGGCTTCCCCAAATTCCCAAAGCAGAGCAGTTCGAGTTGATCCACTCTGGTGCACCGGACACTGTCCGGTGGCACACCGGACAGTCCGGTGCGCCAGACCAGGGCAGCCTTCGGTTGTCTTTGGCTCTTTGTATTTGAACCCTTTCTGGGACTTTTTATTGGTTTGTGTTGAACCTTTGACACCTGTAGAACTCATAATCTAGAGCAAACTAGTTAGTTCAATAATTTGTGTTGGGCAATTCAACCACCAAAATCATTTAGAAAAAGGTTTGACCCTATTTCCCTTTCAATCTCCCCCTTTTTGGTGATTGATGCTAACACAAACCAAAGCAAATATAAAAGTGCAGAATTGAACTAGTTTGCATAAGGAAGTGCAAAGGTTGCTTGGAATTAAACCAATACTTATTTCTATTAGATATACATGGATGGTTTTTGTCGGGGACCATTATTAGGGGTACCCCCAAGACTCCTAATACTCGGCTGGTAAACACCATCAGCACAAAGCTGCAAAGGCCTGATGGGCGCAATACAGGTCAAAGCTCCATCCACTCGAGGGACACGATCTCGCCTCGCCCGAGCCCAGCCTCGGGCGGGAACAGTAGACCAAGGCAGATTCACGCCTCACCCGAGGGCCTCCTCAAGCAACGAACGCACCTTCGACTCGCCCGAGGCCCAGTTCGGGCAGGCTTCGTGGAGAAGCAACCTTGGCTAGATCGCCTCGCCAGCCGACCGGATCGCAGGAGCATTCAATGCAAGGATCGCCTGACACCTTATCCTGACGCGCGCTCCTCAGTCGACAAGGCCGAAGTGACCGCAGTCACTTCGCCCCTCCACTGACTGACCTGACTCAAACAATGTCGCCTGCACTGCTACGACTGCTGTGCCACCCGCCCGGGTGAGGCTGACAGTAGCCAAGTCCAGCCTCGGGTGCCATAGGAAGCTCCGCCTCGCCCGACCCCAGGGCTCAGACTCAACCTCGACCTCGGACGACGGTCTTCGCCTCGCTCGACCCCAGGGCTCGGACTCAACCTCGACCTCGAACGATGGTCTCCGCCTCGCCCGACCCCAGGGCTCGGACTCAACCTCGACCCCAGACGACGGTCTCCGCCTCGCCCGACCCTAGGGCTCGGACTCAACCTCGACCTCGGACGATGGTCTCCGCCTCGCCCGACCCTAGGGCTCGGACTCAACCTCGACCTCGGATGACGGTCTCTGCCTCGCCCGACCCCAGGGCTCGGACTCAACCTCGACCTCGGACAACGGTCTCCGCCTCGCCCGACCCCAGGGCTCGGACTCAGCCTCGACCTCGGAGGAGCCTCTGCCTCGCCCGACCTTGGGCTCGGGCCGACCACGTCGCAGGGGGGCACATCATTACCCTACCCCTAGCTAGCTCAGGCTACGGGGAACAAGACCGACGTCCCATCTGGCTCGCCCCGATAAAACAAGTAATGATGACACCCCGCGTGCTCCATGACGACGGCGGTTCTCAGCTCCCTATGGAAGCAAGGAGACGTCAGCAAGGTTCCGACAGCCCCGACAACTATGCTTCTACAGGGTTTAAGCGCTCCTCCGACGGCCATGACATCACATGAACAGGGCACCAACACCTCTCCAACAGCCACGACGGCATGTACATAGGACTCTGGCTCCTCTCTGCCAGACACGTTAGCATACTGCTACACCCCCCCATTGTACACCTGGGTCCTCTCCTTACGTCTATAAAAGGAAGGTCCAGGGCCCTCGTACGAAAAGGTGGCCGCACGGGAGGACGGGCTGACGAACAGTCTCTCTCTCTCTCTCTCTCTCTCCCTCGCGAACGCTTGTAACCCCCTACTGCAAGCGCATCCGCCATGGGCGCAGGACAACACGAGCCACGATTCCCCTCATTGTTTTTCCCCCTTGTGTTCCATCTCACGCCGACCCATCTGGGCTAGGACACGCAGCGACAATTTACTCGTCGGTCCAGGGACCCCCCGGGGTCGAAACGCCGACAGTTGGCGCGCCAGGTAGGGGCCTGCTGCGTGTTGACGAACAACTTCCCGTCAAGCTCCAGATGGGTAGTCTCCAGCAACCTCTCCAGCCCGGGACGCTGCTCTGTTTCGGGAGTCTCGAGTTCATGTCCCTCGACGGCAGGTACGACATGGTACTCCTTCCTCCGCCGCATGACAACGACAATGGCGGCCATCAGCCCGCCCACCGGCAGCGGAATCGACAACGTCTTCCCCGCATGGCGGAAGAACAGCATCCGAGTCTGTCCCGTCACCCTCCCCGCTGACGGAGGAGGAGGAGGGGCAACCATGGCCAAGCAGGAGGCAGCACCTCGTCGGCTGTCGAGCGAGTCGACGACGCCGGTGCCCCAGCGGGGGACACGTCGGGCGTCGACCTCACGTCTGAGACGAAGACGAGCGTCATTTCCCCGTGACATGCTAACTCTAAGCGGACGGATGACGCTAGCACGCTCGCGAAGGACCTGCTAGGCATTAGCCTCGTACCTGAGATAACGGTGCAGTCCGTCCCCGACGCGACTCCGTCACCATCCGTCGATCAAGAGGTACCGTCCGTTTTCCACCCTTTGCCTTTTAGATTCAGCTTCGACCCACCAAGCGACCCCGCTTCGGTGGACGCTTTCATAAAGGCATATCCGAACCTTTCGGGGTATCATATGTGGTCAACCTGGGACCGATTGATGACCGTCTCGACCTACGGGCCCCCGGGTTCCGAGGAAGATGACGAGCCCGACTATGGTTGGGATTTCTCCGGGCTCGGGAACCCCAGTGCCATGCGGGACTTCATGACCGCATGTGACTACTGCCTCTCCGATTGCTCCGATGATAGCCACAGCCTCGGCGACGAGGACTATGGCCCAAGTCGCGAATGTTTCCACGTCGATCTAGGGGGTCTAGACGAAGGCAACCACCTTGGTATGCTGGAGGACGGTGATCCCCCTAGGCCTATGCCTCGCGTTGACATCCTTCGGGAGCTAGCTGTGGTCCTAGTCCCTGCAGGGGGTCAGGACACACAGCTCGAGCAAATCCGCGAGATGCAGGCCAGGCTTGATGAGGAAGCAGGGCAACTTGTGCAGCTCCGGCACAACATCGGGCAGGAGTGGGCAGGCCGAGCACCAGCCGGAGAAGCACGTCATATGCCCCAGGACGTCCAACACCGCATCGCTGGCGATGCCAGGGCAAGGCTGCCCCCAACTTCCAGTGGGGTCGGCCAGAACCTGGCTGCAGCAGCAATACTACTCCGAGCGATGCCGGAACCATCCACCACTGAGGGGCGGCATATCCAGGGAGAACTCAAGAATCTCCTGGAGGATGCCGCGGTCCGATGGGCCAAAAGCTCTGCCTCCTGAAGGTAGGGGTACCCCCCGGAGCATCGCGCCGTGACTTCCCGATTCATGCGGGAAGCCTCGGTCCACACCGGGCGCACGCGGGACACAGCGCCTGCGGCCCCAGGGAGCCTGCCTCAACGAAAACGTGCGCCGAGGCTACCACCCCAGGCGTGGAGGACGCTACGACAGTGGGGAGGATCGGAGCCCCTCGCCCGAACCACCCGGTCCGCAAACTTTCAGCCGGGCCATACAACGGGCGCCGTTCCTGACCTAGTTCCAGACCCCGACTACCATCACCAAGTACTCGGGGGAAACAAAGCCAGAACTATGGCTCGTGGACTACCGGTTGGCCTGCCAGCTGGGTGGAATGGACGATGACAACCTCATTGTCGGGGACCATAATTAGGGGTACCCTCAAGACGCCTAATTCTCAGCTGGTAACCCCCATCAGCATAAAGCTGCAGAGGCCTGATGGGTGCGATTAAGTCAGGGATCAGTCCATACGAGCGACTCGATCACGCCTCGCCCGAGCCTAGCCTCGGGCAAAGGCAGCCGACCCCGAGGTGTTTCCGTCTCGCCCGAGGCCCCCTTTTTACGACGAACACATCTCCGGCTCGCCCGAGGCCTTGCCTTCGCTAAGAAGCAACCCTGACTAAATCACCGCGCTGACCGACCGAGTCGCAGGAGCATTTAACGCAAAGGCAGCCTGACACCTTTATCCTGACGCGCACCCCCCGGCAGAGCCAAAGTGACCGCCGTCACTTCGCCGCTCCACTCACCGGTCTGACAGAAGGACAGCGCCGCCTGCGCCATTCCGACTGCAGTGCCACCTGACAGAGTGAGACTGACAGGCAGTCAGGCCCTGCCAAAGGCGCCATAGGAAGCTCCGCCCGACCATGGGCTCGGACTGGGGCTAGGCCCCGGAAGACGGCGAACTCCGCACCGCCCGACCCAGGGCTCGGACTCGGGCTAAGGCCCTGGAAGACGGCGAACTCCGCTTTGCCCGACCCAGGGCTCGGACTCGGGCTAAGGCCCCGGAAGACGGCGAACTCCGCTCCGCCCGACCCAGGGCTCGGACTCGGGCTAAGGCCCCGGAAGACGGCGAACTCCGCTCCGCCCGACCCAGGGCTCGGACTCGGGCTAAGGCCCCGGAAGACGGCGAACTCCGCTCCGCCCGAACCAGGGCTCAGACTCGGGCTAAGGCCCCGAAAGACGGCGAACTCCGCTCCGCCCGACCCAGGGCTCGGACTCGGGCTAAGGCCCCGGAAGACAGCGAACTCCGCTCCGCCCGACCCAGGGCTCGGACTCGGGCTAAGGCCCCAGAAGACGATGAACTCCGCTTCGCCCGACCCCAGGGGTCGGACTCCGCCCTGGCCTCTGCCGAACGACCTCCGCCTCGCCCGACCCAGGAGCTCGGGCTCGGCCTCGGCCATGGAAGACAGACTCGACCTCGGCTTCGGAGGAGCCTCCACATCGCCCGACCTAGGGCACAAGTCCGCCACGTCAACAGGAAGCGCCATCATTACCCTACCCCGAGCCGACTCGGGCCGCAGAGAACAAGACCGGCGTCCCATCTGGCTAGCTCCACCAGATAGGCTATGATGGCGCCCCGCTAGCCCCATGACGACGGCGGCTCTCAGCTCCCTTACGGAAGCAGGGGGACGTCAGCAAGGACCCAACCGCTCCGACAGCTGTCCCTCCGCCAGGCTCCATTGCTCCTCCGACAGCCACGACACCACACCAGCTGGGTGCCAAGATCTCTCCGGCTGCCACCTTGGCATGTACTTAGGGCGCTAGCTCTCCCCTGCTGGACACGTAGCACTCTGCTACACCCCCATTGTACACCTGGATCCTCTCCTTACGCCTATAAAAGGAAGGACCAGGGCCTTCTTAGAGAAGGTTGGCCGCGCGGGGACGAGGACGGGGCAGGCGCTCTCTTGGGGCCGCTCGCTTCCCTCACCCGCGTGGACGCTTGTAACCCCCTACTGCAAGCGCACCCGACCTGGGCGCGGGTCGAACACGAAGGTCGCAGGATTTCCACCTCTCTCACGACTCGTCTCCGGCCACCTCGCTTTCCCCCCTTCGCGCTCGCCCACGCGCTCGACCCATCTAGGCTGGGGCACGCGGCACACTCACTCGTCGGCTTAGGGACCCCCCGGTCTCGAAACGCCGACAGTTGGCGCGCCAGGTAGGGGCCTGCTGCGTGTTGACGAGCAGCTTCCCGTCAAGCTCCAGATGGGCAGTCTCCAACGACCTCTCCAACCCGGGACGGTGCTCTGTTTCGGGAGTCTCGAGTTCATGTCTCTCGACGGCAGCTACGACATGATACTCCTTCCACCGCCGCGCGACGACGACAATGGCGGCCGATAGCCCGCCCGCCGGCGGCGGAATCGACGACGTCTTCCCCGCGTGGTGGAAGAACAACATTCGAGCTCGCCCCGTCCTCTCCCCCGCCATCGGAGGAGGAGGCGGGGCAACCAGGGCCGAGCGGGAGGCCGCGCTCCGTCGGCTGTCGAGCGAACCGACGTCCCCAGCGCCCCAACGGAGGACGCGTCGGGCGTCGACCTCGCGTTTGAGACGAAGGCGAGCGCCGTCCCCCGCGACACGCCAATCCCGAGCAAGTGGACGACGCCAGCACGCTCGCGGAGGGCCTGCAGGACGTCGCCCTCGTACCCAAGACGACGGCGCAACCAGTCCCCGACGTGACTATGTCGCTCCTCGTCGACCAAAAGGTACCGACTGATTCCCATCCTTTGTCATTTCGACTCGGCCTCAACCCGCCTAGCGACCTCGCTTTGGCGGGCGCTCACGTTGAGGCGAGTGCAACCTCTCTGGGGTTTCGTATGCGGTCACCTTGGGACCGATTGACGGACGTCTCGACCTACGGGCCCTTTGGGTCCGAGGAAGATGACGATCCCAGCGTCTGTTGGGATTTCTCTGGATTTGGCAACCCCAGTGCCATGCGGGACTTTATGACCACATGTGACTACTGCCTCTCCGACTGTTCCGACGGCAGCCGCAGCCTTGACGACAAGGACTGCGGCCCGAGCCGCGAATGTTTCCACGTCGAGCTAGGGGATCCCTCCGAAGGCAACCATCTCGGCATGCCGGAGGGCGGCGATCTCCCTAGGCCGGTGCCTCGCGCCGACATCCCGCGGGAGCTAGCTGTGGTCCCCGTTCCGGCGGGGGGTCACGACCCACAGCTCGAGCAAGTCCGCGGGGCGCAGGCCAGGCTCGACGAGGGAGCAGGAGCGCTCGAGTCGATCCGCCGGGACGTCGGGCAGGTATGGGCGGGCCAACCCCCGGCCGGAGAAATACGTCACCTGCCCCAGGGTTTCCAGCACCGCGTCGCCAACGATGTCAGGGACAGGCCGCCACCCGCATCCAGCGGGGTCGGTCAGAACCTGGCAGCCGCAGCGATGCTCCTCCGCGCGATGCCAGAACCATCAACCACCGAGGGTCGGTGAATCCAGGGAGAGCTCAAGAATCTCCTGGAAGGCGCTGCGGCCTGGCGGGCCGAGAGCTCTGCCTCCCGAAGGTAGGGGTACCCCTCGGAACCTCATGCCGCGACTTCCCGATTCATGCGGGAAGCCTCGGTCTACACCGGGCGCACGCGCAACACCGCGCCTGCGGCCCCGGGCCACCTCGGCAACGAGCACCATCGTCGCGACCGTTGGGCCCACCTCGACGAAAGGGTGCACCGAGGCTACCACCCCAGGCGTGGGGGATGCTACGACAGCGGGGAGGATCGGAGTCCCTCGCCCGAACCACCCGATCCGCAGGCCTTCAGCCGGGCCATCCGGCGGGCGCCGTTTCCGGCCCGTTTCCGACCCCCGACTACTATCACAAAGTACTCAGGGGAAACGAGACCGGAATTGTGGCTCGCAGACTACCGCCTGGCCTGCCAACTAGGTGGAACGGACGACGACAACCTCATCATCCGTAACCTCCCCCTGTTCCTCTCCGACACTGCTCGCGCCTGGTTGGAGCACCTGCCTCCGGGGCAGATCTCCAACTGGGATGATTTGGTCCAAGCCTTCGCCGGCAATTTCCAGTGCACGTACGTGCGCCCCGGGAATTCCTGGGACCTCCGAAGCTGCCGGCAACAGCCGGGAGAGTCTCTTCGGGACTACATCCGGCGATTCTCGAAGCAGCGCACCGAGCTGCCCAACATCACCGACTCAGATGTCATCGGCGCGTTCCTTGCCGGCACCACCTGCCGCGACCTGGTGAGCAAGTTGGGTCGCAAGACCCCCACCAGGGCGAGCGAGCTGATGGACATCGCCACCAAGTTCGCCTCTGGCCAGGAGGCGGTCGAGGCCATCTTCCGAAAGGACAAGCGGCCCCAGGGCCGCCCGTCGGAAGAGGCTCTCGAGGCGTCTACTCCGCGCGGCGCCAAGAGGAAAGGCAAGAAGAAGTCACAAGCGAAACGCGACACCGCCGACGCGGACCTTGTCGCCGCCGCCGAGTACAAGAACCCTCGGAAGCCCCCCGGAGGTGCCAACCTCTTCGACAAGATGCTCAAGGAGCCGTGCCCTTACCATCAGGGGCCCGTCAAGCACACCCTCGAGGAGTGCGTCATGCTTCGGCGCCACTTCCACAGGGCCGGGCCACCCGCAGAGGGTGGCAGGGCCCGCGACGACGACAAAAAGGAAGATCACCAAGCAGGAGAGTTCCCCGAGGTCCGCGACTGCTTCATGATCTACGGAGGGCATGCGACGAATGCCTCGGCTCGGCATCGCAAGCGAGAGCGTCGGGAGGTCTGCTCGGTGAAGGTGGTGGCGCCAGTCTACCTAGACTGGTCCGACAAGCCCATCACCTTCGACCAAGCTGACCACCCCAACCACATGCCGAGCCCGGGGAAATACCCGCTCGTCGTCGACCCCATCATCGGCGATGTCAGGCTCACCAAGGTCCTGATGGATGGGGGCAGCTGCCTCAACATCATCTACGCCGAGACCCTCAGGCTCCTGCGCGTCGATCTGTCCTCCGTCCGAGCAGGCGCTGCGCCCTTCCACGGGATCATTCCTGGGAAGTGCGTCCAGCCCCTCGGACGGCTCGACCATCCAGTCTGCTTCGGAACGCCCTCCAACTTCCGAAGGGAGATTTTGACGTTCGAAGTGGTCGGGTTCCGAGGAACCTACCACGCGGTATTGGGGAGGCCATGCTACGCGAAGTTCATGGCCGTCCCCAACTACACCTACCTGAAGCTCAAGATGCCGGGCCCCAACGGGGTCATCACCGTCGGCCCCACGAACAAACACGCGTTCGAATGCGACGTGGAGTGCGTGGAGTACGCCGAGGCCCTCGCCGAGTCCGAGGCCCTCATCGCCGACCTGGAAAACCTCTCCAGAGAGGTGCCAGACGTGAAGCGACATGCTGGCAATTTCGAGCCAGCGGAGACGGTTAAGGCCGTCCCTCTCGACCCCAGTGGCGACACCTCCAAGCAGATCCGGATCGGTTCCGGGCTCGACCCCAAATAGGAAGCAGTGCTCGTCGACTTTCTCCGTGCAAACGCCGACGTCTTTGCAAGGAGTCCCTCGGACATGCCCGGCATACCGAGGGATGTCGCCGAGCACTCGCTGGATATTCGGGCCGGAGCCCGACCGGTCAGGCAGCCTCTGCGCCGATTCGACGAGGAGAAGCGCAGAGTGATAGGCGAGGAGATCCACAAGCTAATGGCAGCAGGGTTCATCAAAGAGGTATTCCATCCCGAATGGCTTGCCAACCCTGTGCTTGTGAGAAAGAAAGGGGGGAAATGGCGGATGTGTGTAGACTACACTGGTCTCAACAAAGCATGTCCGAAGGTTCCCTACCCTCTACCTCGCATCGATCAAATCGTGGATTCCACTGCTGGGTGCGAAACCCTGTCTTTCCTCGATGCCTACTCAGGGTACCATCAAATCAAGATGAAAGAGTCTGACCAGCTCGCGACTTCTTTCATCACGCCCTTCGGCATGTACTATTATGTCACCATGCCGTTCGGTTTGAGGAACGCGGGTGCGACGTACCAGCGGTGCATGAACCATGTGTTCGGCGAACACATCGGTCGCACGGTCGAGGCCTACGTCGATGACATCGTAGTCAAGACAAGGAAAGCCTCCGACCTCCTCTCTGACCTTGAAGTGACATTCCGGTGTCTCAAGGCAAAGGACGTCAAGCTCAATCCCGAGAAGTGTGTCTTCGGGGTGCCCCGAGGCATGCTCCTGGGGTTCATCGTCTCCGAGTGGGGCATCGAAGCCAACCCGGAAAAGATCGCAGCCATCACCAGCATGGGGCCCATCAAGGACTTAAAAGGTGTATAGAGGGTCATGGGATGTCTCGCGGCCTTGAGCCGTTTCATCTCACGCCTCGGCGAAAGAGGCCTGCCTCTGTACCGCCTCTTAAGGAAGGCCGAGTGCTTCACTTGGACCCCTGAGGCCGAGGAAGCTCTCGGGAACCTGAAGGCGCTCCTCACCAAGGCGTCTATCCTAGTACCCCAGCTGATGGAGAAGCCCTCTTGGTCTACGTCGCCGCGACCACTCAGGTGGTTAGCGCCGCGATTGTGGTCGAAAGGCAAGAAGAGGGGCATGCATTGCCCGTTCAGAGGCCAGTTTACTTCATCAGCGAGGTGCTGTCCGAAACCAAGACCCGCTACCCACAAGTTCAGAAGCTACTGTATGCAGTGATCCTGACGAGGCGAAAGTTGCGGCATTACTTCGAGTCTCATCCGGTAACTGTGGTGTCATCCTTCCCCCTGGGGGAGATCATCCAGTGCCGAGAGGCCTCGGGCAGGATTGCAAAGTGGGCGGTGGAAATCATGGGCGAGACAATCTCGTTCGCCCCTCGGAAGGCCATCAAGTCCCAGGTATTGGCGGACTTCGTAGCCGAATGGGTCGACACCCAGCTGCCGACGGCTCCGATCCAACCGGAGCTCTGGACCATGTTTTTCGTCGGGTCGCTGATGAAGACGGGAGCCGGCGCAGGCCTGCTCTTCGTCTCGCCCCTCGGGAAGCACCTACGCTACGTGCTGCGCCTCCATTTCCCGGCGTCCAACAATGTGGCTGAGTACGAAGCTCTGATCAACGGATTGTGAATCGCCATCGAGCTAGGGGTCCAACGCCTCGACGCTCGCGGTGACTCGCAGCTCGTCATCGATCAAGTCATGAAGAACTCCCACTGCCGTGACTCGAAGATGGAGGCCTACTGCGATGAGGTTCGGCGCCTGGAAGACAAGTTCTACGGGCTCGAGCTTAACCACATCGCCCGGCGCTACAATGAGACTGCGGACGAGCTGGCGAAAATAGCCTCGGGGCGAACGACGGTTCCCCCGGACGTCTTCTCCCGGGATCTGCACCAACCCTCCGTCAAGATCAACGACACGCCCGAGTCCGAGGTACCCTCGGCCCAGCCCGAGGCGTCCTCAGATCAGTCCGAGGTACCCTCGGCCCAGCCCGAGGCGACCTCGGTTCAGTCCGAGGTACCCTCGGCCCCCGAGGGCGAGGCGCTGCGCGTCGAGGAGGAGCGGAGCGGGGTCACGCCTGATCGAGATTGGCAGACCCCGTACCTACAATATCTCCGCCAAGGAGAGCTACCCCTCGACCAAGCCGAGGCTCGGCGGGTAGCGCGACGCGCCAAGTCGTTCGTCTTGCTGGGCGATGAGAAGGAGCTCTACCACCGCAGCCCCTCGGGCATCCTCCAGCGGTGCATCTCCATCACCGAAGGTCAGGAACTCCTGCAAGAGATACACTCGGGGGCTTGCGGCCATCATGCAGCACCTCGAGCTCTCGTCGGAAACGCTTTCCGGCAAGGCTTCTACTGGCCGACGGCGGTGGCTGACGCCACTAGAATTGTCCGCACCTGCGAAGGGTGTCAATTCTATGCGAAGCGGACCCACCTGCCCGCTCAGGCTCTGCAGACGATACCCATCACCTGGCCCTTCGCTGTGTGGGGTCTGGACCTCGTCGGTCCTCTGCAGAAGGCGCCTGGGGGCTACACGCACCTGCTGGTCGCCGTCGACAAATTCTCCAAGTGGATCGAGGTCCGACCCCTAAACAGCATCAGGTCCGAGCAGGCGGTGGCGTTCTTCACCAACATCATCCATCGCTTCGGGGTCCCAAACTCCATCATCACCAACAACGGCACCCAGTTCACCGGCAGAAAATTCTTGGATTTTTGCGAGGATCACCACATCCGGGTGGACTGGGCTGCCGTAGCTCATCCCATGTCGAATGGGCAAGTAGAGCGTGCCAACGGCATGATTCTACAAGGGCTCAAGCCTCGGATTTACAACGACCTCAACAAGTTCGGCAAGCGATGGATGAAGGAACTCCCCCCGGTGGTCTGGAGCCTGAGGACAACGCCAAGCCGAGCCACGGGTTTCACGCCGTTCTTCCTGGTCTACGGGGCCGAGGCCGTCTTGCCCACTGACCTGGAATACGGCTCCCCGAGGACGAGGGCCTACGACGATCAAAGCAACCAAGCTAGCCGAGAAGACTCGCTGGACCAGCTGGAAGAGGCTCGGGACAGGGCCTTACTACACTCGGCGCGGTATCAGCAGTCCCTGCGACGCTACCACGCCCGAGGGGTCCGACCCCGAGACCTCCAGGTGGGCGACCTGGTGCTTCAGCTGCGGCAAGACGCCCGAGGGAGGCACAAGCTCATGCCCCCCTGGGAGGGGCCATTCGTCATCGCCAAAGTTCTGAAGCCCGGAACGTACAAGCTGGCCAACAGTCAAGGCGAGGTCTACGGCAACGCTTGGAACATCCAACAGCTACGTCGCTTCTACCCTTAAGATGTTTACAAGTTGTTCATATACCTCGCACCCACGCAAAGTTTAGTCAACAAGGAAGGGTCGGCCTCGCCTCGGCAAAGCCCGACCCTCCCTCGGGGGCTAAAAGGGGGGAAACCCCCTCTGCGTCAAAATTTTCCTCGAAAAAAAAATCTCTTTTACCAGAATATCTTTTGTGCTTTTTGACTACTTCGAAAAGTGGGTCCTGGAAACGACGGAGTACACGTAAGCAGCCAAGGCTGACCGAGCCGAGGGACTCCTATGCCTCCGGGATACGGATACCTCACTCATCACCTTCTGCGATAAGTAACTCGCGTTCGGATAAAGTGACTCCGCGGATCGAACAAGTCTTTACGTTCGGAAGCCCTTCTGCCGAAGCGATCCTTCGAGCCTTCTCGACCAAGTCGGTGACAGGGCCTCATGGACGGGTGAAAGTACGCGTAAGCGGTAAGGTTGACCGAGCCGAGGGACTCCCACGCCTCCGGGATACAGATACCTCACTCATCACCTTCCGCGAGAAGCAACTCTCGCTCGCACAAACATCCCTGTTACCGACAAATAGTCCAGATACTCGAAACAAGAGGAAAAGAGACGCAGCTTTACAACGCAGCGAGGGTGTGTGTTCTGGCCTCGACGGCCGCACAAGGCACACGCTACAAGACAATCTGATCCTACAGGCTCGGGTCTTGATGCTGGAAGGGGGCAGCAACACCCTCGGCATCGACGGCAACTTCGGCGAGGCCCGACCTAGCCTCGGACGGCGACGCGGTCCGAGGTTCTCCGCTCTGAAGGATGACGTCGTCACCACGCCCGGGCAATCGCTGCCAGGGACTTCTCTGGGAATCCGGCCCGAGCAGGCGGCTCAGCCGGTCACCCATGGGGCCTCGGCCAACCATCTTCCGAGGGCGCCAGCCCGGTCCGAAGCCTCGGCTGATCAACTCCAACGTCGATCCTGCCAACGGACAACCCGGCTAGGCTCCGGCCAACCAGGTTTCATTTTCGAGCCAACTCCGCCTCTGTTCATACTGATATCGCTACCCCTGGCCTCGGCTCGTCGAAGAGCGGCCGAGGGGTCTCTTTAACTAAGCTAGAGGAGCCTCGGACAGCAAGGCCGACCGAGCCGAGGGACTCCTACGCCTCCGGGATACGGATACCTCACTCGTCACCTTGACACAGGGCGACTCATGCTTGGTGAAGCGGTTCAGATAGTCAACAGACGAGTCTTAATGCTCGGAAATGAGGAAAAAACACGGCTCCGTGCCGAAGTTACATACATGATTAGGCCCCGAAAGCCGAAATGAACAAAAAATCCTGGCATTCAAAGTGCCATTACAAACGGAACTCCGGTTCCCCCTCCGCAAGTACGAACAACCCCACTCGATAGGGGTGGGCCTGCGGAGCAACAGAAGACCGACGAACGGCATGTCATCGCCCGCCCCGACAGCGGCGACGATGAAGACTTCTGTCCCGGGGGGCCGAACAGCAGCAGTGATGACCTCAGGGCGGATGCTGCTGCTGGGAGGCCCCCGCCCATGCCCGAACTCGAGAGGCAAGGACGGGCAGAAGGCCGTAGAGTTGGAGGTCGGTCCGTGGCCAGCCTTGGCTATCACGCCGGCAGAAGAACCTCTTCCAGCTGCCGTGGCAGACGCCGGCGCCGCGAGCGGCTCCGAAGCCACTCGCGTCCGAAGGCCAGGCACGCTGCAGATGCCAGCGCCACGGACGATGACCGCTCCTCCCTCCGATCACTGAGTAAAGGAGCGGGCCGCCGCCCACGCGGGGGCCGACCTCAACTCGGCACACTCCCCTCCCCAGCCCTGGTGATGAAAATACTTGAGGCTGAGGGAGGGGCAGAGGCCGCAGCCCGGCTCGCTTTCCCCCACCATCAAGCCGGAGGTCACCATCTTGGGTGACCACCAGCGGAGGGGAGCAACCGGGTTGCAGGATGAAAATCCTTGAAGCCGAACGATGGCTGAAAGGTACCAACTCCCACGGAGTTGCGTTCCTCCGACGATGGGGCGAAAAGACGGCGGTTTCCCCCATCCGGGGGCTTGGAAGGTGGAAAGACACGGTGCATAAGGGAGGAAGAAGACATGGTCGCCTTACGAAAGGGGTCGCCCTCCTTTTAAAGGCGACTCTCCCTGCTTGCGCCCCCAACCGTCACGGGCTGAGTCTTCTCCAACACGCTCCAAAGCCCTCCCCTGCGGCGCAGGGGCTGGGTCCCGCATGTCATGCAGACCGGCTCCAAGCAGAAGAAGCCAAACCGCCGCGCGTGGTGCGCGCAACCGCCCAGCGGTTACAAGTGACCCTCCACTTTTGCCCAGACCAACGGGCGAAAGGGGCGGGCAGCCATGCAGGCGGCATGCAACCGCGCCAAGTGGACGCACCTCTTCGACTCCCGACACGCCAACATGGAGGCCCAGGCCCACGCGTCGCGCGACCGGCGCGCCGGATGCTGCATGCAAGCAACTGTACCGCCTGCGCCACCACCGCGCCTCCTCGATTGCGGAACCAATACCGCGACTCGAGGCGACCCAGCGCGCAACCCAGCAGCGCCAGCCTGACGCAGCGGTCAACGCGGTCGAAAGTGGGCCGGCAGTGATGACGATGGCAGGCGCGCGGGAGCAGCGGTCACGTCGTCAGCCAAGCTCACGTCCCATCCGAAGGCAGCAAGAGAACCCCCTCTCACGGCGTGAAGACAACGCGCCCGTGATCCGTTCCTCGAACGGCTCGCGCACGCGCAACGGCAGCCCTGCCAACTACTCGCCCCGTCGCATTAACTCCGCGGCAGGACAGGCGGCGCTTCTGGCAGGAGCAGCGGGCGACGCTTCGCCTTCGCCGAAACAACAGCGCCAAAAAAGGTACGCCGCGTCGTTCGGTTTCGTATCCTTTTTCCTTTTTTCCTCTTTCTCTATCTCTTGCGACAGGGACCGGGAAAGGGGGATACCCCGAAAGGGATCCTTCCCTGTGAAGGAACTAGGCTCCGAGCCTCCTTACTGATCAGGGGTTCGAAGGCTGGCCCCCCGAAGGGTTCAACAGCCGCCACAGATCGCGTGGGCCCTACACCCACTACTGGTCAGAGGTTCGAAGGCCGGTCCCCCGAAGGGTACCATGGCCGCCTCAGGCTACTCGGGCTCCGCGCCCATTACTGATCAGGGGTTCGAAGGCTGGCCCCCGAAGGGTTCACAGTCGCCTCAGACACCGAGCGAGGGATGACCAGGGGTACGTTCGATACATAACCAAGGCTCGGGCTGCGCTCCCGAGGTACCCTAGGACATTTCCGAGACCAGCGGGAGCGATTTTGTCACGGAATCCCATCGGAGGGAGGCATCGAGCCCTCGGACCCCGTGGCCAGGGGACCGGGTCCGGCAGATCACCCGCAGGTACTTTTGGGCGTGCCTCTGGGCCCCTAGCCGACCCCCAACGAACGGGGCACGGACGTCCACTCGGATTACCCGCTTGCAGCTCACCGGAGACACCATGTTCGGTGCCCATCGAGGGTAACATGGCGCTCTCCCCCCCTCCTCCTTGCGGAAAGGCGACGTAGGGGCGTATGTAAAAAAGCCGAGTCTGTCCCTGATCGCCCTCTCGCCCTGTGCGGAGGCTCGGGGGCTGCTCTCGCAAACCCGGCTCCGGCCAAACCGTTGACAGCGTCAACATACCAGCCCGAGATCTTGGGCCCCGACCGTGCACCCGGGCTACGGCCAGTTCGCATGAGGGAACCACCAGACCAGCCGAAGCATTACGCAAGGCATTAAGACCTCGAAGGAGTGAAACCACTCCTCCGAGGCCTCGGGGGCTACACCCGGCGGGTGCGCTCGCGCGCACCCACCGGAACAAAATGCAACCGAGAAAGGCTGGTCCCCTTGCAAAAAAGTGCGACAAAAGCCTCCAAGCGAGTGCTAACACTCCCTTCGAGGCTCGGGGGCTACTGTCGGGGACCATAATTAGGGGTACCCTCAAGACGCCTAATTCTCAGCTGGTAACCCCCATCAGCATAAAGCTGCAGAGGCCTGATGGGTGCGATTAAGTCAGGGATCAGTCCATACGAGCGACTCGATCACGCCTCGCCCGAGCCTAGCCTCGGCCAAGGGCAGCCGACCCCGAGGTGTTTCCGTCTCGCCCGAGGCCCCCTTTTTACGGCGAACACATCTCCGGCTCGCCCGAGGCCTTGCCTTCGCTAAGAAGCAACCCTGACTAAATCGCCGCGCCGACCGACCGAGTCGCAGGAGCATTTAACGCAAAGGTAGCCTGACACCTTTATCCTGACGCGCGCCCCCCGGCAGAGCCGAAGTGACCGCCGTCACTTCGCCGCTCCACTGACCGGTCTGACAGAAGGACAGCGCCGCCTGCGCCATTCCGACTGCAGTGCCACCTGACAGAGTGAGACTGACAGGCAGTCAGGCCCTGCCAAAGGCGCCATAGGAAGCTCCGCCCGACCCAGGGCTCGGACTCGGGCTGGGCCCCGGAAGACGGCGAACTCCGCACCGCCCGACCCAGGGCTCGGACTCGGGCTAAGGCCCCGGAAGACGGCGAACTCCGCTTCGCCCAACCCAGGGCTCGGACTCGGGCTAAGGCCCCGGAAGACGGCGAACTCCGCTCCGCCCGACCCAGGGCTCGGACTCGGGCTAAGGCCCCGGAAGACGGCGAACTCCGCTCCGCCCGACCCAGGGCTCGGACTCGGGCTAAGGCCCCGGAAGACGGCGAACTCCGCTCCGCCCGACCCAGGGCTCGGACTCGGGCTAAGGCCCCGAAAGACGGTGAACTCCGCTCCGCCCGACCCAGGGCTCGGACTCGGGCTAAGGCCCCAGAAGACGACGAACTCCGCTTCGCCCGACCCCAGGGGTCGGACTCCGCCCTGGCCTCTGCCGAACGACCTCCGCCTCGCCCGACCCAGGAGCTCGGGCTCGGCCTCGGCCATGGAAGACAGACTTGACCTTGGCTTCGGAGGAGCCTCCACGTCGCCCGACCTAGGGCACAAGTCCGCCACGTCAACAGGAAGCGCCATCATTACCCTACCGCGAGCCGACTCGGGCCGCAGAGAACAAGACCGGCGTCCCATCTGGCTAGCTCCGCCAGATAGGCAATGATGGCGCCCCGCTAGCCCCGTGACGACGGCGGCTCTCAGCTCCCTTACGGAAGCAGGGGGACGTCAGCAAGGACCCAATCGCTCCGACAGCTGTCCCTCCGCTAGGCTCCGTTGCTCCTCCGACAGCCACGACACCACACCAGCTGGGTGCCAAGATCTCTCCGGCTGCCACCTTGGCATGTACTTAGGGCGCTAGCTCTCCCCCGCTGGACACGTAGCACTCTGCTACACCCCCATTGTACACCTGGATCCTCTCCTTACGCCTATAAAAGGAAGGACCAGGGCCTTCTTAGAGAAGGTTGGCCGCGCGGGGACGAGGACGGGGCAGGCGCTCTCTTGGGGCCGCTCGCTTCCCTCACCCGCGTGGACGCTTGTAACCCCCTACTGCAAGCGCACCCGACCTGGGCGCGGGTCGAACACGAAGGCCGCGGGATTTCCACCTCTCTCACGACTCGTCTCCGGCCACCTCGCTTTCCCCCCTTCGCGCTCGCCCACGCGCTCGACCCATCTAGGCTGGGGCACGCGGCACACTCACTCGTCGGCTTAGGGACCCCCCGGTCTCGAAACGCCGACACTCATCATCCGCAACCTCCCCCTGTTCCTCTCCGACGCCGCCCGAGCCTGGCTGGAGCATCTGCCTCCTGCACAGATCTCCAACTGGGACAACCTAGTCAAAGCTTTCGCCGGCAACTTCCAGGGCACATACGTGCGCCCTGGGAACTCCTGGGATCTCTGAAGCTACCGCCAGCAGTCGGGAGAATCCCTGCGAGACTACATCCGGCGATTTTTGAAGCAGCGCACTGAGCTGCCCAACATCACCGACTCAGATGTCATTGGCGCGTTCCTCGCCGGCACCACTTGCCGCGACCTGGTGAGCAAGCTGGGTCGCAAGACTCCCACCAAGGCGAGCGAGCTGATGGACATCGCCACCAAGTTCGCCTCTGGCCAGGAGGCGGTCGAGGCCATCTTCCAGAAGGACAAGCAGCCTCAGGGACACCAGCAGGAAGACGTGCTCGAGGCGTCCGCTCAGCGCAGCACGAAGAAGAAGGGCAAGAAGAAGTCGCAAACGAAATGCGACGCCACCGACGCAGATCTTGTCGCCGCTGCCGAACACAGGAACCCCCGAAAGCCTCCCGGAGGGCCCAACCTGTTCGACAAGATGCTCAAAGAGTCGTGCCCCTATCATCAGGGTCCCATCAAGCACACCCTTGAGGAGTGCATCATGCTTCGACGCCACTTCCACAAGACCGGGCCACCGGCGGGAGGTGGCAAAGCCCACGACAATGACAAGAAGGAAGACCACAAGGCAGAGGAGTTCCCCGAGGTCCATGACTGCTTCATGATCTACGGTGGGCGGGTGGCGAACGCCTCGGCTCGGCACCGCAAGCAGGAGCGCCGGGAGGTCTGCTCGGTAAAGGTGGCGGCGCCAGTCTACCTAGACTGGTCCGACAAGCCCATCACCTTCGACCAAGGCGACCACCCCGACCACGTGCCGAGCCTGGGGAAGTACCCGCTCGTTGTTGATCCCGTCATCGGCAACGTCAGGCTTACCAAGGTCCTCATGGACGGAGGCAGCAGCCTCAACATCATCTACGCCGACACCCTCAGGCTCTTGCAGATTGATTTGTCCACGATCTGGGCCAGTGCGGCGCCCTTTCATGGGATCATCCCCAGGAAGCGCGTCCAACCCCTTGGGCAACTCGATCTGCCCATCTGCTTCGGGACTCCCTCCAACTTCTGAAAGGAAACCCTCACGTTCGAGGTGGTCGGGTTCCGAGGAACCTACCACGCAGTGCTGGGGAGACCATGCTACGACAAGTTCATGGTCGTCCCCAACTATACCTACCTCAAGCTCAAGATGCCGGGCCCCAACAGGGTCATCACCGTCGGATCCACATACCAACACGTGTACGAATGCGACGTGGAGTGTGTGGAGTATGCCGAGGCCCTCGCCGAGTCTGAGGCCCTCATCGCCGACCTAGAGAGCCTCTCCAAGGAGGTGCCAGATACGAAACGCCACACCGACAACTTCGAGCCAGCAGAGGCGGTTAAGTTCGTCCCTCTCGACCCCAACAACGATGTCTCCAAGCAAGTATGGATCGGCTCCGAGCTTGACCCCAAACAGGAAGTAGTGCTCATCGACTTTCTCCGCGCAAACGCCGAGGTTTTTGCGTGGAGCCCCTTGGACATGCATGGCATACCGAGGGATGCCGCCGAGCACTCGCTGGATATCCGAGCTAGAGCCCGACCCGTGAAGCAGCATCTGCGCCGATTCGACGAAGAAAAGCGCAGAGCCATAGGCAAGGAGAACCACAAGCTGATGGCTGCAGGGTTCATCAAAGAGGTATTCCATCCCGAATGGCTAGCCAACCCTGTGTTTGTGAAAAAGAAAGGTGGGAAATGGCGGATGTGTGTAGACTACACTAGTCTAAATAAAGCATGTCTGAAGGTTCCCTACCCTCTGCCTCGCATCGATCAAATCATGGATTCCACTGCTGGGTGCGAAACCCTGTCATTCCTTGATGCCTACTCAGGGTATCACCAAATCAGGATGAAAGAGTCCGACCAGCTCGCGACTTCTTTCATCACACCCTTTGGCATGTACTGTTATATTACTATGCCATTTGGTTTAAAGAATGCAGGCGCGACATACCAAAGGTGCATGAACCAGATGTTCAGACAACATATTGGCCGAACGGTCGAGGCTTACGTCGATGACATCGTAGTCAAGACGAGGAAAGCCTCCAACCTCCTCTCCGACCTTGAAACGGCATTCAAGTGTCTCAGAGCGAAAGGCGTAAAACTCAATCCCGAGAAGTGTGTCTACGGAGTCCCCCGAGGCATGCTCCTAGGGTTCATCGTCTCCGAGCGGGGCATCGAGGCCAACCCGGAGAAAATCGCGGCCATCACCAACATGGGGCCTATCAAGGACTTGAAAGGAGTATAAAGGGTCATGGGATGCCTTGCGGCTCTGAGCCGTTTCATCTCGCGCCTCGACGAAAAAGGCCTGCCCCTGTACCGCCTCTTAAGGAAGACCGAGCGCTTCACTTGGACCCCCGAGGCCGAGGAAGCCCTCGGGAACTTGAAGGCGCTCCTTACAAGCACGCCCATCCTAGTGCCCCCGCTACCAGAGAAGCTCTCCTGATCTACATAGCCGCAACCACTCAGGTGGTCAGCGCCGCGATCGTAGTCGAGAGACGAGAAGAAGGGCATGCATTGCTCGTCCAGAGGTCGGTCTACTTCATCAGTGAGGTACTGTCCGAGACCAAAATCCGCTACCCGCAAATTCAGAAGCTACTGTACGCGGTAATTCTGACGTGGCAAAAGTTGCGACACTACTTCGAGTCTCATCCGGTGACTGTGGTGTCATTCTTCCCCCTGGGGGAGATCATCCAGTGCCGAGAGGCCTCGGGTAGGATTGCAAAGTGGGCGGTGGAGATCATGGGCGAGACAATCTCATTCGCCCCTCGGAAGGCCATCAAATCCCAAGTCTTGGCAGATTTCGTGGCAGAATGGGTCGACACCCAGCTTCTAGCAGCTCCGATCCAACCAGAACTCTAGACCATGTTTTTCGACGGGTCGCTGATGAAAACAGGAGCGGGCACGGGCCTACTCTTCATCTCACCCCTCGGGAAGCACCTTCGCTACATGCTGCGCCTCCATTTCCCGGCGTCCAACAACGTGGCCAAGTACGAGGCTCTGCTAACGGGTTGCACATTGCCATCGAGCTAGGGGTTCAGCGCCTCGACGCTCGTGGCGACTCGCAGCTTGTCATTGACCAAGTCATGAAGAACTCCCACTGCCGCGACCCGAAGATGGAAACCTACTGCGACGAGGTTCGGCGCCTGGAAGACAAGTTCTACGGGCTCGAGCTCAACCACGTCGCCCGACGCTACAACGAGACTGCGGACGAGCTGGCTAAAATAGCCTTGGGGCGAACAACGGTTCCCCCGGACGTCTTCTCCCAAGACCTACATCAACCCTCCGTCAAGACCGACGACACGCCCGAGCCCGAGAAGGCCTCGGCCCTGCCCGAGGCACCCTCGGCTCAGCCCAAGGCACCCTCAGCCACCGAGGGTGAGGCACTGCCCGTCGAGGAGGAGCAGAACGGGGTCCCGCCTAATCAAAACTGGCAGACCCCGTACCTACAATATCTCCACCGAGGAGAGCTACCCCTTGACGGAACCGAGGCTCGGCGATTGGCGCGGCGCGCCAAGTCGTTCGTCTTGCTGGGTGACGGAAAGGAGCTCTACCACCGCAGCCCCTCAGGCATCCTCCAGCGATGCATATCCATCGCCGAAGGTCAGGAGTTATTGCTAGAAATACACTCGGGGGCTTGCGGTCACCACGTAGCGCCTTGATCCCTCGTTGGAAACGCCTTTCGACAAGGTTTCTACTGGCCAACCGTGGTGGCCGACGCCACTAGGATTGTACGCACCTGCCAAGGGTGTCAATTCTATGCAAGGCAGACCCACTTGCCCGCTCAGGCTCTGCAAACAATACCCATCACCTGGCCGTTTGCTGTGTGGGGTCTGGACCTCGTCGGTCCCTTGCAGAAGGCACCCGGGGGCTTCACGCACCTGCTGGTCGCTATCGACAAATTCTCCAAGTGGATTGAGGTCCGACCCCTAAACAGCATCAGGTCCGAACAGGCGGTGGCGTTCTTCACCAACATCATCCATCGCTTTGGAGTCCCGAACTCCATCATCACCGACAACGGAACCCAGTTCACCGGTAGGAAGTTCCTGGACTTCTTGCGAGGACCACCACATCCGGGTGGACTGGGCCGCCGTAGCTCACCCCATGACGAATGGGCAGGTAGAGCGTGCCAATGGCATGATTCTACAGGGACTCAAGCCAAGGATCTACAACGACCTCAACAAGTTCGGCAGGCGATGGATGAAGGAACTCCCCTCGGTGGTCTGGAGTCTGAGGACGACGCCAAGCCGAGCCACGGGCTTCACGCCGTTTTTCTAGTCTATGGGGCCGAGGCTATCTTGCCCACAGACTTAGAATACGGCTCCCCGAGGACGAGGGCATACGACGCCCGAAGCAACCAGACCAACCGAGAAGACTCACTGGACCAGCTGGAAGAGGCTCGGGACATGGCCTTACTACACTCGGCGCGGTATTAGCAGTCCCTGCGACGCTACCACGCCCGAGGGGTTCGGTCCCGAGACCTCCAGGTGGGCGACTTGGTGCTTTGGCTACGACAAGACGCCCGAGGGCGCCACAAGCTCATGCCTCCCTGGGAAGGGCCATTCATCATCGCCAAGACTTTGAAGCCCGAAACATACAAGCTGGCCAACAGTCAAGGCGAGGTCTACAGCAATGCTTGGAACATCCGACAGCTACGTCGCTTCTACCCTTAAGATGTTTTCAAGTCGTTCATATACCTCATTTACATACATAAGTAAAGTCTAACCGTCAAGGAAGGGTCAGCCTTGCCTCGTCAAAGCCCGACCCTCCCTCGGGGGCTAGAAGGGAGGAACCCCCTCTGCGTCAAAATTTTCCTCGGAAAAAGTTTTCCACCAAAACGACTTTCGTGTTTCCCGGCTATATCAGTAGCAGAACCCCGAGGAACGAATAAGAGTGCATGTAAGCGGCAAGGCCGACCGAGCCTAGGGACTCCTACGCCTCCGGGATACGGATACCTCACTTGTCACCTACCGCGAAAAATAACTCTTACTCGGGTAGGCGAAAAATAACTCTTACTCGGCTACTGACGAACAAGCCCGGATACGCGAAACACGAGGAAGAGAGACACAACTTTATATCACGATGACAAAGTGTTCAGGCCTCAGCGGCCATGAAAGACACATACATATTCAAGATAAACTGCTCCGGCAGAATCAGGCATCGCCCGGGAGAGGAGCTGCACCTCCGGCTTCGTTTCCACCCTCAGCGAGATCCGCCCCGGCCTCGGGCGAGGGCCCGAGCGGGAGGATTTCCACCTCGAAGGAGAACGCCAGCACCGCGCTCGGGCTCGCGGCGGCCGCGTCAAGCCTCTGAACTTCGGCTAGGGCAGCTTCATCTTTGTCGGGAAGGCAGTACCCCTCGCTGACCCGCTCCAGATCCACATCGTAGTGGGAAGCGAGTACGGCGAAGACCTGCCTAACGCCGTGATGCAGCGCCTCGTGGAGTCTGCCGCGCGCATGGTCACCCAAGGCCTGTAGGCGACTCTGGGGGAGCTTCCCGAGGGGACGTCATCAAGACCGAAGACCCGGCAGAAGGTCGAGATAGCCTCGGACATGGCCACGTAGTCGGCCTCTTTCTGCTCAGCCGCCTGGGCAAGTGCCTTGGCGGACTCGTTGAGGGCAAACTCAAACTCTACAAATAGCCAAAACAGAATTCTTCAAACATGAGTTGAAGAATGAAGCTGAATCAAAATCTCAAAATAGCCAAGACATACCTCCAGCCCGGGCACGTTGCTCCGAGGCTGCGGCTTGTGCGGACTGAGCAGACCCGATGGCCACGACCAGGTCCGCCGCAAGGGCTCCGGCCCGAGCAGACGCTTTGGCTAGCTGGCCTCCAAGGGCCTCAGCCCGACTTTCAGCCTTAGTGGCTCGGTTCCGAGATTGGTCCCGCTCACCGATGACCTAACCAAGCTCCAACTGCCGCCGCTGTGCCTCTGCGCGTGCCGCCGCTACCTCTGCCCCCAACTCGTCATAGAGCAACCGAAGGTCCGCGGCCTCGGCGCTCCATTAGGAGAGGCGCTCGGTAACCTCGGCAAGCGCGGTCCTCAGAAACCGCAGTGAACCCCAGACGTCGACCTCGCGGCGGATGAACGACGACTTGGCGGTGCTCAGATTCGCCAGATCCTGAGGAAGGGAAGCGGGGTGTCACAAAGAATGCCTTGATCACGTGAAAGGTATGCCTGAAATCCTTACCTGAAGGATCCTGGGAACGTTCCTGGCAAGGGCCTCCAGGTCGTCCGCCGTGACGGTGGAGAAGGGCCACGGGTCGCGCGGCGGAACGACGGTTACCCGGTCGGCCATCACCAAGCAAAGGGGGTGGCGGCAGAGCAGACAAGGTGCACAGTTTTCTTTCTCTGGCTATTTCCCTCAGGTTGCGGAAACCAAAGCAGGAGGCGAGCAGCAGAGTAAAAAACCACCACCGGTCCCTCTTCCGAATATATAAAGGCCCGGGCGAGACCCGTTCAACACTTCGCCCGAACCCATCGCAAAATTCAAAACTCGAAGGCGAAACGCCCGTTCCTCAAACAGCTCACGCATGCAAAACGGCTGCCCCGCGAACCACTCGTCCCGTCACATTAACTCCGCGGCAGGGCAGGCGATACCTTTGGCAGGCGAAGCGGGCGGCGCTTCACCTCCGCCATAATGACTGCGTCAAAAAAGGTGCGCCACATCGTTCAATTTCGTATCCTTTTCCTCTTCCCCTTTCTCTCTCTCTTGCTACAGGGACCGAGAAAGGGGATACTCCGAAAGGGATCCTTCTCCGTGAAGGAAGCGGGCACCGAGCCCTCCTACTGATCAGAGGTTCGAAGACTGGCCCCTCGGAAGGGTTCGACAGCCGCCTTAGAGCACTGTGGCTCCGGGCCCACTACTGGTCAGAGGTTCGAAGGCTGGCCCCTCGGAAGGGTTCAACAGCTGCCTCAGGCCACTCGGGCTCCGCGCCCACTACTGATCAGGGGTTCGTAGGCTAGCCCCCCGAAGGGTTCGACAACCTCCTTAGAGCATGCAGAGTGAGGGATGGCTCTGGGTACGTTCGATACATAACCAAGGCTCGGGCTACGCTCCCGAGGTACCCTAGGACATTTCCGAGACCAGCAGGAGTGATTCTGTAACGGAATCCCACCAGAGGGAGGCATCGAGCCCTCAGACCCTATCAAACGGGACTGGGTCTGGCAAATCACCTGTAGGTACTTTTGGAGCGCGCCTCTGGGCCACTAGCCGACCCTTATCGAACGGGGCATGTGCATCCACTCGGATCACCCGTTAGCAACTCACTGGAGACACCATGTTCGGCGCCCTCCGAGGGCAACATGGCGCTTTCCCCCCTCCTCCTTGCGGAAAGGCAACGAAGGGGCGTATGAAAAAAGCCGAGTCAGTCCCTGACCGTCCTCTCGCCCTGCGCAGAGGCTCGGGGGCTGCTCTCGCAAACCCGGCTCCGGCCAAACCGTTGACAGTGTCAACATACCAGCCCGAGAACTCAGAACCTGACTATGCACCCGGGCAACGACCAGTTTGCATGAGGGAACAACCAGACCGGCCGAGGCATCACGAAAGGCATCAAGACCTCGAATGAGTCAAACCACTCCTCCGAGGCCTCGGGGGCTACACCCGGCGGTGCGCTCGCGCGCACCCACCGGAACAAAATGCAACCAAGAAAGGTCGGTCCCCTTGCAAAAAAATGCGACAAAGCCTCCAAGCGAGTGCCAACACTCCCTTCGAGGCTCGGGGGCTATTGTCGGGGACCATAATTAGGGGTACCCCCAAGACTCCTGATACTCGGCTGGTAAACACCATCAGCACAAAGCTGCAAAGGCCTGATGGGCGCAATACAGGTCAAAGCTCTGTCCACTCGAGGGACACGATCTCGCCTCGCCCGAGCCTAGCCTCGGGCGGGAATAGTAGACCAAGGCAGATTCACGCCTCGCCCGAGGGCCTCCTCAAGCAACGGACGCACCTTCGACTCGCCCGAGGCCCAGTTCGAGCAGGCTTCGCGGAGAAGCAACCTTGGCCAGATCGCCTCGCCAGCCGACCGGATCGCAGGAGCATTCAATGCAAGGATCGCCTGACACCTTATCCTGACGCGCGCTCCTGAGTCGACAAGGCCGAAGTGACCGCAGTCACTTCGCCCCTCCACTGACTGACCTGATAGGAAAACAGCGCCGTCTGCACTGCTCCGACTGCTGTGCCACCCGCCCGGGTGAGGCTGACAGCAGCCAAGTCCAGCCTCGGGCGCCATAGGAAGCTCTGCCTCGCCCGACCCTAGGGCTCGGACTCAACCTCGACCTCGGACGATGGTCTCCGCCTCGCCCGACCCCAGGGCTCGGACTCAACCTCGACCTCAAACGACGGTCTCTGCCTCGCCCGACCCCAGGGCTCGGACTCAACATCGACCCCAGACGACGGTCTCCGTCTCGCCCGACCCCAGGGCTCGGACTCAACCTCGACCTCGGACGATGGTCTCCGCCTCGCCCGACCCTAGGGCTCGGACTCAACCTCGACCTCGGACGACGGTCTCCGCCTCACCCGACCTTAGGGCTCGGACTCAACCTCGACCTCGGACGATGGTCTCCGCCTTGCCCGACCCCAGGGCTCGGACTCAGCCTCGACCTCGGAGGAGCCTCCGCCTCACCCGACCTTGGGCTCGGGCCGACCACGTCGCAGGGGGCACATCATTACCCTACCCCTAGCTAGCTTAGGCTACGGGGAACAAGACCGGCGTCCCATCTGGCTCTCCCCGGTAAAACAAGTAATGATGACACCCCGCGTGCTCCATGACGACGGCGGTTCTCAGCTCCCTACGGAAGCAAGGAGACGTCAGCAAGGTCCCGACAGCCCTGACAGCTGTGCTTCTACAGGGTTTAAGCGCTCCTCTGATGGCCACGACATCACATGAACAGGGCACCAACACCTCTCCAACAGCCACGACGGCATGTACATAGGACTCTGGCTCCTCTCTGCCAGACACGTTAGCATACTGCTACACCCCCCATTGTACACTTGGGTCCTCTCCTTACGTCTATAAAAGGAAGGTCCAAGGCCCTCGTACGAAAAGGTGGCCGCGCGGGAGGACGGGCTGACGAACAGGCTATCTCTCTCTCTCTCCCTCGCGAACGCTTGTAACCCCCTACTGCAAGCGCATTCGCCCTGGGCGCAGGACAACACGAGCCGCGGTTCCCCTCATTGTTTTCCCCCCTTGTGTTCCGTCTCGCGCCGACCCATCTAGGCTAGGACACGCAGCGACAATGTACTCGTCGGTCCAGGGACCCCCCGGGGTCGAAACACCGACAATTTTCTTCTTATTTTAAAATTTTGGTCCACGCTTGCATCACAAGTTTTGTTTTTGCAAATTCTTTGTAAAATTCTTTTCAAAAACCTTTTGCAAGTAGTCAAAGGTACATGAATAAGATTGAAAGAAGCATTTTCAAGATTTTGAAAATTTCTCCCCCTGTTTCAAATGCTTTTCCTTTGACTTAAACAAAACTCCCCCGGAATAAAATTCTCCTCTTAGTGTTCAAGAGGGTTTTACAAATTTTTGAAGATGCTAGAACTTCCTCCCCCTTTTGAACACAATAAGATATCAATTTGAAAACTTTATTTTAAAATTTAGTGGTGGTGCGGTCCTTTTGCTTTGGGCTCATACTTTCTCCCCCTTTGGCATGAATCGCCAAAAACGGATACTTGTGAGTGAAATATAAGCCCTTTGACTTTCTCCCTAATGGCAAACAAATAGATATGAGTGAAGATTATACCAAAGTGGAGAATGATGCGGAATATCGGCAAATACCAATGGAGTTGAGTGGAAGCGCCTTCTTTGCCGAATACTCTATTTCCCTTTCAATTCTATGACTAAGCATAATAATACACTTGAAAACACATTAGTCATAGACATAAAAGAGATATGATCAAAGGTATATAAATGAGCTATGTGTGCAAAGAATCAATGAAAGTTCCTAGAATCAAGAATATTTAGCTCATTCCTAAGTTTGGTAAAGGTTTTCTCATCTAGTGGCTTGGTGAAGATATCGGCTAATTGATCCTTGGTGTTAATATAGGCTATCTCGATATCCCCCTTTTGTTGGTGATCTCTCAAAAAGTGATACCGAATGACTATGTGCTTAGTGCGGCTGTGTTCAACGGGATTATCCGCCATGCGGATTGCACTCTCATTGTCACATAGGAGAGGGACTTTGCTAAATTTGTAGCCATAGTCCCTAAGGGTTTGCCTCATCCAAAGCAATTGCGCACAACAATGGCCTGCGGCAATGTACTCGGCTTCGACGGTAGAAAGAGCTACTGAGTTTTGTTTCTTTGAAGCCCAAGACACCAGGGATCTCCCCAGAAACTGACAAGTCTGATGTGCTCTTCCTATCAGTCTTACACCCTGCCCAATCGGCATCAGAATATCCTAATAAATCAAAAGAGGATCCCTTGGGGGTACCAAAGACCAAACTTAGGTGTATGAACTAAATATCTCAAGATTTTCTTCATGACCCTAAGGTGAACTTCCTTAGGATCGGCTTGAAATTTTGCACACATGCATACAGAAAGCATAATGTCTGGTTGAGATGCACATAAATAGAGTAAAGATCCTATCATCAACCGGTATACCTTTTGATCTATGGATTTACCTCCCGTGTCGAGGTCGAGATGCCCATTGGTTCCCATAGGTGTCTTGATGGGCTTGGCATCCTTCATTCCAAACTTGGTAAGAATGTCTTGAATGTACTTAGTTTGGCTGATGAAGGTGCCCTCTTGGAGTTGCTTGACTTGAAATCCTAAGAAATATTTCAACTCCCCCATCATAGACATCTCGAATTTTTGTATCATGATCCTACTAAACTCTTCACAAATAGATTTGTTAGTAGACCCAAATATGATATCATCAACATAAATTTGGCATACAAACAAATCATTTTCAATAGAGTAGGATCGGCCTTTCCGACTTTGAAGCCATTAGTGATAAGAAAATCTCTTAGGCATTCATACCATGCTCTTGGGGCTTGCTTGAGCTCATAAAGCGCCTTAGAGAGTTTATACACGTGGTTAGGATACTCACTATCTTCAAAGCCGGGAGGTTGCTCAACATAGACCTCTTCCTTGATTGGTCCATTGAGGAAGGCAATCTTCATGTCCATTTGATAAAGCTTAAATCCATGGTAAGTAGCATAGGCAAGTAATATACGAATTGACTCAAGCTTAGCTATGGGTGCATAGATTTCACCAAAATCCAAACCTTCGACTTGTGAATACCCCTTGGCCACAAGTCGGGCTTTGTTCCTTGTCACCACACCATGCTCATCTTGTTTGTTGCGGAAGACCCACTTGGTTCCTACAATATTTTGGTTAGGACGTGGAACCAAATGCCATACCTCATTCCTCATGAAGTTGTTGAGCTCCTCTTGCATCGCCAGCACCCAATCTAAATCTTGAAGTGCTTCCTCTACCCTATGTGGCTCAATAGAGGAAACAAAAGAGTAATGTTCACAAAAATGAGCGACTCGAGATCGAGTAGTTACCCCCTTATGAATATCGCCGAGGATGGTGTTCACGGGGTGATCTCTTTGAATCGCTTGGTGGACTCTTGGGTGTGGCGGTCTTGGACCCTCATCATCTTCCTTGTCTTGATCATTGGCATCTTCCCCTTGATTAATGTCCTCCTCTTGAGGTGGCTCATCTTCTTGATCTTCATTTTCATCCTCTTGAGCTTGATCCTCATCTTGGGTTGGTGGAGATGCTTGTGTGGAAGATGATGGTTGATCTTGTGCTTGTGGAGGCTCTTCGGATTCCTTAGGACACACATCCCCAAAGGACATGTTCCTTAGCGCAACGCATGGAGCCTCTTCATCATCTAGCTCATCAAGATCAACTTGCTCTACTTGAGAGCCATTAGTCTCATCAAACACAATGTCACAAGAGACTTCAACTAGTCCAGTGGACTTGTTAAAGACTCTATATGCCCTTGTGTTTGAGTCATAACCAAGTAAAAAGCCTTCTACAGCCTTAGGAGCAAATTTAGATTTTCTACCTCTTTTAACAAGAATAAAGCATTTGCTACCAAAGACTCTAAAATATGAAACATTTGGCTTTTTACCGATGAGGAGTTCATATGATGTCTTCTTGAGGATTCGGTGAAGATATAACCGGTTGATGGCGTAGCAAGCGGTGTTGACTGCCTCGACCCAAAACCGATCCGAAGTCTTGTACTCATCAAGCATGGTCCTTGTCATGTCCAATAGAGTTCTATTCTTCCTCTCCACTACACTATTTTGTTGTGGCGTGTAGGGAGAAGAGAACTCATGCTTGATTCCCTCCTCCTCAAGGAAGCCTTCAATTTGAGAGTTCTTGAACTCCGTCCCATTGTCGCTTCTTATTTTCTTGATCCTCAAGCCAAACTCATTTTGAGTCCGTCTCAAGAATCCTTTCAAAGTCTCTTGGGTTTGAGATTTTTCCTGTAAAAAGAATACCCAAGTGAAGCGAGAATAATCATCCACAATAACTAGACAGTACTTACTCCCGCCGATGCTTATGTAAGCTATCGGGTCGAATAAATCCATGTGGAGTAGCTCCAGTGGCCTGTCAGTCGTCATGATGTTCTTGTGTGGATGATGAACACCAACTTGCTTCCCTGCTTGGCATGGACTACAAATCTCGTCTTTCTTAAAATGAACATTTGTTAGTCCCAAAATGTGCTCTCCCTTTAGAAGCTTGTGAAGATTCTTCATCCCAACGTGGGCTAGTCGGCGGTGCCAGAGCCAACCCATGTTAGTCTTAGCAATTAAGCAAGTGTCGAGTTCAGCTCTATTGAAATCAACTAAGTATAGCTAACCCTCTAATACTCCCTTAAAAGCTACTGAATCATCACTTCTTCTAAAGACAGTAACACATGTATCCTTAAAAAGATAGTTGTAACCCATTTTGCATAATTGAGAAACAGAAAGCAAGTTGTAATCTAAAGAATCTACAAGAAAAACATTGGAAATAGAATGGTCAGGTGATATTGCAATTTTACCAAGTCCTTTGACCAAACCTTGATTTCCATCCCCGAATGTGATAGCTCGTTGGGGATCTTGGTTTTTCTCAAAGGAGGAGAACATCCTTTTCTCCTCAGTCATGTGGTTTGTGCACCCGCTGTCGATGATCCAACTTGAGCCCCCAGATGCATAAACCTACAAAACAAATTTAGGCCTTGTTCTTAGGTACCCAAACGGTCTTGGGTCCTTTTACATTAGAAACAAGCACCTTGGGTACCCAAACACAAGTCTTTGACCCCTTGTGTTTGCCCCCAACATATTTGGTAACTACTTTGCCTGATTTGTTAGTAAGCACATATGAAGCATCAAAAGTCTTGAATGAAATGTTATGATCATTTGATGCAATAGGAGTTTTCTTCGTAGGCATTTTAACATGTATAGAACGCCTAGAGCTAGAAGCCTCATTCTTATAAATAAAAGCATGGTGAGAAGAAAAATGAGTCTTCTTTGCATGAATTCTCCTAATCTTGTCCTCAGGATAACCAGCAGGGTATAAAATGTAGCCCTCATTATCCTAAGGCATGGGAGCTTTGCCCTTAACAAAATCAGACAATCTTTTAGGAGGGGCATTAAGCTTGACATTGTCTCCCTGTTGGAAGCCAATGCCATCCTTAATGCCAGAGCGTCTCCCACTATAAAGCATGCTACGAGCAAATTTAAATATCTCATTTTCTAGTTCATGCTCGGCAATCTTAGCATCTAGTTTAGCTATATGATCATTTTGTTATTTAATCATAGCAAGGTGATCATGAATAGCATCAATATTAATATCTCTACATCTAGTACACATAGAGACGTGCTCAACAGTAGATGTAGAGGGTTTGCAGTCATTTAATTCAACAATCTTAGCGTGTAAAATAGCATTCTCATCTCTAAGATTGGAAATAGAAACATTGCAAACATCTAATTCCTTAGCCTTAGCAATTAATTTATCATTCTTAAACTTAAGGCTAGCAAGAGATTCATTCAACATGTCAATCTTAGCTATTAAACTAGCATTATCATTTCTAAGATTAACAATTGAATCATCACAAACATTTGATTTCTCAACCTTAGCAATTAATTTGGCATTTTCATTTCTAAGGCTAGAAATAGTGTCATGGCAAGTGCTAAGCTCACTAGTTAATTTTTCATTTTTCTCTACCTCCTGAGCGTAAGCATTTTTAGTCTTAACATGCTTTTTGTTTTCCTTAATAAGGAAGTCCTCTTGGCTATCCAAGAGTTCATCCTTCTCATGAATAGCACTAATCAATTCATTCAACTTTTCTTTTTGTTGCATGTTAAGATTGGCAAAAAGAGTAAGCAAGTTATCCTCATCATCACTAGAATTATCCTCATCACTAGAGGTTGCATACTTAGTGGAGGATCTTGATTTTACCTTCTTCTTCTTGCCATCCTTTGCCATGAGGCACTTGTGGCCGACGTTGGGGAAGAGAAGACCTTTGTTGATGGCGATGTTGGCGGCGTCCTTGTCGGAGGAGGAGTCGGTGGAGCTCTCGTTGGAGTCCCACTCCCGGCAAACATGGGCATCGCCGCCCTTCTTCTTGTAATATCTCTTCTTCTCCTTCTTCTTCCCCCTCTTGTCGTTATCCCTATCACTATCACTAGACAAAGGACATTTAGCGATAAAATGACCGAGCTTACCACATTTGTAGCAAACCTTCTTGGAGCGGGGCTTGTAGTCTTTCCCCCTCCTTTGTTTGAGGATTTGGCGGAAGCTCTTGATGATGAGTGCCATTTCCTCATTGTCGAGCTTGGAGGCGTCGATGGGGACCCTACTCGGTGTAGAGTCTTCTTTCTTCTCCTCCATTGCCTTGAATGCAACGGGTTGTGCCTCGGGTACGGAGGAGGAGGCACCTTGCTCGATGATCTTCTTGGAGCCTTTGATCATCAATTCAAAGCTCACAAATTTTCCTATCACTTCCTCGGGAGACATTAATTTATATCTAGGATCACCCCAAATTAATTGAACTTGAGTAGGGTTAAGAAATACGAGTGATCTAAGAATAACCTTGACTATTTCATGGTCATCCCACTTGGTGCTCCCGAGGTTGCGCACTTGATTTACCAAGGTCTTTAGCCGATTGTACATAGCTTGCGGGTCTTCTCCTTGGTTGAGCATAAAACGACCGAGCTCCCCCTTGATCGTTTCCCTCTTGGTGATCTTGGTAACCTCGTCTCCTTCGTGCGCGGTTTTGAGCACGTCCCAAATCTCTTTGGCGCTCTTCAACCCTTGTACCTTGTTATACTCCTCTCGACTTAGATAGGCGAGGAGTATAGTGGTGGCTTGGGAGTTAAAGTGCCGGATTTGGGCAACCTCGTCCGAATCATAGTCTTCATCTCGTACGGATGGTACCTGCACTCCAAACTCAACAACGTCCCAAATACTAGTGTGGAGTGAGGTTAGGTGATGCCTCATTATATCACTCCACATGTTATAATCTTCACCATAAAAAACCGGTGGTTTGCCTAATGGAACGGAAAGTAATGGAGTACGTTTAGAAATGCGAGGGTAGCGTAGGAGGATCTTACTAAACTTCTTGTGCGCATGGCGCTTAGAAGTTACGGATGGCGCGTTGGAGCTGGAGGTGGATGGCGACGAAGAATCGGTCTCGTAGTAGACCACCTTCTTCATCTTCTTTTTCTTGTCACCACTACGATGCGACTTGTGAGGAGGTGATTCCTCCTTCTTCTTGTTTCGGGACTCTCCCGATGGAGCCTTCCCGTGGCTTGTGGCGGGCTTCTCGCCGGTCACCATCTCCTTCTTGGCGTGATCTCCCGACATCACTTCGAGCGGTTAGGCTCTAATGAAGCACCGGGCTTTGATACCAATTGAAAGTCGCCTAGAGGGGGTGAATAGGCGGAATCTGAAATTTATAAACTTTAAGCACAACTACAAGCCGAGGTTAGCGTTAGAAATATAATCGAGTCCGAAAGAGAGGGCGAAAACAAATCAACCAAAGAAATAGAGCGGATGACACGGTGATTTGTTTTACCGAGGTTCGGTTCTTGCAAACCTACTCCCTGTTGAGGTGGTCACGAAGACTGGGTCTCTTTCAACCCTTTCCCTCTCTCAAACGGTCACCTAGATCGAGTGAGCTTTCTCCTTATCTCACGGGTCACTTAGACCCCGCAAGGACCACCACACACTTGGTGTATCTTGCCTTGGTTACAAAACACTTGAGAACAAGAAATGAGGAAGGAAGAAAGCGATCCAAGCACAAGAACTCAAAAGAACACAAATATCACTCTCTCACTAGTCACTATTTGATCGGAATGATCTTTGGACTTGGGAGAGGATTTGATCTCTTTGTTTGTGTCTTGGAGTGAAGTCTAGAGCTCTTGTATTGAATGCAATGCCTGAAAACTTGGATGCCTTGAAGTGTTGGTGGTTGGGGGTATTTATAGCCCCAACCACCAAAGTGGCTGTTGGGGATGGCTGCTGTCGTATGGCGCACCGGACAGTCCGGTGCGCCACCGGACATTGTCTGGTGTGCCATCCACGTCACCCAACCGTTAGGGTTTGACCATTGGAGCTCTGACATGTGGGGCCACCGGACAGTCCGGTGGTGCACCGGACAGTCACTATTCACTGTCCGGTGCGCCTTCTGACGCCTGCTCTGACTTCTGCGCGCGCAGGCGCGCACTGTAACGTTTCACTGTTCCTTTGCAGACGACCGTTGGCGCGAAGTAGCCGTTGCTCCGCTGGCACACCGGACAGTCCGGTGTTACACCGGACAGTCCGGTGTTACACCGGACAGTCCGGTGAATTATAGTGGAGCGGCTTCCCCAAATTCCCGAAGCTGAGCAGTTCGAGTTGATCCACCCTGGTGCACCAGAGACTGTCTGTTGGTTCACCGGACACTGTCCGGTGGCACACCGGACAGTCCGGTGCGCCAGACCAGGGCAGCCTTCGGTTGTCTTTGGCTCTTTGTATTTGAACCCTTTCTTGGACTTTTTATTGGTTTGTGTTGAACCTTTGACACCTGTAGAACTCATAATCTAGAGCAAACTAGTTAGTTCAATAATTTGTGTTGGGCAATTCAACCACCAAAATCATTTAGGAAAAGGTTTGACCCTGTTTCCCTTTCAGGCTGGCTCCTGCTGGAGAGTTTTTTGACGGGGTCTGCGTTTCTGACTTGACCATGGTGTAGGGGCAGAGTCTGGGCAACTGGCTGTTGTTCCAGCGGCGGGGTCAGCCGACCTGGTGTCCACGATGACCGTGGCGAAGGGTGACGTGGGGGCCCTGGAGGACCCGTGGTCCAAGTTCTACGTCGACGGCGAGATTGCCTCGGCTGCCGCTGTGAAGGGCGTGGCCGCATCAATTGCGCAGCAACTGAAATATGTGAGTGTGACTAGTGCTTGCAGTTGTATCGTTTTTGTAGTTCTGTTGACAGTCTTTGTGACAGGCGGTTGCCTTCGCCGAACGCATTGCTTCGTGGGCGCTGACCTTGGAGTTTTCTGCCGGAAGGCGGCGACTGGAGGGGAGAATCGAGCACCTCTAGACGCAACATACGGAGGCAGCCAGGGACAAGTCGGCGGCGGAGAACAAGAGCCGCAACCTGCTTGAGAAGCTGACGGCGGCAGAGACAGAGAAAGAAGACCTTAGCCGTCGGCTTGCGGAGGAGAGGGAGGGCGCGGAAAAGGCCCACACAAAGGCCTAGGCTGCCCGTGCTGAGACTGACACCGCGCACACTAAGGCCAGCCTTGCCCTCAAGCGCGCTGCCGACGCGGAGTCAGGGCTGAAGAGCTTGTGCAACTACACTGAGAAGACGGAGGCCTCCACCCACGCTGGGGTTGAACAGGCGCATGCGCTGTTCGTGGATGTGTATCGTGAGCTCGGTGCGCGAACCGCCCCTTTTGATAGGTCTGGCGAGGAGGTGGGCCTTCGCTTTCTCGGGTGGCTGCAGGAGGAGCTGGAGTCACTCCCGACTATCGCGATGGGCCTCATGTCCTACGCCTCGCCTGTTACCTACGAGGGGCGGCGAATGCCTTGTCCCGTGAGGCGTGTAGGCATTTTGAAGTCTTCAATCGGGTAACCGAGGACTTCGACCGTGGAATCTTCTAGGTCGGAGACGAGGTGCTAAAGCGGTCCACTGGGGCGCTTTATGATAGGATGTGGGGCCCCCATGGCCGTGACACTGTCCAGGAGAGGGCTGACCGAGTGTTGGCGTAGGTATTGTTGTCTCTATGCATTTTTTCATTATTTTTTTGAAAAATTTTGTTGTCTTCGTAGATGATGAATGAGGAAGAAGTCGAAGACTTCGGCGGCCTTGAAAGCTCGATGACCCGGATGGAGGGCGCGAAGGCGGGGGCTGAAGGGCACTCAGCGCCTCAAGCAGGCCCTGATGAGGACTCTACAGCGACGGCTGCTCTGGCACAGGTGGAAGGGTTGCGTTAGGTTGTTGGGTTTTGGGTTTCTTTTTGTGACACTGAAGGTTGGTTGCTGTGCAGGTTCCGATGTTCGGGCCTGCGCAAGCAACCCCCGTTGATTTTGATACTAGTATTTTGGTGGCTACGAATGCAACACCCTTTAATGGAAATGTGTTTGAGGGTTCTTAAACTGAGTCGTGGTCCTCGAACGGTGATGATTTTGGGAGCCCTCTTTCGTGGATTGAGGAGTTGAAAGTCGCCTAGAGAGGGGGTGAATAGGCAGAATCTGAAATTTACAAACTTAAGCACACACTACAAGCCAGGGTTAGCGTTAGAATTAAAATCGAGTCCGAGAGAGAGGGGGAAAACAATTCAAAAGCAAATGAAGCGGATGACACGGTGAATTGTTTTACCAAGGTTCAGTTCTTGAGGACCTAGTCGCCGTTGAGGTGGTCACAAAGACCGAGTCTCATTCAACCCTTTCCCTCTCTCAAACGATCACCTAGACCGAGTGAGCTTTCTCCTTAATCAAATGGGTCACTTAGACCCCGCAAGGACCACTACAAACTTAGTGTCTCTTGCTTTGATTACAAGCACTTGAAGAACAAGAATGAGGAAGAAGAAAGCGATTCAAGAACAAGAGCTCAAAGAACACGAGCAAAACACTCTCTCTAGTCACTAGGAGTTTGGAGTGAATTTGGGACTTGAAGAGGCTTTGATTCTTTTGAATTGTGTCTTGTATTGATTGCACTAGCTCTTGTATTGAATGGGATGTCTGAAAAACTTGGATGCTTGGAGTGGTGGTGGTTGGGGGGTATTTATAGCCCTCAACCACCACATAGCCGTTGGGGAGGCTGTCTGTCGATGGGCGCACCGGACAGTCTGGTGCGCCACCGGACACTGTCCGGTGCGCCAGCCATGTCACCCAACTGTTAGGGTTTTGAAGATTATGACCGTTGGAGCACTGACTTCATGCCGCACCGGACAGTCCGGTGCTGCACCGGACAGGAACTGTTCACTGTCCGGTGTGCCTCTGACGCCCGCTCCGACTTCTGCGCGCACTGTTCATGCACTGTTCACACTTTTGCAGACGACCGTTGCGCTGTTAGCCGTTGCTCTGCTTGGTGCACCGGACAGTCCGGTGGCACAACGGACAGTCCGGTGAATTATAGCGGAGCGCGCCCTGAGAAACCCGAAGGTGGCGAGTTCGAAGTGTACGACCTCTGGTGCACCTGACACAGTCCGGTGGCACACCGGACAGTCCGGTGCGCCAAACCAGGGTTCTCTTCGGTTTCTTTTGCTCCTTTCTTTTGAACCCTAACTTGATCTTTTTATTGGTTTGTGTTGAACCTTTATGCACCTGTAGAATACATAATCTAGAGCAAACTAGTTAGTCCAATATTTATGTTGGGCATTCAACCACCAAAATCATTTATAGGAAAAGGTTTGACCCTATTTCCCTTTCAATCTCCCCCTTTTTGGTGATTGATGCCAACACAAACCAAAGCAAATGTATATGTGTGGAATTGAACTAGTTTGCATAAGGTAAGTGCATAGGTTACTTAGAATTAAACCAATTTATAATTTCAATAGATATGCATGGATTGCTTTCTTTTATTTAACATTTTGGACCACACTTGCACCACTTGTTTTGTTTTTGCAAATTCTTTTGGAAATTCTTTTCAAAGTCATTTGCAAATAGTCAAAGGCATATGAGTAAGATTGTAAGAAGCATTTTCAAGATTTTGAAATTTCTCCCCCTGTTTCAAAATGCTTTTCCTTTGACTACAACAAAACTCCCCCTGAATGAAATTCTCCCCTTAGTGTTCAAGAGGGTTTTTCAAATTTTTGAAAACACTAATAACTTTCTCCCCCTTTTGAAAACACATTAAGATACTAATTTGAAAATTTCTTTTAAAATTTGGTGGTGGTGCGGTCTTTTTGCTTTGGGCTAGGTCCTTTCTCCCCCTTTGGCATTAATCACCAAAAACGGAGACTTTGAGAGCCCTTTAACATTTTCTCCCCCTTTGGTAAACAATATATGAGTGAAAGATTATACCAAATTGGAGAGTGTTGTGAAGCAATGATGAAGTGTAAATGATACCGGTAGAGTGGAGTGGAAGCCTTGTCTTCGTCAAGTACTCCATTTCCCTTTCAATCTATGACCTAGCATATAAACACACTTGGAAACACATTAGTCGTAGCAAATGAAAGAGATAAGATCAAAGGTATATAACTGAGCATTGTGTGCAATGTTTCAATCAAAATTCTGAGAATCAAGAATATTTAGCTCATTCCTAAGTTTGCTAAAGGTTTTCTCATCTAAAGGCTTGGTAAAGATATCGGCTAATTGGTCTTTGGTGTTAATATAGGCTATCTCGATATCCCCCTTTGTTGGTGATCCCTCAAAAAGTGATACCGAATGTCTATGTGCTTAGTGCGGCTGTGTTCAACGGGATTCTCCGCCATGCAGATAGCACTCTCATTGTCACATAGGAGAGGGACTCTGCTCAATTTGTAGCCATAGTCCCTGAGGGTTTGCCTCATCCAAAGCAATTGCGCACAACAATGACCTGCGACAATGTACTCGGCTTCGGCGGTAGAAAGAGCTACTGAGTTTTGTTTCTTTGAAGCCCAAGACACCAGGAATCTCCCTAAAAACTGACAAGTCCCTGATGTGCTCTTCCTATCAATTTTACACCCTGCCCAATCGGCATCGGAATATCCTATTAAATCAAAGGTTGATCCCCTAGGGTACCAAAGCCCAAACTTAGGAGTGTAAACTAAGTATCTCATGATTCTCTTCACGGCCCTAAGGTGAACTTCCTTAGGATCGGCTTGGAACCTTGCACACATGCATACAGAAAGCATAATATCCGGTCGAGATGCACATAAATAGAGTAAAGATCCTATCATCGTCCGGTATACCTTTTGATCTACGGATTTACCTCCCGTGTCGAGGTCGAGATGCCCATTGGTTCCCATGGGTGTCTTGATGAGCTTGGCATCCTTCATTCCAAACTTCTTAAGAATGTCTTGAATATACTTCATTTGGCTGATGAAGGTGCCCTCTTGGAGTTGCTTGATTTGGAATCCTAAGAAATATCTCAACTCTCCCATCATTGACATCTCGAATTTTTGAATCATGATCCTACTAAACTCTTCACAAGTAGATTTGTTAGTAGACCCAAATATAATATCATCAACATAAATTTGGCATACAAACAAATCATTTGCAATAGTTTTGGTAAAGAGTGTAGGATCAACTTTTCCGACTTTGAAGCCATTAGTGATAAGGAAATCTCGCAGGCATTCATACCATGCTCTTGGGGCTTGCTTGAGCCCATAAAGCACCTTTGAGAGTTTATAAACATGGTTAGGGTACTCACTATCTTCAAAGCCGGGAGGTTGCTCAACATAGACCTCTTCTTTGATTGGTCCATTGAGGAAGGCACTCTTCACGTCCATTTGATAGAGCTTGAAGCCATGGTAAGTAGCATAGGCAAGTAATATACGAATTGATTCAAGCCTAGCTACAGGTGCATAAGTTTCATCGAAATCTAAACCTTCGACTTATGAATAACCCTTGGCCACAAGTCGGGCTTTATTCCTTATCACCACACCATGCTCATCTTGCTTGTTGCGGAATACCCATTTGGTACCTACAACATTTTGATTAGGACGTGGAACTAAATGCCATACCTCATTCCTCGTGAAGTTGTTGAGCTCCTCTTGCATTGCCAGCACCCAATCCGAATCTCTTAGTGCATCCTTAATCCTGTAAGGCTCAATAGAGGACACAAAAGAGTAATGTTCACAAAAGTGAGCAACACGAGATCTAGTGGTTACCCCCTTATGAATGTCACCGAGGATGGAGTTCACAGGGTGATCTTGTTGGATTGCTTGGTGGACTCTTGGGTGTGGTGGTCTTTGATCCTGAATTTCTTGATCATCTTCCTTATCTTGATTTTCTTCATCTCCCCCTTGATCATTGCCCTCTTCTTGAGGTGGCTCATCTTCTTGATCTTCTTCTTCATCACCTTGAGCCTGTTCCTCATCGTGAGTTGGTGGAGATGCTTGAATGGAAGATGACGGTTGATCCTATGCTTGAGTTGGCTCTTCGGATTCCTTAGGACCCACATCCCCAATGGACATGTTCCTTAGCGCGACGCACAGAGCCTCTTCATCATCTAGCTCATCAAGATTAACTTGCTCCACTTGGGAGCCATAGTCTCATCAAACACAATGTCACAAGAAACTTCAACTAGTCCAATGGACTTGTTAAAGACTCTATATGCCCTTGTGTTTGAATCATATCCTAGTAAAAAACCTTCTACGACCTTAGGAGCAAATTTAGATTTTCTACCTCTTTTAACAAGAATAAAACATTTGCTACCAAAGACTCTAAAATATGAAACATTGGGCTTTTTACCAGTAAGGATTTCATAGGATGTCTTCTTGAGGATTCAGTGAAGATATAACTGGTTGATGGAGTAGCAGGCGGTGTTAATCGCCTCAGCCCAAAATCAGTCCGGTGTCTTGTACTCATCAAGCATGGTCCTTGCCATGTCTAGTAGAGTTCTATTCTTCCTCTCCACTACACCATTTTGTTGAAGTGTGTAGGGAGAAGAGAACTCATGCTTGATGCCCTCCTCCTCAAGAAAGCCTTCTATTTGTGAATTCTTGAACTCCATCCCATTATCGCTTCTTATTTTCTTGATCCTCAATCCGAACTCATTTTGAGCCCATCTCAAGAATCCCTTTAAGGTCTCTTGGGTTTGTGATTTATCCTGCAAAAACAACACCCAAGTGAAGCGATAATAATCATCCACAATAACTATACAGTACTTACTCCTGCCGATGCTTATGTAAGCGATCGGGCCGAATAAATCCATGTTGAGTAGCTCCAGTGGCCTGTCCGTTGTCATGATGTTCTTGTGTGGATGATTGGTGCCAACTTGCTTTCCTGCTTGACATGCGCTACAAACCCTGTCTTTCTCAAAATGAACATTTGTTAGTCCCAAAATGTGTTCTCCCTTTAGAAGCTTGTGAAGATTCTTCATCCCAACATGGGCTAGTCGGCGATGCCAGAGCCAACCCATATTAGTCTTAGCAATTAAGCAAGTGTCAAGTTCAGCTCTATTAAAATCAACTAAGTATAGCTGACCCTCCAACACTCCCTTAAATGCTACTGAATCATCACTTCTTCTAAAGACAGTAACACCTACATCACTAAAAAGATAGTTGTAACCCATTTTGCATAATTGAGATACAGAAAGCAAATTTTCAATCTAAAGAATCTACAAGAAAAACATTGGAAATAGAATGGTCAGGTGATATAGCGATTTTACCAAGTCCTTTGACCAAACCTTGATTTCCATCCCCGAATATGATAGTTCTTTCGGGATCTTGGTTTTTCTCATAGGAGGGGAACATCCTTTTCTCCCCAGTCATATGGTTTGTGCACCCGCTACCAATTATCCAGCTTGAGCCCCCAGATGCATAAACCTGCAAAACAGTTTTAGGCCTTGTTCTTAGATACCCAAACAGTCTTGGGTCCTTTGACGTTAGAAACAAGCACCTTGGGTACCCAAACACAAGTCTTTGAGCCCTTGTGTTTGCTCCAACATATTTGGCAACTACTTTGCCTGATTTGTTAGTTAAAACATATGATGCATCAAAAGTCTTATGAAATAATAGGCTCATTTGATGCAGTAGGAGATTTCTTTTTAAGTAATTTACCATGGGTTGATTGCCTAGAACTAGATGCCTCGTTCTTGTACATAAAAGCATGGTGAGAAACAGAATGAGACTTCTTACCATGAATTCTCCTAATCTTGTGCTCAAGATAACCAACATGATATAAAATGTAACCCTCGTTATCCTGAGCCATGGGAGCCTTGCCCTTAACAAAGTTGGACAATCTCTTAGGGGCATTAAGTTTGACATTGCCTCCCTATTGGAAGCCAATGCCATCCTTAATGCCAGGGCGTCTCCCATTATAGAGCATGCTCCTAGCAAATTTGAATTTTTTATTTTCTATTTCATGCTCATTAATTTTTGCAGTAAGTTGAGCTATATGATCATTTTGTTGTTTAATTAAAGCTAGGTGATCATGAATAGCATCAACATTAATGTCTCTACATCTAGCACAAATAGTAACATGATCAACACTAGATGAAGTGGGTTTGCAAGCATTTGATTCATCAATCTTAGCGTGTAATATGACATTCTCATTTATAAGATTGGAAATAGAAACATTGTAAACATTCAAATCTTTAGCCTTAGAAATTAAACTTGTATTTTCAGTTTTAAGGCTAGAAATAGATTCATTCAATTTATCAATCTTAGCAATTAAACTAGCATTATCATTTCTAAGATTGGTAATTGAATCATCACAAACATTTAACTTCTCAACCTTAGCAATTAAGTTAGCATTCTCAGTTCTAAGGTTGGAAATGGTGTCATGGCAAATGCTAAGCTCCTTAGTCAAGTTTTCATTTTTCTCTACTTCCTGAGCATAATCATTTTTTACTTTAACATGCGTTTTGTTTTCCTTAATAATGAAAGGGAAATGTGCCCTTGGGCCATTTCTAAGTATTTTGGTGATTGAGTGCCAACACAAGTGCTTTTGTGTTAATCTATGCAAAGTGGTGGACAAAGTGCAAATCAAGTCAAAAGGTATGTTTCTAGACTTAGTACATTGTTTTATGGACTAATGTATTGTGTCTAAGTGCTGGAAATAGGAGAAATCAAATTGGAAAAGAGATGGCTTTGTTCAGCCAAAGTCTGCGCAGTCTGGGTGCACCGGACTGTCCGGTGGTGCACCGGACAGTGTCCGGTGCGCCAGGCTGGCTCTGGCGAACTTGCTGCTCTCGGGACTTCAACAACAGTGTACGCTATAAATCACTGGACTGTCCGGTGGTGCGCCGGACTATCCGGTGAGCCGTTCACAGGCGAACTCATCGCTCTCGGGAGATGATTAATGGCGTACGACTATAATTCACCGGACTATCCGGTGGTGCACCGGACTGTCCGGTGAGCAAACGGTCGGCCGCGTGATCTGCGCGGGACACATGGCCGAGCCAACGGCTAGAAGGAGGCACCGGACTGTCCGGTGTGCACCGGACAGTGTCCGGTGCGCCAACGACTCTCAAACTCCAACGGTCGGCTTCGCCAAATAAGGAAGGATATCCGCACCGGATAGTGTCCGGTGGTGCACCGGACTGTCCGGTGCGCCAGTCAACAGAAGGCAAGAATTGCCTTCCTACAATGCTCTCAATGGCTCCTAGTTGCCTTGGGGCTATAAAAAGGGACCCCTTGGCACATGGCGAAGACATCCAAGCATTCTTTGAGCATAGTTGATCACTCACACTTCGTTCTTGCGCACTTGTTCGACATTCTTAGTGATTTGAGCTCCGTTCTAGTGAGAAACTCGTGATAGTCTCTTGAGCTCAAGTCTGGGTCTTGTGTGTGCATATTGGCTGTGATCTTTGTGTCTTGTGTGAGTTGCTAATCCCTCCCTTACTCCGTGCTTCTTTGTGAACATCTTTGTAAGGGTGAGAGACTCCAAGTTGTGGAGATTCCTCGCAAGCGGGATAAAGAAAAGCAAAGCAAAACACCGTGGTATTCAAGTGGGTCTTTGGACCGCTTGAGAGGGGTTGATTGCAACCCTCGTCCGTTGGGACGCCACAACGTGGAGTAGGCAAGCGTTGGTCTTGGCCGAACCACAGGATAAACCACTGTGCCATCTCTATGTTGATCTCTTGTGGTTATTGTGTTTTGTTGAGACTCCTCTCTAGCCACTTGGCATTATTGTGCTAACACCTAACCAAGTTTTGTGGCATTAAGTTTTCAAGTTTCACAGGATCACCTATTCACCCCCCCTCTAGGTGCTCTCAATTGGTATCAGAGCCGTTCTCTTCACAAAGGGACTAATCGCCCAAAGAGATGGATCCTAAGGGCAAGGGGATTGTGATCAATGATAAGGAGGAGTCTTTCGTCAACGAGCCGAAGGATGACAAGCCTACCGACTCGGGATCAGGCCACAAACGAAAAGACCGGAAGAAGAAGAAGACAAGACGCATCAAGGAGTTCGTCTACTACAACGCAGCGACGAGTCCACTTCTTCCCAAAAGGACAACAACGACAATGACTACAACAAAAGAAAGACGGTTAACTCAAACTTCTCTTTCGATTATTCTCGTATTCCGCATAGCTCCAATACACATTTGCTTTCCATTCCTCTTGGCAAACCTCCACACTTTGATGGGGAGGACTACAGATTTTGGAGTCACAAAATGCGTAGTCACTTGTTCTCTCTCCATCCAAGTATATGGGAGATTGTAGAGAATGGAATGAAATTTGATAGCTCGGATAGCCCCATGTTTATAAATGAACAAATCCATAAAAATGCACAAGCTACTACTGTCCTTTTAGCATCTTTGTGCAGGGAAGAGTACAACAAGGTGAGCGGCTTGGACAATGCCAAGCAGATCTGGGACACCCTTAGGATCTCACATGAGGGGAACGACGTCACCATGCTCACCAAGATGGAGTTGATGGAGGGCAAGCTCGGGAGATTTGCAATGATAAGGGGAGAGGAGCCAACCCAAACATACAATCGGCTCAAAACCCTCATCAACAAGATACGGAGCTACGGAAGCACGCGATGGACGGACCATGACGTCGTTCGCCTAATGCTAAGGTCCTTTACTGTACTTGATCCACATCTGGTGAACAATATTCATGAAAATTTTAGGTACACCAAGATGTCGCTCGAAGAAGTCCTTGGGAAGTTCGTAAGCGGGCGAATGATGATCAAGGAGGCGAGATACGTGGACGACGCGTTGAACGGTCCAATCCATGAGCCTCAACCCATTGCCCTCAAGGCAACGAGGAGCAAGGAGGCACTACCTAGCAAGGTGGCGCAAGTTGAGGCGGCCGGGCTCAATGATGAAGAGATGGCCCTCATCATCAAGCGCTTCAAGACGGCGCTAAAGGGTCGCAAGGGACAGCCAAGCAAGACCAAGACAAAGGGGAAGCGCTCATGCTTCAAATGTGGTAAGATTGGTCATGTTATTGCTAACTGTCCCGATAATGGTAGTGACCAGGAACAAGGGAACAAGAGGGAGAAAAAGAAAGCTTACAAGAAGGCTAAGGGCGAGGCACACCTTGGCAAGGAGTGGGACTCGGATTGTTCGTCGTCCGACTCCGACAAAGAAGGACTCGCCACCACTGCCTTCAACAAATCGGCCCTCTTCCCCAACGAGCGTCACACATGCCTCATGGCGAAGGATAAGAAGGTATGTACTCGGAATACTACTTATGCTTCTTCAAGTGAGGATGAGTCTAGTGATGATGACGAAATAGATTATTCATGTTTATTCAAGGGCCTAGATAGAACCAAGGTTGATAAAATTAATGAATTAATTGATGCCTTGAATGATAAGAATAGGTTATTAAAAAAGCAAGAGGACCTTTTGTATGAAGAACATGATAAATTTGTAGAGGCACAAAAATCTCTTGCTCTAGAAGTTAAACGGAATGAAATGCTTTCTTGTGAACTATCTGCTTGCCATGAGACAATTTCTAGCTTAAGGAGCATAAATGATGATTTGAATGCTAAGTTAGAAATAGCTAGTAAATCAACATCTTGTGTAGAAAATGTTGTAATTTGTAATAGGTGTAAAGATTTTAATATTGATGCTTGTAGTGAACACCTAGCTTCAATTTTCAAATTGAATGATGAAGTGGCTAGTCTTAATGCCCAACTTAAGACTAGCAAAAGTGAATTCGATAAGCTAAAATTTGCAAGGGATGCCTACACGATTGGTAGACACCCCTCAATTAAGGATGGACTTGGCTTCAAGAGGGAAGCCAAGAACTTAACAAGCCATAAGGCTCCCATCTCCGCCAAGGAGAAAGGGAAGACCCCTATGGCTAGTAGTGCTAAAAAGAACCATGCTTTCATGTATCATGATAGGAGACATTCTAGGAATGTCTATAGAAGTTATGATGCTTTTGATTCTCATGCCATGTTTGCTTCTAGTTCTTCCTATATGCATGGTAGAGATATGTCTAGGAGAAATGTTGTTCATCATATGCCTAGGAGAAATGTTGTTAATGTTCCTAGGAAAATTAATGGACCTTCGACAATATATCATGCTTGCAATGCTTCATTTGCTATTTGTAGAAAGGATAAGAAGGTAATTGCTAGGAAGTTAGGGGCCAAATGTAAGGGAGACAAAACTTGCATTTGGGTCCCTAAGACTATTGTGACTAACCTTGTAGGACCCAACAAGAGTTGGGTACCTAAGACCCAAGCCTAAATTTGCCTTGCAGGTTTATGCATCCGGGGGCTCAAGCTGGATTATCGACAGCGGATGCACAAACCACATGACGGGAGAGAAGAGGATGTTCTCTTCCTACGTCAAGAACAAGGATCCCCAAGATTCAATAATATTCGGTGATGGGAACCAAGGCAAGGTGAAAGGGTTAGGTAAAATTGCTATTTCGTCCGAGCACTCTATTTCTAATGTGTTTTTAGTTGAGTCGCTTGGATATAATCTGTTATCCGTTAGTCAACTTTGTAAAATGGGATATAATTGTTTATTCACAAATGTAGATGTGTCTGTCTTTAGAAGGTGTGATGGTTCACTAGTTTTTAAGGGTGTACTAGACGACAAACTTTATTTAGTTGATTTTGCAAAAGAGGAGGCCGGTCTAGATGCATGCTTAATTGCTAAGACTTGCATGGGCTGGCTGTGGCATCGCCGTTTAGCACATGTGGGGATGAAGAACCTTCACAAGCTTTTAAAGGGAGAACACGTGATAGGTCTAACTAATGTGCATTTCGAAAAAGATAGACCTTGTGCAGCTTGTCAAGCAGGCAAACAGGTGGGAAGCTCTCATCACACCAAAAATGTGATGACCACATCAAGACCTTTGGAGATGCTTCATATGGACCTCTTCGGACTCGTCGCCTATCTAAGTTGAAGCGCCCCAATCCTCTGGGACTCAAATGTGATACAATTACTAGTCCCAGGAGGCTAGTAAACACATTTATACATCAGATGATTCCAAATCTGCTTAAACGAGACAAACCTATAAAGGTGGCGATCAACTTTAAGAGTTGGTCCACAACTCGAGACATATCATCAGAGCGGGGCTGAAGCAGCCCGATATACGCAGCGAAGCAATTCAGTGGTCCAACAGCCACAGGCAAGGTTGGGAACAGGCGTAACTCTTACCTGATCTCCTTTTTCTGAAAAAAAATAAATAAGCAAGGGTGAGTACAAACGTACTCAGCAGCCCACCTTCACCCGCGGAATGGGGAAATCAGATATAATGCATGGAATATGTGGAGCTCAAGATATTTTGCAGAAACAACAATATTTTATGCAGGGTTGTTTTGTAAAACATTTTGTATTTTGCAAAGCGCATCCTCTCCCAAAGGAGCAGGAAGTTTTTCAATATTAGAACAAAATCCACTGGATTAAACCATCCAGGTATCTCAGCAGTTTCCCACTGGTTCTCATTTTCCAAAAACAGCTACTGGACTTCCCGTCCACCATAGCCCACGGCTCAACCGCCGGACCTTTTAAAAACCATTTTTCTCAAACGCACCCCTTTTTGAAAACAAAACATTAATTGCCATACCATACCAGACTCGTCCATTCCTGTGGACACGGACTATTCGAATAGGTTTTCAAACTCTGCACAGAGGTGTACACTTTACCCACTAGTCCGGCTCTACGATCTCATAGCTAGTGAGACCCGAATCCGAATCTCTTTCTTTCCCCACACGTACTAACCTTAATGGTTATACCGAAAGGAGTCAGGCCACCGCCATGTCCAAACCGGACAAAACATTCCCCCTCCTTATCCTCTCGGTGCTCCCCAGCCTTCATAACCTTGGGGTTGGACCGTACGAGTTCAGATTGAGTGACTGCCCACACAGTCTCGAGTGGTTGTACTTATCATGAGTACAGGTAGTGAAGGATGACAAACCGGTCCTTATATGAGGGGACAATCCTTCTGCTCACGCCTAAACCAGCTGAGCCATCTCCTTAGGCCCTCCCCTAAACCAGGGAGTCCCTGATCATCCCTACTCAAAGGTGATAAGAGTGAAAACCCTTCATCATACACATTTTGAAAAGCATTTTCTTTTGAAAACTCACACCTTTCCTCAAATCATTTGTAAAAAAATATATCCAGGATTGATTGCGGCAAGCGGCTTGGGTGGCCATAATAACTTGTCTCAAAATCATATCATGCATAAAATAACAGGCTGAGGGTTGTGGTTGAAAAATCATAGGTAATTTATGCATCAAAGGGATCCAGTGAGCTTGCCGTGCTTATTCGGCGAAGGGGGAAGGGGAGCTCGCGGAACTGGCTTCTAGCTCCACTGCCTGGCGTAGACTTGCAGATCTGGCCTCCACGAGACGGCACGAACGCTCCGATAACTATGCAACACGAACAAGCAAACATACAAACAAGCAAGTATACCAACAAATATTTAGTATAGTGGTTAGAATAGAGATATATGGATGGGTAGAGTCTTGAGTAGAATCTGCGTCATGTGGTGTTGAGATACTACTAGTGGTGGAGCGGAGGTGCTTACCAGGAGGGTGGACTGGAGGCGAAGCGACACTATGCATGTAGCCGGCAGAGCAGAGTAACTAAGTGGGTGGGGTGTTTGCCTTGGCTGAGGGTGTTGAGTGTGTGTGGAGAGGGAGAGGGTAGCTGGGTGTATTTATAACTAGGTGTATGTGGTGTAGCACAGTGAAGTTCACTGTTGGTGAGAATAGTGACGAATGAATCGTCTGACTTAGTATGAACAAGAGAGTTATAGGCAGAATATGGGACAAGAGTATTTTGGGATTTTTCTGGAACATGAACCATGCTTAAGGGATGACATGGTTGGATAGGGGATAATTCGATAAGAATTTTAGAAACAAGAATTATTGGAATCGGAGTTTGGAAGCCTGGTTCAAAGGAATCTCAAAGTTAAGCGTGCTCAACTTGGAGAAACCTAGGATGGGTGACCAGATTGGAAGTTCCCTACTGGAATGAAAATCACAGTCACCAGAGTTTGTATAACTGGAATATGGGTCTGGCTGGTCTTAGGTGGACTGGACAGCATGATGGATGAGTAGTTGAAATTTGGGGTGATCGGATGATCGATGAATAGTAACGGTGAATAGTAACGGTAAAAAGTAATGGTAAATAGTAACGGTAAATAGTAAATAGTAAAAAGCAACGGTAAAAAGTAACGGTAAATAGTAACGGTAAATAGTAACGGTAAAAAGTAACGGTAAAAAGTAACGGTAAAAAGTAACGGTAAATAGTAACGGTAAAAAGTAACGGTAAACGGTAAAAAGTAACGGTAAATAGTGACGGTAAATAGTGATGGTAAATAGTGACGATGAACGAACGATGAACGATGAATAGGAACTATGAACGAACGATGAACGATCGAATGATCGAACGAACGAACGATCAGAATTTTGGCAGCATAACGGCAGGAAAAGGATTATTTGGACGAACGAACGGACGAACGATCGAACGATCGGACGAACGATCAAACGATCGGACGAACAAACGATCGGAATTTCGGCAGCATAACGGCAGGAAAAAGATTATTTGAACGAACGAACGGACGAACGATCGAACGATCGGACGAATGGATGAACGAACCATGAACGATCGGACGAACGATCAAACGATCGGACGAACGAACGATCGGAATTTCTACAGCATAACAGCAGGAAAAAGATTATTTGGACGAACGAACGGACGAACGATCGAACGATCGGACGAACGGACGAACAAACCATGAACGATCGGACGAACGAACGAACAAACTAAGAACAGGGGGACGAACGATCGAACGATCCTTATGCTAGTGTGTGCTTGTGTGGAACATGGAGTGGGTGTGTGTGGGGGGGGGGGAGAGTTGCCATGAAATGGCTTGGGGTGGGTTGAGAGGAGGCCCTTGCCCCTCTATTTATAGCCATGGTGGGGGGATTAGGGGGAGGGATGAGGGGATTAGTGGGAGGATGAGAGGATTAGTGGGAGATTAGCATGGATTTGTCTTATATGAGTGTAATTAGCTTGTAGAGCTCACCATATGACACCAGAGGCATACGTATACGTATGAGCATGAGGAAAGTTATGGAGAAAATATTTGTAGGGACTTGAAAAATGATTCTGAAGGTATTTCTCAGGGAGAAAATACTTGGAGATATATTGATGGAATATTTGAGCAGTATTTCTGAAGGAGTTTGAGGGTGATCACTGGGGGAATATTTGCAGGATATTTTGAGGAGATTTTAGAGAGAATATAGACCACTATACTTTTATTTGTTGATATCAACTCGCAAAGAAACATTTTGAAATGAAATTTGAAATTCATTTTGAATTTAGAGCGAGTTTGAGAAAATTTCAAGATTTGAATTTTTGGGATGCTACAAATCTACCCCACTTAAAATGATCGGCTTAGAAGGGTTATGGGTATAGCTTTACTTCAGCTACATATCTTCACTTTGCAGACTCTTCGAGGAGATAGAGCTTCAACAAGATCTGGCCTTGAGGAGCATCTGGTTGCCGATTGCAAACGCTGATTCTGGCTACTCAAGATCATCTTCAGGCTTCTAGCTTTCACTTGGCAGCTAGCTTATTGAGGGGGCATCGATGCCAACACACAAACCTTTCTCTTGCGAACTTCCACATGGATTCCTTCCTTGATTGGTCTTCTGGTGCTTCATCAACAGAACTTGGGTGACCACTTCTCATCCAGAAACTTATATGCTTTGATGATCTGGTCTTCCACAAGCTTGCTACAGGCCTTCTTCTTTTTCTCCATAGCAGGAACCTTACTGGAATACTACCCCACTTAAAAAGAATGAGGGTATAACTCTTGAATTTTGGGGATTTGAACTCCTTGAAGTACTTCATAACAAGGGTGTTACGGGGCCTTCTTCTGATGTTGCTGCTTGAGCAGGCTGTGGAGAAATGACTGACACAGGGTTGATTCTGGGAGAACCTTCTTCTCATCTTCTCTTCACTATCTTCTTTTCACTGACCCTTTCTTTCTCTTTGCTCTTCCCACTGGAGGATTCTATCAAAGAGTATTACCATCACACAGAGGAGGGAACCAAAGATGTTGAACCATATACAACAGTCTTCAACCCAAGAATCACCAAGCATTGTGATCTTAGGGGCGAGGGAGTGGAAAATGGAGTTGCTTGCGATTTGGCAGAGGGGATTTATCTGGAGTGTGCTTTGAGCGAGTTGGGAGTTGAGGGAGCTGGTGGGGGGGTTTATAGGCGAGCGTTGGCGTTCGGTTGCGGAGTAGTGGTGATGGAGTAGGTGCTACGTGGCAACAGGTGTGACAAGGGGAGGGGGGCCTGGTGTTGCCGGCGATGATGGCAGCGGTGGGTGCATTGCAAAAGGGGGGTGGGCGGCGGTAGTGCGCTGCAAAGAGGGCGTGGGTGCTGCAAAGGGGGCGTGGGGCGGTGGTAGTGCGCATGGAGGCGGGCACGCGTGCGAGGGGCACGGGTGAGTGGTGGGGTCAATGACCCTAATGTTTGTGGTCACTGGTTCCAAGAATCTTTGCCTCTCTGTATGGTAATAACTTCTTCTGTCCTTTTTTCCTGTTTACTTTGACTCAGGGGCAGTGCTTTGATTCTCACGGTCGGTCCTTTTGACTGAGCGGCTGGACTGGTTGCTTCTGTAGCTTATTCCAGGCTCCTAGGCTAAGCTTCCCGATATCTTCTTCGGTAAGGTGCTTTTCTCTTGAGATGGGTTAAGATGAGAATGGAAGCATAAGGTGAGGATTAGCTCTAATTTATGATCTATGTTTTGAGAAAACCTCTCTTAAAAAGAAAGAAAACACACAAGCTCAGCAATGATAAGCACAAACAAATCAAATGTTTTGAATAAGGAAAGAATAGAGTTTTTCCAAAGCACAGACTACTCAGATTCGGGGGCTAAGCATAACTACTATTGCTTGGCTCCTGAATTGAGAACTATGCTAAATGCAACTTATGAGCACTAACGTTAAAGCATCACATATGCACTCAAAAGGGGAGAAAACATCAAGCAAAATTCATTTTGAAATGCCCTAGGGGGCCACACAATTAGAGTTTTTCAAAACACGAGACAACACAATTACCTCTCATACATGCAGGGCTCTAGCCAAAGTGAAGAAAAACTTCACTACCCAATGCATGCAGAGGACTGGGCATAACTAACTTCAGATCTGGTAGCTTCTCTTCTGGTGAGGCTAGCACGCAACTTCAATCTGAGACATATCCTGGATGGGTCAAGAGGGAGCTGATGTTGATGACTTCTTCTGGCGGCAACTGAGATGGTAACACGGGGTCGAACTCTTCTTCAAGCTGGACTGGCTCTTGTAGCTCCTCAGAGGGCGGCGGTGCTAGCGGGGTGCTTGTAGCTTCTTCCTTGACTTCAAGGGATGGTGCTGGAATCTTCTTCATGGTGAGGGGCTCAAACAACTCTGGCGGGGGATCTTGGGAGGATTCAGGGTGCTCTTGCTTATCCATAGCTTGAGGGAAGACTGGAATTCCTTCCAAGACTATGGCTCCTTCCGGGAGTTCCCAAGCCTTCTTATCTCTTCTGATAGAGACCGGGTGACCTTCAAGAATCTGGGGATCTTCAGCTCTCATGGACTGAACTGGGTTGGATGAAGCGGGCTCTACGTTGGTTATGGGTTACCAAGTAGGCCTCCATCAACTTCTAGACATGCTCATCCTTGGCTTGCTTCAGTGCTTCAACAGCATTGACTTCACGACTTTCCAAGGCAGCTACACGGGCTTGAGATGTGGTGAGATCCACATGGAGCTTATGGTTTAGCTTCTCCGCATCTTCTGCTCGGGCAATCATCTGACGGTGGTGCCGAGCCAAGAAATCATACTGCGCATCCAGGGTGAGCAGGTATGCAGTGAGGTACATGACTGAGGGGTCATCCTCAAGCAGCTGCTGCCCTTCCAATGCACGCATCCTGGCCATCCAGACTGGACGATCTCTCTGAAAGGGCAAAAAGAATCTGAGCGGGGTGTCAGCCACTTCTTCTTCATAGATCTGACACAGGGCCCTCAATGCCTTGCGAGCGACGACTTGGCAGGTGTCTTTGAATCTATGCCCAGCAGTAGTGACACTCCATTCCACATGGTGCGGACTGGATCCAATGTATACAGTCACGATACACTTCTCCGTGTCATGCTCGATGAATTCACGACCATCATACTCTGGCTGGCTCCTGATTCCGAGGCGGACTGTGCATGCTCTCAGCAACTTGGGGAAACCATCTTCATTCTAGCAAAAGCTGGTTTGGCAGCGAACCTCCATCTGACTTCTGAGAGAAGGAAAGGGGGAAACCATTTTTTGAAATGAAGGGATAAGAGCAAGAATTTTTTAAAGAAAATAGTTTGGACTCAAAAACTTTTGGATCAGGCTAAGGGTTACGTCCTGCGGCCAACCTAACAGCTCCGATACCACCTGAAGCGCCCCAATCCTCTGGGACTCAAATGTGATACAATTACTAGTCCCAGGAGGCTAGTAAACACATTTATACATCAGATGATTCCAAATCTGCTTAAACGAGACAAACCTATAAAGGTGGCGATCAACTTTAAGAGTTGGTCCACAACTCGGGACATATCATCAGAGTGGGGCTGAAGCAGCCCGATATACGCAGCGAAGCAATTCAGCGGTCCAACAGCCACAGGCAAGGTTGGGAACAGGCGTAACTCTTACCCGATCTCCTTTTTCTGAAAAAAATAAATAAGCAAGGGTGAGTACAAACGTACTCAGCAACCCACCTTCACCCGCGGAATGGGGAAATCAGATATAATGCATGGAATATGTGGAGCTCAGGATATTTTGCAGAAACAGCAATATTTTATGCAGGGTTGTTTTGTAAAACATTTTGTATTTTGCAAAGCGCATCCTCTCCCAAAGGAGCAGGAAGTTTTTCAATATTAGAACAAAATCCCCTGGACTAAACCATCCAGGTATCTCAGCAGTTTCCCACTGGTTCTCATTTTCCAAAAACAGCTACTAGACTTCCCGTCCACCATAGCCCACGGCTCAACCGCTGGACCTTTTAAAAACCATTTTTCTCAAACGCACCCCTTTTTGAAAACAAAACATTAATTGCCATACCATACCAGACTCGTCCATTCCTGTGGACACGGACTATTCGAATAGGTTTTCAAACTCTGCGCAGAGGTGTACACTTTACCCACTAGTCCAGCTCTACGATCTCATAGCTAGTGAGACCCGAATCCGAATCTCTTTCTTTCCCCGCACGTCCTAACCTTAATGGTTATACCGAAAGGAGTCAGGCCACCGCCATGTCCAAACCGGACAAAACATTCCCCCTCCTTATCCTCCCGGTGCTCCCCAGCCTTCATAACCTTGGGGTTGGACCGTACGAGTTTAGATTGAGTGACTGCCCACATAGTCTCGAGTGGTTGTACTTATCATGAGTACAGGTAGTGAAGGATGACAAACCGGTCCTTATATGAGGGGACAATCCTTCTGCTCACGCCTAAACCAGCTGAGCCATCACCTTAGGCCCTCCCCTAAACCAGGGAGTCCCTGATCATCCCTACTCAAAGGTGATAAGAGTGAAAACCCTTCATCATACACATTTTGAAAAGCATTTTCTTTTGAAAACTCACACCTTTCCTCAAATCATTTGTAACAAATATATCCAGGATTGATTGCGGCAAGCGGCTTGGGTGGCCATAATAACTTGTCTCAAAATCATATCATGCATAAAATAACAGGCTGAGGGTTGTGGTTGAAAAATCATAGGTAATTTATGCATCAAAGGGATCCAGTGAGCTTGCCGTGCTTATTCGGCGAAGGGGGAAGGGGAGCTCGTGGAACTGGCTTCTAGCTCCACTGCCTGGCGTAGACTTGCAGATCTGGCCTCCACGAGACGGCATGAACGCTCCGATAACTATGAAACACGAACAAGCAAACATACAAACAAGCAAGTATACCAACAAATATTTAGTATAGTGGTTAGAATAGAGATATATGGATGGGTAGAGTCTTGAGTAGAATCTGCGTCATGTGGTGTTGAGATACTACTAGTGGTGGAGTGGAGGTGCTTACCAGGAGGGTGGACTGGAGGCGAAGTGACACTATGCATGTAGCCGGCAGAGTAGAGTAACTGAGTGGGTGGGGTGTTTGCCTTGGCTGAGGGTGTTGAGTGTGTGTGGAGAGGGAGAGGGTAGCTGGGTGTATTTATAACTAGGTGTATGTGGTGTAGCACAGTGAAGTTCACTGTTGGTGAGAATAGTGACGAATGAATCGTCTGACTTAGTATGAACAGGAGAGTTATAGGCAGAATATGAGACAAGAGTATTTTGGGATTTTTCTGGAACATGAACCATGCTTAAGGGATGACATGGTTGGATAGGGGATAATTCGATAAGAATTTTAGAAACAAGAATTATTGGAATCGGAGTTTGGAAGCCTGGTTCGAAGGAATCTCAAAGTTAAGCGTGCTCAACTTGGAGAAACCTAGGATGGGTGACCAGATTGGAAGTTCCCTACTGGAATGAAAATCACAGTCACCGGAGTTTGTATAACTGGAATATGGGTCTGGCTGGTCTTAGGTGGACTGGACAGCATGATGGATGAGTAGTTGAAATTTGGGGTGATCGGATGATCGATGAATAGTAACGGTGAATAGTAACGATAAAAAGTAACGGTAAAAAGTAATGGTAAATAGTAACGGTAAATAGTAACAGTAAAAAGTAACGGTAAAAAGTAACGGTAAATAGTAATGGTAAAAAGTAACGGTAAAAAGTAACGGTAAATAGTAACAGTAAAAAGTAACGGTAAATAGTGACGGTAAATAGTGATGGTAAATAGTGACGATGAACGAACGATGAACGATGAATAGGAACTATGAACGAACGATGAACGATCGAATGATCGAACGAACGAACGATCGGAATTTTGGCAGCATAACGGCAGGAAAAGGATTATTTGGACGAACGAACGGACGAACGATCGAACGATCGGACGAACGGACGAACGAACCATGAACGATCGGACGAACGATCAAACGATCGGACGAACGAACGATCGGAATTTCGGCAGCATAACGGCAGGAAAAAGATTATTTGAACGAACGAACGGACGAATGATCGAACGATCGGACGAACGGACGAACGAACCATGAACGATCAGACGAACGATCAAACGATCGGACGAACGAACGATCAAAATTTCGACAGCATAACGGCAGGAAAAAGATTATTTGGACGAACGAACGGACGAACGATCGAACGATCCGACGAACGGACGAACGAACCATGAACGATCGGACGAACGATCGAACGATCGGACGAACGAACGGACAAACTAAGAACAGGGGGACGAACGATCGAAGAACGATCAAACGATCCTTATGCTAGTGTGTGCTTGTGTGGAACATGGAGTGGGTGTGTGTGTGGGGGGGGGGGGGAGAGTTGCCATGAAATGGCTTGGGGTGGGTTGAGAGGAGGCCCTTGCCCCTCTATTTATAGCCATGGTGGGGGGATTAGGGGGAGGGATGAGGGGATTAGTGGGAGGATGAGAGGATTAGTGGGAGATTAGCATGGATTTGTCTTATATGAGTGTAATTAGCTTGTAGAGCTCACCGTATGACACCAGAGGCATACGTATACGTATGAGCATGAGGAAAGTTATGGAGAAAATATTTGTAGGGACTTGAAAAATGATTCTGAAGGTATTTCTCAGGGAGAAAATACTTGGAGATATATCGATGGAATATTTGAGCAGTATTTCTTAAGGAGTTTGAGGGTGATCACTGGGGGAATATTTGCAGGATATTTTGAGGAGATTTTAGAGAGAATATAGACCACTATACTTTTATTTGTTGATATCAACTTGCAAAGAAACATTTTGAAATGAAATTTGAAATTCATTTCGAATTTAGAGCGAGTTTGAGAAAATTTCAAGATTTGAATTTTTGGGATGCTACATAAGTATAGGAGGAAGTAAGTATGGTCTTGTTATAGTTGATGATTTTTCCCGCTTCACTTGGGTATTCTTTTTGCAGGATAAATCTGAGACCCAAGGGACCCTCAAGCGCTTCCTAAGGAGAGCTCAAAATGAGTTTGAGCTCAAGGTGAAGAAGATATGGAGCGACAACGGGTCCGAGTTCAAGAATCTTCAAGTGGAGGAGTACCTTGAGGAGGAAGGGATCAAGCACAAATTCTCCGCTCCCTACACACCACAGCAAAATGGTGTGGTAGAGAGGAAGAACACGAATTCATCGATATGGCGAGGACGATGCTTGGAGAGTTCAAGACCCCCGAGCGCTTTTGGTCGGAAGCCGTGAACACGGCTTGCCACGCCATCAACCGGGTCTACCTTCACCGCCTCCTCAAGAAGACTTCGTATGAGCTTCTAACCGGTAACAAACCCAATGTATCTTACTTTCGTGTATTTAGGAGCAAGTGTTATATTCTTGTGAAGAAAGGTAGAACTTATAAATTTGCTCCCAAAGCTGTAGAAGGGTTTTTATTAGGTTATGACTCAAATACAAAGGCGTATAGGGTCTTCAACAAATCATCGGGTTTGGTTGAAGTCTCTAGCGACGTTGTATTTGATGAGACTAATGGCTCTCCAAGAGAGCAAGTTGTTGATCTTGATGATGTAGATGAAGGAGACATTCCAGCGGCCACAATATGCACCATGGCGATTGGCGATGTGCGACCACAGGAACTCGAGGAGCAAGATCAACCGTCTTCCTCAACAATTATGCATCCCCCAACTCAAGATGATGAACAGGTTCATCAGGAGGAGGCGTGTGATCAAGGGGGAGCACAAGATGATCATGTGATGGAGGAAGAAGCACAACCGGCACCTCCAACCCAAGTTCGAGCGACGATTCAAAGGAATCATCCCGTCGACCAAATATTGGGTGATATTAGCAAGGGAGTAACAACTCGTTCTAGATTAGTTAATTTTTGTGAGCATTACTCTTTTGTCTCTTCTATTGAGCCTTTCAGGGTAGAAGAGGCCTTGCTAGATCCGGACTGGGTGTTGGCCATGCAGGAGGAGCTCAACAACTTCAAGCGTAATGAAGTTTGGACACTGGTGCCTCGTCCCAAGCAAAATGTTGTGGGAACCAAGTGGGTGTTCCGCAACAAACAAGACGAGCATGAGGTGGTGACAAGGAACAAGGCTCGACTTGTGGCAAAAGGATATGCCCAAGTCGCGGATTTGGACTTTGAGGAGACTTTTGCTCCTGTGGCTAGGCTAGAGTCTATTCGTATTTTGCTAGCATATGCCACTCACCATTCTTTCAGGTTGTTCCAAATGGATGTAAAGAGCGCTTTCCTCAACAGGCCAATCAAGGAGGAGGTGTACGTGGAGCAACCCCCTGGCTTCGAGGATGAACGGTACCCCGACCACGTATGTAAGCTCTCTAAGGCGCTCTATGGACTTAAGCAAGCTCCAAGAGCATGGTATGAATGCCTTAGAGACTTTCTAATTGCTAATGCTTTCAAGGTTGGGAAAGTCGATCCAACTCTTTTCACTAAGACTTGCGACGGTGATCTTTTTGTGTGCCAAATTTATGTCGACGACATAATATTTGGTTCTACTAACCAAAAGTCTTGTGAAGAGTTTAGCAGGGTGATGACACAGAAATTCGAGATGTCGATGATGGGCGAGTTGAACTACTTCCTTGGGTTCCAAGTGAAGCAACTCAAGGATGGCACCTTCATCTCCCAAACGAAGTACACGCAAGACTTGCTAAAGCGGTTTGGGATGAAGGACGCCAAGCCCGCAAAGACGCCGATGGGAACTGACAGACACACCGACCTCAACAAAGGAGGTAAGTCCGTTGATCAAAAAGCATATCGATCTATGATAGGTTCTTTGCTTTATTTATGTGCTAGTAGACCGGATATTATGCTTAGCGTATGCATGTGTGCTAGATTTCAATCTGACCCAAGGGAGTGTCACCTTGTGGCCGTGAAGCGAATCCTTAGATACTTAGTCGCTACGCCTTGCTTTGGGATCTGGTATCCAAAGGGGTCTAACTTTGACTTAATTGGATATTTAGATTCCGACTATGCTGGATGTAAGGTCGATAGGAAGAGTACATGGGGACGTGCCAATTCTTAGGAAGGTCCCTGGTGTCATGGAATTCTAAGAAATAAACTTCCGTTGCCCTATCCACCGCTGAGGCCGAGTATGTTGCCGCAGGACAGTGTTACGCGCAACTACTTTGGATGAGGCAAACCCTCCGGGACTTTGGCTACAATCTGAGCAAAGTCCCACTCCTATGTGATAATGAGAGTGCTATCCGAATAGCGGAAAATCCTGTTGAGCACAGCCGCACAAAGCACATTGACATCCAGCATCACTTTTTGAGAGACCACCAGCAAAAGGGAGATATCGCAGTGTTTTATTGTCACACCCGGTTCCAGGGGGTAGAACCGAGCGCATACCATATGTGTGCCAGGATCCATTTCCACACATATGTTGACGTCACAAGTGTAATATATCAAAAGACAATGCAATAAAGGCGTAAAGGGAGTATAAAACTTTATTACATCATCTGAGACATTGTGTCTTAAACAAGTATCACATCAAAGTAGAGCGGAAATAAACAACTGGGCAATCTTCCACAGGAAGTTGACCGGCGCATCGTTAGACTTAGAATTCCTCGTCGATAAATTCTCCATCAAAGTCTCCAGCATCACCCTCTGATCAAAATAAGCAAGGGTGAGCTCACTTATGGTCGGGGCTCAGCAAGTGGGGGAAAAACTAATGCAGGTATAACAAGGTGAGGCTAAGGTTGAGCAGTAAGCATTTTAGTTGGTCAACATTTTATTACAACACCTGTCTTACTAATAAGAGTGAATCCCAAATATCCCATTTAAACAAAGGAATATGAATATAACAAAAACACTTAAGTGAAACCACTTAAGCAAATTATTGGCAGATCATCGGATCTCAATTTAATTCCATCTTCAAGTTCAATTATCATGTGAGGAGTCCAGGTCGCTCATAACCGGGAGCACGACTGATATATCAGTTTTACACTCTGCAGAGGTGGTACAACTTTACCCACAAGCCATGTATCCCATCTAGCCCGGGTTGATCGGACCCTTAAACACTGCCGAGGTGAATGGCTAGGGATCCATTATGAGGTTTTCACAAAATACACTTAATACGAAGCAACCCGCTAAGGTTTCTAAGACGATGGTGGTGGCCCCCTGGGTGAAGTACCTTAGCCAAGAATACGACCCCATGTTAACGTGGGCTGCCAGCACCTACCGCTCCCCCTCTTGCCCATCTTTCAGGTAAGGTTGCTAGGCACTAAGCATATAGAGCTAATTACCAAAGCCAGAGCCATGATAGCACTCGTGGTTGCACTGTTATCCTGGGTGGTCACTCCATGTTCCAATTAATTTGTAATAAAGTTATCTTAACCATCGGGTTAATGTCTTAATTGCAAATTAACATTTTTGGAACATTAAAACCAATTAAAGAGTGACATTAAGAATCATTAAGTTGAGCGGTAGCATAAATCTTGCACAGCTTAATTATTTTCCCAGGTTAAACAAGGAATACGGGTAGTAAATCTAGGAAATCCTTAATTAGGTAAAACCCATCAAATTATGCAATATATCAAAAAGTAAACATTATTATATGCAATGAATAGGTACAAACAGAATATGCAGAGGGAGAATCCACTTGCCTTGCTCAACAGCGTCTTGCGGGTCGTCCCCGAACGAGTTCGGATTCTCTACCACACAGTCCGCTTCTATTATAGTCGCACATCGCACATACAAAAATAAAGTATACACCCATAAGTAAACATGCACCATTACATAATCATACACCATTACATGCACATTAACACGTCGCACCAATCACATTTTAATTACGTACTAATCGCGTAAATACTTATTAATTTAATTATAGCTATTAATGCGAATCCTAATGGTAAATTTAGGAGTGGGTGCAATAAATATAATTTTAACTAATATTAATCTACTTTAACACCATCAATGAAATTAAATAATACTTGTTATCTTTTAATACTAATAAATAAATTAATACCTATTATTACTTTTAACACAAATTAGTTAGTATGACCAAAAATGAATCTAATAATATTAATATTCTAAAAATCTACATAAACTACTAATTGAACATTTTCTAACACAAGCGAGGTTATTTGACATAAACTAGTACTCTAACAATTTTAAGTTCTAAATCTGTGAACATGTTTATTTGACTAGCAAAAACCTATTTTGCCATCTACCAATGATATTTTCTCTTTTCTTTCCAAAAGAAGATATTAATCAAATAATCAGATAAATCATCTAACAATCCTATTTTATTCATATGACATGAGTTCTATACCATTTTTCTAATCCATAAAAAATGCACCTATAATTCTCCAATTAGTTTCAAAAATTTATTGCGACCAATTTTAACTATAAATTCTTATCTAGTATTTTTATCACCGACGTGTGACTATTAAATCTACGTCATATTTCTCTAAACCAAAATTCAACGCATCAATTAACATGAAATAACAAGGTGTACGAATAATCGCTTGAAACTACCAAACAATTCCATAACGCTCATACACATATACATAATGTCGCGACTCACATGTGTTCATACAACAAACAAACTATACAACACATGAATCGAATCGAAAGCACTTTATAAAATACAAAAAAACAAAAAATAAATTTGGGTCGTCATCAACCTCGGGTTCGTGCGTGTGACGGGGATGGATCGACGGATTTCGGCCGGACGGAGAGCGGGGCTCGACTACGGACAGCTAGTACGTGGCTCCGGCGAACTCCGGCGACGAACAGCACACTCCGGCGACGAACGGCAACGCACTAGCGATGAGCGAGGAGTGCTAGAGGGAGAGGCAAATTCGAGTAGGCAGGAATGGGGAGGCTCTGCTGTCCCCTTTTATAGAGAGAGGGAGGGGAGAGAAAAAGGTCTGCCAGAGAGAGCTTCAATGGGCGGCAGCGCTTCAAGTGCCATCAATGGCTCCGTTACTTCCCAAGACATCAATGGGGAGAGCAATAGAGAGGAAGAAACTGCGCTAATAACTCGGATAAACGGTCGATTAACACTCCATTAAACTCTATTACACGCGGCTTCGGATTCCTGGGCGCGGACGTCGGTCTGGGCTGTTCGGCTTGGTGCAGGGACGCGCAAGGCGCGGCTGCACGCAGGGACTTCGAGCGCTCGGTGCGGCTTGCGCGCGCGCGGCGCGAGAGCAGGGCGCTCAGGCGTTGGGCAGGCGCGCGGGTGGCGGCTGGGCCTGCTCGCTCTCGGCTCCATGGCGGGCGGCTGGCGGCGTCGCGCGGCTCGCGCGAGCGCGCCCAGGTGCGGCTGGAGCGTGTGCTCGGGCACGCGGGGCACTGGTGCGGCGCAGGCAGTGAACGCGAGGGAGCAGAGAGAGAGGAGTGAAGGAGAGAGAGAATAGAGAGAGGGAATAGAGGGAGGCGGCGGCGGCTGGAGAAGTTGAGCAGGCGCGCGCGCGGCTGGGAAATAGGGTTTGGGGATTGGGCCCCTAGGTGGGCCGGCTGGGTAGTCTTAGGTTTTTTTTAAGTTCCGAAATTCATTTTTAAAGAACTCTAAAAAAACAAAAAAAAATTACCAAAAATATTTATAAATGGAGTACTTGTTTTTAGACTAATAATTACTATAATACTTAATTATTATTTAATTACTAGTACTTTTTTTTTAAAATGGATTGATATTTAAACATCCGATAAGAAATCACGTGCATGCAAAGAAAAAACGATGCAAATAAATAGTTAAACACTAAGAAAAATTTATTAACCTAATTAATATAATGTCTAAATTTATTATTTTAATTGATGGCTTTTATGGTGTTACATTTATGTTAGCACCGAGAACCAGCTAGTCGATATCTTTACCAAGCCTTTAGATGAAAAGACCTTTTGCAGGCTGCGTAGTGAGCTAAATGTTTTAGATTCGCGGAACTTGGATTGATTTATAGCATACATGTGTTTATGCCATTGATCATGTTCCTTATGCATTTTGTTTACTTATGGTGCTCAAGTCGTACAAGTACTCCCCGGACCTCACAAGTCCTTTTGCAAGTGATGCACTTATTTAGGGGGAGATGTGTTACAACTTGACCCTTTGAGACTAACCGTGTGCTTGAGTTTGCTTGATTTAGTCTCAAAGGAGGTTTGAAAGGGAAAAGGTGGACTTGGACCATGAAAGACTTCCACTGCACTCCGATGAGAGGGTAATTTATTCCAAGTTCATCTCATGTACTCTTATTGCATTGGTACTCTTATTCGAAGATTTTGGTGAGGCAATGGGGTTTAAGGGCCAAGATTGATCCCGTTTTGGTGCTTGATGCCAAAGGGGGAGAAAATAAGGCCAAAGCAATAAATGGATCAGCTACCACTTGAGAAATTTTGAAAATAGTAGAATAGAGCTTTTGGTTTGTCAAAACTCTCTTGTTGTCTCTTTTGTCAAAAGTTGGTCTCTTGTGGGAAAATAGTCGATTATGGGAAAAAGGGGGAGTTTTGAAATCTTGAATCAATTTCTCTTGGAACGACTCTCTTTATGTCTTAACAAGTGTGTTTGACTTAGAGATAGGAAGTTGAGGTTGATTTGCAAAAACAAACCAAGTGGTGGCAAAGAGTGATCCATATATGCCAAATTTGAATCAAAACAATATTGAGTTTTCATTTGCATTGATATTGCACTTGTTCTAGTTGCTTTATGTTGTGTTGGCATAAATCACTAAAAAGGGGGAGATTGAAAGGGAAATGTGCCCTTGGGCCATTTCTAAGTATTTTGGTGATTGAGTGCCAACACAAGTGCTTTTGTGTTAATCTATGCAAAGTGGTGGACAAAGTGCAAATCAAGTCAAAAGGTATGTTTCTAGACTTAGTACATTGTTTTATGGACTAATGTATTTTGTCTAAGTGCTGGAAACAGGAGAAATCGAATTGAAAAAGAGATGGCTTTGTTCAGCCAAAGTCTGCGCAGTCTAGGTTCACCGGACAGTGTCCGGTGCGCCAGGCTGGCTCTGGCGAACTTGCTGCTCTCGGGACTTCGACGGCGGTGTACGCTATAAATCACCGGACTGTCCGGTGAGCCGTTCACAGGCGAACTCGTCGCTCTCGGGAGATGATTAACGGCGTACGGCTATAATTCACCGGACTGTCCGGTGGTGCACCGGACTGTCCGGTGAGCAAACGGTCGGCCGGGCCAACGGTCGGCCGCGCGATCTGTGCGGGACACGTGGCCGAGCCAATGGCTAGAAGGAGGCATCGGACTGTCCGGTGTGCACCGGACAGTGTCTGGTGCGACAACAGCTCTCAAACTCCAACGGTCGGCTTCACCAAATAAGGAAGGATATTCGCACCGGACAGTGTCCGGTGGTGCACCAGACTGTCCGGTGCGCCAGTCAACAGAAGGCAAGAATTGCCTTCCTACAATGCTCTCAACGGCTCCTAGCTGCCTTGGGGCTATAAAAAGGGACCCCTTGGCGCATGGAGAAGACATCCAAGCATTCTTTGAGCATAGTTGATCACTCACACTTCGTTCTTGCGCACTTGTTCGACATTCTTAGTGATTTGAGCTCCGTTCTAGTGAGAAACTCGTGATAGTCTCTTGAGCTCAAGTCTGGGTCTTGTGTGTGCGTATTTGCTGTGATCTTTGTGTCTTGTGTGAGTTGCTAATCCCTCCCTTACTCCATGCTTCTTTGTGAACATCTTTGTAAGGGTGAGAGACTCCAAGTTGTGGAGATTCCTCGCAAGCGGGGTAAAGAAAAGCAAAGCAAAACACCGTGGTATTCAAGTGGGTCTTTGGACCGCTTGAGAGGGGTTGATTGCAACCCCCGTCCGTTGGGACGCCACAACGTGGAGTAGGCAAGCGTTGGTCTTGGCCGAACCACGGGATAAACCACTGTGCCATCTCTGTGTTGATCTCTTGTGGTTATTGTGTTTTGTTGAGACTCCTCTCTAGCCACTTGGCATTATTGTGCTAACGCCTAACCAAGTTTTGTGGCATTAAGTTTTCAAGTTTCACAGGATCACCTATTCACCCCCTCTAGGTGCTCTCAAATAAGGAATTCCTCTTGGCTATCCAAGAGTTCTTATATATAATATCATACTAAGATTAGAACATATATAGTAATTTCTACTTTTCTACTCCTCGTCGTCTATCAGTGTCGTCCAATCGATCTCCTCATCTTCATCGTCGGAGATGTTGGTGATCTACTCCTCTCTTCCCTTTCCCTCCCTCCTCTCCTCTCTCTTCTCCTCCCTCCTCTCTCTTCCCTCTCCCTCCTCTCTCTTCTCTCTCTCTCCCTCCCTCCTCTCTCTTTCCTCTCTCTTCCCTTTCCCTCTCTCCTCTCCTCTCCTCTCTCTTTCCCTCTCCCTCCTCTCTCTTCCCTCTCCCTCCTCTCTCTTCTCTCTCTCTCCCTCCCTCCTCTCTATTTCCTCTCTCTTCCATTTCCCTCTCTCCTCTCCTCTCTCTTTCCCTCTCCCTCCTCTCTCTTCCCTCTCCCTCCTCTCTCTTCTCTCTCTCCCTCCCTCCTCTCTCTTTCCTCTCTCTTCCCTTTCCCTCTCTCCTCTCCTCTCTCTTTCCCTCTCCCTCCTCTCTCTTCCCTCTCCCTCCTCTCTCTTCCCTTTCCCTCTCTCCTCTCCTCTCCCTCTCTCTCACTCTCTGCAGAGACACGTGCCCTAGGTTTTTACACGTGCGCGATGGCGGCGCGTGCACGGCGGTGGCGGTGTGCCTGAGCGCGATCGAAGTCGAAGAAGGGAGAGAGAGAGACAGGGGAACGTACCTACGACGCAGGGACGACGGAGGGGACGACGGCGTGGACGATGGCGGCGCACGACGGAGAAGATCGCCAGGGTGAAATTTCGGCAGCCTGACGGCGGGAGTGTAAAAGACTGGGCGCCAAAGACTTAGAGAAATTTTCGGCCCCGCGCGCTCTCCTTTATATAGGAGATATTTCTACTGGCGGTTGACAATGACAACCGCCAGTAGAAATGATTTCCACAGACTATGGAGGTCATTTCTACTGGCGGTTGTCATCGAGAACCGCCAGTAGAAATGATTTCTACTGGCGATTTTCGTTGTGAACCGCCAGTAGTAATATTTTTAGTATATTATTTTTTATGATATATACATATATTAAGTATATAAATTTGTATACATATTAAATATATAATTATATATATTTAGTATACATAATATATATTTATATATTACTTCTATCTCTCTCCTCTCTCTCTCTCCTATCTCTCTCCTCTCTCTCCTTTCTCTCTTCTCTCTTTCTCCTATCTCTCTCCTCTCTCTCCCTCTCTCTCTCCTCTCTCTCTCCTCTATCTCTCTCCTCTCTCTCTCTCTCTCCTATCTCTCTCCTCTCTCTCCTTTCTCTCTTCTCTCTTTCTCCTATCTCTCTCTCCTCTCTCTCCATCTCTCTCTCTCCTCTCCAGAAAGTCACTAGAATGCCCGTTCTTGCAGTGTTTAAATACTACGTCGTCTCCTGGCTTCGCGTCTCTCGTCACCATTGGTGTGAAGTTCTTTCACAAGTATTAGATCTGGTAAACATCTTTCCAAGTTCTTTCATAGCATGTTCTTTGAAGATGCTTGTTTCTTACTGCCTGATATATATATATATATATATATATATATATATATATATATATTAGTCGAATAGTCCTCCCTGCTTTTATTTTACCTCGCGTTCTAGGTGATAAACCATGACCGGGAAAAAGACCACGGCTTCCTCTGATGGCGGCACTCCAAAGAAAGCCAAGGTGGTGGTGGAGGATGAGGAAGAGGCGGGGTTGGAGGATGAGGAAGAGGCGACTGTGACACTATCCGTGGAGAAGGACGCGCTGGAGTGCGACATCTGCTGCCTACCCTTCCAGTCCGAAGTTTTCATGGCAAGTCAGATTACCATGCATGTATATATACAGTACATATTTATCGGTAGGCTCCAGCATGATGCTCTGCTCTGTGTAAAACCAGTGCAAGAACGGGCATTCTGGATGTGCAAAGTGCTGCATCCGCACGGACGGTAAGTGCTGGACCTGCTCTCTCTCCCTCTCCCTCTCCTCTCTAGAAAGTCACTAGAAAGTCGTGTAAAATTACATGCTTCAGTTTGTCGCTAGCAATAATCAATTACATGACATGTCCTAACAATAATCAATTACATGACAACTATATAATCTAGGGAGCTATTGTTCTGCCTTGTCCATCGTGGCATACCCAGGGCATCGAATTGCGTGGGATGCTTCGCTCAACGTTCCTTATCTTGGTTGGATGGTCTATGAAAAGAGACATGTCATTGAACTGGTTAAAATCCTCTAAATCAGATACACCACCAACTCCTATAGCTTATTGTTTTCCAGGAAAAACTACATGCTTTGGTTTGTCAGTGCTTTTCTTCTCATTGTTAGAAATGATCTGTTCAGCATAGAAGACCTGTGCAGCACGATTAGCAAGGATCCATGGGTCATCTTTGTAACCTACCTTACTTAGATCAAGAACTCTGACCCCATAGTTGTCTACCGTGACATGTTTGTCTTCAACTCATTGACATCGGAAAACCGAGTTTTTAAATGTACCATAGTCTAGTTCCCATATGTCCTCAATAAAGCCAAAATATGTAATAATCTCACTAGTTTCATCATCTATGGCCTCACATCGAACACCACTGTTTTGTGACATGCTCTTTTTGTCCTTGGACTTGGTACAAAATGTGAATCCACTAATGTCATAGGTTTGCCATGTTGTGACCTGGCATGATGGTCTAGATGCCAACCCCTTGATGGTTTGTTCTTCTATTGTTTCTCCATGTGGAATGTCCTTCACCATTAGCCATGTGTTGAACCGCTACTTATGTTGCTTCATTACCCAATCAGCCGTATGCCCAGGATTCGTGAAGCCCATTGATGTGTTGTTGGATAAATGGCTCTATTATCGCTAGCTGATGTAGGATGCTGTGATGTGCCTCAAATACTGTATTGTAATCTGGTGGGATGAAAGATTTCTGTCCCAATCTCCCGCTTCCATACAATCTACCCTCGTGTCGTGACAGAGGCAAACCTATTGCAACCTGGTCTTTTAGGATATTATTGCAGAATGGACCTCCGGATTCAATGGCCTCTTCGGTACAGTACCCCTCTATCATGGATGCCTCGGGACGAGCACGAGTTGATACATAGCCATTCAGTATTGACATGAAACGCTCGTACGTCCACATTTCATGCAAGTACATAGGACCCAATGCCTCTATTTGTGGCACCAAGTGCACCACAAGGTGCACCATAATATCAAAGAACGATGGAGGGAAACACGTCTCAAACTGTGATATTGTCTCCACTGCGAATTCCTGAAGAGATGCCAACTCATCACGGTCAATTACCTTTTGTGAAATTCTATTGAAAAAGTAGCACAACCGTGTGATTGCCATCTTTAAAAACAAAGGATTTATAGCCCTGATGGCAATAGGTAGGAATGTAGACAATCATGTGAGTTGTAGTTGGTGACTATTAGGTCTTTCATTGACACAATACTCCGTATGCTAGAGCAGAATCCAGATGGGACTTTCAAATTCTTAAGCCAAACACACATCGCATGTTTCTCATCTACATTGAGATTGTAGCTTGCTGCTAGGAGATGGTACTTCCCATTTTCTTGAAGAACAAGATGTCTTTCCTTTTTATGCCTAAATTTACCAAGTCCATGCATGAATTGAGCCCTTCTTTTGTTTTGCCCTTTATTTCTAGCAAGGTGCCAATTATGCTTTCAAACACGTTCTTCTGAATGTGCATACCATCGATCGCATGCCGCACATCTAACTCTTTCCAGTAAGGCAAGTACTCGAAGAAAATAGACTTTTTCTTGAATATAGCCCTCGGAGCTGGTTTGGCATCCTTTCTTGTTTTTCCGTCTTTTGTCTTCTTCCCGAAAACAAACTTGATATTCCTGACTATTTCAAAAACTCTATGACCTCTATTGTTACCCGATGGAGCAGTAGAATGTAGTTCACCATTATTGTCAAAGTACTTATCCATCTTTCGCATGCGGTACCTGTGTCCTTCCAATAAAAAGCGTATGTGCCTCATGTACACTATCTTCTTAGATGCAGTAAGAGACACGTAAGCAGTTCCATCAATGCATACTATGCAGCCAACATTTCCCTTAAACTGGCCTGATAATGTGAAGAGTGCAGGGTAATCGTTGATCGTAACAAAAATAATTGCTCTCAGCGTGAATGAATCTTTACAATACTCATCCAACATTTGAACACCCGTTACCCACAATATTTTCATATCCTCCATTAAGGGCTCTAAAAATACATCCATATCAACTCCAGGTTGTGTAGGTCCAGAAATAAGGATGGTTAGCAAAATGTACTTCCGTTTCTGCATCAACCATGGAGGAAGGTTGTATATGGTGAGGATCACTGGCCATGTGCTATGCTTGCTGCTCCTTTCAGCAAATGGATTCATTCCATCAGCACTCAGTGTGAACCTAACATTTCTTGGTTCATCGGCAAAGTTTCGGTGGTTCTCATTGAAATCTTGCCACTGCTTCCCATCGGCTGGATGTCGAAGCTTCCCATCATTTTTGTGCTCATCAGAAGCATGCCAGCTCATAAGTTTGGCATCCTCAGGGTTAGCGAACAAACACCTCAATCGATCGACGATGGGGAGGTACCACATCACCAAAGCAGGAATCCTTTTGAGCGCATAATAGTCTACTTCTTCTTTTTCTTTGCTCGTGGATTTTGAAGTCTTCTTTTTGGCTTTCTTTCGCTTATTCCCTTTAGACACAGATGCAACACACTCTTCCTCTCGATAGTCTTTATTCATCTTGTACCTGCTTGCACCACACTTTGGGCAGCTCTCCAAGTCTTTATAATCATCACCTTGATAAAGGATACAGTGATTTCTACACGCGTGGATCTTCTCCACGCCCATAGTGAGTGGACTGATTAGTTTCTTTGCATAGTACGTGTTAGCAAGCACTTTGTTCTCCTTTGGAAGCATGTCTGCGACAATACTCAAGAACGCATCGAAGCCAGCATCAGACAGACTATATCTAGCTTTTAACATCAACAGCTTTAACACAGACCGGAGCGTCGTGAACTCTTTAGTACAACCCTTAGACTCGTTGTACAAAGGCTCTTCTGCTGCATTCTTCAGGGACTCCATACCTTTCATGAAGAACATCGATGGATCTGTATGACGACGCAACATTGCCTCTAACAACTCTGCATCTTCCTCGTCCATAACATTTGGCAGAACATGGGTTCTTTCACGTTCATTTCCTCCAGCGCAACCATGATCAGTAACATTTGGCACTACATGTTCGCTCTGTGGAAGAGGTTGTTGTGTCTCGTGAACGAACTGAAAGCTGTCGTCGATGTTCGCAGGGTTTCCAGCTGTATAAGGCAAAGAGCTACCCTCTTCATGCTTTGTCCAAATTATGTAATCCTTCACAAATCCTCGGCATACCAGATGAGATATGATTTGTTCTGTGTCATCAAATACAACAGCATTTTTGCAGTCCATGCATGGACAATATATGTGCTTTGTCTTTGTTCTCCAAGCATGGTTCATAGCGACAACAATAAACCTATGGACCTCAGATATGTATGATGGATCTAGCCTTGATAAGTTATACATCCAGGATATCCTCTCCATCATCACCTATAAAAAAGTAACATAAAACACACAAGAACACAAATTGGCAAGAGAAACATATACCAATATTTCCTAACAACTAAATATATCATGGATAAAGAAAATTGGCAAAAGAAACATGAACAACCTTTCTTAGCGACCTTCTTCCAAAAACTAAAGATCAAAACCTCCCCTTGTATTTTGTGAAATCTGGCCTTCCAATGAAAGTTGGGCTACGCGCGAGCTACACAGTTTTTATCGGGAAGGATGAAGGGGTATTTATACAACAAAGGTCATAGGCGGTTGGATTAGGCAACCTAACTACTTTATCTCTAACACATGGTGAAACCCTAGATCCAAAATGTGGCTAAAATGGAGGAAAAATAAACAAAATTTGGCAAAAGAAACATAAGCCAAACTTTCCTAGCAACTAATAAACAAAAAATCTTAATACCCAAACCTATCTCTAACACATGGTGAAAGCCTAGTTTCAAAATGTAGTTAAAATTGAGCAAAAATGAACAATAATTAGCAATTGAAACATAATTAAACCAACCTTTCATAACAATTAATAAAAACAATCTTAATTACCAAACCTATCATCCTCCCTCTCCATACAACACATTCACCATTCATTAAGCAACTAAATATGTGTCATGGATAAACTGATTTGAGAACTAAACATGAAAAAGGAGAGGGAATAGACAAAATCTAACCATCTTAAGCAACCTCATTTGAGGAAATAGAGAAAATAACCTAGCTATACTCTTCTCTCTCACATGTAAAACCCTAGATCCAAAATGTGGTTAAAATTGAGCAAGAATGAACAAAAATTGACAAAGAAACATAAACCACCCTTTCTTATCCACCTTCTTTCAAAAAATGAAGACCAAAACCTCCCCCCTTGTATTTTGTGAAATCTGGACCTCCAAAATCGTCTCCAATGGAAGTTGGCTGCGAGCGTACAGCTCCTGTCGGGGGGAGGAAGACTGGTATTTATAACACATAGTTCACTGGCGGTTCTGTTACTGAGAGCACCTAGAGGGGGGGGGTGAATAGGTGATCCTGTGAAACTTTAAAACTTAAGCCACAAAAACTTGTTAAGTGTTAGCACAATGATTGCCAAGTGGCTAAAGAGAAGTCTCAACAAAACACAATACCACAAGAGATCAAGCACAGAGGTGACACAGTGGTTTATCCCGTGGTTCGGCCAAGACCGACGCTTGCCTACTCCACGTTGTGGCGTCCCAACAGACGAGGGTTGCAATCAACCCCTCTCAAGCGGTCCAAAGACCCACTTGAATACCACGGTGTTTTGTTTTGCCTTTCACTATCCCGTTTGCAAGGAATCTCCACAAATTGGAGTCTCTTGCCCTTACAAGTATATGATCACAAAGAAGCACAGAGTAAGGGAGGGAAGCAACACACACAAATCCACAGCGAAACGCGCACACACACGGCCAAGAATCGAGCTCGAATGACTATCTCAAAGTTCTCACTAGAATGGAGCTCGAATCACTTAGAATCACAAACGAATGCGCAAAGACTGAGTGTGGATGATCAAGAATGCTCAAAGGTTGCTTGTATTACTCCTCCATGCGCCTAGGGGCCCCTTTTATAGCCCCAAGGCAGCTAGGAGCCGTTGAGAGCAAATCTGGAAGGCCATCCTTGCCTTCTGTCGTCGGGGGCACCGGACAGTCCGGTGCACACCGGACAGTGTCTGGTGCCCGATTTCTTTCCTTAAACAGCGCTGCCGACCGTTGCAGACCGTTGCAGATCTGGGAGCCATTGGCGCACCGGACATGTCCGGTGAACACCGGACAGTCCGGTGACATCTTCCGACCGTTGGCTCCGCCACGTGTCCCGCGTAGATTGCGCGGCCGACCGTTGGCCCGGCCGACCGTTGGCTCACCGGACAGTCCAGTGCACACCGGACAGTCCGGTGAATTTTAGCCGTACGCCGTCGGCGAATTCCCGAGAGCGGCCAGTTCGCGCCGAGTCAGTCTGGCGCACCGGACACTGTCCGGTGCACACCGGATAGTCCGGTGCTCCAGACCGAGCTGAGTCTTGGCTGCACTCAGCCAAGTCTTTTACTCCTCTCTTCTTTTCTTCTACTTTCTGTTTATAACACTTAGACAAGTATATTAGTATTCAAAACCAATGTACTAAGGCTTAGAAACATACCTTTTATCTTGATTTGTACTTTGTCCACCATTTTACAATTAGGCACCTGTGTTGGGCACTAAATCACCAAAATATTTAGAAATGGCCCAAGGGCACATTTCCCTTTCAATCTCCCCCTTTTTGGTGATTTATGCCAACACAACATAAAGCAAGTAGAACAAGTACAAAAACACTTCAAATAATAACTCAAATTATTTTGATTCAATTTTTACATATATGGATCACTCTATGCCACCACTTGGTTTGTTTTTGCAAATCAAACTCAAATCTCTATCTCTAAGTCAAACACACATGTTGAAGCATAAAGAGAGTCATTCCAAAAGAGATTGATCAAAGAGTTCAAAAACTCCCCCTTTTTCCCATAATCAATACTTCTCCCCACAAGAAACCAACTTTTGACAAGAGAGACAACAAAAGAGTTTTGACAAAACAAAAACTCTATTCTATTGTTTTCAAAATCTCTCAAGTGGTAGCTGATCCATTTATCGCTTTGGCCTGTATTTTCTCCCCCTTTGGCATCAAGCACCAAAACGGGATCAATCTTGGCCCTTTAACCCCATTGCCTCACCAAAATCTTCAATGGCAATAAGAGTTCATGAGATGGACTTGGAATTAATTACCCTCTCTTCGGAGTGCAGTGGAAGTCTTTTATGGTCCAAGTCCACCTTTTCCCTTTCAATTTTCCTTCGAGACTAAAACAAGCAAACTCAAACATATGGTTAGTCTCAAAGGGTCAAGTTGTAACACATCTCCCCCTAAACATGTGCATCACTTTGCAACGGACTTGTGAGGTCTAGGGAGTGTTTGTACAACTTGAGCACCATGATAAGCAACAAAATGCAAAAAGGAACATGATCAAAAGCATGAATACATGTATGCTACAATTCAATCCAAGTTCCGCGAATCTAAGACATTTAGCTCACTACGCAACCTGCAAAAGGTCTTCTCATCTAGAGGCTTGGTGAAGATATCGGCTAGCTGGTTCTCGGTGCTAACATAAAACACTTCGATATCTCCCTTTTGCTGGTGGTCTCTCAGAAAGTGATGCCGGATGTCAATGTGCTTTGTGCGGCTGTGCTCAACAGGATTTTCCGCTATTCGGATAGCACTCTCATTGTCACATAGGAGTGGGACTTTGCTCAGATTGTAGCCAAAGTCCCGGAGGGTTTGCCTCATCCAAAGTAGTTGCGCGCAACACTGTCCTGCGGCAACATACTCGGCCTCAGCGGTGGATAGGGCAACGGAGGTTTGTTTCTTAGAGTTCCATGACACCAGGGACCTTCCTAAGAATTGGCACGTCCCCGATGTACTCTTCCTATCGACCTTACATCCAGCATAGTCGGAATCTGAGTACCCAATCAAGTCAAAGTTAGACCCCTTTGGATACCAGATCCCGAAGCAAGGCGTAGCGACTAAATATCTAAGAATTCGCTTCACCGCCACCAAGTGACATTCCTTAGGATCGGATTGAAATCTAGCACACATGCATACGCTAAGCATAATATCCGGTCTACTAGCACATAAGTAAAGCAAAGAACCTATCATGGACCGGTATGCTTTTTGATCAACGGACTTACCTCCTTTGTTGAGGTCGGTGTGTCCGTCGGTTCCCATCGGCGTCTTTGCGGGTTTGGCGTCCTTCATCCCAAACCTCTTTAGCAGATCTTGCGTGTACTTCGTTTGGGAGATGAAGGTGCCGTCCTTGAGTTGCTTCACTTGGAACCCAAGGAAGTAGTTCAACTCGCCCATCATCGACATCTCGAATTTCTGCGTCATCACCCTGCTAAACTCTTCACAAGACTTTTGGTTAGTAGAACCAAATATTATGTCATCGACATAAATTTGGCACACAAACAAATCACCATCACAAGTCTTAGTGAAAAGAGTTGGATCGGCTTTCCCAACCTTGAAAGCATTAGCAATTAAGAAATCTCTAAGGCATTCATACCATGCTCTTGGGGCTTGTTTAAGTCCATAGAGCGCCTTAGAGAGCTTACACACGTGGTCGGGGTACCGCTCATCCTCGAAGCCAGGGGGTTGCTCTACGTACACCTCCTCCTTTATTGGTCCGTTGAGGAAAGCGCTCTTCACATCCATTTGGTACAACCTGAAAGAATGGTGAGTGGCATATGCTAGCAAGATACGAATTGATTCTAGCCTAGCCACAGGAGCAAAAGTCTCCTCAAAGTCCAAACCTGCGACTTGGGCATAACCTTTTGCCACAAGTCGAGCCTTGTTCCTCGTCACCACCCCGTGCTCGTCCTGTTTGTTGCGGAAAACCCACTTGGTTCCCACAACATTTTGCTTGGGACGAGGCACCAGCGTCCAAACTTCATTGCGCTTGAAGTTGTTAAGTTCCTCCTGCATGGCCAACACCCAATCCGGATCTAGCAAGGCCTCCTCTACCCTGAAAGGCTCAATAGAGGAGACAAAAGAGTAATGTTCACAAAAATTAACTAGTCGAGACCGAGTAGTTACTCCCTTGCTAATGTCACCCAGAATTTGGTCGACGGGATGATCCCTTTGAATCATCGCTCGAACTTGGGTTGGAGGTGCCGGTTGCGCTTCTTCCTCCATCACATGATCATCTTGTGTTCCCCCTTGATCACACGCCTCCTTTTGATGAACCTGTTCATCGTCTTGAGTTGGGGGATGCACCGTTGTTGAGGAAGAAGGTTGATCTCGTTCATCTTGTTCCTGTGGCCGAACGTCTCCAATCGCCATGGTTCGTATAGCGGCCGTTGGAACATCTTCTTCATCTACATCATCACAATCAACAACTTGCTCTCTTGGGGAGCCATTAGTCTCATCAAATACAACGTCGCTAGAGACTTCAACCAAACCCGATGATTTGTTGAAGACTCTATACGCCTTTGTATTTGAATCATAACCTAATAAAAACCCTTCTACAACTTTGGGAGCAAACTTAGAATTTCTACCCTTCTTCACTAGAATGTAGCACTTGCTCCCAAATACACGAAAGTACGATACATTGGGTTTGTTACCGGTTAGTAGCTCAATCGAAGTCTTCTTGAGGAGTCGATGAAGATAGACCCTGTTGATGGCGTGGCAAGCCGTGTTCACAGCTTCCGACCAAAAGCACTCGGGGGTCTTAAACTCTCCAAGCATCGTCCTCGCCATATCGATTAGCGTCCTGTTCTTCCTCTCTACCACACCATTTTGCTGTGGTGTGTAGGGAGCGGAGAACTCGTGCTTGATCCCTTCCTCCTCAAGAAACTCCTCTACTTGAAGGTTCTTGAACTCGGACCCGTTGTCGCTCCTAATCTTCTTCACCTTGAGCTCAAACTCATTTTGAGCTCTCCTGAGGAAGCGCTTGAGGGTCCCTTGGGTTTCAGTCTTATCCTGCAAAAAGAACACCCAAGTGAAGCGGGAAAAGTCATCAACAATAACTAGACCATACTTACTTCCTCCTATGCTTAGATAGGCGACGGGTCCGAAGAGGTCCATATGCAGCAGCTCCAGAGGTCTTGACGTGGTCATCACATTCTTGCTGTGATGTGCTCCTCCCACTTGTTTACCTGCCTGACAAGCTGCACAAGGTCTATCTTTTTCGAAATAAACATTTGTTAGACCTATCACGTGTTTCCCTTTAGAAGCTTGTGGAGGTTCTTCATCCCCACATGTGCTAAGCGGCGATGCCACAGCCAGCCCATGCAAGTCTTAGCCATTAAGCATGCATCTAGATCGGCCTCTTCTTTTGCAAAATCAACTAAGTAAAGCTTGCCGTCTAGTACACCCTTAAAAGCTAGTGAACCATCACATCTTCTAAAGACAGACACATCTACATTTGTAAATAAACAATTATATCCCATATTGCACAGTTGACTAACAGATAGCAAATTGTAACCAAGAGACTCAACTAAAAACACATTTGAGATTGAGTGCTCATTAGAAATTGCAATTTTACCTAACCCTTTTACCTTGCCTTGATTCCCGTCACCAAATATAATTGAATCTTGGGAATCCTTATTTTTGACGTAGGAGGTGAACATCTTCTTCTCCCCCGTCATATGGTTTGTGCATCCGCTGTCGATAATCCAGCTTGAACCCCCGGATGCATAAACCTGCAAGGCAAATTTAGGCTTGGGTCTTAGGTACCCAACTCATGTTGGGTCCTGCAAGGTTAGCACAAATATCCTTAGGGACCCAAATGCAAGTTTTATCTCCCTTGCATCTTGCCCCTAACTTCCTAGCAATTACCTTCTTACCCTTTCTACAAATAGCAAAGGGAGCATTGCAAGCATAATAAATGGTAGATGGTTTGTTGACAACTTTTCTAGGAACATGAGCAAAATTTCTCCTGGGCATATGCACAACATTTCTCCTACACATATCTCTATCATGCTTATAGGAAGAACTAGAAGCAAACATGGCATGAGAATCATAAACATGTGAATCAAAATCATTATAATCATTTCTAACATGTCTCCTATCATTATACACAAAAGCATGGTTCTTTTTAGCGTTACTAGCCATAGGGGCCTTCCCTTTCTCCTTGACGAAGATGGGAGCCTTATGGCTTGTTAAGTTCTTGGCCTCTCTCTTGAAGCCAAGACCATCCTTAATTGAGGGGTGTCTACCAACCGTGTAGGCATCCCTTGCAAATTTTATTTTATCAACTTCACTCTTGCTAGTCTTAAGTTGAGCATTAAGACTAGCCAATTCATCATTAAGTTTTGAAATTGAAGCTAGGTGTTCACTACAAGCATTAACATCAAAATCCTTACACCTAGTGCAAATTGTAACATTTTCAACACTTGCTACTTCTAGTTTAGCGGTTAAAACATTAATTTCACCTTTTAAAGAAGAAATGGTTTCATTACAAGTAGAAAGTTCACAAGAAAGAATTCCATTTCTTTTAACTTCTAGAGCAAGTGAATTTTGTGCACTAACAAATTTATCATGCTCTTCATATAAAAGATCTTCTTGTTTTTCTAAGATTCTATCCTTTTCATTCAAAGCATCAATTAATTCATTAATCTTAGCTATCTTAGTTCTATCCAATCCCTTGAATAAACTAGAATAATCTATTTCATCCTCACTAGACTCATCATCACTAGAAGAATCATAAGTATTAGCATTACTAGTGATTACCTTCTTCTCCCTTGCCATGAGGCAAGTGTGATGCTCGTGGGGGAAGAGAGCCGTTTTGTTGAAGGCAGTGGCGGCGAGTCCTTCGTCGTCGGAGTCGGACGAAGAGCAATCCGAGTCCCACTCCTTTCCAAGGTGTGCTTCACCTTTGGCCTTCTTGTAAACTTTCTTGTTCTCTCTCTTCCCGTTTTTCCCTTGCTCCTGGTCACTATCATTTTCGGGACAGTTAGCAATAAAATGACCAACCTTACCACATTTGAAGCATGAGCGCTTCCCCTTTGTCTTGGTCTTGCTTGTCTGCCCCTTGCGACCATTTAGCGCCGTCTTGAATCTCTTGATGATGAGAGCCATCTCTTCATCATTGAGCCCGGCCGCCTCAACTTGCGCCACCTTGCTAGGTAGCGACTCCTTGCTCCTTGTTGCCTTGAGAGCAATGGGTTGAGGCTCGTGGATTGGACCGTTCAACGCTTCGTCGACGTATCTTGCCTCCTTGATCATCATCCGCCCGCTTATGAATTTTCCAAGTACTTCCTCGGGTGTCATCATCGTGTACCTGGGATTCTCACGAATATTGTTCACGAGATGAGGATCAAGAACGGTAAAGGACCTTAGCATTAGGCGGACGACGTCGTGGTCCGTCCATCGCGTGCTTCCGTAGCTCCTTATTTTGTTGATAAGGGTCTTGAGCCGGTTGTACGTTTGAGTTGGCTCCTCTCCCCTTATCATGGCGAATCGTCCAAGCTCGCCCTCCACCAACTCCATCTTGGTGAGCATGGTGATGTCGTTCCCCTCGTGAGAGATCTTGAGGGTGTCCCATATTTGCTTGGCATTGTCCAAGCCGCTCACCTTGTTGTACTCTTCCCTGCACAAGGATGCTAAGAGAACAGTAGTAGCTTGTGCATTTCTATGGATCTGTTCATTTATAAGCAAAGGGCTATCCGAGCTATCAAATTTCATTCCATTCTCTACAATCTCCCATATGCTTGGATGGAGAGAGAATAAGTGACTACGCATTTTGTGACTCCAAAATCCGTAGTCCTCCCCATCGAAGTGTGGAGGTTTGCCAAGAGGAATGGAAAGCAAATGCGAATTCGAACTATGTTGAATACGAGAATAATCAAACGAAAAGTTCGAATTGACCGTCTTTTTGTAGTCGTTGTCGTCGTCCTTTTGGGAAGAAGTAGATTCATCACTATCGTCGTAGTAGATGATCTCCTTGATGCGCTTCGTCTTCTTCTTCTTTCCTTCCTTCCGTCTATGGCCCGAGCCGGAGTCGGTAGGCTTGTCGTCCTTCGGCTCGTTGGCGAAGGATTCCTTCTCTTTGTCGTTGATCACAATTCCCTTCCCCTTAGGATCCATCTCTTCGGGCGGTTAGTCCCTTTTGTGAAGAGAACGGCTCCGATACCAATTGAGAGCACCTAGAGGGGGGGGGTGAATAGGTGATCCTGTGAAACTTTAAAACTTAAGCCACAAAAACTTGTTAAGTGTTAGCACAATGATTGCCAAGTGGCTAAAGAGAAGTCTCAACAAAACACAATACCACAAGAGATCAAGCACAGAGGTGACACAGTGGTTTATCCCGTGGTTCGGCCAAGACCAACGCTTGCCTACTCCACGTTGTGGCGTCCCAACGGACGAGGGTTGCAATCAACCCCTCTCAAGCGGTCCAAAGACCCACTTGAATATCACGGTGTTTTGTTTTGCCTTTCACTATCCCGTTTGCAAGGAATCTCCACAAATTGGAGTCTCTTGCCCTTACAAGTATATGATCACAAAGAAGCACAGAGTAAGGGAGGGAAGCAACACACACAAATCCACAGCGAAACGCGCACACACACGGCCAAGAATCGAGCTCGAATGACTATCTCAAAGTTCTCACTAGAACGGAGCTCGAATCACTTAGAATCACAAAAGAATGCGCAAAGACTGAGTGTGGATGATCAAGAATGCTCAAAGGTTGCTTGTATTACTCCTCCATGCGCCTAGGGGCCCCTTTTATAGCCCCAAGGCAGCTAGGAGCCGTTGAGAGCAAATCTGGAAGGCCATCCTTGCCTTCTGTCGTCGGGGGCACCGGACAGTCCGGTGCACACCGGACAGTGTCCGGTGCCCGATTTCTTTCCTTAAACAGCGCTGCCGACCGTTGCAGACCGTTGCAGATCTGGGAGCCGTTGGCGCACCGGACATGTCCGGTGAACACCGGACAGTCCGGTGACATCTTCCGACCGTTGGCTCCGCCACGTGTCCCGCGTAGATTGCGCGGCCGACCGTTGGCCCGGCCGACCGTTGGCTCACCGGACAGTCCGGTGCACACCGGACAGTCCGGTGAATTTTAGCCGTACGCCGTCGGCGAATTCCCGAGAGCGGCCAGTTCGCGCCGAGTCAGTCTGGCGCACCGGACACTGTCCGGTGCACACCGGACAGTCCGGTGCTCCAGACCGAGCTGAGTCTTGGCTGCACTCAGCCAAGTCTTTTACTCCTCTCTTCTTTTCTTCTACTTTCTGTTTCTAACACTTAGACAAGTATATTAGTATTCAAAACCAATGTACTAAGGCTTAGAAACATACCTTTTATCTTGATTTGTACTTTGTCCACCATTTTACAATTAGGCACCTGTGTTGGGCACTAAATCACCAAAATATTTAGAAATGGCCCAAGGGCACATTTCCCTTTCAGTTACACCAACCGCCAGTGGAAACCTATTTTCACTGGCAGTTATCTTAACACAACCGCCAATGGAAATAGGATATTTCCACTGGCGGTTGGTGTAATAGAACCGCCAGTGGAAATTATATTTTCACTGGCGGTTCTGTTACACCAACCGCCAGTGTAAATATCCTATTTCCACTGGTGGTTGTGTTAAGAGAACCGCCAGTGGAAATAGGTTTCCACTGGCGGTTCCCAAGCCGGGCCCACCTGGTTTTTTTATTGGCGTGCGGTAACTGAAACCGCCAGTGATAATTTATGGGTGCCGCAGGCTTTGAGCTCTTTTCTACTAGTGATGTGTCTCTAATCAATGGAGCTCCCTTGGCCGCTCATAACCGCGAGCACGGCTGATATATCAGTTTCATAACACTCTGCATAGGTTGCACACTTTACCCACAAGCCGTGATTCCCTTTCTAGCCCAGGCTTGCAAGACCCTTGTTCACTCCCGATGTGAATGGCTAGGGATTCACTACGAAGCCTTTACAAAGATTCCCTGAGGCTGTAGCCGCCCGTTAGGTTTCCTAAATATACCGCACTCCTCCCCAAGGGGCGATCCACCCTCGGTAGAGCGAGCCGCATACACCGAGCCCATTGACGGCACGAAGGTGAAGTGAACTACACCTCAGTTCCTCTAATTAATTAGCTAAGGGCATCCCATACCACCCTCATGGTTGCACTGTTTTCCCGGGCGGTCATCCAACGAACAGGTCCTTACGGAGAGGCACTTGAGAAACCGCTCGAGCCCCTAAAGTATCACCAGTCCAACATCATAATCATAATGACAACATCGTGTCGTAAGTTTTCACATCATGTTCATTGATTAAAGTAAAGCAATAGCATGAAGCTAATCATAATAACCCAAAAGGTAATTAAGGACAAGGTAAATACAAAGCTAGACAATCCTTAGGTTGATCATGGTATGCAGGTTGATGAATTATAAAGTAAATGGGACATAATAGGTCAGAGGACACTTGCCTTCACCAAACAGATGCTTAGGGTCTTCAACCTTGCAGAACTCGAAGAGCTTGATCTCGGAACCAGTGGTTCACCAAATCTTGATCGTCGATTCCTCGAAGCTCAGGAACAGATCGCAATCTATTCGCGACGCGCAACGAATACAAACAGGCTCAAGCAAACATATACTTGCATAAGAACATTACACCATACAAGATAAAATATTATCAAAACGAGCAATATAAAAATATAGAGCGCTTCTATGGTTACGCGGGGATAAGGAGCGCGACGGTCGAAGCTACGGTCGAGAAGTTATAACGTTTACACTGAACGAGTATTAATTAGAATATTAGTTCGACATAATTATAATTACATGAATTGACATTATCATATCAAATATAAATTAAAACTACTACTTAGCTTTGACTAACTTACTATTTTAATAATGGACGATTAAAGAAATAGTTAATTAATTGACATGAGTGATTATAATCAAACGGTTTAATATCGCGTGCGGACAGCGCGCGACACGTGAACAGCACGTGCGACATACGTGAACGACACGCGAACATCGCGACGCCGCGCACAACACACGTGAACAACGTGCACGACACACACGAAGGGGCACACGGACAGCGCGTACGACAATGCGTGACCATGTGCGACTGACGCGTGACGACGTGCGCGAACAACACGCGACAACACGTATTTAAGTTAATATAAACCATGTTAATATTTATTATAAGATCCTAAGTTAAATACTACGCATTTAATCTAATTGGGAAATAAATATTAGTTAAGCAAACCTTAAGTTAATTATCTAAAATATGTGACCTGACGAATTAACATTATTAACATGAGAGTTTATAAGCGAAAACAATTTATTATCATGCGCGGACGACACGCGACACACCTGATCGACATGCGAGATACGTGCGAACGACGTGCGGCAAGACGCATGACACACGCGAATGGCACGCGAAGACATGTGATAACCGCACGCGCGACACTCGCGAACGACACGCGACGACGCGCGCGAAACAGCTTGTGAACCACTAACAAATATCGTGATTATACTAAACAAGTATTAATTCAAAATATTTAATTATGACATTAATAATGTTAACATGTATTTATAAAAGCGCAAATTGAAACTATAAATTAGTTCTAATTAAATTACTATTTTAATTACAATCTGATAAACATATTTTTTTAATATATTAGTGAAATATGCGTCATGACACAATATGTTTCTAACGCGTAAACGACGTTATTATAAAGTTAACACAACTGAAACTGTTAGAAATAGGTATACGTTGCAAAATATATGGAATAATTACTAAATCATGGATTATTACGACATGGTATAATGCGATTGGTCAGAATTTTGCCACACAAAGGGCCACAACGTGTACAGTCGTAGAGAATCAGATGATCCAGCGTGGAGAAAGCAAATTTAGTGGGGTTGGTTTCCTAATCCTTCGTTGGTGGCATGTAGCCGTGAGACTTGCATGGACGTGCATGTAAGGTGGGGCCATAGGTGATGGTTTCTTCTTCTCCATGCATGCACGAGTGCACAACGGGAGCAGTTGTCTTCTGCTCCATTTCTCATGCATGAGCAGTTACTCTCTTTAGCCTCTAGAGTCTAGACGACAGCCATTAGGAGATGAAAAACTGTAGCAGGGCTTCGGCGGTTCAGCCTCGTTTGCTTCTCGGCCACAGGTTGGTTGTACGCTGGGGGAGGGCCTAGGCACGAGGCACCATGGATGCGCTACGCAGCAGTCGGCAATGGTTGCACGACACAATATAAGCGGGCTCGCGGCACAGGGAGACGACGGCAGCATCAGGCACGAGCTCGCTGCCGATGCTGCGTCACGACTTGCAGCAGGGCGCGGCTGCATGTGACCATGGTGCGGCGAGCGCCACAGATGGCGTCACGGAGCAACGCAGCGAGGGGCGGGTAGGAGCGGCGAGGTGGACATACCGGGCGGGGAGTGACGTAGGCAGCTTGCCGAGGTCGAAAAAGATGGCTAGAGCGGAGTCAACGTTGGCAGGACGACAGGGGCTAAGCATCGCAGTGAGACGCGGCCAGGAAGCAGCTTCGACGACACTGTGCTTCTATAGAGAACGTCTACCGGTGAGCAGCGTCCGTGGTGGTGCACGACCTGCCCATCGTGGCATGGCAGCGACGAGGATGAAGGAGATGTCGAAACGAGTTCTAGCAACAGCGATCATGGAGGTCCTGTTCTCACGGGAGTAGTTTGGAGGTTGGAATTCGTGCTTGGCTACTAGATAGAAAAAGGCAGATGGATGGGGTATTTATAAAGGGTTTCGGTAGAGCTAAATTGGGATTAGATATGTCTAAATCTTGAATTTTAGAATTTTAGAACAATTATAGAAAAGACTCAAATTCTTATTTAATACCCGGAATACAAAATTTCTAGCAATGGTCCTAGACATGATTTGGCACCAAAGAAATAAAATTAAATAAAATTTTTGAAACCTATAAAAAGATTATTAAGCGCCTCTAATATATACAGTTTGATTTTTTTAAAAGGAGAGAATTATACTCGGAAAGAAAAAAATGAAAAAATTACCAAAACTTCTACGAGGTATATTAACATGCTCCAACACGTTTTGAACTTAGAAACACTATACAACGTCATGAATGCAATATTCAAAGTTTCTCTAGAGTTTCACTTTACTAGGCTTATGCTTATATATAACAAAATACCTCTCCATTATTTAGAAAAAAGAAGAAAATCAAGTAAAGGAGAGGGTAACACCTGAATTTGGTGGATATCAGAAAAGAAATTTTATACCCCCAAATTCAGGGTGTTACAACTATGTATGGCCCTTCCCACTTTGGCTCGAGCTTGCCCCACGACTCTGTTCTGATGGTTCTTGTGAGTACTAGGTCTCCTTCTTTGAATTCTCTTGGGATGATATTGTTGTCACGCCATGCCTTAGTCTGAGCTTGATACTTATTCAGGGCTTGCAAGGCGAGGACACAGTCTCCATCGATGAGATCTTTGGAAGTTGATTCGTCGACGTCAGGGATGGCTAATTAGTTTGTTCGTGGGGATCCGTGCTTTAACTCTTGCGGTGTAATTGCCTCGGATCCGTACATCAGACGGAAAGGTGTGAACCCAGTTGCTCGGCATTCTGTTGTGTTCAGCGCCCATATGACTTCGGGTAATTGGTCTGCCCATTTGCCCTTTTTGTCGTCGAGGAGCCTTTTCTTGATAGCGCTAAAGATTTTATCGTTGGCATGTTCGACGACACCGTTGGACTGTGGGTGGTATACGGAGGCGAACACTGCCTTGGTGCTGATGGAGCTGCAGAATTCTCGGAAGTCCTAGTTGTCAAACAGCTTGCCGTTGTCGACTGTCAGCTTGGATGGGACTCCGAACTGGCAGACAATGTTCTGCCAGAAGAATTTCTATGCGGTCTTTGCTGTTATTGTGGAGACTGCTCTGCCCTTGATCCATTTGGTAAAATATTCGACGGTGACGAAGGTGAATTTTAGGTTCCCTTGTGCTGTAGGCAGTGGTCCGACGATGTCTAGCCCCCATCGCTGAAGCGGCCAGGTGTGGGCGATGAGCTTGGTAAACTGTGAAGGGGCGCCTACTCAAGGAGAGAACTTTTGGCATGCTTCGCATGATCTGGTGACTCGGTTGGCTGTGCATATTATTGCGGGCCAATAGAATCCCTGACGAATTACCTTGGCTACGAGGGCCCTTGGTCCTGAGTATGATCTGTAGGCTCCGCTATGGACTTCACGGAGGATCTCTAGGCCTTCGGTTTTAGTTACGCATTTCAGCATAGGCTGACTGATTCCCTTTTTGTAAAGTTGGCCTTCAACTATTGCAAAGTCTCTGCTCCTGTGTTGCAGCCTTTTGGCCTTGTTGCGATCAGATGGGTGGTAATGGCCCTAGAGGTACAGTGTTATTGGGGCCTTCCTGATGAATACATGGATGTCAACTATATAGTCAAGGCCCAATCAATCATAGAGTCCCAAGCTCAAGGGGAGTTGAAGTCCAGTTTATTCGCGAATCCGATTAGGACTGCAGGAGTGGTCCTCACGAAAACGGACGCCCAGACCACATACGGACTCCGTTTTCGACGTTCTAGATATCGTTGGAAAGCTAAGAAGATAAGCTTTCCAACCCATCTGGTTTCACGTCAAAATATACACGGAGCTGATGGGAATCATCATAACAAGATGACGTCCAGAATCTGCCAGAAATTAACGACGCCTGTTTTTGGGCCTAAAGGACTTGTACATCCTAAGGAGATAAGCTCGGCACCCCCTTGGCCACCGCCTGAGTCGAGAACGACTCCAATTCAAGTGGGGGAGGATGATGAGGACATCTCTCCCATACAAATAATGCATGGACCGACAACACGAGCACGTGCACGACAGCTAAATCTCCAGGTTCGTTCTAACCTAATCAATTGTGTTTTAGATCTTACGCTTGGTGCCATGGATGTTTTGATGATTAGGAACCTTGGAGAGGACCAACAAGGACTTGGGAGAGGCCAACATGTCAAGGAGGAGAAGCTAGGACGTTCACAACAAGAGAAAGCCAAGTCCGACTCAACTACGTCTCCACCTCGAAGTCCAGGACCAGTCTGCACTAAAATGAACGCCCAGCATGCATCCGAACTCCGATTAGGTTGGGCTTTATATGGATGGAAAGCTAAGGAGATAAGCTTTCCAACCCAACTGGAACCACCTTAAAATTCATCCGGAGTCAACAGGAATCGTCGAAACAAGTCAGCGTTCAGATTCTGTTTTGGTGCTGCGACACCGTTTGTTGGGCTGTTGGGCCGTGTATCGTGTTGGAGCCCATTAGGGGTGCGACCAGGGGTTGTGCACGCCCCTAACCTCTATTTTACCAGCAGCCACCACCACATTAGGGTTTGGGTTTTGCTTAGATCATATCTGTCATCGAACAGTATCGTCGTTCATCGGTTTGTGAGACCCCACCTCGTGATCAATGCAGTTTTGATTGCGTTCTTCCGGTTCTTGCTTGTGTTCTTGATTGCGCTTGCAGGGATAAGCCTTCGTGGCGAGGTCACTCGTGTGTCACGGGTGATAACCAACGGAGCAGTGGTGTAGTGATTTCTAGGAGCCGTTCGCTCGGAGCCTTGGATCATCAACGTCGAGATCTCCACCCAATCAAGTTATCGTACCTCACGGAAGATTGGGCCTCATCCTCTATCACTTCCAGTCTTTGGCCATTATGAGGATGATGATCCGGTCGCTGTCGGCATCTTGCATTATTTGCAAGCCTTCAGGATTACAGACGGTTGGTGTGCTGATGACATGGTAGAACTGAGAGCACCTAGAGGCAGGGGTGAATAGGTGATCCTGTAAAATCAAACACTAAATAGCCACAAAACTTAGTTATGAAAGAGTTAGTGCGACTAAATAGCTCGAGGCGAGTTCTTGTGAACAAAACAATCACAGAGAAGGCAACACGAGACACACGATTTTTATCCCGTGGTTCGGCCAAGTAACACTTGCCTACTTCCACGTTGTGGCATCCCAATGGACGAGGGTTGCACTCAACCCCTTTCAAGTGATCCAATGATCAACTTCAATACCACGACTTTCTTCCTTATAGTCTTCTTCCCATTTGCGAGTAATCTCCACAAGTTGGAGCCTCTCGCCCTTACAATATTGATCACAAAGAACGCACAAGAGTAAGGTTGGGAGAGCAACACACACAAGAGTCAAATATGCAGCACAACCATGCACACAAGTCACGACTTAAGCTCAAAACACAACACACGGAGTTCGCAACTCAAATGGAGCTTAAATCACTAACATAGAGAATCAAATGCGTGGAGTTGGAGTCTTGGAGTCTTAGGATGCTTAGTGAATGCTTAGGTGACTCCTCCATGCGCCTAGGGGTACCTTTTATAGCCCCAAGGCAGCTAGGAGCCGTTGAAGACCAACTTGGAAGGCCAATCTTGCCTTCTGTCGAGTGGCACACCGGACAGTCCGGTGCACCATCGGACAGCTACTGTAGCCTGTCCGGTGCATGATTGCCTTCCAAATCGGACACAGTTGACCGTTGCAGCACCGGGCCCATTGGCGCACCGGACACTGTCCGGTGAACATCGGATAGTTTGGTGCCCCCTGCTGACCGTTGGAGCTGCCACGCGTCGCCCGCAGATTTCGCGGCCGACCGTTGGCGCTGGCGACCATTGGCTCACCGGACAGTCCAGTGCGCCACCGGACAGTCCAGTGCGCCACCGGACAGTCCGGTGAATTTTAGCCACGTCGCCTTTCTTCATTCCCAGAGCGACAAGTTCGCCGCGAATGACTCACCGGACAGTCCGGTGAATTATAGTCGTACGCTGCCGTCGAATCCCGAGAGCGGCGAGTTCACCGCGGATCAGCCTGGCGCATCGAACATTGTCCGGTGCACCCAGACCGAGCTAGTGTTGGCTACACACAGCCAACTCTTTTCCCTTTTTTCTCTTGTTCTTTAGTCACTGTTTCTAGCACTTGGATAACCATGTTAGTAAATAAACAATTTACCAAGTCTAAAAACATACCTTGTGCCTTGATTTGTACTTCTCACTTTATATGGCACATAAGAACTTAATCAAACGTGTTGGACATTTAATCACCAAAACATTATAGAAATGGCCCAAGGGCACATTTCCCTTTCAATCTCCCCCTTTTTAGTGATTTATGCCAACACATCAAAAAGCAACAAAGGAAGTGCAATATCAATGCAATTGAAGACCAAATTGTTTTCGCTAATGATTTGGCATATTTGGATCATTCTTTGCCACCACTTGGTTTGTTTTTGTAAATCAACTCCTTTTTCCTATCTCTAAGTCAAACACACTTGTTTGGGCAAATCAAGAGATATTCCAAGAGAAAAATTGATCAAGTACCAAAAACTCCCCCTTTTTCCCATAGTCAAAAATTCTCCCCCATAAGAGACCAAATTTTGTAATTAGAGTATTTTGATAAAATCAAATTCTAACTCTACTATTTTCAAAATTCTCAAGTGGTTGGCTGATCCATTTGCTTTGGCCTTAATTTCTCCCCCTTTGGCATTAAGCACCAAAACGGGATCATTTTGGCCCTTTAACCCCATTGCCTCACCAAAAATGTCAATTAAGAGCAAAAAGGCAATGAGATTGCAAGTATATGAACTTGGAAGTAAGTACACTAATACCGGAATGCAGTGGAAGTCTTTGCCGCGTCCAAGTTCAATTTCTCTTTCTATGCACCTTTGAGACTACATCAATTATACTCAAAAAATAGGTTAGTCTCAAAGGGTCAAGTTGTAGCACATCTCCCCCTTAATATGTGCACCATTTGCATATGGACTTATGAGGTCCGGGGAGGTCTTGTACAACTTGAGCACCACAAATATACAACAAATAATGTAAATGCTCAAAGTAACATGATCAAAGGCATATAACACATGTATGCGATAGATCAATCCAAGTTACACGAATCTAAGACATTTAGCTCACTACGCAACCTGCAAAAAGTTTTCTCATCCAACGGCTTGGTGAAGATATCGGCTAGCTGGTTCTCGGTGCTAATATGAAAAATATCGATATCTCCCTTTTGCTGGTGATCCCTTAGAAAGTGATGTCGGATGTCTATGTGCTTAGTGCGGCTGTGTTCAACAGGATTATCCGCCAAGCGGATTGCACTCTCATTATCACATAGGAGTGGGACTTTGCTCAGATTGTAGCCAAAGTCCCGGAGGGTTTGCCTCATCCAAAGTAGTTGCGCACAACACTGTCCTGCGGTAACATACTCAGCCTCAGCGGTGGATAGGGCAACGGATGTCTGTTTCTTGGAACTCCAGGACACCAGGGACCTTCCTAGAAATTGGCACGTCCCTGATGTACTCTTCCTATCTACCTTGCATCCAGCATAATCGGAGTCTGCGTATCCAATTATGTCAAAGGTAGACCCCTTTGGATACTAGATGCCAAAGCAAGGCGTAGCAACTAAATATCTAAGAATTAGCTTAACAGCCACAAGGTAACATTCCCTGGGGTCGGATTAATATCTAGCACACATGCATACACTTAGCATAATGTTTGGTCTACTTGCACATAAATAAAGTAATGACCGTATCATAGACCGGTATGCCTTTTGATCAACGGACTTACCTCCTTTGTTGAGATCAACATGTCCGTCAGTTCCCATCGGTGTCTTCGCGGGCTTGGCGTCCTTCATCCCAAACATCTTGAGAAGATCCTGAGTGTACTTCATTTGGGAGATGAAGGTGCCATCCTTGAGTTGCTTCACATGGAACCCAAGGAAGTAAGTCAACTCGCCCATCATCGACATCTCGAACTTTTGTGTCATCACCCTGCTAAACTCCTCACAAGACTTTTGATTAGTAGAACCAAATATTATGTCGTCGACATAAATTTGGCACACAAAGAGATCACCATTGCATGTCTTTGTGAAAAGAGTGAGATCGGCTTTCCCAACCTTGAAAGCATTAGAAATTAAGAAATCTCTAAGGCATTCATACCATGCTCTTGGGGCTTGCTTAAGTCCATAGAGCGCCTTAGAGAGCTTATACATGTGGTTGGGATACCTGTCATCCTCAAAGCCAGCGGTTGTTCCACGTATACCTCCTCCTTGATTGGCCCGTTGAGGAAAGTGCTCTTTACGTCCATTTGAAACAACCTGAAAGAGTGGTGAGCGGCATAGGCTAACAATATTCGAATAGACTCTAGCCTAACCACAGGAGAAAAAGTCTCCTTGAAATCCAAACCTGCGACTTGGGCATAACCTTTTGCCACAAGTCAAGCCTTGTTTCGTGTCACCACCCCGTGCTCGTCTTGCTTGTTATGGAACACCCACTTGGTTCCCACAACATTTTGCTTTGGACGTGGCACCAGGGTCCAAACTTCATTTCTCTTGAAGTTGTTGAGCTCTTCCTGCATGGCCAACACCCAGTCCGAATCCTGCAAGGCCTCTTCTACCCTGAAAGGCTCAATAGAAGAGAAAAATGAGTAATGCTCACAAAAATTAGCTAATCTTGAGCGAGTAGTTACTCCCTTGCTTATGTCACCCAGAATCTGGTCGACGGGGTGATGTCGTTGGATCGTTGCTCGGACTTGAGTTGGAGGGACCCATGGTGCTTCTTCCTCCATCGCTTGATCTTCTTGTGCTCCCCCTTGATCATGCCCTTTTTCTTGAGGAACCTATTCATCATCTTGAGTTGGGGGTTGCACCATTATCGAGGAAGATGGTTGATCTTGTTCATGTAATTCATGTGGTCACACATCACCTATTGCCATCGTGCGTATTGCGGCCATCGGAATTTCTTCTTCATCTACATCATCATGATCAACTTGCTCTCTTGGAGAGCCATTAGTCTCATCAAAAACAACGTTGCTAGAGACTTCAACCAATCCTGAAGATTTGTTGAAGACCCTATACACCTTTGTATTTGAGTCATACCCTAGTAAAAACCCTTCTACTGCCTTGGGAGCGAACTTAGAATGTCTACCTTTCTTCACCAGAATGTAGCATTTGCTCCCAAATACTCGAAAGTAAGAAACGTTGGGTTTGTTACCGGTAAGGAGTTCATAGGAGGTCTTCTTGAGAAGGTGATGCAGATAGAGCCGGTTTATGGCGTGGCAAGCTATGTTCAGAGCTTCCGACCAAAACCGCTCGGGCGTCTTGAACTCTCCAAGCTTCGTTCTTGCCATGTCGATAAGTGTCCTATTCTTCCTCTCTACCAATCATTTTGCTGTGGTGTGTAGGGAGAGGAGAACTCGTGCTTGATGCCTTCCTCCTCAAGATACTCCTCCACTTGCAGATTCTTGAACTCGGACCCGTTGTCGCTTCTTATCTTTTTCACCTTGAGCTCAAATTCATTTTGAGCCCTCCTTAAAAAGCGCTTTAGGGTCCCTTGGGTTTCTGATTTGTCCTGCAAAAAGAACACCCAAGTGAAGCGGGAAAAATCATCAACAATAACAAGACCATACTTACTTCCCCGATGCTAAGGTAGGCAATGGGTCCAAAAAGATCCATGTAAAGAAGCTCTAGTGGTATTGATGTTGTCATCACATTCTTGCTGTGATGAGTGCTTCCCACCTGTTTTCCTGCCTGACATGCTGCACAAGGTCTGTCTTTCTCAAAACAGACATCGATTAGTCCTAACACATGATCTCCCTTTAGAAGCTTATGAAGGTTCTTCATCCCAACATGTGCTAGACGGCGATGCCACAGCCAGCCCATACTAGTCTTAGCTATTAAGCATGCATCTAGATCGGCCTCCTCTTTCGAAAAATCAACTAAGTAGAGATTGCCGTCTAATACACCCTTAAAAGCTAATGAACCATCACTCCTTCTAAAGACAGATACATCAACGTTTGTAAAAAGACAATTGTAACCCATGTGACACAATTGACTTACAGACAGAAGGTTGTACCCAAGCGATTCTACTAGGAATACATTCGATATGGAGTGCTCGTTAGTGATGGCTATCTTGCCCAAGCCTTTGACCTTGCCTTGGTTCCCATCTCCAAAAATAATCGTATCCTGGGAATCCTTGTTCTTGACGTAGGAGGTGAACATCTTCTTCTCCCCCGTCATGTGGTTTGTGCATCCACTGTCGATTATCCAGCTAGAGCCCTCGGATGCATAAACCTGCAAGAAATTTAAGCTTGGGTTTTAGGTACCCAACTCTTGTTGGGTCCTACAAGGTTAGTCACAATAGTTTTTGGAACCCATATGCAAGTTTTGTCTCCCTTGCATTTGGATCCCAATTTCCTAGCCACTACTTTTGCATTCTTACATGAAAGAACAAAAGAAGCATTACAAGCATGGTAAATGGTAGAAGGTCCATTACACATTTTTCTAGCAGCATGAGATACAACATGATTTCTCCTAGGCCTACTTCTACCATGAACAAAAGTAGAGCTAGAGGCAAACATAGCATGTGAATCATTATAAGCAGTATGAACATAACTCTTATTATAATGAGAACGACTAGCAACCTTTCTATTATAGATAAATGCATGGTTCCTTTGAGGACTACCAGCCATAGAGGCCTTCCCTTTCTCCTTGCTGGGAACGGGAGTCCTTTGGCTTGTTAAGTTCTTGGTTTCCTTTCGAAAACCAAGCCCATCCTTAATTAAGGGGTGTCTACCAACAGTGTAGGCATCCCTAGCAAATTTTAGTTTATCAAAATCAATTTTACAAGTCTTAAGTTGAGCATTAAGACTTGCCACCTCATCATTTAATTTAGTAATAGAAATTAGGTGTTCATCACATGCATCAACATCGAAGTCCTTACATCTATTACAAATACTAACATGCTCTACACATGAACTTGTTTTACTAACTTCCTCTAGCTTAGCATTTAATTCATCATTTAAACTCTTCAAACTAGAGATAGATTCATGGCAAGCAGTAACTCAAAAGACAACATTTCATTTCTCTTAGTTTCTAAAGTAAGAGATTTTTGTGCACTAACAAATTTGTCATGTTCTTCATACAAAATGTCCTCTTGCTTTTATAAAAGTCTATCTTTTTCATTTAGTGCTTCAATTAATTCATTAATTTTCTCTACCTTAGCTCTATCTAATCCTTTAAACAATTCAAAGTAGTCTATTTCATTATCGGAAGATTCTTCATCACTAGATGAAGTGTACTTGGGCGTGTCCCGAATACGTACCTTCTTCTCCTTAGCCATAAGATAGGTATGGCGTTCGTTAGGGAAGAGCGAGGATTTGTTGAAGGCCGAGGCAGCTAGTCCTTCATCCTCAGAGTCGAAGGAGGAGCAGTCGGAGTCCCATTCCTTCCCGATGTGTGCCTCGCCCTTGGCCTTCCTGTAGTTCTTCTTTTTCTCTCTTTTCCCATGCTTTTCTTGTTCCTGATCATCATTATTATCGGGACATTGTGCTATGAAATGACCAGTCTTACCGCATTTAAAGCAGGAGCGCTTCCCTTTTGTCTTGTTCTTGTTGGGGGTACTCCTTACGTCCTTTAAGTGCGGTCTTGAAGCGCTTGATGATAAGCGCCATTTCATCCTCATTGAGCTCGACAGCCTCCACTTGTGCCACCTTGCTAGGTAGTGCCTCCCTGCTGTTGGTTGCTTTGAGAGCAACCGGCTATGGCTCGTAGACGGGTAGAGGACCATTTAGTGCATCGTCCACATATCGAGCTTCTTTCACCATCATACGTCTGCTTACAAATTTTCCGAGTATCTCCTCGGGCATCATCTTTGTGTACCTGGGGTTTTCACGGATAAGATTCACAAGATGGGGGTCAATAACTATAAATGACCTGAGCATGAGTTGGACGACATCATGATCCATCCATCGTGTGCTTCCATAGCTTCGAATCTTGTTGACCAGGGTCTTGAGCCTGTTGTAGGTCTGTGTTGGCTCCTCTCCCCTGATCATAGCGAATCTCCCTAGCTCGCCTTCTACCAGCTCCATTTTGGTAATCATGGTGGCATGGTTTCCCTCATGAGATATCTTGAGGGTGTCCCAGATTTGCTTGCCGTTGTCCAAGCCACTCACCTTATTATATTCATCCCTGCAAAGTGAAGCTAGCAAGACAGTAGTAGCTTGTGCTTTTTTGTGAATTTGCTCATTTATAAACACAGGGTTATCAGTACTATCAAAATGCATCCCATTCTCTACGATTTCCCAAATACTAGGATGGAGTGAGAATAGATGACTACGCATTTTATGACTCCAAAATGAATAGTCTTCTCCATCAAAGTGTGGAGGTTTTCCAAGGGGAATTGATAGTAAATGCACATTTGTATTGTATAGAATACGGGAATAATCAAATGAATACTTTTGATTAACCGCTTTCTTCTTTGAAGAGTCGTTGTCGTCGTCGTGTGGTGAAGAGGACGAGGCATCACTGTCGTAGTAGATGATTTTCTTGATGCGCCTCTTCTTCTTCCTGTCTCTCTTCTTTTGACTCGAGCCTGAGTCAGTAGGCTTGTCATCTCTTGGCTCGTTGAAGACGAACTCCTTTTCCTTGTCATTGACCACCATCCCCTTTCCCTTAGGATCCATCTCTTCGGGCGATTAGTCCCTTAGATGAAGAGTACGACTCCGATACCAATTGAGAGCACCTAGAGGGGGGGGGGTGAATAGGTGATCCTATAAAATCAAACACTAAATAGCCACAAAACTTAGTTATGAAAGAGTTAGTGTGACTAAATACCTCGAGGCGAGTTCTTGTGAACAAAACAATCACAGAGAAGGCAACATAAGAGACACGCGATTTTTATCCCATGGTTCGGCCAAGTAACACTTGCCTACTTCCACGTTGTGGCGTCCCATTGGACGAGGGTTGCACTCAACCCCTTTCAAGTGATCCAATGATCAACTTGAATACCACAGCTTTCTTCCTTATAGTCTTCTTCCTGTTTGCGAGGAATCTCCACAAGTTGGAGCCTCTCGCCCTTACAATATTGATCACAAAGAACGCACAAGAGTAAGGTTGGGAGAGCAACACACACAAGACTCAAATATGCAGCACAACCATGCACACAAGTCACGACTTGAGATCAAAACACAACACACGGAGTTCACAACTCAAATGGAGCTTACAGAGAATCAAATGCGTGGAGTTGGAGTCTTGGAGTCTTAGGATGCTTAGTGAATGCTTAGGTGACTCCTCCATGCGCCTAGAGGTCCCTTTTATAGCCCCAAGGCAGCTAGGAGCCGTTGAAGACCAACTTGGAAGGCCAATCTTGCCTTCTATCGAGTGGCGCACCGAACAGTCCAGTGCGCCATCGGACAGCTACTGTAGCTTGTCCGATGCGCGATTGCCTTCCAAATCGGGCACAGTCGACCGTTGCAGCACCGGGCCCGTTGGCGCACCAGACAGTGTCCGGTGCACACCGGACAGTCCGATGCCCCCTGCCGACCGTTGGAGCTGCCACGCGTCGCCCGCAGATTTCGCGGCCGACCGTTGGCGCTGGCGACCATTGGCTCACCGGACAGTTCGGTGCACCACCGGACAGTCCGGTGAATTTTAGCCACGTCGCTTTTCTTCATTTTCGAGAGCGACGAGTTCGCCGCGAATGACTCACCGAATAGTCCGGTGCACCACCGGACAGTCCAGTGAATTATAGTCATACGCCGCCGTCGAATCCCTATAGCGGTGAGTTCACCGCGGACCAGCCTGGTGCACCGGACACTATCCGGTGCACCACCGGACAGTCCGGTGCACCCAGACCGAGCTAGTGTTGGCTGCACACAACCAACTCTTTTCCCTTTTTTTCTCTTGTTCTTTAGTCACTGTTTCTAGCACTTAGATAACCATGTTAGTACATAAATAATTTACCAAGTCTAGAAACATACCTTGTGCCTTGATTTGTACTTCTCACTTTATATGGCACATAAGAACTTAATCAAATGTGTTGGACATTTAATCACCAAAACATTATAGAAATTGCCCAAGGGCACATTTCCCTTTCAAGAACACGTCAGAGGGTAGGGCCTCGCCTTTGGCTGCTGCTTTAGCCAATGCATCGCCTCTTCATTTTTGTTTCTCTCAACGTGTTGTAGAGTGAAGCTCTTGAACTGCTTTTCGAGGCTACAGACAGTGGTGAGGTATTGCATCAGCACGAGCTCTTTGACTGAGTATTCCTTTTCTATTTGACTGGTGACGACCTTGGAATCTGTTCTGATATTCATGCGGTGACGCCTAGGGCTCGCAGTTTGCGAAGACCGAGGATGACGGCTTCGTATTCGCTATGTTGTTTGTGCACCTGTCGGACTCTAGAGCGAAGCTCAGGCGCGCGACGTATCTGTATTTGACTCCGGCGGGTGATGTGATGATCGCCGCAGCGTCTGCCCCCACATGGCACCATGCGCCATCGCAGTGGATAGTCCAGATTGTTTCTAAGTGCTCTTGCTGTGGCACCACGGGTCCTGTCTAGTCTACGATGAAGTCTGCCAGGACTTACGACTTGATTGCTGTTCTGGGCTCGAAAATGATGTTGTACCCTGACAGTTCCGCTGCCCATTTTTCAATTCTAGCGGATGCCTCCGGGTTCCTAAATAGTTGTCCTAGACCCCTGTCCGAAGTGACTCATACTTTGAATGCCTCAAAATTGTGTCGCAGCTTACGCGAAGCCATGACCACTGTATATGAAATCTTCTCAAGCTCAGTCATGTTGCATTTGGAAGTCGTGAGGACTTCGAAGACATAGTATACTGGGCACTACTGATTTTTGCCAACCCTGTCCTGCTCTTGGACGAGCGCTGCGCTGACTACGCAGTGCGAGGCCACGTTGTAGAGAAGTAGTGGGAGCGAGGGGTCTAGACTTGTCAAGGTTGCTAAGCCATACAGATGTTGTTTGAGCGACTCGAAGGCTGCTGCCTGCTCTGGGCCCCAGACGATGTCTTTCGCGTCGCGCAATGTTTTGAGGAATGGCAGGCTTCGTTCGGCGGACTTGGAAATGAATCTATTCAAGGATGCTAGTCTTCCTGTTAGTCGCTGGACGTCTTTGGTAGATTGCGGTGGTGCCATGTCCATGATTGCTTGGATTTTGGTTGGCTTGGCTTCGATCCCTCAGTGTGATACCAAGTAGCCATGTATTTTTCCATGACGTACCCCGAAGACACACTTCTCTGGGTTGAGCCATAATCTTGCGTCGTGCATGTTGGTGAATGTCTCTACGAGGCTGGTCAGGTGGTCCTCTTTGCTTTTACTTGCTATGATAATGTCGTCCACATAGGTGAAGATGCTGTGGCCTACTTGGTTTTCGAGGACCTTCTTGGTGAGGTGAGAAAAACTTGAGCCATCGTTCTTGAGTCCCTCAGGCATCCGTACAAAGCAGTACGTGCCGAAGGGTGTGATGAAGCTGGTACTGGCCTTGTCCTCCTCTTTCATGTAGATTTGGTGGTTGCCCGAGAAGCAATCTAGGAGGGACATGACTTCGCAGCCTGCTGCGCTGTCGATAATTTTGTCGATTCGCGTGTCACACCTGGTTTTGGAAGGCAAACCAAATGCGAACCATGTATGTGCCAGGATCAGCAATTCACGTACACAGTAGTTACATAACTCGACATCATCACATAGTGCTCAAATAATAACATAAAGGGTAATAATAGTTGATTACATCATAATGTCTGAGACATCCACATAGTCTTTAACAATTAATCAAAGTGCGAAAACAAAACGTAGATACACGCGGCCTTCACGGGCAGCCGACTGGGGGTTTGCCGCTAACCCACGCATAGAACTCATCGTACTCTTGGAACTCCTAGAAGTCTCCCTCCACGGCTTCATCTTCTCCTTAGCAGTGGTTGCAACATGGACAACCTGGGGGTTGGTGTGTAAAGCAAGGGTGAGTGCACATCAACATACTCAGCAACTGTCCCATTTGGCTGTAGTGGACTAGCTTTATGTGGGGTTAAGTCAAGCAGTTGCTTTTAGTTGGTCAGGTTATTATTACTAGTAGAAAGCCAGATTTTAGTATTAACCCAAGTTGTTAACCCAAAGGTACCCTTTCCAAACGGAAAGAATACCACTTACCATTACCATAGTCATAATCAAGACCATCATCCTCATCATCAACTGTAGACCAACCATCTCTGATCAAGTATCTCTAATCAATGGAGCTCCCTTGGCCGCTCATAACCGTCAGCACGACTGATATATCAGTTTTCATAACACTCTGCAGAGGTTGTGCACTTTACCCACAAGCCGTGATTCCCTTTCTGCCCGGAGAGAGCTACTCCCCATTGACCACTACCTATGTGGCCTGGCAGGGTATCACTACGTAGCCTTTACAAATATTCCCCGAGGCTGTAGCCGCCCGTTAGGTTTCCTAAATGTACCGCACTCCTCCCCAAGGGGCAAACCAACCTTGGCAGAGCGAGCCGCACACCGAGCCCCATTAACGACACGACGGCGAAGCGAACTACACCCCGGTTCCTCTAATTATTAAGCTAAGGGTGTCCCATTCCACCCTCATGGTTGCACTATTTTCTCGGGCGGTCATCCAACGAACAGGTCTTTACGGAGAGGCACTCGAGAAACCGCTCGAGTCCCCTTAAATGCCACAAGTATATCATCATAATAAAAAGGGAAAACAGCATATCATAGATAATCTCATCATGTTCATTGATTAATGTGAAGCACTAGCATAAAGCTAAACCAAAATAACCCAACCCAAATAGGTAAGCAAGGACATGATAAAGAAAAGCTAGTCAATCCTTAGGTATAAATTGTGTAAATACAGAAAGTGAATTATAAAATGTATAGGACATGGATAGGTCACGGGACACTTGCCTCCACCAACCAGTTGCTGCTCGGGGTCTTCTCTTGCGATCTCTTCGTACTCTGCAACCAGACCGTTATCTATGCGAATGCAAACATACATCCACATCCTTGAATTAGGAAATAAACAGTACACCATACAAGCGAGCAGATCAATTGAACATGCACATGACATATGGTTTGCATTCGTAATTACGAGAAAGAGAAAAAGGAATCGCAACGGCTAAAGCTATAGGCGAGAAATATTACGTGCAGGCTTTGTGATTAATCATTATAACATTTAATTCCACCTAGCCATACTAATAGGTATTAACCACATGCACTAATAGAGTTACACTTGGTTTCTGATTGACTGACACAAAAAAGTCGTCGTTTGACTACGTGAGATAATTAATGTGAACGATTCTAAGTGGAATTTAACTACGTGAAATAAACAGCACGCTCAACGCGCACGATGTGCACGAAGGGGGGTAGACAGGCTCGTCGCACGCGCGTCGAGGCACTACGCGCCGCGCCGGGCACTACGCGCGCGCAAGGCCACGCGCCACGGGCACCATGGTCGCGGGCCATGCCGGCCGAGCTCCAGACCGCGGGTCACGCCAGCCGAGCGCCACGGGGACGCGGAACAATCCGCGCAGCGCCGCGAGCCGCGCCGAACGCTGCGCGCCACGCGGGGGGGGGGGGGGGGGGGGGGCAGGCCGCACGCACGGCACACCGGGCTGCCATGGCCGCGCCGGGCATCGCGGCCGCGCGCCAGGGCCAAGCCGCGAGCCGGGGCCGCACCGAACGCCGGAGCTGCGCCGGGCACCGCGGCCGCGCGCCAGGGCCAAGTCGCACGCTGGGGAGGGGAGGGTGCGAGGGGGAGCTGCACCATGCCGGGCGAGTTCCGGCCGCGCGCCACGCCGGGCACCGGCTACGCGCCAGGCCGCGCGCTGCGAGCACGCGTGCCAAGCCACGCAGGCGGCCGCGAGCCGTGCCGCGGGCGCCACGGCAGCGCGCCAGGCGGGCCGCGTCGGGAGGGGGGCATGAGGGGGGACACGCCGCGCGAGCACACACCACGACAAATGGAGAAACACGGTGGTGGTAAGGAAGGAGAAGATGGGGTCGTACCTCGACGATGGATGGCAAAATTGATGGAAGCTCCGGGCGAGCATGGACCTAGGCGGCAACAATGGCGAAAGAGAGAGGGACATTAGCGGAATATGGGGCACGGGGCGGTTCTTGGGGTACGAAGCCCCCACATCTTGCCGAGGCGATTGGGGAGGGAGCCACCTGGCAGACGGGCCCCACTAGCAGGGCACGAGGCTGACGGCTGGGCATTACGCGCTCGTGCGCGGGGGGCGCAGAGCTGACGGGCGGGCCCCACACGCGGATGGCGGCGCTGGGCAACTGCCCACGCATGCGTTGGGCGCGGACGCGCCGCTGGGAGGTGGCTAAGCTGCATGGGGCATTGGCCAGGTGGGCCGAGGGGGAGGGGTTCGCGGGCCACGCAGGGAGGAAAAGAGCGGCTGGGCCGCGCGGGGGAAAGGGGGGTAGGCCATGGCTGGGCCGAGGGGAGGGGTTTGGCTAGGCGGGCCGCCAGAAGGAAAAGGGGAGAGAAAGGGCTTGGGGATTTTCTATTTTCCTTTTTGCTCTAATTCCTCACCTAAATGCACATTTCACAAATTCACTCAACCACAAAGAAAAATAGATGCATGGTCCAGCATGATGCAACAACCAAAAGGATTATTCCCAGGGTTTACTTACACAAGATATTGAGTTAACTCTCGCTAGAATTTTGAGAAAGGGCAAGGCATAGCGAGAAGAAAAAGAAAAAGGAAAGGTAACGCCCGAAGAAAGAAGATTTTAACTCTCAAATTTGGGGCGTTACATCGCGGTAGAGGGAAGTTATCCTTGGGGCATGCCTTGTTGAGGCTCATGAAGTCGATGCACATGTGCCGTTTGCCGCTCTTCTTCTGCACCATTACAACGTTGGTGAGCCATGTCGGGTAAGCGATTGGTTCGATGAATCTGGCTTCCAACAGGCGATGCACTTCGGCCTTGGCTGCCTCTGTTTTTTCGTCAGACATTTTCTGTAGCCGCTGCATTTTTAGGCGCACCGAGGGGTCGATGCCCAGACTGTGATCGATGATGGAGCAGCTGACCTCGACTAGATCGAGGGCAGACTAGGCGAAGACATCCTTGTTATGGGTGAGACAGGAAAGGAGTTTTTCCTCATCTCGCGATGGCAGGTCTTCGTTGATTATGACTGTTTGCTTCGAGGTTGCTGAATCAAGGGGTACTGTCTTTGTCCCATCGTTACTCTATAGCTAGGCGTTGACTTTTTTGCCTTTGATTGGGCGCTGGCTCTCGATGCCTTTGCGCTCTGCTGTGAGGCAGTGAACGTTTCGTTGCCCTGGAAGGAAGTCTCTCTCGATGTTGCGCGCTATCTGCTGGTCGCCGTAGACAGTGATCACGCCCTGTGGGTGAAAGTCGCCTAGAGGGGGGTGAATAGGGCGAAACTGAAAATCTCAAAAATAATCACAACTACAAGCTGGGTTAGCGTTAGAAATAAAATAGAGTCCGCGAGAAAGGGCGCAAAACAAATCGCAAGCAAATAATGAAGTGGGACACGCGGATTTGTTTTACCGAGGTTCGGTTCTCTCAAACCTACTCCCCGTTGAGGAGGCCACAAAGGCCGGGTCTCTTTCAACCCTTCCCTCTCTCAAACGGTCCCTCGGACCGAGTGAGCTTTTCTTCTTCTCAATCAAACGGGAACAAAACTTCCCCGCAAGGGCCACCACACAATTGGTGCCTCTTGCCTTGGTTACAATTGAGTTTTGATCACAAGAACAAGTGAGAAAGAAAGAAAGCGATCCAAGCGCAAGAGCTCAAAAGAACACGACAAATCTCTCTCGCTAGTCACTAAAGGCTTGAGTGGAATTGGAGAGGATTTGATCTCTTTGGTGTGTCTAGAATTGAATGCCTAGCTCTTGTAAGTGGTTGGAAGTTGGAAAACTTGGATGCAATGAATGGTGGGGTGGTTGGGGTATTTATAGCCCCAACCACCAAACTTGACCGTTGGTGGAGGCTGTCTGTTCGATGGCGCACCGGACAGTCCGGTGCACACCGGACATGTCCGGTGCCCCCGCCACGTCATCAATGCCGTTGAATTCTGACCGTTGGAGCTTCTGACTTCTGGGCCCGCCTGGGTGTCCGGTGCACACCGGACAACCACTGTTCATTGTCCGGTGCGCCGGTATGGGCGCGCCTGACGACTGCGCGCGCAGAGCGCGCATTAAATGCGCAGCAGGTAGCCGTTGGCGCCGAAATAGCCGTTGCTCCGCTGGTACACCGGACAGTCCGGTGCACACCGGACATGTCCGGTGAATTATAGCGGAGCGGCTGCCGCGCGAACCCGAGGCTGGCGAGTTGTGGAGGCCGCGCTTCCTTGGAGTACCGGACACTGTCCGGTGTACACCGGACAGTCCGGTGAATTATAGCGAAGCGGCCTGAGAAATTCCCGAAGGTGGCGAGTTCGAGTTGGAGTCCTCTGGGCGCATCGGACACTGTCCGGTGTACACCGGACAGTCCGGTGCCTCCAGCCAGAGGTGCCTTCGGTTGCCTCTTTGCTCCTTTGTTGAATCCAAAACTTGATCTTTTTATTGGCTGAGTGTGAACCTTTTGCACCTGTATAACTTATACACTAGAGCAAACTAGTTAGTCCAATATTTGTGTTGGGCAATTCAACCACCAAAATTATTTAGGGACTAGATGTAAGCCTAATTCCCTTTCAATCTCCCCCTTTTTGGTGATTGATGCCAACACAAACCAAAGCAAATATTGAAGTGCATAATTGAACTAGTTTGCATAATATAAGTGCAAAGGTTGCTTGAAATTGAGCCAATATAATACTTACATGATGCGCATGGATTGTTTTCTTTGTTTTTGACATATTGGACCATATTTCCACCACAAGTTTTGTTTTTGCAAACTCTTTTGTAAATTCTTTTCAAAGTCCTTTTGCACGATAGTCAAAGGTAAATAAATAAGATTTTGCAAAGCATTTTCAGTTTTTGAAATTTTCTCCCTTTGATCCAAATGCTTTTCCTTAGACTAAACAAAACTCCCCCTCAAATAAAGTCTCCTCTTAGTGTTCAAGAGGGTTTTAAGACATCAATGTTGAAAATACTACTTGCTCCCCTTTTAGAACACAAAGGGATACCAATTTTGAAATTTACCACTTGAAAATCATTAATTTTAAAATTTGGGTGGTGGTGCGGTCCTTTTGCTTTGGGCTAATACTTTCTCCCCCTTTGGCATGAATCGCCAAAAACGGATACTTGGAATGATATATAGGCCCCTATGAAGTACTTTCTCCTCCTTTGGTCACAAAATAAATGAGTGAAGATTATACCAAAGTTGGAGAGATGCTCGGAGTGACGGCGAAGGATGAGTGGTAGAGTGGAGTGGAAGCCTTTGTCTTCGCCGAAGACTCCAATTCCCTTTCAATATACCTATGACTTGGTTTGAAATACGCTTGAAAACACATTAGTCATAGCATATAAGAGAGACATGATCAAAGGTATTCTTATGAGCTATGTGTGCAAGTTTAGCAAAAGAAATTCCTAGAATCAAGAATATTAAGCTCATGCCTAAGTCTGGTAAAAGATTGTTCATCAAGAGGCTTGGTAAAGATATCGGCTAATTGATCTTTAGTGTTAATGTATGAAATCTCGATATCCCCCTTTTGTTGGTGATCCCGAAGAAAATGATACCGAATGGCTATGTGTTTAGTGCGGCTATGCTCAACGGGATTATCCGCCATGCGGATTGCACTCTCATTATCACATAGAAGAGGAACTTTGGTTAATTTGTAACCGTAGTCCCGCAGGGTTTGCCTCATCCAAAGCAATTGCGCGCAACAGTGGCCTGCGGCAATATACTCGGCTTCGGCGGTAGAAAGAGCGACCGAATTTTGCTTCTTTGAAGCCCATGACACCAAGGATCTTCCCAAGAACTGGCAAGTCCCCGATGTGCTCTTCCTATTAATCTTACACCCCGCCCAATCGGCATCCGAATAACCAATCAAATCAAAAGTGGATCCCTGAGGGTACCAAAGCCCAAACTTAGGTGTATAGGCCAAATATCTCAAGATTCGTTTTACGGCCGTAAGGTGTGATTCCTTAGGGTCGGCTTGGAATCTTGCACACATGCACACGGAAAGCATAATGTCCGGTCGAGATGCACATAAATAAAGCAATGAACCAATCATCGACCGGTATACCTTTTGATCCACGGACTTACCTCCCGTGTCGAGGTCGAGATGCCCATTTGTTCCCATGGGTGTCTTGATGGGCTTGGCATCCTTCATTCCAAACTTGCTTAGAATATCTTGAGTATACTTCGTTTGACTAATGAAGGTGCCCTCTTGGAGTTGCTTGACTTGGAATCCTAGAAAATACTTCAACTCCCCCATCATAGACATCTCGAATTTTTGTGTCATGATCCTACTAAATTCTTCACATGTAGATTCGTTAGTAGACCCAAATATGATATCATCAACATAAATTTGGCATACAAACAAATCATTGTCAAGAGTCTTAGTGAATAAAGTAGGATCGGCCTTGCCGACTTTGAAGCCATTTGCAATAAGGAAATCTCTAAGGCATTCATACCATGCTCTTGGGGCTTGCTTGAGCCCATAAAGCGCCTTAGAGAGCCTATAGACATGGTTAGGGTACTCACTGTCTTCAAAGCCGGGAGGTTGCTCAACATAGACCTCCTCCTTGATTGGTCCATTGAGGAAGGCACTCTTCACGTCCATTTGATAAAGCTTGAAGCCATGGTAAGTAGCATAGGCCAATAATATACGAATTGACTCAAGCCTAGCTCCGGGTGCATAGGTTTCACCAAAATCCAAACCTTCGACTTGTGAATACCCCTTGGCCACGAGTCGAGCTTTGTTCCTTGTCACCACACCATGCTCGTCTTGCTTGTTGTGGAAGACCCACTTGGTTCCTACAACATTTTGATTAGGACGTGGAACTAAGTGCCATACCTCATTCCTTGTGAAATTGTTGAGCTCCTCTTGCATCGCCATCACCCAATCCGAATCTTGAAGTGCTTCCTCTACCCTGTGTGGCTCAATAGAGGAAACAAAAGAGTAATGTTCACAAAAATGTGCAACACGAGATCGAGTAGTTACCCCCTTATGAATGTCGCCGAGGATGGTGTCGACGGGGTGATCTCGTTGTATTGCTTGGTGGACTCTTGGGTGTGGCGGCCTTGGTTGTTCATCCTCCTTGTCTTCATCATTTGCATCTCCCCCTTGATCGTTGCCGTCGTTTTGAGGTGGCTCATCTTCTTGATCTTCTTGTTCAACATCTTGAGCATGATCCTCAACTTGAGTTGGTGGAGATGCTTGCATGGAGGAGGATGGTTGATCTTGTGCGTGTGGAGGCTCTTCGGATTCCTTAGGACACACGTCCCCAATGGACATGTTCCTTAGCGCTATGCATGGAGCCTGTTCTTCACCTATCTCATCAAGATCAACATGCTCTATTTGAGAGCCGTTAGTCTCATCAAACACAACGTCACAAGAAACTTCAACAAGTCCTGAGGACTTGTTAAAGATTCTATATGCCCTTGTGTTTGAGTCATATCCTAGTAAAAAGCCTTCTACAGTTTTAGGAGCAAATTTAGATTTTCTACCTCTTTTAACAAGTATAAAACATTTGCTACCAAAAACTCTAAAATATGAAATATTTGGCTTTTTACCAGTTAGGAGTTCATAGGATGTCTTCTTGAGGATTCGGTGAAGATATAACCGGTTGATGGCGTAGCAAGCGGTGTTGACCGCTTCGGCCCAAAACCGATCCGGTGTCTTGTACTCATCAAGCATGGTTCTTGCCATGTCCAATAGAGTTCGATTCTTCCTCTCCACTACACCATTTTGTTGTGGAGTGTAGGGAGACGAGAACTCATGCTTGATGCCCTCCTCCTCAAGGAAGCCTTCAATTTGAGAGTTCTTGAACTCCGTCCCATTGTCGCTTCTAATTTTCTTGACCCTTAAGCCGAACTCATTTTGAGCCCGTCTCAAGAATCCCTTTAAGGTCTCTTGGGTATGAGATTTGTCCTGCAAAAAGAACACCCAAGTGAAGCGAGAATAATCATCCACAATAACTAGACAGTACTTACTCCCGCCGATGCTTATGTAAGCGATCGGGCCGAATAGGTCCATGTGTAGGAGCTCCAGTGGCCTGTCACTAGTCATGATGTTCTTGTGTGGATGATGAGTGCCAACTTGCTTCCCGGCTTGGCATGCGCTACAAATCCTGTCTTTCTCAAAATGAACATTGGTTAGTCCTAAAATGTGTTCTCCCTTTAGAAGCTTATGAAGATTCTTCATTCCAACATGGGCTAGTCGGCGGTGCCAGAGCCAACCCAAGTTAGTCTTAGCAACTAAGCAAGTGTCGAGTTCAGCTCTATCAAAATCTACCAAGTATAGTTGACCCTCTAACACTCCCTTAAATGCTATTGAATCATCACTTCTTCTAAAGACAGTAACACCTATATCAGTAAATAGACAGTTATAGCCCATTTGACATAATTGGGATACGGAAAGCAAATTGTAATCTAAAGAATCTACAAGAAAAACATTGGAAATAGTATGGTCAGGTGATATAGCAATTTTACCCAATCCTTTGACCAAACCTTGATTTCCATCCCCGAATGTGATAGCTCGTTGGGGATCTTGGTTTTTCTCATATGAGGAGAACATCTTTTTCTCCCCTGTCATGTGGTTTGTGCACCCGCTGTCGAGTATCCAACTTGAGCCCCCGGATCCATAAACCTACAAAACAATTTTAGTTCTTGACTTTAGGTACCCAAACGGTTTTGGGTCCTTTGGCATTAGAAACAAGAACTTTGGGTACCCAAACACAAGTCTTTGATCCCTTGTGTTTGCCCCCAACAATCTTGGCAACCACCTTGCCGGATTTGTTAGTTAAAACATATGATGCATCAAAAGTTTTGAATGAAATAGCATGATCATTTGATGCATTAGGAGTTTTCTTTCTAGGCAACTTGGCACGGGTTGGTTGTCTAGAGCTAGATGTCTCACCCTTATACATAAAAGCATGGTTAGGGCCAGAGTGAGACTTCCTAGAATGAGTTCTCCTAATTTTGCTCTCAGGATAGCCGGCAGGGTACAAAATGTAACCCTCGTTATCCTGAGGCATGGGAGCCTTGCCCTTAACAAAGTTAGACAAGTTCTTAGGAGGGGCATTAAGTTTGACATTGTCTCCCCTTTGGAAGCCAATGCCATCCTTGATGCCAGGGCGTCTCCCATTATAGAGCATACTTCTAGCAAATTTAAACTTCTCATTTTCTAAGTTATGCTTGGCAATTTTAGCGTCTAATAATGCTATATGATCATTTTGTTGTTTAATTAAAGCCATGTGATCATGAATAGCATTGATATCAACATCTCTACATCTAGTACAAATAGAAACATGCTCAACATTAGATGTAGAGGGTTTGCAAGATTTTAGTTCTACAACCTTAGCATGTAACATATCATTCTGAATTGCAAACATCAAAATCTTTAGCCTTAGCAATCAAGTTTTCATTTTCTACTCTAAGGCTAGCAAGAGACTCATTCAATTCCTTAATCTTAGCAAGCAAATCATCATTATCATTTTTAAGATTGGGAATTGAATCAGTACAAACATGAGAATCAACCCTAGCAATTAATCTAGCATTTTCATTTCTAAGGTTGTTAATGGTCTCATGGCAAGTGCTTAGCTCACTAGAAAACTTGTTACATTTTTCTACCTCTAGAGCATAAGCATTTTTAACCTTAACATGTTTCTTATTTTCCTTGATTAGGAAGTCCTCTTGGGAGTCCAAGAGATCGTCCTTTTCATGGATAGCACTAATTAGCTCATTTAATTTTTCTTTTTGTTCCATGTTAAGGTTGGCAAAAAGGATACGTAAATTATCTTCCTCACCACTAGCATTATCATCACTAGAAGATTCATATTTAGTGGAGGAGTTAGATTTAACCTTCTTCCTTTTGCCGTCCTTTGCCATGAGGCACTTGTGGCCGACGTTGGGGAAGAGGAGTCCCTTGGTGACGGCGATGTTGGCGGCGTCCTCGTCGGAGGAGGACTCGGTGGAGCTCTCGTCGGAGTCCCACTCGCGGCACACGTGGGCATCGCCGCCCCTCTTCTTGTGGTATCTCTTCTTTTCTCTTCTCTTGCCCTTCTTGTCGTTGTCCCTGTCACTGTCACTTGATAATGGACATTTAGCTATAAAGTGACCGGGCTTACCACACTTGTAGCAAACCTTCTTGGAACGGGATTTGTAGTCTTTCCCCTTCCGTTGCTTGAGGATTTGCCGAAAGCTTTTGATGATTAAGGCCATCTCCTCATTGTCGAGCTTGGAGGCGTCAATTGGTTGTCTACTTGGTGTAGACTCCTCCTTCTTCTCCTCCGTTGCCTTGAAGGCCACGGGTTGCGCCTCGGATGTGGAAGGTTCGTCAAGCTCGTTGATCTTCTTTGAGCCCTTAATCATGCATTCGAAGCTTACAAAATTCCCGATAACTTCCTCGGGGGTCATTAGTGGATATCTAGGATTACCACGAATTAATTGAACTTGAGTAGGGTTAAGGAAAATAAGAGCTCTTAAAATAACCTTAACCACCTCGTGGTCATCCCACTTTTTGCTCCCGAGGTTGCGCACTTGGTTCACCAAGGTCTTGAGCCGATTGTACATATCTTGTGGCTCCTCCCCTTGGCGAAGACGGAAGCGACCGAGCTCCCCCTCGATCGTTTCCCGCTTGGTGATCTTGGTGAGTTCATCACCTTCGTGCGCCGTCTTGAGTAGGTCCCAAATCTCCTTTGCATTCTTCAACCCTTGTACTTTGTTGTATTCCTCCTTGCTTAGAGAGGCGAGGAGAATGGTTGTGGCTTGGGAGTTGAAGTGCTCGATTTGGGCCACTTCGTCCGTGTCATAATCCTCATCCCCTATTGATGGTACCTGTGCTCCAAACTCAACAACATTCCATATACTTTTGTGGAGTGAGGTTAGATGAAATTTCATTAAATCACTCCACCTAGCATAATCTTCACCGTCAAAAGTTGGCGGTTTGCCTAGTGGAACGGAAAGTAATGGAGTATGTTTAGGAATGCGAGGGTAGCGTAGGGGGATCTTACTATACTTCTTACGCTCTTGGCGTTTAGAAGTGACGGACGCCGCGTCGGAGCCGGAGGTGGATGTCGATGAAGAATCGGTCTCGTAGTAGACCACCTTCCTCATCCTCTTCTTCTTGTCCCCATTCCGATGCGGCTTGTGAGAAGAGGATTTTTCCTTCTTCTCTTTGTGGTGAGAAGAGGAAGATCTTTTCTCCTTCCGTTTGGAGGAGTCCTTCTTCTTCTCCCTCCTCTTGGTCCGGGACTCTTCCGATGAAGTGCTCCCTTGGCTTGTAGTGGGCTTGTCGCCGGTCTCCATCTCCCTCTTGGTGTGATCTCCCGACATCACTTCGAGCGGTTAGGCTCTAATGAAGCACCAGGCTCTGATACCAATTGAAAGTCGCCTAGAGGGGGGGTGAATAGGGCGAAACTGAAAATCTCAAAAATAATCACAACTACAAGCCGGGTTAGCGTTAGAAATAAAATAGAGTCCGCGAGAAAGGGCGCAAAACAAATCGCAAGCAAATAATGAAGTGGGACACGCGGATTTGTTTTACCGAGGTTCGGTTCTCTCAAACCTACTCCCCGTTGAGGAGGCCACAAAGGCCGGGTCTCTTTCAACCCTTCCCTCTCTCAAACGGTCCCTCGGACCGAGTGAGCTTTTCTTCTTCTCAATCAAACGGGAACAAAACTTCCCCGCAAGGGCCACCACACAATTGGTGCCTCTTGCCTTGGTTACAATTGAGTTTTGATCACAAGAACAAGTGAGAAAGAAAGAAAGCGATCCAAGCGCAAGAGCTCAAAAGAACACGGCAAATCTCTCTCGCTAGTCACTAAAGGCTTGAGTGGAATTGGAGAGGATTTGATCTCTTTGGTGTGTCTAGAATTGAATGCCTAGCTCTTGTAAGTGGTTGGAAGTTGGAAAACTTGGATGCAATGAATGGTGGGGTGGTTGGGGTATTTATAGCCCCAACCACCAAACTTGACCGTTGGTGGAGGCTGTCTGTTCTATGGCGCACCGGACAGTCCGGTGCACACCGGACATGTCCGGTGCCCCCGCCACGTCATCAATGCCATTGGATTCTGACCGTTGGAGCTTCTGACTTCTGGGCCCGCCTGGGTGTCCGGTGCACACCGGACAACCACTGTTCATTGTCCGGTGCGCCGGTATGGGCGCGCCTGACGACTGCGCGCGCAGAGCGCGCATTAAATGCGCCGCAGGTAGCCGTTGGCGCCGAAATAGCCGTTGCTCCGCTGGTACACCGGACAGTCCGGTGCACACCGGACATGTCCGGTGAATTATAGCGGAGCGGCTGCCGCGCGAACCCGAGGCTGGCGAGTTGTGGAGGTCGCGCTTCCTTGGAGTACCGGACACTGTCCGGTGTACACCGGACAGTCCGGTGAATTATAGCGAAGCGGCCTGAGAAATTCCCGAAGGTGGCGAGTTCGAGTTGGAGTCCTCTGGGCGCACCGGACACTGTCCGGTGTACACCGGACAGTCCGGTGCCTCCAGCCAGAGGTGCCTTCGGTTGCCTCTTTGCTCCTTTGTTGAATCCAAAACTTGATCTTTTTATTGGCTGAGTGTGAACCTTTTGCACCTGTATAACTTATACACTAGAGCAAACTAGTTAGTCCAATATTTGTGTTGGGCAATTCAACCACCAAAATTATTTAGGGACTAGATGTAAGCCTAATTCCCTTTCAGTGGGCCTAGGATTTTCATGCAGAGATAGAGCCCATGAATGGCCGCCTCAAATTTATTGATCGAGCCATGCCCCATTATGGCGTTGTATGGGTAGACCATGTCGACAATGTCAAATGTGACTTGCTCACTCTGCACATTGGGCGCTGCACCGAATGACAAGGGGAGCTCTATCTTGCCAACATGGAATGTGCCCTTGACGCCGAATCCGTAGAGAGGATTGTCTGTGGGCTTGAGGAGGCTATGTCTGATTCCCATACGATTGAAGGCGTGCAGAAAGATGATGTCGGCCTGACTGTCGATGTCGACTAGCACTTTGTGCAGATCCCATCCTGCTACCCTGCAGTTGATTACCATGGCGTCTGCGTGTGGAGCGTTGCGCAAATTGACATCCCTGGCGTCGAAGGTTAGCGGTACATGGGACCACTTCGTTTGCACCACTGGGCCAGTGAGGGCGACGTGATTCACACTTTGATAGTGGTCCTTCTTCTGTCGCTTGGTGTCGAAGTACACGCTGGATCCCCCAGTGATCATGAGGATGACTCCGCGGTATGGTGGCTCGGCGAAATCTTCTTGTTTGGGTGCTGGCGGTGGGGGGTTGTGATGTGGAGGATTCGGGTGGTGTGGAGGCGGTGGTGGTAGAACCTGCACCTCTTGATGGTGATGGTAAGTATGATTGGGTTGGTGTTGGATTTGTTTGTTATGGTAGGGTTGTTGGTGGTGTTGTTGGGGGTGGTAAGTGTGCGCGACGAACCGGTGGTTGTCGACTAGTTGGGCTCTAGCCATTCTGTCCTTGGTGGCCTTAGTCTCCGGACAATCCCTTGTTGGATGCGCGCAGTCCTCTCCATGAAACAAGCAATAGAATCGTCGCGGCTGCTGGGTCTGTCCTCTACCCCTTCCTCTTGTGTTGTTGTCGACCTTAAGGGGGTATTCCTGATGGCGTATGGGCTCTTCGGCTAGGTGCTGATTGTCTATGGTGTGCACCTATTGCTGGTTGCGATTGTCCCTTCCGTAGTCTGACTACGCCGACCTAACCCAAGTTCTGCTGGACTGTGGAGGGTCCTTGGGCTTCCTCTGAGATTCAACTTTGCGCTGATGGAGCTCCTCATACCTGGCATACTTCTCAAACAATTGGTAGAGCTCCTATAGGTGCTTGGGTGGATCCCTGATACAATGACTGTATAGGACACTGGCCCGAAGACCGTTGATGGCGTAGTGGATTGCTATGTGATTGTCAACTGATGGCAGTTGCGATTTAATCGTCAGGAATTTTCTATAGTATTTGTGAAGAGTTTCCTTTTCTTGCTGCTTGCAGAGGAATAACTCGACCAGTGCATCTGTGTCGGGCCGGTATCCTTGGAAATTGAGCAGGAACTTGTCGCGAAGTCCCTTCCAGGACTCGATTGACAGTGGCGGTAGCCTGGTATACCAAGTTAAGGCCGGGCCTTCGAGTGCAATGATGAAGGACTTGGCCATAGTGGTGTCATCCCCTCCAGATGATGCAACGGTGACTTGGTAGCTCATGATGTACTGAGATAAGTAACGGTGCTGCTGTTGTATTTGAGATAAGTAACGGCCCTGAAGTTGGCGGGGCAGGGCGATGCTTGAAGCTACAGAGCCAGAGGACTTCGCTTGTCGAGATAATTAATTCCCTGGAAAGTAGTAGTTGGGGGGATGATGGGGCCGCGCTGTGGGTGGAATGGGTCTCCAACCTATGTGTTTTGTTGGAAAACCACTGGAGGTGCGAGGGGGCCGCGTTGCAGGTTGTATGGGCCTTTGCCTTGCATGTGCGTGATTTCTTGTTCTAGCTCCCGAGCTCTCTGCTCCTCATCTAGTATCATCTGGCGCACTTTGGCTTGCATAGTGACTCATTGACGCTTGGCTTCGAGTATTTCTTTTTGCTTCTGTAGGTGGTTGTTTTTGATGCGCAGGGCTCATAGCTTTAGTTGGTCTTCTGTCGAGATGCATATGACTTCTCCATCCTCTATGGTGTCTTCGCCTTCTGGGGAGCGAAGCCCGGTGGTGGTGCTTGTGGTGCGCCCTCGAAACTGCAAGTGCGCACAGTGCCGTTGGGGTGGGGTTATCATGGCGCTGTCTCTTGTAGTTGACAGTGTCGTCTTCGAAGGCCTCCTAGGGGTGTTGTCCATGAGGGCTTGGCCTTTGTTCTCCGCCAGGTGTAACACCTCTGGTGTTACTGTTACTAAAACTGGAGCATAACATCATAAGAATTGGCATTGCATATGTTTGACACACCTAGAGTGCATTCACTAGGTAAAAATTTCAAACAAGTTGTATTGTTTTGATGTTTTGCAAATAGAACCCTGGAATAGGAAACTTAACCCTAAATAGGGATTAAGAGGGTAAAACAAGACCCAAATTGAGAGAATCCTAAAGTTTAAGTAAAATAGTCATAAAATATTACTAAGAATGGGTTTAAGTTGCATTTACACCCCTAAGATACCAGAGACCCTAATTAAAACCCTGGAAAACCCTAAATCCAAACCCTAGGGGCCTATGTGCAAAAACAGTGCACATTTGGACTAAAGTGTGAAAACTACTATGTTAAAGCATATTAAGTCATATGGTTCACAAATATAGGGATTTGCAAGTGAAACCCTAAGTTTTGGGTTTATTTACAAAAAGTACCAAGTGAACTCTATATTAACTAAGTCTGAAATCAGAGTTTTGGCTCAACTTTGGAGCTCTGTAGCTTTCAAATTTGTGAGAATTTTCCCTAGGTCACCACATCAAAATTGTAGACTTATCAAAGGAGAGCAACTTTGCTTAAGAGTGTAAGTATGGTTGTTAAGAAGAAATTGGAGAAAATCACACTTAAAGTTGGGCTGTCAGGCTGACTGATGACTGAAACTTGGTCTGACAGTGTGGTAGGTCAATCTTTGAACCCAGATTTAAACATGATCCAGTGCAAGTTTGGGCATGATCCCCATAACAAAATTGTAGCTGGAATAAGGGACTATAAGTTTGACACAGAGAGTTGATCCGATTGTTACATAAAATCAGAAGAAAATCGGGCTTCAAATCACTCTGTCAGGCCAACTGAAGAGGGGTCCTATGGTACAGTACTGAAGAAGATCCGTTTTAGCCGTTCACCGCCGACGACTCCCCCCCCCCCCCGCCACGATTCGTGTCGCCGGCGTCGGGATTCGTGCCTGGGTGGTTGGATAGCATCGCGGGGTGAAAAATCTTCGCTGCCGTTGAGCTGGACACCACTCCGGCTAGCCGCCATACTTTTTCCCCTTGCTTACCAATCCCTCGAATAGGATTCTCACCGTCGTTGAGCCCTCGGCGTCCTCCGCCGCGTGTCCAGTCACTTTAACACGTCACGGCTAACCACACTTCGCATGTCCGGTGATCGCCGGAGACGCAGCCACGGTAAAAGCCGCGTGGCGCAACCACCAGTGACTCACCCAGTTTATACCGATCGTAATCCGCCGCTCAAATTCGCTGTGCTCACGGCCGATTGCTATAAATTGCAGCCACCATAAGCCCCGCAAGATCATCACACACCCAGCCACCAAAAATCACTAGCAATCATTCGTCAGAGAGCTTGAATTTTAGTTTTTCCCCAAATCAAGTCTCCGCCACCGCGAAGAGCACCTCGCCGTGGCCAGCACAATATAGGTTAGTTCATCCCTGCTGCTCTTGTGTTTGAGTGACCTTATATGCTCATGATGCTCGTCGACCCATTTGATTGAACTAAACTGCCACCAATCACCGGGAACACATTCATCTGTCCGCAACACCCTCGGTCACCGCGGCCAGAGCAAATCGGGTCACCATTTCTGAAATTAAGTTAGGGGAAGTGATCGGGAATGGTTCAATCCTATGTCCGCTGCTCGGGAGCACCGGTCTTGGCTTCCTCCGGCCAGTCTAGCTCGCCGGAGCACGGCCCTGCACTGCTCGCCGTCGTGGACTTCAGTTGGTAAAGAATTAGAAACCTAGGGGTTTTTCTATAAACTGTCAGTGACTCCCTGAAATAGTCGCGGGTTGCTTCTGTGGTTATTCAAGGCGCCAAGGTCTTCGGTGCAAAATCCGCGGGCGCGCGGGCGCGCACGCGCGTTTCCTCTAAACTTGGGCAGCGTGGGCTGGATTCAGCCCAGCACTGTTCCAACCTTTTCTTTTTCTTTTTCTAAGAAGCTTTAGAAATCTATAGAAAATGGTAGAAAAATCTTAAAAATGACAAACCAATTTTTCTAGATTACTTATTTTTCATAGTATTTAATAAAAATAGTTTCATGTTTTTTAGGTCAAATAAGGAATTTTGGAGAATTTAAAATAGCTTAAAACATTCGTGCTGATTTTTTAGAAAATAGGTAATAATTCCAAAAATGCCCAAACTTTTTAATTTAACTTTAAACATTATTTAGAAGCTTTGGGTAGAAATTGGTTTGATTTGGACCTTGTTTGATAACTAGAACCCAAAACCCCCACTCCCTGCCCTTTGAATTCCTTTACTGACTCCGGAAACCCTAGTTTCCCGGAGAACCGTGAAGGAAAATTGTATTCAAAAACTTTAGATAATAAATTCTTATTATCTTTACACTCTCATGAGCATTTCATGGCATACATTCTTATATACATATATATGGTTATCTCTAGAAAACGAAGAAGAGGTTGAGGTAGAAGAGGAGAAAACTTCACCACCACCACCTGTGGAACCTTAGGCAGGAAATTGTTTCTACTTTGACATATGCGGATCTGTGCCTGACTCACCTATAAACGAAGGCAAGCCCCGGTGCATTTGCCACCTCCTTGTGATTTACAGATCTTTATCACTTACTGTTGGGGGCTTGTTCTCAAATGCTAAGAGTTAAGAACAAGGCAACATAGAAAATGTCAAGTGTTAAAGTCCTTCGTCCTCCAAAACATTATATCCCTTCAGGATATAAAGAATTTCGGACGAAGGTTACGAAGGACGTACCTTTGTGAGTATCATAATAAGCAACGAAGTGTTCATACAAATCATAAGATACAAAATAAACATTTAAATATTATCATAGAATTATCTCCATTTTTATTATCATGAATGAATATAAATGACTTCAAATTACAGATGTACCTTCGGTCCTGAGGAAGGCAAAAGTACAGGTGTGATGCGAAAGCAAATGCCAAGTTCACGTGAACAGTACAGGGGTACTGTTCATCTATTTATAGACACAGAACGCAGCCTATGACGAATTACAATTATGCCCCTTACAAAAGTTTACAACATTAACTCAGACCTCTATGGATAGAAAGGTCATTCTATCTCTATGTCGGTTTATAACGCCGAAGCTCCATGAAAAGGAACCTTCGGCCATCTCCTGGGGACAACTTCAGCCGAAGCTGCTTCTTCGTGTAAGACCTTCGGCGCAACGAAGCATGGCCCCAACAGTAGCCCCTTTCGCGGCGCTAGATCATTTTTCGTAACGAGCTTGATCCGTGAAAAAAGCCTCTTAAGCTTCGGGAAGTCGAAGGTCCAAAAAACACCTTCCCTGAGCTCGTTGCCGAGAAACGATTCAATTTCCGAGCTCGCGTCGGACCCACGTTGCAGAGTTACTGTTTGATCTTTGCGGTCCACTGCGCAGCGAGTACAAGTGACTGCCCGCCTGGTGTAAAAATCCTGCCGCTTCGCCTTCTTACCTGCAGTACTATATAAACAGACGAGTAGGTGTGAAGTTACCACAGCATTCATTGCTATTTGCACTGTTTTGCTGCCAAAATTTTTAACTATAGCCGAAGCTTGATTCTCAGAATCGAACGAAGGTCCATCTCGAAGCCTGCTTCGTCAGAAAGGAAAGCTTCGGGAGAAAAGGAAAAAGAAAAAAGTGTTTAACTTCCCCAAACTCAGAATCAAATGGCCAGAGTGCGATCTACTGCCAGAGTTGAACGTGAAGGAGACGAAGCCGAAGGTTCGAATACTGTGCCCATCTCCGAAGCAATGCAGCGTTCCGGACTGGTGATTGCGGAAGAAATGCCCGCTGCTGAAGCAGGCCCGACAACTGCCGAAGGAGAAGAGAACATTGAAGAAACTGACTCCGAAGATGACTATCGCATTGCCATGCCCAGCAAGCCCAGCCACCTAGATTTCGGAAAGTCGACTGTTTCAAGGGCTGATCTCGCCAAGATGGTGAAGGCAGGTTATTTCAGTGAAAATCAGAAGAAGCTACTTCGCTTCGGGGGAGAAGAAACTACCCCGAAGCCAGAGAAGGACGAGATTGTCATTTTCAAGAGTTTTTTAAAGGCTGGGCTGAGATTCCCTCTTCATGGAATTATTGCAGATGTACTGAAAAAATTTGGTATTTACTTTCATCAATTGACTCCTAACGCTATCGTTAGGCTTAATGTTTATATCTGGGCCCTCCGAAGCCAAGCAGTGGAGCCATTTGCCGACAGTTTCTGTCGAGTTCATGAGTTACATTATCAAACAAAGGCCAGAAAAGATGGATTACATGACAACTTCGGCTGCTACAATTTTGCCTACCGGAAAACAACAAAGTTCCCTGTTATTAGCTACCGAAGCAAATGGCCGGCAGGCTGGAAGTCTGAGTGGTTTTATGTGAAGGTTGACGAAGATGAAGAGAAATTGGTACAAAGCCCACTTGATTTAATCTTCGGAGAGACAAGGCCACGGTGCCACATGACATTGGAGGGTCCCACCTGGGCTGCGCTGGGTGAATTTGAAATTATTTCAGAGCATATTGGTACCAGGGATCTGGTTCAAGAATTCTTGGCGTTCAGAGTCTTCCCTACTCTGAAAGAATGGGAAATGCCAAAGCTAGAGGGGGAGAAGAAGAAGGGGGAACTTGTCCGGCTTCCTTATCACTTCAAATTCAAGAAATACTTTAAAAAGCCCTGCCAAGAGTGGCTGGACACAGTTGAGGTGATGTGCAATGAAATTCTTGGGAATTATTCCAAAAAAGAAGATCAACTGATGACCGCGGCCTTCGGCACCCGTCCGAAGCGAAGGCTGAACCGAGTGCTTGATGCCCTGGGCTTCGAGTACCCTGACTATGAACGGCTGAACAAGGGTGCTGAGGGCCAAAAAAGGAAAAGAGTGGCCGAAGCTTTGAATAAGGATGAAGAAAAACCAACAAAAGAGAAGAAAATTCCCAAGAAGAGAAAAATATCAACTCCAAAGCGAAAATTATCCGATGAAGAGGGGTCTCCTGCACCACCTTCTACCGACGACGTGGAAGAAATTTTAAAGGTAATGACTGAACCCATGCCCACGAAGCTAAGTCCATTAGGGCCTCAACTGACGAAGCTTTTTCGAAAGGTGGAGGAGCCGGAAAAAACAAAGATAACCAAAGCAAAAAGGCAAAGAATTATTGCAGTAACCGAAGTTATTGACAAGACGCCACCGAGGGCGTCAATTCAGAAAATGCCAGCTGTTGAGGGCACAACAAACGTCGAAGTCGCACCTTCGGAAGTCGCGGCTACCGAAGCCGCTACAGCCGAAGATGTGAACTTAGAAACTACCATTGAAGACATCAACAAAATTTTGACAGACATGGCTGCAGAAGAAGCTGCCACCGCTGCTGAAGAAACCATGGCCACAGTGCCTGGGAAGGGGAAAGAAATAGCCGAAGACACTTCGGACGACGAAGCCTACACATTTTAAAATTTAGTTGGGCAAAAACTGTCGAAGGCCGAAATAGAAGAGCTTAAAGACTATGCCAAATCTTGCGGATACAAGCCAGGAGCTCTTCTATTTGGAGGCATCGACGATGAAAAATTAGGCTGCATTCGAGACCAAACTGGAGCTAAGGTCACCGGTACTCTATCAAAGAGTATCGGTTTTCCGAAGCTAGAAACAGATATCAGCCGCTACCAACGACAACATATCGTCGGCAGCTTATTTTATTCGCATTTCAAGGTAAACATCTTTCTCTCTGACTTCTATTGTTTTTTAATAATGGAAATATCCCTAACGAAGGTTGTTTATTTGCAGAGCATGCTACTAAGCAAAGCTTTGAAGATGCAGCAAGATTTGGAGGATAAAAAACACGAAGCTATAATTGAAAATTTAGAGAGCAAGATAAAAGAACAATCAGCTATTATTGAAAAGAAAGACTTCGAACTTCAATCAACCGAAGGCTTGCTGGCAGAGACTGAAGCTAAAATAGCAGAATTGAATTCGAAGCTTCTCTGCCAATCAAAACAATTTGAACAAGAGAAGCTAGAACTTGATTCGAAACTTGAAGCCGAAGTCCAAACCAACTCAGACTTGAAGAAATCATTAACAAGCCTTCAAGACAAATGCTTGAAATTTAGCAACAATTGTATCCAACAATTAAAGAAGATCTTTCACTCAGTTGGAGCCAGCAGTGGGAAGTTTACCCCTTCAGCTGAAAATTTACCAAAAGCCTTCGATCATATTGAAGCTGAAATTGAAGAGCTTGACGAAGTTATAGCCGGGCACGGTGACTTCTGTGCCTGGGTAGCTTCTCGAGGCACCGCTGCAGCGTTCCTGAAAACCGGCTGTGAGCATGGAAAAGTCGTCAACAGGCCGAACTTCACTCTCTCTCCATCCATTCTAGATAATATTCCTGACCTTGCCCGAAGCATCTCAAATAGATTTATAAAAATGATATGGACAAAAGGCGGGCGAGAGAAAGCTGGAGACGAAGCTCGAAGTCATCTTGAACCAGTAAGAAATCATACTTTGTACTTACCTTCTCCTTCATACTTGATTTTTACTCACGATACCTTGATTCATGTAGGATGACGAAGCTGAAGATGATACTTAAAGAATACGCCGCCGAAGCGGAAACCTGACGAAGATTAGTAGGAGTAGACTAGAAAAAACTCAGGAGAATTTGTAACAACTTTTTGTAAATACAATTAAACTGTTCTCAAGGAACTTTGTACATACCTTGCAATATATTCTTACCCTTCTATTGAGGCGCTTTGATGTGGACGAAATTAATATTTTGAGCCGAAGGCGAAAAAAACACCTTCCCTTCTTTTCGTACACAACGAAGCATAAAAGACCACTTCTTCTTTTTGCCGAAGCTTTTCTTTTTTGTACACAACGAAGCATAAAAGACCACTTCTTCTTTTTGCCGAAGCTTTTCTTTTTTGTACACAACGAAGCATAAAAAACCACTTCTTCTTTTTGCCGAAGCTTTTCTTTTTTTGTACACAACGAAGCATAAAAAACCACTTGTTCTTTTTGCCGAAGCAACCACTTAGGAACACAAATGCTATGAATGAATGCTTATGAATGCAAATGCTCTGATGTAATGTAATGTGCGAATGAATGTCCAAAGCATATGTCCGAAGCCACACTCTCAGCCATTATTTCCTTAGACACAACCACACATCAGCTCTGCATTCCCTTAGGAACGACTTTGGAGCTTCTTCGCCTTTTACTTAGACGGTATAAGCTCTGCATTCCCTTAGGAACGTCTTTGGAGCTTCTTCGCCTTTTACTTAGGCGGTATAAGCTCTGCATTCCCTTAGGAACGTCTTTGGAGCTTCTTCGCCTTTTACTTTCGGCGGAATCAGCGTTGACTTTTCGCTGTGAGCTCTGCATCTCCTTAGGGACGTCTTTGGAGCTTCTTCGCCTTTTCAGTTTCGGCACTCGATGGTGCGTTCTCAGTTTTTACATTTACATTTTTTGGGGGATTTTGCTCTTATAAAACTAAAAAGAAAATTACACATGATGGCCCCATTAAAAACCTTTCTCCCCCTTTAGAAAGGAAAAGGGTGCCATGAAAAAAGAAAAGAAAAACATAAAAAGTTACATCAAGTTATACATAATATCGCCGAAGCTCATCCGCATTCCAAGATCTTGGAATTTCGTTGCCATCCATGTCCTTCAATCTGTACAAACCAGGCCTTGACGAAGATACTACTAAGAAAGGTCCTTCCCATTTCAACTGTAGCTTGCCCACTGTGTCTGGGTTGGCTACTCTCCGAAGCACCAAGTGACCCGGCTCAATATTTTTTAACCGGACCTTTCTATCTCGCCACTTGACTGTTTCAGCTTGATATTTATTGATATTCTCCACGGCCTGAAGCCTGATCCCCTCTAAAGCATCTTTTTCCACAAGGCAAGCATCTTCGGGACCTGATTCTGCCGAAGCTACTACTCTTATTGACCCAGCTTTAGCTTCTTCCGGAGTTATTGCTTCGTCACCGAATAATAATTTGAATGGGGTAAAACCTGTAGACCTTGATGTTGTTGTATTGTGGCTCCACACCACTTTGATTAACTGATCTGGCCACTTTCCCCTGGGTTGATTGAAGATTAACTTCATTATTCCTGTCATTATAATGCCGTTGGCCCTTTCAACGAGCCCATTTGACTCCGGATGCCTGACTGATGCAAAATGGATCTTCGTTCCAATTTGATCACAGAAATTTCTGAAAGTTTCGGAGTCGAACTGCGTTCCATTATCTACAGTGATTGCCTTCGGTACCCCGAAGCGACAGACAATATTCTGCCAGAAAAACTTTTGGACAGTAGCCGAAGTTATTGTGGCTAATGGCTTCGCCTCAATCCATTTAGAAAAATACTCCACAGCTACTATAACATATTTTAGATTCCCTTGGGCCGGTGGTAATGGACCCAACAAGTCAAGGCCCCACCTTTGCAATGGCCAGATGGGTTGTATCAGCTGTGTCAAAGACGAAGGTTGCTTTTGATCTCTTGCACATTTCTGACAACCTTCGCACTTTTGAACTAACTCCGCTGCATCCGAAGCTGCCTTCGGCCAATAAAACCCTTGGCGGAAGACTTTTCCAAGCAACGGCCTAGATCCAATATGGGACCCACACAGGCCTGCATGTATTTCTTTCATCAACTCTATACCTTCGGTTCTAGATAGACACTTGAGCAGCGGAGCGCAAACTCCATGCTTGTATAACTCCCCTTCTATCATGACATACGGACGAGCTCTTGCCTCTATCCTTTTATTATAAGCTTCGTCATCTGATAGGAAGTTACCCTGAAGGTAAGAGATGATTTCAGTTCTCCAATCTTCGCTGTAAACAGGAGATATGTTGAGGACTGCTCTTTCAAGAAGCTCCACTGAAGGTGCCTTTATTGTTTCGAAGAACACATCCGAAGGTAACGGCAGCCCCTGTGCTACAGACTTGGCTAACAAATCAGCATGCTCATTTTGTCCTCGAGGGATATTCTTGACAGAAAACCCTTCGAAGGAGGCTTCGATCCTTCGGACCGTGTCTAGATATTTTTCAAGCTTCGGATCTTTAGCCTTGCAACTTTTGTCAACATGACCCGAAACAACCTGGGAATCAGTTTTAAGAATCGCCCTTCTGATTCCCATTGCCTTTAATTTCCGAAGGCCCAGAAGCAGGGCTTCGTACTCAGTAATATTGTTTGTACAGCTGAAATCAAGTCTTGCTGCATAACAAGTTTTGACCTTGGATGGTGAGACCAACACAGCGGCTGCACCTGCTCCGAAGGTTCCCCAAGAGCCGTCACAAAAGACTGTCCACACTTCGGCATCTTTATTTGCTTCTTCATCCTGAGCCCCTGGCGTCCAGTCGGCAATGAAATCTGCCAATGCTTGAGACTGGATCGAGGATCTATGCACATAATCAATGTAAAATTCATTGAGCTCTGCAGCCCATTTTCCAATCCGTCCAGTAGCTTCTCTATTTCTCATGATATCCTTCAACGGCTGCGAAGAAGGAACAATAATATTGTATGCCTGAAAATAATGCCGAAGCTTCCTGGATGCCATTAAAACGGCGTATAATACCTTCTCCAGCTCTGTATAATTTTTCTTTGATATACTAAGGACTTCAGATACAAAATATACTGGGACCTGCTTCTTGATTTGGCCATCAAACTTCTCCTGGACAAGTGCCGCACTTACTGCTGAGTGCGAAGCTGCCACATATAACAACAGAGGAGCCCCTGGCGTTGGTGGAGTTAATGTTGTTAGATCTATCAAATATTGCTTCAGCTCTTCGAAAGCTTTTTGTTGACTTGGTCCCCATTGAAAGACTTCGGCTGACTTCAGCACCACGAAGAAGGGTAAGTTTCTTTCTGCTGATCTGGATATGAATCTGTTGAGAGATGCCAGCCTTCCTGTCAATCTTTGGGCCCCCTTTCTTGTGGTTGGTGGCTCCATTCGAAGTATAGCTTCGATTTTATTTGGATTAGCTTCGATTCCCTTTGTTGAAACCAAGCATCCAAGAAATTTTCCCTTCTTTACCCCGAAGACACATTTTTCTGGATTTAGCTTCAAACCAGCTTGCCTGAAACTGGCGAAGGTCTCCTGCAAATCAGCAATATGATTTTCCTGCTTCGTGCTTTTTACAATAATGTCATCGACATAAGTCAACACATTTCTGCCAATCTGAGACTGGAGGACCTTCGCAGTCATTCTGCTGAAACTTCCTCCAGCATTTTTGAGCCCCTCAGGCATCCGAAGATAGCAATATGTGCCACTTGGGGTTATGAAGCTGGTCTTCGGCTCATCTTCCTTCTTCATCCAGATTTGATGATAGCCTGAGTAGCAGTCCAGGAGACTCATGAGCTCTGAAGAAGCTGCTGCATCGACTAGAGAGTCTATCCTTGGCAGCGGGAATTCATCCTTCGGACAAGCCTTGTTGAGATCTGTGAAATCGATACACATTCTCCACTTGCCATTGGCCTTCTTCACCATAACAGTGTTAGCTAGCCACTCTGGATACTTTACTTCTCTGATAACTCCCGCACTGAGGAGTCTTTTTACTTCATTGCGAGCCCCTTCGGCCTTGTCATCCGACATCTTCCGAAGCCTCTGCTTTCGGGGTCTGAAGGATGGGTCAACATTGAGCGAATGTTCAATAACATCTCGATTTACTCCACAGAGATCATTAGCTGACCATGCAAAAACATCTTTGTTGTTGAATAAAAACCTTATCAAGGTTTTCTCCTGGTCTTCAGATAGTTGCGAGCCCAACAGCACCTTCTGCTCTGCTATGTCCTCACACAATATCATGGGCTTCGGCTGATCTGCTGAAGCTGCCTTCTCCCTTCTAAATTTGTACTGTTCACAAGCTTCAGCTCCATCTATGTTATGGATTGCTTTGGAGTCAGTCCAGCTTCCTTCGGCCCTTCTAGCAGCTTCCTGGCTTCCATGAATAGCAATAGGCCCTTGGTCCGAAGGTATCTTCATGCAGAGATAAGCTGGGTGAAGAATTGCTTCGAAGGCATTAAGAGTACCACGGCCAATGATAGCATTGTAAGGATACTCCATGTCAACAATATCAAACACAATTTGCTCAGTCCTTGTGTTGTTAACAAATCCGAAGGTTACCGGCATGGTAATCTTCCCAAGTGCTACAATCTGCCGCCCTCCGAAGCCACAAAGAGGGTGCGTAGCATCATGAATCTTATCTTCGGGCTCTTGCATTTGTCTGAAGGCTTTAGCAAATATAATATCAGCTGCACTGCCTATATCAACCAAGACATTGTGAACCAGAAATCCTTTGATCACGCAAGAGATAACCATGGCATCATTGTGAGGATAATCCTTAAGCTGAAGGTCTTCCTGAGAGAAAGTAATTGGAATGTGGGACCACTTTGACTTGATGAAGGGTCCCTGCACTCCAACATGCTGCACCCTTCTCTGAGCCTCCTTCTTCTGCTTCTTGTTAGCTGGCTCTGAGCAAGAACCGTCTGTTATCGGGAGCACCAGCTTCGAAGCCGAAGCAGCTCCAACTTGATTGTTGAACGAAGCCATCAGCTCAGAAAAGTGGAAGTGAGTTCACCGGAGGTGGGCGCCAATGTTGGGGGCTTGTTCTCAAATGCTAAGAGTTAAGAACAAGGCAACATAGAAAATGTCAAGTGTTAAAGTCCTTCGTCCTCCAAAACATTATATCCCTTCAGGATATAAAGAATTTCGGACGAAGGTTACGAAGGACGTACCTTCGTGAGTATCATAATAAGCAACGAAGTGTTCATACAAATCATAAGATACAAAATAAACATTTAAATATTATCATAGAATTATCTCCATTTTTATTATCATGAATGAATATAAATGACTTCAAATTACAGATGTACCTTCGGTCCTGAGGAAGGCAAAAGTACAGGTGTGATGCGAAAGCAAATGCCAAGTTCGCGTGAACAGTACAGGGGTACTGTTCATCTATTTATAGACACAGAACGCAGCCTGTGACGAATTACAATTATGCCCCTTACAAAAGTTTACAACATTAACTCAGACCTCTATGGATAGAAAGGTCATTCTATCTCTATGTCGGTTTATAACGCCGAAGCTCCATGAAAAGGAACCTTCGGCCATCTCCTGGGGACAACTTCAGCCGAAGCTGCTTCTTCGTGTAAGACCTTCGGCGCAACGAAGCATGGCCCCAACACTTACTTATTGCATTAAGTGATAGGAGTTGAATGATAAAACAATTCCTACATTACCTTCCTTGAATTTGATTACCTTCCTTGATCACCTGTTTTACAAAAGATTTTTGATGCTTAGCATTGCTTTAGAAAAACAAAATGTTTTGTTTTTACAAAAGATGATTTGGCAAAAGTGGTGGGTTGTCTTTGAAAAACAAAATTGGATGATGCATCCATCATGGCCGTGATGGGTTCAACATCGGAAAGGATGTACCTCTGTCAGGTACCAAGCTTTGGGTTTCGAAATGATTAAGCTGAGACCGGGTGGGTGACTTGCACGAGAAGAGAGTCTCGGTGTAGTGTCTCCGTCTGAGTCGATTAAGGACAGTGTCGATGTAGGCTTGATGACCAAGGACCCTTTAACTGGTCACATGCCTCATCATGGGTAAGCCTTGCCTCGGGCAGACTAAGGCCAGAATAAGATAACACGCAATGGACGTGGAGCGGTGGCGAGAGTAGCATGTACCCTCCATGGCAAGAGGCTGGACGGTGGTGTATCTGTGCTCTCGGTTGACGTGAACCTGATCTGGTCTTAAGAACCCCGGTGGCGGGTTGACATATGCAAGGGTTAAGTGCTACATATGTCGTGTGATCGGAGATCCTCAGCTGAGTATAATCGATTCGGATCGCCGTACCTTCGCGGTCATGAAGACTTGGTCACTGCCCTATACGTAGAACTCCAGTAAAGATGAAAGGCTTGTTAAGAAATTGGCTAGTGCAGGTCAAGTGTTTGAACTAGGGTAGAAAGAACTCTAGATGCAGGTAATTTTACCTAAACCTGACAATAAGACTGGATTTTTAAGGATCCACTTTTAGTAAGCATTTCTGCAAAACAGAGCCTTTGATCATTGAGAAACCTTACTTTGACTCCCTGATGACCAGCATACCCTTGAGAGTCTTTTCTTTAGTCGGGTAAGACTTGTTGAGTAATCCGATACTCAGGGTTTTATTCCCTGTTGTTTTTAGGTGAGAAAGCAACAAACTTTTGTTGTTTCTGTTCCATGGTGGTCACAAAAGAAGAACCCCAGGAGTAAACTTGCGGGAGGAAAGGATCCTCCATAAGAACATTTGTTTAATACTTATCGGGAGGAGTTTTGCCTCCCTTGGTTTTGTAATAATACTTCTCAGCACTCATTTAATTACTGGTCTGTAATATATAACTTTGTCTTACTTTGAAATAAATGTAAGCTTACGTAATCGCTTCCGCATTCTCGGAACTCCGATGTTCTGTAATGTCTGCGTGATGGGTAAAACGCTCTTGGGAAAGGTAACGAAAGCAGATACCGAACTTGTCAAGTGATTCAGGGGAACCTACAGGGTTGTCTGAGGTCCGTTGGACAAGGACAACTGTAGGTGGGCCTAATAACTTGGGAAGTTCCATCACAGCTGGTATCGGAGCATTGCCCTTCTCTGCAGATATTACGAGGTATCTTCAAAAGGAATTTTCTAAAGACTTATCTACAAAAATTTCTTCCCTTCTTATCTATTATTTCTGAAGAATCTATATGAAAGACCAGATAGGAGGAGTCCATTGTATAGAAGGTTGAATCAACTAAGGTTGGTTCTATAATTACACATGCATCATGCTAAGAATTATGTTAATAGAATTTTTCCCCTTAGAAAAATGCCACCGCGCACGAGGAAAACCGCGCGCAAGCATACCGGCCCAATTGGGGTACCACGTAATCAACTTGCCCCAAGACATGAGGATAGCAGTAGTGGGAGTAATGATTCGATCGGGGATCTTGAAGCACAAGTGAATCAGCTTCAAACAGAACTCCGACGCAGGACTGATATTTGGGTTGCGGATGGCAACAGAATCAATGAATTAAGAAGCGACATCCGCTGCCTGCAAGATCAGCTCGCAGATCAGGATTTAGCACTTGACTGGGCGGTTCAGTCTCGTTCGATTGCCTGGGCTAAGGAGGCAAAAGCTCGAGCCCGAGTCGAAGAACTTAGTGAAAGGGAAATGTGCCCTTGGGCCATTTCTAAGTATTTTGGTGATTGAGTGCCAACACAAGTGCTTTTGTGTTAATCTATGCAAAGTGATGGACAAAGTGCAAATCATGTCAAAAGGTATGTTTCTAGACTTTGTACATTGTTTTATGGACTAATGTATTGTGTCTAAGTGCAGGAAACAGGAAAAATTGAGTTGGAAACAAGGTGGCTTTGTTCAGCCAAAGTCTGCTCAGTCTGGGTGCACCGGACTGTCCGGTGGTGCACCGGACAGTGTCCGGTGCGCCAGGCTGGCTCTGGCGAACTCGTTGCTCTCAGGACTTCGACAGCGGCGTACGGCTAAAATTCACCGGACTGTCCGGTGTGCACCGGACAGTGTCCGATGAGCCAACGGTCGACCGGGCCAACGGTCTGCCGCGCGATCTGCGCGGGACACGTGGCCGAGCCAACGGCTAGAAGGAGGCACCGGACTATCCGGTGTGCACCGGATAGTGTCTGGTGCGCCAACGGCTCTCAAACTCCAACGGTCGGCTTCACCAAATAAGGAAGGGAATCCGCACCGGACAGTGTCCGGTGCGCCAGTCGGCAGAAGGCAAGAATTGCCTTCCTACAATGCTCTCAACGGCTCCTAGCTGCCTTGGGGCTATAAAAGGGACCCCTAGGCGCATGGAGGAGAATAACAAGCACACTCAAAGCATTCCTAAGCACCAAGGCTTCGATTCCACGCATTTGTTTCTCCGTGATAGCATCTAGAGCTCTAGTTGAGTTGTGAACTCGTCGGGTTGTGTTGCAAGCTCTCGTTGCGACTTGTGTGCATGTTGACATTCTGATTTTGTGTCTTGTGTGCGTTGCTCATCCCTCCCTTACTCCGTGCTTCTTTGTGAATTTCAAGTGTAAGGGCGAGAGACTCCAAAGTGTGGAAATTCCTCGCAAACGGGATAAAGAAAAGCAAAGTAAAACACCGTGGTATTCAAGTGGGTCTTTGGACCGCTTGAGAGGGGTTGATTGCAACCCTCATCCGTTGGGACGCCACAACGTGGAGTAGGCAAGTTTTTGTACTTGGCCGAACCACGGGATAAACCACTGTGTCTATCTGTGTTGATTCTCTTGTGGTTATCGTGTCTTGCGAGAACTTCTCTCTAGCCACTTGGCGATTATTGTGCTAACGCTTAACTAGTTTTTGTGGCTTAAGTTTAAGTTTTACAGGATCACCTATTCACCCCCCCTCTAGGTGCTCTCAATTGGTATTAGAGCCGTTCTCTTCACGAAGGGACTAATCGCCCGAAGAGATGGATCCTAAGGGGAAGGGAATTGTGATCAACGATAAGGAGAAGGAATCCTTTATCAACGAGCCCAAGGAGGACAAGCCTACCGACTCGGGCTCAGGCCATAAACGGAAAGATGGGAAGAAGAAGACGAGGCGCATCAAGGAGATCGTCTACTACGACGATAGCGTCGAGTCCACTTCTTCCCAAAAGGACGACTACGACTACGAGAAACGGAAAACAGTCAATTCGAACTTTTCTTTCGATTACTCTTGTATCCCGCAAAGTACAAATGCTCATTTGCTCTCTATTCCACTTGGCAAACCTCCTCACTTTGATGAAAAGGACTACAGATTTTGGAGTCACAAAATGCGTAGTCACTTGTTCTCTCTCCATCCGAGCATATGGGAGATAGTTGAGAGTGGAATGAAATTTGATAGTACTGATAGTCCCATGTTCATTAACGAGCAAATTCATAAAAATGCACAAGCTACTACTGTGTTGTTAGCCTCGTTGTGCAGGGACGAGTACCACAAAGTGAGTGGCTTGGACAATGCCAAGCAAATCTGGGACACCCTCAAGATCTCTCATGAGGGGAACGACGTCACCTTGCTCACCAAAATGGAATTGGTGGAGGGCGAACTTGGGAGATTCGCGATGATAAGGGGCGAGGAGCCAACCCAAAAGTACAACCGGCTCAAAACCCTTATCAACAAAATAAGGAGCTACGGAAGCACGCGATGGATGGACCACGACGTCGTTCGTCTAATGCTAAGGTCCTTTACTGTACTTGATCCACATCTGGTGAACAATATTCGTGAAAATTCTAGGTACACCAAGATGTCGCCCGAAGAAGTTCTAGGGAAGTTCGTCAGCGGGCGAATGATGATCAAGGAGGCAAGATACGTCGACGACGCACTTAATGGACCGATCCAAGAGTCTCAACCTGTTGCTCTCAAGGCAACGAGAAGCAAGGAGGCGCTACCTAGTAAGGTGGCACAAGTTGAGGCGGTAGGGCTCAATGATGAAGAGATGGCCCTCATCATCAAGCGCTTCAAGACGGTGCTTAAAGGTCGCAAGGGGCAGCCAAGCAAGATCAAGACAAAGGGGAAACACTCATGCTTCAAATGTGGTAAGATTGGTCATTTTATTGCTAACTGTCCCGATAATGATAGTGACCAGGAAAAAGGGAACAAAAGGGAAAAGAAAAAGAATTATAAGAAGGCCAAGGGCGAGGCACATCTCGGAAAGGAGTGGGATTCGGATTGCTCATCTTCCGACTCCAACAATGAAGGACTCGCCGCCACTGCCTTCAACAAGTCATCCCTTTTTCCAAACGAGCATCACACGTGCCTCATGGCGAAGGAGAAGAAGGTATGCACTCGGAATACCACTTATACTTCTTCAAGTGATGAGGAGTCTAGTGATGACGATGAAATAGACTATTCTAGTTTATTTAAAGGTTTAGATAGAAATAAAATTGATAAAATTAATGAGTTAATTGATGCTTTAAATGATAAGAATAAATTATTAGAAAAGCAAGAGGATTTGTTGTATGAAGAACATGATAAATTTGTAGAAGCACAAAAATCTCATGCTTTAGAAGTTAAAAGAAATGAAATGCTTTCTTGTGAACTATCCACTTGCCATGAGACAATTTCTAGCTTAAAGAGCATAAATGATGACTTGAATGCTAAGTTAGAAAAATCTAGTAAATTAACATCTTGTGTAGAACATGTTGTAATTTGCACTAGGTGTAAAGATTTCAATATGGATGCTTGTAGTGAACACCTAGTGTCTATTGCTAAGTTAAATGATAAAGTGGCTAGTCTTAATGCCCAACTTAAGACTAGCAAAAGTGAATTTGATAAATTAAAATTTGCAAGGGATGCCTACACGATTGGTAGACATCCCTCAATTAAGGATGGACTTGGCTTCAAGAGGGAAGCCAAGAACTTGACAAGCCATAGGGCTCCCATATCCGCCAAGGAGAAAAGGAAGGCCCCTATGGCTAGTAGTGCTAAAAAGAACCATGCGTTTATGTACCATGATAGAAGACAATCTAGAAATGCTTATAGGAGTTGTAATGCTTATGATGCTTTTGATTCTCATGTCATGTTTGCTTCTAGTTCTTCCTATATGCATGATAGAGATATGTCTAGGAGAGATGTTGTTCATCATATGCCTAGGAGAAATGTTGTTAATGTTCCTAGGAAAGTTAATGAACCTTCTACAATATATCATGCTTGCAATGCTTCATTTGCCATTTGTAGAAAGGGTAAGAAGGTAATTGCTAAGTGATATGACCACGCCATTAAGCAACATGTTACAACCCCCAAGTCATACTACATCAACTCAAGTACAACCAACATATTCACCAACCCAAGTCTTTGATGGACCAATTACACGTAGCCGAGCTAAGAAGCTACAGCAAGAGGTGCATGTGCTACTTTATGAATTTCATTTAAACACTAATAAGAATTTTATGCTACCTAAGTCGTGTATGTTGATATTGAGAGCACCTAGAGGGGGGGGGTGAATAGGTGATCCTGTAAAAACTTCAAACTTAAGCCACAAAAACTTGTTAAGCGTTAGCACGATTAATGCCAAGTGGCTAAGATGAAGTCTCAACAAAACATAATACCACAAGAATCAAGCACAGAGGGACACAGTGGTTTATCCCGTGGTTCGGCCAAGCCAATGCTTGCCTACTTCCACGTTGTGGCGTCCCAACGGACGAGGGTTGCAATCAACCCCTCTCAAGCGGTCCAAAGACCCACTTGAATACCACGGTGTTTTGTTGTTCCTTTCACTATCCCGTTTGCAAGGAATCTCCACAAATTGGAGTCTCTTGCCCTTACAAGTATATGATCACAAAGAAAGCACAGAGTAAGGGAGGGAAGCAACACACACAAATCCACAACAAAAGCGCACACACACGGCCAAGACTCGAGCTCGAATGACTATCTCAGAGTTCACACTAGAACAGAGCTCGAATCACTTAGAATCACAAACGAATGCGCAAAGAACTTGTGTGGATGATCAAGAATGCTCAAGAGTTGCTTGTGTGTCTCCTCCATGCGCCTAGGGGCTCCTTTTATAGCCCCAAGGCAGCTAGGACCCGTTGAGAGCAATTCTGGAAGGCTATCCTGGCCTTCTGTCGTCGGGGGCACCGGACAGTCCGGTGCACACCGGACATGTCCGGTGACCGATTTCTTTCCTTATCCAGCGCTTCCCGACCGTTGCAGACCGGCGGAGATCTGAGAGCCGTTGGCGCACCGGACAGTCCGGTGCACACCGGACAGTCCGGTGCCGTCTTCCGACCGTTGGCTCCGCCACGTGTCCCGCGCAGATTGCGCGGCCGACCGTTGGCCCTGGCCGACCGTTGGCTCACCGGACAGTCCGGTGCACACCGGACAGTCCGGTGAATTTTAGCCGTACGCCGTCGGCGAATTCCCGAGAGAGGCCAGTTCAAGCCGAGTCGACCTGGCGCACCGGACACTGTCCGGTGCACACCGGACAGTCCGGTGCTCCAGACCGAGCTGAGCCTTGGCTGCACACAGCGAAGTCTTTCTCTCCCCTTTTCTCTTTTTCTTCTTTCTGTTTCTAACACTTAGACAAATATGTTAGTCCATAAAACCAATGTACTAAGGCTTAGAAACATACCTTTATCTCATGATTTGCACCTTGTTCATCCATGTACATAAATTCACAATTAAGCACATGTGTTGGCACTCAATCACCAAAATACTTAGAAATGGCCCAAGGGCACATTTCCCTTTCAATCTCCCCCTTTTTGGTGATTTATGCCAACACAACATAAAGCCACTAGAACAAGTGCAAACTCAATTCAAATAACACTTAAATTTATTTTGAATCAATTTTGGCATATATGGATCATCCTTTGCCACCACTTGGTTTGTTTTTGCAAATCAAACACAAATCTCTATCTCTAAGTTAAACACACATGTTTAAGCATAAAGAGAGTCATTCAAAAAGAGATTGATCAAGGATTTCAAAAAAATTCCCCCTTTTTCCCATAATCAATACTTCTCCCCACAAGAAGCCAACTTTTGACAAGAGAGACAACTTAAGAATTTTGACAAACCAAAACTCTATTCTACTATTTTCAAAATCTCTCAAGTGGTAGCTGATCAAAATCTCTCAAGTGGTAGCTGATCCATTTATTGCTTTGGCCTTTATTTTCTCCCCCTTTGGCATCAAGCACCAAAACGGGATCAATTGTGGCCCTTTAACCCCATTGCCTCACCAAAATCTTCAATTAAGAGCAAATGGCAATAAGAGTTCATGAGATGGACTTGGAATAAGTTACCCCTCATCAGAGTGCAGTGGAAGTCTTTCATGGTCCAAGTCCACCTTTTCCCTTTCAATTCTTCTTTGTGACTAACGCAAGCAAACTCAAACATATGGTTAGTCTCAAAGGGTCAAGTTGTAACACATCTCCCCCTAAACATGTGCATCACTTTGCAACGGACTTGTGAGGTCCAGGGAGTGTTTGTACAACTTGAGCACCATAATAAGCAACAAAATGCAGAAAGAACATGATCAAAGGCATAAATACATGTATGCTACAATTCAATCCAAGTTCCGCGAATCTAAGACATTTAGCTCACTACGCAGCCTGCAAAAGGTCTTCTCATCTAAAGGCTTGGTAAAGATATCGGCTAGCTGGTTCTCGGTGCTAACATAAAACACTTCGATATCTCCCTTTTGCTGGTGGTCTCTCAAAAAGTGATGCCGGATGTCAATGTGCTTTGTGCGGCTGTGCTCAACAGGAATTTCCGCTATTCGGATAGCACTCTCATTGTCACATAGGAGTGGGACTTTGCTCAGATTGTAGCCAAAGTCCCTGAGGGTTTGCCTCATCCAAAGTAGTTGCGCGCAACACTGACCTGCGGCAACGTACTCGGCCTCAGCGGTGGATAGGGCAACGGAGGTTTGTTTCTTAGAGTTCCATGACACCAGGGACCTTCCTAAGAATTGGCACGTCCCCGATGTACTCTTCCTATCGACCTTACATCCAGCATAGTCGGAATCTGAGTACCCAATTAAGTCAAAGTTAGACCCCTTTGGATACCAGATCCCGAAGCAAGGCGTAGCGACTAAATATCTAAGAATTCGCTTCACCGCCACCAAGTGACACTCCTTAGGATCGGATTGAAATCTAGCACACATGCATACGCTAAGCATAATATCCGGTCTACTAGCACATAAATAAAGTAAAGACCCTATCATTGACCGGTATGCTTTTTGATCAACGGACTTACCTCCTTTGTTGAGGTCGGTGTGTCCGTCGGTTCCCATCGGAGTCTTTGCGGGCTTGGCGTCCTTCATCCCAAACCGCTTTAGCAGATCTTGCGTGTACTTCGATTGGGAGATGAAGGTGTCGTCCTTGAGTTGCTTCACTTGGAACCCAAGGAAGTAGTTCAACTCGCCCATCATCGACATCTCGAATTTCTGCGTCATCACCCTGCTAAACTCTTCACAAGACTTTTGATTAGTAGAACCAAATATTATGTCATCGACATAAATTTGGCATACAAACAAATCACCATCACATGTCTTTGTAAGAAGAGTTGGATCGGCTTTCCCAACCTTGAAAGCATTAGCAAGTAAGAAATCTCTAAGGCATTCATACCATGCTCTTGGGGCTTGTTTAAGTCCATAGAGCGCCTTAGAGAGCTTACACACGTGGTCGGGGTACCGCTCATCCTCGAAGCCAGGGGGTTGCTCCACGTACACCTCCTCCTTTATTGGCCCGTTGAGGAACGCGCTCTTCACATCCATTTGGTACAACCTGAAAGAATGGTGAGCGGCATATGCTAGCAAGATACGAATAGACTCTAGCCTAGCCACAGGAGCAAAAGTCTCCTCAAAGTCCAAACCTGCGACTTGGGCATAACCTTTTGCCACAAGTCGAGCCTTGTTCCTTGTCACCACTCCGTGCTCGTCTTGTTTGTTGCGGAACACCCACTTGGTTCCCACAACATTTTGCTTGGGACGAGGCACCAGCGTCCAAACTTCATTGCGCTTGAAGTTGTTAAGTTCCTCCTGCATGGCCAACACCCAGTCCGGATCTAGCAAGGCCTCCTCTACCCTAAAAGGCTCAATAGAGGAGACAAACGAGTAATGTTCACAAAAATTAACTAATCGAGACCGAGTAGTTACTCCCTTGCTAATGTCACCCAGAATTTGGTCGATGGGATGATCCCTTTGAATCATCGCTCGAACTTGGGTTGGAGGTGCCAGTTGCGCTTCTTTCTCCATCACATGATCGTCTTGTGCTCCCCCTTGATCACACGCCTCCTTTTGATGAACCTGTTCATCGTCTTGAGTTGGGGGTTGCACAGTCGTTGAGGAAGAAGGTTGATCACGTTCATCCTGTTCCTGTGGCCGAACGTCTCCAATCGCCATGGTTCGTATAGCGGCCGTCGGAACATCTTCTTCATCTACATCATCACAATCAACAACTTGCTCTCTTGGAGAGCCATTAGTCTCATCAAATACAACGTCGCTAGAGACTTCAACCAAACCCGAAGATTTGTTGAAGACCCTATACGCCTTTGTATTTGAATCATAACCTAATAAAAACCCTTCTACAGCTTTGGGAGCAAACTTAGAATTTCTACCCTTCTTCACTAGAATGTAGCACTTGCTCCCAAATACACGAAAGTACGATACATTGGGTTTGTTACCGGTTAGTAGCTCATATGACGTCTTCTTGAGGAGGCGGTGAAGGTAGACCCTGTTGATGGCGTGGCAAGCCGTGTTCACGGCTTCCGACCAAAAGCACTCGGGGGTCTTGAACTCTCCAAGCATCGTCCTCGCCATATCGATTAGCGTCCTGTTCTTCCTCTCTACCACACCATTTTGTTGTGGTGTGTAGGGAGCGGAGAACTCGTGCTTGATCCCTTCCTCCTCAAGAAACTCCTCTACTTGAAGGTTCTTGAACTCGGACCCGTTGTCGCTCCTAATCTTCTTCACCTTGAGCTCAAACTCATTTTGAGCTCTCCTGAGGAAGCGCTTGAGGGTCCCTTGGGTTTCAGACTTATCCTGCAAAAAGAACACCCAAGTGAAGCGGGAAAAGTCATCAACAATAACTAAACCATACTTACTTCCTCCTATGCTTAGATAGGCGACGGGTCCGAAGAGGTCCATATGCAGCAGCTCCAGAGGTCTTGACGTGGTCATCACATTCTTGCTGTGATGTGCTCCTCCAACTTGTTTACCTGCCTGACAAGCTGCACAAGGTCTATCTTTTTCGAAATAAACATTGGTTAGACCTATCACGTGTTCTCCCTTTAGAAGCTTGTGGAGATTCTTCATCCCCACATGTGCTAAGCGGCGATGCCACAGCCAGCCCATGCAAGTCTTAGCCATTAAGCATGCATCTAGACCGGCCTCTTCTTTTGCAAAATCAACTAAGTAAAGCTTGCCGTCTAGTACACCCTTAAAGGCTAGTGAACCATCACATCTTCTAAAGACAGACACATCTACATTTGTAAATAAACAATTATATCCCATTTGACATAATTGACTAACAGATAGCAAATTATATCCAAGACTCTCCACTAGGAATACATTTGATATAGAATGCTCATTAGAAATTGCAATTTTACCTAACCCTTTTACCTTGCCTTGATTCCCATCACCGAATATAATTGAATCTTGGGAATCCTTATTCTTGACGTAGGAGGTGAACATCTTCTTCTCCCCCGTCATATGGTTTGTGCATCCGCTGTCGATAATCCAGCTTGAACCCCCGGATGCATAAACCTGCAAGGCAAATTTAGGCTTGGGTCTTAGGTACCCAACTCATGTTGGGTCCTGCAAGGTTAGCACAAATGTCTTTAGGGACCCAAATGCAAGATTTATCTCCCTTGCATCTAGCCCCTAATTTCCTAGCAACAACCTTCTTTCCCTTTCTACAAATAGCAAAGGGTGCATTACAAGCATAATAAATGGTAGAAGGTTCATTCACTATTTTCCTAGGAGCATGAATAACATTCTTTCCAGGCACATGAGCAATATTTCTTCTAGGCATATGCGCAACATTTCTCCTACTCATATTTCTATCATGCTTATGAGAGGAACTAGAGGCAAACATGGCATGAGAATCATAAACATGTGAATCAAAATCATTATAAACATTTCTAGCATGTCTCCTATCATGGTATAAGAAAGCATGGTTCTTTTTAGCACTATTAGCCATAGGGGCCTTCCCTTTCTCCTTGACGAAGACGGGAGCCTTATGGCTTGTTAAGTTCTTGGCTTCCCTCTTGAAGCCAAGCCCATCCTTAATTGAGGGGTGTCTACCAACCGTGTAGGCATCCCTTGCAAATTTTATTTTATCAACTTCATTCTTGCTAGTCTTAAGTTGGGCATTAAGACCAGCCACTTCATCATTTAATTTGGAAATTAGAACTAGGTGTTCACTACAAGCATTAACATCAAAATCCTTACACCTAGTACAAATTTCAACATGTTCAACACAAGAATTTGATTTACTAGCTATTTCTAGTTTAGCACTTAAATCAATATTAACACTTCTTAAGGTAGAAATGGTTTCATGACAGGAAGATATTTCACTAGAAAGCATTTCATTTCTTTTCACTTCTAAAGCATATGATTTTTGTGCCTCTACAAATTTATCATGTTCATCATACAATAAATCTTCTTGCTTTTCTAAAAGCCTATCCTTTTCATTCAATGCATCAATCAATTCATTGATTTTATCTATTTTAGATCTATCTAAGCCCTTGAACAAGCAAGAATAATCTATGTCATCATCACTAGACTCACTATCACTAGAAGAAGCATAAGTGGAGTCTTGAATACTCACCTTCTTCTCCCTTGCCATAAGGCAAGTGAGACGCTCGTTGGGGAAGAGAGCCGATTTGTTGAAGGCAGTGGCGGCGAGTCCTTCGTTGTCGGAGTCGGAGGAGGAGCAATCCGAGTCCCACTCCTTTCCTAGATGCGCCTCGCCTTTTGCCTTCTTGTATTGCTTCTTCTTCTCTCTTTTGTTCCCCTTTTCCTGGTCACTTTCATTATCGGGACAGTTAGCAATGAAATGACCAAGCTTACCGCATTTGAAGCATGAGCGCTTCCCCTTGGCTTTGGTCTTGCTTGGTTGTCCCTTGTGACCTTTAAGCACCGTCTTGAATCTTTTAATGATGAGAGCCATCTCTTCATCATTAAGGCCAGCCGCCTCAATCTGTGCCACCTTGCTAGGTAGCGCCTCCTTGCTTCGTGTTGCCTTGAGAGCAAGGGGTTGCGGCTCGTTGATCGGACCGTTCAACGCCTCGTCGACGTATCTTGCCTCCTTGATCATCATCCGCCCGCTTACGAATTTTCCAAGCACTTCCTCGGGCGTCATCATCGTGTACCTGGGATTCTCACGAATATTGTTCACGAGATGAGGATCAAGTACGGTAAAGGACCTGAGCATTAGGCGGACGACGTCGTGGTCCGTCCATCGCGTGCTCCCGTAGCTCCTTATCTTGTTGATAAGGGTCTTGAGCCGGTTGTATGTTTGCGTCGGCTCCTCGCCCCTTATCATTGCGAACCGTCCAAGCTCGCCCTCCACCAACTCCATCTTGGTGAGTAAGGTGACGTCGTTCCCCTCATGAGAAATCTTGAGGGTGTCCCAGATTTGCTTGGCGTTATCCAAGCCGCTCACCTTATGGTATTCATCCCTGCACAAGGAAGCTAGAAGAACAGTAGTAGCTTGTGCATTTTTATGAATCTGTTCATTAATAAACATAGGGCTATCCGAGCTATCAAATTTCATTCCACTTTCCACAATCTCCCAAATGCTTGGATGGAGAGAAAACAGGTGAGTACGCATTTTGTGGCTCCAAAATCCGTAATCCTCTCCATCAAAGTGAGGAGGTTTGCCAAGTGGAATGGGAAGCAAATGAGTATTTGAGCTATGCGGAATACGCGAATAATCAAAAGAAAAGTTTGAGTTAACCGTCTTTTGTTTGTAGTCGTTGTGGTCCTCGTCCTTTTGGGAAGAAGTAGACTCGTCGCTGTCGTAGTAGACAATCTCCTTGATGCGCCTGGTCTTCTTCTTCTTCCCTTCCTTCCGTCTTTGGCCCGAGCCGGAGTCGGTAGGCCTGTCATCCTTCGGCTCGTTGACGAAGGTCTCCTTCTCTTTATCGTTGATCACTATACCCTTCCCCTTAGGATCCATCTATTCGGGCGGTTAGTCCCTTTGTGAATAGAACGGCTCTGATACCAATTAAGAGCACCTAGAGGGGGGGGTGAATAGGTGATCCTGTAAAAACTTCAAACTTAAGCCACAAAAACTTGTTAAGCGTTAGCACGATTAATGCCAAGTGGCTAAGATGAAGTCTCAACAAAACATAATACCACAAGAATCAAGCACAGAGGGACACAGTGGTTTATCCCGTGGTTCGGCCAAGCCAATGCTTGCCTACTTCCACGTTGTGGCGTCCCAACGGACGAGGGTTGCAATCAACCCCTCTCAAGCGGTCCAAAGACCCACTTGAATACCACGGTGTTTTGTTGTTCCTTTCACTATCCCGTTTGCAAGGAATCTCCACAAATTGGAGTCTCTTGCCCTTACAAGTATATGATCACAAAGAAAGCACAGAGTAAGGGAGGGAAGCAACACACACAAATCCACAACAAAAGCGCACACACACGGCCAAGACTCGAGCTCGAATGACTATCTCAGAGTTCACACTAGAACAGAGCTCGAATCACTTAGAATCACAAACGAATGCGCAAAGAACTTGTGTGGATGATCAAGAATGCTCAAGAGTTGCTTGTGTGTCTCCTCCATGCGCCTAGGGGCTCCTTTTATAGCCCCAAGGCAGCTAGGAGCCGTTGAGAGCAATTCTGGAAGGCTATCCTGGCCTTCTGTCGTCGGGGGCACCGGACATGTCCGGTGACCGATTTCTTTCCTTATCCAGCGCTTCCCGACCGTTGCAGACCGGCGGAGATCTGAGAGCCGTTGGCACACCGGACAGTCCGGTGCACACCGGACAGTCCGGTGCCGTCTTCCGACCGTTGGCTCCGCCACGTGTCCCGCGCAGATTGCGCGGCCGACCGTTGGCCTTGGCCGACCGTTGGCTCACCGGACAGTCCGGTGCACACCGGACAGTCCGGTGAATTTTAGCCGTACGCCGTCGGCGAATTCCCGAGAGCGGCCAGTTCAAGCCGAGTCGACCTGGCGCACCGGACACTGTCCGGTGCACACCGGACAGTCCGGTGCTCCAGACCGAGCTGAGCCTTGGCTGCACACAGCGAAGTCTTTCTCTCCCCTTTTCTCTTTTTCTTCTTTCTGTTTCTAACACTTAGACAAATATGTTAGTCCATAAAACCAATGTACTAAGGCTTAGAAACATACCTTTATCTCATGATTTGCACCTTGTTCATCCATGTACATAAATTCACAATTAAGCACATGTGTTGGCACTCAATCACCAAAATACTTAGAAATGGCCCAAGGGCACATTTCCCTTTCAGATATTACTTAGGTTCACCAAAGAGGAAGGACAAAACATATCAAGGGCGAATCAGCAAGAAGAGCTATATCCGAGCCAGTCCAGCGCAACAGAACCGTCCAGAAGAAACAGTCATATCTTTTGATTCCCAAAAGCTATGAAGGCCCATAAGTACTTTTTGGAAGCTCTTGAAGTCTAGTTTCCAATGCTTCTAAAGCCGACTTAACCACATCTACCAGAAAGGCAGCCGACCTACTTTAGTGCCGACTGGTCAGAAGGTCAACAGTCAGCTTGATGACCAAGTTTTCGTATTAAACTGCATCATTCTATGAAGTTTCATTAAGCATGCTATATATGGTGAGAAAGCTTATCAAGTCAGCTTTCCAACGCATCCAGCCCCACGTCATTTGAAGATTCCTAGAAGAAGTTATTGTCAAAATACTGAAGGCTGCGCAGAAGTCAAACAGCCACACGGAAATCAGTTCTGCAGATCTCCCGAAGAGGCTCCTTCACATTAGCTCGTGAAAATACTTTTGTTTTGTGTTTATACTTCGCTAAGGCTGGTTGTTACTAGTATAAATACCCCCCTATATCTATGATGTAAGGCAGCTTATGATAATCTAAAACAGAACCACTTTGTTCAGCTGTGTGCTAACAAATATTGAGAGTGATATCTACCCCTTTGCTCTTGTGAATTCCTTCGCGGGATTGCAGAAGCGGCGGCTTCATCCGCTCCCAATTGGTGCTCCTACTCCCTTCGAGGTCTTCTCGATTGATTGTAGGCTGTGTTGGTTGGTTCTTTGAGAGTGTGGTTGGGCGAATCCTCGATTCAGGCTACCGGTTAAAGACGGTGGTTGGCTTCGAGTTTTATTTGTCAGGTTGCACTAGTTATCGCTGCTTGCAGCAAGTTATCTTGGCTTCTTTGAAGCTAGTTATCTGAAGATTGATCCTACGTCGTGAAGATCGGGCATTGTGACGCATCACTAAGAAGTTAGGGGCCAAATGTAAGAGAGACAAAACTTGCATTTGGGTCCCTAAGATTATTGTAACTAACCTTGTAGGACCCAACATGAGTTGGGTACCTAAGACCCAAGCCTAAATTTGCCTTGCAGGTTTATGCATCCGGGGGTACAAGCTGGATTATCGACAGCGGATGCACAAACCACATGACGGGGGAAAAGAGGATGTTCTCTTCCTACGTCAAGAACAAGGATCCCCAAGATTCAATAATATTCGGTGATGGGAACCAAGGCAAGGTAAAAGGGATAGGTAAAATTGCTATTTCATCCGAGCACTCTATTTCTAATGTATTTTTAGTTGAGTCGCTTGGATATAATCTGTTATATGTTAGTCAACTGTGTAAAATGGGATATAATTGTTTATTCACAAATGTAGATGTGTCTGTCTTTAGAAGGTGTGATGGTTCACTAGCTTTTAAGGGTGTACTAGACGGCAAACTTTATTTGGTTGATTTTGCAAAAGAAGAGGCCGGTCTAGATGCATGCTTAATTGCTAAGACTTGCATGGGCTGGCTATGGCATCGCCGCTTAGCACATGTGGGGATGAAGAACCTTCACAAGCTTCTAAAAGGAGAACACGTGATAGGTCTAACTAATGTGCATTTCGAAAAGGATAGACCTTGTGCAGCTTGTCAAGTAGGGAAACAGGTGGGAAGCTCTCATCACACCAAAAATGTGATGACCACATCAAGACCCTTGGAGATGCTTCATATGGACCTCTTCGGACCCATCGCCTATCTAAGCATAGGAGGAAGTAAGTATGGTCTTGTTATAGTTGATGATTTTTCCCGCTTCACTTGGGTATTCTTTTTGCAGGATAAATCTGAAACCCAAGGGACCTCAAGTGCTTCCTCAGGAGAGCTCAAAATGAGTTTGAGCTCAAAGTGAAGAAGATAAGGAGCGACAACGGGTCCGAGTTCAAGAACCTTCAAGTGGAGGAGTTCCTTGAGGAGGAAGGGATCAAGCACGAATTCTCCGCTCCCTACACACCACAGCAAAATGGTGTGGTAGAGAGGAAGAACAGGACGCTCATCGATATGGCAAGGACAATGCTTGGAGAGTTCAAGACCCCCGAGCGCTTTTGGTCGGAAGCCGTGAGCACGGCCTGCCACGCCATCAACAGGGTCTACCTTCACCGCCTCCTCAAGAAGACTTCATATGAGCTTCTAACCGGTAACAAACCCAATGTGTCCTATTTTCGTGTATTTGGGAGCAAGTGCTATATTCTTGTGAAGAAAGGTAGAACTTCTAAATTTGCTCCCAAAGCTGTAGAAGGGTTTTTATTAGGTTATGATTCAAATACAAAGGCGTATAGGGTCTTCAACAAATCATCGGGTTTGGTTGAAGTCTCTAGCGACGTTGTATTTGATGAGACTAATGGCTCTCCAAGAGTGCAAGTTGTTGATCTTGATGATGTAGATGAAGAAGAAGTTCCAACGGCCACAATGCGCACCATGGCGATTGGCCATGTGCGACCACAGGAACAATTGGCGCAAGATCAACCTTCTTCCTCAACAATGGTGCATCCCCCAACTCAAGACGATGAACAGGTTCATCAGGAGGAGGCATGTGATCAAGGGGGAGCACAAGATGATCATGTGAGGGAGGAAGAAGCACAACCGGCACCTCCAACCCAAGTTCGAGCGACGATTCAAAGGAATCATCCCGTCGACCAAATTTTGGGTGATATTAGCAAGGGAGTAACTACTCGTTCTAGATTAGTTAATTTTTGTGAGCATTACTCCTTTGTCTCTTCCATTGAGCCTTTTAGGGTAGAAGAGGCCTTGCTAGATCCGGACTGGGTGTTGGCCATGCAGGAGAAGCTCAACAACTTCAAACAAAATGAAGTTTGGACACTGGTGCCTCGTCCCAAGCAAAACGTTGTGGGAACCAAGTGGGTGTTCCGCAACAAACAGGACGAGCACGGGATGGTGACGACGAACAAAGCTCGACTTGTGGCAAAAGGTTATGCCCAAGTCGCAGGTTTGGACTTTGAGGAGACTTTTGCTCCTGTGGCTAGGCTAGAATCCATTCGTATTTTGCTAGCATATGCCGCTCACCATTCTTTCAGGTTGTTCCAAATGGATGTGAAGAGCGCCTTCCTCAATGGGCCAATCAAGGAAGAGGTGTACGTAGAGCAACCCCCTGGCTTCGAGGATGAACGGTACCCCGACCACGTGTGTAAGCTCTCTCAGGCGCTCTATGGACTTAAGCAAGCCCCAAGAGCATGGTATGAATGCCTTAGAGACTTTCTAATTGCTAATGCTTTCAAGGTTGGGAAAGCCGATCCAACTCTTTTCACTAAGACTTGCGATGGTGATCTTTTTGTATGCCAAATTTATGTCGATGACATAATATTTGGTTCTACTAACCAAAAGTCTTGTGAAGAGTTTAGCAGGGTGATGACGCAGAAATTCGAGATGTCGATGATGGGCGAGTTGAACTACTTCCTTGGGTTCCAAGTGAAGCAACTCAAGGATGGCACTTTCATCTCCCAAACAAAGTACACGCAAGACTTGCTAAAGCGGTTTGGGATGAAGGACGCCAAGCCCGCAAAGACACTGATGGGAACCGACGGACACACCGACCTCAACAAAGGAGGTAAGTCCGTTGATCAAAAGGCATACCGGTCAATGATAGGTTTGTTGCTTTATTTATGTGCTAGTAGACCGGATATTATGCTTAGCGTATGCATGTGTGCTATATTTCGATCCGATCCAAGGGAGTGTCACTTGGTGGCGGTGAAGCGAATTCTTAGATATTTAGTCGCTACACCTTGCTTCGGGATCTAGTATCCAAAGGGGTCTAACTTTGACTTGATTGGATACTTAGATTCCGACTATGCTGGATGTAAGGTCGATAGGAAGAGTACATCGGGGACGTGCCAATTCTTAGGAAGGTCCCTGGTGTCGTGGAACTCTAAGAAACAAACCTCCGTTGCCCTATCCACCGCTGAGGCCGAGTATGTTGCCGCAGGACAGTGTTGCGCGCAACTACTTTGGATGAGGCAAACCCTCCGGGACTTTGGCTACAATCTGAGCAAAGTCCCACTCCTACGTGACAATGAGAGTGCTATCCGCATAGCAGAAAATCCTGTTGAGCACAGCCGCACAAAGCACATTGACATCCGGCATCACTTTTTGAGAGACCACCAGCAAAAGGGAGATATCGAAGTGTTTCATGTTAGCACCGAGAACCAGCTAGCCGATATCTTCACTAAGCCTTTAGATGAGAAGACCTTTTGCAGGTTACGTAGTGAGCTAAATGTCTTAGATTCGCGGAACTTGGATTGATTTATAGCATACATGTATTTATGCCTTGATCATGTTCCTTATGCATTTTGTTGCTTACTTATGGTGCTCAAGTTGTACAATCACTCCCCGGACCTCACAAGTCCTTTTGCAAGTGATGCACATATTTAGGGGGAGTTGTGCTACAACTTGACCCTTTGAGACTAACCATGTGCTTGAGTTTTCGTAATTTAGTCTCAAAGGAGGTTTGAAAGGGAAAAGGTGGACTTGGACCATGAAAGACTTCCACTGCACTCCGATGAGAGGGTAACTTATTCCAAGTTCATCTCATGTACTCTTATTGCCTTTGTGTTCTTATTTGAAGATTTTGGTGAGGCAATGGGGTTCAAGGGCCAAGATTGATCCCGTTTTGGTGTTTAATGCCAAAGGGGGAGAAAATAAAGGCCAAAGCAATAAATGGATCAACTACCACTTGAGAAGAAATATTGAAAACAGTAGAATAGAGCTTTTGGTTTGTCAAAATACTCTTATTGGCTCTTTTTGTCAAAAGATGGTCTCTTGTGGGGAGAATGGTTGATTATGGGAAATAGGGGGAGTTTTTGATACTGTGATCAATTTGTATTGGAACAACTCTCTTTATGTCTCTACAATTGTGTTTGACTTAGAGATAGAAATTTGAGGTTGATTTGCAAAAACAAAACCAAGTGGTGGCAAAGAATGATCCATATATGCCAAATTTGAATCAAAACAACTTTGAGTTTTCATTTGCATTGATATTGCACTTGTTCTAGTTGCTTTATGTTGTGTTGGCATAAATCACCAAAAAGGGGTAGATTGAAAGGGAAATGTGCCCTTGGGCCATTTCTAAGTATTTTGGTGATTGAGTGCCAACACAAGTGCTTTTATGTTAATCTATGCAAAGTGATGGACAAAGTGCAAATCATGTCAAAAGGTATATTTCTAGACTTAGTACATTGTTTTATGGACTAATGTATTGTGTCTAAGTGCTGGAAACAGGAAAAATTGAGTTGGAAACAAGGTGGCTTTGTTCAGCCAAAGTCTGCTCAGTCTGGGTGCACCGGACAGTGTCCGGTGGTGCACCGGGCAGTGTCCAGTGCGTCAGGCTGGCTCTGGCGAACTCGTTGCTCTCGGGACTTCGACGGCGGCGTACGGCTAAAATTCGCCGGACTGTCCGGTGTGCACCGGACAGTGTCCGGTGAGCCAACGGTCGACCGGGCCAACGGTCTGTCGCGCGATCTGCGCGGGACATGTGGCCGAGCCAACGGCTAGAAGGAGGCACCGGACTGTCCGGTGTGCACCGGACTGTGTCCGGTGCGCCAATGGCTCTCAAACTCCAACGGTCGGCTTCGCCAAATAAGGAAGGGAATCCGCACCGGACAGTGTCCGGTGCGCCAGTCGGCAGAAGGTAAGAATTGCCTTCCTACAATGCTCTCAACGGCTCCTAGCTGCCTTGGGGCTATAAAAGGGACCCCTAGGCGCATGGAGGAGAATAACAAGCACACTCAAAGCATTCCTAAGCACCAAGGCTTCGATTCCACGCATTTGTTTCTCCGTGATAGCATCTAGAACTCTAGTTGAGTTGTGAACTCGTCGGGTTGTGTTGCGAGCTCTCGTTGCGACTTGTGTGCGTGTTGACATTCTAATTTTGTGTCTTGTGTGCGTTGCTCATCCCTCCCTTACTCCGTGCTTCTTTGTGAATTTCAAGTGTAAGGGCGAGAGACTCCAAAGTGTGGAGATTCCTCGCAAACGGGATAAAGAAAAGCAAAGCAAAACACCATGGTATTCAAGTGGGTCTTTGGACCGCTTGAGAGGGGTTGATTGCAACCCTCGTCCGTTGGGACGCCACAACGTGGAGTAGGCAAGTTTTTGTACTTGGCCGAACCACGGGATAAACCACTGTGTCTATCTGTGTTGATTCTCTTGTGGTTATTATGTCTTGCGAGAACTTCTCTCTAGCCACTTGGCGATTATTGTGCAAACGCTTAACTAGTTTTTGTGGCTTAAGTTTAAGTTTTATAGGATCACCTATTCACCCCCCCCTCTTGGTGCTCTCACTTAGCTCAGCTATTGATAACCTGCAGGTTTATTGCAATACTCTACATGAAGAAGTTCATGTACTGTATTCACAATTGCACCCCAGTGTACCTGCGGATTCTGTCGGGACAGAAGCCGGACCTTCTCATGTAGCGGGAGAAGCTTTTGGTGGCGAATTGGACCTTTTCAGGCCCCTCCCTCTATGAAGTTGGTCGATGAGTGGTCTCCTACGCCCGACAGTGAGGCTACCAAGAGTGATGGGAAGTAGAAATAGTGTAGTATAGTTGAAGAAATAGTAGTGTTATTGTATAATGGGTACTGTACTTCTGTTGTAAAAATTTGAGTCTGTAACATTACTCTTTTTGGTAATGTAAAATGGATGGTTTTCTTTGGCATATCATATTGTTTTCAAATGTTTGTTGCCACAGATGCCTTCCCGGACTCGTGCTCAGGATGGTGCTAGTACCTCTCGTGGGAGGGAGGCAACACCAAACCCACCTCCAGTCCCTCCCACACTTGCCGAGGCTATCACCGCCTTGGTAAACGCTACAGCGGATAATACCCGTTTCCTACGGGAGATGGCGGGTCAGTAACTTCAACAACAAGGCGGGCGGGGCTATCCGCAAGGGCCCCATGAGACATCTTACTTGGACTTCTCCGAGACGCGCCCACTGTTGTTCGTCAAGGCAGAAGACCCTTTAGAGGCGGACAAATGGATCCGTGTCATCGAGCAGAAGTTTGGACTTCTTCGGTGTTCTGAAACCCAGAAGCCCCTATTCACAGCCCAGCAATTGCGTGGCCCTGCCAGCACTTGGTGGGGAAACTTTGTGGCTGTTCAGCCGGCCAATCATTAGATAACCTGGGATGAATTCAAGCTAGTCTTCAGAGAGCACTATATACCTGAAGGGGTACTTCACATGAAACAAGAGGAATTCATGAAGCTAAAGCAAGGAGGGGATACTGTAAATCAGTATCTCAATAAATTTAATCACTTGTCTCAGTATGCAATTGACCAAGTTAACACTGATTTGAAGAAGAAGAATTGTTTTATGAGAGGGTTAAATGATTGGATGCAAAGGAAAATGGCCACTTGCATTGACCTTACCTACGGAAGGGCTGTCAGCACAGCGCTGGCAGTCAAATCTAAATATACAAGTTCTGGAAAGATCAAGGGGAGTGGAGGTAACAGGCCTACTCAGGGCCCCGAGAAAAGGCAACGGTTAGTTTCCAGCCTTTTAATCAGGGTCGTTCATCAGCACGCCCACCCTCCTTCCCATTCAAGCAACCAGTGTTCATCCGTCCCAATGCTGCCCCCCTGCAACAAGTCAGCCGGGTGCCCCTGGCACTCGTTTCCCGGCCCTTCCCAGTTCATCAACAGGATGTTTCAATTGCGGAAAATCTGGGCATTTTATTAAGGATTGCCCTTATCCGAAGCAGAATTGCACAAACAATCAACAAGGTACTGGGAATTCTTCTCAAGCCAAGGGAAATGCGGGCAAAAATACAAAGAAGACGGGACGAATTTATTACACGCAAGTGGCCACCACACCAGACGGTGAACCGGTAATGATGGGTACGTTCCTTGTGGCCAATCATCCCGCAATTATTCTCTTTGATTCTGGTGCTTCACATACATTCATCAGCAAGAAATTTGTGGAGCAACATTGCATTTCATACCATGAATCAAAAGAAGGGTTTAAAATTCAGTCACCTAGGGGACAAATCTTTACTAGGGAAGTGGCTTTCCAAGTGCCCGTAACTTTGGCTGGACGGGACTTTCCTACTAATATGATTGTTCTGAAAGGCCAGGATGTAGATGTGATTTTGGGCATGAATTGGTTGGCCAAACATAAAGCAACCCTCAACACTGATCAGAGAACCATTAGGTTGAGTCATAATCAAGAAGAAATTCTTCTGTCTATCCCCATTCCAACCAGAACTACTAGCAGAGTTTATGAAGCCATTATACCGGAGATCAAGGATATTCCTGTAGTATGCGAGTTCCCAGATGTTTTTCCAGAGGATTTGCCTGGATTGCCACCCGAAAGGGATGTAGAGTTTGTAATTGAGTTGAAGCCCGGTAGATAAAAATAATAAAACCCATAGTTCCTGTATTCTTTTCTGAAGTTTTGAATTAAATAAGAAAACTGCTAAAAACTTAATATTAGTAGGAAAAATAGAAATATTGTTTGACTAGGGTTAGCAAAATTTGGAGAAGTTTATATCTACCTACTGACCTGTTTAAAAATGATAAACCTCTCTGCCCACTCCATTAAGTTAGTTTTTACCCCTTATTCCATAATATGCTTAAGGTTAAGAAAAATAGAAAAGGTGACTTAAATAATGAACCAGAGGGCACCCCTATTTTTGTTAAGATACTTATTCAATGTAGTTCACTGGAAAAATATATCATACCCTGTTTTAGTATAAAATAAGAAGGATACCTTTTAAATTAATAAAATAAGGATAACTTAGAAAAACCCTACAAAAATAACCCTAAGGCAAAGACACCCCAAACTTTGGGATAACTAATGTTTGGTTATTATGAACAGAGGAAAAATACAAAATCTGTTGTTTGATATTTTTCAAATGACAAGTTAGTTATAAGCACCTTTTTGGCATTAAACTTTAGAAAATCACAATTAAATAATCACCAATTAATTTCCTATGGATTTTGGAACAGAGGTTTAGTATTGCTGTTAGATCCCAACAAAAATGACCCTTAGGAAGAAACTCAACTCTAATGGTGAGGTGTAGTGTAAAGTGGCCCATTTTACACCACCCTTGTTATTTTTGTCTAAAGCATAGCCCTTATAGTTTAAGCCTCAAATTCCTAAAACCAGCTAGGATAGCCAATGGCAACCCACTGCAATTTTTACAGAATTTTTGGAAATTATTAACCCACTGTCATAGTTCAAACCTACACTAAAAACCATAAGTAGAAATTAAGGAAAGGAAAATAAATACTGGTAATTAGTATCACCCTAAAACCCTTATAACATTTCCCATTGAAATGTGTAAGAACAATGCAAATCCACTATATTATCCTCAACCAAGACCTAAACCTAGGAGTGGTAAGCATAAACCACTAAGGGCCCCGTATGACCCGGAAACCCTAAGTTTTTCCTTAACTTAGTTCTTTCTGCATAATGTCATTAATCCTGCATAGTTATAACATACATGTTCATTGTATTCGATAGATTGTAATCTTGCTGACGGAGAGTACGTCCTCGTGCCAGAGCAAGGAGCTGCTCAGGAGGTAGCCCCAGACCCAGCACCAGAGCCTGCACCAGAGGACCTGCCTGCCACTGCTTTGGAAGGCAAGCCCCGGTTTTATGCATAACCTGTTATTTATGCTATTTTACTACACTTAATGATTGTAGGATTGTTTGTGCACTTAAGTGTAGGAGTTGTTTGAAACCTTAGTTGCATGATCTCAGGAACCCCATTGTGATGAATACTAGTATGCTAAGTCGAGTAGCTGCTTTATTAAGTAGGATCTCGGTAGAAGTCGAGTGATTTTTCTGGCACTCGCGCGAGATCAGGAAATTGGTTGTATCCATTTTTATATCATAATGGTGTTGGTCTGTGGACAACAATCCATGGGGATTGGTTGTCTACGAGGTGGGAACTGGAATAAGGATTAAGGTGTGGTACCGTGAGTCAAGCGTTTGAACGTACTAAGCACATGCCGAGAAATATGGTAAATCGGTAAGCCTAGTACCTGAGTGAACCTGCCCGCAGACATATTCCCTCACGCGACCTGAGACGAGGTCTCCCATTCCGGTTATGGTGGGTACAAGTGCGGTCACTGCACGACGGCCAGTCGGGGTCAGTGAGGCATTGTACGCCAAGGCGGTGAGCCCTGATCTGTTGCCAGGGAATCGATGGGGACGGTTGATATGTGTGGGGACGGAGTGCCCCTGCATGTCGTGTGTTTAGGTTTACCTTGCAAGGTTTAAAAACTCGATTCGAATCGTCTGCTTCTCGCAGGTAATGAGACTGCTTGATCCATGCTGCTACATTGAGTAACAAGTGGAACTGTGATGAGATGATACAAGATGTTGATTGCTAAAAATGCTTGCTACTATGTATGAGTAGATAGTACACCTTTAGCCTTAAGAGAGTCACACTTAATTTTGACAAAGTTAAAATCTTGATTTAGAAACTCAGCTAGTGCTTTTGGCAACCAAACCCCACAGCCAAACAGCTGCATGTCTAGAGGTAGAGGAGTAGACTCCTCACACCGGGTAAGTATAGCTGAGTATTAGTATACTCAGCCTTGCTTGTGGCATAATTTTTTACAGGTTCTCTGGAGGAAATGGTTGCTGGAGTGACTTGGCCGTCCACCTTGCCACCGGGTTGGACTGTCGAGTGGGACCCGCCTCGGCTGAGGAGGAGCATGATGAGTGATGGGACAGGCTTCCCCATCTCTCTATTTATTTACCGTTAGTTTATTTCCGCTGCACTTCAAAACAATGATGGTCACTTTTGCAAAAACTCCGATGATGATGATGATGATGTAATAATTTAATACTCTGACATGTATGGTTTTATGCTTTATTGTATTTGCTCTGTGACTCACCTTCGAGTGAGATTGTGGTACTTGATCCTGTCAGTGGCCGTGTCGGACTAGATCCGAGGGATTGACGAGTTATTCCCATTTAAGTGTGGTCTAGCCTCTAAGGCAGGGCTTAGGCACTTAAGTTGGAATAATTCGGGCAGTTCCGCCACAGCTGGTATCGGAGCTTGTACCACCACAGAGGAATCAATAAAACATAAATGCCATCCCTTTTCTAAAGTAAAATTTGATAGAAACAATGTTGGATAGATCGTAGGACGAGCAGGATAGACCTAGGACGTGAGGCCTTAGGATGATAGAAGGGTAGCTAGGTGGCTAAGTGACTAGGCCCAACAGGCCACTTTTTACAGGATGGGAGTTCTTCCCTATTCCTTTTATCTTCTTGAGAGGTCGTTCAGGACGAGCATGCATGCATTCTTAATTAAGCAAATGGATAACTGAGTAAAAGGACTTAAAAACAAGATAACAACCAACTAGGTCCCCAATGCCTTTTTCTTTTAACTAGAGACAGGCTGAGTTTTATTTTCCTTGTTCTTTTTGTAATTCTTTTTCTTTTACTTACGCTTAACCGTACACAGCTGAGAATTGAAGAAGCAATTGCAAGAGTTGTTGGACAAGGGGTTTATTCGTCCAAGTACTTCACCATGGGGATGTCTCGCCTTATTCGTGAAGAAAAAGGATGAGAGTTTGAGGATGTGTGTTGACTACCGCCCTCTCAATGCGGTGACTATCAAGAACAAATACCCGTTACCCCGCATTGATGTTATGTTTGATCAGTTGGTAGGAGCCAAGGTATTCTCCAAGATAGACCTTCGCTCAGGCTACCATCAGATTAAGATCCGTGCCAGTGACATTCCCAAGACGGCTTTCTCTACCAGATATGGGCTCTATGAGTTTTTGGTGATGTCTTTTGGGCTGACCAATGCCCCGGCTTATTTCATGTACTTGATGAACTCAGTATTCATGCCAGAGTTAGACAAGTTCATGGTCGTTTTCATTGATGACATCCTGGTTTATTCCAAGAATGAAGCCGAGCACACCAAACACTTGCATACTGTACTTCATAGACTGCGTGATCATCAGTTGTATGCTAAGTCTAGTAAGTGTGAGTTCTGGCTGAAGGAAATTAAATTCTTGGGTCACAAAATTTCTCAGAATGGGATATCAGTTGACCCTGAGAAAGTGCAAGAAGTGATGGACTGGAAACCTCCAACTACAGTGAGACAGATTAGGAGTTTTCTGGGATTGGCCGGGTACTACCGACGATTTATTCCGGATTTCTCCAGAATTGCCAAGCCAATGACTGAGTTATTGAAGAAGGGAGCCAAGTTCGCTTGGAGCCAGAAGTGCGAAGATGCTTTTCATACACTGAGGCAGCATTTGACAACAGCCCCAGTGCTGGCTCAACCCGATAACACTAAGCCCTTCGAAGTTTATTGTGATGCTTCTGGTACAGGATTGGGATGTGTCTTGATGCAAGAGAACAGAGTGATTGCTTATGCTTCCCGAGTACTCAGGCCTCATGAGCAGAACTACCCTACACATGATCTGGAATTGGCAGCTGTGGTTCATGCTCTTAAGAGATGGAGACACTACTTGATGGGGGCTCACTGTAACATCTACACTGATCATAAGAGCCTCAAATACATCTTCACTCAGGCAGATCTAAACATGCGGCAGAGGAGATGGTTGGAATTAATCAAGGACTATGATTTGGAGGTGCATTACCATCCTGGCAAAGCCAATGTTGTGGCAGATGCTTTGAGCAGAAAGGCCCAGTGCAATTGTATGAACATGGATGCAAGAGTCACCACCCTGTGTGATGAGCTGTGTAAGCTGAACCTGGAAGTTATTCCTTCCGGTGAATTGAGTTATATCTCGGTGGAGCCCACATTGCAAGAGCAAATAGTTCAGGCACAGATTGGGGATAAGGGTGTTCAGGTTATCAAAGATATGCTCAAGCAAAAGGCAGAAAAATACAAGTGTTTCCGTCAGGACAGCAAGGAAATTTTATGGTTTGGAGACCGATTGGTGGTTCCCAAGGACACTGAACTTAGAAAGAAGATACTGGATGAAGCTCACCTTTCCAAATTCTCTATGCACCTTGGTAGCAACAAGATGTACCATGACCTTAGATCTTTATACTGATGGACCAGAATGAAGAGGGAAATTGCCAAGTACATCTCCGAGTGTGACACTTGCCAGAGGATAAAAGCTAGTCACTTGAAGGCAACAGGCCCTTTGCAACCCCTTCCCATACCATCTTGGAAATGGGAGGACATTTGCATGGACTTCATAGTGGGATTGCCCAATACCTCCAGGCACCATGATTCTATATGGGTTATTGTGGACAGATTGACCAAGACTGCTCATTTCTTGCCAGTGCACACCACCCACCGGGCGGAGAAGTATGCAGAGATCTACATTGACCAGATAGCTCGTCTGCATAGGATACCAAGGACTATAGTCTCCGACCGAGGAGCACCTTTTGTGGCACGATTTTGGGAGCAATTGCAGGAATCACTTGGAACCCAGGTTATACGAAGCTCAGCATACCATCCCCAAACAGATGGTCAGACAGAAAGGGTAAATCAGATTTTGGAAGACATGTTGCGAGCATGTGCACTACACTATGGAAAGGATTGGGACAAGTGTCTTTCCTTGGCAGAGTTTTCTTACAATAACAGCTATCAGTCCAGTCTGAAGATGGCACCTTTTGAGGCATTATATGGGAGAAGGTGTAGGACCCCACTAAATTGGTCTCAAGAAGGAGAAAGGGAAATTTTTGGGCCCGATTTGGTACTTGAAGCAGAAGCAAAGGTCAGAATTATCAAGAAGAACCTAGAAGCTGCTCAGGCCAGGCAAAAGAGTTATCATGACAAGAGGCGGAAGCCTCTACAGTTTGAGGTGGGAGATCATGTCTATCTTAAGATATCACCAACCAAGGGTGTCCAGAGATTGGGATCAAGGGCAAGTTAGCCCCTCGTTACATTGGACCCTATGAGATCAAGGCAAGTTGTGGACCCGTAGCTTACCAATTGGAATTGCCACCCCGCATGTCAGCAGTTCACAATGTGTTCCATGTATCTCAGCTGCGGAAATGTGTTCGTCTACCCACTGAAGTGCTACCGGAACCAGACTTGTCCTACCAAGAGTACCCCGTCAAGGTATTGGATCAAAAGGAGAGATCAACTCGGGAAAGATCAATCAGAATGTATAAGGTTCAGTGGAGTCACCATTCAGCAGAAGAAGCTACATGGGAGACGGAGAATTTTCTACGCTCTCGCTTCCCCGACTTTCTGCCCAAAGGAGTCGGTATGTAACCCCAAAAACCCCACCCCCACCTGCCCTTTGAAGTCAATTATAAGAAAAACTTAGATAGCAAGGATAGTCTAAGTCGTGGATTTAACTTAAGAAGGGCTTCCTTCTGAAGTTGCAAAGAGGATGACATTCGAAGAACAGTTAAAAAGTGAAACTTGAGCATAAAGGGAGAGTAGCACTAACACACCTTCAATGCACCCTCCAAGGGACTCTACCTAAAATCTCGGGACGAGATTCCTTTAAGGGGGGAGGGCTGTAACACCCCAGGTGTTACACAGGGTGTCCACCCCAGGGTTACCCCTTTTAACCCATTATTACATAAAGATTTATATGGGCAAAGTACCTCAAACTTGGAATTCAAGGTCCTAATCAAGTGCAAACTATCTTGGATATCATGCCCTAGCTTGTCATGCACATCTAAGTGAGGATTTCCCAAAACCCTAAAGCAAACCCCCCCATGGGCAATAGGAACCCTAATTGAAGCTCTGATCAAAAGATCATGTAAACCTTATGATCATGGTTTGGGCCAAATATAAAAGATGTAGTATACTTCCTAACCTACAATTAATAGTAAGGAAGTACCCCCAAAAAGTTTTCAGAAAAGTCCTCAAAAGATCACCTAAGGTTCAGCTCAAGGGAGAATTCAGATTTTGCCTAAGTATAAAAACTAACCCTTGAACAAAGACTCCACATGTTCACCTTAATCCAAATTTCAAAACCCTTCGACCCAATTGACAAAGTGGCGCCAAATTAACCCTAGAACACCCTGGAAAGAGATGACACCTACCCTAGGGCGCTAGACACGACTTGACACCAGTTTTGTCTCGGCTTGGACCCAGCTGACACAGCAAACTTCTTCCCCCTCTATCTCCCTACCCCGACCGTATCTTGGCTTGGAACTCACAGCAAAAAGGTAGGATATGGAGCAGAGAAGCGACCGTACACAGTGACTTTGCCAAGATACGCGCGCTATGGTGCTCTAATCTGCCGTTGAACCATGGCAGAAGCAAGCTTCCACGTGTTCGACGCGAGCTGACATCCGGGGGCGCGCTCAGAGCACGCCCGTGCGCGAACCCCCGCGCGCCCGCGGCCGCCCGTGACCACACCCGCGCCACGGCTATAAAGCCCGCCCCAGTGCTCGGTTGCCTTCCCAGTTGCCTCCTCCGTACCTCGCCTGACTTACCCGAGCCAGCCATTAGCTCCGGCGACCTCCCCGCGACCCGCCAGTGCCGCCCGAGAGCAACCACCGTGGCCAGCCCCTTTTCCGTCCTCCTCCGTTTGATCCAAGCCCTCAGATAGCTTCCTGGTGAGGCCGTGAGACTTGCTCAAGCTTGACCCGGGGGCCCGCGTCACCGGAATAGCTCAATCGTGCTCACCGGAGTTCGAGAACCCGCCGGCGCACGTGGACCGGGTAAGCCTCTGCACCGATTTCCAATTCGTTGCGCGCATGGCCTCTACATCACCCCGTGGAGCTCCTCGTGCACCTTAATTAAACTATACCGCCGTGGTTTGGCCGGAGCAGGAGCCGCCGACGACCCCCGCCGCCTGTGCTCGTGGCCAGGGTAGCTCCGACCACCTTCGACGCCGACCCGCACATCGACGTGACCGTCGCGACCTCCCGGACGTCACTGACCACCCCGCCGGAGCTCTACCGCCGCCGGTAAGCCTCGCCGCCGTAATCTATGCCGCGGGTACTGTTTAAGTCAGTCAGGGAGCGCGGGTTAGATTTCGGTTAGGTCCAGGGGGTTTTGTGCAATGTCAGTGACCCATGCCAATAGTAGACCGAGGACTGTTTTGTGAGAGAAGAGGGAGATAAAACCCAGGGGCCTCAGCGCAAACCGGTTTTCTTTTCCTTTTTCAAATTTATTTTTCTTTTAATATGGCAGATAACTTAAAAAATGCATAACTTGAAGAATAATCATCCAAAAATTATCAAACCAATTTTGCTAGACTTTGGGAAATATGAACTATCAGATAAAAATAATAAAACCCATAGTTCCTGTATTCTTTTCTGAAGTTTTGAATTAAATAAGAAAACTGCTAAAAACTTAATATTAGTAGGAAAATAGAAATATTGTTTGACTAGGGTTAGCAAAATTTGGAGAAGTTTATATCTACCTACTGACCTGTTTAAAAATGATAAACCTCTCTGCCCACTCCATTAAGTTAGTTTTTACCCCTTATTCCATAATATGCTTAAGGTTAAGAAAAATAGAAAAGGTGACTTAAATAATGAACCAGAGGGCACCCCTATTTTTGTTAAGATACTTATTCAATGTAGTTCACTGGAAAAATATATCAAACCCTGTTTTAGTATAAAATAAGAAGGATACCTTTTAAATTAATAAAATAAGGATAACTTAGAAAAACCCTACAAAAATAACCCTAAGGCAAAGACACCCCAAACTTTGGGATAACTAATGTTTGGTTATTATGAACAGAGGAAAAATACAAAATCTGTTGTTTGATATTTTTCAAATGACAAGTTAGTTATAAGCACCTTTTTGGCATTAAACTTTAGAAAATCACAATTAAATAATCACCAATTAATTTCCTATAGATTTTGGAACAGAGGTTTAGTATTGCTGTTAGATCCCAACAAAAATGACCCTTAGGAAGAAACTCAACTCTAATGGTGAGGTGTAGTGTAAAGTGGCCCATTTTACACCACCCTTGTTATTTTTGTCTAAAGCATAGCCCTTATAGTTTAAGCCTCAAATTCCTAAAACCAGCTAGGATAGCCAATGGCAACCCACTGCAATTTTTACAGAATTTTTGGAAATTATTAACCCACTGTCATAGTTCAAACCTACACTAAAAACCATAAGTAGAAATTAAGGAAAGGAAAATAAATACTGGTAATTAGTGTCACCCTAAAACCCTTATAACATTTCCCATTGAAATGTGTAAGAACAATGCAAATCCACTATATTATCCTCAACCAAGACCTAAACCTAGGAGTGGTAAGCATAAACCACTAAGGGCCCCGTATGACCCAGAAAACCTAAGTTTTTCCTTAACTTAGTTCTTTCTGCATAATGTCATTAATCATGCATAGTTATAACATACATGTTCATTGTATTCGATAGATTGTAATCTTGCTGACGGAGAGTACGTCCTCGTGCCGGAGCAAGGAGCTGCTCAGGAGGTAGCCCCAGACCCAGCACCAGAGCCTGCACCAGAGGACCTGCCTGCCACTGCTTTGGAAGGCAAGCCCCGGTTTTATGCATAACCTGTTATTTATGCTATTTTACTACACTTAATGATTGTAGGATTGTTTGTGCACTTAAGTGTAGGAGTTGTTTGAAACCTTAGTTGCATGATCTCAGGAACCCCATTGTGATGAATACTAGTATGCTAAGTCGAGTAGCTGCTTTATTAAGTAGGATCTCGGTAGAAGTCGAGTGATTTTTCTGGCACTCGCGTGAGATCAGGAAATTGGTTGTATCCATTTTTATATCATAATGGTGTTGGTCTGTGGACAACAATCCATGGGGATTGGTTGTCTACGAGGTGGGAACTGGAATAAGGATTAAGGTGTGGTACCGTGAGTCAAGCGTTTGAACGTACTAAGCACATGCCGAGAAATATGGTAAATCGGTAAGCCTAGCACCTGAGTGAACCTGCCCGCAGACATATTCCCTCACGCGACCTGAGACGAGGTCTCCCATTTCGGTTATGGTGGGTACAAGTGTGGTCACTGCACGACGGCCAGTCGGGGTCAGTGAGGCATTGTACGCCAAGGCGGTGAGCCCTGATCTGTTGCCAGGGAATCGATGGGGACGGTTGATATGTGTGGGGACGGAGTGCCCCTGCATGTCGTGTGTTTAGGTTTACCTTGCAAGGTTTAAAAACTCGATTCGAATCGTCTGCTTCTCGCAGCTAATGAGACTGCTTGATCCATGCTGCTACATTGAGTAACAAGTGGAACTGTGATGAGATGATACAAGATGTTGATTGCTAAAAATGCTTGCTACTATGTATGAGTAGATAGTACACCTTTAGCCTTAAGAGAGTCACACTTAATTTTGACAAAGTTAAAATCTTGATTTAGAAACTCAGCTAGTGCTTTTGGCAACCAAACCCCACAGCCAAACAGCTGCATGTCTAGAGGTAGAGGAGTAGACTCCTCACACCGGGTAAGTATAGCTGAGTATTAGTATACTCAGCCTTGCTTGTGGCATAATTTTTTACAGGTTCTCTGGAGGAAATGGTTGCTGGAGTGACTTGGCTGTCCACCTTGCCACCGGGTTGGACTGTCGAGTGGGACCCCGCCTCGGCTGAGGAGGAGCATGATGAGTGATGGGACAGGCTTCCCCATCTCTCTATTTATTTACCGTTAGTTTATTTCCGCTGCACTTCAAAACAATGATGGTCACTTTTGCAAAAACTCCGATGATGATGATGATGATGATGATGTAATAATTTAATACTCTGACATGTATGGTTTTATGCTTTATTGTATTTGCTCTGTGACTCACCTTCGAGTGAGATTGTGGTACTTGATCCTGTCAGTGGCCGTGTCGGACTAGATCCGAGGGATTGACGAGTTATTCCCATTTAAGTGTGATCTAGCCTCTAAGGCAGGGCTTAGGCACTTAAGTTGGAATAATTCAGGCAGTTCCGCCACAGTACGGCTCCCATTTCTAGAAGATCGTACCGAATGCCTCCAAATGAGCTGGCAGAACTGAAAATTCAATTACAAGATCTACTAGAGAAAGGATTCATCTAGCCAAGCTCGTCACCATGGGGTTGTCCAGCCATATTCGTCAAGAAGAAGGATCAAACTTTACGGATGTGCGTGGATTATCGACCCCTGAATGAGGTCACTATCAAGAATAAGTACCCTCTTCCACGAATTGACATTCTATTTGATCAACTAACTGGAGCGAGGGTATTCTCCAAGATTTATCTCAGATCGGGCTACCATCAGATCCGTATTTGGCCCAAGGATATACCAAAAACCGCATTCACTACACGGTACGGATTATTTGAATACCTGGTAATGTCTTTCGGACTGACGAATGCTCCGGCCCACTTCACGTATTTGATGAACTCGGTATTTATGCCCGAGTTGGACAAATTTGTGGTGGTATTCATAGATGATATTTTAATATATTCAAAGAATGAAAAGGAGCATGCTCAACATTTACGGGTCGTATTAACGCGCTTGAGAGAACATCAATTATATGCCAAGTTCAGTAAATGCGCGTTTTGGCTGGAAGAAATTCAATTTCTGGGACACGTGTTATCTGCCAGGGGGATTGTGGTAGATCCCAGCAAGGTCAAGGACATTTTGGAGTGGAAACCCCCAACCACTGTTCATCAAGTTCGAAGTTTCCTTGGACTGGCTGGTTATTACCGCCGATTTATACCAGATTTTTCTAAGCTTGTGAAACCAATCACAAGTCTATTGAAGAATGAGACTAAATTCAATTGGTCTTCAAAGTGTAATGAAGCCTTCAAGAAATTGAAGACATTATTAACCTATCTTATTAACCACTGCTCCGGTATTGGCTCAACCGGACATTAATAAGCCCTTTGATGTATATTGTGACGCATCGGGCAGTGGGCTCGGCTGCGTATTAATGCAAGAGGGCCGAGTAATTGTGTATGCTTCAAGGCAGTTGCTGGCATGAGGAGCATTATCCCACTCATGATTTGGAGCTAGCTGCAGTGGTTCATGCCCTGAAGATCTGGCGTCATTATCTACTGGGGAATGTCTATCATATTTATACAGACCATAAGAGTTTGAAATATGTCTTTACCCAGTCTGAACTCAATATAAGACAAAGAAGATGGCTCGAGCTTATTAAAGATTATGAACTGGAGATCCATTATCACCCAGGCAAAGCAAATGTAGTGGTAGATGCACTCAGTCGCAAGGCTTCCTGCCATTGTCTAGCAATGAGGACTTCTGACATTACACTATGCCAGGAAATGGAAAATTTGAACCTGGGAATGATCCAGCATGGGACTTCAAATCATTTGAAGTTGGAGTCAGTCATATTACAAAGGATAATTGACGCACAGCAATATGATGAGGGTATGAAACATATACGTGAGAAGATAAGGGCTGGAAAAGCCAATTGTTTCTGAGAAGACGATCAAGGCGTGGTATGGTTTAACAACCGCATAGTGGTGCCTAAAAATGAAGGGGTCCGTCAGCAAATTTTAGACAAAGCACATCTTAGTCGCTATTCTATTCATCCCGGAAGCACTAAGATGTATCAAGATCTGAAACAGCATTATTGGTGGACGAAGATGAAAATTGAAATTGCATGCTATGTGGCTAGATGTGACACTTGTAAACGTGTCAAGGCCATACACTTGAAAGCTGCCGGTCCATTATAGTCTCTACCAATACCCACCTGGAAATGGGAAGATATAAGTATGGACTTTATTGTGGGATTACCCAGAACAGCAAAAGGCTTTGACTCTATTTGGGTTATCATTGATCGACTTACAAAGAACGCCCATTTCCTTCCAGTCAAAGTAAAATATCCCGTCATCACCTATGTGGAGCTGTACATTGCTCACATCCTTAGTTTGCATGGAGTTCCGAAGACCATAGTGTCGGACCGTGGACCTCAATTCGTATCCAAATTCTGGGAAGAACTTCATAAATCCCTAGGTACCAAATTGCTCCACAGTTCGGCCTATCATCCTCAAACAAGTGGGCAGACTAAGAGGGTCAATCAGATACTCGAAGATATGTTGTGAGCATGTGTTCTGGAGTTTCCACAAAAATGGGATGAATGCTTACCATTAGCGGAGTTCTCGTATAATAATAGCTATCAAGAAAGTATCAAGATGACACCTTTCGAAGCTTTATATGCATGACAATGTCGTACTCCGCTAAATTGGTCTGAACCTGGTGAAAGGCACTTCTTCAGGCCTGACATGGTGAAAGAGACCGAAGAAAAAGTCCAAAGAATAATTCATAATTTGAAGAAAGCTCAAGCTCGTCAGAAAAGTTATGCAGACAAACGGCGAATGCCCTTATATTTTCTGGTGGGTAATTATGTTTATCTCAAGGTCTCCCCAATGAAGGGTGTATCACGTTTCGGGGTTAAAGGGAAGCTTGCGCCTCGGTACATTGGTCCATTCCCTATACATGAACAGTGTGGACCAGTGGCATATCGACTTCAACTACCCGAAACCTTGTCTGCCATACATAATGTGTTCCACGTGTCCCAACTGAAGAAATGTCTTCGGGTTCCAGATCGAACCATTGAAGTGACAGATGTTGTCCTAGAACCAGACTTGACATATTCTGAGCACCCTACCCGAGTCTTGGATCAAAAGGACAGGATTACCCGAAGAAAAACTCTTAAGTTTTACAAGATACAGTGGAACCAACATTCTGAAGACGAGGCTACATGGGAGACTCAAGAATTTTTAGACAAGAATTTCCTAGGCTTTTTAGCCTCTTGTAATTTGTAAAGTATAAAACATTGTTGATATAAAGGAGTGAGCCCCAAACCCACCCCTGCCTTGTACCAAAACTCAGGAAATAAAAATGTGAAGCATTTCCTTTTCCATTACTTGCCCTAGGACTTTTAATCTCGGGACGAGATTCTTTTATGGGGGGAAGGATGTAACACCTCTGGTGTTACTATTACTAAAACTGGAGCATAACATCATAAGCATTGGCATTGCATATGTTTGACACACCTAGAGTGCATTCACTAGGTAAAAATTTCAAACAAGTTGTATTGTTTTGATGTTTTGCAAATAGAACCCTGGAATAGGAAACTTAACCCTAAATAGGGATTAAGAGGGTAAAACAAGACCCAAATTGAGAGAATTCCCCTAAAGTTTAAGTAAAATAGTCATAAAATATTACTAAGAATGGGTTTAAGTTGCATTTACACCCCTGAGATACCAGAGACCCTAATTAAAACCCTAGAAAACCCTAAATCCAAACCCTAGGGGCCTATGTGCAAAAATAGTGCACATTTGGACTAAAGTGTGAAAACTACTATGTTAAAGCATATTAAGTCATATGGTTCACAAATATAGGGATTTGCAAGTGAAACGCTAAGTTTTGGGTTTATTTGCAAAAAGTACCAAGTGAACTCTATATTAACTAAGTCTGAAATCATAGTTTTGGCTCAACTTTGGAGCTCTGTAGCTTTCAAATTTGTGAGAATTTGCCCTAGGTCACCACATCAAAATTGTAGACTTATCAAAGGAGAGCAACTTTGCTTAAGAGTGTAAGTATGGTTGTTAAGAAGAAATTGGAGAAAATCACACTTAAAGTCGGGTTGTCAGGCTGACTGATGACTGAAACTTGGTCTGACAGTGTGGTAGGTCAATCTTTGAACCCAGATTTAAACATGATCCAGTGCAAGTTTGGGCATGATCCCCATAACAAAATTGTAGCTGGAATATGGGACTACAAGTTTGACACATAGAGTTGATCCAATTGTTACATAAAATCAGAAGAAAATCGAGCTTCAAATCACTCTGTCAGGCCAACTGAAGAGGTGTCCTATGGTATAGTACTGAAGAAGATCTGTTTCAGCCGTTCACCGCTGATGACTCCCCCCCCCCCGCCGTGATTCGTGTCGCCGGCGTCGGGATTCGTGCCTGGGTGGTTGGATAGCATCGCGGGGTGAAAAATCTTCGCCGCCGTTGAGCTGGACACCACTCCGGATAGCCGCCATACTTTTTCCCCTTGCTTACCAATCCCTCGGATAGGATTCTCACCATCATTGAGCCCTCGCCATCCTCCGCCACGTGTCCAGTCACTTTAACACGTCGCGGCTAACCACACTTCGCATGTCCGGTGATCGCTGGAGACGCCGCCATGGTAAAAGCCGCGTGGCGCAACCACCAGTGACTCACCCAGTTTATACCGATCTTAATCCGCTACTCAAATTCGCTGTGCTCATGGCCGATTGCTATAAATTGCAGCCACCATAAGCCCCGCAAGGTCATCACACACCCAGCCACCAAAAATCACTAGCAATCGTTCGTCAGAGAGCTTGAATTTTAGTTTTTCCCCAAATCAAGTCTCCGCCACCGCGAAGAGCACCTCGCCATGGCCAGCGCAATATAGGTTAGTTCATCCCTGCTGCTCTTGTGTTTGAGTGACTTTATATGCTCGTGATGCTCGTCGACCCATTTGATTGAACTAAACTGCCACCAATCACCGGGAACACATTCATCTGTCCGCAACACCCTCGGTCACCGTGGCCAGAGCAAATCGGGTCACCATTTCTGAAATTAAGTTAGGGGAAGTGATCGGGAATGGTTCAATCCTATGTCCGCTACTCGGGAGCACCGGTCTTGGCTTCCTCCGACCAGTCTAGCTCGCCGGAGCACGGCCCTGCACTGCTCGCCGTCGTGGACTTCAGTTGCTAAAGAATTAGAAACCTAGGGGTTTTTCTGTAAACTGTCAGTGACTCCCCGAAATAGTGCGCGGGTTGCTTCTGTGGTTATTCAAGGCACCAGGGTCTTCGGTGCAAAATCCGTGGGCGCGCGGGCGCGCACGCGCGTTTCCTCTAAACTTGGGCCGTGTGGGCTGGATTCAGCCCAGCACTGTTCCAACCTTTTCTTTTTCTTTTTCTAAGAAGATTTAGAAATCTATAGAAAATGGTAGAAAAAACTTAAAAATGTCAAACCAATTTTCCTAGATTCCTTATTTTTCATAGTATTTAATAAAAATAGTTTCATGATTTTTAGGTCAAATAAGGAATTTCGGAGAATTTAAAATAGCTTAAAACATTGGTGCTGGATTTTTAGAAAATAGGTAATAATTCCAAAAATGCCCAAACTTTTTAATTTAACTTTAAACATTATTTAGAAGCTTTGGGTAGAAATTGGTTTAATTTGGACCTTGTTTGATAACTAGAACCCAAAACCCCCACCCCCTGCCCTTTGAATTCCTTTACTGACTCCGGAAACCCTAGTTTCCCGGAGAACCGTGAAGGAAAATTGTATTCAAGAACTTTAGATAATAAATTCTTATTATTTTTGCACTCTCATGAGCATTTCATGGCATACATTCTTATATACATATATATGGTTATCTCTAGAAAATGATGAAGAGGTTGAGGTAGAAGAGGAGAAAACTTCACCACCACCACCTATGGAACCTCAGGCAGGAAATTGTTTCTACTTTGACATCTGCGGATCCGTGCCTGACTCACCTATAAACGAAGGCAAGCCCCGGTGAATTTGCCACCTCCTTGTGATTTACAGATCTTTATCACTTACTGATTGCATTAAGTGATAGGAGTTGAATGATAAAACAATTCCTGCATTACCTTCCTTGAATTTGATTACCTTCCTTGATCACCTATTTTACAAAAGATTTTTGATGCTTAGCATTGCTTTAGAAAAACAAAATGTTTTGTTTTTACAAAAGATGATTTGGCAAAAGTGGTGGGTTGTCTTTGAAAAACAAAATTGGATGATGGATCCATCATGGTCGTGATGGGTTCAACATCGGAAAGGATGTACCTCTATCAGGTACCAAGCTTTGGGTTTCGAAATGATTAAGCTGAGACCAGGCGGGTGACTTGCATGAGAAGAGAGTCTCGGTGTAGTGTCTCCGTCTGAGTCGATTAAGGACCGTGTCGATGTAGGCTTGATGACCGAGGACCCTTTAACTGGTCACATGCCTCGTCATGGGTAAGCGTTGCCTCGGGCAGACTAAGGCCAGAATAAGATAACAGCAATGGACGTGGAGCGGTGGCGAGAGTAGCGTGTACCCTCTGTGGCAAGAGGCTGGACGGTGGTGTATCTATGCTCTCGGTTGATGTGAACCTGATCTGGTCTTAAGAACCCCGGTGGCGGGTTGACATATGCAAGGGTTAAGTGCTACATATGTCGTGTGATCGGAGATCCTCAGCTAAGTATAATCGATTCGGATCGCCGTACCTTCGCGGTCATGAAGACTTGGTCACTGCCCTATACGTAGAACTCCAGTAAAGAATAAAGGCTTGTTAAGAAATTGGCTAGTGCAGGTCAAGTGTTTGAACTAGGGTAAAAAGAACTCTAGATGCAGGTAATTTTACCTAACCTGACAATAAAACTGGATTTTTAAGGATCCACTTTTAGTAAGCATTTCCGCAAAACAGAGCCTTTGATCATTGAGAAACCTTACTTTGACTCCCTGATGACCAGCATACCCTTAAGAGTCTTTTCTTTAGTCGGGTAAGACTTGCTGAGTAATCCCATACTCAGGGTTTTATTCCCCATTGTTTTTAGGTGAGGAAGCAACAAACTTTTGTTGTTTCTGTTCCATGGTGGTCACAAAAGAAGAACCCCAGGAGTAAAGCTGCGGGAGGAAAGGATCCTCCATATGAACTTTTGTTTAATACTTATCGGGAGGAGTTTTTGCCTCCCTTGGTTTTGTAATAATACTTCTCAGCACTCGTTTAATTACTAGTTTGTAATATATAACTTTGTCTTACTTTGAAATAAATGTAAGCTTACGTAATCGCTTCCGCATTCTCGTAACTCCGATGTTCTGTAATGTCTGCGTGACAGGTAAAACGCTCTTGGGAAAGGTAAGGAGAGCAGATACCGAACTTGTCAAGTGATTCAGGGGCACCTATAGGGTTGTCTGAGGTCCGTTGGACAAGGACAACTGTAGGTGGGCCTAATAACTTGGGAAGTTCCGTCACACCAGGAGTGCCGCCTTCGCCACGTCGTCGATGGATGCGGTGGCCTTCGAGGTTGCTCTCTTGGGGGCCATTGCGGGTTGTTTTTTTTTTGCACGAATGGTGGGCGCCAAATGTTGGAACCTGCCTCTCAGGAAAGCTGGATCCAACAAGAAATGAGAAAAAGGGTTTGTAGCATAAACACGGGGTGTCAAAGCCACAATGTTTTCTCCTCGTGCTTTGGCATAGTACAGGGGTATTTATAGGTAATCGAGGGACTACCCGACCCTGTCAAGGACATTTAGACCCTCAATTACCTAGTTTATCCCCGAAATATTCCCTCGAGGGGAGGTTACAACATGTCATTACGGCGTACTTTATTACAAACACGGTCCAACCTACACTGCCCACGTGCCGTCCGGACGCGGGGCCCTGTTACATGGGCCGAATTGCACACGGGCCCCTCCTTGCTCTGAGGGGATGATGCCTTATGGTCTTCGCTGGGCCTTCGTCTTGGCTCGCCGGAGCGAAGGGGGCCGAACAGGCCTCCGTATGGTCGAAGTCCTCGGTCTGTCTGGCGTGGCCTGCGGGGGCGGTCTTCGTCCGTGTAGATGCGAGGTAGATGTCATCGAGCAAAGGGTGGTGTTTCGCCTTCGCCCCAACAATTGACACGTGGTCAAGCTGGTCCAAACACTAAGGAAAGAGAGTATTTAGGTTGCTCAACAAAACAGTACGCAAGGTACTGTAGTGTATTGTTAAGCGTGTCCTTTCAATGTATAATGCATGAGTATAATTATGCCCCTGATTACCTGCTACAGCCCCGAAATATTCCCCCATACGGGGTCATTATTACAGCGATGTTAGGTACAGCTTGATCAAATACACAGTAAGCTCTACCTAGGGAGGGGTTTACAAACGAGGCCGAGTGACAGCCGGATGCGGCGTGGTCCTCGCCCGTGCGTGGCACCCTTCGCCCTGAGGTGCCATGTCTTTGATCCTTGCCAAGGCTATAGCTCGGAACCGCCCAAGCTGACAGGGTCGCCTTCGCAAAGTCATGGGGAGCCCCCGCCTTAAACGGTAGATCCCTTTGGTTCAATGCCTTCGGTGGTTCTTGGACAGAGACCTTGACTCCGATAATAGTCGAAGTATCCTTCGCCTCATGTGTCTGCGATAAAACTTGTCCAATTAATGTTAAAGAAAACTGATCGAAGGGGACGGACGGCCTTTGCTCCAACAACGGTCTAGATGAATACTCCAAGCCACATCACATCGTTTGGAGTTAGTTGATGGAAGTATATATCACATTTTTCAATGCTTCTAAAACCATGGGTTGTATGGGAAACTGGAGCCATGTCTAAAATAATATTTTATAGGTGACAGTCTTGTCTTTTCATGGTTATGGTTTCTCATTGTTATCTCCAAGACAGATAAGCCTAATGTTGTCAATATAGCCAAGCTTTCCATACACCTTTCGGTGTCCCTCCTTCAGTGTAGATATCATATTGTCTAAATAGCTCGGCTTTTAAGGCCTCTGAGCACTTTCATCACTTCAACGTCCCCTAACATTAGGTTCTTTGTCTTTAGGTTAAGTCTCTTCGATATTAGGCTTTCCCTTTCCATGGCCCGTGGTGGGCTTTCGATAACTTCCTCCACATACTCTTCTTTTTTTGGTGTTGTTGCTTATGTTATCCCGCTAAAGGTCTTTAAAAGATGTAGTAGTGGCAACCAAAACAGTCATTCGAACATGGTCCATCTCAAAAAAGTTTGAGATGGAGCTAAACAATAAAACAATTGGGTCCGAAGTAAGCTTAAAAAACTTTGGAGGTGCAAGTGAGAAATGGCATAGGTGTCTCATCACTCTTCCTCCCTTTATATAGCTGGAATAATTCACCAATCAAGGGCCAAGTGTAAAAGCACATGCGGCTATTATGCCCCAAAATGCAAACATGTCTTTGTTGGTAATTCATGCATTTCAATTTTATGTGTTCGTTTTCGATAATGAAATCAAAGGGGTGCATTTTTTAGGCCTTCGACTTGGAGCCTTTCAGAACCAAAATGGTGGTACGATCTCGTTATAAAAAAATAAACTAATCGTACGAGGGGCTATAGTTGGGAACAAGATCTCCAGTCGAAGGTCCAAGAAAATAAAAGCAATTTCTAGCTATTGTTTTAGGGCAAGGAGATTGAAATGTACGAACGACTTCAACCTTCATCCACTGACCCTCGTCAAATTGCTTCAAATTGCTGTAAGTTGAAAGCAAATAATGCCCAAGATGATGAAACCGAAGCTTCGGCGGCGACACACAAAAAATATGAAGACCTTTGTTAAGAATCGATGCCCAAAGGAAGCCTTGATTGAGAGCAGACGTGTATAGTGAAGGCTTACACAATGTTGTACAAGAATGGTCGTATTCGCATCTAGCATTATCACGTGCCATCTAAGATCTTCCAAAGATATAACACTATTTTCAAAGCTCCTATATATCTGTATTCTCGTGTATCTTTCACTATTCTTTTAAAGCTTGTATATTCTTATGCATATACTTTTTTCTTTGATTTGTTGCTTACTTTAGTTGTTTATTTTTCGTATAAGGATAATTATATAAACATATTCGAAAGTTGGGTATCATATATTAAAAAGATCGAAAATCCCTTATAATACCTTCTAACTCCGAAGCATAGAGGGAGAGAAAGACCTAACAAAATAACTGTGTTGTCTTGTTGTTATTCTATTTGTGTTATTCTTTCAGATTTATGATATGTCCCCAACATATGGCATGTAAATTGTCGAATCAATTATATCTTTTGTATGATAAATGAAAACTGTTGTATGACAGTCAACGTTGTCGTTCTAGTGGTATTGGCCAGCTATAGCAGTCAGTCAACACAGCCGCCATGGATTCTACACTGTGGGACAGCGATGCACGATCGGATCCACGCGATGAAAAGATGCTTCATAGTGACAAATGAGAACCCCAAGCTAGCTGAGATAGATTTCTATACCTTTTTAAATGATGAACAACGTGCGAGTCCCTCCGTGGATGGATTCACAAAGGATGGATTTTAGCCTTCTGCTAGCTAACTAACTAACTAGAAAATGTTAGGATTTATGGGCTTGGCCCAATTAAGAATTTCTAATAAATCCCAGAAAATCTCAAAAGCCCATACAAGAGGATGGCTAGAGGATAGGTGGAACCATTAGCACCATATTGCTAGCTCTAGTGGAGTAGAGCTAGCTTAAATATGGAAGCCACACTCACTCACCAAGTCATGGATGAGAGGAGAGAGTGTGGAGAGCCACACGCGCGCTCGCTCGCCTGGCCTGGCCTGGCGGGGCCGGGCGGGGCGGGGCGAAGGGCGCGGGCGCACGACATGCGCGTGAATGGTTCGCCGAAATCCGGCCCCTCGCCTTGCGGAGGCGCGGCTACCTTTTGCCGTTTGTTTTTTTGGTTTCTTGGCTGTTACGCTTATCCTAACCGATCGCTATAAAATCTCAACTGATTGCGAGATTTTCGTGGGCGGATAAGCACGGGGGTCGCGGACTCGGCCCTATAAAAGGAGCCCGGCAGCCAGCCTCCAAATCATCCCAATTCGCTTTCGCCTCTCTTCACAGCTGAGCCGCCTTCCAGTTCTCTTCGTCCCGATCGTAGAGGTGCATCTGCGATTAGGAGAGCAGGTCTCCGGAACCCTTCGCCTTCTAGATCCTGCACCAGGAGAGGCCGAATAAGGTTTTTGGGAAGCGTCTTCACGCGACTGCTCGTGATCTGATTGACCTCGTCGACCCTGCTGATTCCGGCGCGTGCCATCTATCAGTAAGTCTAATCAGTACGCATCATCTGATTTGGCTTGTTATTTCAGTGCTTGTGATTTTGTCATGATTTATATTCGGAATTTAAACTGGAATTTGTCTAATTATTCAACAATCCAAAAACCTTATTGTAGACAATTTCCTAGTTTTTCAATGGCTGCTTTTGCCGATGCACTCAAGCCAGAAAAGTTCAATGGTATGCACTTTAAGAGATGGCAAGTCAAGGCCACGCTCTGGCTTACTGCTATGAATATCTTCCATGTTAGTAAAGGCAGACCTGAGGGTCCACTGACTCCTGAACAGGAGAAAGAGTACGACCATGCCAATACTATGTTCACGGGAGCCGTTCTTAGCGCCCTTGTTGACCGTCTGGTTGATGCGAATATGCAGTACACAGACGGGAAAGAGTTGTGGGATGCACTTACTACTAAGTATGGTGCATCAGATGCTGGCAGTGACCTGTATATCATGGAGAGCTTTCATGATTATAAGATGGTTGATAATCGCTCTATTGTAGAGCAAGCTCATGAAATACAGTGTATAGCCAAGGAGCTCGACCACCTTAAGATAGTCCTTCCTGACCGATTTGTGGCTGGGTGCATTATTGCAAAGTTGCCTTCTACATGGAGGAACTTCGCCACATCTCTGAAACATAAGAGACAGGAGATATCAGTTGAAAATCTGATAGCGTCTCTGGATGTTGAGGAGAAAGCTCGGGCTAAGGACACGGGATCTAAAGGAGGCGAGGGCCACTCCAGCGCCAACATGGTTCAGAGGAACCACAATAAGGGCAAAGGAAAGCCAAAATCTAACAAGCCCAACAAAACTACCAACTTCAAGAAGAAGAAGAACAAGGCTGAATTGACATGTTTCGCATGTGGCGAGGCGGGTCATTTTGCCAAGGATTGTCCTGATCGAGCGGATCGCCGTGGCAAAAAGGGCAATGTCAACACAGTGGTCGCTAGCAATGAGGAAGACAAAGGGTATGGTAATTTACCTTTTATCTTCTCAGTATTTCAATCACCTAGCTGGTGGCTTGATACTGGTGCTAATGTTCATGTGTGTTCTGACATTAACTTGTTCTCTTCTTATCAGAGCGCCCGGGATTCTTCCGTGCTAATGGGGAATGGGTCACATGCTTCTGTTCATGGCACTGGCACGGTGGATCTGAAGTTTACTTCGGGAAAGATCGTGCAGCTGAAGAACGTGCATCATGTCCCTTCTATACACAAGAATCTTGTTAGCGGAACCCTTCTATGTAGAGATGGGTTCAAGGTAGTTTTGGAGTCCAATAAATTAGTTGTGTCCAAGTCTGGACAATTTATTGGTAAAGGTTATGATTGCGGAGGCTTGTTCCGCTTTTCTTTGTTAGATTTCAATAATAAGTCTGTGAACCATATTTGTGCTAATGTTGATGATCTTGCGAGTATTTGGCATTCTCGTTTGTGTCATATTAATTTTGGCTCTATGTCTCGGCTTGCAACCATGAGTTTAATTCCGAATATCACCATAGTCAAAGGTTCTAAGTGCCATAGTTGTGTGCAGTCGAAGCAACCTCGAAAGCCTCATAAGGCTGCTGAGGAGAGACACCTGGCACCGCTAGAACTCATACATTCTGATCTTTGTGAGATGAATGGTGTGTTGACAAAGGGTGGTAAGAGATACTTCATGACATTGATTGATGATGCGTCTAGATTTTGCTATGTATACTTGCTAAAAACTAAAGATGAGGCTTTAGACTACTTTAAAATCTATAAGGCTGAAGTTGAAAACCAACTAGAGAGAAAGATCAAACGTCTTAGATCAGATCGTGGTGGCGAGTTCTTTCCCAAAGTCTTTGACGATTTCTGTGCAGAAAATGGCATTATTCATGAGAGGACTCCTCCCTATTCACCCGAGTCAAACGGGATTGCTGAAAGGAAAAACCGTACGTTGACTGACCTGGTGAATGCCATGTTAGACACTTGTGGTTTATCTAAGGCATGGTGGGGGGAGGCAGTCCTGACTTCATGTCATGTTCTGAATAGAATTCCTATGGGCAAAGAAGAGAAAACCCCTTATGAGAAGTGGGTTGGGAGAAAACCATCACTTTCATACTTGCGCACTTGGGGGTGCATGGCGAAAGTCAATGTACCAATTAATAAAAAGCGCAAGCTTGGTCCAAGGACAGTGGATTGTGTCTTTCTTGGATATGCTTCGTGTAGCATAGCATATAGATTTTTAGTAGTTAAATCTGAAGTTCCTGATGTATATGTTGATACTATTATGGAATCACGTGATGCTACTTTCTTTGAACATATATTTCCAATGAAAGACATTCATAGCAATTCTAGATACTCTTCTGAGATAACTCCTGAACGTAGTACACCTATTGAGAGTTTTGAACAGCCACATGAAATTGTCCTAGAGGAGGATGACAATGATGCTCCTAAAAGGAGCAAGAGACAAAGGGTTGAAAAATCTTTTGGTGATGATTTCATTGTGTACCTTGTGGACGATACTCCTACTACCATTGCAGAAGCATTTGCATCTCCAGATGCAGATGATTGGAAAGAAGCAGTTCATAATGAGATGGACTCCATTCTTTCAAATGGTACGTGGGAAGTCACTGATCGACCCTATGGATGCAAACCTGTGGGTTGCAAGTGGGTGTTTAAAAAGAAGCTCAAGCCTGATGGTACAATTGAAAAGTACAAGGCTAGGCTTGTGGCTAAAGGCTATACTCAGAAAGAAGGAGAAGACTTCTTTGATACTTACTCACCTGTTGCTAGAATGACCACTATTCGAGTACTACTTTCTTTGGCTGCCTCGTATGGTCTCCTTGTTCATCAGATGGATGTAAAGACAGCTTTTCTTAATGGAGAGCTGGACGAGGAAATCTATATGGAACAGCCTGATGGATTTGTAGTAAAGGGTCAAGAAAGCAAGGTGTGCAAGTTATTGAAATCTTTGTATGGTCTGAAGCAAGCACCAAAGCAGTGGCATGAGAAGTTTGACACTACTCTAACGTCTGCAGGCTTTGCCATTAATGAGGCAGACAGGTGTGTATATTATCGCTGTGGTGGGGGCGAAGGAGTTATATTGTGCTTATATGTTGATGATATATTGATATTTGGCACAAACATTGATGTGATCAATGAAGTCAAGTCTTTTCTATCAAAGAGTTTTGATATGAAAGATCTGGGAGAAGCTGATGTGATTCTAAACATCAAGCTGATTAAGGCAGATGGTGGGATTACTCTCTCGCAATCTCACTATGTTGAAAAGGTTTTGAAGCGATTTGGCTTCTCTGAGTGCAAACCTTCTCCAACACCTTATGATCCCAGTGTGACACTGCGAAAGAACAAGAGAATTGGTTTAGACCAATTGAGATACTCTCAGATTGTCGGTTCACTCATGTATCTTGCTGGTGCAACAAGGCCCGATATCTCGTTTGCTGTGAGCAAATTGAGCAGGTTCATGTCAAACCCCGGGACTGATCATTGGCATGCACTTGAGCGGGTTATGCGCTACCTGCAAGGTACAATGAGTTATGGAATTCACTATTCTGGTCAGCATGCAGTACTTGAAGGATATAGTGATTCGAACTGGATATCTGATGCAGACGAGCTTTATGCCACCAGTGGTTATGTCTTTACTATTGGTGGAGGTGCGGTATCATGGAGGTCATGCAAACAGACCATTTTGACGAGGTCAACCATGGAAGCCGAGCTAGCTGCACTTGACACAGCAACCGTTGAGGCAGAATGGTTGCGTGAACTCTTGATGGACTTGCCGGTGGTTGAGAAACCAATACCAGCTATCCTTATGAACTGTGACAATCAGACAGTGATTGCTAAAGTGACGAGTTCTAAGGATAATGGAAAGTCATCAAGACATGTCAAAAGACGATTGAAGTCTGTCAGAAAGTTGAGAAACTCCGGAGTTATAAGTGTGACTTATATTTCAACAGATAAAAATCTGGCAGATCCTTTTACCAAGGGACTACCACGTAATGTGATAGAAATCGCATCGAGAGAGATGGGTATGAGACCCGAATAAAGTTGCCATGGTGGAAACCCAGTCTATGTGATCGGAGATCCCGTGAATTAGGTCCTGGGAAGAACAAGCCATTGGTGAACTGAGGAGAGTAACCTTTGACCCTCTCTAAGTAAAGATGCAATACTCTCAAATGCTGTAAGGCAGGTTGGCTTTGTGCCTTAATGTGTTCTGTTGGCTTGTATTAGCGAAGATGTTGTCCTGCAGAACATTCTTTGAAAGAACACACCTATATGAGTTAGACTGTCTAACGTCGCAAGTCTATGAGATTTGGGTGATCTCTAGTAAACTCATGAAGAGACCTTGGAGTACGACGTATATGCTCCACCCGAGAAGGGGACTACTGGTAGCCAAGTACTGGTCATGACTTCAAGTGAAACTCATTCACGCAAAACTTGCAATTCAAGGCATAGTCCATTGTCCAAGTTGTGGGTTGGTGTAGCTTGGAGTTCTAGGCGGAAGTTCAACTTAACAGTCTCTGCTAAAAAACTAGTATATTAAACAGTAGTGAACAGTGGCGAAAACTGTAGATGGGCATTTGAGATCTGGTGGGGGATTGTTAGGATTTATGGGCTTGGCCCAATTAAGAATTTCTAATAAATCCCAGAAAATCTCAAAAGCCCATACAAGAGGATGGCTAGAGGATAGGTGGAACCATTAGCACCATATTGCTAGCTCTAGTGGAGTAGAGCTAGCTTAAATATGGAAGCCACACTCACTCACCAAGTCATGGATGAGAGGAGAGAGTGTGGAGAGCCACACGCGCGCGCGCGCTCGCTCGCCTCGCCTCGCCTGGCCTGGCCTGGCCTGGCCTGGCCGGGCGGGGCGGGGCGAAGGGCGCGGGCGCACGACATGCGCGTGAATGGTTCGCCGAAATCCGGCCCCTCGCCTTGCGGAGGCGCGGCTACCTTTTGCCGTTTGTTTTTTTGGTTTCTTGGCTGTTACGCTTATCCTAACCGATCGCTATAAAATCTCAACTGATTGCGAGATTTTCGTGGGCGGATAAGCACGGGGGTCGCGGACTCGGCCCTATAAAAGGAGCCCGGCAGCCAGCCTCCAAATCATCCCAATTCGCTTTCGCCTCTCTTCACAGCTGAGCCGCCTTCCAGTTCTCTTCGTCCCGATCGTAGAGGTGCATCTGCGATTAGGAGAGCAGGTCTCCGGAACCCTTCGCCTTCTAGATCCTGCACCAGGAGAGGCCGAATAAGGTTTTTGGGAAGCGTCTTCACGCGACTGCTCGTGATCTGATTGACCTCGTCGACCCTGCTGATTCCGGCGCGTGCCATCTATCAGTAAGTCTAATCAGTACGCATCATCTGATTTGGCTTGTTATTTCAGTGCTTGTGATTTTGTCATGATTTATATTCGGAATTTAAACTGGAATTTGTCTAATTATTCAACAGAAAATACCCCTTGGCTGTCTCCTTCTCTGCCTCCTTGGCTGTTAGTGTCACCTTGGCAGCCTCCTTGGTGGTGGTAATTCCGGTGCAAGATTGAGCCATATAGTACCAATGTTCGATGCATCGTTCTAATGTGAAGCCACCTGCATAGAGATGGCGATGGGTAAATACCCATCGGGTATTAGTATCTCATACTCATACCCATAACATAAAAATAATCCCACCGGGTTACCCATATACACTGGTGGGTATAGATTTACCCCCATACCCATATCCATGTGGGTATGGGTCACCCATCGGGTCACCCGTACCCACAAAAATTAAACAACTATCAAAATATTATACTATACAAATGTCAAGTATATCCATATAAATACCATTACAAAATTTTTTAGCATCATTTAACCATCCATTGAACACACCAAAGATAATTGGATAAAGTAGTAACACTATGATAGTACTACATAGCACATTACATGTTCCATTACATGGTCATTGAATTGTTGTTAAATAGTAAAAAAGTTGGATGACTAAAGTCCAAGTTCATGATTCGGATAAGTTTATATTGGGTATTTTATACCCACGGATTAGCGGGTATGGGTGAAGGCAGAACGTTCTAATACCCGTTTACCCATTGGACGAAGATTTTTGTCCAATAACAGGCCCACGAGTAGAATATTTAGTCCACATACATACCCTAATAGAGTAAATATCCATCGAGTATCGGATCGCGGGTACCCATTGCCATCTCTACACCTGCAGCCAACGCCGCTAGCAGTGCAATACCAGCTCCAAGATTCGTTGGATGAGAGACGGGAGCCTCGGAGATGCTTGGTGAGATTATCTGGTAGCGAAATACCTGGTTTTTTAATATATACTGCCAGGGGTGGCCGTATTTCGCCGTCGAGGAGATGGTCAATGTTTCCTGGGCCAATCGGCGGAGACCAAGTTACCTGGACCAGACGTTTGCAAAGGCCCATCGAAGGATTCTGTTCCACGCGGCCTGGATGCTGGTTTGATTATTGAGCAGCCACATAACTAAGTTCCCCCTGCCCCGTTGGGAGATCATTGTTAAGTAACTGTTGGGACTACGCTTCGTCGAGCCGAAGGTCTTGTAGGAAGAAGCAGCTTCGGCTGAAGCTGTCCGCAGGAGATGACCGAAGGTTCCTTTTCATTAAGCTTCGAAATTACAAACCGACTTAAAAATAGAATGACCTTTCAGTCCATAAATGTTTGGGTCGCTGTTGTAATCCCTTATGAGGGACATAATTGTAATTCCTCACAGACTATGTCCCGTGCCTATAAATAGTGAACAGTACTCCCTTACTGTTCACGGAGATTTTTCCGGTATTTGCAGTCGCGTCATTTGAGAATCAATCTTTGTCAAGGCAGAGGTATAATTGTATTCAACACTTAAATATATTGAATGGATATAATATGGTTCGTTTATGATTCATTTACCTTTGATATTCTATATTTTTATGCTATCTTATACAATCTGTTGAAATTCAATTACGAAGATTTAACCTTCGTAATTGTATTGACACCAACTTTCGTCCAAGGCTCATTATCCTCAAGGTAATAATGTTTCATGGGACGAAGAACGTTAACATTTAACATTCTATGTTGTCTTGTTCTTAATTCATAGCAGAGTTGAGAACAAGTCCCCAACATTGGCGCCCACCTCCGGTGAACTCACTTCCACTTTTTTGAGTTGATGGCTTCGTTCAACGATCAAGCTGGAGCTGCTTCGGCCCCGAAGCTGGTGCTCCCGATAACAGGTGGTTCGTGCTCAGAACCAGCCAACAAAAAACAGAAGAAAGAGGCGCAGAGAAGGGTACAACATGTTGGAGTGCAGGGACCCTTCATCAAGTCAAGGTGGTCCCACATTCCAATCACCTTCTCCCAGGAGGACCTTCAGCTCAAGGATTTTCCTCATAACGATGCTATGGTTATTTCTTGCGTTATCAAAGGGTTTCTCGTCCACAATGTCTTGGTTGATAGAGGCAGTGCAGCTGATATCATATTTGCTAAGGCCTTCAGACAAATGCAAGAGCCAGAAGATAAGATTCATGATGCTACACACCCTCTCTGTGGCTTTGGAGGAAGACAGATTGTTGCACTGGGCAAGATCACCATGCCAGTGACCTTCGAATTCATCAACAACACCAGAACTGAGCAAGTTGTGTTTGACATTGTTGACATGGAATACCCTTACAATGCAATTATTGGTCGTGGCACCCTCAACGTTTTCGAAGCAATCCTTCATCCTGCTTACCTTTGCATGAAGATACCTTCGGATCAAGGACCCATTGCTATTCATGGAAGTCAAGAAGCTGCCAGAAGGGCCGAGGGAAACTGGACTGACTCAAAAGCAATCCATAACATAGATGGAGCTGAAGCTTGTGAACAGTACAAATTCAGAAGGGAGAAAGCAGCTTCAGCAGATCAGCCGAAGCCCATGCTCTTATGTGAGGACATAGCAGAGCAGAAGGTGCTGTTGGGCTCCCAATTATCCGAAGAACAGGAGAAAACCTTGATAAGGTTTTTGTTCAACAACAAAGATGTTTTTGCATGGTCAGCCAATGATCTTTGCGGAGTTAACAGGGATGTTATTGAACACTCGCTCAATGTTGACCCATCCTTCAGACCCAGAAAGCAGAGGCTTCGGAAAATGTCTGATGACAAGGCCGAAGGTGCTCGGAATGAAGTCAAAAGGCTCCTCAGTGCAGGAGTTATTAGAGAAGTAAAGTACCCAGAATGGCTAGCTAACACTGTTATGGTAAAAAAGGCCAATGGCAAATGGCGGATGTGTATCGATTTTACGGATCTCAACAAGGCCTGTCCGAAGGACGAATTCCCATTGCCAAGGATAGACTCCTTAGTTGATGCAGCAGCTTCGTCAGAGCTTATGAGTCTTCTCGATTGTTATTCAGGCTATCATCAAATTTGGATGAAGAAGGAGGATGAGCCGAAGACCAGTTTCATAACCCCTAGTGGAACATATTGTTACCTTCGGATGCCTGAGGGGCTCAAGAACGCTGGAGGAAGTTTCAGCAGAATGACTGCGAAGGTTCTCCAGTCCCAGATAGGCAGAAATGTGCTAACTTATGTTGATGATATCATTGTAAAAAGCACGAAACAAGAAAACCACATTGCTGATTTGCAGGAGACCTTCGCCAGTTTTAGACAAGCTGGCCTAAACTTGAATCCAGAAAAATGTGTCTTCGGAGTAAAGAAGGGGAAATTTCTTGGATGCTTGGTTTCAACAAAGGGAATTGAAGCTAATCCAAGTAAAATTGAAGCTATACTTCGAATGGAGCCACCAACTACAAAAAAGGGGGCCCAAAGATTGACAGGGAGGCTGGCATCTCTCAATAGATTCATATCCAGATCAGCAGAAAGAAATTTACCATTCTTTGAAGTGCTGAAATCAGCCGAAGTCTTTCAATGGGGACCAAGCCAACAAAAAGCCTTTGAAGAACTGAAGCAATATTTGATAGATTTAACAACATTAACTCCACCAATGCCAGGGGCTCCTTTGTTGTTATACGTGGCAGCTTCGCATTCAGTGGTAAGTGCAGCACTTGTCCAGGAGAAGCTTGATGGCCAAGTCAAGAAGCAGGTTCCAGTGTATTTCGTATCTGAAGTTCTTAGTGTATCAAAGAAAAACTATACAGAATTGGAGAAGGTATTATATGCTGTTTTGATGGCATCCAGGAAGCTTCGGCATTATTTTCAAGCATACAATATTGTTGTTCCTTCTTCGCAGCCGTTGAAGGATATTATGAGAAATAGAGAAGCTACTGGACGGATTGGAAAATGGGCTGCAGAGCTCAATGAATTTTGCATTGATTATGTGCATAGATCCTCGATCCAGTCTCAAGCGTTGGCAGATTTCATTGCCGATTGGACGCCAGGGGCTCAGGATGAAGAAACAAATAAAGATGCCGAAGTGTGGATAGTGTTTTGCGATGGGTCTTAGGGAACCTTCAGAGCAGGAGCAGCTGCTGTGTTGGTCTCACCATCCAAAGTTAAAACTTGTTATGCGGCAAGACTCGATTTTAGCTGTACAAACAATATTACTGAGTACGAAGCCCTGCTTTTGGGCCTTCGGAAATTAAAAGCAATGGGAATCAGAAGGGCCATCCTTAAAACTGATTCCCAGGTTGTTTCGGGTCATATCGACAAGAGTTGCAAGGCTAAAGATCCGAAGCTTGAAAAATATCTAGACACGGTCCGAAGAATCGAAGCTTCCTTCGAAGGATTTTCTATCAAAAATATCCCTCGAGGACAAAATGAGCATGCTGATTTGCTAGCTAAGTCAGCAGCACAGGGGCTGCCCTTACCTTCGGATGTGTTCTTCGAAACAATAAAAGCACCTTCAGTGGAACTTATTGAAAGAGCAGTCCTCAATATATCTCCTGTGTATAGTGAAGACTGGAGAACTGAGATCATCTCTTACCTTCAGGGTAATTTCCTTTCAGATGACGAAACTTATAACAGGAGGATAGAGGCCAGAGCTCGTCCATATGTCATGATAGAAGGGGAGTTGTACAAGCATGGAGTTTGTGCTCCACTACTCAAGTGTTTATCCAGAGCCGAAGGCATAGAGTTGATGAAAGAAATACATGCAGGCTTGTGTGGATCTCACATTGGATCTAGGCCATTACTTGGAAAAGTTTTTCGTCAAGGGTTTTATTGGCCGAAGGCAGCTTCGGATGCAGCGGAATTAGTTCAAAAGTGCGAAGGTTGTCAGAAATGTGCAAGAGATCAAAAACAACCTTCGTCTCTATCTCAGCTGATACAACCCATCTGGCCATTGCAAAGGTGGGGTCTTGACTTGTTAGGTCCGTTACCACCGGCCCAAGGAAACTTAAGATATGTTGTAGTGGCTGTGGAATATTTTTCTAAATGGATTGAGGCAAAGCCTTTAGCCATAATAACTTCGGCCACCATTCAAAAGTTTTTCTGGCAGAATATTGTTTGTCGTTTCGGAGTACCAAAGGCCATCATTGTAGATAATGGAACACAGTTCGACTCCGAAGCTTTCAGAGAATTCTGTGATCAAATCGGCACGAAGATCCATTTTGCATCGGTCAGGCATCCGGAGTCAAATGGACTCGTTGAAAGAGCCAATGGCATCATAATGACAGGAATAATGAAGTTAATTTTTAACCAACCCAGGGGAAAGTGGCCAGATCAACTAATCAAAGTAGTATGGAGCCACAACACGACAACATCAAGGTCAATAGGCTTTACCCCATTCAAATTATTGTTTGGTGACGAAGCAATAACTCCGGAGGAAGCTAAAACTGGATCAATAAGAGTAGTAGCTTCGGCAGAGTCAGATCCTGAAGCTGATCATTCTGTTGAAAAAGATGCTATAGAAGGGATCAGACTTCAAGCCGTGGAGAACATCAATAAATATCAAGTCGAAACAATCAAGTGGCGTGATAGAAAGGTTCGGCTGAAGAATATTGAGCCAGGACATTTGGTGCTTCGGAGAGTCGCTAACCCAGATACAGTGGGCAAGTTGCAGTTGAAATGGGAGGGACCTTTTTTGGTAGTATCTTCGTCAAGACCCGGTTCATACAGATTGAAGGATATGGACGGCAACGACATTCCCAGATCTTGGAATGCAGATGAGCTTCGGCGATATTATGTATAATTTGATGTAATTTTTTATATTTTTTATTTTTTCTTTCTTTCATGGCACCCTTTTCCTTTCTGAAGGGGGAGAAAGGTTTTTAATGGGGCCATCACATGTAATTTCCTTTTTTAGCTCTATAAGAGCAAAATCCCCCAAAGATGTAAATGTAAAAGCTGAGAACGCACCATCGAGTGCCGAAAGTAAAAGGCGAAGAAGCTCCAAAGTCGTTCCTAAGGGAATGCAGAGCTTACAGCGAAAAGTCAACGCTGATTCCGCCGAAAGTAAAAGGCGAAGAAGCTCCAAAGTCGTTCCTAAGGGAATGCAGAGCTTACAGCGAAAAGTCAACGCTGATTCCGCCGAAAATAAAAGGCGAAGAAGCTCCAAAGTCGTTCCTAAGGGAATGCAGAGCTTACAGCGAAAAGTCAGCGCTGATATGTGATTGTTTCTAAGGAAATAACGGTTGTGATTATGGCTTCGTATATGTGTTTGGACATTCATTTGCACATCACATTACATCATAACATTTGCATTCATAAACATTCATCCAGGCATATATAGGATAACCATCATCATAGTATAAGTGGTTGCTTCGGCAAAAAGGAAAAAACTGTCTTTTGTACTTCGTCGTGTACGAAAAGAAGAGCTTCGGAAAAAGGAAAAGTTGTTTTTTATGCTTCGCTGTGTGCGAAAAGAAGGGAAGGTGTTTTTTTCGCCTTCGGCTCAAAAAGATAATTTCGTCCACATCAAAGCACCTCTCATACATTAATGCAACGATAAGAGCATATTACAAGGTATGAACAGAATTCATTAAGAACAAGTTTAGTCTTATTTACAAAGGTTATCTCAAAGGTTTCTTAAGTCCGTCCATAGTCTACTCCTATTGATCTTCATGGGGCCTCAGCTTCGGCGTCATACTTTTAAGCATCGGTCTCGGCTTCGTCATTCTACATAAATTAAGTTGTTGTGGGTCAAAACCAAGATTGAAGGAAAAGGTAAGCACAAGGTATGATTTCTTACTGGTTCAAGATGACTCCGAGCTTCGTCTCCAGCCTTTTCTCGCCTGCCTTTTGTCCATATCATCTTTACAAATCTGTTAGAAATGCTTCGGGCGAGGTCAGGAATATCATCTAAAATTGTTGGTGATAGAGTGAAATTGGGCCTATTGACAATTTTTCCATGATCACAGCCAGCTTTTAGGAAAGCAACAGCAGTTCCCCGAGAAGCTACCCAGGCACAGAAGTCACCGTGCCCGGCTATAACTTCGTCAAGCTCATCAATTTCACCTTCAATATGTTCGAAGGTCTTTGGTAAATCTTCAGCTGACGGGGTGAATTTCTCACTGCTAGCTCCAACTGAGTGGAAGATTTTTCTCAGTCGTTGAATACATTTGTTGCTAAATTCCAAACATTTATCTTGAAGGCTTGCCAATAATTCCAAACATTCGTTGAATACATTTGTCGCATTTAGTTCTTGTTTTTCTTGTTCAAACTGTTCAGATTGGCAGAGAAGCTTCGTATTCAATTCCGTTATTTTAGCTTCGGCTTCTGCCAATAAGCCTTCAGTTGCCTGAAGCTCAAAGTTCTTCTTTTCAATAGTAGCTAATTGCTCTTTTATTTTGCTCTCTAAATTTTCAATTATAACCTCGTGCTTTTTGTCTTCCAGATCTTGCTGCATTTTCAAAGCCTTGCTCAGCAGCATACTCTGCACGTAAACAACCTTCGTTAAGACAGGTCTACATTATTGAAAACAATAAAAGTCAAGGGAATAGTAGTTCACCTTGAAATTGGAATAAAATAAACTACCAACGATATGTTGTCGTCGGTAGCGGCCAATGTCCATTTCCAGCTTCGGAAAACCGATACTCTTTGATAGAGTACTGATGACCTTAGCTCCAGTTTGATCCCGGATGCAGTCTAATTTTTCATCGTCAACACCCCCGAAGAGGAGTGCTCCTGGTTTATATCCGCAGGATTTGGCATACTCTTTAAGCTCTTCTATTTCGATTTTTGACAATTCTTCTCCAACCAAATTTTGGAACATGAAGGCTTCGTCCTCTGAAGCTTCGTCAGCAATTTCCTTTTCTTTCCCAGACACTGCGGCCATGGCCTCTTCGGCGGCAGTAGTAGCTTCTTCTGTGGCCATGTCTAGCAGTATTTTGTCGATGTGTTCAATTGTGCTTTCCAAGTTCAAACCTTCAGTTGAGGTAGCTTCGGCAGCCGCGACCTCCGAAGGTGTGATTTCGATATTTGTTATTTCTTCAGCCGCTGGTATCTTTTGAGCTGAAGCTCTCGGTGGTGTCTTGTCAATGACTTCTGTCACTGCGATGATTCTTTGTCTCTTTGTTTTAGTTGTTTTCTTCGTTTTTTCGGGCTCCTTTTCCTTCTGAAAAAACTTTGTCAGTTGAGGCCCCAATGGACTTAGCTTCGCAGGCAGGGATTCAGTCATTACCTTTAAAATCTCTTCCACGTCAGTGGCAGAGCGTGATGCGGGAGTCTCCTCTTCGTCAGATACTTTTTGCTTCGGAGATGATATTTTCTTCTTCTTCGGAATATTCTTCTTTTTTGGTGGTTCTTCCTCATCTTCATTTAATGCTTCGGCTCCCCTTTTCCTTTTCCGACCTTCGGCACCTTTATTCAGATTTTCGTAGTCAGGGTATTCAAAACCCAAGGCGTCCAGCACTCGATTCAATCTTCGCTTCGGACGGGTACCGAAGGCCGCGGTCATCAACTGATCTTCTTTTTTGGAGTAATTACCGAGTATTTCATTGCACATTATTTCAACTATGTCCAGCCACTCTTGGCAAGGTTTTTTAAAGTATTTCTTAAACTTGTAATAGTAAGGTAACCGCACAAGTTCCCCTTCTTTCTTCTCCCCCTCTAGCTTCGGCATTTCCCATTCTTTTAAAGTAGGAAAACCCTGAAGGCCAAGAACTCTTGAACCAGGTCCCTGGTACTGATATGCTCTGAAATAATTTTAAACTCAGCCAGTGCAGCCCAAGTGGAACCTTCTAATGACATTTGGCATCGCGGTCTTGTTTCTCCGAAGATCAATTCAAGAGGGCTTTGTACCAGCTTCTCTTTGTCTTCGTCAACTCTCACATAAAACCATTCTGATTTCCAGCCTGCCGGCCATTTGCTTCGGTAGCTGATTACAGGAAACTTTGTGGTTTTCCGATAGGCAAAATTGTAGCAACCAAAGTTATCATGTAATCCATCTTTTCTAGCCTTCGTCTGGTAATGCAGCTCATGAACTCGACAAAAGCTGTCGGCAAACGGCTCCACCGCCTGGCTTCGGAGGGCCCAGATATAAACACTAAGCCTAACGATAGCGTTAGGAGTCAACTGATGAAAGTAGATACCAAACCTCTTCAATACATCTGCAATAATCCTATGAAGGGGGAATCTCAACCCAGCCTTTAGAAAGCTCTTGAAAATGACTATTTCATCCTTCTCTGGCTTCGGGGTAGTTTCTTCCCCCCCGAAGCGAAGTAGCTTCTTCTGACTTTCACTGAAATAACCTGACTTTACCATCTTGGAGAGATCAGCCTTCGAAACGGTCGACTTTCCGAAGTCCAAGTGGCTGGGCTTACTTGGCATGGCAATACGATAATCATCTTCGGGATCAGTTTCTTCAATGTTCTCTTCTTCTGCTTCGGCAGTTGCTTGTTCTGCTTCAACAGTGCGGATTTCTTCCGAAGTTACCAGTCCGGATTGTTGCATTGCTTCGGAGATGGGAATAGTCTCCGAGCCTTCAGCTTCGCCTCCTTCACGCTCAACCCTAGCGATAGAACGCACTCTGGCCATTTAATTCTGAATTTGCGGGAATTAAATACTTTTTCTTCCGAAGTTTTTTCTTCTGACGAAGTAGGCTTCAAGCTGGCGCTTCGTTTGATTCCGAGAGTCAAGCTTCGGCTATGGTTAAAAATTTTGGCAGCAAAACAGTGCAAATAGCAATGAATGCTGTGGTAACTTCACACCTACTTGTCTGTTTATATAGTGCTGCAGGTAAGAAGGCGAAACGCCAGGATTTTTACACCAGGCGGACAGCCGCTTGCACTCGCTGCGCGGTGGACCGCAGAGACCAAACAGTAACTCTGCAAGGTGGGACCGCTACGCGCTCGGAAACTGAATCGTTTCTCGACAACGAGCTCAGGGAAGGTGTTTTTTGGACCTTCGGCTTCCCGAAGCTTAAGAGACTTTTTTCACGGATCAAGCTCGTTACGAAAAACGATCTAGCGCCGCGAAAGGGGCTACTGTTGGGACTATGCTTCGTCGAGCCGAAGGTCTTGTAGGAAGAAGCAGCTTCGGCTGAAGCTGTCCGCAGGAGATGACCGAAGGTTCCTCTTCATGAAGCTTCGGAATTACAAACCGACTTAAAAGTAGAATGACCTTTCAGTCCATAAATGTTTGGGTCGCTGTTGTAATCCCTTATGAGGGACATAATTGTAATTCCTCACAGGCTATGTCCCGTGCCTATAAATAGTGAACAGTACTCCCTTACTGTTCACGGAGATTTTTCCGGTATTTGCAGTCGCGTCATTTGAGAATCAATCTTTGTCAAGGCAGAGGTATAATTGTATTCAACACTTAAATATATTGAATGGATATAATATGGTTCGTTTATGATTCATTTACCTTTGATATTCTATATTTTTATGCTATCTTATACAATCTGTTGAAATTCAATTACGAAGATTAGACCTTCGTAATTGTATTGACACCAACCTTCGTCCAAGGCTCATTATCCTCAAGGGAATAATGTTTCATGGGACGAAGAACGTTAACATTAACATTCTATGTTGCCTTGTTCTTAATTCATAGCAGAGTTGAGAACAAGTCCCCAACAGTAACCCTAATTAGGGATATATGGATAAATACCTGCTTTGTTTCTGAGGGGCCTCACATCTCTTTATAAGGAACATGTACAAACCCTCGTAATACAGAGAAGAGAAGAGAAAGAGGCCAGAGACCCAACCCTATATCCTGTGTCTCGTGTGTTTCTTCTGTCGTGCTTATGGGAAGGGAGACGGGTCATCTATATCTTCTTACGCCTCTACTGCTGACGGGAGGGAAGGGAGCGGATCTGGTGATCCGTGGTAACGTAGTTCTCAACACGTTATCAGCACGCTCTACCTCGATGTTGCTGCGAGATTGGATCTGCATCAACTCTCTGTCAATCCGGCAGGTCTCCAGCCTAGCCGAACTATCCTACGCGACAGTCTTCGATTCCTCTCCTATGCAATATAGTGGTATGTCTTTCTGTATAGATTGAATACATAGTTCGCGGTGATAAAAAATGGGGCTGCGACTGGTGAGCATGGTCGCTCGCCACACGGCACCGTACACCGGCTGCATGGTGCTAGGCCGGTGTAAAGAGATGCATGATAGGGAGATAAGCTCGTGGCCGTCAGAAGCGGATCACACGCCGAATCTGCCCGAGTTTCACAAGGGCCGCTACATGCAACCTGTAACCCAAGATGAAAGTACCTGAGACCGGTGTGGGCCCCGCAACTATGTGGATGGGGTGCTTCCTCTGTGATGGCAGGCGAGCTTGCCCATGCCGTAGGGTGGAGACGCGGCCACCAATCCCTTTTTCCAGGAGAAAAAGGGAAACGAGTTTGCATGTAGGTGATAAAGAAACGAGCAACTTTATCTTGGCCACACGCACCCATCTCCTGCATGGCCGCATGCAAGGGGCAACTTTATCTCTTGCACCGCCACACACACCCACCTCCTGCATAGCCCGCATGTAATGTGTTAATTACATATTAAAATATTTTAGCACAAGGATTTGGATGACTAGAGGATAACCTATTATATGATAACAAGGCAGTATGTTTTGTTTTGCAACTTCTAATTCAATTTCCTCTCTACTAAATAATTAGTAGATAAATACATGCATGAATATGTTAAAATGCTTGTTACGCCTGATGTGCTATATTCATGCATTAGTTCTGGAGTTTATTTTTCTGCTTTTATTTCCCGTAGTGGATAATTGGAAGAAATTATTAAAATGTGTGAAGGCTATAATGTGCATACTCAAATCGCTCTAAATATTTGAGTTGCGTTGAGCTTTTAGACTCACGTCGAGCGATTAAATTGTATAGTGCATATTTGGACATACTAATCAGTCTATGTTATTATCAGCTGAGTTATGACATTAGCTGAATATTGACTACGCCCTAGCAACACGACGCAATATTTGTGTCGTTCGAACTTGGCTGTGTCATGTGATTGCTATGTCACACTCTTGCTTAATCGAACCACTCCCGTTGAGTCGGATCGCCATCATCGAGTCACGCATTTTCGCAGGCCCTATAAGACTGTCTGCTGTGACCACAATGCTACTATTGCACTTGTTACACACTTTGTGTGAACTTATCATGTACTCTGACTACCGAGCCACAACTATGCATGTTGCGTATGTTACAAAGGCTTGTTGTGTTGTCGTAGCCCTGATGGCCGTACTGAAAGGGAAATGTGCCCTTGGGCCATTTCTAAGTATTTTGGTGATTGAGTGCCAACACATGTGCTTAATTGTGAATTTATGTCCCTGGATGAACAAGGTGCAAATCATGAAGTAAAGGTATGTTTCTAAGCTTTAGTACATTGGTTTTGAATACTAATATACTTGTCTAAGTGTTAGAAACAGAAAGAAGAAGAAAAGAGAAGAGGAGAAAATGACTTGGCTGTGTGCTGCCAAGACCCAGCTCGGTCTGGAGCACCGGACTGTCCGGTGTGCACCGGACAGTGTCCGGTGCGCCAGGCTGGCTCGGAGCGAACTGGCCGCTCTCGGGAATTCGCCGACGGCGTACGGCTAAAATTCACCGGACTGTCCGGTGTGCACCAGACTGTCCGGTGAGCCAACGGTCGGCCGGGCCAACGGTCGGCCGCGCAATCTGCGCGGGACACGTGGCGGAGCCAACGGTCGGAAGATGTCACCGGACTGTCCGGTGTGCACCGGACATGTCCGGTGCGCCAACGGCTCCAGATCTGCCAACGGTCTGCAACGGTCGGCTTCGCTGTTTAAGGAAACAAATCGGGCACCGGACAGTGTCCGGTGTGCACCGGACTGTCCGGTGCCCCCGACGACAGAAGGCAAGGATGGCCTTCCGGATTTGCTCTCAACGGCTCCTAGCTGCCTTGGGGCTATAAAAGGGGCCCCTAGGCGCATGGAGGATATACACAAGCAACCTTTGAGCATTCTTGATCATCCACACTCAGTCTTTGCGCATTCGTTTGTCATTCCAAGTGTTTCGAGCTCCGTTCTAGTGAGAACTTTGTGATACTCTTGTGAGCTCGATTCTTGACTGTGTGTGCGCGCGTTTTGCTGTGGATTTGTGTGTGTTGCTTCCCTCCCTTACTCTGTGCTTCGTTGTGATCATATACTTGTAAGGGCAAGAGACTCCAATTTGTGGAGATTCCTTGCAAACGGGATAGTGAAAGGCAAAACAAAACACCGTGGTATTCAAGTGGGTCTTTGGACCGCTTGAGAGGGGTTGATTGCAACCCTCGTCCGTTGGGACGCCACAACGTGGAGTAGGCAAGCGTTGGTCTTGGCCGAACCACGGGATAAACCACTGTGTCACCTCTGTGCTTGATCTCTTGTGGTATTGTGTTTTGTTGAGACTCTCTTTAGCCACTTGGCAATCATTGTGCTAACACTTAACAAGTTTTTGTGGCTTAAGTTTTAAAGTTTCACAGGATCACCTATTCACCCCCCCCCTCTAGGTGCTCTCAATTGGTATCAAAGTCGTTCCCTTCACAAAGGGACTAACCGCCCGAAGAGATGGATCCTAAGGGGAAGGGTATCGTGATCAACGACAAAGAGAAGGAATCCTTCGTCAACGAGCCGAAGGACGACAAGCCTACCGACTCCGGCTCGGGTCATAGACGGAAGGAAGGGAAGAAGAAGAAGACAAGGCGCATCAAGGAGATCGTCTACTACGACAGCGATGAGTCTACTTCTTCCCAAAAGGACGACGACCACAACGACTACGAGAGAAGGAAACCGGTTAATTCGAACTTTTCTTTTGACTACTCTCGTATTCCGCAAAGTTCAAATTCACATTTGCTCTCCATTCCACTGGGCAAGCCCCCACACTTTGATGGAGAGGACTACGGATTTTGGAGCCACAAAATGCGTAGTCATCTATTCTCTCTCCATCCTAGTATATGGGAGATTGTAGAGAGTGGAATGCACTTTGATAGTTCGGATAGTCCCATGTTCATTAATGAACAAATTCATAAGAATGCACAAGCTACTACTGTTCTTCTAGCTTCTTTGTGCAGGGATGAATACCATAAAGTGAGCGGCTTGGATAACGCCAAGCAAATCTGGGACACCCTCAAGATTTCTCATGAGGGGAACGACGTCACCTTGCTCACCAAGATGGAGTTGGTGGAGGGAGAGCTTGGACGGTTCGCGATGATAAGGGGCGAGGAGCCGACGCAAACATACAACCGGCTCAAGACTCTTATCAACAAGATAAGGAGCTACGGGAGTGTGGCGGAACTGCCCGAATTATTCCAACTTAAGTGCCCAAGTCCGACCTTAGAGGCTAGACCACACTTAAATGGGAATAACCCGTCAATCCCTCGGATCTAGTCCGACACGGCCACTGACAGGATCAAGTACCACAGTCTCACTCGATGGTGAGTCACAGAGCAAATACAATAAAGCATAAAACCATGCATGGAAGAGTATTAAGTTATTACATCACCATGGTCATCATCGGAGTTTTTCGCAAAAGTAACCATCATTGTTTTGAAGTGCAGCGGAAAAATAAACTAACGACAAATAAATGGAGGGATGGGGAAGCCTGTCCCATCACTCCTCATGCTCCTCCTCAGCCGAGGCAGGGTCCCACTCGACAGTCCAACCCGGTGGCAGGGTGGATGGCCAAGTCACTCCAGCAACCATGTCCTCCAGAGAACCTGTAAAATTATGCCACAAGCAAGGCTGAGTATACTAATACTCAGCTAGACTTACCCGGTGTGAGGAGTCTATACTCCTCTACCTCTAGACATGCAGCTGTTTGGCTGTGGGGGTTTGGTTGCCAAAAGCACTAGCGGAGTTTCTAAATCAAGATTTTAACTTAATCAAAATTAAGTGTGACTCTCTTAAGGCTAAAAGTGTACTATCTATTCATACATAGTAGCAAGCATTATTAGCAATCAACAGTTTGTATCATCTCAACCAGTTCCACTTGTTACTCAATGTAGCAGCATGGATCAAGCAGTCTCATTAGCTGCGAGAAGCAGACGATTCGAATCGAGTTTTTATCCTTGCAAGGTAAACCTAAACACACGACATGCAGGGGCACTCCGTCCCCACACATATCAACCGTCCCCATCGATTCCCTGGCAACAGATCAGGTCTCACCGCCTTGGCGTACAATGCCTCACTGACCCCGACTGGCCGTCGTGCAGTGACAGCACTTGTACCCACCATAACCGGAATGGGAGACTACGTCTCAGGTCGCGTGAGGGGGTATGTCTGCGGGCAGGTTCACTCAGGTACTAGGCTTACCGATTTACCATATTTCTCGGCATATGTTTAGTACGTTCAAACGCTTGACTCACGGTACCACACCTTAATCCTTAATCAACTTTTTATCCCGTGAACAACCAATCCCCATGGATTGTTGCCCACAAACCAACATCAATATGATAGGAAAGTGGATACAACCAATTCCTGACCTCGCGCGAGTGCTAGAAAAATCACTCGACTTCTACCGAGATCCTAATTAATAAAGCAGCTACTCGACCTAGCATACTAGTATCCATCTCAAAAGGATTCCTGAGATCATGCAACTAGGGTTTCAAACAATTCCTACACCTAAGTGCACAACCAATCCTACAATCATTAAGTGAAGTAAAATAGCATAAATAACAGGTTATGCATAAACCGGGGCTTGCCTTCCAAAGCAGTGGCAGGCAGGTCCTCTGGTGCAGGCTCTGGTGCTGGGTCTGGGGCAACCTCCTGGGCAGCTCCTTGCTCCGGCACGAGGACGTACTCTCCGTCAGCAAGATTACAGTCTATCGAAATGCAATGAACATGTATGTCATGATTATGCAAGATTTAAGAACATTAAGCTACAGAATTTAAGTCAAGAATTAACTTAGGGTTTCTTGGCTACGAGGGTCTTCTAGTGGCATACATAGACTTATCACCCTTTTAGGTTTAGGCTTTCTTTTTAAAATAACATATTGGATTTGTATTGCCTTTATAGATTTTAGTGGACAATTATAAAGGTCTTAGGGGGACATTGAATTCCATCATCCATTTTCCTTTCTTAACTCCCACCTAGGGTTTCTAGTATGGTTATGAGCTAGGACAGTAGTTTTAAAAATTTCCAAAAATTTTGTAAAAATTACAGTGGGTTGACACTGGCTATTCTAGCTTGTTTTAATAATTTGAGGCTTAAGGTACAAAAGCTAGGCTTTAAACAAAAATAACAATAGTTAGGCAAAATGGGCCACTTTACACTACAAGTCCTTTATTAAAGTGGTTTCTGACCTAATGGTTAATTTTGCTGGCCTCTAGTAGTGATAAAAAGCTCTTGTACCAAAAATGACAGAGAGCAACATGGTGGTTAATTAATGGGGAATTTCTAAACTTTGGTGCAAAAAGAGTGATTAGAACTAACTTGTTATTTGAAAAATATCAAACAACAGATTTCAGATTTTTCTTAAGTTCTTATTATCAACACATTAGTTGTCCTAAGGTTTGGGGAGGTTTCACCTTAGGGGTATTTTTGTAGGGTTTTTCTAAGTTATCCCTATTTTCTTCATTTAAAAGGTATCTTGCTTATTTTACACTACAACAGGGTATGATATATTTTTCCAGTGAACTACATTGACTAAGTATCTCAACAAAAATAGGTGTGCTCTCTGGTTCATCATTTATATCACCTTTTCTATTTTTCTTAAACTTAAGCATATTATAGAATAAGGGGTTAAAACTATCTTAATGTAATGGACAGAGAGGTTTAACATTTTTAACTAGGTCAGTGGGTAGATATAAACTTCTCCAAATTTTTCTAACCCTAGTTAAATAGTGCAACTATTTTTCTTGCTATTATTAAGCTTTTGGCCAAAACTGAAAATAAATTAGAACCTTATATTTTTCTCTAGTCATATGGGGTTTTATATTTTTCTTAGACAGGTTACATTATTTAGAGTTTGGCAAAATTGGTTTGACCAATTTTGGATGATTTAAACAGAAGTTATGCATTTTCAAAGTTGCTGTCCAATTTAAAAACAGATTTAATTAAGGTTTTCTAGAAAACCCAGTTTGCGCCGAGACCCCTAGGGTTAAACTGATTCAACTCTCGCAGATCTACCCTCAGGTCACTATTCATATGAGTCTGGGGCTTTACACTTAACCCCCCAGGGTTTTCTTCCTCACACCCGCGGTCCTTCCCCTAAACAGAACAGTAGCCGTAGGAAAGAAAGGACGGCGCGGCTTACCGGCGGCGAGGGAGGTCCGGCGAAGGGTGGGGTCGGCTCGGGGAGGCTCTGGCGGTCACGTCGAGGTACGGCTCGTCGTCGGAGGTGGTCGGAGTCGCCGGGTCCACGAGCGCAGGCGGATGTGCTCGTCGGCGGCGAGTGTACCGGCCAAACTACGGCGATCTAGTCCAATCCAAGGGCACGGTGAGCTTCACGGGGTCACGCAGCGACTGTGTGCACAAAGAATCGAAGAATGGCCGAGTGAATTACCCGGTCCACGAACTCCGGCGAGGTTAAGTGCTCCGGCGAGGGTGGACTGGCTTCTCCGGCGAAGGAAACTCCGATTCCTTGCTCGGGGAGTCTCGCAGAGGGGTGCACAAGCTTCTCCGAAGGCTGGATGGGGCTGAAAAGGGCTGGGCGGGCCGGTCTACGGTGGCAGGGGGACTGGGTGGCCGCGGACAGCTGCGCACGGGCCAACGACGGCGAACCAAGCTCCGGCGAGGGTCGGGTGGGTGCGGACGGGTATGGTCGAAGCTTGGGAGGGTTTTATAGGCGCGGGCGCAGACCAAGGCGCTGGCCTGCCCGTTTGGCGCGACGCGGGCACGAGGGGCGCGCGCGGGCGTGCTCTGACGAGCTCAGAGCGCGTCGAACACGTGGCGCGTTGCTTCTGCCCGTGTTCTTCGCTCTGCTGAGCGGCCAAGCGTACGAATCTTGCCATGTCGCCTGTGGAAGATCTCTTCCCTGCACCTAGAGCTACCTAGTTCATGTGAGTTCCAAGGGAGGATACGCCCTAGGTTAGGAGATAGACAGGCGCCAAGTTTGGTTTGTCTCACTGCCCACACCGCGACAAAACCCATGTCAAAGCTTGTCAAACGTCCAAGTCTCGGTTTCAAATTTTTCCAGGGGGTGCCTTAAGTAGTATAGCACATTTTTGGTATAGAACTCAAGTGGTTTTGGCGCCATTTTCAAAGTGAACACGGCTGGACTTTGAATTAGGGCTAAAATGTGACTTAGAGAGAAATAGAGAGCTCTAGCTCTCTCTCCACTTGGAGATTTGAATTGGGGTTTCTCCAGGGGCCTTTTTGCAAAATTTCCCTCCCCTAATTGATGGTTATAATGTTGCTTAGGGTTTGGGTAAAAGTTACACATGCTTTACCCACTTGATCACTCTCTTTTCCCCCCCTTACTTAGGGTTTTGGAAGGTAGGGCTTTGGAGAGATCTAGGGTTCTTCTCCCCCTATTGCCCAAGGTAGTAAGTGTGCAAGGATTTAGGGTAAAGTTTCTTATGTCATGGGCAACTTGATTAGCACATGAGCCCCAAGGTTCTTATGTGCTGCCCTAAGCCTTTTTCTTTTGTGATCACAGCTTCCAGTGCCAAGGTGGCTCTAGCCAGGGTAACACCTGGGTGTTACAGTCCTCCCCCCTTAAAGGAATCTCGTCCCGAGATTTGGGTAGAGTCCCTTGGAGGGGTGCTTGAAGGGGTGATGGTGGTGTTTCTTCTTTACACAAGTTTCTCTTGTTAACTGCTCTTCGAATGTCATCCTCTTTGCAACTTCAGAAGGAAGTCCTTCTTAAGTTAAATCCAGAACTTAGACTATCCTTGTTATCTAAGTTTTTCTTATAATTGACTTCAAAGGGCAGGTGGGGGTGGGGTTTCGGGGTTACGTACCGGCTTCTTTGGGTAGAAAGTCGGGGAAGCGAGAGCGTAGAAAATCCTCTGTTTCCCATGTAGCTTCTTCTGCTGAATGGTGACTCCACTGAACCTTATACATTTTGATTGACCTTGCCCGAGTTGATCTTTCCTTCTGATCCAATACCTTGGCGGGGTACTCTTGGTAGGACAAGTCTGGTTCTATCTCAATGTCTGGTTCTGGTAGCACTTCAGTGGGTAGACGAACACATTTCCGCAGCTGAGATACATGGAACACATTGTGAACTGCTGACATATGGGGTGGTAATTCCAATTGGTAGGCTACAGGTCCACAACTTTCCTTGATCTTATAAGGTCCAATGTAACGAGGGGCCAACTTGCCTTTGATCCCAAATCTCTGGATACCCTTGGTTGGTGATACCTTAAGATAGACATGATCTCCCACCTCAAACTGCAGTGGCTTCCGTCTCTGGTCATGATAACTCTTTTGCCTGGCCTGAGCAGCTTCTAAGTTCTTCCTGATGACTCTAACTCTTTCCTCTGCTTCAATTACCAAATCTGGCCCAAATATTTCCCTTTCTCCTGCTTGAGACCAATTTAGCGGGGTTCTGCATCTTCTCCCATACAAAGCCTCGAAAGGTGCCATTTTCAGACTAGACTGATAGCTGTTATTGTAAGAGAACTCCGCTAAGGAGAGACACTTGTCCCAGTCCTTTCCATAGTGTAGTGCACATGCTCTCAACATGTCTTCCAAAACCTGATTTACCCTTTCTGTCTGACCATCTGTTTGAGGGTGATATGCTGAGCTTCGGATTACATGGGTCCCAAGTGATTCCTGTAATTGCTCCCAAAATCGTGCCACAAAAGGTGCTCCTCGGTCAGAGATTATGGTCCTTGGTATCCCATGCAGACGAACTATCTGGTCGATGTAAATTTCCGCATACTTCTCCGTCCGGTGGGTGGTGTGCACTGGCAAGAAATGAGCCGTCTTGGTCAATCTGTCCACAATAACCCATATGGAATCATGGTGCCGGGAGGTATTGGGTAATCCTACTATGAAATCCATGCAAATGTCCTCCCATTTCCAAGATGGTATGGGAAGGGGTTGCAAAGGGCCTGCTGCTTTCAGACGACTAGCTTTTACCCTCTGACAAGTGTCACATTCCGAAACGTACTTGGCAATTTCCCTCTTCATCCTGGTCCACCAATAAAGAGGCCTGAGATCATGGTACATTTTGTTGCTACCCGGGTGCATGGAGAACTTGGAAAGGTGAGCTTCATCCAATATCTTCTTTCTGAGCTCGGGGTCCTTGGGAACCACCAATCGGTCTTCAAACCATAAAATTCCCTTGCTGTCCTGACGGAAACACTTGTATTTCTCGGCCTTTTGCTTGATCATATCCTTGATGATCTGAACACCCTTATCCCCAAATTGTGCCTGAGCTATTTGTTCTTGCAGTGTGGGCTCCACTGCAATATATCCCAATTCACCGGAAGGAACAACTTCCAGGTTCAGTTTGCACAACTCATCACACAAGGTGGTGATTCTTGCATCCATGTTCATGCAATTACATTGGGCCTTTCTGCTCAAGGCATCTGCCACAACATTGGCCTTGCCCGGGTGGTAATGCACCTCCAAATCATAGTCCTTGATTAATTCCAACCATCTCCTCTGCCTCATGTTCAGATCTGCCTGAGTGAAAATGTACTTGAGACTCTTGTGATCAGTGTAAATGTTACAATGAGCTCCCATCAAGTAGTGTCTCCATATCTTGAGGGCATGAACTACTGCTGCCAACTCCAGATCATGTGTCGGGTAGTTCTGCTCATGGGGTCTGAGGGCTCGGGAAGCATAAGCAATCACTCTGTTCTCTTGCATCAACACACAACCCAATCCCGTACCAGACGCATCACAATAAACCTCAAATGGCTTGGTGTTGTCGGGTTGAGCTAGCACTGGAGCTATTGTCAAATGTTGCCTCAGGGTATGAAAAGCATCTTCACACTTTTGGCTCCACTCAAATTTGACTCCTTTCTTTAACAGTTTAGTCATTGGCTTGGCAATTCTAGAGAAATCCGGAATAAATCGTCGGTAATACCCTGCCAATCCCAGAAAACTCCTAATCTGCTTCACTGTAGTCGGGGGTTTCCAGTTCATCACTTCTTGCACTTTTTCAGGGTCAACTGATATCCCATCCTGAGAGATTGTGTGACCCAAGAATTTTATCTCCTTCAACCAGAACTCACACTTGGACAACTTAGCATACAACTGATGGTCGCGAAGTCTCTGAAGCACAACATGCAGATGTTTAGTGTGCTCAGCCTCATTCTTGGAATAAACCAGAATGTCATCAATGAAGACAACCACAAACTTGTCCAGCTCTGGCATGAATACCGAGTTCATCAAGTACATGAAATAAGCCGGGGCATTGGTTAGCCCGAAGGACATTACCAAAAACTCATAGAGCCCATATCTGGTAGAGAAAGCCGTCTTGGGAATGTCACTGGCACGGATCTTGATCTGATGGTATCCTGAGCGAAGGTCTATCTTGGAGAATACCTTGGCTCCTACCAACTGATCAAACAGAACATCAATGCGTGGTAACGGGTACTTGTTCTTGATAGTCACCGCATTGAGAGGGCGGTAATCAACACACATCCTCAAACTCTCATCCTTCTTCTTCACGAACAAGGCGGGACATCCCCAGGGCGAAGTGCTTGGTCGAATAAATCCCTTGTCCAACAATTCTTGCAGTTGCTTCTTCAATTCCGCTAACTCTGCGGGAGGCATCCTATAAGGTCTCTTGGAGATAGGAGCAGTCCCGGGTTGCAATTCAATGGCGAACTCAATATCTCTGTCAGGTGGCATTCCTGGCAATTCGTCTGGAAAAACGTCGGGGTAGTCGCAGACTACTGGGATCTGCCTTACTGGAGACTCTGCCATAACAAAGGCACAAGACTGGGTACCACCCTGGTTGGGTAAATACAAAACAGTCTCGCCATAAACAGGGGAATGAATTTCAATGGCTCTGGCTGCAATATCCAATATTGCCTGATGTTTGGCCAACCAATCAGTTCCCAAGATGATATCCACACTATCCAGCCCCAAAATAAGAAGGTCAGTTTTAATTATCAAACTACCAAACTTTAGAGGTACCTTCATGCTGATTTGGTTAGTGGCAATCCTGCCTCCTGGGGTTGAAATGGTAATAGCCCCGTGGGTGTGGCAAAAAGGCAACTGGCACTTGACACTAAATTTGGCACTGACAAAACTATGCGATGCACCAGAATCAAAAAGAACAGTAGCAGGAAAATTTAAAACTGTAAAGATACCAGTCATGACGGGTGCTCCCTCTGGAATGTCAGCCATTGTAGTGAAGTTCAGCTTGCCCTGCCTCACTTGCACTTTTTGCCTCTTTCCCTGGTTCTGGTTAACATTCTGCCCCTGCCTCTGCTGATTCTTGGGGCAATTCTTGGCATAGTGCCCAGTACTGCCACAAGTGAAACACCGGTTATCATTAGCCTGGCGGTACTGCTGCTGCTGATTGTTCCTCTGAGCTGGGAATTGGGCACGGTTGGGTGCCTGCTGCTGCTGCTGCTGCTGTTGTGGCCTGATCACCCACCTTCCTTGCTGCTGCTGAGGTCCCCTGCTCTGGGAGTCAGACACAATCCTGAAGCGCTGTGGCTGAGACGAGGGTCCTGCCACAGGGGTCTTCCTTTTCTTCTCCGCCTGCCGAGCCAAGATGCAGTCTTCCTGGGAGATAGCCATGTTGACCAACTCATTGTAACTGTTGGCCCTGACGGTGTTGAGTCGATCACGGAGCTTAGTGCTGAGCCCCCTCCTGAACCTGTCTCGCTTCTTCTCATCCGTATCTGCATGATATCCGGCATACTGACACAAATCATTGAAGGCCTGGGCATATTGCAACACTGTCCTGCTGCCCTGAGTGAGTGCCAGAAACTCATTGAGCTTCCGGTCCATGATGCCAGCGGGAATATGATGCCCTCGGAAAGCGGCCTTGAACTCCCTCCACTCCACCTCTCTACCATCTGGCTGCATAGCCAGAAAATGGTCCCACCAAGTCCTTGCGGGTCCGCGAAGCTGCTGGGTGGCAAACCTGACCTTGGTGACCTCCGAGCAAGCCCCATGGAGCAGTGGGAACTTGGATTCTACCACCCTCAACCACACATCTGCATCCAGTGGGTCCTCCGACCTGGTAAACAATGGTGGCTGGGTGCTGAGAAACTCCTGGTAAGTAGCAGCGACGGGGTGACGCTGATGGTCTCCACCAAAATGCTGAGGTGGCGGCTGACGCTGAGCTAGCTGCCTCAGAATCTCGTTCTGCTGGGCCATGAGCTCCTGCAGAGTGGGAGGCGGTGGCGGTGGAGGAACGTGCTCATTCTGACCACGGCGTGCTCTCCCAGCCATCTGAAAAAGTCACACGGTTGCTTAATAACACATCTCCAAGCTTAAGGTTCGAACATGGTGGGGGAGTCAAAGTAATTTGATAGATTCCAAAAAAAAAACAACGAAAACATAATCCTTCCGTCCAAATTTAAATTACCATCAATCACCCCTAAACATCCAAAAGAGTTTCAACACTGGTTACATCAAGGATCAAAAGACTCAACTCTACCTAGCCTAGGACCCTAAGGGTGCAACAGCTAAGCTAGCGGCGAGGAGTCCACTATCACCAACTTCTAGTACTAGTCTGTCATCTATTGAGCGAACGAGGCGACGCTAGACTCGGGGGAAGGTGGTCTCCCTGAGCCAGCGGTGTCTACACTGGAGGCAGACTCGTCTCCTCCCTCGATGTCAACGTCCTCGTCAGCCTCCGCATCATGGATCTCTTGGTGATGCATGTCCAGATGCGCATTAGCCTCTGCTAACTGCTGCTGAGTGTTGAGGAGCTGATCCTCGAGGACCTCGATGGTATTCTCCCTGGTGCCCACTAGCTCCTCCAACTCATGAATCTCGTCGGTCAGCTGCTCCACCTGTAGATCTTTCTCCACCAGCTCCTGTGACAAATCCACCACGAGCTCCTCCCTGTTGTCCAGGGTGATCTTGGTGTCCTCCAGCAATGCCATCAGGTGGGACATGGCCTCCCCACGCATCACTTGCAGACGATACAGAGCATTCATGCATCGTACCGACAAGTGAGCGGTGTGGCCTGGGTAGAGAGCCCAGATGTCCTTGGCATGCTCCACCCGGTCCTTCCACATCGGGTCGTCCTCCTTTTCCGCAGGGAACAGCCCAATGGGGTGGGTAGCCAGCTCCAAGGGGTGAAATCCACAGAAGGTGGTCAGTCCATGCAGAGCGATAGCCTCAATAGTGTCCTCAGCCCGGTATCCATAGGACTCGGAGTCCAGTGAACGCCAGCCTGGCTGCAGGGGATGAGGCTCCAAAGTCATCCTCACCCGGCAGCGGGGTACCCGGTGCTTCTCGAACTGCTGCACCGCGTACTGAGGGGGTGTCAAATATCCTGCCCCCTGAAGCACCTCCCACAAGATGCGGGGAAAACCCTCTCGTGCAAGTCCGTCAGTGTGGGTCAGTGCATCTCCATCCTCGGAGGATCCGTGGGAAGTCATCTGTGCACGGTTAAGCGTAAGTAAAGAAAAAGAATTACAAAAAGAACAAGGAAAATAAAATTCAGCCTGCCTCTAGCTAAAAGAAAAAGGCACTGGGGACCTAGTTGGCTGCTATCTCATTTTTAAGCCCTTTCACTTAGTTATTTATTTACTCAATTAAGAATGCATGCATGCACGTCCTGATCGACCTCACAAGAAAAATAAAAGGAATAGGGAAGAACTCCCATTCTGTAAAAGTGGCCTGTAGGGCCTAATCACTTAGCCACCTAGCTACCCTTCTATTATCCTAAGGCTTCACGTCCTAGGTCTATCCTGCTCGCCCTACTACCTATCCAACATTGTTTCTATCAAGTTTTACTTTTAGAAAAGGGATGGTATCCATGTTTTATTGATTCCTCTGTGGTGGTACAAGCTCCGATACCAGCTGTGGCGGAACTGCCCGAATTATTCCAACTTAAGTGCCCAAGTCCGACCTTAGAGGCTAGACCACACTTAAATGGGAATAACCCGTCAATCCCTCGGATCTAGTCCGACACGGCCACTGACAGGATCAAGTACCACAGTCTCACTCGATGGTGAGTCACAGAGCAAATACAATAAAGCATAAAACCATGCATGGAAGAGTATTAAGTTATTACATCACCATGGTCATCATCGGAGTTTTTCGCAAAAGTAACCATCATTGTTTTGAAGTGCAGCGGAAAAATAAACTAACGACAAATAAATGGAGGGATGGGGAAGCCTGTCCCATCACTCCTCATGCTCCTCCTCAGCCGAGGCAGGGTCCCACTCGACAGTCCAACCCGGTGGCAGGGTGGATGGCCAAGTCACTCCAGCAACCATGTCCTCCAGAGAACCTGTAAAATTATGCCACAAGCAAGGCTGAGTATACTAATACTCAGCTAGACTTACCCGGTGTGAGGAGTCTATACTCCTCTACCTCTAGACATGCAGCTGTTTGGCTGTGGGGGTTTGGTTGCCAAAAGCACTAGCGGAGTTTCTAAATCAAGATTTTAACTTAATCAAAATTAAGTGTGACTCTCTTAAGGCTAAAAGTGTACTATCTATTCATACATAGTAGCAAGCATTATTAGCAATCAACAGTTTGTATCATCTCAACCAGTTCCACTTGTTACTCAATGTAGCAGCATGGATCAAGCAGTCTCATTAGCTGCGAGAAGCAGACGATTCGAATCGAGTTTTTATCCTTGCAAGGTAAACCTAAACACACGACATGCAGGGGCACTCCGTCCCCACACATATCAACCGTCCCCATCGATTCCCTGGCAACAGATCAGGTCTCACCGCCTTGGCGTACAATGCCTCACTGACCCCGACTGGCCGTCGTGCAGTGACAGCACTTGTACCCACCATAACCGGAATGGGAGACTACGTCTCAGGTCGCGTGAGGGGGTATGTCTGCGGGCAGGTTCACTCAGGTACTAGGCTTACCGATTTACCATATTTCTCGGCATATGTTTAGTACGTTCAAACGCTTGACTCACGGTACCACACCTTAATCCTTAATCAACTTTTTATCCCGTGAACAACCAATCCCCATGGATTGTTGCCCACAAACCAACATCAATATGATAGGAAAGTGGATACAACCAATTCCTGACCTCGCGCGAGTGCTAGAAAAATCACTCGACTTCTACCGAGATCCTAATTAATAAAGCAGCTACTCGACCTAGCATACTAGTATCCATCTCAAAAGGATTCCTGAGATCATGCAACTAGGGTTTCAAACAATTCCTACACCTAAGTGCACAACCAATCCTACAATCATTAAGTGAAGTAAAATAGCATAAATAACAGGTTATGCATAAACCGGGGCTTGCCTTCCAAAGCAGTGGCAGGCAGGTCCTCTGGTGCAGGCTCTGGTGCTGGGTCTGGGGCAACCTCCTGGGCAGCTCCTTGCTCCGGCACGAGGACGTACTCTCCGTCAGCAAGATTACAGTCTATCGAAATGCAATGAACATGTATGTCATGATTATGCAAGATTTAAGAACATTAAGCTACAGAATTTAAGTCAAGAATTAACTTAGGGTTTCTTGGCTACGAGGGTCTTCTAGTGGCATACATAGACTTATCACCCTTTTAGGTTTAGGCTTTCTTTTTAAAATAACATATTGGATTTGTATTGCCTTTATAGATTTTAGTGGACAATTATAAAGGTCTTAGGGGGACATTGAATTCCATCATCCATTTTCCTTTCTTAACTCCCACCTAGGGTTTCTAGTATGGTTATGAGCTAGGACAGTAGTTTTAAAAATTTCCAAAAATTTTGTAAAAATTACAGTGGGTTGACACTGGCTATTCTAGCTTGTTTTAATAATTTGAGGCTTAAGGTACAAAAGCTAGGCTTTAAACAAAAATAACAATAGTTAGGCAAAATGGGCCACTTTACACTACAAGTCCTTTATTAAAGTGGTTTCTGACCTAATGGTTAATTTTGCTGGCCTCTAGTAGTGATAAAAAGCTCTTGTACCAAAAATGACAGAGAGCAACATGGTGGTTAATTAATGGGGAATTTCTAAACTTTGGTGCAAAAAGAGTGATTAGAACTAACTTGTTATTTGAAAAATATCAAACAACAGATTTCAGATTTTTCTTAAGTTCTTATTATCAACACATTAGTTGTCCTAAGGTTTGGGGAGGTTTCACCTTAGGGGTATTTTTGTAGGGTTTTTCTAAGTTATCCCTATTTTCTTCATTTAAAAGGTATCTTGCTTATTTTACACTACAACAGGGTATGATATATTTTTCCAGTGAACTACATTGACTAAGTATCTCAACAAAAATAGGTGTGCTCTCTGGTTCATCATTTATATCACCTTTTCTATTTTTCTTAAACTTAAGCATATTATAGAATAAGGGGTTAAAACTATCTTAATGTAATGGACAGAGAGGTTTAACATTTTTAACTAGGTCAGTGGGTAGATATAAACTTCTCCAAATTTTTCTAACCCTAGTTAAATAGTGCAACTATTTTTCTTGCTATTATTAAGCTTTTGGCCAAAACTGAAAATAAATTAGAACCTTATATTTTTCTCTAGTCATATGGGGTTTTATATTTTTCTTAGACAGGTTACATTATTTAGAGTTTGGCAAAATTGGTTTGACCAATTTTGGATGATTTAAACAGAAGTTATGCATTTTCAAAGTTGCTGTCCAATTTAAAAACAGATTTAATTAAGGTTTTCTAGAAAACCCAGTTTGCGCCGAGACCCCTAGGGTTAAACTGATTCAACTCTTGCAGATCTACCCTCAGGTCACTATTCATATGAGTCTGGGGCTTTACACTTAACCCCCCAGGGTTTTCTTCCTCACACCCGCGGTCCTTCCCCTAAACAGAACAGTAGCCGTAGGAAAGAAAGGACGGCGCGGCTTACCGGCGGCGAGGGAGGTCCGGCGAAGGGTGGGGTCGGCTCGGGGAGGCTCTGGCGGTCACGTCGAGGTACGGCTCGTCGTCGGAGGTGGTCGGAGTCGCCGGGTCCACGAGCGCAGGCGGATGTGCTCGTCGGCGGCGAGTGTACCGGCCAAACTACGGCGATCTGGTCCAATCCAAGGGCACGGTGAGCTTCACGGGGTCACGCAGCGACTGTGTGCACAAAGAATCGAAGAATGGCCGAGTGAATTACCCGGTCCACGAACTCCGGCGAGGTTAAGTGCTCCGGCGAGGGTGGACTGGCTTCTCCGGCGAAGGAAACTCCGATTCCTTGCTCGGGGAGTCTCGCAGAGGGGTGCACAAGCTTCTCCGAAGGCTGGATGGGGCTGAAAAGGGCTGGGCGGGCCGGTCTACGGTGGCAGGGGGACTGGGTGGCCGCGGACAGCTGCGCACGGGCCAACGACGGCGAACCAAGCTCCGGCGAGGGTCGGGTGGGTGCGGACGGGTATGGTCGAAGCTTGGGAGGGTTTTATAGGCGCGGGCGCAGACCAAGGCGCTGGCCTGCCCGTTTGGCGCGACGCGGGCACGAGGGGCGCGCGCGGGCGTGCTCTGACGAGCTCAGAGCGCGTCGAACACGTGGCGCGTTGCTTCTGCCCGTGTTCTTCGCTCTGCTGAGCGGCCAAGCGTACGAATCTTGCCATGTCGCCTGTGGAAGATCTCTTCCCTGCACCTAGAGCTACCTAGTTCATGTGAGTTCCAAGGGAGGATACGCCCTAGGTTAGGAGATAGACAGGCGCCAAGTTTGGTTTGTCTCACTGCCCACACCGCGACAAAACCCATGTCAAAGCTTGTCAAACGTCCAAGTCTCGGTTTCAAATTTTTCCAGGGGGTGCCTTAAGTAGTATAGCACATTTTTGGTATAGAACTCAAGTGGTTTTGGCGCCATTTTCAAAGTGAACACGGCTGGACTTTGAATTAGGGCTAAAATGTGACTTAGAGAGAAATAGAGAGCTCTAGCTCTCTCTCCACTTGGAGATTTGAATTGGGGTTTCTCCAGGGGCCTTTTTGCAAAATTTCCCTCCCCTAATTGATGGTTATAATGTTGCTTAGGGTTTGGGTAAAAGTTACACATGCTTTACCCACTTGATCACTCTCTTTTCCCCCCCTTACTTAGGGTTTTGGAAGGTAGGGCTTTGGAGAGATCTAGGGTTCTTCTCCCCCTATTGCCCAAGGTAGTAAGTGTGCAAGGATTTAGGGTAAAGTTTCTTATGTCATGGGCAACTTGATTAGCACATGAGCCCCAAGGTTCTTATGTGCTGCCCTAAGCCTTTTTCTTTTGTGATCACAGCTTCCAGTGCCAAGGTGGCTCTAGCCAGAAGAAGTTCTTGGGAAATTCGTTAGCGGGCGAATGATGATCAAGGAGGCGAGGTATGTGGACGACGCCTTGAATGGTCCGATCAATGAGCCGCAACCCCTTGCTCTCAAGGCAACACGAAGCAAGGAGGCGCTACCTAGCAAGGTGGCACAGATTGAGGCGGCCGGACTCAATGATGAAGAGATGGCTCTCATCATCAAGAGATTCAAGACGGCGCTAAATGGTCGCAAGGGGCAGCCAAGCAAGACCAAGACAAAGGGGAAGCGCTCGTGCTTCAAATGTGGTAAGATTGGTCATTTCATTGCTAACTGTCCCGATAATGAAAGTGACCAGGAAAAGGGGAACAAGAGGGAGAAGAAGAAGGCATACAAGAAGGCAAAGGGTGAGGCACATCTGGGAAAGGAGTGGGATTCGGATTGCTCCTCCTCCGACTCCGACAATGAAGGACTCGCTGCCACCGCCTTCAACAAGTCTTCCCTCTTCCCCAACGAGCGTCTCACATGCCTTATGGCAAGGGAGAAGAAGGTATGTACTCGAGACTCTACGTATTCTTCTTCAAGTGAGGATGATTCTAGCGATGAGGAAATAGATTACTCTAGCTTGTTCAAGGGATTGGATAGAAATAAAATTGATAAAATCAATGAATTGATTGATGCCTTGAATGAAAAGGATAGGCTTTTAGAAAAGCAAGAGGATTTATTGTATGATGAACATGATAAATTTGTGGAGGCACAAAAATCATATGCTTTAGAAGTTAAAAGAAATGAAATGCTCTCTTATGAACTATCTACTTGTCATGAAACCATTTCTACTTTACAAGATGTTAACAATGATTTAAATGCCAAATTAGAAGTAGCAAATAAATCTAATTCTTGTGTAGAACATGTTATGATTTGCACTAGGTGTAAGGATTTCGATATTGATGCCTGTGGTGAACACCTAGTTTTAATTTCCAAATTAAATGAGGAATTGGCTAGTCTTAATGCCCAACTTAAGACTAGCAAAAGTGAAGTTGATAAGATAAAATTTGCAAGGGATGCCTACACGGTTGGTAGACACCCCTCAATTAAGGATGGTCTTGGCTTCAAGAGAGAGGCCAAGAACTTAACAAGCCATAAGGCTCCCATCTTCGTCAAGGAGAAAGGGAAGGCCCCTATGGCTAGTAGTGCTAAAAGGAACCATGCTTTCTTGTACCATAATAGGAGACATGCTAGAAATGCTTATAATGATTTTGATGTTTATGATTCTCATGCCATGTTTGCTTCTAGTTCTTCCTACAAGCATGATAGAGATATGTGTAGGAGAAATGTTGTACATATGCCTAGGAGAAATATTGCTCATGTTCCTAGAAAAGTTGTGAACAAACCTTCTACCATTTATTATGCTTGCAATGCTCCCTTTGCTATTTGTAGAAAGGGTAAGAAGGTAATTGCTAGGAAGTTAGGGGCAAGATGCAAGGGAGATAAAACTTGCATTTGGGTCCCTAAGGATATTTGTGCTAACCTTGCAGGACCCAACATGAGTTGGGTACCTAAGACCCAAGCCTAAATTTGCCTTGCAGGTTTATGCATCCGGGGGTTCAAGCTGGATTATCGACAGCGGATGCACAAACCATATGACGGGGGAGAAGAAGATGTTCACCTCCTACGTCAAATATAAGGATTCCCAAGATTCAATTATATTCGGTGATGGGAATCAAGGCAAGGTAAAAGGGTTAGGTAAAATTGCAATTTCTAATGAGCACTCAATCTCAAATGTGTTTTTAGTTGAGTCTCTTGGTTACAATTTGCTATCTGTTAGTCAACTGTGCAATATGGGATATAATTGTTTATTTACAAATGTAGATGTGTCTGTCTTTAGAAGATGTGATGGTTCACTAGCTTTTAAGGGTATACTAGACGGCAAGCTTTACTTAGTTGATTTTGCAAAAGAAGAGGCCGGTCTAGATGCATGCTTAATGGCTAAGACTTGCATGGGCTGGCTGTGGCATCGCCGCTTAGCACATGTGGGGATGAAGAACCTCCACAAGCTTCTAAAGGGAGAACACGTGATAGGTCTAACCAATGTTTATTTCGAAAAAGATAGACCTTGTGCAGCTTGTCAGGCAGGTAAACAAGTGGGAGGAGCACATCACAGCAAGAATGTGATGACCACGTCAAGACCTCTGGAGCTGTTGCATATGGACCTCTTCGGACCCGTCGCCTATCTAAGCATAGGAGGAAGTAAGTATGGTTTAGTTATTGTTGATGACTTTTCCCGCTTCACTTGGGTGTTCTTTTTGCAGGATAAGTCTGAAACCCAAGGGACCCTCAAGCGCTTCCTCAGGAGAGCTCAAAATGAGTTTGAGCTCAAGGTGAAGAAGATTAGGAGCGACAACGGGTCTGAGTTCAAGAACCTTCAAGTGGAGGAGTTTCTTGAGGATGAAGGGATCAAGCACGAGTTCTCCGCTCCCTACACACCACAGCAAAATGGTGTGGTAGAGAGGAAGAACAGGACGCTAATCGATATGGCGAGGACGATGCTTGGAGAGTTCAAGACCCCCGAGTGCTTTTGGTCGGAAGCTGTGAACACGGCTTGCCACGCCATCAACAGGGTCTACCTTCATCGACTCCTCAAGAAGACTTCGTATGAGCTACTAACCGGTAACAAACCCAATGTATCGTACTTTCGTGTATTTGGGAGCAAGTGCTACATTCTAGTGAAGAAGGGTAGAAATTCTAAGTTTGCTCCCAAAGCTGTAGAAGGGTTTTTATTAGGTTATGATTCAAATACAAAGGCGTATAGGGTCTTCAACAAATCATCGGGTTTGGTTGAAGTCTCTAGCGACGTTGTATTTGATGAAACTAATGGCTCTCCAAGAGAGCAAGTTGTTGATTGTGATGATGTAGATGAAGAAGATGTTCCAACGGCCGCTATACGAACCATGGCGATTGGAGACGTTCGACCACAAGAACAAGATGAACAAGGTCAACCTTCTTCCTCAACAACGGTGCATCCCCCAACTCAAGACGATGAACAGGTTCATCAAAAGGAGGCGTGTGATCAAGGGGGAGCACAAGATGATCATGTGATGGAGGAAGAAGCGCAACCGGCACCTCCAACCCAAGTTCGAGCGATGATTCAAAGGGATCATCCCGTCGACCAAATTCTGGGTGACATTAGCAAGGGAGTAACTACTCGGTCTCGACTAGTTAATTTTTGTGAACATTACTCTTTTGTCTCCTCTATTGAGCCTTTCAGGGTAGAGGAGGCCTTGCTAGAACCGGATTGGGTGTTGGCCATGCAGGAGGAACTTAACAACTTCAAGCGCAATGAAGTTTGGACGCTGGTGCCTCGTCCTAAGCAAAATGTTGTGGGAACCAAGTGGGTTTTCCGCAACAAACAGGACGAGCACGGGGTGGTGACAAGGAACAAGGCTCGACTTGTGGCAAAAGGTTATGCCCAAGTCGCAGGTTTGGACTTTGAGGAGACTTTTGCTCCTGTGGCTAGGCTAGAATCAATTCGTATCTTGCTAGCATATGCCGCTCACCATTCTTTCAGGTTGTACCAAATGGATGTGAAGAGCGCTTTCCTCAACGGACCAATAAAGGAGGAGGTGTACGTGGAGCAACCCCCTGGCTTCGAGGATGAGCGGTACCCCGACCACGTGTGTAAGCTCTCTAAGGCGCTCTATGGACTTAAACAAGCCCCAAGAGCATGGTATGAATGCCTTAGAGATTTCTTAATTGCTAATGCTTTCAAGGTTGGGAAAGCCGATCCAACTCTTTTCACTAAGACTTGTGATGGTGATTTGTTTGTGTGCCAAATTTATGTCGATGACATAATATTTGGTTCTACTAACCAAAAGTCGTGAAGAGTTTAGCAGGGTGATGACGCAGAAATTCGAGATGTCGATGATGGGCGAGTTGAACTACTTCCTTGGGTTCCAAGTGAAGCAACTCAAGGACGGTACCTTCATCTCCCAAACGAAGTACACGCAAGATCTGCTAAAGCGGTTTGGGATGAAGGACGCCAAGCCCGCAAAGACTCCAATGGGAACCGACGGACACACCGACCTCAACAAAGGAGGTAAGTCCGTTGATCAAAAAGCATACCGGTCAATGATAGGGTCTTTACTTTATTTATGTGCTAGTAGACCGGATATTATGCTTAGCGTATGCATGTGTGCTAGATTTCAATCCGATCCTAAGGAGTGTCACTTGGTGGCGGTGAAGCGAATTCTTAGATATTTAGTTGCTACGCCTTGCTTCGGGATCTGGTATCCAAAGGGGTCTAACTTTGACTTGATTGGGTACTCAGATTCCGACTATGCTGGATGTAAGGTCGATAGGAAGAGTACATCGGGGATGTGCCAATTCTTAGGAAGGTCCCTGGTGTCATGGAACTCTAAGAAACAAACATCAGTTGCCCTATCCACCGCTGAGGCCGAGTACGTTGCCGCAGGACAGTGTTGCGCGCAACTACTTTGGATGAGGCAAACCCTCCGGGACTTTGGCTACAATCTGAGCAAAGTCCCACTCCTATGTGATAATGAGAGTGCTATCCGAATAGCGGAAAATCCTGTTGAGCACAGTCGCACAAAGCACATTGACATCCGGCATCACTTTTTGAGAGACCACCAGCAAAAGGGAGATATCGAAGTGTTTTATGTTAGCACCGAGAACCAGCTAGCCGATATCTTTACCAAGCCTTTAGATGAGAAGACCTTTTGCAGGCTGCGTAGTGAGCTAAATGTCTTAGATTCGCGGAACTTGGATTGAATTGTAGCATACATGTGCTTATGCCTTTGATCATGTTCATTCTGCATTTTGTTGCTTATTATGGTGCTCAAGTTGTACAAACACTCCCTGGACCTCACAAGTCCGTTGCAAAGTGATGCACATGTTTAGGGGGAGATGTGTTACAACTTGATCCCTTGAGACTAACCATATGCTTGAGTTTGTTTGATTTAGTCTCAAAGGAGAATTGAAAGGGAAAAGGTGGACTTGGATCATGCAAGACTTCCACTGCACTCCGATGAGAGGGTAACTTATTCCAAGTCCATCTCATGAACTCTTATTGCCATTTGCTCTAAATTGAAGATTTTGGTGAGGCAATGGGGTTAAAGGGGCAAGATTGATCCTGTTTTGGTGCTTGATGCCAAAGGGGGAGAAAATAAAGGCCAAAGCGATAAATGGATCAGCTACCACTTGAGAGATTTTGAAAATAGTAGAGTAGAGCTTTTGGTTTGTCAAAACTCTTCTTGTTGTCTCTCTTATCAAAGTTGGCTTCCTGTGGGGAGAAGTAGTAATTATGGGAAAAAGGGGGAGTTTTTGAAATCTTTGATCAATATCTTTTGAAATGACTCTCTTTATGCCTCAACATGTGTGTTTGACTTAGAGATAGAGATTTGAGTTTGATTTACAAAAACAAACCAAGTGGTGGCAAAGGATGATCCATATATGCCAAAATTGAATAAAACTCAAATTTATTTTATTTGAAGTGAGTTTGCACTTGTTCTAGTTGCTTTATGTTGTGTTGGCATAAATCACCAAAAAGGGGGAGATTGAAAGGGAAATGTGCCCTTGGGCCATTTCTAAGTATTTTGGTGATTGAGTGCCAACACATGTGCTTAATTGTGAATTTATGTCCCTGGATGAACAAGGTGCAAATCATGAAGTAAAGGTATGTTTCTAAGCTTTAGTACATTGGTTTTGAATACTAATATACTTGTCTAAGTGTTAGAAACAGAAAGAAGAAGAAAAGAGAAGAGGAGAAAATGACTTGGCTGTGTGCTGCCAAGACCCAGCTCGGTCTGGAGCACCGGACTGTCCGGTGTGCACCGGACAGTAGGCTGGCTCGGAGCGAACTGGCCGCTCTCGGGAATTCGCCGACGGCGTACGGCTAAAATTCACCGGACTGTCCGGTGTGCACCGGACTGTCCGGTGTGCACCGGACTGTCCGGTGTGCACCGGACTGTCCGGTGAGCCAACGGTCGGCCGGGCCAATGGTCGGCCGCGCAATCTGCGCGGGACACGTGGCGGAGCCAACGGTCGGAAGATGTCACCGGACTGTCCGGTGTGCACCGGACATGTCCGGTGCGCCAACGGCTCCAGATCTGCCAACGGTCTGCAACGGTCGGCTTCGCTGTTTAAGGAAACAAATCGGGCACCAGACAGTGTCCGGTGTGCACCGGACTGTCCGGTGCCCCCGACGACAGAAGGCAAGGATGGCCTTCCGGATTTGCTCTCAACGGCTCCTAGCTGCCTTGGGGCTATAAAAGGGGCCCCTAGGCGCATGGAGGAGATACACAAGCAACCTTTGAGCATTCTTGATCATCCACACTCAGTCTTTGCGCATTCGTTTGTCATTCCAAGTGTTTTGAGCTCCGTTCTAGTGAGAACTTTGTGATACTCTTGTGAGCTCGATTCTTGACTGTGTGTGCGCGCGTTTCGCTGTGGATTTGTGTGTGTTGCTTCCCTCCCTTACTCTATGCTTCGTTGTGATCATATACTTGTAAGGGCAAGAGACTCCAATTTGTGGAGATTCCTTGCAAACGGGATAGTGAAAGGCAAAACAAAACACCGTGGTATTCAAGTGGGTCTTTGGACCGCTTGAGAGGGGTTGATTGCAACCCTCGTCCGTTGGGACGCCACAACGTGGAGTAGGCAAGCGTTGGTCTTGGCCGAACCACGGGATAAACCACTGTGTCACCTCTGTGCTTGATCTCTTGTGGTATTGTGTTTTGTTGAGACTCTCTTTAGCCACTTGGCAATCATTGTGCTAACACTTAACAAGTTTTTGTGGCTTAAGTTTTAAAGTTTCACAGGATCACCTATTCACCCCCCCCCTCTAGGTGCTCTCACGTACACGCATTAACGCCAGATACGCTTGAGCTTGTACTCGCATGGATTGTGGTGGGTTGTTCAAGCCCCTGAAGTCACATTATGCTCAACCTTCATAAACAATTTTGTTTGGCTCTATATTTTGTTTGATTGTGTTGTGTGGCACCATATATTTATATATATCGCAAGTGGCCATAACAACTATATCAAGCTCTATAGTGCCTGAATAATCTGAGAAATTAAATTGAAATACAATGAAACATAGATAAGTTAATTTTTTGCTCTCTCCTCATGCATAAAGTTTTACCTAAAGTAACCTGAAGATATATAATATAATGCATGAAAGCCTTTTTGGCATAGAAGACATCACAAATTGGGATTCTATTAGTAAGCAAAAGGCCTTACCAAATAATTTAAGACTATAAATCTCATCCATACATTGCTCAACCAGATGTTAGCACATTGCTCTCTTTGTCGCTAAATGACATGAAGCAAACTATGAGATAAAAGGACATGTAATCGCCAGCAACACGAAGTTGCGAGTATACCGAGAGGTTATTCTGAGAAAATTTTCACTATGTTGATGTGAAAACCATAGTGTGTTCCCGTCGAACCACTTTACTCGTTCTATCTAGAACCTCTATGCTTGTGTCGCATACATCTCTCGAATTGTAAATACTTATAGTCACTGAATTGACTCGGGATAGTCCTTTGACAAGTTTGGTATACATTGTAAGCTAAATGGTAAAGGTCGGTCCTTAATGGACATATACCTGGGGTTTATGTAGTCGAACTACACTGAATTCCACCCTTTGGCATGCTTACCATTATCTACCTCCGATCTACCAGAAGTGAGAAGAGTATGTAAGGAAAATGGACCCCGGGCCATTTGGCTAATTGAGTTTTGGTGTTTGATGAACAACGCAATCCGTGAACTAATAAGTTTTCTAGTGTTCATGTTTGTAGTTCACAGGATGCAAGATTTACTTAGACTAAGGAATTGAGGAAAGCAACACCTCAAAAGAAGACATTAAGAAGATCCAAGAAAAGTCCAAGTGTGCTGCTGCGGACTATCTGTGCGAGGCGCACCGGACTATCCGGTGCCCACACGTCGGACTGTCCGGTGCACCAGGGAACTCCAGCCCAACGGCTAGTTCCAGGTGGCACCCGGAGAGAAGACCACCGGACTGTCCGGTGTGAGCACCAGACTGTCCGGTGTGAAAAGCCTGCGGCGCCAACGGTCACCTGCTCCGACAGGGCAACAGCTAGGCGCACCGGACAGGCTACAGTGCGCTGTCCGGTGCACCACCGGACTGCCTAGTGCACCACCAGACTGTCCGGTGTGCCACAGAGAACTGCAGCTTTTCTCCAACGGCTATTTTGGAGTTGGGACCTATATATACTTCACCCAACCGTCCATTTGAAGGTGTGGGAGCCCAAGCAACATACCAAGGCATATAGTGCACATTTCCAAGATCTCAAACACCCAAGTGCTTAATAGAATCACTCGGTGATTAGCGTAGGTGCTTTGCGAAGTGCTTAGGTTAGTTAGACCGCTTTAGCGCTTGCTCTAGGTGAACCCTAGTTAGTTGAGTGAGTTTAGACAAACCACACAATCCCTCGGCTCTTGCGCGAGCCGTTGTAATTGTACCGAGTGGGGCGAGAGTCTTGCGAGACCGTGACAACCGTGTTTGTGTCACGGTCGCCACCGTGTACCAGAGGGAACGAGGCCCATGGCGTTTTCAGCCGGAAGCTCGATAGTGGAGACGGCGGGGAGCGTCCAAGAGGAGCTAGAAGCGGAGCACCGCTTGCGCGTGGAGAAGGCCCGCGGCTCTCTACGGAGTTACTCGACCGTGGTGCTTGGCCTTCACGTGGGTTTCTCTTTGCGTAGGGGCACCAACGAGGATTAGTCGGGACCTTGCGTGGTTCCGAATACCTCGGTAAAAATATCGGCATCATCCACGAGAGTATCCGCATTTATATTAAGCATTTAAGTTTCAATCTTGTATTCATACTTAGTTAGTGTAGAATGAAACTTAGTCTTTGCGGTAGAGATAGCAACACTTAGACAAAACCTAGATTGCCCCTTCTAGTTTGATTATTTGCAAGGTTTTACTCTAGGGATTTATTTGTGGCCTAGTTTAGTGAAAGTTTTAGAAGTCCTAATTCACCCTCCCCCCTCTTAGGCGTCACCCGTTTCCTACAAGTGGTATCAGAGGCGGTTTGGCTCATTTGAAACATTTTAGCTTCACCGCTAAAAGAGCCAAAGCTTTTTAGAGGAAGGGATGGATACCCATAGGCCACCACACTTTGACGGCACTAACTTCCCATATTATAGTGCTAGAATGGCTTGTTACCTAGAGGCCGTTGATCTAGGTGTTTGGAGAGTCACTCGTGACGGCATGAAACCCCTCAAGAATCCTGAGAAACCCACCACGAGTGAGGAAAATAAATTCATTTAAACGCTAGAGCCAAAAATTGCTTATATGAATCTCTTAGTATGGATATTTTTAATCAAGTATTTACCTTGAAAACTGCAAATGAGATTTGGCTAAAATTGCATGAGCTCCATGACGGCACATCAAATGTCCGTGAGCAAAAACATTGTCTAGTCTTAAATGAGTATAATTCTTTTGCTATGAAAGATGATGAGCTTCTTAGAGACATGTATTCTCGTTTGAATCTAATTATCAATGAGCTCAATTTTATTGGCATCAATAAGCTAGGTGATGCGGACATTGTGAGGAAGATTATCTCCTTGCTACCACAACAAAGATATGGGAGCATCATCACCATCCTTCACAACATGGAGGACTTGAGCAACATGACCCCGACCATTGTGATTTGGAAAATCGCGGCTTTTGAGATGTCACGAAAAATGTGTCGGGGAGAGGAGCCAACTTCCTCAAGACCATATGCTTTTGCATGTGATGAAAGGAAGGGGAAAAAGAAGGCTCCCACTCCAAGTTCCTCAAGTGAAGAAGAGGAAGAAGAAGAAAGTGATGATGATGAAGATAATCAACCATGCACATCATCCTCCGAGGACGAAGAAACAATCCGACGCGTCGGAAAGGTAATGAGGATGATCCGCAAGATTAATCTAATGGGTGTGCCCCTGCAGGTCGAAGATCTTCTCTTTAACATTGACAGGAAAAAGCAAAGGAAGAGAGGATGCTTCGCATGTGGGGAGAAGGGCCACTTCAGGGACAACTGTCCAAATATGGCCAAACCCAAAAAGGAGAAGGGCAAAGGCAAGGCGCTAACAAGTGTTAGAACTTGGGATGATTCTTCAAGTGAAGATGAACCTCCAAGGATGCGCAGCCACCGGTCCTCATCACGCTCATCACGGTCATCACATAAATGCCTTATGGCAAGAGCTAACAAAAGCATTCCATCCTCTAGTGATGAAAGTAGTAGTGATGATGAAGGTGAGGGAAAGCCCTCTGTAGATGAGCTTACGGAAGCCGTAGAATTTTTCCAGGATGTTTGCACCAAGCAAAAAGCTCAACTTAAAACTTTGAAAAATAAGTTGATTAGCTCCCAAAATGATTATAAAGGTTTGCTAGAAAAATTTGAAACTTTTGCAAACTTAAATAGTGAGCTATCAACTAAAATTGAGCTATTAGAATCTAGTGCTCCATCCACCGCTACCGATGATGGTCTCAATAAAAAGAATGAAAAACTTAAGGCTAAGTTAGCTAGCTCCCAAGAAGCTATTGAAAATTTGCTAGAGAAAATGGAAATTCTTAGCATACACAATAATGAGCTAACTACTAAGCTAGAAAACATTGGTAGCACCCCAGCAGCATCTTTAGTTGAAATACCTGAAATAATTAAGAAAGATGCTTCTACTTCCTGCTTTGATTTAATTGATGATTCTAACCCCTGCAACCAAGTCGTTGTTGAGAATATTATTGTAGAGACATGTTCGGATGAGGTTGCAAAGGAAAATGAACAATTAAAGCAAGAAGTGGCTCGCCTTGGCAAGACTTTTGTATGACAAGAAAGGCAAAGCCAAACAAATCCGACCTCCACAGGATAACACCACTGCGGGAGTGAACAAGCCTGTAGAGGGAGAAACTGTGATTTGTAGGCTATGCCACATGGAAGGCCACAAGTCTTTCCAATGCAAGGCGATGACTGGGGATAAACAAAGGCAAAAGCTCAAGCAAAAGCCATCAAGCAAAATCTCCAACACCTACATCAAATAGGTGGACAAAAAGACTGCTACACCATATTTGATCAAGAAGAAAAAGAATGGAAAGGTGATAGCAATCAAGGCCAACAAGCAAGCCAATAAAGGAAAAGGGGCCAAACGCATCTGGGTGCCAAAGGAAATAATTTCAACCATGAAAAGCACCAAGAAGGTTTGGATCCCGAAAGGGAAGTGAGTGGACCAAAGGTCTTCGGGAAATTTGGAGACTTGAGAAAGTTGGGATATATATCATGGGATACATCATATTGGATCAAGTTTACTTGCCAAGTGAGTTAGTGAAAACTTTGGACCCAAATTTCCCACCCATGACTAAGGTAACTAGTTTTATTGTATCTCTTGTTTTAGATATGTGTATCTATTTACCTTGTGTCTAGATTACCTTTCTTGCCTAGTATTACATTTATTATTTACTTTTGTTTAAAATTATGCATACTAGGTAAATTACATGGTAGGATTGCCTGCTTTCAATTCACATACTTAAGCAAACCTACATGGCTTAAAATGTTTATTTAAGCACGGCACATAGCTTCTATATCACTCCATAGTAAATGATACATCAATTGAAAATTTTGAATTCTACAAGTTGCATCATTTAACTTATATGTGTCAAAGTTCGGATTATAGATAATTTGCCCCTCTTGATATCAAATCAAAGTGCATGTCTCCTACAAGTATTCAAAACTTGTATGCACACATTCAGGGGGAGGTTACTCTATAATCTAATACTTTGAGACTAACACCTCTTCAAGTCTATTTCATGTGATAGTCTCATTGCAAGGAAAATGAGGTCCCCAGAGAAAGACAACAATCTTCCAGTGCAAAATCTCCAAGAACTCTCATGTCTCTCAAGCTCGCCATTGAATTTCAATCGGTATCTTTTGAGACTACATCCAGTATCATTTACATGTCTTCTCCAATATTTGATTAGACTATATTACATATCATATACTTCCATGTTGCTAAAAATGCATAAGTGGTAGCTCATATTATGTTACCTATGCATAAGGAAAGTTAGTCTATTCAAATCATGTTTTGCACCTCTAATTTTCACATGCTTTTTCCTAAAAGTAGAAGATCTCTATCAGGGGGAGCTTTTCTTCATCTCTAAAGGGGGAGAAAACTCTTTCTAAAGGAGAACACTCATTTAGGGGGGGTAATCTTTTGAGGACAAGATTTTATTTACTTCCTACATGCTTTTAATGTCTTCCTTTTTGGTGGTTGATGCTAAAGGGGGAGAAGTTTAGGGACCAAAGCAATAAAAACTATATCAAACACCAAACACCACAAATTTTAAAATTTTATGTCTACAAATGGTTTTTCAAGTGGTTTTGGTTATTTGGTCCTAAAATAGAAAGTAAGTGAATTATGGAGTTAGGGGGAGGCTTAAGTCCATAATATCACATTGTGGGGACAATCATGCATCATAGCAAGTAGATTGCATATTTTTCATTCAAATACTTGTATTATTTGCTTGCTTTGGTTGTGTTGTCATCAATCACCAAAAAGGGGGAGATTTTAAGGAAAATGGACCCCGGGCCATTTGGTTAATTGAGTTTTGGTGTTTGATGAACAACACAATCCGTGAACTAATAAGTTTTCTAGTGTTCATGTTTGTAGTTCACAGGATGCAAGATTTACTTGGACTAAGGAATTGAGGAAAGCAACACCTCAAAAGAAGACATTAAGAAGATACAAGAAAAGTCCAAGTGTGCTGCTGCGGACTGTCTGTGCGAGGTGCACCGGACTGTCCGGTGGCACACCGGACTGTCCGATGCCCACACGCCGGACTGTCCGGTGCACCAGGGAACTCCAGCCCAACGGCTAGTTCCAGGTGGCACCCGGAGAGAAGACCACCGGACTGTCCGGTGTGAGCACCAGACTGTCCGGTGTGAAAAGCCTGCGGCGCCAACGGTCACCTGCTTCGACAGGGCAACGGCTAGGCGCACCGGACAGGCTACAGTGCGCTGTCCGGTGCACCACCGGACTGTCCGGTGTGCCGCAGAGAACTGCAGCTTTTCTCCAACGGCTATTTTGGAGTCGGGGCCTATATATACTTCATCCAACCGGCCATTTGAAGGTGTGGGAGCCCAAGCAACATACCAAGGCATATAGTGCACATTTCCAAGAGCTCAAACACCCAAGTGCTTAATAGAATCACTCGGTGATTAGCGTAGGTGCTTTGCGAAGTGCTTAGGTTAGTTAGACAGCTTTAGCGCTTGCTCTAGGTGAACCCTAGTTAGTTGAGTGAGTTTAGACAAACCACACAATCTCTCGGCTCTTGCGCGAGCCGTTGTAATTGTACCGAGTGGGGCGAGAGTCTTGCGAGACCGTGACAACCGCGTTTGTGTCACGGTCGCCACCGTGTACCGGAGGGAACGAGGCTCGCGACGTTTTCAGCCGGAAGCTCGATAGTGGAGACGGCGGAGAGCGTCCGAGAGGAGCCGGAAGTGGAGCACCACTTGCGCGTGGAGAAGGCTCGTGACTCTCTATGGATTTACTCGACCGTGGTGCTTGGCCCTCGCGTGGGCTTCCCTTTGCGTAGGGGCACCAACGAGGATTAGTCGGGACCTTGCGTGGTTCCGGATACCTCGGTAAAAATACCAGCGTCATCCACGAGAGTTTGCTTCTCTACCTTGCTCTTTAAGTTTCCGCATTTATATTAAGCATTTAAGTTTCAATCTTGTATTCATACTTAGTTAGTGTAGATTGAAACTTAGTCTTTGCGGTAGAGATAGAGACACTTAGACAAAACCTAGATTGCACCTTCTAGTTTGATTATTTGCAAGGTTTTGCTCTAGGGATTTATTTGTGGCCTAGTTTAGTGAAAGTTTTAGAAGTCCTAATTCACCCCCCTCTTAGGCGTCACCCGTTTTCTACAGAGTAGACAAATAACTATGAAATCCCACATCACCATAGAGCTTGAGGCTAAATTAGACATTAACATGTCCTTGGTCCTCGGAGGCAGAAGAGCCATATGTCTTGACCACTAGACTACTAGTGATGATAATTTGTGATAGAAATATGAAGATCTTGTAGAGACCTGTTGTATCCTCTCTACTCCTGATGATTTCTTCGTATGAGAGCAGTACTATCTGTTGTTGAAGATGGATCCTAGGCGGATACCAGTCTTGTTTCGTTCTTGCCAAGCAGTTATCATCATTTGCTTCATCAAAAGCTAGTTATATGGTGATTTTCCCAAATAAAATGAATTCTTGGCCTTGTATGTTCTATTCCAAAGCTTCTCTTTTTGCCGAACAATGAAGAGATCGAAATAATGCTTTATAGAACAAATTGGTATATCATATGAGGAGAAATATTTGCCCTGCTGGCGGCACCACAAATTATTAACTATTGTTATAAATTCTCTCTCAAAATTATAATACCTAGAAGTGTTGCATAAATTGATACCCAATTTCATATCGGTATGAGTAATTGGGTAAACCATGGGCAATAATAAAACAAGCTAGACTATACATCTCTGCATATAAAAATCTCTGCTTGGTAGCATTGGCCTGATGTCATGCACTTTACCACCATTATATATGCACATATTCTCCTATGTGCTTGAAAGCACAATGTAACCAATGAATGTCCTTGTGAGCGCTAGACCCTGATGGTCATTTTACTTGTTGATCTGAAGTCAACTACTAGCTCCAAACGATGAATGGTATGCATGAGCCCCTGAAGGACCCTTCTAGATAACATAGTGTTGCACATATCAGTCTAAATCTTAATGATTGATTGTGTATTTGGTAATAAAAACAATAAGTTTGCAGAATTGTAACCATGAAGCAACTTGTTGTTGCGTGTCTTGCTGGAAGTTGAGACTAATCATTCACGATGAAGGACAAATATGTAGTATTCATGCCACTACATTAATCTAAGTCCAAAGCTCACTGCATAAAACCCCTATCTGTAATGTGTGTAAGATTTCCCAAATAAATCACCATAATAGCATACATTGGCCACAACTGGATGATTGTGGTTGGGGATTTTATCTGTATGCTTTTTAGAACATCTCGACATTAGGAGAGAAATGCCCATATAGTATAATGTCTCAATATTCTATTAAACACACAAAAGCCAAACTGAACCTGTCATTCGGTGTGTACTCCTGTGTATATGGAGTTTGCCAGAAATCGTTGAGGAGTAACCATATTGGTCTGAATGCTTCTACCTGATGTAGATGTGGATATACCCGGGATTAATATAATATCCACATTTGACTTATTGGCATTTAATCTATTCTCGGGGACGCCTGCAAATATGATCCGTTGGTCTTAGTCAAAGCATATGTTCTGATTACAGATTCATGTGGTCTATAATAACTCTCCTCCGATAAACTCGCCCTGCTGGTGATTTGCCTCACGAAGAGGTCCATCTTGATGATGAAGTTCCTAGCAATGCGTGCAATATCATTGTGCTAGGAATACGGAACAATGAATCTTTCATTTTGAGAAATGACGAAGATCAAAATTAAATGTGGGAGACAAATATGTCGACACCTATCTTGCCTCTCTAGATTGCAAAGGGATCCAAAACAAAGTCCTAGGCAAGAGTGCTTGAAGCTCTCTTATTGGGTCACTGATAAATGCAATCGAGGCTGAACCAATAATCGCAAAATGAAAGTCGCGAGCTTGAAGTTCGGACATTTATGGGCACTATTGAAATAATGTGTGGTGAATGCGATGGTTCAAGTGGTCTTGTGAAAGACCCACCCCACAAATGTGTTGAATAAACATTGTTCCGCTATGTAATATACCTGGCAAATGGCATGAATTAAATATGCAGTTAATAGGATTCTGAAGATCTGTCATGAGATCCTAGAAGGACCCATATCTTTGAATTATAAATATGCAACATATAAATCTCGTACCGAATAATACATTCCTAACGAATGAACACTCTCCTATGTAGAGAGAATATCTCCTAGATGAGATTATAGTTCCTTGATGGAACCTTTCCAGAAGAAATAAAGTCTGTGTTGAACACCAAAGTTTGATAACCCCTAATAAGGGATAAAGACCCATACATACCCGAAAAGGAATAAGATGATGTACCAAAGGACTTGAAGTTCACCGAATAAGCACATGTGCATTCCATGAGTTTTACTCATGGTATTTTCCACTTGATGTGGAATTACTGTATCCTCTAAAGCCCCGATGGCAGAAACCTATAAGGTTTAGGTGTTACTGGCAAAATATCCCCATTGTGCCATAATGATAGACTATAACGATGTATCTGATTGATGAAAAATCTCTGATGGATTACGATCTTTGATGGACTTTTGTTACACCATCATAGATGTTGCAATGGATGAACGCCTGGAGCGATGTGTCATATTTAAAATATGTATTATTGCAACTATATTATCCCCTAAGTCCTATTGAAGGACATGTTATTTGCTTTGCACAACTATGTATAAATTGTGGTGTAAGATAGAAAATGATAGCACCCCAACCTCATCCATTCTCGTTATTCCAGACGAACAATGAGACATATATCTTGAAGAATATGCTTGAGTTATGAGGGATAACGACTTTGACAGATGTCATCGTCAGGGGGAGCGAATGCTTATATTGATCACAAACGTGAGACAATAAATGTCATATTCTATGCCATGAAGGCATGAGCTTGATGATCAATATGTGAACCTTTATGGAACTTTCTATCAAATATATAGATCTAGTCGATCGAACACCATCAGTCAAAGTGGCTTATTTATATTGATACGTGCACTTACCTCGTATATCCTAGAAGTGAGTAGAGGTAAAGTCCCTGAAATAGTCCTTGCGAGGATATGCAATCTGTTTGCTAAATCTTTATGTGCATATACTTCTAGAAGAAGATGTTTTGCCTTATTGATACGATTTTGCAAGGATCAGGGGAGCACATTTCTAAAGTTAGCCCTTATAGAAGATTCGATAGAATCTAGATCCCAAAGGATCGAAATCTGTCCCGATGACAGTTGTTGTACTCTTTTTCCCTTGGTGAGTTTTCTTGAAGTTTCTCATATTAGGTTTTTAACGAGGCAACAAAGTGCAAATGCAATTTGTATCACCATGCGCTCTTTCTCCACATTTTTCCCGCTGGGTTTTTCGGAGTTTTAATGAGGCATGTGTTGGTCGCGGTATTCGCCCAAGGGGGAGTGTTAAGTAACCCTAATTAGGGCTATATGGGCAAATACTTGCTTTGCCCCTGAGGGGCCTCAAATCTCTATATAAGGAACATGTATACCCCCTCATAATATAGAGAAGAGAAGAGAAAGAGGCCAGAGGCCCAACCCTATATCCTGTGTCCCGTGTGTTTCTTCTGTCATGCTTATGGGAAGGGAGACGGGTCATCTAGATCTTCTTATGCCTCTAATGCTGACGGGAGGGAAGCGAGTGGATCTAGTGATCCGTGGTAACATAGTTCTCAACAATCATAAGCTACGGCTAAGTGGCCATTTGAATATTATCACACGTAAGTATGATTTCTATGTATCACACTCACAAACTTTGTTCTAATAAACATATTGTGGCCGAGTCCTAGCCACAACCACAGCCACAGCCACACACCATTTTTTTTGTTGACTCGATTCAAGTAGAGTGAGGGCATGTTCGTTTCGCATGGAATGAAGGGGTGGAATAAATCTGGCTTGGATTCCTTCAATAATTACTATAAGTTTAAAACATTTGGATTTAATTTTGTTCTGTTCCAGCAGAAACGAACGGACCCTGAGGGTGGGCGTGGAGCGCCAGCGCTGGCGAGGCGCGGGAGGGGGAGAGCACACACGACGCATGAAGATTTTAGTGCTTTGTAATATTGCGGGAACTTGTTGTCTAATTATACCCTAATGAGATTTTTGTCACGGGGAATTGGTTTATTGCAAGAGAACAACACCACGGTGCCGTCTCAATTCAATCTCTCCGTGACTGCTAGTTTGTAAACCATGGCTTTATTTCATTTCAGTTGCCACGTGTCATCGTCGACAAATTTGGCTCTTTCTCGTACAAACACCCTGGTCTAAGAGTTTGGTTGAAAGTTTGGGTTGTGTTGTTTTGGGCCGCCCGGACACGGTCCAAGAAAACAGGCTCAAAACACGGCTCGGCACAAAATATATTGGGTCGTGCCAGCACGACACAAGTACGTGGCTAGGCTGGGCTTTGATTTTCAGCCTATCGTGTCGCCCGGCCCGGCACGAGTGACTGGGCCGTGTTTGGGCCGGCCCGACAGTGTAAAGGCCTATAAAAGCGCGATAGCAAAAATATATTAGGCTTCATCGTATATATCTGTTGTTCTCCTCAAAATAGCTTGCTTGGTTGTGGACCGTGCCTGGGCCGGCCCGGTCCAAGACAAACTGTCACACCCGGGTTTCGAAGCACTAAGGCCTAGGCGCAAACATAATCACCAGGTGTGCTGGGACCAAGTCTTACACATATGATGAATAGTGACACAGGATCGAATGTTATATCTTTACTATATAATAAGAGTTCTGTATAAAATAAATAAATAGTTATATTATAAGAAGACAACGGTCCAGCAATCCAAAGTTGACTGGGAGACGACAGCCTAGACCTCTCACGAACTCGTCACAGCATCCTCCATGCGCCTCATTCTTCGGTACCTGTTCTTGACCTGTGGGGGTGTGAGACAAAGGTTGTCCAGTTCTATCTAGGTTTCTCCTACAGTCAAAATTCCTCTGATACCACTTCTGTCACACCCGGGTTTCGGAGCACCAAGGCCTAGGCGTGAACATAATCACCAGTTGTGTTGGGACCAAGTCTCACACATATGATGAATAGTGGCACAGGATCGAATGTCACATATTTACTATATAATAGAAGTTCTGTACAAAATAAATAAATAATTACATTATAAGAAGACAACAGTCCAGCAACCCAAAGTTGACTGGGAGACGATGGCCTAGATCTCTCACGAACTCGTCACAGCATCCTCCATGCGCCTCATTCTTCGGTACCTGTTCTTGACCTGTAGGGGGTGTGAGACAGCAAGAGTGAGCTCACATACGTTCATAGCTCAACAAGTTGTGGGGAATAATGTGCATGAACTCGTCAAAGGTGGGAGCTCATGTGAAGTGTAAAGCTTACCAAAAGAATGGTTGTAGCTGAGCATTGCTTTTAAAGTTGGTCAAAATTTTATTAGCAATTACTAAGTATAAGTAAATACCAACCCAATTAATTAGTAGAACAAAAGTAACAACATCACCTGTGATGCAATGCATATGACAAATTGAATTTAGTTTCATAATTTAATCATGTGAGTGTCCGAGCCGCTCATGACCGTGAGCACGGCTAGTATACCAGTTTTACACTCTGCAGAGGTTGCGCATCTTTACCCACAAGTCATGTTACCCATCTGCCACGGGGTTGTACGGGCCCCATACACCTCTACCGAGGAAGTGAGACAGAGTAACACTACGAGGCCTTTACAGAGTTCCACTAGCTTCAGAAAACCAGCTACAGTTTATAGGAAGCTCCAATGCAGGAATCCCTCGTCTGACCGCCATTGCAGCAAAATCAACCCGAGGACCTCCCTACACTGACCACTCCCCTACTGCCCTTTCCCCTTTCGGGTAAGGTAGTCCTCCACTAGCTTTAATGATTAGTCAGCCAAGGGCATCCCATTCCACCCTTGTGGTAGCACTGTTTTCCCGGGTGGTTCTCCATGTTCCAATTAACATAATGATCTTATCATGAACAGTAATTAACAAACTGATAACAAAAGTATGAATAATGTGTATCTCCATGCCCAAATCCACATAAAGCACTAGCAAGTACTACCTAGAAGTTCAGTGGTTAACAAGGCATAAAGATAGACAAACTAGGGTAACCTATTAGGTCCCATCAAAATTAACCTATGGAGATCATTATGATTAGTTAGAACATGAGTGGGTAAAAAGAAAGTGATCAAGGGCACAACTTGCCTGGCACTTGAGATTCCAGGTATCACTTGCTTCTCAGATGACACGTGTCCTCACTGCTAAACGTAGCAATACAGACAAACAGTGTATAGGCAAAATTAACATCACACCAAACATATATGCAAAATTCATTTAATAATCTACATATTAAAATAAGATCACAGGAATAAGAATTATTAATTTTGGAGTTATGGATTTTAAGTTATAAATTTCAAAAAGTTCTAGGTGAGGGGTACAAAAGAAACTAAGTATAAAATTTTAGTTTAGGTTTTCATAATAAAATAAAGTTACTAGGCGATAAACCATTTTAATATGAATTTAATGCAACTAGAATGGATTAAAAAGGAGCTAAGAAGAATTTTCTATAAATTATTTAAGTTCTGGAATTATTTTGGCACTAGAAATCCATTTTCTAAATTATTTTCCATATTTTCATAGAGTTCTAGACTGGGAGCATAATTATCCGAAACCGCAAGGGCTAACTCGCAATATTTCCTAGACTCAGGCTAACCCTATATGGATGGCGGTTTCAATTCTGTGAAAGCCGAGGGGCTCTTATGCAAAAGAACCAAAACGAAGAGGTATCGATGAAGATCGGCCGCCCGATCACTGATCAAGGGCCCAGATTAAATCGTGCATCCCCGCGAACCGGTACGGCACATGGGCCGATGGATCCGAGATCCACGCCTGATATCTATCCACGCCCCTTATCAGATCAGAGCCCCCGGATCCATGATCGACGGTCCGGAGTGAAACATCGAACCTGTATGCGCAGATTTAATCCCGCGCGTCCATTTCGATCGAACGGACCATATCAAATCTGAACTCGTTCTAATCCTAGCCGCTGGCTAGGGATCTAATGGCCACCAGACTTCTTCCCCACCAGCAGCACTGTACTCAGCCCATGGCGACGTTCACCATCGCGGCGGCCAACACTAGCAAGAAGGTGACCTAGTAACTCAACTATAGCACGGATAAGACCTATATGGAGAGGAAAATGGATTGTATTGATCAAGGGGGTTCTTACCACTAATCGGTATCGCGACGACTTCCGTCCATGCGAAGCGGTGGAAGACCGACCATGGTGAGGAATTGCCAGTGCTCCAGCCAAAGATTCTTCCGAGCGCGGTCACTAATACATTCCTGGGGATGCAGCGTCGCGCCAAGGACTGGTTCTGAGGATCAGATGGCCTTGGTATCCCATCTTCTATAGCTGCGGCGCCATCCATTTTTCTCTCTCCTCCCCAATTCCTCCCCGCTGCGCACGCCGAGCATGGTGAATAAGGGCAGGAGCGGTCCCGATTTATAGCCTAGGGGCAAGCTTGGTCGTTCCGGTTGAGATGGGATGAGGGCTCGGCCGAGAATCACAGCGGCAGCGACGGATTCTGGTTGAAGCGCCCGCGGAAATCGCGCGTCTGGTTGAAGATTGTCATGGGGAAGAAGCTAGCACTTACAGCCGGGACCCACAGCCAGTGTCACGGCGCGGAGAGATAAGGCTGGGTTATGGGCCCTGCCTGGCAGCAGCAGAGAGGGAGAGAAACGCGGGGGTTACGTGGGCCGCGCGTAGTTTATGGAGAAACCTGGTTTGTGGGGCCTACACGTCAACGATGCGTGGAGCAGGGCGGTGCGGTTGGTAGTTGGGCCGCAGGGGAAAGGGAATTCGGCCCAGGGAGCCAGTTCTGGCATTTTCCTTTTCTTTTATATTCCTGTTTTTCTTTTCTTATTTCTATTTTTTTGTATTTTGAAACTTTCAAATTCAAATTTAACTCCAGTTTCATATTTAATATTCAAAATAAAGAGCACAATCAAAAACCAGCATGTGATGTAGTATTCATTTTATTTTATTTATTCATTTATTTATTATCCTACATAAGCAAATATTTTTGGATATGTAGCACACGTATAATTATTTTAAGACAAATAGTTTCTATTTTATGGTTACTTATTAAAAGATGTTCTGACGTTAATACTTATAAATTTCAATAAAAGATAATTTATAGAAGAATCTTTTATTGAATCTTTATTACAAAACTTTTATTTTAGAAGATGTGACTTCAAAAGTTATGGGAATTCAAAAAAGAATCTAATTTAAGATCTTTGGAATTTTTTTACATAATTCTCAAAATGAGATTTTGAGGTGTTACAAATCCTACCCCCTAACAGAAATCTCGTCCTCGAGATTTATAAGAAAAGGGATACAAAAGGATTTGTAATTTATTTTATTATTGGTTAAAATTCCAAAGTCTCATTTTTTATAGTCAATAGTGGGTGATTGGGAAAGCATAGGTATCCAGCCACTTATTACGTAGAATATAAGCTAGATAGGTTGAGGTAAGAAAGATTATGGCAAGGAGAAGACTTTATCCGAAATGTTTAAATCTTGATTCATCTCGAGATTTGCTTTGACTGTTGTATCCTTCCTTGTCGTTGTTGATCTTTTCTTCTCCGGTCTTGGTCTCATTTATTTTAGGTTAGTATATATCGTCGGGGTTGGGGAATATGGTTAAGATAGATTTGGATGAGGTAGACTACGTGATGTAAGTCAAAAATTTTGTTTGATATTAGGTGGAGATAGACAAAGTATGCAATCCATCATGACACTATTGGTTGGGTTAGCTCTTCTGCTCACGGTTGGTGATAAGTAGGTATAGCAGCTAGTTTAGTAAGTGGCTATGAGTTAAATGGGATTAGTCAGAATCTGTTTTGGTTGTTTGCTTCTAGATAGGTTGGATGGGTTATGTAACCTATTATGTAGGTCAAGCTGTTAGGTATAGCCGAGTTAATCTAAGTCACCGATTTAGTCTTAAGTGAATTAAAAGTATGGCCTAATCCTTTGTACCAGCAATAAGTAACTCTTACTAGATTAAATCATATTAGATTAGATAGGATCTAGATTAGATTGGATATAACTAGATTAGACTAGATCATATCTAATTAATTTGGATTAGATCATGGTTGTTACTAGTGTGGGGTGTGTTGGGGACTTGTTCTCAAATGCTTCGGATTAAGAACAAGGCAACATAAAAAGTGTTAAATGTTAAGGCCCTTCGTCCTCTCAAACATTATTCCCCTTCGGGGATAATGAGTTCCGGACGAAGGTCACAAAAAAACATACCTTCGTAAATTCAACAAGTAGTAACGAAGGATTCATATGAAACATGAATTGTAAATCATAGAATCATTTCTATTTTATTAATACAGAAAAATAGAAATGATTATAAATTACAAATGTACCTTCGGTCCTGAGAGAAGGTAAAAGTACAAGCGTGACGCAAATGCCAATGCCCGGTCAGCGTGAACAGTACGGGAGTACTGTTCATCTATTTATAGACGTGGGACGCAGCCCACGTAAAATTACATCCATGTCCACTACATTTGTTAGTGACTTATGGAAATCTGTCGAGGCCCACGTAGTCTTTTCATCTTCAAGTCGGTTCCCTTTTCTGCTATCGTGACGAAGCTTCCCCGCACACAGCTTCGGCTGCGCTCGTACTTCGTCTGGTTCAGGCTTCGTCCTGGCCGTGCTTCGTATTCATAATTCTGAATCCGAGAATACCTGTTCACATAATCCACTTGGAAAACATTGTCAAATCATGTTTTTGAGGACCTTCGGAGGACGAAGGCCCCCAACAGTAGCCCCTCGCAATATTAATTTGTTAATAATAAATTCAGATTGCGATATGGACGAAGGCCTTGAGCCGAAGGTCCGAAAAAACACCTTCCCTTTGCTAGAATAGCAACCTTCACTGACAAGCGGGACCTTTCAATTTTCAACGCCCTGGGCGTATAAATAAGATCGCACCGCAAACTCATTTGGTACGCGCACTTGCCATCTGCTTCGGCCCACCAAAAATTTTTAGCTCTTGTGCATTAAGATTGGTGACCTTTTTGAGTTTGAAGCTTCGGCCCCGAAAACAGCTTTTTAGGTTTTTTAGCATTTCCGAAGATGTCAGAAGGCAAGAAGATCCCTGCGGATACGAAGCTGAGCCTCGAGGAAGAGAAGAATCTGGGGTTCCTGATTGCAATGGCGGAGACCAATACAGAGAAAATTACCAAGGAGATTCTCGAAGGTTTGTCCGAAGATACTGGTGACAGCGACAGCTATGATGTAGAAAGTGGCGGGGAGGAGGCCGAAGATCGTCCATGGCGGCCAAGTCACACGGTTTTCGGGAAAACTACTATTAAGCAGAGCCATATTGATAATATGAGGGGGCGATATTTTCGAGATGTGTCTATTGTGAGGGCTGATGCTGGAGAAAAAACTTCTCCCACCCCCGAAGAAGATGAAGTTGTGATTTTCCGAAGCTTTCTCAAGGCTGGGCTTCGATTCCCCCTGAGCAACTTTGTTGTCGGGGTACTGAAAACATTTCAAGTCTACCTTCATCAACTTACTCCCGAAGCTATCATAAGAATAGGGATATTTGTCTGGGCTGTGAGGAGCCAAGGTTTGGATCCAAACGCTAAAAGCTTCTGCAACATTCATGAGTTATTATACGAAACAAAGCCCTGGGGAAAAGAACAATACCACAACAATTTTGGGTGTTATAGCTTCGGTGCCCGCTCCGGGTCAAGCTGCCCTGTGCCGACCTTTCGGAAAAGGTGGCCCGGAGCCTGGATGTCAGAGTGGTTCTATGTAAAGAATGACTTATCAGTACAAGAAGATGTCAAAAGTATCATTATGCACCCCATCTGGCAACGCTTCGGACTTCGAAGGCCGAAGGTTGAAATGGACGAAGCGGCCGAGGAATGCCAAAGAGCTTTCGGCATAGTCTGCTCTTTCATTGGGACAAGGGACTTGGTCCAAGAGCACATAGCCTTCAGGGTATGGCCACTTGCAGAAAAATGGGAAATGCCGAAGGATACTATCAAAGAGTCCGACGAAGGCGGACTGGTCAGACTGAAGTACACATTCAAATATGCAGATAAATTTATTGAACCTGATGACGACTGGTTGAAAAGCATTGAAACATTAAGTGACGAACTGCTTGGGGCATACTCGAAGGCTGAGAACACTGCGTTATCAGCAGCCTTCGGAGGCCGAAAAAAGAAGAGACTCAACCGGGTGTTTGATGCAGTTGGGTTCTTCTACCCTGATTATCGTTATCCCATTCGAGGGCAAAAAAGGAAAATCACAACCTCTGAAAAAGAAGAAGCCGCAACTGCTCCTAGCGAGCCAGAACCGAAAGGAAAAAGGTTAAAGGTCCTCACACACCGGCCACGCCATATTGAACCAGCTTCGGTGCCTGAGTTTACCGGAGAAACATCTTCGGCCGCCGAAGCTGAACAGCCAACCTTGCTGCCAGAAATTGCAGTGATGGCCGAAGCGCCATCCACAGTAAAAATGGAAGAAGTGAAAAAACCGACTAAGGAAAAAGCATCAGAAGTTTTGAGTCCTGCAGCAAATGGCGAAACAGCAAAAAACCAAAAGGGTCCAATGGTGACCCCAAAAAGGAAAAGAATGGTAAATGTACTAGATGTCTTGGAGACAATTAAGTCTTCAAGCACAACTCCAAAAAAGAGTGTTGAAATTGCTGAAGCAACTTCTGAAGCTCCAACACAACAGGTTGAAGCTGAAGCTGGGCCTTCAGAGCCCTTCAAGGAGCAAACTTTGGAAGCCGAAGCAATAAAAATACCAGAACCAATTTTAGTTGAAGAAACTGACACTGCCATCCCCGAAGCGCCTGCCAGCATGTGTGATTACATCATACGACATGCTTCGGGGAAAAAAACTATCTGAAGAAGAAACTCATGAGGCTAACCATTATGCGAAGGAGCTAAAATATCCGAAGGGGGCAGTAATATTCAATGGGACAAATGAAGATGATTTCTTATACTGCCTGCCTGACAACAAAGAGCTATCTGTCTGCCGAGAGATGGCCAGGAGTATTGGTTTCCCGAAGCTTGAATCTGGATTAAGCGCCATGACGAAAGAAGATCTCGCAGACAGTCTTGCGTACAACAGCCTGAAGGTATGGGAATTAAATGCTTGAAAAACCCCCTTATTATTTTTTACGCAACTCATTCCTTTTATTCTTATATGGATTCTTTTTTCGTATAGGGCCTGATCCTAAGCAACGCACTAAGAGCCCAAAAGAGCGCCGAAGATGAAAGCTATGAAATTGCGTTTAACAATTTACGTTCCGAAGTCATAAAGCTGAGGAACGAAGCTCTAGAAAAAGACAAAATTCTGGTTACTCTTGTAGACAAGATAAAAAAGGACGAAGCTGCTGCAAAGATTGAGGCCGAAGCTCAGAAACACGAGATCAGAGATCTTCAGAAACAATTAGCCCGGGCGAAAGAAGAACGTGTTCTTGAGGAAACAAAACGAGAACTTAGTGATCATATGGTGGATAAGTTGGAGTTAAGGGTTAAGGAGCTTCGTGCCTTTCAAAGAAAATGCTATGTTAAATCTGTAGAATGCGTGAATAAAATTAAAAGCAGCTTCGCCAGCGTGGGCGCCTTTTCCAGCGAAGAGAATTTCTCTCGAGGTAATCCCGAAGGTCCACTGGAATGGATAAGTCACGAAGCAGAGGCCTTCGAAGAGATCCTGAGCAGTCGTGGCGACATCTGCGCTTTTTCGGGCGCCAGAGGAATTGCTTCTGTCTTAGAGAAGAAAGGTTGCGGGCATGTAAAATTTTTAGCTCAGTCCGAAGCTGCCTTATCTTCTGAAGACATCAAGGACCCCTCGGCCGAAGCAAGCGTTGTTGGTGGCAAATTTTTTACTGATATCTGGAACGACGGTGGCCGAGGAATGGCGCAATAAATCATCCAAAGGAGCGAAAAAGGCATCCATGATGCTAGGAAAGTGGCAGAAGCTGCCGAAAGAAGTACAGAGCCCGAAAGGCAATTAGGTATTAATTAGCCGTTCTTATTGTGTTGTAATTTTCATTTCAAATTTTGCTCACGATTTGTAATAGTAATGAAGAAATGTTCTCTCCCCTCAGATGCTGTTGGATCGACTGCCGACCCCCACACAGAAGGGGATGATGCAATTAAACAAATGGCCGAAGCTATCATGGACAAAGTTGTTGATCAACTTTTAAATGAAGCCGCCGAAGCAGTATTAAGAGAAGACTAGATGCTATTTAGAAAAACAGTTAAAGTGTGATCTATGTAACATTTTGTACATTTGAATGTAATATACAAGTTTCTTTCCATTATTCAATTCTTTACGATGCATGAAACTTTAAATACATACCATTTTTGAGCCTTCGGCGAAAAAACACCTTCCCTTCTTTTCATGCTTCGTGAAGAAGACATTCTTCGTTAAAATTATTCTGATGAATCACATCCATGCTTCGTGAAATCATTATCCGAAGCTGTATTTCGAAGCTATACAATTTCGATGTCACTTTCTCAAAGCATCCTTCCGAAGGTTGAGAGTGTCACCTTCTTTTGCCAAATGCAATATGATGTATGATGCTTATGCTATGCAAAATGATGTGATGATGTTATGCTATGCATGTGACATTTGTTCCGAAGATACACATAAAATATATTCGTAAGCTCTGCATTCCCTTAGGAACGTCTTTGGAGCTTCTTCGTCTTTTACTTAGACGATCTCAGCGTTGACTTTTCGCTGTAAGCCTCCCTTAGGAGCTTCTTCGCCCTTTACTTAGGCGGTATCAGCGTTGACTTTTCGCTGTAAGCCTCCCTTAGGAGCTTCTTCGCCTTTTACTTAGGCGGTATCAGCGTTGACTTTTCGCTGTAGGCTCTGCATTCCTTTAGGAACGACTTCTGAGCAGAAAACTTACACTGCGCTCCCTTTGGAACGACTTTTTGTGACTTCACAAACTTACTCTGCGTTCCTTAGAACGACTTTCTGTTACTCCGAAGGATTTTTAATTCGAAGGTCCTCCTTGGTAACGGAAAAAATTTTAAGCTTCAGCAACTTAAGCTTGTGGAGCAAATAGATCTTCCTCGTGGAAAACAACGAAATTATTACATGAAAACTATCAATGTTTTTTGCTTCACAGAAAATAAAACTGAATAGGAAAGACTGCTATCAAAGGTAGGATATGTGTCAATAAATGTGCTTCGACTCTGGCACAGTGCTGTTGACTGTGCGAGCTTCGGACTGCTCTCTGAAGTCCCTCTGATGTGGAGCGCATTGACTCCCTTCTGGCTGTTGACCTTGCTGCAATGGAGGTGGGGGCGGAAGCTGTTGCCAGGAAGCTTGAGGTTGACTTGCCGAAGCTACAGAAGCTGCAGGGTGGTTGTCTATGTATTGTGGGATATAAGGCGGATGATACGAAGCAGTATGCATGACCTGCTTCGGCTGAGCTTGTTGAGATGCAGCTTCGGCAATTTCCTTTTGCTTCTGGATTGTAATATGGCACGACCTAGTGGTATGGCCCTTGCCTTCTCCACAGAACAAGCAAAACAGTCTCCTTGGCTGATCTCCGAATCTTCCGCCGAAGCCCCTGGCGCCTCTGCCTCTTGGAGCTGGTGGCCGGAAGGAAGTTTGTTGTTGCCCCGAAGCCTGTGAGGAGCACTGCGGTCTGTTCTGCTGACTCCCCTTATCATCATTCTGAGTGTTGTGGATGGACCGGACATGCCTCGGGTAGTATCTCCCTCCGAAGCCCCTAGTCATTTCAGAAAATCTGAAGGCCTCCTCCCTTCTTTGGCGAAAGTCATTGTCAGCCCGAATGTACTCATCCATCTTTTGGAGCAGTTTCTCCAAGGTCTGAGGAGGCTTCCGAGCAAAGTATTGAGCTGCAGGTCCAGGACGAAGCCCCTTAATCATGGCTTCGATAACAATTTCATTGGGCACCGTTGGTGCCTGCGCCCTCAATCGTAAGAACCTTCGGACATACGCCTGAAGGTATTCTTCGTGATCCTGAACACACTGGAACAAGGCTTGAGCTGTGACCGGCTTTGTCTGAAATCCTTGAAAGCTGGTCAGTAACATGTCCTTCAGCTTCTGCCATGAAGTGATTGTTCCTGGCCGAAGGGAGGAATACCAGGTCTGAGCAACATTCCTGACGGCCATAACGAAAGACTTCGCCATGACTGCAGCATTGCCCCCGTACGAAGACACTGTTGCTTCGTAGCTCATCAAGAATTGCTTCGGGTCGGAGTGGCCGTCAAACATGGGAAGCTGAGGTGGCTTATAGGATGGAGGCCAAGGTGTAGCCTGCAGCTCAGCGGACAGAGGAGAAGCATCATCAAAAACAAAATTTCCCTGATGGAAATTGTCATACCAGTCATCTTCGTTGACGAAGCCCTCCTGATGAAGGTCTTTCTGATGAGGCCTTCTGTTCTGCTCATCGTGAGTAAGATGGCGAACTTCCTCAGAGGCTTCGTCTATTTGCCTCTGCAACTCAGCTAGGCGGGCCATCTTCTCCTTCTTCCTCTGTACTTGTTGATGTAGCATCTCCATATCCCTGATTTCTTGGTCTAGCTCTTCTTCCTCGAGCGTCGGGCTGACGGCCTTTCTCTTCTGGCTTCGGGCCTCCCGAAGAGAGACGGTCTCCTGGTTGTGGTCCAGCGGTTGCAGTGCTGAAGCCCCAATCGCTGAAGCTTTCTTCGGCGCCATAGCGAAGGTCTATAGCTTCCGAAGGTGTTCAAAAAAGCTCGAAGTGGAAGTGAGTTCACCGGAGGTGGGCGCCAATGTTGGGGACTTGTTCTCAAATGCTTCGGATTAAGAACAAGGCAACATAAAAAGTGTTAAATGTTAAGGCCCTTCGTCCTCTCAAACATTATTCCCCTTCGGGGATAATGAGTTCCGGACGAAGGTCACAAAAAACATACCTTCGTAAATTCAACAAGTAGTAACGAAGGATTCATATGAAACATGAATTGTAAATCATAGAATCATTTCTATTTTATTAATACAGAAAAATAGAAATGATTATAAATTACAAATGTACCTTCGGTCCTGAGAGAAGGTAAAAGTACAAGCGTGACGCAAATGCCAATGCCCGGTCAGCGTGAACAGTACGGGAGTACTGTTCATCTATTTATAGACGTGGGACGCAGCCCACGTAAAATTACATCCATGTCCACTACATTTGTTAGTGACTTATGGAAATCTGTCGAGGCCCACGTAGTCTTTTCATCTTCAAGTCGGTTCCCTTTTCTGCTATCGTGACGAAGCTTCCCCGCACACAGCTTCGGCTGCGCTCGTACTTCGTCTGGTTCAGGCTTCGTCCTGGCCGTGCTTCGTATTCATAATTCTGAATCCGAGAATACCTGTTCACATAATCCACTTGGAAAACATTGTCAAATCATGTTTTTGAGGACCTTCGGAGGACGAAGGCCCCCAACAGGGTGAATATGCTTATTAGGGCAAGATCAATCCATAAGGACAAGGTAGAATCTTTTGAGGTCAGTTAGATCTATTAGGATAAGGATAAAATCTTTTCGAGATAAGATGAGTCTACTAAGGTAATAGAGTATATTTAAGATAAGTTAGATTTATTAAAATATATTCTAGTGGGGGATATTCTTAGTTGATTTAGTTTACCTTATAAATATATTTAGTTTAATAGAGAATAGTCTGTGTTGTCTATTTTTTATAAATATTTTCCCTTATGTCTAGGTGTATATGTAGATACAATTGTGGACATTACTCCACAACCGATCATACTCAATCAAAGATCCAAATCAGACAAGTATCATAAGAACACTCAAGCGTATAGATATCTATAAAAACAGTTTTGTTTTCGTTCCTAAGATTAGGTCTCCTATTCCTAAAAGTTACTTTAGGTGCAGGATTTTGAAGTGTGAAATCCAAATTTGTCCTTAGAAAGAAAAGGTAAGCATAATCAGAATAGAGCGGAAATAGGTGAGAAAAGATAGAGAAAAGTTTAGAAAAGAATCAGAGTAGCAAAGATAAGTAGACAAAGGTTGTCCAGTTCTATCTAGGTTTCTCCTACAGTCAAAATTCCTCTGATACCACTTCTGTCACACCCGGGTTTCGGAGCACCAAGGCCTAGGCGTGAACATAATCACCAGGTGTGCTAGGACCAAGTCTCACACATATGATGAATAGTGGCACAGGATCGAATGTCACATCTTTACTATATAACAGAAGTTCTGTACAAAATAAATAAATAATTACATTATAAGAAGACAACAGTCCAGCAACCCAAAGTTGACTGGGAGACGACGGCCTAGACCTCTCACGAACTCGTCACAGCATCCTCCATGCGCCTCATTCTTCGGTACCTGTTCTTTACCTGTAGGGGGTGTGAGACAGCAAGAGTGAGCTCACATACGTTCATAGCTCAACAAGTTGTGGGGAATAATGTGCATGAACTCGTCAAAGGTGGGAGCTCATGTGAAGTGTAAAGCTTACCAAAAGAATGGTTGTAGCTGAGCATTGCTTTTAAAGTTGGTCAAAATTTTATTAGCAATTACTAAGTATAAGTAAATACCAACCCAATTAATTAGTAGAACAAAAGTAACAACATCACCTGTGATGCAATGCATATGACAAATTGAATTTAGTTCCATAATTTAATCATGTGAGTGTCTGAGCCGCTCATGACCGTGAGCACGACTAGTATACCAGTTTTACACTCTGCAGAGGTTGTGCATCTTTACCCACAAGTCATGTTACCCATCTGCCACGGGGTTGTACGGGCCCCATACACCTCTACCGAGGAAGTGAGGCAGAGTAACACTACGAGGCCTTTACAGAGTTCCACTAGCTTCAGAAAACCAGCTACAGTTTATAGGAAGCTCCAATGCAGGAATCCCTCGTCTGACCGCCATTGCAGCAAAATCAACCCGAGGACCTCCCTACACTGACCACTCCCCTACTGCCCTTGCCCCTTTCGGGTAAGGTAGTCCTCCACTAGCTTTCCTGATTAGTCAGCCAAGGGCGTCCCATTCCACCCTTATGGTAGCACTGTTTTCCCGGGTGGTTCTCCATGTTCCAATTAACATAATGATCTTATCATGAACAGTAATTAACAAACTGATAACAAAAGTATGAATAATGTGTATCTCCATGCCCAAATCCACATAAAGCACTAGCAAGTACTACCCAGAAGTTCAGTGGTTAACAAGGCATAAAGCACTACAAGAATTCACTTAATCAATGACGGATTCGTGGTGACATATCTATAAAACGTCATAGATAAGTTATCATTTGTGACGATTATCATTTTTTGTCATGGATTTGCCAGGGTGGGCTTCACAGCCCATATTTTATGACAGAACCATCGAGATCGTCATAAAAGGAAGTTGTAGTGACGAATTTAAATTGGTCATGATAAGGTGGAGAAAAATTATGGCCACGTATACGATAGGGCCTATTAGCCTATTATATATTACGGATGAAATCTCTTACATATTTTAAAAGTAGTTATTAAGGGCTTAAAGTATATAATGGGATGAAACTAAAAAAGGAACTACTATAATTTATGATGCGGTAAAAATAGTAGCAGGTGCATGAAAGTTATGTTTTGTATTTTAAAGATAAATGAAGGAATATCTAAAAATGGAACAAAATATTAGCTGGTGCATGAGAGTAATGTTTGTGTATCTTAAAGACAAAATAAAGGAATATCTAAAAATAGAACAAAAATTTGAGAATATCAAAGATTCGAACCCAAGACCACACAACACACAGTTTTTGATCAATACCGCTTCATCTACGAGCTGCTATGTGTTTAATTTATACAGTACCGAATCCTTATACCCTACGAAGACTTAATCGACCAAGAACAACAACCAACCTCCATTCTGTTGGACCGCCCGCACGGCCCGCAGCAAGAGCGCAGCTTGAGCACGGCCTGCGGCGGGAGCGTGGCCTGAGCACGGCCTGCGGCAGGAGCGCAGCCTGAGCCCGCGGCAGAGGCGAGTATCCTTTGGAGATTGTTGAATTGATTATTTTTTGTATGCTCTGGAATTTTCAGATTGTGTAGATCTATTTATATCTAGTTTTTAGGCCTTTTAAATTAAGTAAAAGTTCATATTCTTTCAAAGGACTCTGTAATGATCCTTTGGGATCAAGAATTGCAATTTTAGGCCTGCTAGTTTGGGAGATATGGTGTGTCTTTGGTGGCTACAGATTTTTTCTTTCAAAATTCAGAGCAGTTTCAGATCTATTGAGTTTTATTTGTATATTGACTTGCTGATTTGTGTCTTTTTCTATGTTTGATTAGATGAATAGAAACTGGATGAATGCTAGATTGTTTTCCCAGGAATATATTAATCGTGTTAAAGAATTTATGAGTTTCATTCATGGAAAATTTGGTGAGGATGAAGAAATTTTATGCCCATGCAGTAGATGCCTTAAGCAGATTTACCAACATCAAGCTATTGTGGAGAGGCACATATTGATGAATGGCATGGAAATTACATATACTCGATGGATTCATCATGGAGAGGTTTTTGATGCATATGTTGATGAACATCATGTTGAGGTGAACGATAACTTTGATAATAGTAATTTGAACGGGTTATTACAAGACCTATGCAATGCAGAGAAGGATAAACGAGATAGTGAAAATGAAGTTAGAAACACAGATGCAGAATTTCATGATAATGACTCGATTTTCAAAATAGTAATGAGAGAGGCCAAGCACCACCTTTATCCAGGTTGTACCAAGTTTTCGAGGTTGAATTTTGTGATAAAGCTCCTTCATATGAAGTCATTGTATAGGGTATGCAATTCTGCATTTTCTGCAATATTAAAGCTATTGGCTGATGCTTTTCCAAAGTGCAATACACTCCCAAAATCGTATTATGAAGCAAAGAATATTCTAAAGGAATTAGGTCTTGGATACGAATCAATACATGTGTGCTACAACAATTGCGTGCTCTTTAGAAAGGAATACGCCAAGCTTGACAATTGCCCAGTTTGTGGTCTCTCAAGATGGATTGATGCTGAAAGAAAGAAGATTCCACAGAAAGTGTTACGACATTTTCCGTTGATACCTAGGTTACAAAGGATGTTTGTGAACAATGAAACAGCAGAACAAGCACAATGGCACAAGCTAAAGAGACATCCCAAGGAGAAGGAAATGAGCCACCCAGCTGATGGTGATGCATGGCAAGATTTTGATAGAAAATATCCAGATTTTGCAAATTATGCTAGAAATCTTAGACTTGGCCTAGCTACTGATGGATTTAATCCTTTTTCAGAAAAGAACACTAATTACAGCATGTGGCCTGTACTTGTTATGCCATACAACATGCCACCTTGGGTGTGCATGGACGAGTCAAATTTCATGATGGCATTGCTAATTCCTGGTCCTGCATCACCTGGAAAGGACTTTGATGTATTTTTAGAGCCTCTTATAGAAGAATTACTTCAACTTTGGAATGGTGTCCGCACTTATGATGCTCTAAGTGGGAAAACTTTGACCTTCGTGCTGTAGTTTTATGGTGCATCCATGATTACCCAGCTTTGAGTACTCTTTCAGGGCGTACCACCAAAGGCTATTTTGCATGTATTCATTGTGACAAGAACCCTCTTTCATATCGCTTAAGGAGTAAAATTGGGTACTTTGGACATTTTCGTTTCCTTCCTACGGGACATCGTCTGCGGAGAAATAATGAATTTGTTGGTCTTCATGAAAGCAATGACCCACCAAGTAAATTTTCAATAGAAGAGTTGATGGCTGAGCTAGCGAGAGTTAAACATGTCAGACCTGGGAAGCAACAAGGAAGTGGGAAAAGGAAGCGTCTGATTTGGACAAGAATCATGTGACAATTTGGAGTCGGATGGTTAGCTTATGGAAGTTACCATATTGGAAGGATTTAAAGTTGAGACATAATCTTGATGTCATGCACATTGAGAAAAACATATGTGAGAACCTGATTAGGACTATTCTCAATATAACTGGGAAGACAAAGGATACAGTTAAAGCTAGACTAGATTTAAAAGATCTAGGAATTATGAAGGAGCTACAAATCAAAGACAGTGGAGGTTCATGTGAGATGCCTCATGCTCGATATACCTTGTCCACAACACAAAAGAAGGCCTTTTGTGAGTTTTTAAGAGAGATAAAGTTTCCAGATGGATTTGCCTCTAACATATCAAGATGTTTAAATAGTGAGGGAACCAAGGTACTGGGTCTTAAAACTCATGATTGTCACATTCTTTTGCAAAGAATATTACCTACTGCTATAAGAGGATTTTTGGACAAGGATATTTATGAAGCACTAGCGGAGCTAGGGAAATTTTTTAGGGAATTGTGCAGTAGAACTCTCAACAAGGATGTGTTGGCTGAAATTAAGAAAGAAATCCCAATAATTTTGGTGAAACTTGAGAAAATCTTTCCTCCAGCTTTCTTTGATGTGATGGTTCACCTTGTTGTACATTTACCTGATGAAGCATTGTTGCAAGGTCCTGTGCAATATGGTTGGATGTATCTGATTGAAAGGAGGTTGTATACTTTGAAGTGGTATGTGAGGAATAGGGCACGACCGGAAGGCTCAATTGCTGAGGCATATATTGCAGATGAATGTTTGACATTTTGCTCTAGATATATGGATGACGTTGAAACAAGATTTAATAGGGAACCAAGAAATAAAGGTTTTTCTAATGAAGAAGCCTATAAAGTTGATGTTTTTGGGCATGGAGTTCATTTTACTTCTGTGCCTGAACATGTATATGATGAGAATGGCATCGATCAAATGGTGTGGTATGTTCTGAACAATTATAGTCAAGTTGACAAATATGTTAGGTATGTTTTAATTACTATCTTTAATGTTCTGATTTGCTTCCTTTACATTGATGCTCTATTTATTTTCATCTTGTAGTATGTTCAAAGATAAATTGGAGAGAGAAGTAGTGCCTAACATTAATAGAATGTTGCAGCGAGGATTTCAGGCTTGGTTTAAGAATCATGTAAGTTTTTTTCACATCATTTTCAGACATTTTTTAGGCAATAGAAACTGATGTATATGTGTTGCTAAGGTTACGAAATTCAGATCAAGAAGAGGTTGATGATGATCTATTTTCTTTGGCATGTGGTCCTGATTTTAGAATTAAAAAATACTCATCATGCATTGTGAATGGTGTTCGGTTTAATATTGATGACCGTGACAAGCATCGGAAGACACAAAACAGTGGAGTAATGGCACAAGGTACCCATAATAATCAGTTCATTGATTTTTTTGGGACCTTGATAGAGATAATTCAGTTAGAATATGGTTGTGATGAGAGATCAGTAGTGTTGTTTAAATGTGACTGGTTTAAATTAGATGGGAAGAGGACTGAACTTAAAGATGATGGCCTTTTTAAAAGCATAAATTTTGAAAGTCTATGGTACAAGGATGATTCTTCAATTTTAGCCACTCAAGCAAGGAAAGTTTTCTATTTGCCAGACACAAGATTAGGTAAAAATTGGCATATCGTCCAGACATTTGACCATAGACATCTTTACAATGTGAGCGAAACTGAACCTGTTCAATATACTGCTCCTGCATATCAAGAGGATGGATGTTGTGTAGATGAGGGAACTCGGCAAACAATTTCTGACATTGTACATGAGAAGCCATTAAATAGAGATGATGAACAAGGCCTTGTTTTAGATGCTACTAAATTTGCCCAATTGATGAAAGGAAAAGGCCAAGAAATGCATGAGATTGATATTGAAGAGGAAGATGACACAATTATGGAGTATTGCAGCAGTGAAGATGAAGGTACTACAAATGAGGTTGACAGTGATGATGAATAGCCATTTTGTAATGATTTAGACCATGAGGCTGGTTCATTTGCTGTTTGTCCATAGACCATGTATTTGTAATGACATGTTGCAAATGTGACCAAAAAATCTGAAACTTGGCATAGAGTCATATTATGGTGAAATCTGAAACTGATGTTGTGAGACCTGCTTATATATGTAGTCTACACAAATCTGAATCTGAAACCTGTACCTACATCCAAGTTTTATCAAGAAATCTGAAATTGAAATCTGAAACTTGGCATAGAGTCATATTATGGTGAAATTTGAAACTGATGTTGTGAGACCTGCTTATATATGTAGTCTACACAAATCTGAATCTGAAACATGTACCTACATCCAAGTTTTATCAAGAAATCTGAAATTGAAATCTGAAACTTGGCATAGAGTCATATTATGGTGAAATCTAAAACTGATGTTGTGAGACCTGCTTATATATTTAGTCTACACAAATCTGAATCTAAAACCTGTACCTACATCCAAGTTTTATCAAGAAATCTGAAATTGAAATCTGAAACTTGGCATAGAGTCATATTATGGTGAAATCTGAAATTGAGGTTGTGAGGTCGGCTTATATATGTAGTCTACACGAAATCTAAAACTGAAACATGTGCCTACATACATATTTTATCAAGAAAACTAAAACTAAAATCTGAAAATTGAGGTTGTGATACTGCTGCATATGTTATAATGAAATCTGAAATTGAAATATGTGCACTACTTGTCTCAACTTTTAATTTTCAATTTCACAGTGCCACATATGGAAGGGCTTTTATTCGTTCATAGCTAGAAGATCATCTCTCTGTTCAAATCTTGGCTGCTCGTATACGTATGAAACTGAAAGAATACAAGATACAGTTTCTGTAGTTCTAAAAGAGAAGGATTTGTGACAGCACGTTAGGTCCAATTTTTTTAGGTGGGCTTTAGGTTTTAGTTTGTACGCCTCCTCTCTTGTCTCCTATCTCAGAAAACGCCACCGCTCTATCTCAGAAAACACCGCGACCTCTACCTCACAGAAATAACTGCCTCCCTTCGTTGGCCTCATCTCTCCCTCCCTCCTTGACCCATCTGCGACTTCCCCTGCATTAAGGATGACCTCTTCTCTCTAGGTCTTACAACCCTAGACGTGGAATCAGGCTCAGCGTGCACGGGGAACCAGCAACGACAGCACGTACGTGGAACTGGCACCGACGAATTGCACAGGGCAGCAGAAAACCGTCGCCTCCTTGACTCCATCCGCGGCCTTCCTCCATCCGTGGTGCCAGCAAACTGCACGAGAAGACCTAGGTCAGGTGTCCTTTACTTTCTTTGATACTGCTTTCTTTAACCACTTGTTACTTGTTCTATGTTTGATAATAAATTTTAGGCACAGATGTAAGTCACTACTAGTTGCCCATGTTTACTAGTTAGTTGTTCATGTTCACTAGTAGGTAGCCAAAAGTACTCAATTAAGTTATGCTTGTTAATTTTACCTAGGTGACTCGGTGCTAGCCACACTATTACAAGATGCCTCCTAGTCGTTTGCAGGTTGGAACAAAAACAACAGAAGGACATAACCAAGCAGGTGCGGTCCTTAACTCATCTACTCTGAATGTATTTCATGTTCTTGTGAATAATTCACATGAGTAGTAAAGTGTTGTTGTATAACTAGTAATCATGTGTTTTCTCTCATGTTAGGAAACACATTACATCCATATGAAGTGCAGCGCCTTAGACAAGTTATGAGAAACAATGTGAGGCTGCAACAACTGGGAATTCCTGCTTAATGCGACACACTGCCAAAGGCATATTCCTTTCATCACAACAAAAATAAGCCAACTTTTAAAAATAATGAAGATTCAGAATCTGATTATAATCCTTCATCAAATGACACTAGTGAAGAAGATTTACTTGATGATGACAATGTTCAGGTGCAGATTAATTCCTCCATCTATTAACAAGTTGTTTGCTTGGTAAATATATCTATCCACTTTATTAATTCACATGTGCTTTCATTTCTACTAGGGCTCGAAGGATTATAATATGAGGACTACAAACATGTCTAATGGTGTAATCAAGCTACGCACTAAAAGACTTCTTGCAGAGAAAGAATCTATTAGAATTACAAGGTCAAAAAAAACTGCTGCCCAACCTAATGGTACTGAAGTGTTTGACAACAATGATGGCCATACCCAGGCTACAGTTCAAGGCTAATTCAGTCATTTTGTTTACTATCGCTCTAGTATTGTTAATTGCATGATGACTGCCCTTACAAACTGAAATTTATTTCAGCTAGTGAGCCTGCTCTATTTGACGAGTACACCCACATGGCTAATGGAGGTCATTCCATTACTCGGCCTGATGGGCACAACCTGATGGGAAACAAAGGTGATGATTTCTAACTATCGTTATATTATCCATCATTGAATGATGTACGCATTCTTATGTGTACCATTTTTAGATAATGTAAACATCCAAGTTGATGACAACATGACCAGTGGAGGTGAAGCTAGCATCGAGCCTAGTGTACATGTACAACTAGGTGAAAATGATCGATGGGAAAGGGGAGTTAATATGGGACATGGTCTCCATAGGATGAACCGAGCTATGCATGGAAAATTGTCGGTTGTTATTCCTGAAGAGAGGATAAGGCCCGTGGCACCTCTTGTTGCTGCAAAGTTTTCAACTGAATGCAATATTGCAGTTAGGAACCATGTGCTAGTGTACAAGCATTGGAAGGATTACAAGAACCATAATGGCCTGTTTAACCTATTTACAGATAAACTTAGTGTAAGTGCATTATCTTCATCCTCTCTTCCCATAAAATATGACATTCCAACACTGTACCTACTAGCTCTCATTGCTTGCTTGCATATATTGTTTACCCCTGCTTTAATGTAGAATGATTCTGAATTTAACCTACATATTTACCCATGCTTTTATGTAGGCAAAGTTTGATATCAACACAAATGATGCACCAGTCCAAAAGGCTTGTTCCCAAATGATGAAAAATGTTATAAGGCAACAACGGTACAGACTAAAGAAAAAAAATTCTTTGATCCTTTTCCACTACATTTGGTGACAAAAACATCACCAATCAGATCGATGAGTAATGAAGAGTGGAATGATCTTGTGGAATATTGGAAGAGCCCAAAAAGGATGGTATGTTTTGCCTAAAATCTAAACTCTTGCCTTATCCATAGTTCGACACTTACCTAACATGTTTCTGTAATTTGATGCAGGAGACATCACAAAAGAACAAAGATAACCGATCCAAAGTTAAATTTCATCAAACAACGGGATCTCGTAGCTATATGGTTCATGTAGAAAATTTGGTAAGTTCATTTAATAGATTGCAGGGATCGCATAAGTAATAATATTGCATCTAACTATTATTTCTAGGGAGACAAATACATTGGTCAAGAGCCCGATGCATTAGATTTGTTCAAGGAGTGTCATTACAGCAGGAAAAAGAAATGTTACACATCTACCGTGCAACAAGCTATAGTAAGGCATCTCTATTTAAAAATGCTTTTATATTGTTTTCTTCAAGGTTTTTTATAATCAGTAACCATTTATGTTTCTTGAATGCTAGACTCAAATGGATAACAAGCGGTCTGCAACTACAGAAGGTGAAAAATCAATGTCTGCAACTGAAGTTGTTGCTAATGTGCTTGCTGAAAATACAAAGAAGAATTTGTTCCTTCAAAATGTGGGGATACAAAATGTTGGTCCTAGGTCTAGTCTGAGAAATATTGAAGCACAGTTGGAAGTTGAGAAGAGGGCAAACAGTGACCTTAAATCTATTGTTGATGCTCAACATGAACAATTGGATGTGTTGTTAAAGCAAATGCAAGAAACTAAAGAAAATAGGATCAGGGAGCAAGAGGAAGTGAAGAAGAAGCAAGCTGAGATGGAAACAAAGATGCAACTTGTGTTGAGTCAGATTCATTCAAGTTAGGAGAATGGGGATGATATTTGTGTCGACCCCTCTTTTGTCGTTAGGTCTTATTCATCCAAGTGTTGATTGAGATAGTATTTATGTCATGTTGACAACTTTTTTTGTTGTTGAAACAACTTTCTTTCTTTTTTATGGAACCGACTATAATGTTTTGGATATGATGTGGTGTTCTGGTTGGATAGTCTTTATTGTTTGGGATTGTCCATGTGATGTTCTGGTTGGATATTTGAATTTAAATATTAATATTTTGTCATTATAATTGTTATGTTATGTGCTGATTGTGCTTTTGATGTGAGAATGAAATTATTGAAAATTATTGTGGGCTGTAGTTAAAAATGGTCGATAAAATATCTAGATTTTAGCCTTGGCAAAAATAATCAAACTGAATAAAATAAATGCACAAATTAAAATCAACCCATCAGCCATGTTTGCCACGTCAGCATGCGTATTGCCATATATGCCACATCAGTGTCCATGTTGGCATAAATGCCATGTGGCAACTATTTTCGTGACGGATTTTATCCTATGTGGCAATAATTGTGATGTTTATTTTCGTCACTAACTGTGGGCTTGGGCCGGATTGTTTGGGCTTAGGAGCATTCTGTGATGATCACAAACTGTCACTGATTGCCATGACCTATGATGATTATATAGAAACGTCACAAAATACAATTTGTGACCCCCATTCCATGACGTTATCAAAATCCATCACAATCTTGGCTTTGTGATGTTTTTTTCGCTAATCCATGACAGAATTTGTCTGTCATTGATTAAGGGATTTCTTGTAGTGAAGATAGACAAACTAGGGTAACCTATTAGGTCCCATCAAAATTAACCTATGCAGATCATTATGATTAGTTAGAACATGAGTGGGCAAAAAGAAAGTGATCAAGGGCACAACTTGTCTGGCACTTGAGATTCCAGGTATCACTTGCTTCTCAAATGACACGTGTCCTTACTGCTAAACGTAGCAATACAGACAAACAGTGTATAGGCAAAATTAACATCACACCAAACATATATGCAAAATTCATTTAATAATCTACATATTAAAATAAGATCACAGGAACAAGAATTATTAATTTTGGAGTTATGGATTTTAAGTTATGAATTTCCAAAAGTTCTAGGTGAGGAGTACAAAAGAAACTAAGTATAAAATTTTAGTTAAGGTTTTCATAATAAAATAAAGTTACTAGGCGATAAACCATTTTAATATGAATTTAATGCAACTGGAATGGATTAAAAAGGAGCTAAGAAGAATTTTCTATAAATTATTTAAGTTCTGGAATTATTTTGGCACTAGAAATCCATTTTCTAAATTATTTTCCATATTTTCACAAAGTTCTGGACTGGGAGCATAATTATCCGAAACCGCAGGGGCTAACTCGCAATATTTCCCAGACTCAGGCTAACCCTATATGGATGGCGAGTTCAATTCTGTGAAAGCCGAGGGGCTCTTATGCAAAAGAACCAGAATGAAGAGGTATCGGTGAAGATCGACCGCCCAATCACTGATCAAGGGCCCAGATTAAATCGCACATCCCCGCAAACCGGTACGGCACATGGGCCGATGGATCCGAGATCCACGCCTGATATCTATCCACGCCCCTTATCAGATCAGAGCCCCCGGATCCACGATCGACGATTCGGAGTGAAACATCGAACCGGTATGCGCAGATTTAATCACGCGCGTCCATTTCGATCGAACGGACCATATCAAATCAGAACTCGTTCTAATCCTAGCCGCTGGCTAGGGATCTAATGGCCACCTGACTTCTTCCCCACCAGCAGCATCGTACTCAGCCCATGGCGGCGTTCACCATCGCGGTGGCCAACACCAGCAAGGAGGCGACCTAGTAACTCAATTGTAGCACGGATAAGACCTATATGGAGAGGAAAATGGATTGTATTGATCGGGGGGGTTCTTACCACTAATCGGTATCGCGACGACTTCCGTCCATGTGCAGCGGTGGAAGACCGACCATGGTGAGGAATTGCCAGTGCTCTAGCCAAAGATTCTTCCGAGCGCGGTCACTAATACCTTCCTGGGGACGCAGCGTCGCGCCAAGGACTGGTTCTGAGGATCAGATGGCCTCGGTATCCCATCTTCTACAGCCACGACCCATCCAATTTTCTCTCTCCTCCCCAATTCCTCCCTGTTGCGCACGCCGAGCATGGTGAATAAGGGCAGGAGCGGTCTCGATTTATAGCTAGGGGCAAGCTTGGTCGTTCCGGTTGAGATGGGATGAGGGCTCGACCGAGAATCACAGCAGCAGCGACGGATTCTGGTTGAAGCGCCCGCGGAAATCGCGCGTCTGGTTGAAGATTGTCATGGGGAAGAAGCTAGCACTTACAGCCGGGACCCACAACCAGTGTCACAGCGCAGAGAGATAAGGCTAGGTTATGGGCCCCGCCTGGCAGCAGCAGAGAGGGAGAGAAACGCGAGGGTTACGTGGGCCGCGCGTAGTTTATGGAGAAACCTGGTTTGTGGGGCCCACACGTCAGCGATGCGTGGAGCAGGGCGGTTGGTAGTTGGGCCGCAGGGGAAAGGGAATTCGGCTCAGGGAGCCAGTTCTGGCATTTTCCTTTTCTTTTATATTCCTGTTTTTCTTTTCTTGTTTCTATTTTTTTGTATTTTGAAACTTTCAAATTCAAATTTAACTCTAGTTTCATATTTAATATTCAAAATAAAGAGCACAATCAAAAACCAACATGTGATGTAGTATTCATTTTATTTTATTTATTCATTTATTTATTATCCTACATAAGCAAATATTTTTTGGATATGTAGCACACGTATAATTATTTTAAGACAAATAATTTCTATTTTATGGTTACTTATTAAAAGATGTTCTGACATTAATACTTATAAATTTCAATAAAAGATAATTTATAGAAGAATCTTTTATTGAATCTTTATTACAAAACTTTTATTTTAGGAGATATGACTTCAAAAGTTATGGGAATTTAAAAAAAGAATCTAATTTAAGATCTTTGGAATTTTTTTTACATAATTTTTAAAATGAGATTTTGAGGTGTTACACAAACACGACATGCTTTAGTGCCGTGTCGGGCTTAGATTTTAAATATTTAGTGTAGCACGGCCCGGTCCGAAAATATTAAGGTTCGTATCGGCCTAAAGACACGATGGGCTCATGCCGTGGCGGCCCGACCCGGCCCAAATTTTAGGTCTAGTCGTGTGGAACAAAACATTTGTTTGAGTTTCGTTGAATGCGTCGCACGCATTATTATTGCTTTATTAAGCCTGATTTAATTAAGGCGGCTTGGTGACCACATCGACGCAGGAAACAACGACCGGCGCCGCCGGCAGGTGGGTGGCGGGCATGCATGCAGAGAACAAGAGCTGATCAGCTCCATGTATTTATTTGGTGGAGACGAAGAAGATGGCGAGCATCGGAAACAATAAAGCACGCATGCATCTACTCCGGCCCACGTCAGCAGCTCAACATCCATGACCTTTCAACAACTAAACTAAGGGTATATGCTTGGTTTTTGGACGAGGCTGCCCTCCGTATATATCGTGCTAAATAATTAATCTCTGTTTCTTTAAAGCACGAGGTTCGTGCGTTGTTAGATCAATTTGCTTCCACGCTTCTCATCTATCGATGGGTCGTAGTATAGTCGTCACACCTTATATTGGCCGTCATTTAAGCTCAACACGACATAAACCCTCATGCAACGCAGAGTATCGTCCCGCTAGCTGAATGAGGACGAACGATCGAGTGAGCTATAAAAAAAGAAGCTGATCTCCTTTTAAACTCGTACCTTTCTTGACTTTTGGTTATGATAAAGTGTGTAATATTTGTTCTTGTCAATTTAATATCTGATACATGAGTCATATATCTACTTTGATATTAAATGCATTTTTTTTGATATTTTGTAGGAATGGCTTGCACTACCGGAATCAATCGCTTTGCCGAGTGCCTGAAGCACTCGGCGAAGCGTTCAAAACACTCGGCAAAGCCTTTGCCGAGTGTTACACTCGGCAAAGAAGGCTCGGTGAACAGTGCATCGGCAAAGCCTTCTTTGCCGAGAGCTTTTTATCGGGCACTCGGCAAAGATCTTTGCCGAGTGCCAGAGAGCACTCGGCAAAGAAAAGCAGCCGTTACGGCGTCGAGTGACGGAGACGGCGGCTTTGCCGAGTGTCCGACCTGACACTCGGCAAAGAAGTTAGTTTTGCCGAGTGCCTTCCGTGCAGCACTCGGCAAAGAATCCATCTTTGCCGAGTGCCACATGGGACACTCGGCAAAGAACCCGCCAGGGAGGGTCCCCATGTCAGGTTCTTTGCCGAGTGTCCCGTGTGGCACTCGGCAAAGCCGACCTCTTTGCCGAGTGCCAGGGACGCAACACTCGGCAAAGAACCTAAGCCGGTGCCCAGATCTGTGCTCTTTGCCGAGTGTTATGACCTTGACACTCGGCAAAGAGCCTCTTTGCCGAGTGTTACACTCGGCAAAGTGACCAGTATATACCTTTTTTATTTGTTTTTTGTATTCCATCCACACAAACAGAAGATATCACATATATATCACATATATACATCACACATATCATCACAGACATAAATAGCCAACACAAACATAAAACCGTCACCACAAACATAAATATCCATCACAAACATAAGTGTTCAACATAAGTATCAAACACAAACATAAGTCTCTAACGTCGCAAGCTCTCACATAAGTATCAAACACAGACATAAGTATTATACACAAGTACAGAAGTCTAAAGCAATGAAAACACAACACTCATGGAGGTGGGCGGCTTGACCGGGGCTGCGTTGGGCTGAACCCTTCCGGAGGATTGTTGGATGCCGCCCCAGATTGGCCCTGCACAGAGAAGAGATTGCATGTGTTATACCAGATGCATTACAAACATCTAACTACAATTTTGATACTCACAGGAGTGTGGAAGAGAGCAGGGTCAACTGGAGGGAACAATGGAGGTGGCGGAGCGATGCCCTGTGCGGCGCCAAGGCTCTGCATGTACTGGAACATCTCCGCCATCCTCTGTTGATCTGCCCGGCGGGCCTCCCGCTCCGCCTCCCGCTCCGCCATCATCCTCGCCTCCATCTCGCGATGTTCCCTCCTCTCTTCTTCTAGTTGGGTCTGTAATATTACAAGCCAACGTTATAGTAACTCAAAGAGTAGGTATATAACTCAAGGAAGGACGAGTTACACTAACCTCGAGTTGCTGTATGCGATGCTGTGAGCTGTCGTGCCGAGGTCGTATGACTGGACTCGAGCCCGTGCTCCTTGCTCTCACCTGAGACAGAGTGGGAGTGGAGGACGAGTCGATTGCCCCGTCGGCAATCCAGTACCGCCCATGTCTCTTGCCTCCTCCGACCCTCATGAGCACATCGGTGTCGATCGGCTCGGTGCTCGGATCATAGTCTGGGCCATGGACCTCCTGCGCCATGGCGGTGTAGTCATGGAGGCGGCTGTAGACGGCGGGGTTGGTGTAGGCCTCGGGCCCGTCATCCGGGTTGTAGGTGACGTCGGACGTCGCCTTACCCTTATGGGCCATAGCATAGGCCGAGAAGGTGGAGCAAGGCCTTCCACCATGTGACGCCGACTGCAACGAAAACCAACGAGATAGTTAGAAATAATATCTAACTTAGTGCTATATATCTAAATAAAAAAGGTGGCGTACCCATGCTTCGGCATATTGGCCCAGGCTCCGGCTGCCTTGGTGGTGGGAGGGGCCTTGCATCATCAAACGTCGTTCCCGGCTAGCTGTGTGCGCCTCGTCCCACTCAGCCGAACACCACCTATCCACCATCTGCTCCCAGCACAGAGGATGTGCGGCGCACCAATGTGGAATCATCTGCAAAGTAAATACGTAAAGTGCATATCAGAAGATAAAATAAAATTCATGTATCGAGTACTGGTACCAAACATGCATGACTTTACCTGCAGGTACTGCTCCCTGGTCAACGACATGGTTCGGGCTTGAGTTTTGGTCACCTTCTCCCCAAGGACGGAGCCGTGGTAGGTGATGATGGCCTGGATGCGGGCCTCATAGTGCATGTCCACGACGAGCTTCTTACAGCTCGTGGTGGCCACCACATCCGCCCTAGCCTCGTATCCAGCATCGCATCTGAAGAAATCCTGCATACAAAAACGATGTATCCATACATTATTTCAAGAATTTGCAACGAATGCGACATATTTTACATTATACTAAGACTTACCCACAGCTCTTGCTTCACCCGCTCCGCCTTGTTATTGAATTCCCTGCCGTCCCGGTCTACTGCATCGGGGGCGACGGCGTAGTGGTCAAAGGTGAAGGCTGGGCCCGTCACTCCGGCGTACTCCACAAGTCCAGGGAAGTGTTCCCTGCACAGCAGGCCGAGGATGCCATTGGGGGGGCGACGATGACCCCCAGCATAATCCAAAACCGTCCAAGACCTGTCCAAGTGATAAATAAAAGTATTAGTTTATATTATGATTTTGAACACATAATATGAACAAGAATGAAGAACATAAAGTTACATACCTCTCCCCTTCCGGCCGAATCAGCGGCCGTCTGTCCCGAAGTATGGGACGCTGAGGGAGACTCGCGGGGCCTCGCAGGTAGATGCTCCTCGAACTAGAGCCGCCTGAACCTGAGGCGTCCTGCTGCTGGTCGTCGTCGTCCTGCTGCTGGCCGTCGTCGTCCTGAGGCGCCGCCTGCTGCTGCGCTGCCTGCTCTGCCTCGTCCTGTTGCGCTGCCTGCTGTGCATCGTCCGCCGTCCTACTCCTCCTCCCCCTCCTCCTCCTCAGGAAACCGCCCACCATATTTGTCCAACAACCTGCAATTAAGAGTAAACAAATAAGCACATATAAAAAGATGTATTTAAAAACAGGTGCGAAATAAAAAGTCATATAGCATTACATCGATTAAAAATAATCTTCATATGTGTCGGGGTTAGCCGGATCATAACTCTCATCATCACTATCAAGCATTTCAATCTCCACACCATCGGAAGACGCAAGTTCGTCAGTAATGTCATTGCCTTCAAGGATTACTAAGTCATTATCATTTTGCACCTCATCCTCCTCCTCATCAACAACCATTTCAATATCTACGTCCATTCCGATAGCTTCGGTTAAGTCTATCTCAAATCGCCCTTCTAGCCCATCTTCTTGGAAGAACTCTCCATCATATGTGTCCGGGTCTAAGTTGTAATCTTCGTCGTTAGGAACAGGTAACCTCCCGTGTGGCGATACCTTATACACAACATCCCAACCCTTAAGATGTTCTTTCGTTTGACACGCATATGGGAGATAATACACTTGTGTGGCCTGTTGGGTAACGATATAGACATCGTCTCCTGCTAAGGTGGAATCTTGTCGAATTTCGACTATCCCAAGATTAGAATGTGTCCGTCTCGTCACTTGAGGGTCAAACCAATGACATTTGAATATCACTGGAGTAAGAGGTTTGGAACCATAAAAATTGAGCTCATATATTTCTTCGATTCGTCCAAAATAATCGACATTGTCAAGGCCCGGCGTAAAGACCCCAGAACACGTTGTTTTCCGATTGGGCCGACTTTTGTCGTAGTGTGTTGTGCGAAAACGGTATCCATTGACGTCATACCCAGAATATTTCTTGACCCTATAAGCAAAGCCGTTGGCTACTTGTCTCAATTCGGCACTCATAGACGGATCTCTTTGGCCCTGCAAGTATTCGCAAGTTAAAAGACGCTAAATTGAGTTTAAAGACGTATCTCTTTTACAAACTAAGCACGTACCTTATGTTTGAACCAGGAAATGAAATCGGGCAACCCATTTCTCGCACCCTTTCTAAGAAGAGCGTCATATTCCTGTGGAGTGGGGTCCCTTGATCGACGCCAGAATTCATGAAGAAATTGTTCCATGTATGGCGTCACCTCTTCAAGGTTGGTCAATACGTATAGCATGATATGCCGCCACTCTTCATGTGTCAGGGTCTTGGTGGTCGAGCCACTTGCGCTTCCGAGTTGGCCTCGAAATATGCTAAGGTTCGATTCATTGTCGCCATCATTGTAACGAGGGGGTGGATTATGCACGCTCGGCAGTTTGTCACCATAATAAGTTGTTGTGAAGTTTGAGACCTCCTCTAGAATGTATGCCTCTGCAATGGAAGCCTCGATTTTGCATTTATTTCTACATTTCTTTCGAATAGTCTTTAGACATCTCTCGATTGGATAGCACCAACGTCCCTGCACGGGGCCCCCCATTCGTGCCTCATAGGGGAGATGAAGAATCAAATGCTGCATTGGATTGAAGAAGCCAGGTGGAAATATCTTTTCAAGCTTACACAGTAACACGGGGGCCAATCTTTCCAAGTCTGCAACCACGGTCCGAGATAACTCTTTTGCACAAAGCTGACGGAAGAAATAGCTCAACTCTGAAAGCGCTAGCCAGACATGCTCAGGGACATAGCCTCGAACCATCGCAGGAAGAATCCGTTCAATCCATATGTGGAAGTCATGACTCTTCATCCCTAAGACTCGCATAGTAGATAAGTTCACCCCCCTACTCAGGTTAGCTGCATATCCATCAGGGAACATCAACATCTTTATCCACTGAAGTACTTCCTTCCTCTGGGCCCTGCTTAGGACGAAATCGGCCTTAGGCCTTCTCCACGTCTTTCCCCCACTTGGCGGCTTCATCTCTAGTTTTGGTCTATCACATAACGCTGCCAGATCCACTCTTGCCTTCACATTATCCTTTGACTTATCAGGAATGTCCATAATTGTTGCCCACAGTGCCTCGGCAACATTCTTTTCAGTGTGCATCACGTCAATGTTGTGTGGAAGGAGCAGGTCATCATAATAGGGGAGCCGAGTCAAGCCAGACTTATGTGTCCACATATGCTGCTCACCATATCCCACAAAACCACCTTCTGTATTGGCCACGAGCCCATCTATCTGTTGACGAATTTCGGCACCAGTCATCGTTGCAGGTGGGCGGTTTGTCACTACGACACCTTTCGTAAAGTTCTTGATGTCTAGGCGGAATGGATGGTCAGCAGGAAGAAATTGTCGATGTTTATCGAAGGACGAATATTTGCCACCCTTTTTCAACCAAATGAACCTGAGAGCTTCCTTGCAAACTGGGCATGGGAATTTACCGTGAACACACCAGGCACAGAATAGCCCATACGCCGGTAAGTCATGCATGGAGTACTGGTACCAAACATGCATTCTGAAGTTTGTCTTCGTAGCTCGGTCATATGTCCATACCCCTTCCTCCCAGGCACGTACCAATTCATCGATCAAAGGCTCCATGTACACGCCCATTTTGTTCCCCGGGTGTCCGGGAATTATCAACGACACGAATATATTCTGCCTTTGAAAGCACACACCAGGGGGGAGATTGATTGGGATAACAAACACGGGCCAACATGTGTACGGGGCAGCGCTCATTCCATAGGGATTGAACCCATCTGTGGCCAACGCAACACGTACATTACGAGCCTCTTCGGCTTTCTCACGGTGAATGTCATCAAAGTGTTTCCATGCTTCACCATCTGACGCGTGCACCATCTTGTCAGGATTGTATCGTTTTCCATTTTTGTGCCATGTCATCTGTTTCGCGGATTCCTCTGTCATGTAAAGACGCTGGATCCTCGGTATGAACGGAAGGTGTCGTAGGATTGTCAAGGGGATGTCGAGCTGCCTCTTCTGTCCATCACCAGAGTCTACCTCCATAAACCTAGACGAATTACACTTGGGACAGTACTTTGCCTCCGCGTATTCTTTCCTAAATAGCACGCAGCCCTTCGGACAAGCATGAATCTGCTCATACGTCATCTTAAGTGCACGAAGTAGTTTCTGTGCCTCGTACATGCTCTTTGGCAGAATGTGATCATCCGGAAGCAGACTCCCAATAACTGTCAACAAGCCATCGAATGCATCTCTACTGATGCTGTACTGCGACTTGAACGCCATTACACGCCCAATGGCATCAAGTTGAGAAACCTTTGTCTGGCCGTGAAGGGGCTTCTGTGCCGCGTCGAACATGTCGTAGAACGCCTTTGCAGTCGGCTCTGGCTCGTCATCCATACATCCTCCCGTGTACTGTGCCTCCTGATAGTCGTTCAACATATCCGCTACCCCCGCATCCGCGTCATAATCCTCGACACGTTGTCTCAGCACCTCTTCTCTCGTACGATGCGCTTCACCATGAAATATCCACCGAGTATAGCCCGGCGTAAATCCATTCTTCCAAATATGTTCTACCATGGTCTTCTTTGGTTTTCTTTTCCGGTTGTCACATTTGCTGCACGGGCATGGGACTAGACTCGCTCCTTTAGCAGCTTCGCCATATGCCCGTTCCACGAAATCATCGGTCTTTCTAATCCATTCAGTGGTGACATCGTTCCTTCCTCTACGGCCCGTGTACATCCACTCACGGTCCTCCATCCTCTAACATATATAACCGAGTATAGTTTAATATAGACATGTAATGCATGTACACTACGTTCCTACCTTCTAATAGGTGACGATAGGTCCCACCCGCGGTTGCGTAGATGGAGTTAGTTTTCATGCTCTACTCCGATCCGAGATAGAATTTCGGCAGCACCTCCCCGCTGTTCTCCGGATACACGTCCTGGCAGGGAGAGTGTACTGTCCGGAGAACAACAGGGAGGTGACGCCGAAACTCTATCTCAGACCGGAGTAGAGCATAAAACTAACACCATCTACGCAACCGCGGGCTGTCCAAAAAACGTGGACAATTCGAAACTGATACATTTGTAGATATGCAAAGATCTGCATATCTACACCGTATCACTTTCGAACGGGAGACGCCTAACTGGGTTAGGTGATCTACGACCATGATGCGGATGTAGAGGTTATACCTAGGGTGGCGGTGGAGTCAGGCTGGTGGGGCTGTGGCGGGTCGGTGCAGTGGCGACGGGACGCGGTGCAGGGAGACCCGCAGCGGCTAGGAAGACAAGTATCTTCTCTGTAAAAAAGAAACACAAGTCTGTTAATACAAAAGCCTAGCAACAGAAAATTTCGGCAGCACCTCCCCTGCACGGGGAGGTTTCAAAATCCTGCAAATAAAACTATCAGCACGATGGCTGACATCCACGCATAATTCAACGGCACGATGGCCGGCAATCCACAATACTAAAACTAATCATTTCATATAAAGCATACACGTATAACATAAATCAAGTAATCACCTTAGAGGTTTCGGCACGGTCGAGACGACGGGTCGCGGGCGAGGCGCCTGGCGGGCGAGGGCACGGCGGGCGCGACTGCGGCGAGCGCGAGGGCGGGCACGGCGGGCACGGCACGGCGAGCGCGGGCCTGGGCGGGGCGAGCGCGGCGTGGGCGTGGGCGCGGCGGCGTGGGCGCGAGCACGGGCGAGCGTGGGCGCGGGAGAGTGTGGGCGCGAGCGTGGGCGAGCGTGAGCGCGCGCGGCGTGGGCGAGCGAGGGCACGGGCGCGACGGCGTCGCGGCGGCGCGGTGGGCGCGGTGGGGTCGCGGCGGTCGTGGGCGGCGCGCGGGCGCGCGGCGAGCGCGGGCGGCGTGGGCGGCGCGCGGGCACGCGGCGAGCGCGCGGGCGGCGTGGGCGCGCGGCGAGCGCGCGGGCAAGCGGCGGCGTGGGCGAGCGGCGGGCGAGGAGCTCGGGCAGGCGCGGGCCGGCGGCGGTCTCGGCGCGGCGAGGAGCTCGGGCGGGCGAGGGCGACGGCGAGCTCGAGAGCGCGCGCGGCGAGGGGCTCGGCGGCGGTCTCGGCGGCGGTCTCGGCGAGGAGCTCGGGCGGCGGTCTCGGCGAGGAGCTCGGGCGGCGGTCGCGGCGAGGAGCTCGGGCGTGGGGGCGCGACGGCGGCGAAATGGGCGGCGAGGGCGCGGCGGCGGCGACGGTGAGTGAGAGAGTGAGAGTGAAGTGAGGAAGAAAGGTTAACTGGCGTATGTATACGGTCTTTGCCGAGTGCCCGCGATCTGGCACTCGGCAAAGATTTTTTTTTAATTTTAAAGTACACTTTGCCGAGTGCCCTAGATGCGGCACTCGGCAAAGGCGCCTTTGCCGAGTGTCAACCGGGAGACACTCGGCAAAGATTCTGTCCTTACGCTTTGCCGAGTGTGACCCCTTTGACACTCGGCAAAGAATTCTTTGCCGAGTGTCACCTGTTGACACTCGGCAAAGTTTATTTTCATTTTTTAAATTTTGTCTCCCAAACTTTTTGTGGTATGTTCCTACACTATGTAGACCTACATGTATCATTTGTGGACAATTATAACATAGTTTCCATAGTTAGTAGATTTAGTTCGTTTATTTGAATTTCTTCGGAAAATTCAAATTTGAACTGCAGGTCACTCAAAACTTGGAAAACCGTGCATGAAAAAATGATATCCATGTTACTTAGCATAAGTTACGACCGATTGCAGAAGCGTACCAGAAACTTCGAGCAACATGCTCACTAAACATGGCCGTGAACTTGGCATCCACATGTTTAAAAATTGTATAAAACACAAACAAAGTCAGAAAATCATGAAACTTGTCCACGTGTCATGATATCATATGTACAGGCTGTGATAAAAATTTTAGAATGTTTGGAGAAAGTTGTGAGACACTATGTGTAGAAACCTAAGAGGACTACACATGAAATCATAGAGTTTCAATGTGAATCTAGAAGGTTTCTACACATAGTGTCTCACAACTTTCTCCAAATACTCTAAAATTTTTATCATAGCCTATACATATGATATCATGACACGGGGACAAGTTTCATGATTTTCTGACTTTGTTTGTGTTTTATACAATTTTTAAACATGTGGATGCCAAGTTCACGGCCATGTTTAGTGAGCATGTTGCTCGAAGTTTCCGGTACGCTTCTGAAATCGGTCGTAACTTATGCTAAGTAACATGAATATCATTTTTTCATGCACGGTTTTCCAAGTTTCGAGTGACCTGCAGTTCAAATTTGAATTTTCCGAAGAATTTCAAAAAACGAACTAAATCTACTAACGATTGAAAACTATGTTATAATTGTCCACAAATGATACATGTAGGTCTACATAGTGTAGGAACATACCACAAAAAGTTTGGGAGACAAAATCAAAAAAATAAAAATATACTTTGCCGAGTGTCTGGATAAGACACTCGGTAAAGCTTCCTTTGCCGAGTGCCAGCTGCGTGGCACTCGGCAAAGAAGCATCTTTGCCGAGAGCCGACTGTTGACACTCGGCAAAGACTGACGGCCGTCAGCTTTGGGACGGCCGCTGACGACCCTTTGCCGAGAGCCCCCTTTGCCGAGTGTTTGACACTCGGCAAACATGGATTTGCCGAGTGTCGAGCTGTACCGAGTGTCCTACGCTCGGTAAAGACGGTCGTTACCGAGAGCCAAGCTTTGCCGAGTGCGGCTCTCGGCAAAGCCGTCTTTGCCGAGTGTCCGAGAAAAGGCACTCGGCAAAGCGTCCGGCACTCGGCAAAGGCTCTGATTCCGGTAGTGTTGCCACGGAGCCTTCACGTGTCACCCACCCGTTGCGCTGTTACATGCAATCGTGCAACACGGAAACATCGTATTGGTTACTTTATTTAAATACCAGTTGAATGATCGTATATTGCTATTGGCTATATACATAAAATATCATGGCATGCAACTATATCATTTGTAGAACATGCTTAGAATCTTATGACATCGTAAGTTAATACCTAAACACATAACTCATACGTTTTTTGAAATAAAAAAAAAAACTTAACATGTTAATCACAAAAGGAGAACAAATACCAGGGTAAGACTCATCATTCATACGCACACACTTGCGTGTCATAGTCCTGTATCGGACGAGCATCGAGGACTATATATATCATACCATCCTTCGGAGCCAACAACCATCCACATCTGAAACGAAGAGGCAAGCTTCCTCGCTTCTTCTCGAAATATATATGTTCTTGCTTGTCGCGGGACATGTATATGCATCCATCTAAACTGCTCATTTTGACGGTGGTGGTCACCGGCGCCGCTGCGGCGCACGACCACCCTTCCGCTAGCCCTCCGGCGGCGCGGTTCTGGCAGCAGGCCCTCCCGGGCACGCCGATGCCGGAGGCCATCGCTGACCTCGTCCAGAAAGGTATCCCTTGTGCTTATATACGCAGCCTGTGTCCGTTACTCTTCTTGTTTCCTGATGCTGCTAGCTGCGACAGGCATCGACCACTCGCCGCTGGTGGAGCACTACCCTTCGGCGCCCGGCCTCAGCGCGTGCGGCGCATGGAGCAACCTGTGCACGCGCAGCGTGGCGGCGGGGACGGGCATCTTCTTCCACGAGGCGGAGCTGCGTCCGGGCAGCGCCATGGCGCTCTCCTTCCCGGCGGAAGTGGACACACCCATCCTCCCGCACGCCGTCGCCGCCGCCGCTCCCTTCGCGAACCTGACGGCCGTCTTCGCCACGTTCGGCGTCGCCGGGGGCTCCGCCGAGGCCGAGCACGTGCGGGACACGCTCAGGTGGTGCGAGGCGCCGCCGCGGCCCGCCGGCGAGCGCGTGGCCGCCTGCGCCACGTCGCTGGAGAGCACGGTGCGGAGCGCCACGCGCATGCTCGGCGCCTCCGGCGGCGACGGTGTGTGGGCGGCGGCCACGTCGGCGCGCCTCCGCGCCGGCCTGCCGCGCGGGCGGTACGTGGTCGGTGCGGTCGCCCCGCTCCACGGCGACCGCCTCGTGGCCTGCCACCGCGTGCCGTTCCCGTACGCCGTGTACCAGTGCCACATGACGACGAGGAAGACGGACAGGGCCTACGTGGTCTCGCTTCGCGGCCGCGGGGGGCCGGTGCTCGACGACGTGCTGGCGTTCTGCCACCGCGACACCTCCTGCTGGAGCCCGGACCATCCGGCGTTCCGGATACTGCGCGTCCGCCTAGGCACGCCGGTGTGCCACTTCGTACCGTACGGGAATCCAGTCTTCGGTAGTAGGAAGGCCAGCACAACGTAGTAGTACGTTATCCTTCGCGAATATTTATAGCCGGCTATTTTATTTTAAATAAAAAATAACGAAGGAAGCTTCGTGTATGTCCGAAGAATACTGTGTCTTTTAAACATTTTTGCATAATAAGAATCGGCCAAATTATACTCCTATTACATAACCATTATGGGGCTGTATTCATCATTAATAGCTGAATACCCGTGCGTTGCAACGGGAATATATAATACGAGTATACTACAATAACTTATATACAAAAAATTTAAGTTGAAAATATTATTCAAACAAAAGAAATTGCATGAAAGGCTCTTCTTTAAATACTACTCCCTCCATCCAAAAATATAATTCAAGAATTTCGGTGATACTTATCTACTATTACGCATTGTGCAAGGGTAGCAGGTGGGTTTGGCGAGAGATGTAGTAGATGTGTTTTATATTATAGATGTAGATATAAACACACATGTGGTGTAGTGGTAGCTACCACTGGCATTTGCTTGAGAGGTTGTGGGTTCGAATCCCCTTGGGGCCATGTGTATTTTTTTAATTTTAGCTAGGCGTTGGCTACACAGAGAACATAGGAATGGACTGTGCGTGGGGAGGAGGGAATCGGAATGGGCAGGAGGGAATCGGAAAGGCAGAACATAGAGAATATGGGAATGGACTGTGCGTGGGGAGGAGGGAATCGGAATGGGCAGGAGGGAATCGGAAAGGCAGAACACGGAATGGGCAGAACGCGGAATGGCAGACTACTATTGCAGTCTTAATAGTAGTAGAGATACATTAGGTGAACGTCCGTACATGGCTAATGGAGTGAACATATTATGATAAGTTATATTAAAATTTTAAAAAAATATAATTTTCATTTTGTGTTTTTGTTATCATCTTTTAAAGTTATTTATTTTGTTTCTGTGAAACAAATCTATTTAGTGGACCTACATGTACTTGTATTCATGTATTATAATTTTTGCTTGTTATATTTCCACCTTAGCACAAAGTGGTTGCTGATCATATTGCCCAATTTTGACTACTTTAGGTTACAAGAGCAGATTACTTGAGTGGTCGATAAACATTGCATTTTAATGTACATGATGGATTTGTTCGATGTGTAAGACCTATGTAAAAATTCTTAACTTTAAAAAAGGATTACAAAAACATAAAATAAACATTAGAATATTTTAATTTCAATATATCTCATCGTAACATATTCACTCCGTAGCAGCGCACGGGCATTCACCTAGTAAATAGATGAAAGCTCCTTAATACAACAAGAAAGAACAATAGTGCTATTGGTTAGAAGGGAACGGGAGCCGACGCCTGAGAGAGGACGAGGAATAGGAATGAAAAAGAGGGAACAGAGAATAGGAATGACAGAACCAGAAATAACATGTTACTAGCTGAGTGCCCGTGCGTTGCAACGGTAATATATAATACCAGTATACTACGATAACTTATATATAAAATGTGTGTTATATTGTTATGAGAAAATGTTTCATAATCAATTTATGATCCTAGCCATACATAAATTTTGTTATTTTAATCTAGTTGTTTCACCACTACATTGCAACCATCAGTATCATGCAGACTTCGATATATGCCACGATTTGTATGTGAAAGGGAATTAGGCTTAGACCTAGTTCCTAAATAATTTTGGTGGTTGAATTGCCCAACACAAACATTGGACTAACTAGTTTACTCTAGTGCATAAGTTATACAGGTACAAAAAGGTTCACAATCAGCCAATAAAAAGACCAAGTGTTGGATTCAACAAAGGAGCAGCAAGGCAACCGAGGGCTCCTTTGGGCGGAGGCACCGGACTGTCCGGTGTGCACCGGACTGTCCGGTGCGGCCAGAGGACTTCGACTTCAAACTCTTCGCCCTCGGGATTTCTCGGAAGCCGGCGCGCTATAATTCACCGGACTGTCCGGTGTGCACCGGACATGTCCGGTGCTCCAAGGAGACGCGGCCTCCGGAACTCGTCAGCCTCGGGTTCGCTCGACAGCCACTCCGCTAAAATTCACCGGACTGTCCGGTGTGCACCGGACTGTCCGGTGTACCAGCGGAGCAACGGCTCCCTGCGGCGCCAACGGCTCCCTGCGGTGCATTAAATGCGCGCGCAGCGCGCGCAGTCGTCAGGCACGCCCATGCCGGTGCACCGGACACCAAACAGTACATGTCCGGTGTGCACCGGACACCCAGGAGGGCCCACAAGTCAGACGCTCCAACGGTCAGAATCCAACGGCACTGGTGACGTGGCAGGGGCACCGGACTGTCCGGTGTGCACCGGACTGTCCGGTGCGCCATCGAACAGAGGAGTTCCAGCAACGGTCACTTTTGGTGGTTGGGGCTATAAATACCCCAACCACCCCACATTCATTGCCATCCAAGTTTTCCAACTCCCAACCACTTACAAGAGCTAGGCATTCAATTCTAGACACATACAAAGAGATCAAATCCTCTCCAATTCCACTCAAACCCTTAGTGACGAGCGAGAGAGATTTGCCGTGTTCTTTTGAGCTCTTGCGCTTGGATTGCTTTCTTTCTTTCTCATTTGTTCTTGAGATCATCACTCAATTGTAATCAAGGCAAGAGGCACCAATTGTGTGGTGGCCCTTGCGGGGAAGCTTTGTTCCCGTTTGATTGAGAAGAAGAGAAAGCTCACTCGATCCGTGGGATCGTTTGAGAGAGGGAAGGGTTGAAAGAGACCCGGCCTTTGTGGCCTCCTCAACGGGGAGTAGGTTTGCGAGAACCGAACCTCGGTAAAACAAATCCTTGTGTCACACTCTTATTTGCTTGCGATTTGTCTTGCGCCCTCTCTCGCGGACTCGTTTCTTTATTACTAACGCTAACCCGGCTTGTAGTTGTGATTATTTTGTAAATTTCAGTTTCGCCCTATTCACCCCCCCTCTAGGCGACTATCAATTGGTATCAGAGCCTGGTACTTCATTAGAGCCTAACCGCTCGAAGTGATGTCGGGAGATCCCGCCAAGAAGGAGATGGAGACCGGCGACAAGCCCACTACAAGCCAAGGGAGCACTTCATCGGAAGAATCCCGCACCAAGAGAAGGGAGAAGAAGAAGCACTCCTCCAAGCGGAAGGAGAAAAGGTCTTCCTCTTCTCACCACAAGGAGAAGAAGGAAAAGTCTTCTTCTCACAAGCCGCATCGGAGTGGGGACAAGCACAAAAGGATGAGGAAGGTGATCTTCTACGAAACCGACACCTCATCGACATCTACCTCCGGCTCCGACGCGGCATCCGTCACTTCTAAACGCCAAGAGCGTAAGAAGTATAGTAAGATCCCCCTACGCTACCCTCGCGTTCCTAAACATACACCTTTACTTTCCGTCCCATTAGGCAAACCACCAACTTTTAATGGTGAAGATTATGCTATGTGGAGTAATTTGATGCGATTTCATCTAACTTCTCTCCACAAAAGTATATGGGATGTTGTTGAGTTTGGTGTACAGGTACCATCCGTAGGGGATGAAGACTACGACACGGACGAAGTGGCCCAAATCGAGCACTTCAACTCCCAAGCCACAACCATTCTCCTTGCCTCACTAAGCAAGGAGGAATACAACAAAGTACAAGGGTTGAAGAACGCCAAGGAGATTTGGGACCTACTTAAGACGGCGCACGAGGGTGATGAACTCACCAAGATCACCAAGCGGGAAACGATCGAGGGGGAGCTCGGTCGCTTCCGTCTTCGCCAAGGAGAGGAGCCACAAGACATGTACAACCGGCTCAAGACCTTGGTGAACCAAGTGCGCAACCTCGGGAGCGCAAAATGGGATGACCACGAGGTGGTTAAGGTTATTCTAAGAGCCCTTATTTTCCTTAACCCTACTCAAGTACAATTAATTCGTGGCAATCCTAGATATACACAAATGACCCCCGAGGAAGTCATCGGGAATTTTGTTAGTTTTGAATGTATGATTAAGGGCTCCAAGAAGATCAACGAGCTTGATGAACCCTCCACATCCGAGGCGCAACCGGTGGCCTTCAAGGCAACGGAGGAGAAGAAGGAGGAGTCTACACCAAGTAGACAACCAATTGACGCCTCCAAGCTCGACAACGAGGAGATGGCCCTAATCATCAAAAGCTTCCGGCAAATCCTCAAGCAACGGAAGGGGAAGGACTACAAATCCCGTTCCAAGAAGGTTTGCTACAAGTGTGGTAAGCCCGGTCACTTTATTGCTAAATGTCCATTATCAAGTGATAGTGACAGGGACAACGACAAGAAGGGCAAGAGGAAGGAGAAGAAGAAGTACTACAAGAAGAAGGGCGGCGATGCCCATGTTTGTCGGGAGTGGGACTCCGATGAAAGCTTAAGCGACTCCTCCGACGACGAGGACGCCGCCAACATCGCCGTCACCAAGGGCCTCCTCTTCCCCAACGTCGGCCACAAGTGCCTCATGGCCAAGGACGGCAAAAAGAAGGTAAAATCAAAGTCCTCCACTAAATATGAAACATCTAGTGATGAGGAGAATGATAAAAATGAAGAGGATAATTTGCGTATTCTTTTTGCCAACCTTAACATGGAACAAAAAGAAAAATTAAATGAATTGATTAGTGCCATCCATGAAAAGGATGATCTCTTGGATTCCCAAGAGGACTTCCTAATCAAGGAAAACAAAAAACATGTTAAGGTTAAAAATGCTTATGCTCTAGAAAGAGAAAAATGTGAAAAATTGTCTAGTGAGCTAAGTATTTGCCATGAGACTTTAGACAACCTTAGAAATGAAAATGCAAATTTGTTAGCTAAGGTTGATTCTCATGTTTGGATTGATCCTAGAAATGATGATGTTAATTTGCTTGCTAGGATTGATGAATTGAATGCTTCCATCGCTAGCCTTAGAAATGAGAATGAGAAATTAATTGCTAAGGCTAAGGATTTTGATGTTTGCAATGCTACTATTTCCGACCTTAGAGCTAAAAATGATTTGTTGCATGCTAAGGTTGTTGAACTAAAATCTTGCAAACCCTCTACATCTAATGTTGAGCATATTTCCATTTGTACTAGATGTAGAGATATTAATGTTGATGCTATCCATGATCACCTAGCTTTAATTAAGAAACAAAATGATCATATAGCACAACTTAATGCTAAGATTAGAGAGCATGACTTAGAAAATGAAAAATTTAAACTTGCTAGAAGCATGCTCTATAATGGGAGACGCCCGGGCATTAAGGACGGCATTGGCTTTCAAAGGGGAGACAATGTCAAAATTAATGCCCCTCCTAAGAACTTGTCTAACTTTGTTAAGGGCAAGGCTCCCATGCCTCAGGATAACGAGGGTTACATTTTGTACCCTGCCGGGTATCCTGAGAGTAAAATTAAGAAAATTCATTCTAGGAAGTCTCACTCTGGCCCTAATTATGCTTTTATGTATAAGGGTGAGACATCTAGATCTAGGCAACCAACCCATGCCAAGTTGCCTAGAAAGAAAACTACTAATGCATCAAATGATCATGTCATTTCATTTAAAACTTTTGATGCATCTTATGTTTTGACTAGCAAATCCGGCAAGATAATTGCCAAGATTGTTGGGGGCAAACACAAGGGCTCAAAGACTTGTGTTTGGGTACCCAAAGTTCTTGTATCTAATGCCAAAGGACCCAAAACCGTTTGGGTACCTAAAACAAAGAACTAAACCTGTTTTGTAGGTTTATGCATCCGGGGGCACAAGTTGGATACTCGACAGCGGGTGCACAAACCACATGACCGGGGGGAAAAGGATGTTCTCCTCATATGAGAAAAACCAAGATCCCCAACGAGCTATCACATTCGGGGATGGAAATCAAGGTTTGGTCAAAGGTTTGGGTAAAATTGCTATATCCCCTGACCATTCCATTTCAAATGTTTTTCTTGTAGATTCTTTAGATTACAATTTGCTTTCCGTATCTCAGTTATGTCAAATGGGCTACAACTGTCTTTTTACTGATACTGGTGTAACTGTCTTTAGAAGAAGTGATGATTCAATAGCTTTTAAGGGAGTGTTAGAGGGTCAGCTATACTTAGTAGATTTTAATAGAGCTGAACTCGACACTTGCTTGATTGCTAAGACTAACTTAGGTTGGCTCTGGCACCGCCGACTAGCCCATGTTGGAATGAAGAATCTTCACAAGCTTCTAAAGGGAGAACACATTTTGGGACTAACTGATGTTCATTTTGAGAAAGACAGGATTTGTAGTGCATGCCAAGCCGGGAAGCAAGTTGGTGTCCATCATCCACACAAAAACATCATGACTACCGACAGGCCACTGGAGCTCCTTCACATGGATTTGTTTGGCCCGATCGCTTACATAAGCATCGGCGGTAGTAAGTATTGTCTTGTAATTGTGGATGATTATTCTCGCTTCACTTGGGTATTCTTTTTGCAGGAAAAATCACAAACCCAAGAGACCTTAAAGGGATTCTTGAGACGGGCTCAAAATGAGTTCGGCTTAAGGATCAAGAAAATTAGAAGCGACAATGGGACGGAGTTCAAGAACTCTCAAATAGAAGGCTTTCTTGAGGAGGAGGGCATCAAGCATGAGTTCTCTTCTCCCTACACTCCACAACAAAATGGTGTAGTGGAGAGGAAGAATCGAACTCTATTGGACATGGCAAGAACCATGCTTGACGAGTACAAGACACCGGATCGGTTTTGGGCCGAGGCGGTCAACACCGCCTGCTACGCCATCAACCGATTATATCTTCATCGAATCCTCAAGAAGACATCCTATGAACTCCTAACCGGTAAAAAGCCCAATATTTCATACTTTAGAGTTTTTGGTAGCAAATGTTTTATACTTGTTAAAAGAGGTAGAAAATCTAAATTTGCTCCTAAAACTGTAGAAGGCTTTTTACTAGGATATGACTCAAACACAAGGGCATATAGAGTCTTTAACAAGTCCTCAGGACTTGTTGAAGTTTCTTGTGACGTTGTGTTTGATGAGACTAACGGCTCTCAAGTAGAGCAAGTTGATCTTGATGATGTAGGTGAAGAACAGGCTCCATGCATAGCGCTAAGGAACATGTCCATCGGGGATGTGTGTCCTAAGGAATCCGAAGAGCCTTCAATTGCACAAGATCAACCATCCTCCTCCACGCAAGTGTCTCCACCAACTCAAGTTGAGGATGAGGCTCAAGATGTTGAACAAGAAAATCAAGAAGATGAGCCACCTCAAAATGACGGCAACGATCAAGGGGGAGATTCAAATGATGAAGACAAGGAGGATGAACAACCAAGGCCGCCACACCCAAGAGTCCACCAAGCAATACAACGAGATCACCCCGTCGACACCATCCTCGGCGACATTCATAAGGGGGTAACTACTCGATCTCGTGTTGCTCATTTTTGTGAACATTACTCGTTTGTTTCCTCTTTTGAGCCAACCAGGGTAGAGGAGGCACTTCAAGATTCGGATTGGGTGATGGCGATGCAAGAGGAGCTCAACAATTTCACGAGGAACGAGGTATGGCACTTAGTTCCACGTCCTAATCAAAATGTTGTAGGAACCAAGTGGGTCTTCCGCAACAAGCAAGACGAGCATGGTGTGGTGACTAGGAACAAAGCTCGACTCGTTGCCAAGGGGTATTCACAAGTCGAAGGTTTGGATTTTGGTGAAACCTATGCACCCGTAGCTAGGCTTGAGTCAATTCGTATATTATTAGCCTATGCTACTTACCATGGCTTCAAGCTCTACCAAATGGATGTGAAGAGTGCCTTCCTCAATGGACCAATCAAGGAGGAGGTCTATGTTGAGCAACCTCCCGGTTTTGAAGACAGTGAGTATCCTAACCATGTTTATAGGCTCTCTAAGGCGCTTTATGGGCTCAAGCAAGCCCCGAGAGCATGGTATGAATGCCTTAGAGATTTCCTTATTGCAAATGGTTTCAAAGTCGGCAAGGCCGATCCTACTTTATTCACTAAAACTCTTGACAACGATTTGTTCGTATGCCAAATTTATGTTGATGATATTATATTTGGGTCTACTAACAAATCTACATGTGAAGAATTCAGTAGGATCATGACACGGAAATTCGAGATGTCGATGATGGGGGAGTTGAAATATTTTCTAGGATTCCAAGTCAAGCAACTCCATGAGGGCACCTTCATTAGCCAAACGAAGTATACTCAAGACATTCTAAGCAAATTTGGAATGAAGGATGCCAAGCCCATCAAGACACCCATGGGAACCAATGGGCATCTCGACCTCGACACGGGGGGTAAGTCCGTGGATCAAAAGGTATACCGGTCGATGATTGGATCATTGCTTTATTTATGTGCATCTCGACCGGACATTATGCTTTCCGTTTGCATGTGTGCAAGATTCCAAGCCGACCCTAAGGAATCACACCTTACGGCCGTAAAACGAATCTTGAGATATTTAGCTTTTACTCCTAAGTTTGGGCTTTGGTACCCTCGGGGATCCACTTTTGATTTGATTGGCTATTCGGATGCCGATTGGGCGGGGTGTAGGATTAACAGGAAGAGCACATCGGGGACTTGCCAGTTCTTGGGAAGATCCCTGGTGTCTTGGGCTTCAAAGAAGCAAAATTCGGTCGCTCTTTCTACCGCCGAAGCCGAGTATATTGCCGCAGGCCATTGTTGCGCGCAATTGCTCTGGATGAGGCAAACCCTGCGGGACTACGGTTACAAATTAACCAAAGTCCCTTTGCTATGTGACAATGAGAGTGCAATCAAAATGGCCGACAATCCCGTCGAGCACAGCCGCACTAAGCACATAGCCATTCGGTATCATTTTATTCGGGATCACCAACAAAAGGGGGATATCGAGATTTCTTATATTAATACTAAAGATCAATTAGCCGATATCTTTACCAAACCACTTGATGAACAATCTTTTACCCGACTTAGGCATGAGCTTAATATTCTTGATTCTAGGAATTTCTTTTGCTAAGTCTTGCACACATAGCTCATGAATATACCTTTGATCATATCTCTTTTATATATGCTATGACTAATGTGTTTTCAAGTGTATTTCAAACCAAGTCATAGGTATATTGAAAGGGAATTGGAGTCTTCGGCGAAGACAAAGGCTTCCACTCCACTCTACTACTTATCCTTCGCCGTCGCTCCGCATCATCTCTCCAACGTTGGTATAACCTTCACTCATTTATTTCATGACCAAAGAGGGAGAATGTACTTCATTGGGCTCTAATGATTCCGTTTTTGGCGATTCATGCCAAAGGGGGAGAAAATATGAGCCCAAAGCAAAAGGACCGCACCACCACCTAATTTCATATTTTTGATAATTTTATTGGTAAATTTCAAATTTGGTATCTCTTTGTGTTCTAAGAGGGGAGTAACGAGTATTTTCAAAATTGATGTCTTAAAACCCTCTTGAACACTAAGAGGAGACCTTATTTGAGGGGGAGTTTTGCTTAGTCAAAGGAAAATCATTGGAAATAGGGGGAGAAAATTCCATATCTTGAAAATGCTTTGCAAAATCTTTTTCATTTACCTTTGACTATCTTGCAAAAGTACTTTGAAAAGAATTTACAAAAGAATTTGCAAAAACAAAACTCGTGGTGCAAATTTGGTCCAATATGTCAAAAACAAAGAAACCATCCATACGCATCATATAAGTTTATATTGGCTCAATCCCAAGCAACCTTTGCACTTACATTATGTAAACTAGTTCAATTATGCACTTCTATATTTGCTTTGGCTTGTGTTGGCATCAATCACCAAAAAGGGGGAGATTGAAAGGGAATTAGGCTTAGACCTAGTTCCTAAATAATTTTGGTGGTTGAATTGCCCAACACAAACATTGGACTAACTAGTTTACTCTAGTGCATAAGTTATACAGGTACAAAAAGGTTCACAATCAGCCAATAAAAAGACCAAGTGTTGGATTCAACAAAGGAGCAGCAAGGCAACCGAGGGCTCCTCTGGGCGGAGGCACCGGACTGTCCGGTGTGCACCGGACTGTCCGGTGCGGCCAGAGGACTTCGACTTCAAACTCTTCGCCCTCGGGATTTCTCGGAAGCCGGCGCGCTATAATTCACCGGACTGTCCGGTGTGCACCGGACATGTCCGGTGCTCCAAGGAGACGCGGCCTCCGGAACTCGTCAGCCTCGGGTTCGCTCGACAGCCACTCCGCTAAAATTCACCGGACTGTCCGGTGTGCACCGGACTGTCCGGTGTACCAGCGGAGCAACGGCTCCCTGCGGCGCCAACGGCTCCCTGCGGTGCATTAAATGCGCGCGCAGCGCGCGCAGTCGTCAGGCACGCCCATGCCGGTGCACCGGACACCAAACAGTACATGTCCGGTGTGCACCGGACACCCAGGAGGGCCCACAAGTCAGACGCTCCAACGGTCAGAATCCAACGGCACTGGTGACGTGGCAGGGGCACCGGACTGTCCGGTGTGCACCAGACTGTCCGGTGCGCCATCGAACAGAGGAGTTCCAGCAACGGTCACTTTTGGTGGTTGGGGCTATAAATACCCCAACCACCCCACATTCATTGCCATCCAAGTTTTCCAACTCCCAACCACTTACAAGAGCTAGGCATTCAATTCTAGACACATACAAAGAGATCAAATCCTCTCCAATTCCACTCAAACCCTTAGTGACGAGCGAGAGAGATTTGCCGTGTTCTTTTGAGCTCTTGCGCTTGGATTGCTTTCTTTCTTTCTCATTTGTTCTTGAGATCATCACTCAATTGTAATCAAGGCAAGAGGCACCAATTGTGTGGTGGCCCTTGCGGGGAAGCTTTGTTCCCGTTTGATTGAGAAGAAGAGAAAGCTCACTCGATCCGTGGGATCGTTTGAGAGAGGGAAGGGTTGAAAGAGACCCGGCCTTTGTGGCCTCCTCAACGGGGAGTAGGTTTGCGAGAACCGAACCTCGGTAAAACAAATCCTTGTGTCACACTCTTATTTGCTTGCGATTTGTCTTGCGCCCTCTCTCGCGGACTCGTTTCTTTATTACTAACGCTAACCCGGCTTGTAGTTGTGATTATTTTGTAAATTTCAGTTTCGCCCTATTCACCCCCCCTCTAGGCGACTATCAGTATGGTCTCATCATTGGAGAGTACGTTCCACACATGCTGAAAGAAATTTCCTCGTTCATCGTTAGTCATTAGACACGCACCACCATATGCTCTTGCTTAAACAAAAAGGTAAGTGTGTGTGTTTGCGAAGAGAATCAAAGGCAGGTCGGCACAAAAGCTACCCTGACGATGGCGAGGATGACGAACTGGTCACTGTTGTCGATCCTTCTCTGCGTCACCTCCGACACCAAGATGACGCCACAATCCTCGATATAGTAGTCGTCGAACGCGCGCGATATGACGAGTACCGATGACTCTTGGTTGGGCTGCCAAACGAAATGCACCCCGGGCTCATCAGCGAGGTAGTATCCCTGGCCGTTGTACCACCAGATACGCTACTCCACTACATACATCATGTTCGAGGACACTCACACAACGTCAGCAACGTCCATCGTCCCAGCGCACAAGAATTCATGTCCGTTCAGTAGTGACTTACGTGGTAGGTTGGGCTTCAGGTGGGCGATGAGCTGGACGGCGTGATGGCGTTGTCGTTGGATACGGTGTCCAGAACAACCTGAGAGTCGTCGAAGTTGGCGACAACCATGAGACCCCCTGCTTAACGATGGACAGCGTGGTGCAGCTGCTCTGGACCGCGTCCAAGTGGTGGCTTCGCGGGATCTTATCATACACAGCGGCACATGCGACCACGTAGGATTGCTTCTAGAGGTCGAACTGACAGTCGCCAAGCTTCTTCTCGTCATCGATGAGCGGCGCTAATGCGAGTGCCTCCTGCTCATGGTGTTTGTTCGAGGTTTCAAGTAAGAAACATGGATTCATGCTTGGCGTTGGTTTATGAAAATGACTCACAAGTCCGATCTATGGAAAATATTACGAAGAAAAATATCACGCATGCAAAAAAGGGAATTTAAGTATAATACATTATTCAAACAAAAGAAATTGCATGCAAAGCTCTTCTTTAAATAATATTACCTCCATCCAAAAATATAATTCAAGAATCTCGGTGATACTTATCTACTACTACGCATTATGTAAGGGTAGCAAGTGAGCTTGGTGATAGATGTAGTAGATGTGTTTCCTATCATAAATGTAGACATAAAATCACATGTGGTGTAGCGGTAGCTACTCTTGACCTTTGCTTGAGAGGTCATGGGTTCAAATCTCTTTGAGGACATGTGTTTTTTTTTAATTTTAGCTAGACGTGGGCTGTATGGGGGGATGAGAATGGGAATAAGCTTTGCGGGAGGAGGGAATGAAAAAGACAGAAAAGAATGGGAATGACAGACATGAGAATGAGAACGGTGGCAGAACGGGAATGGCAGAACAGGAACGGTGGCAGAACATGAGAATGACAGACTACTCTTGCAGCCTTAATAGTAGTAGAGATTTTTGGAGCCTTCATAAGTACATTTATGTTAATTTCATCTCAGTTTTTTTTGTCGTGGTAAGTTTTTAAAATGAGTTCAACAATTGTGTTTACAATGTTTTAGAAATTCTCCGTGTCACTATGGATATGTTTTCCATCTTCTAGATTGTTTTTGACAAACTCAATTTTTTTATTCAGATTGCTAGTGTCTCAATATATCTATAAAACCTTTTATTATATTTTTACAAGGTCAGAGATCTTTTTCTGGTTTAAAAAACTCATCATGCGTTTACTAATTTATTTAATTAGAAAATAAATTTTAATCAGGATATAGCTAAGTAATCAAATGGTTTTTAGAGTCTAATGGAACTGGTTGCCCGATTTAAATGTTTGATAGAAAAGCAAGATTTTGGCGATAGACTAGGAGGCAAAAGGAAATTTTATTTTCCTGGACAAGGAAAAGAGGGAGATATTTGTTGGGCTTAGTGGGCTGTGCACTACTCGGAATGTGATCATAACGCGGGCCGGGGAGACTCCACGTCTGTGTCCTCTTCATCGCAACTGCCTCTGCCTGCTTTCGTTTCTGTTTGTTTGTGTGTCGGAGAACCTCCCGGCTCCCCGCAGTCCCCCTCGCCTCGCAGATCCGCGGCCTGCTTCGTTGCTGCCTTGCCAGCAAGCAGCCGCGCTCATCCTCGCGGACGCCAGCGGCGGGGCAGCCCCCTCTCCTGTGATCCACTCCGGCGCCCGTGGCCGCGGCTGCTCCCGTAGGTGCCGCCGCCTACGCCTCCTCCTCCTCTTCATCCTCCTCCCAGATCTATCCCCGTGCCCGCGGCACCTGCCGGCGTCGTGAAATCAAGTGGTGAGAACCCGCCCTGCTCCCTCCCCCGTAGTTACGCCAGGCGTGTCTCGCTCTAGAGTAGAGTCTAGACATTGAACTATCTCGGCCTGCTGTTGTTTCTCTATTCCAGTGGTTACAAACAGAGGATGTTTTATATTTTTTTACTGCACTTGGTTCTGAACTTAGAATCGCTACTTGCCCGAAAATTACTCCTCACCTGACACTAGTCCTGGTAGCAGAAATGATGTTATGGCAACATTTCTGCTAGATGTTTAACTGTGTAAACTCTCAGAGACGATACCGGTTATTTGTTAGATCTCCACCCAGCTAAGTCTTCCAGCTAGGCTGCTACTGCCATTGTCACAATTTTAATAACGTACTTATTCAATATTATTTAAAAAAATACTGAAACATATCCGCATATTGACTATTTTTGGGAAATGACATACCCTTGTATGAGTGTATCTGTACCTGTGCTACATAGATTGCTGGTGTGTCAAATGAAGATTAATAGATTATACTTTCGAATTGTCCTTATTATAGAAGGTGTCTCGGTAACCTGCTGCTGTAATTTATTTTATTCTAACCAGAGTTCATGTTTTTGGTGATAATTGTACCTTGTGCCTGTTTATCGTGCTTCTATAGAACATTAGAACATTTCACTATACCTAGCTTCATGGTAATCTCATCTTGTAGGCTTGACGGCAAAAGGACCCTTTCAATCAAAGAGAAGTTGGTCGCTGAGGCTGGAAAAAATCTGGATCTGTTTAACTTTTAGGGCTTACTATTTTTGAGAGGTCGTCTGACATAGACTATCGACAATTCAGCGCCAGGTCTCAGGGAGCGACCTACCCCAAGGTGGGGAGTTCGTTCCTTTTCCAGTAACGAGGAGGGCAAACTCATATTCCATCATGATGGAAGAGGACATGGAAAATGGAAGGTCGTATCAAGAAAGACCAAGGACTTTTTCAACAGTACGAAGCAAGTCATCTATCCCGCTGGTACGGGCTATCGCTAATCTTTCTCCACCTTCGAAAATACATAACTGACCTTTCTGACTACTTTGAAAAGGAACAATTTAGCTTCACTTCATATTCCATGCGCTCACTTTGTGTATGTATTTCTTTCTTGTGTGTTAGTATGTGCAAGTACATGGAATTTGTCCTAAAACATAGCTGTGTGAAATGTCCCTTGTTTTTGCTGATATATATCGACACTACTTATTTTAGGTGGGAAAGAAATATACACACTGTTCATTCGTTTATCTTTTACCATTAGTCTAAGGGGGTGTTTGGTTACCCCAAACTAAAATTTAGCCCCTGTCATATCGAATGTTTGAACCTCCGTTCCGGGTATTAAATGTAGTCGGATTATAAAACTAATTTGTCAGCCGAAGATTAAAAGACGAGACGAATCTAGTCCAGTTGGTTGGGTCTATATTTCATACTCCTATTTAAAAGTCAAACGCTTGATGTGACCCGGGCTAAACTTTAGCAGGAGCAACCAAACACCCCCTAATTGGATATGCCTATTGACAGATCAATGTGTACACTAAAGAACAATTCAGCACACTGGATACTACACATTTATTTTCCATCTTTCTTTCTTTTATCTATATATTTATACTTAAGAATTTATACATAACCAGTTAGATGTCCGTGCATTGCTACGGTTTTCATATATCACATGGATAGATTTTGTTTTAATAAAACACAAAAAATATGTGTGTTCTGTTGGTTAGGTGGGTGTAAATATGGAGCCAACAACCAAGGTTTGAACCCCCACTTCTGCACAATTTTATCTTATTTTTGCATAAAACGAGAAGGGGAAGGATGACACACGACGACCGTGGAATCGTGGAAACTGGTGCTTTATATAGTAGAGATTTATCTTATTTTTGCATAAAGCGAGAAGGGGAAGGATGACACACGACGATCATGAAACCATGGAAACTGGTGCTTTTATATAGTAGAGATAGAGAAGTTATCGTTGTCCTAGGTTCGATGCAGCCTCTGCAAAAATTCAGGGGTAAGGCTTGCCTCAGTTATTCCTTTCCTCAGACTCCTCTTATGGGGCCGCCAACACTGGGTCCGTCCTTTTTTTTTTGCTCATCAACAATGGCAACAAGGTCTTTTAGATTTTGGTCATACCTATTAAATAAATTTTTTTAGTCACAAGTCAGGTAGGTTAAAAAGTTATCCTCATTTTCTTATATTCCAAAAATGATCATTCAGCTAAAAGAACTGGGCAGTGGCTACTTTAACACTCTATATTCCATGTCACAAAATTTGATAAATGAAAAAAAATCTTGAAGTACAAATTTCTGCTGATTGATTGGCATACATTTTTTAACATGTTATGAGCAACTGTCAGATATTTTATGTTTTTTTCTTATTTTGTTTGTTTTGGTTGCTACAGGCCTTACGTTTGTTGATGAGGATAAATCCCCGTGCCTTGATTATTCTTTCTCTTTTGGTCTTCAGTGGTGTGCTATATGTGGGAGCCAGTACATCACCAATTGTGGTCTTTGTGTTCTGTATATGTACTCTCAGTCTATTCTTCTCTCTCTACCTTACAAAGTGGGTTCTTGCTAAGGACGAAGGACCACCAGAAATGTCTGAGGTATAAAAACTGTTTCAATTCAGATCAGTGATAATGTGCTATGCATTCATGTTCTGCATCTTCAATGCTTCACTTCTTGTCACATGCCGTTTCTGTGTTTAGAAAGCGCTGTATGCTAATGTTGCTGTCTTGCTATGCATATTCTGCTTCAATTGCTTGTCTCTAAATTGTGCTAGTATTTCATTGGGGTTTTGACCTACCAGAGTAGTGTTCTAGCGTGATTTGGTTTGTGCCTTCTCTTGTTCAGATATCTGATGCCATAAGAGATGGTGCTGAAGGGTTTTTTAAGACACAATATGGAACTATTTCTAAAATGGCATTTATTCTGGCCTTTGTCATCCTTGGCATTTATCTCTTTCGCACTACTACCCCACAGCAGGAGGCGTCTGGCTTGGGAAGGTGTTTTTTCTGCCATGATCTGTAACCTTATTTGTACTTATATATGTTTATTAGTTGTTGCCAACTTGCCATGTTGACATCTCATGAATATAATGACTACACAGGGCAACACTAGCCTATATTACAGTTGCTTCTTTTCTCCTTGGAGCATTATGTTCTGGAATAGCTGGCTTTGTTGGAATGTGGGTGTCTGTGCGTGCAAATGTACGAGTTTCAAGTGCTGCTCGGCGCTCTGCAAGGGAAGCATTGCAGGTTTGGATTTCGTTCCTGGATGCACTTGGCATTTGCCCTTCTACAATAGAATTTCAAATCATGTCTGTTTTCCCAAAACAGATTGCTGTCCGTGCTGGTGGTTTCTCAGCCATCGTAGTTGTTTGCATGGCTGTATTTGGCGTGGCAATATTGTACTCAACATTTTATGTTTGGCTTGGAGTAGATTCACCTGGGTCAATGAAGGTTACTGACTGTAAGTTTCTTGTACACAGTACACCTGAAAACACACTAGATTAGAATCCAACTTGTCCATGAATTATCCACTTATTTTCTTGTAATTGTAGATTGCAATACCATTTTGTTAAGTGAAATGAATAATATTCTGTTGTTGATTCATATGAGTTTTGTGTAGTGCCTCTTCTCCTTGTGGGATATGGTTTTGGTGCCTCTTTTGTTGCCCTTTTTGCTCAGTTGGGTGGTGGAATATACACCAAAGCTGCTGATGTTGGAGCTGATCTGGTCGGAAAAGTTGAGCAGGGAATACCCGAAGATGATCCTCGTAACCCAGCTGTCATTGCTGACTTGGTATTGATGTTCTCAAGTAAAACTTGGAATGTCATTTCTTTTTTTTTCATTGAAAAACTTCTCAATTATGTTCAAATATACCTGGAATTAGCGATGAAAATCAATATTGATGTGCTTCTCAAACTTCAGCAGGGATAAATTGATGCTAACAGCTTGCTTCTGTTTTGAAACTCAGTGAATGATTGTGTACTATGCTACTATATGTGCTAGAGTTGCCTTGTTGCGTAAGGTTTGGTAGAATTTTCAATCATAAACGTTCTCATGGACTGAATGTTGCTTGTCTGTGCTGCAATATTCAATACACGATTTGCTTTGCTGCTCTACAACTCTACTTGCCTTGTTCTTGTTATCATGTAGTTCATCTTTTGCTATGATATATTCTTGTATAACAAAGGAAAACTACTCAGGTTGGTGACAATGTTGGAGATTGTGCTGCCCGAGGCGCTGATCTTTTTGAGAGCATAGCAGCAGAAATTATCAGTGCAATGATACTTGGAGGAACTATGGCACAACGCTGTAAAATTGAAGGCAAGTCTCTTTTGTTTACCCTCTAATATATTATTTTTCAATAAGAATACTGGCCACAGCTTGCAAGTGGCTGCTGATATTCTTGGTATCGTAAGTTCTTAATCTATTTATATACAAAATTAATCTTTGGATGAGCTATGCATGTCGGTACTGGGTTTTTACTAAAATTAAGAATTGTTGTGTTTTTGGTACAATGGTACACATACTGCACCTCTGTAATCGCTTTTTTCTGTCCCATAATCAGCTTTGTTTCTTATTGCAGATCCCTCTGGCTTTATTTTGTTTCCTCTTGTCGTCCATTCATTTGATTTGGTGGTGTCATCAGTTGGAATTCTCTCAATCAGAGGAACACGTGACTCTGGACTCATTTCTCCTATCGAAGATCCCATGGCAATTATGCAAAAAGGCTACTCTGTTACTATTATGCTCGCTGTTCTTACGTTTGGGGCGGTGAGTCTTGTTATTTGTAAATACATATGTTGTTTGGTTATGTTACTTTACTGCTTGCAATAACATTTGTAGTATTATACATTGATTGTATGATATTATTGCATTTGTTCCTAATGGCTGGGCATATAAATCACTAAATAGTTGCAATATGCAAAAGTGGTCTACAACATAGTTTGTTGGGTATCTTTCATGTCATTAGCATGTTAAATAAATGCTACATTTTTATTGAGTCGTTGAAACATCAATTATTATTATTAGATGCTCTTGAAAGAAAGAGGCCAGTAATTGTCCGAACATGGAGAATATAACTGTTGGAACTGCGGCTCCTGGGGTGGTATGAATGGTGAGGGAAAGGTCGGGGATGGGATTGGTGATGGGCAGTGTGGGAAGGGTATCTGGTGGATGGGTATGGGTGTGGTTGATGTGGGCGGTAGCAAGGCGGAGGTTGGCGATGGAAGTTTGGTGGAGGTTGATGGGAGTGGAGCGGCTGTGGTGGTGATTGGTGGTGATGGTATGGGTGGCGCGGTGTGCGTCAGAAGGGTAGGTATGCCGCCATAGCCTGGCATGCCATATGGAAAAGAAGTAGTGCCGGTGACGGTGGGTGCTGGTGGCGGCGGTGGTGTTGGCGACCTGTTGGACATGCGGTCGATGGCGGTGGTGAGGGCGGCAAACTAGTGTAGCATCATCTGTTGGAACAGCATGAAATCAGCCTGGGAGACAACAGCGGATGTTGCTGCGACAGATGTGTTGACAGCGGCAGTGGTGGGTGGAGTTGATCCCGGTGGCACTTCTTCGGAACCTGTCATCACCGATACTAGATTGTTGGAACTGCGGCTCCTGAGGTGGTATGAATGGTGAGGGAAAGGTCGGGGATTAGGGCCACGGCGTTTGGGCGCCGTCTTCCTAGGGTTAGGGCAGCGGGTGGAGGGTGGCGCTGTAGTGTTCACGGGTGAACAGTACCCGCTGGGTGAACAGTAGGCGACAGTGGAGGGGAAGCTGAGCAAGGTGAATGCTTGCTTGATCTTTCATTGATCGAAGGGTACATTTATAGGCTGAGATAACAGCCGTTCTTATCTAAACTGACTCATCTTTCTAAACAAACTCTCCTTATCTTTCTAAACAAACTCAGCTTGCTCTCATCCATCTAAATAAACTCTATCCAAGACTACGACTGACGCTTATCCATCTACTGCTGGGCGCCTGATCCATCTGCTGCGCCAGCCCTAGCTGTGCCCGACCCATCTGCTGCGCCAGCCATACGGCGGCGATACTGAGTGCCGGTCATAACAATAACCTTGTCTTGGTCTGACAGTTACTTATAATCTGTAGCCGAAGGATGTAATACAATGATATTTAAAATAGATAACAGAAACATATTGAAAACCATGAACCCTTGTCAAAGTTTGCTATAGATCTGTAGTTGAGTTTTCTTGAGGTTTTTATGATAATACTCACACTGAGCACAGTATGTGTTTGTGATGTCTTGTGTCTTCCCTTATACAAAGTAAAATCATACCTTTCTCCCCAGAAGTTGATTTCTTGTTATTGATATGTGTTAAATTTTCAGTCTACTCGTTGGCTTCTGTACACGGAACAAGCACCTTCTGCATGGCTGAATTTTGCATTGTGTGGCTTGGTGGGGATCGTCACAGCATATGCTTTTGTTTGGATTTCGAAGTATTACACGGATTATAAACACGAGCCAGTCCGGCTTTTAGCTCTTTCGAGTTCTACAGGACATGGAACTAATATTATTGCTGGAGTAAGCTTGGGAATGGAATCAACAGCACTACCAGTTCTAGTGATAAGTGTTGCCATTATATCAGCATATTGGCTGGGGCAGACCTCTGGCTTGGTGGACGAGTCTGGCAACCCAACTGGTGGTCTTTTTGGGACAGCTGTAGCAACAATGGGGATGCTTAGCACTGCAGGGTATGTTCTCACCATGGACATGTTTGGTCCTATAGCTGACAACGCTGGTGGTATTGTTGAGATGAGCCAGCAGGTATGGCACATGTTTCTTTTATAGCTCAAACCTCCGCTGTAGCCTATAGGTTGTAGCAAACAACCTGTATTATTTAATACTCTTTCCATTACAAGATCTCAAAGCGTTTCATGGTTCAAAACAAAAGAACAATTCAAAGCATTATATACTGTTTTTCTTCCCATAATGGCTGCAATGCTTAGCAGGTTTAGCGTTTCTCTCATGTTTATATTTGGGCACTAATAGTAGGTATTATGTTTAATCATCCATTGTGATTGTGTACCGGTGCAGCCTGAAAGTGTGAGGGAAATCACAGATGTTCTAGATGCTGTGGGCAACACAACTAAAGCTACTACGAAAGGATTTGCCATAGGGTCAGCAGCTCTGGCTTCCTTCCTCCTGTTTAGTGCATATATGGATGAAGTAGCTTCTTTTGCTCAATTGCCATTCAAGGAGGTATGCAGTATGTGTTACTATGCCATGTGGAATACTGAACTTTTGTGCTCATATTCAGTGGTCTTACACAAATGTTGCAGGTTGATATAGCAGTCCCAGAGATTTTTGTTGGTGGTTTATTAGGCTCGATGCTTATATTCCTGTTCAGTGCATGGGCTTGCTCAGCAGTTGGCAAAACTGCACAGGAAGTTGTTAACGAGGTCAGGAGACAATTTATTGAGAGGCCTGGTATCATGGTGAGTACATGATTACCATGAAGTTCTTCAGTCCTTTTATGCTTGGAAAAGCAGATGCTAACATGTAACAATAACATCCAGGACTACAAAGAGAAGCCTGATTATGGACGCTGTGTTGCAATTGTGGCATCTGCATCCTTGAGAGAAATGATAAAGCCTGGAGCTCTAGCAATTATATCACCCATGGCCGTTGGTGAGTCTTGTAGGCCATATCTGTGGTGACTAGCACTCGATGCTTTTCTAATTTGGTTTACGCGGTTTGCAGGCGTTGTCTTCCGGATTTTGGGCCACTCCACTGGTCAGCCTCTTCTTGGAGCTAAAGTTGTAGCCTCCATGCTGATGTTTGCGACGGTCGCTGGGATTCTCATGGCACTCTTCTTGAACACTGCTGGCGGCGCCTGGGATAATGCAAAGAAGTACATTGAGACTGGCGCTCTTGGTGGCAAGGGCAGCGAGTCCCACAAGGCTGCGGTTACTGGCGACACGTAAGTTTCTCAGCTTTTGGTGTCCTGGTGACCTTTTATACTTTGGGGCTAGAATCTAGAGTTGAGTTTATACTGTTTGTTTGCCAAGACCAGAGCAAAGAGATGTTTTTTTCCGATTCTGGATGATCGGTACAATCCCAAAGTCATATATTTGTTGTGCTGCAGGGTTGGAGACCCATTCAAAGACACTGCTGGACCGTCGCTGCATGTTCTTATCAAGATGCTCGCCACAATCACACTGGTCATGGCTCCGATATTCTTGTGATTAACCAACCTCTCATCAAGCTTGCTATTAACCCTGCGGAGATGTACCTATGCGACCAGGTAGATGAGGTGTGTGTGTGTGTGTGTGTTACCTGCATGTGATGATGTAACGGTCCAATCGGTTTGTGTCACGACATGCTGTACCCAGAGAAAGCGGCGATCTATACCCATGTCTCACGGTAGATATTATACTGATGATGCAAATGCCATGTTTTGTTACTGAATTAGTGGCCCGAATGTTGCGCTTGTTGATTGCTGAAACATTATGGTAGCGTACTTGTATGCTGCATCCCACAATGGATTTTATGATGTGGAGCCCGAATGTTTTGCTTATACAATGTTTGCTATGCATACATGTATTTGTTTGTGTTCATTCATGGTGCCTGATGGCCATACGCTGATGAGGTCCAGAATCAAAGACGACAGCCTTAGCTCCAGATTATTATCATTATTGTTAGAATGTGGTGAGCGAGAGCGAGACACGTGACAAGATTGAAAACTCTGTTCTTTTTATTGATGGAATACTTTGCTTATATAGGTACAAAGGGGTGTCTTGAAGGGCCAACCCAAGAGGTATCTCTACATCCAAAGGATGCCTTAAAAGGGATGAGATTATTTCTCGACACTCCCCCTTGATCGAAATCCAGCATAAACATCCTTTAATACTGTTGTTGATTTGTTTAAGAAAAACCCGTGGAAAAACTTAGGAATTTATGTAGGTTAATTAGTATCAAGTGAACTCAAAATCTAGTGGAAAAAATAAGGAGTAGAACCATGGTATGACATTGTTCTCATGGATCTCTAGGCCAAAGAAAAATAATATGTCTATAGTCATCATCTCAAATCCAGTGGAAAAAAATAAATGATGCGACATACAACTCAGGCCAATATTTCTCCAAAACAATCTTATCAGAAAATCTGAGAAATTAACATATCAGTCAAGTCTCCTTAAAAACTCCCAATGGGAAAAATAAAGAGAATAGTCACGATCTATTGTTGATCCATTTAAACTCTTATGAGATAAACTCAGCCTAGTTTAAATACAACAATAGCTATGTCATAATGTATCACCCACGAGAACCCTACGGGAAAAATAGATGATACGACATAGACCTTATGTTGATGTTGCCTCGTTAAAAACTTTGAATGAGAAACCCAAATAGGAGAAAAACTCATGCAAAGAAAATAGTACAACATGATGTATAGACAAGTTCTTCCGATCAAAAGAGAAACTCCCCCTGATCTTTGCAAATCACTAAGTCGTCCCATACATGCTCTCAAACACATTTAAAATGTGGAGTAAGGTAGAGACTTAGTTCGTAACTTGTTTTTCATCTAAATAACACAAAGTAATATTATCTTCATAGATAATAAGGTCAGTGATAGAAAATCATGACCACCACATATCCTCAGTATGTAGTATATCATTCTGTACAATCCCACGAAGTGTGCTACAGAATGATTAGTGTAAGTGACCATTAATCTCTGTTGATCGACATTTATCAAACAGTAGGTCCAACTTATTTGAAGTATGTCATTGATCTTGCACCTGGGGATCTTCTATAGATATCCAAGATCAGTATATCCAACCATAACTAGATCATGAGTACTCTTAGAGAACATAACTCGATCTCATGTGTTGTTAGCTAGCAAATCATTGCAAAACAATATCCTGTCGGATGCTCTTGCAATATACAATAACACATCTCATGATCCAAAAGAATCAAATAACAATGATTCCCTCATATTGAATTTCTTCAATATATGTTGGATATAGACAACTTTGTATCTAAGATACTTAAGATAGTTTACTTTGAATTGAAAATCTCTTACAATTCATATTCTCTATCTTGAACTCCATCGATAAGTAATGTATGTTTAGAAATATGTTGCACATATTTACACTAAACATACCATTCTTTGTGTATCCCTTCGGAAAGAAGGATTCACTAGGTCGATTGTACCATATTTGACCGGGATGCTCTAAGTCACAAAGACTTTCCAAGCATTGGAAATTTATGATTGGTGATTAGGTATTTGGAATCATTAAAGACTCCACAAATACCATAATCCAGTGACTACATATGCATATGTTGTCACTACATTCATCAACTGCACAAATAGATGATTTACTGCCTATAGGATTGTATCGGAATTTTACTACTCGCATTAGAGGAGAATTTATAGCATTAAAATAATGCTTGGGTTTGCGTAAAAACCCAGTTACTACTAGCCATGCTTTCTCACCACCTCATTGTTTCTAAGTTCATGAAAACAAATTTGTATCCACAGTAAGATACCTTGAAGTGGAAATAATTCAACACTTCTTTCCAGTGAGCAAGGCTATCTCTACAACATTGTATCACTCAACAAGATCCAGTTTGAGCATACTCGTGCTATGCTATGGCCATAATCTTTTGGATCACTTGGAGCGTATATACATTTGCTGAGATGTATGTGTCGACATTTGTAGCTTTCAAATAACACAATTCTCCAGTCGACATGAAGCCATTTTCTTATGCACCCTTATGATTTCTCGTGAAATCCCAAAACGAGAATAAAGGGCTTCCGATAACATAGCCTCATCAGTGCGCACTGAGCTAGGTTGTGAATGTCTTCCATTCACAGGATAATTCATATCCTCTAGGTGTCCACCAACACTAGGTTAGTTACCAACGAATAGATGGTCTAAATTTACTATCTGAGAAGGTCTAGCCTTCAGTTGCTTGCAAGCTTCTTAATCCCAATTGTAACCATACTTCACCCCCTCTTATTCACAATATCGTTGCAATAGGGAGTTTAGTGGTGTTCCATTTAACCACTCTTTCTAGCACTTCCACATAGAATTAATTTGAGTGACACCTCATAGTAAATGCATATGGCAGTCAATTTGCAACTTCTTTCAAATCATTTGAACCTAAAGGTTCAGTTTTAGTACGTGATCCTGAGCCTAAATGCTTACTGCATTCATTATAATTTACTGGCATTCTTTTTGGTACTTGAAATCTCCCCTAATGCCTGGAAAAGCTCATGATTCAAGCTAGTGTACGGGCCGTAAATAGATTCTCAAGAAGAGATTCTAAAACATAATGATCGACGGAGAATGAATTCTCACATAGATCCCCAGCTTTTTGTGTGCCCATACATGTACGCTGCGGTGGTGAGATTGAGAATATACCCAATGTACGCATGGAAAATCTTTCATTGATTCCCACATACTAAAACTGTGGGGGAACTTGTACATATAGTACATGCAGTTAATCACAAGTCAGGAGCATGCAAAAACTTCCTAACACTAAACATAATTAGTTGGAAGTGACAATTCATTACTGATGGTCATTAACGATCTAAAATTTTCGAATCTATCACAGACTCATCATATCCATTATGGATATCATTTTAAATACCAAGACAAACAATCATCATTGTAAGCACATTTGGTAAATTCAGTAGTGTGGAGGCTAATATGCTCAAGCTTAAGACATTATTACTTAATGGTCACATGTTGTCTGAAGGACACACTTCATGTCATCATATAGATGCACCAAAGAACCATATAAAGCCTTCAATATCCTTACCATCTTTGTAATGGACCACACTCGTTCTTTTGAAACAATTCAAAGAACTTAACCAATTCAGATCAGATTTTAAGATAAGAGGGACTTAAATCTCATTCCCGATGATACTCATCAAGTATCAATCTTATGGGAAAAACATGACCAATAAAATTGTCCATAACTTTTCATTTCATCCTAATAATGGAATTACCAATTCAGTCTGACCTAGCATGGTAAGCATCATCACATGAAAAGTTATAACAAATGCAACACATTGTATGGGAGGATGTATGTAGCATACTATCCATAAGAAATGTTTCCGAGAAACACATGCAATATCCATCACTATCACCTTGTGTTTGCCCATGGTAGAAATTATATGGATATCTCTATAATTTGGTAAAATAAAATTATGATATATCAACACATCCTTGATACTTCCATTACCAAAGGGGACTTGATATTAACATATCATGATATCACACGAAGCGATTGTTAAAATATTCTTTCCTCTTTCCAAAGGAATATGAGAATATTTTGTTTCCCCATATATAGAGTATGTGGTTCAATTCTCCACATTGCATGTTTTTCCTCAATTGGAAGAATCCCCGTACAAGTTTGCACAACTCAAATCAATGAGTCTTCAACTCCCTTGATGAGTTCGTTCAGCTCTAATTGATGAGCTTGTTCAACTCAAATCACATGAGTGATCAACTCCAATCGATGAGTTTGTTTAACTCAAATTCATATGAGTTTGTTCAACTCAAATCACATGAGTTTGAACAAATTACAATATCAATAAATATGATATCAATAATAATGGGATTATATCAAATATCATGCATCATTTGAATAGTACTCAAAAGCAAATCATCTAACAGAGTGGTCTTCTCACAAAAGTTTAAGTGGTGTTACGTGATTCAATATGAACCACGATTTAAACAACCAACCACCGGTATCATGTCAGAATGAAGATTGAAGTACACTTCATATCTTAACTTTCATGGGTAGTTTGCATCTATTAGGGATTTAATATACAAGATTAGATGCTTGGACATACCAAACTACATCATGTAGTGTAAGGACAAACGAGTTTGTCATACTCATTGCCCTTCTCTTTCAAATATGCTTGTATATTTGCTTCTCGTTGTATTTGCATTGATCAGCCGTGTTCATAGATTGATAATAATGTCAATCCAACGAACATCATGTTGTTCTCAACATTATTCTAAACACTATGAACCTCATAAGAGAGGTGCCATAAAAACATTGGCATTAATGATGAGCCTTCAAAATAAGTTCATCATATTATTCATTTTATGTTTGGAATAAATGGAGAATAACGCTGATAGTATGCAACAATCCAGCTTCAAGCAAAATATATGAATACAAAGTTTAGTCTACAATATAATGTAGACACTTACTCATAAGTCCACATGTCTTATGATTTCCTTTGCTATACATTTTGTGCTAGCACATCAATCCGCAAAAGCACATAAGTTCTTTTCATAAGAACCGCAAGATAAAGAGAGCATCACACTTCCTCCAAAGTGAATAAGTGAATCCCCATATTATGCAAAAATGACCTTAATATCCAATGAACATTGAGGATAATTAATCCCATTAGGCGAGTTCATTAAACTCTATTAAATAATTATCCTTGAAATAACATAACCATTTTCGTGTGTTGTTGCAACATTGCCGCAAAATATATCATATCTTCATATGTTGGAGAATTCCAGGTATCACATAAAGTGTACCAAAAGATTTTTGAAATTGGTGTACACAACGTAGATAATCTCCATGTAATGAAACAATGGAGTGGATCTCCAATAGTGAGCAAAACTTTTGCTGCCTAAAAGCATGGTCTCAGGGCTGGTATATTCATAGAACATACTGCAACCAATGCTTAGAACTCCACTACCCTGTGTATAACCAAAATTTCAAAAACAAAATGGTAATCACCATAAAGGTGAATAACCAACATCACATCTCCTACATATCTACTTAGGAGAACACATAGGTAATCATCATGATCATATGATGTAGACCTCTTACTGATGGGCAAATAACATTTTGCTGTCTAAAAGCTTGGTCTTAGGGCAAATAAATTCCAAGAACTTATTGCAGCCAAAGCCTAGATCTCCATCATGTGTTAAATAATCCCAAGTTAAATATATGCATCATATTTTGCAAGAATTCATCATTTAATTAAGTAGAACTTAATTAAAAGAATTCTTTGAGTTGCTAGCGTGACCGCGGCGTCCTATGTGGCTCACATAGCCAGGGGACACTTGTGTGGTCCGTGGTGAAGTCAGGCGGCTTGCAAAGCCCGCAACTGATAGCGATTTGAGACACACGATACAACCGGGCGGCCTACGAAGCCTGCGACCAGCATGTGACTTGAAGACCCGTGGTGCAGCCGAGTAGCCTGTGAGGCTCGCGACCGACGTTCCAAAGGGGATTGAAAGGGAAATTGGGTTAACCATTTCCTATAATTAATTTTGGTGGTTGATGATCAACACAAACATGTGGAGTAACTAGTCTGTCTAGAATTCATGTATTACAGGTGCATAAGGTTCAACACAAATCAATAAAAGATTCAAGTTAGGGACTCATTTTGAAACAGAGCAAAGAACTTGAGTGTGCTAAGAATTAGCGCACCGGACCGGTGTGCCACCGGACAGTGTCCGGTGCACCAGGTCGTACAACTCCAAACCAGCCACTCTCGGGAATTCTAGGGTGCACTCCGCTATAATTCATCGGACTGTCCGGTGTGCCACCGGACTGTCCGGTGAGCCAGCAGAGCAACGGCTCCCTGCGCCAATGGTCGACTCTGCAAAGTGCTACAATGAAGAATAGTGTCGCGCATAAGTCAGCAACGAAGTCAGAGGGGCACCAGACTGTCCGGTGTAGCACCAGACTGTCCGGTGCCGCAAGAGGACAAAGCCTCCAACGGTCGACCAGTTCTAGACCCTAACGGTTGGCTGACGTGACGACGCTGGATAGCGCATAGTACTTGTCCGGTGACGCACCGGACTGTCTGGTGTGCCCTTCGCCAGCAGCCTACCAACAGCTATGGAAGTGGTTGGGGGCTATAAATACCCCCCAACCACCTCATTCATACCAAGCCAAGCATTCTGAACATTGCATTTAATACAAGAGCAAAATACTCCACTCTAAGACACAATCAAAGTGATCGATCCACTCAAAGTCCCCGAATCAACTCTAGTGCTTTAGGACTTGTGAGAGGATCTCTTGTGTTCTTTTGTTGCTCTTGTTGCTTGGTTGCCCTTTTTCTTTTCTCATTCTTATTCTCAAGTGCTTTGTAAGCGAGGCAAGAAACATCAAGAGTGTGGTGGTCCTTGCGGGGTCTAAGTGACCTATGAGATTAAGGAAGAAGGCTCACTCGGTCTAAGTGACCGTTTGAGAGAGGGAAAGGGTCGAAATAGACCCGGTCTTTGTGACCTCCTCAACGGGGACTAGGTTCTTTGGAACCGAATCTCGGTAAAACAAATCATCATGTCCACTTGCTTAATTCTTGGTTGATTTGTTTTTCCCTCTCTTTGGACTTGAATTTAACTCTAACGCTAACCCCGGCTTGTAGTGTGTGATTAAAGTTATAAATTTCAGGTTTCGCCTATTCACCCCCTAAAAGGGAAATGTGCCCTTGGGCCATTTCTAAGTATTTTGGTGATTGAGTGCCAACACAAGTGCTTTTGTGTTAATCTATGCAAAGTGGTGGACAAAGTGCAAATCAAGTCAAAAGGTATGTTTCTAGACTTAGTTCATTGTTTTATGGACTAATGTATTGTGTCTAAGTGCTGGAAACAGGAGAAAATGAATTGGAAAAGAGATGGTTTTGTTCAGCGAAATACAGCTCGGTCTGGGTGCACCGGACTGTCCGGTGGTGCACCGGACAGTGTCCGGTGGTGCAGGCTGGCTCTGGTGAACTTGCTGCTCTCGGGACTTCGACGGCGGTGTACGATATAAATCACCGGACTGTCCGGTGGTGCACCGGACTGTCCGGTGGTGCACCGGACTGTCCGGTGAGCCGTTCACAGGCGAACTCGTCGCTCTCGGGAGATGATTAACGGCGTACGACTATAATTCACCGGACTGTCCGGTGGTGCACGGGACTGTCTGGTGATCCAACGGTCAGCCGGGGCAACGGTCGGCCGATGATTCCGCGCGTGACGCGTGGCCGAGCCAACGGTCACATTAGGGCACCGGACTGTCCGGTGTGCACCGGACAGTGTCCGGTGCGCCAACGGCTCTCAATCAGCAACGGTCGACTTCGCCAAATAAGGAAACAAATCCGCACCGGACAGTGTCCGGTGGTGCACCGGACTGTTCGGTGCGCCAGGCGACGGAAGGCAAGATCTGCCTTCCTGGAATGCTCTCAACGGCTCCTAGCTGCCTTGGGGCTATAGAAGGGACCCCTAGGCGCATGGAGGAGAAAAAAAGTATACTCAAAGCTTTCCTAAGCACCAAGACTTTGATTCCACGCATTTGTTTCTTCGTGATAGCATCTAGAGCTCTATTTGAGTTGTGAACTCGTCGGGTTGTGTTGCGAGCTCTTGTTGCGACTTGTGTGCGTGTTGTCACTGTGATTTTGTGTCTTGTGTGCGTTGCTCATCCCTCCCTTACTCTGTGCTTCTTTGTGAACATTAAAGTGTAAGGGCGAGAGGCTCCAAGTTGTGGAGATTCCTCGCGAACGGGATATAGTCAAGCTAAGCAAAACACCATGGTATTCAAGTGGGTCTTTGGACCGCTTGAGAGGGGTTGATTGCAACCCTCGTCCGTTGGGACGCCACAACGTGGAAGTAGGCAAGTTTTGTACTTGGCCGAACCACGGGATAAACCACTATGTCTACCTGTGTTGATCTTCTTGTGGTTATTGTGTTTTGTTAAGACTCCTCTCTAGCCACTTGGCATTACTGTGCTAACTCCTAATCAAGTTTTTTGTGGCTATAAGTTTTTAAGTTTTACAGGATCACCTATTCACCCCCCTCTAGGTGCTCTCAATTGGTATCGGAGCTGTTCTCTTCACAAAGGGACTAATCGCCCGAAGAGATGGATCCTAAGGGCAAGGGGATTGTGATCAATGATAAGGAGAAGGAGTCCTTCGTCAACGAGCCGAAGGATGACAAGCCTACCGACTCGGGCTTGGGCCACAAACGCAAAGACGGGAAGAAGAAGAAGAAGACAAGACGCATCAAGGAGATCGTCTACTACGACGACAGCGACGAGTCCACTTCTTCCCAAAAGGACAACGACGACAACAACTACAACAAGAGAAAGACGGTTAACTCAAACTTCTCTTTCGATTATTTGCGTATTCCGCATAGCTCAAATACACATTTGCTTTCCATTCCTCTTGGCAAACCTCCACACTTTGATGGGGAGGACTACGGATTTTGGAGTCACAAAATGCGTAGTCACTTGTTCTCTCTCCATCCAAGCATATGGGAGATTGTAGAAAGTAGAATGAAATTTGATAGCTCGGATAGTCCCATGTTTATAAATGAACAAATCCATAAAAATGCACAAGCTACTACTGTCCTTTTAGCATCTTTGTGCAGGGAAGAGTACAATAAGGTGAGCAGCTTGGACAATGCCAAGTAGATCTGGGACACCCTCAGGATCTCACATGAGGGGAACGACGTCACCATGCTCACCAAAATGGAGTTGGTGGAAGGCGAACTCGGGAGATTTGCGATGATAAGGGGCGAGGAGCCAACCCAAACGTACAACCGGCTCAAGACCCTTGTCAACAAAATAAGGAGCTACAGAAGCACGCGATGGACGGACCACGACGTCGTTCGCCTAATGCTAAGATCCTTTACTGTACTTGATCCACATCTGGTGAACTATATTCGTGAAAATCCTAGGTACACCAAGATGTCGCCCGAAGAAGTTCTTGGGAAGTTCGTAAGCGGGCGAATGATGATCAAGGAGGCGAGATACGTGGACGACGCGTTGAATGGTCCAATCAATGAGCCTCAACCCGTTGCTCTCAAGGCAACGAGGAGCAAGGAGACGCTACCTAGCAAGGTGGCGCAAGTTGAGGCGGCAGGGCTCAATGATGAAGAGATGGCCCTCATCATCAAGCGCTTCAAGACGGCGCTAAAGGGTCGCAAGGGGCAGCCAAGCAAGACCAAGACAAAGGGGAAGCGCTCATGCTTCAAATGTGATAAGATTGGTCATTTTATCGCTAACTGTCTCGATAATGATAGTGACCAGGAACAAGGGAACACGAGGGAGAAGAAGAAGGCATACAAGAAGGCTAAGGGCGAGGCACACCTTGGCAAGGAGTGGGACTCGGATTGTTCGTCATCCGACTCCAACAATGAAGGACTCGCCGCCACTGCCTTCAACAAGTCATCCCTCTTGCCCAACGAGCGTCACACATGCCTCATGGCAAAGGAGAAGAAGGTATGTACTCGAAACAATGCCACTTATGATTCTTCTAGTGATGATGAGTCTAGTGATGAAAAAATAGATTACTCTAGTTTGTTCAAGGGATTGGATAGAACTAAAATAGATAAGATTAATGAATTGATTGATGCCTTGAATGAAAAGGATAGACTTTTAGAGAAACAAGAGGACCTTTTATATGAAGAGCATGATAAATTTGTTAGTGCACAAAATTCACTTGCTCTAGAAGTTAAAAGGAATGAAATGCTTTCTTGTGAACTATCTACTTGTCATGAAACCATTTCTACTTTAAAAGGTGTTAATGATAATTTAAATGCTAAATTAGAAGTAGCAAGTAAATCTAACTCTTGTGTAGAACATGTTATGATTTGCAATAGGTGCAAAGATTTTAATGTTGATGCTTGTAGTGAACACCTAGTTTGCATTTCTAAATTAAATGATGAAGTGGCTAGTCTTAATACCCAACTTAAGACTAGCAAGAATGAATTTGACAAGCTAAAATTTGCAAGGGATGCCTACACGATTGGTAGACACCCCTTAATTAAGGATGGACTTGGCTTCAAGAGGGAAGCCAAGGACTTAACAAGCCATAAGGCTCCCATCTCCGCCAAGGAGAAAGGGAAGGCCCCTATGGCTAGTAGTGCTAAAAAGAACCATGCTTACATGTATCATGATAGGAGACATTCTAGGAATGCCTATAGAAGTTATGATGCTCATGCCATGTTTGCTTCTAGTTCTTCCTATATGCATGATATGTCTAGGAGAAATGTTGTTCATCATATGCCTAGGAGAAATGTTGTTAATGTTCCTAGGAAAATTAATGAACTTTCAACAATATATCATGCTTGCAATGCTTCATTTGCCATTTGTAGAAAGGATAAGAAGGTAATTGCTAGGAAATTAGGGGCAAGATGCAAGGGAGATAAAACTTGCATTTGGGTCCCTAAGACCATTGTGACTAACCTTGTAGGACCCAACAAGAGTTGGGTACCTAAGACCCAAGCCTAAATTTGCCTTGCAGGTTTATGCATCCGGGGGTTCAAGCTGGATTATCGACAGCGGATGCACAAACCACATGACGGGGGAGAAGAAAATGTTCACCTCCTACGTCAAGAACAAGGATTCCCAAGATTCAATCATATTCGGTGATGAGAACCAAGGCAAGGTAAAAGGGTTAGGGAAGATTGCTATTTCATCCGAGCACTCTATTTCTAATGTGTTTTTAGTTGAGTCGCTTGGATATAATCTGTTATATGTTAGTCAACTTTGTAAAATGGGATATAATTGTTTATTCACAAATGTAGATGTGTCTGTCTTTAGAAGGTGTGATGGTTCACTAGCTTTTAAGGGTGTACTAGACGGCAAACTTTATTTAGTTGATTTTGCAAAAGAGGAGGCCGGTCTAGATGCATGCTTAATTGCTAAGACTTGCATGGGCTGGCTGTGGCATCGCCGTTTAGCACATGTGGGGATGAAGAACCTTCACAAGCTTCTAAAGGGAGAACACGTGATAGGTCTAACTAACGTGCATTTCGAAAAAGATAGACCTTGTGCAGCTTGTCAAGCAGGTAAACAAGTGGGAAGTGCTCATCACATCAAGAACGTGATGACTATGTCAAGACCCCTGGAGCTGCTGCATATGGACCTCTTCGGACCCGTCGCCTATCTAAGCATAGGAGGAAGTAAGTATGGTCTTGTTATAGTTGATGATTTTTCCCGCTTCACTTGGGTATTCTTTTTGCAGGATAAATCTGAAACCCAAGGGACCCTCAAGCGCTTCCTCAGGAGAGCTCAAAATGAGTTTGAGCTCAAGGTGAAGAAGATAAGGAGCGACAACGGGTCCGAGTTCAAGAACCTTCAAGTGGAGGAGTATCTTGAGGAGGAAGGGATCAAGCACGAGTTCTCCGCTCCCTACACACCACAGCAAAATGGTGTGGTAGAGAGGAAGAACAGGACGCTCATCGATATGGCAAGGACGATGCTTGGAGAATTCAAGACCCCCGAGCGCTTTTGGTTGGAAGCCGTGAACATGGCTTGCCACGCCATCAACCGGGTCTACCTTCACCGCCTCCTCAAGAAGACTTCGTATGAGCTTCTAACCGGTAACAAACCCAATGTATCTTACTTTCATGTATTTGGGAGCAAATTTTACATTCTAGTGAAGAAAGGTAGAAATTCTAAGTTTGCTCCCAAAGCTGTAGAAGGGTTTTTGTTAGGTTATGACTCAAATACAAAGGCGTATAGGGTCTTCAACAAATCATCGGGTTTGGTTGAAGTCTCTAGCGACGTTGTATTTGATGAGACTAATGGCTCTCAAAGAGAGCAAGTTGTTGATCTTGATGATGTAGATGAAGGAGACGTTCCGACGGACGCAATACGCACCATGGCGATTGGCGATGTGTGACCACAGGAACTCGAGGAGCAAGATCAACCTTCTTCCTCAACAACGGTGCATCCTACAACCCAAGATGAAGAACAGGTACCTCAAGTGGAGGCGTGTGATCAAGAGGGAGCACAGGATGTCCAAGTTGAAGAAGAAGAAGCACCTCAGGCACCTCCAACCCAAGTTCGAGCGACGATTCAAAGGAATCATCCCGTCGACCAAATTTTGGGTGATATTAGCAAGGGAGTAACTACTCGCTCTAGATTGGTGAATTTTTGTGAGCATTACTCTTTTGTCTCTTCTATTGAGCCTTTCAGGGTAGAAGAGGCCTTGCTAGATCCGGACTGGGTGTTGGCCATGCAGGAAGAGCTCAATAATTTCAAGAGGAATGAAGTTTGGACACTGGTGCCTCGTCCCAAGCAAAACGTTGTGGGAACCAAGTGGGTGTTCCGCAACAAACAGGACGAGCACGGGGTGGTGACGAGGAACAAGGCTCGACTTGTGGCAAAAGGTTATGCCCAAGTCGCAGGTTTGGACTTTGAGGAGACTTTCGCTCCTGTGGCTAGGCTAGAATCAATTCGTATTTTGCTAGCATATGTTGCTCACCATTCTTTCAGGTTGTTCCAAATGGATGTGAAGAGCGCTTTCCTCAACGGGCCGATCAAGGAGGAGGTGTACGTGGAGCAACCCCCTGGCTTCGAGGATGAACGGTACCCTGACCACGTGTGTAAGCTCTCTAAGGCGCTCTATGGACTTAAGCAAGCCCCAAGAGCATGGTATGAATGCCTTAGAGACTTTTTAATTGCTAATGCTTTCAAGGTTGGGAAAGCCGATCCAACTCTTTTTACTAAGACTTGCGATGGTGATCTTTTTGTGTGCCAAATTTATGTCAATGACATAATATTTGGTTCTACTAATCAAAAGTCTTGTGAAGAGTTTAGCAGGGTGATGACGCAGAAATTCGAGATGTCGATGATGGGCGAGTTGAACTACTTCCTTGGGTTCCAAGTGAAGCAACTCAAGGATGGCACCTTCATCTCCCAAACGAAGTACACGCAAGACTTGCTAAAGCGGTTTGGGATGAAGGACGCCAAGCCCGCAAAGACGCCGATGGGAACCGACGGACACACCGACCTCAACAAAGGAGGTAAGTCCGTTGATCAAAAAGCATACTGGTCCATGATATGGTCTTTACTTTATTTATGTGCTAGTAGACCGGATATTATGCTTAACGTATGCATGTGTGCTAGATTTCAATCCGATCCAAGGGAGTGTCACTTAGTGGCCGTGAAGCGAATTCTTAGATATTTAGTCGCTATGCCTTGCTTCGGGATCTAGTATCCAAAGGGGTCTAACTTTGACTTGATTGGATTTTCAGATTCCGACTATGCTGGATGTAAGGTCGATAGGAAGAGTACATCGGGGACGTGCCAATTCTTAGGAAGGTCCCTGGTGTCATGGAACTCTAAGAAACAAACCTCCGTTGCCCTATCCACCGCTGAGGCCGAGTATGTTGCCGCAGAACAGTGTTGCGCGCAACTACTTTGGATGAGGCAAACCCTCCAGGACTTTGGCTACAATCTGAGCAAAGTCCCACTCCTATGTGATAATGAGAGTGCTATCCGCATAGCGGACAATCCTGTTGAGCACAGCCGCACAAAGCACATTGACATCCGGCATCACTTTTTGAGAGACCACCAACAAAAGGGAGATATCGAAGTGTTTTATGTTAGCACCGAGAACTAGCTAGCCGATATCTTTACCAAGCCTTTAGATGAGAAGACCTTTTGCAGGCTGCGTAGTGAGCTAAATGTCTTAGATTCGTGGAACTTGGATTGATTTATAGCATACATGTGTTTATGCCTTGATCATGTTCCTTATGCATTTTGTTGTTTACTTATGGTGCTCAAGTTGTATAAGTACTCCCCGGACCTCACAAGTCCATTTGCAAGTGATGCACATATTTAGGGGGAGATGTGCTACAACTTGACCCTTTGAGACTAACCATGTGTTTGAGTGTTCTTAATTTAGTCTCAAAGGAGGTTTGAAAGGGAAAAGGTGGACTTGGACCATGAAAGACTTCCACTGCACTCCGATGAGAGGGTAACTTATTCCAAGTTCATCTCATGTACTCCTATTGCCTTTGTATTCTTATTTGAAGATTTTGGTGAGGCAATGGGGTTAAAGGGCCAAGATTGATCTCATTTTGGTGCTTGATGCCAAAGGGGGAGAAAATAAGGCCAAAGCAATAAATGGATCAGCTACCACTTGAGAAATTTTGAAAATAGTAGATTAGAGCTTTTGTTTTGTTAAAATACTCTTATTGGCTCTTTTTGTCAAAAGTTGGTCTCTTGTGGGGAGAATGGTTGATTATGGGAAATAGGGGGAGTTTTTGATACTGTGATCAATTTCTATTGGAACAACTCTCTTTATGTCTCTACAAGTGTGTTTGACTTAGAGATAGGAAATTGAGGTTGATTTGCAAAAATAAACCAAGTAGTGGCAAAGTATGATTCATATATGCCAAATTTGAATCAAAACAATTTTGAGTTTTAATTTGCATCGATATTGCACTTGTTCTAGTTGCTTTATGTTGTGTTGGCATAAATCACCAAAAAGGGGGAGATTGAAAGGGAAATGTGCCCTTGGGCCATTTCTAAGTATTTTTGTGATTGAGTGCCAACACAAGTGCTTTTGTGTTAATCTATGCAAAGCGGTGGACAAAGTGCAAATCAAGTCAAAAGGTATGTTTCTAGACTTAGTACATTGTTTTATGGACTAATGTATTGTGTCTAAGTGCTAGAAACAGGAGAAAACGAATTGGAAAAGAGATGGTTTTGTTCAGCCAAAGACAGCTCGGTCTGGGTGCACCGGACAGTGTCCGGTGCGCCAGGCTGGCTCTGGCGAACTTACTGCTCTCGGGACTTCGACGACGGTCTACGGTATAAATCACCGGACTGTCCGATGGTGCACCGGACTATCCGGTGAGCCATTCACAGGCGAACTCGTCGCTCTCGGGAGATGATTAACGGCGTACGGCTATAATTCACCGGACTGTCCGGTGGTGCACCGGACTGTCCGGTGAGCCTGCAACGGTCGGCCGAGGATTCCGCGTGTGACGCGTGGCCGAGCCAACGGTCACATTGGGGCACCGGACTGTCCGGTGTGCACCGGACAGTGTCTGGTGCGCCAACGGTTCTCAATCAGCAATGGTCGACTTCGCCAAATAAGGAAACAAATCCACACCGGATAGTGTCCGGTGGTGCACCGGATTGTCCGGTGCGCCAGGTGATAGAAGGCAAGATCTGCCTTCCTAGAATGCTCTCAACGGCTCCTAGCTGCCTTGGGGCTATAAAAGGGACCCCTAGGCGCATGGAGGAGAAAAAAAAGTATACTCAAAGCATTCCTAAGCACTAAGACTTCGATTCCACGCATTTGTTTCTTCGTGATAGCATCTAGAGCTCTATTTGAGTTGTGAACTCGTCGGGTTGTGTTGCGAGCTCTTGTTGCGACTTGTGTGCGTGTTGTCACTGTGATTTTGTGTCTTGTGTGCGTTGCTCATCCCTCCCTTACTCTGTGCTTCTTTGTGATCATCAAAGTGTAAGGGCGAGAGGCTCCAAGTTGTGGAGATTCCTCGCGAACGGGATATAGTCAAGCTAAGCAAAACACCGTGGTATTCAAGTGGGTCTTTGGACCGCTTGAGAGGGGTTGATTGCAACCCTCGTCCGTTGGGACGCCACAACGTGGAAGTAGGCAAGTTTTGTACTTGGCCGAACCACGGGATAAACCACTGTGTCTACCTGTGTTGATCTTCTTGTGGTTATTGTGTTTTGTTAAGACTCCTCTCTAGCCACTTGGCATTACTGTGCTAACTCCTAATCAAGTTTTTTGTGGCTATAAGTTTTTAAGTTTTACAGGATCACCTATTCACCCCCCCTCAAGGTGCTCTCACCCCCCTCTAGGCAACTTTTAATTGGTATCAGAGCTAGTGCTTCATTAAGAGCTAACCAACTCGAAGTGATGTCTGGAGAACACGCAAAGAGGGAGATCATGACCGGCGACAAGCCCGCGAGCTCGGGGAGGACTCTCTCAAGGGAGTCCAACAATAAGTATAAGGACGAATCCTCTTCCTCCATCAAGTCACATCAGAAGGGTGACAAGAAGAAGAAGATATGAAGAAGGTGTACTACGAGACCGACTCTTCGTCACCCTCCACCTCCGGCTCCGAGTCGTCCACTACTTCTAAGCGCCATGAGCGCAAGAAGTATAGTAAGATGCCCCTACGCTATCCCCGTATTTCAAAGCATGCTCCATTACTTTCTGTACCCCTAGGCAAACCACCATATTTTGATGGTGAAGATTATTATATGTGGAGTGATAAAATGAGGCACCATCTAACCTCACTCCACGCAAGTATTTGGGATATTGTTGAGTATGGAGCGCAGGTACCTAAGGTGGGGGACAAAGACTACGACACGGATGAGGTCACCCATATACGACACTTTAACTCCCAAGCAACTTCTATACTCCTCACCTCTTTATGTCGAGAGGAGTATAATAAGGTGCAAGGGTTAAAGAGTGCCAAAGAAATCTGGGACGTCCTCAAAACGGCACACGAAGGGGACGAGGTGACCAAGATCACCAAGTGTGAGACGATCGAGGGAGAACTCGGTCGATTCGTCCGCAACAAAGGAGAAGAGCCGCAAGCGATGTATAACCGGCTCAAGACGATGATCAATCAAGTGCGCAACCTCGGGAGCACAAAATGGGATGACCATGAAATGGTTAAGGTTATTCTTAGATCCCTCGTATTTTGTAATCCTACTCAAGTTCAATTAATACGTGGAGATCCTAGATACAAACAGATGTCTCCCATGGAGGTGATTGGCAAGTTTGTGAGCTTTGAACTTATGATCAAAGACTCCAAACACATTGTCAACTTGGCGCAAGGCGCCACCTCCACACCCGAGGTGCAACCCGTCGCATTCAAAGCGACGGAAGAAGAGAAGAGGGAGTCTACACCAAGCAGGCTTCCAATCGACGCCTCCAAGCTTGACAACGAGGAGATGGCGCCCATCATCAAGAGCTTGCACCAAATCCTCAAACAAAGGAGGGGGAAGGATTACAAACCCCGCTCCAAAAGGGTGTGCTACAAATGTGGTAAGCCCGGTCATTTCATAGCTAAATGTCTAAATTTTAGTGAAAGTGACAGGGACGAAGATAAGAAGGGGAAGAAGAAGGAGAAGAAGAGACACCACAAGAAGAAGGGCGGTGATGCCCACGTGTCTCATGGCTAGGGACGACAAAAAGAAGAAGGTACATTCTAGAGCCACCCCCAAATATACAACATCTAGTGATGAGGGTAGCTCTAGCGATAATGAAGATGATTTACTTGCTCTTTTTGCCAACCTTAACATGGAACAAAAAAAGAAATTAAATGAATTAATAGAAGCCATTAATGAGAAAGATGAACTCTTGGAAAGCTAAGAGGACTTCCTCATTAAAGAAAACAAAAATTTTGTTAAGTTGAAAAATGCTTATGCTCAGGAAGTAGAAAAATGTGAAAACTTATCTAAGGAGCTTAGCATTTGTCATGATTCAATTTTCAGTCTTAGAACTAAAAATGCTAGTTTAATTTCTAAAATTGAAAAATTGAATGTTTGCAATGATTCTATTTCCTGTCTTAGAGATGAGAATATTAAATTAAATGCTAAGATTAAGGAATTAAATGCATGCAAACCATCTACATCTACTGTTGATCATGTGACTATTTGTACTAGATGTAGAGATGTTAATGTAGAAGCTATGGATGATGACCTTGCTATGATTAAACAACAAAATGACCACATAGCTAAATTAACTGCTAAAATTGTCGAGCATGAACTTGAAAATGAAAAATTTAAATTTGCCAGAAGCATGCTCTATAATGGGAGACGCCCTGGCATTAAGGATGGCATTGGTTTCCAACAGGAGAGCAATGTCAAGCTTAATGCCCCTAAAAGGTTGTCTAATTTTGTTAAGGGTAAGGCTCCCATGGTTCAGGATAATGAAGGTTACATTTTATACCCTGTAAATTATCCTGAGCACAAAATTAGGAAGATTCATGCTAGGAAACCTCATTCTGTTTCTCACCATGCTTTTATGTATAAAAATGAGGCTTCTAGCTCTAGGCACACCACTCATGTTAAAATGCCTAGAAAGAAAATTCCTACTGCATCAAATGAGCATAACATTTCTTTTAAGACTTTTGATGCATCTTATGTTTTAACTAGAAAATTAGGCAAAGTAGTTGCCAAATATGTTGGGGGAAAACACAAGAGTTCAAAGACTTGTGTTTGGGTACCCAAGGTGCTTGTTTCTAACGTGAAAGGACCCAAGACTGTTTGGATACCTAAGAACAAGACCTAAATTGTTTTGCAGGTTTATGTATCCGGTGGTTCAAGTTGGATAATCGATAGCGGGTGCACAAACCACATGACAGGGGAGCAAAGAATGTTCTTCTCTTACGAGAAAAATGAAGATCCCCAACGAGCTATCACATTTGGGGATGGAAATCAATGATTGGTCAAAGGTTTGGGTAAAATTGCTTTATCACTTGACCATTCTATTTCTAATGTTTTTCTTGTAGATTCATTAGATTACAATTTGCTTTCTGTTTCTCAATTATACAAAATGGGCTACAACTGTCTATTCACTGATATAGGTGTTACTGTCTTTAGAAGGAGTGATGATTCAATAGAATTTAAGGGAGTGTTAGATGGTCAGCTATATTTGGTTGATTTTAATGATAATAAAGCTGAACTAGACACTTGTTTAATTGTTAAGACTAATATGGGCTGGCTCTGGCATCGTCGACTTGCCCATGTTGGGATGAAGAATCTCCACAAGCTTCTAAAGGGAGAGCACATTTTAGGACTAACCAATGTTCATTTTGAGAAAGACGGTGTTCGTAGCGCATGCCAAGCAGGGAAACAAGTTGGAGTCCATCATCCACACAAGAACATCATGATGACTGACAGGCCGCTCAAGCTCCTCCACATGGACCTATTCGTCTCGATCGCTTACATAAGCACCGATGGGAGTAAGTACTGTCTAGTTATTGTGGATGATTATTCTCGCTTCACTTGGGTATTCTTATTATAGGAAAAATCACAAACCCAAGAGACATTAAAAGGATTCTTGAGACGAGCTCAAAATGAGTTCGGATTGAGAATCAAAAAGATTAGAAGCGATAATGGAAAGGAGTTCAAGAACTCTCAAATTGAAGGATTTCTTGAGGATGAGGGAATCAAGCATGAGTTTTCTTCTCCCTACACACCTCAACAAAATGGTGTAGTGGAGAGGAAGAATAGAACTCTACTGGACATGGCAAGAGCAATGCTTGATGAGTACAAGACACCGGACCGGTTTTGGGCTGAGGCGATTAACACCGCCTGCTACTCCATCAACCGGTTGTATCTTCATCGAATCCTCAAGAAAACATCATATGAACTCCTCACCGATAAAAAGCCTAATGTTTCATATTTTAGAGTCTTTGGGAGTAAATGTTTTATTCTTATTAAGAGAGGTAGAAAATCTAAATTTGCTTCTAAGGCTGTAGAAGGCTTTTTACTTGGTTATGACTCAAACACAAGGGCATATAGAGTCTTCAATAAATCCACTAGATTAGTTGAGGTTTCTTGTGACATTGTGTTTGATGAGACTAATGGCTCCCAAGTGGAGCAAGTTGATCTTGATGAATTAGATGATGAAGAGGCTCCGTGCATCACGCTAAGGAACATGTCCATTGGGGATGTGTGTCCTAAGGAATCTGAAGAGCCTCCATAAGCACAAGATCAACTATCATCTTCTAACCAAGCATCTCCACCTACCCAAGATGAGGATCAAGCTCAAGAAGATGAAGATCAAGAGGATGAGCCACCTCAAGAGGAGGACAATGATCAAGGGGGAGATGAAGATAATGAAGACAAGGAAGATGAGCAAGAAATACAGGGTCAAAGACCGCCACACCCAAGAGTCCACCAAGCAATTCAACGAGATCACCCTGTCAACTCCATCCTTGGTGACATTCATAAGGGGGTAACCACTAGACCTCGAGTTGCACATTTTTGTGAACATTACTCTTTTGTTTCCTCTATGGAGCCATACAGGGTAGAGGATGCACTAAGAGATCCATACAGGGTAGAGGCAGCTAGGAGCCATTGGAAGCAATCTGGGAAGGCAATTCTTGCCTTCTGTCGGGTGGCGCACCGGACAGTCCGGTGCACCACCGGACAAGCACTGTTCACAGTCCGGTGCAGATTGCCTTCCAAAAATAGTACAGTCGACCGTTGAAAGGGAATTAGGCTTACACCTAGTCCCTAAATAATTTTGGTGGTTGAATTGCCCAACACAAATATTGGACTAACTAGTTTGCTCTAGTGTATAAGTTATACAGGTGCAAAAGGTTCACACTCAGCCAATAAAAAGATCAAGTTTTGGATTCAACAAAGGAGCAAAAAGGCAACCGAGGGCACCTCTGGCTGGAGGCACCAGACTGTCCGGTGTGCACCGGACAGTGTCCGGTGCGCCCAGAGGACTCCAACTCAAACTCTTCGCCCTCGGGAATTCTCGGAAGCCGACGCGCTATAATTCACCGGACTGTCCGGTGTGCACCGGACATGTCCGGTGCTCCAAGGAAGCGCGGTCTCCGGAACTCGCCAGCCTCGGGTTCGCGCGGCAGTCGCTCCGCTAAAATTCACCGGACTGTCCGGTGTGCACCGGACTGTCCGGTGTGCCAGCGGAGCAACGACTATTTCGGCGCCAACGGCTACCTGCGGTGCATTTAATGCGCGCGCAGCGCGCGCAGTTGTCAGGATCGCCCATACCGGTGCACCGGACATCAAACAGTACATGTCCGGTGTGCACCGGACATCCAGGCGGGCCCAGAAGTCAGAAGCTCCAACGGTCAGAATCCAACGGCAGTGATGACGTGGCAGGGGCACCGGACTGTCCGGTGTGCACCGGACTGTCCGGTGCGCCATCGAACAGAAGCCTCCAGCCAACGGTCATGTTTGGTGGTTGGGGCTATAAATACCCCAACCACCCCACCATTCATTGCATCCAAGTTTTCCAACTTCCAACCACTTACAAGAGCTAGGCATTCAATTCTAGACACACAAAAGAGATCAAATCCTCTCCAATTCCACTCAAGCCTTTAGTGACTAGCGAGAGAGATTTGCCGTGTTCTTTTGAGCTCTTGCGCTTGGATCGCTTTCTTTCTTTCTCACTTGTTCTTGTGATCAAAACTCAATTGTAACCAAGGCAAGAGGCACCAATTGTGTGGTGGCCCTTGCGGGGAAGTTTTGTTCCCGTTTGATTGAGAAGAAGAAAAGCTCACTCGGTCCGAGGGACCGTTTGAGAGAGGGAAGGGTTGAAAGAGACCCGGCCTTTGTGGCCTCCTCAACGGGGAGTAGGTTTGCGAGAACCGAACCTCGGTAAAACAAATCCGCGTGTCACTCTCTTCATTTGCTTGCGATTTGTTTTGCGCCCTCTCTCACGGACTCGTTCATATTTCTAACGCTAACCCGGCTTGTAGTTGTGTTTATTTTAGAAATTTTCAGTTTCGCCCTATTCACCCCCCCTCTAGGCGACTATCAATTGGTATCAGAGCCCGGTGCTTCATTAGAGCCTAACCGCTCGAAGTGATGTCGGGAGATCACACCAAGAGGGAGATGGAGACCGGCGATAACAAGCCCACTACAAGCCAAGGGAGCACTTCATCGGAAGAGTCCCGCACCAAGAGAAGGGAGAAGAAGAAGAACTCCTCCAAGCGGAAGGAGAAAAGATCTTCCTCTTCTCACCACAAGGAGAAGAAGGAAAAATCTTCTTCTCACAAGCCGCATCGGAGTGGGGACAAGCACAAAAGGATGAGGAAGGTGGTCTACTACGAGACCGACACTTCATCGACATCTACCTCCGGCTCCGACGCGGCATCCGTCACTTCTAAACGCCAAGAGCGTAAGAAGTATAGTAAGATTCCCCTACGCTACCCTCGCATTCCTAAACATACACCTTTACTATCCGTCCCATTAGGCAAACCACCAACTTTTAATGGTGAAGATTATGCTATGTGGAGTAATTTGATGCAATTTCATCTAACCTCTCTCCACAAAAGAATATGGGATGTTGTTGAGTATGGTGTACAGGTACCATCTATAGGGGATGAGGACTATGACACGGACGAAGTGGCCCAAATCGAGCACTTCAACTCTCAAGCCGCAACCATTCTCCTTGCCTCTCTAAGCAAGGAGGAATACAACAAAGTGCAAGGGTTGAAGAACGCAAAGGAGATTTGGGACCTACTCAAGACGGCGCACGAGGGTGATGAACTCATAAAGATCACCAAGCGGGAAACGATCGAGGGGGAGCTCGGTCGCTTCCGTCTTCGCCAAGGGGAGGAGCCACAAGATATGTACAACCGGCTCAATACCTTGGTAAACCAAGTGCGCAACCTCGGGAGTGCAAAATGGGATGACCACGAAGTGGTTAAGGTTATTCTAAGAGCTCTTATTTTCCTTAACCCCACTCAAGTACAATTAATTCGTGGTAATCCTAGATATCCACTAATGACCCCCGAGGAAGTTATCGGGAATTTTGTAAGCTTTGAATGCATGATTAAGGGCTCAAAGAAGATCAACGAGCTTGACGAGCCTTCCACATCCGAGGCACAACCGGTGGCCTTCAAGGCAACGGAGGAGAAGAAGGAGGAGTCTACACCAAGTAGACAACCAATTGATGCCTCCAAGCTCGACAACAAGGAGATGGCCCTAATCATCAAAAGCTTTCGGCAAATCCTCAAGCAACGGAAGGGGAAGGATTACAAATCCCGTTCCAAGAAGGTTTGCTACAAGTGTGGTAAGCCCGGTCATTTTATTGCAAAATGTCCTATGTCTAGTGACAGTGACAGGGGCGACGACAAGAAGGGAAAGAGGAGGGAAAAGAAGAAGTACTACAAGAAGAAGGGCGGCGATGCCCATGTTTGTCGGGAGTGGGACTCCGACGAAAGCTCAAGCGACTCCTCCGACGACGAGGACGCCGCCAACATCGCCGTCACCAAGGGCCTCCTCTTCCCCAACGTCGGCCACAAGTGTCTCATGGCCAAGGACGGCAAAAAGAAGGTAAAATCAAGGTCCTCCACTAAATATGAAACATCTAGTGATGAGGATAATGATAAAAATGAGGAGGATAACTTGCGCATTCTTTTTGCCAACCTTAACATGGAACAAAAGGAGAAATTAAATGAGCTAATTAGTGCCATCCATGAAAAGGATGATCTCTTGGACTCCCAAGAGGACTTCCTAATCAAGGAAAATAAGAAACATGTTAAGGTTAAAAATGCTTATGCTCTAGAAGTAGAAAAATGTAACAAATTATCTAGTGAGCTAAGCACATGCCATGACACTATAGCCAACCTTAGAAATGAAAATGTTAAATTAATTGCTAAGGTTGATTCTCATGTTTGCATTGATCCTAGAAATGATAATGTTGATTTGCTTGCTAGGATTGATGAGTTGAATGTTTCTATTACTAGCCTTAGAAATGAGAATGAGAAACTAATTGCTAAGGCTAAGGATTTTGATGTTTGCAATGCTACCATTTCCGACCTTAGAACTAAAAATGATTTGTTGCATGCTAAGGTCATTGAATTAAAATCTTGCAAACCTTCTACATCTACTGAGCATATTTCCATTTGTACTAGATGTAGAGATATTAATGTTGATGCTATTCATGATCACCTAGCCTTAATTAAAAAACAAAATGATCACATAGCACAACTTAATGCTAAGATTAGTGAGCATGACTTAGAAAATGAAAAATTTAAATTTGCTAGAAGCATGCTCTATAATGGGAGACGCCCAGGCATTAAGGACGGCATTGGCTTCCAAAGGGGAGACAATGTCAAACTTAATGCCCCTCCAAAGAATTTATCTAACTTTGTTAAGGGCAAGGCTCCCATGCCTCAGGATAACGAGGGTTACATTTTGTACCCTGCCGGTTATCCCGAGAGCAAAATTAGGAGAACTCATTCTAGGAAGTCTCACTCTGGCCCTAATCATGCTTTTATGTATAAGGGTGAGACATCTAGCTCTAGGCAACCAACCCGTGCCAAGTTGCCTAGAAAGAAAACTCCTAATGCATCAAATGACCATGCTATTTCATTTAAGACTTTTGATGCTTCTTATGTGCTCACTAGCAAATCCGGCAAGGTAGTTGCCAAGATTGTTGGGGGCAAACACAAGGGCACCAAGACTTGTGTTTGGGTACCCAAAGTTCTTGTTTCTAATGCCAAAGGACCCAAAACCGTTTGGGTACCTAAAATCAAGAACTAAAATTGTTTTGTAGGTTTATGCATCCGGGGGCTCAAGTTGGATACTCGACAGCGGGTGCACAAACCACATGACAGGGGAGAAAAAGATGTTCTCCTCATATGAGAAAAACCAAGATCCCCAACGAGCTATTACATTCGGGGATGGAAATCAAGGTTTGGTCAAAGGTTTGGGTAAAATTGCTATATCACCTGACCATACTATTTCCAATGTTTTTCTTGTAGATTCTTTAGATTACAATTTGCTTTCCGTATCCCAATTATGTCAAATGGGCTACAACTGTCTTTTTACTGATATAGGTGTTACTGTCTTTAGAAGAAGTGATGATTCAATAGCATTTAAGGGGGTGTTAGAGGGTCAGCTATACCTGGTTGATTTTGATAGAGCTGAACTCGACACTTGCTTGATTGCTAAGACTAACTTGGGTTGGCTCTGGCACCGCCGACTAGCCCATGTTGGAATGAAGAATCTTCACAAGCTTCTAAAGGGAGAACACATTTTAGGACTAACCAATGTTCATTTTGAGAAAGACAGGATTTGTAGCGCATGCCAAGCCGGGAAGCAAGTTGGTGTCCATCATTCACACAAAAACATCATGACTACCGACAGGCCACTGGAACTCCTACACATGGATTTATTCGGCCCGATCGCTTACATAAGCATCGGCGGTAGTAAGTATTGTCTTGTAATTGTGGATGATTATTCTCGCTTCACTTGGGTATTCTTTTTGCAGGAAAAATCACAAACCCAAGAGACCTTAAAAGGATTCTTGAGACGAGCTCAAAATGAGTTCGGCTTAAGGATCAAGAAAATTAGAAGCGACAATGGGACGGAGTTCAAGAACTCTCAAATTGAAGGCTTCCTTGAGGAGGAGGGCATCAAGCATGAGTTCTCTTCTCCCTACACTCCACAACAAAATGGTGTAGTGGAGAGGAAGAATCGAACTCTATTGGACATGGCAAGAACCATGCTTGATGAGTACAAGACACCGGATCGGTTTTGGGCGGAAGCAGTCAACACCGCCTGCTACGCCATCAACCGGTTATATCTTCATCGAATCCTCAAGAAGACATCTTATGAACTCCTAACCGGTAAAAAGCCAAATATTTCATATTTTAGAGTTTTTGGTAGCAAATGCTTTATTCTTGTTAAGAGAGGTAGAAAATCCAAATTTGCTCCTAAAACTGTAGAAGGCTTTTTACTAGGATATGACTCAAACACAAAGGCATATAGAGTCTTTAACAAGTCCTCAGGACTTGTTGAAGTTTCTTGTGACGTTGTGTTTGATGAGACTAACGGCTCTCAAGTAGAGCAAGTTGATCTTGATGAGATAGGTGAAGAACAGGCTCCATGCATAGCGCTAAGGAACATGTCCATTGGGGATGTGTGTCCTAAGGAATCCGAAGAGCCTTCACAAGCACAAGATCAACCATCCTCCTCCAAGCAAGCATCTCCACCGACTCAAATTGAGGATGAGGCTCAAGATGTTGAACAAGAAGATCAAGAAGATGAGCCACCTCAAAATGACGGCAACGATCAAGGGGGAGATTCAAATGATGAAGACAAGGAGGATGAACCACCAAGGCCGCCACACCCAAGAGTCCACCAAGCAATACAACGAGATCACCCCGTCGACACCATCCTCGGCGACATTCATAAGGGGGTAACCACTCGATCTCGTGTTGCACATTTTTGTGAACATTACTCTTTTGTTTCCTCTATTGAGCCACACAGGGTAGAGGAAGCACTTCAAGATTCGGATTGGGTGATGGCGATGCAAGAGGAGCTCAACAATTTCACAAGGAATGAGGTATGGCATTTAGTTCCACGTCCTAATCAAAATGTTGTAGGAACCAAGTGGGTCTTCCGCAACAAGCAAAACGAGCATGGTGTGGTGACAAGGAACAAAGCTCGACTCGTGGCCAAGGGGTATTCACAAGTCGAAGGTCTGGATTTCGGTGAAACCTATGCACCCGTAGCTAGGCTTGAGTCAATTCGCATATTATTAGCCTATGCTACTTACCATGGCTTCAAGCTTTATCAAATGGACGTGAAGAGTGCCTTCCTCAATGGACCAATCAAGGAGGAGGTCTATGTTGAGCAACCTCCCGGCTTTGAAGACAGTGAGTACCCTAACCATGTTTATAGGCTCTCTAAGGCGCTTTATGGGCTCAAGCAAGCCCCAAGAGCATGGTATGAATGCCTTAGAGATTTCCTTATTGCAAATGGCTTCAAAGTCGGCAAGGCCGATCCTACTCTATTCACTAAGACTCTTGACAATGATTTGTTTGTATGCCAAATTTATGTTGATGATATCATATTTGGGTCTACTAACAAATCTACATGTGAAGAATTTAGTAGGATCATGACACAAAAATTCGAGATGTCGATGATGGGGGAGTTGAAGTATTTTCTAGGATTCCAAGTCAAGCAACTCCAAGAAGGCACCTTCATTAGCCAAACGAAGTATACTCAAGACATTCTAAGCAAGTTTGGAATGAAGGATGCCAAGCCCATCAAGACACCCATGGGAACGAATGGGCATCTCGACCTCGACACGGGAGGTAAGTCCGTGGATCAAAAGGTATACCGGTCGATGATTGGTTCATTACTTTACTTATGTGCATCTCGACCGGACATTATGCTTTCCGTTTGCATGTGTGCAAGATTCCAAGCCGACCCTAAGGAATCACACCTTACGGCCGTGAAACGAATCTTGAGATATTTGGCTTATACTCCTAAGTTTGGGCTTTGGTACCCTCGGGGATCCACTTTTGATTTGATTGGGTATTCGGATGCCGATTGGGCGGGGTGTAGGATTAATAGGAAGAGCACATCGGGGACTTGCCAGTTCTTGGGAAGATCCCTGGTGTCTTGGGCTTCAAAGAAGCAAAATTCGGTCGCTCTTTCTACCGCCGAAGCCGAGTATATTGCCGCAGGCCATTGTTGCGCGCAACTGCTTTGGATGAGGCAAACCCTGCGGGACTACGGTTACAAACTAACCAAAGTCCCCTTGCTATGTGATAATGAGAGTGCAATCAAAATGGCCGACAATCCCGTCGAGCATAGCCGCACTAAACACATAGCCATTCGGTATCATTTTCTTCGGGATCACCAACAAAAGGGGGATATCGAGATTTCATACATTAACACTAAAGATCAATTAGCCGATATCTTTACCAAGCCACTTGATGAGCAATCTTTTACCAGACTTAGGCATGAGCTCAATATTCTTGATTCTAGGAATTTCTTTTGCTAGTCTTGCACACATAGCTCATAAATATACCTTTGATCATGTCTCTTTTTATATATGCTATGACTAATGTGTTTTCAAGTGTATTTCAAACCAAGTCATAGGTATATTGAAAGGGAATTGGAGTCTTCGGCGAAGACAAGGCTTCCACTCCGCTCTATTACTCATCCTTCGCCGTCGCTCCACATCATCTCTCCAACTTTGGTATAATCTTCACTCATTCATTTCATGACCAAAGGGGGAGAAAGTACTTCATTGGGCTCTAATGATTCCGTTTTTGGCGATTCATGCCAAAGGGGGAGAAAATATGAGCCCAAAGCAAAAGGACCGCACCACCACCTAATTTTATAAATTTGATGATTTTAAATTGGTAAATTTCAAAATTGGTATCTCTTTGTGTTCTAAAGGGGGAGCAACTAGTATTTTCAAAATTGATGTCTTAAAACCCTCTTGAACACTAAGAGGAGACCTTATTTGAGGGGGAGTTTTGTTTAGTCAAAGGAAAAGCATTTGAACAAAGGAAGAAAATTTCAAATCTTGAAAATGCTTTGCAAAATCTTATTCATTTACCTTTGACTATCTTGCAAAAGGACTTTGAAAAGAATTTACAAAAGAGTTTGCAAAAACAAAACTTATGGTGCAAATATGGTCCAATATGTCAAAAACAAAGAAAACAATCCATGCGCATCATGTAAGTATTTATTGGCTCAATTCCAAGCAACCTTTGCACTTACATTATGCAAACTAGTTCAATTATGCACTTCTATATTTGCTTTGGTTTGTGTTGGCATCAATCACCAAAAAGGGGGAGATTGAAAGGGAATTAGGCTTACACCTAGTCCCTAAATAATTTTGGTGGTTGAATTGCCCAACACAAATATTGGACTAACTAGTTTGCTCTAGTGTATAAGTTATACAGGTGCAAAAGGTTCACACTCAGCCAATAAAAAGATCAAGTTTTGGATTCAACAAAGGAGGAAAAAGGCAACCGAGGGCACCTCTGGCTGGAGGCACCGGACTGTCCGGTGTGCACCGGACAGTGTCCGGTGCGCCCAGAGGACTCCAACTCAAACTCTTCGCCCTCGGGAATTCTCGGAAGCCGGCGCGCTATAATTCACCGGACTGTCCGGTGTGCACCGGACATGTCCGGTGCTCCAAGGAAGCGCGGTCTCCGGAACTCGCCAGCCTCGGGTTCGCGCGGCAGTCGCTCCGCTAAAATTCACCGGACTGTCCGGTGTGCACCGGACTGTCCGGTGTGCCAGCGGAGCAACGGCTATTTCGGCGCCAACGGCTACCTGCGGTGCATTTAATGCGCGCGCAGCGCGCGCAGTTGTCAGGATCGCCCATACCGGTGCACCGGACATCAAACAGTACATGTCCGGTGTGCACCGGACATCCAGGCGGGCCCAGAAGTCAGAAGCTCCAACGGTCAGAATCCAACAGCAGTGATGACGTGGCAGGGGCACCGGACTGTCCGGTGTGCACCGGACTGTCCGGTGCGCCATCGAACAGAAGCCTCCAGCCAACGGTCATGTTTGGTGGTTGGGGCTGTAAATACCCCAACCACCCCACCATTCATTGCATCCAAGTTTTCCAACTTCCAACCACTTACAAGAGCTAGGCATTCAATTCTAGACACACAAAAGAGATCAAATCCTCTCCAATTCCACTCAAGCCTTTAGTGACTAGCGAGAGAGATTTGCCGTGTTCTTTTGAGCTCTTGCGCTTGGATCGCTTTCTTTCTTTCTCACTTGTTCTTGTGATCAAAACTCAATTGTAACCAAGGCAAGAGGCACCAATTGTGTGGTGGCCCTTGCGGGGAAGTTTTGTTCCCGTTTGATTGAGAAGAAGAAAAGCTCACTCGGTCCGAGGGACCGTTTGAGAGAGGGAAGGGTTGAAAGAGACCCGGCCTTTGTGGCCTCCTCAACGGGGAGTAGGTTTGCGAGAACCGAACCTCGGTAAAACAAATCCGCGTGTCACTCTCTTCATTTGCTTGCGATTTGTTTTGCGCCCTCTCTCGCGGACTCGTTCATATTTCTAACGCTAACCCGGCTTGTAGTTGTGTTTATTTTAGAAATTTTCAGTTTCGCCCTATTCACCCCCCCTCTAGGCGACTATCAACCGTTGCAGAAATGGAGCCGTTGGCGCACCAGACACTGTCCGGTGCACACCGGACAGTCCGGTGCCCCCTCCCGACCGTTGGCGTGGCCACGTGTCACGTGCGGATTGCGCGGTCGACCGCCGTTGGCTCACCGGACAGTCCGGTGTCTCACCGGACCGTCCGGTGAATTATAGTCGTACGCCGTTGAATGGTTCCGAGAGCGACGACTTCGCCGCAGACGGCTCACCGGACAGTCCGGTGAATTATAGCCGTACACCGCCGATAGTTCCCGAGAGTGGCCTGTTCACCGGAGGCTGGCTTGGCGCACTGGACACTGTCCGGTGCACCACCGGACAGTCCGGTGTGCCAGACTGCGCTGAGTCTTGGCTGTTCCAGCCAAGTCTTTTTCCTTCTCTCTTTTCTCTGATTCCATCACTTAGACAAATATGTTAGTACACAAAAACCAATGTACTAAGTTTAGAATCATACCTTCTTGTTGATTTGCACTTCATCAATCATTTGGCACTTAAGGCAATTGTGTTGGACACTCAATCACCAAAATACTTTAGAAATGGTCCAAGGGCACATTTCCCTTTCAATACTTAGTAATACTTTCAATTGGTTTAACTCCAAGTAACCTATGCACATTCATCTCAAATGCAAACTAGTTACATTTCTGCACTTTATATTTGCTTTGGTTTGTGTTGGCATCAATCACCAAAAAGGAGAGATTGAAAGGGAAATTAGGTTAACCATTTCCTATAATTAATTTTAGTGGTTGATGATCAACACAAACATGTGGACTAACTAGTTTGTCTAGAATTCATGTATTACAGGTGCATAAGGTTCAACACAAACCAATAAAAGATTCAAGTTAGGGACTCAATTTGAAACAGAGCAAAGAACTTGAGTGTGCTGAGAATTAGCGCACCGGACAGTGTCCGGTGCACTAGGTCGTACAACTCCAAACCAGCCACTCTCGGGAATTATAGGGCGCATACCACTATAATTCACCGGACTGTCCGGTGAGCCAGCGGAGCAACAGCTCCCTGCGCCAATGGTCGATTTGCAAAGTGCTACAGTGAAGAACAGTGTCACGCAGAAGTCAGAGCAGCGAAGTTAGAGGGGCACCAGACTATCATGTGTAGCACCAGACTGCCCGGTGCCGCAAGAGGACAAAGCCTCCAACGGTCGACCAGCTCCAGACCCTAACGGTTGGCTGACGTGGCGGCGCACCGGACAGCACACAGTACATGTCCAGTGGTGCACCGGACTGTCCGGTGCGCCCTTCGCCAGCAGCCTCACCAATGGCTATGTAAGTGGTTTGGGGCTATAAATACCCCCAACCACCTTGATGAGGACATCACCTGCAACATGAGTACGACTACACCAGCAGCACCTCCACATCAAGCGCCACTTCCTTCATTAGCTAGGCCAATCACTCGGGCCCGTGCCAGAGATCTTAACTTCGTCATGCTACTGAAGAATGAGGGCCCAGAAGAATAGACGACCAGCCCAACTACGGCCCATAGTGGACGACCTAGGGTTGGCCGCCACTAGGGGCTGCGCTCCCTCTCTCTATTTATCCAGGAGCTGCGCCTCCTTTGTTCTTTGAGTTTTGTTTTACGTTAGCTTTAGCTACTCTCGAACACGCGCAAATCAGCGTTGTCTTCGTGTATTCAGAACTCCACCCTCGAGTAATAGATTAGATTGCTCGCATCTTTTTCTTGTTCGTTTTTCGATTACGCACAGGAAACGATCTTTGTGATCAGGCCGATCTCGCATCAACAAGGTCGGTAACCATAGGGAGTTGGTTCAGCGATTGCATTGGCGCCTCGGGCTTGCTCGTTGTAGTCGGATCGTAAGGGTCATCTTCCGCCAAATCGGAATTATCTCCACTCGCCGAAAGATCGGGCACCTCAGCTATATCACACCTCATTCATACCAAGCCAAGCATTTTGAACATTGCATTCAATACAAGAGCAAAAGACTCCACTCCAAGACATAATCAGAGCGATCGATCCACTCGAAGTCCCCGAATCAGCTCTAGTGCTTTAGGACTTGTGAGAGGATCTCTTGTGTTCTTTTGTTGCTCTTGTTACTTGGTTGGCCTTTTTCTTTTCTCATTCTTATTCTCAAGTGCTTTGTAAGCGAGGCAAGATACACCAAGTGTGTGGTGGTCCTTGCGGGGTCTAAGTGACCCGTGAGATTAAGGAAGAATGCTCACTCGGTCTAATGACCGTTTGAGAGAGAGAAAGGGTTGAAATAGACCCGGTCTTTGTGACCTCCTCAACGGGAACTAGGTTCTTTGGAACCGAACCTCGGTAAAACAAATCATCGTGTCCACTTGCTTGATTCTTGCTTGATTTGTTTTTCCCTCTCTTTGGACTTGAATTTAACTCTAACACTAACCCCGGCTTGTAGTGTGTGATTAAAGTTATAAATTTCAGGTTTCGCCTATTCACCCTCCTCTAGACAACTTTTAGGGATGAGGCGCAATCAGCTGCTCACACTCAGTGGCGCAACCTGAAAGCATCTAGGCCCCTGGTTGGTTTTAGTGATTAATGACAACGTAATATTATATGTGACTAACGTGTGTTTTGCAGAGACAAATGGTAAGTTAGGTCGCATGACAGGTAGAAGTACTACAACGGTGAAAACAATCCCGGACATAAGAACTCGAAGCGACGGCTAAAACGACGAAACAAAAGGTGAAGGTCTACGGAGTTCGAGTGTCAAGGAGATGTGGACACTCGCATTTTAGTTAGGTCTTTTATTCTCTTTTAGCCGTACTATAAAGAGGGGTTGTCGATGAGTAGTTTGACCAAGAGAGTTCTAGTGTAGTGTTGGTGCACAATCACACTCATACACAGTGCTAGGTGTCACTCTAGAACTCACACTCAAGTTAGAACGAAAACCGATTTGAAAATCAGCTGAAAAACAAAAGTTAGTGTTTCTGGCGTTGGGGCACCGGACTGTCCGGTGTGCACCGGACTGTCCGGTGCACCCTCTGCCAGGTGGGACCAGGCTGGTCCGCGGCAGAGGCTTTGCCTCCGCAGAAACCCGAGAGCGCAGCTTTCAGAGTTGAATTTTAGTGGCACACCGGACATCGCACCGGACTGTCCGGTGTGCACCGGACAATGAACTGTTCACTGTCCGGTGCGCCATGAGTCCAACGGCTACCTGTCAGAACTAGCCGTTGGAAACGACCGTTGGCGCACCGGTGGCGCACCGTTGGCGCACCGGTGGCGCACCGGACTGTCCGGTGCGCCATCGCGCAGTGAAATGCCTGTAACGGCTAGTTGGTGGGTGAGGGCTATTTATACCCCCTCCACCCACCATATTCAATGGCTTGCACTCCACATTTATTCCAGCACATTGCTAGAGCTTTGCAAGCACCAAAAGCCTAGTGAGGAGATTAGAGAATCATAATCCGCGTTTGTTCCTCATTAGCGCTAGTGAGAGCCACCTAGAGCACACACCACTTGCATTAGGCTTCTCTTGGTCAAGCGAAAGTCTACGGCTTGTTACTCTTGGTGATCGGCATCACCTAGACGGCTTGGTGGCGTTGGGAGCTCGGTGATCACCGTGAAGATCTTGTTGGTGACCCGACTCAAGTTTGTAAGCGGTCTCGAGGGATCCACCGCGCCGGAGTGGCAAAGGATCATCTCGTAGTGAGCACTTGGTTCTTGCGAGGACCAAGGGGGAGCGATACCCTTGCGCGGGTGCTCCAACGAGGACTAGTGGAGAGTGCCGACTCTTCGATACCTCGGGAAAAATTGGAGGAGTCTTCTAAACTTTGATTTACATTCCGCACTTAATTCAAGCACTTTACATTGTGTATTTGTTTAGCAAGTATTTGAAGTATTATCTTAGCTTTGTTGCATTTCTAGTATTATATTCTTAGTGCTAGTTGTTGGGGTGAAGTTGGGCTCTTGCTTATCTCTTGCTTAGGTTTTAATTAGTGTTGATTTTTAGAAAAGCCCAATTCACCCCCCCTCTTGGGCATCGTGATCCTTTCAATTGGTATCAGAGCCTTGTTGCTCATAGATTAGCTTAACCGCTTGAGTTACGACGTCCGGTGGGGATGGACCTCCTCCCGTTTTTGATGGTGACGATTTTCCTTATTGGAAAATTCGTATGGAAGCATACTTAGAGGCTATAGACATTGGTGTCTATAGAGCCGCCACACAAGGGTTCCCCGAACCTAGAGATCCCACAAATCTTGTAGGTGATGAGTTCAATTATGAGAAATGGAATGCTAAGGCCAAAAACACCCTTTTTAGAGGCCTTTGCAAAGATGTGTTCAATAGAGTAAGAAATCATAAAAATGCTCATGATTTGTGGATGGACATTTGTGCTCTACACGAAGGAACTAGAAGTGAACGTGAGGAAAGATATCACATAGCCATGCGAAAGTTAAATTCTTTTGAAATGCTTACTAATGAAAATGCAAATGCCATGTACTCACGACTTAATATTCTTGTAGAGGAAGTCAATGGATTGGGGCTTACTCAAATCTCACAACCGGATGTTGTGAGGAAGATTCTCAGTGTCCTCCCAATAGACAAATATGGACACATTGTCACTGTGCTACATCAAATGGATCTTTCGGTTACCACACCTACACAAATTTTGGGAAAGATCAATGCCCATGAAATGTACATGCACATCAACGACAAAGAAGAATCATCTTCCAAAAGAAAGGATTTGGCTCTCAAAGCAAATCATGAAAGAAAAGGAAAAGCAAAAATACAAGTTGAGGAAGAATCCTCAAGTGATGATGACCTTGATGCAAACATTGCCTTGATGGTAAGGAAGACCACCAAGATGTTGAAGAAGCTAAATAGAGAAGGCATCAAATTTGATTCAAGAAAGAAGAAGTTCTTTTCCAACAAAAGAAAGCCCATTTCTGAGATGGACTGCTACAACTATGGTGAGCTTGGTCATCTTGCTCATCAATGCAACAAGCCCAAGAAGAACAAGTTCAAGGGCAAGAAAGAAGATGACAGCGATGATGAAAAGAAGGAAAAGAAATTCTTCAAGAGGAAGGATGGAAAGCAAAAGAAGTTTCACAAGAAGAAGAATGGAAAGGCATATATTGTTGGCGACTGGCTCACCGACATCGAATCATCAAGTGGGTCTTCTTCAAGTGAAGAAGAAAATGATGAAAAAGTTGCCGCCATCGCCGGGGACTTCTCTTCACCACCACCATCGCCATCATCCACTTCTCACCTATGCCTCATGGCTAGGGGTGAACGGAAGGTACAAAATGATATTAATATTGCTGATGATAGTGATAGTGATAGTGATGAAGAATTTGCTTCACCTTCATATGATGAGTTAGCTGACTTACTTAAAGAATATACTCAAATCATTAGAAAGTCAAAAGCTAAATGTGATAGGTTGAAAAATGAAAATGAATCTTTAAATGCCAAGTATGACATAGTTATAAAGGCTAGTGATGAAATAAAAGAAGAAAATAAAACTATGTCATCAACTGTAAATAAGCTCACAAACTCCCTAAAAGATGCTAAGGAAAAATATGACAAATTAAATGAAGCTAATAGGGAGTTGCAAAATAGACTAGTAAAGATCAAGGAAGACTATACTCAAATTAAATTTGATCATGACAATCTTCTTGTTGAAAATGAACTTTTATCTTGCAAAACACATGAGGCTATTAACCCTGTTGTCAAGTTTGATGTAGCAACCTCATGTGATGATTTGTTTCAAGAAGAGCAAACTAGTCTACATGCTGAATTGACTGAAAAAGTTGAAGTCCTGACCTTAGACAACCAAAAATTGAAGAATTACTTGACTGATGCAACTACTAGAGGAAAAATTGCTATTGAGAACAATGATTTCAACAATGAGTTGGCAGTGGATAATCAAAGGCTTAAGAATGAGGTCAAGAAACTAAAAAGCGAAAATGAACATCTTGCAACAAGTGTGCAAAAGTTCAACAAGGGTCAATACCTTCAAAATGAGCTGCTTATGAACACTGTTATGAAAAATAACAAGAGTGGTATTGGATACAATGCGTTTGTGCAAAAGAAAGCTATCACTCAATACAAACCAAAGCAGACTCACAAGCCTATCAAATGCTTTGAGTGTGGAAATGAAGGTTACTTTGCCCACAACTGCAAAGCCAAACCACCAACTCCCTTGCCTAAGCACTCAAGACCATTTGCTTTCAATGCTCACTATGTTCTAAGAAAGGTTGCAAATGGAAAGGTTAAGGTTACATTCCTAGGTCCACCAAACAAGAATAGACCTAGACAAATCTGGGTGGCAAAGTCCTTAATTGAGAGAGTCACTGGTCCTATGCAATATAGGGCCCTCAAAACTCAAGCTTGAATTGTCTATGAATGTAGGTGAACTACAAGACCGGTGGGAGCCATTGGGTTATTGACAGTGGATGCACACAACATATGACAGGCAACCCACGGATGTTCACCTCAATAGATGAAAATGTTGATGGACAAGATAAAATCACATTTGGAGACAATTCAAAAGGAAAAGTGCAAGGACTTGGCAAGGTGGCAATCTCAAATGATTTATCAATATCAAATGTTCTCTTAGTTGCACCTTTGAGCTTCAATTTATTATCAGTGGGTCAACTCTGTGATCTTGGACTTCAATGCTTATTCACTCCAACAGAGGTTATTGTAACAAAGATGGATGATGAATCAATGGTATTCAAGGGATTTAGATACAACAACCTCTACTTAGTGGATTTCACTTCAGAAGATGCAGACTTAAGAACTTGCCTCTTCACCAAAGCTTCTCTTGGATGGCTTTGGCATAGGAGGCTTGCACATGTTGGGATGAGCACACTCAAGAAGGTATTAAAGAAAGATATGGTTAGAGGATTAAAGGATGTGGTGTTTGAAAAAGACAAGCCATGCAGTGCATGTCAAGCTGGAAAGCAAGTTGCTAATACACATCCCACTAAAGCTTTCATGTCAACATCAAGGCCACTGGAACTACTTCATATGGATTTGTTTGGACCTACAAATTATGTCAGTGCCGGTGGCAACCTCTACTGTCTAGTGATTGTTGATGACTTCTCAAGATACACTTGGGTGTTCTTTCTCCATGACAAATCTGAAGTTGCATCTATATTCAAGAAGTTTGCCAAGAAAGCACAAAATGAATTTGATTGCAAGATTAAGAAAATTAGAAGTGACAATGGCAAAGAATTTGACAACACCAACATTCATGAGTACTGTGATGAAATTGGGATCAAACATGAAGTATCTGCCACATACACACCTCAACAAAATGGAGTTGTTGAAAGGAAAAACAGGACCTTGATCACTCTTGCAAGAACAATGATTGATGAGTATAACACACCGGAGAGGTTTTGGGCCGAAGCTGTCAACACTGCTTGTTATGCATCAAACAGGCTATTTCCTCACCGGCTACTTGAGAAGACTCCTTATGAACTGCTAAATGGGAAAAAGCCAGACGTCTCCTTCTTCCGGGTGTTTGGGTGCAAATGCTACATCTACAAGAAACGCCATCACCTAGGGAAGTTTCAAAGACGTTGTGATATTGGTTTTCTTTTGGGTTATTCATTAAAGTCCAAAGCATATCGAGTATTCAACCATGCCACTGGTATGGTAGAAGAAACATATGATGTGGAATTTGATGAGACTAATGGCTCCCAAGGAGCACTTGAAAATCTTGATGATGTAGGTGATGAGCCACTTAGGGAAGCAATGAAGAACATGCCTATTGGAGCTATCAAACCAAAAGAAGATGAAGAAGAAGTGCAAATCATTGACAGGCCTTCTTCATCAAATGTACCACAAGATGATGAGAAAGATGAGAGGCATGCAAATGAAGATACATTTGTCTCTCATGAACAAGCAAGGGTACAAGCCGAAGATGTTGATGCTCCGGGATCTTCTTCCCAAGTGGTTAACAGGAGAAACTCATCACTACTTCAAGCTCATCCTCAAAACCAAATCATCGGGAGTCCTTCACAAGGGGTTATTACTCGATCACATAGACATGCTTCTTTTATTGAACATCACTCTTTTGTTTCTTGTGTTGAGCCTACTTGTATAGATGAGGCGCTACAGGATCTGGACTGGGTGAATGCCATGCATGAAGAACTTAACAACTTCACCCGTAACGAAGTTTGGACCCTGGAGAAGCCTCCACAAGATGCAAGAATCATTGGAACAAAGTGGGTGTTCAGAAACAAACAAGATGATCAAGGTGTAATTGTAAGAAACAAGGCAAGACTTGTCGCGAAGGGATTCTCTCAAGTTGAAGGCTTGGATTTTGGAGAGACCTTTGCACCGGTTGCTCGACTGGAAGCCATCTGTATCCTACTTGCATATGCATCATGCTATGATATAAAGCTTTATCAAATGGATGTAAAAAGTGCATTTTTAAATGGCTTCATAAATGAACTTGTATATGTTGAGCAACCGCCTGGATTTGAAGACCCTAGATATCCTAACCATGCTTATAGGTTGTCCAAGGCGCTATATGGGCTAAAGCAGGCTCCAAGGGCTTGGTATGAGCGCCTTCGCGACTTCCTCATCGAAAAGGGCTTCAAGATCGGGACCGTCGACACAACTCTCTTCACAAAGAAACATAACGGTGATATTTTCATTTGTCAAGTATATGTTGATGATATAATCTTTGGCTCGACGAATGACTATCATTGCAAGGAATTTGGTGAGTTGATGTCGAAGGAGTTTGAGATGTCAATGATTGGTGAGCTAACGTACTTCCTCGGCTTTCAAGTCAAGCAAATGAAAGATGGTAACTTTCTCTCACAAGAGAAGTATACCAAAGACTTGTTGAAAAGGTTCAACATGGAGAAGTGCAAACCAATCAAGACCCCCATGCCTACAAATGGACATCTCGACTTAGATGAGGGAGGTAACCCGGTTAATCAAACTCTCTACCGTTCTATGATTGGTAGTTTATTATACCTTACCGCATCTAGGCCCGATATTATGTTTAGTGTCTGCATGTGTGCCAGATTTCAATCTAATCCTAAGAAAGCTCATCTTCGCGCTGTTAAGAGAATTCTTAGGTATCTCAGGCACACCACAAGCGTTGGTCTGTGGTATCCCAAAGGAGCTACTTTTGATTTAATTGGCTATTCTGATTCGGATTATGCCGGTTGCAAAATTGATAGGAAAAGTACTTCTGGGGGATGCCATCTGCTTGGTAGATCACTAGTTTCATGGACATCCAAAAAGCAAAACAGTGTTGCCTTGTCAACTGCCGAAGCGGAATACATTGCCGCGGGTGCTTGTTGCACACAGATTTTATATATGAAACAAACCCTTCTAGACTATGGCATAGTTCTAGATAAGGTACCTTTGTTGTGTGACAATGAGAGTGCTGTTAAAATTGCTAATAATCCTGTTCAACACTCTCGCACCAAGCATATTGATATCCGTCATCACTTCCTTAGAGATCATGTTGCTAAAGGAGATATCATTTTAGAAGGAGTGAGGTCGGAAGATCAATTAGCGGATATTTTCACTAAGCCACTTGATAAGACCCGCTTTTGCATGTTGAGGAATGAACTAAATATTCTTGATCTCAGAAATTTTATGTAAAATATCAAATGGTGTTGTCAAGCCTGCATTGCATGTTTAAATTCCTTGTATTGCATCTAGGGCTTGTCTAACCTAGTTAAGATAACCGCCAACAAAGCGAGTGAAAAAGCTTAACTCGGGTCAAACTTGACAAGTCTTAGCTTTTAAGCTTTTAGCACTTGAATTCTTACTTTTTATGCAATTATTGGTTCTTGAAATATGCATGAGGTACTGCACTTAGGGGGAGTATTCAAAACTCAAATCTCTTATAAAAACCCCTTAGTGTAAACCAAAATGCAAATTTCACCATTTGCCTATTTTCTCTAAAAATTATCTAGCCTACGGCAAAATATTTTGAAAAGTATATGAGGGTGCCAATACCTGTCCCAACAAGTGTTATTTTGCGTGATTATAAGTTGGGATTTGGTTTGGTTGGGAGTTAGATAGAAATTCAAAATTTTCCAAACTCTCCTCTGTCTGGGCTCACCGGACAGTCCGGTGTGCACCGGACACTGCACTGTGCAATGTCCGGTGCACCGGCAGCCGCGCGCTAAATCAGATTTCCTGTGCGTTGTCCGGTGGTTCACCGGACAGCTACTGTGCGCTGTCCGGTGTGCACCGGACAGGCGCTGTAGACTGTCCGGTGCGCCCATCTCGCGTTTTAAAAAAAGGCCTCCAGCCCGCGACCGAGCCAGAGGCTCATTTCCAGCGACTGCTCTCTGTCTCTCTGGCGTCTCCCTCTCCTCCGCCGGCGACCTTCCCCCCCACCGGCGGCCACCATCCCGACTGTGCTCCGGCGACCACCGTGCCCCTCTCCTTCCCCCCTTAGGTGAGCAGCTCTGGCTCCCTCTCCCTCCTCTCTATTTCTTTTGAGCCGAGCTCCTCCTTTTCCACCTCTTGTCCATCTCTCAATTTCTGGTCAAATCTTGTGAATCCAATTGGTGGAATGAGTTCAAGTGTCTCTATTGTGTATCCCTGCAAGCTTTTAGCTCCTTCGGGAGGGTATTCCCACCTCAAATGGCCGTTTCACCAAAACCCTAGCTCCCCGCACACCACATGCTCGGTGAAATGTCCAAACCAGCCAAAAATGCTCCAATTGAACCCAAACTTTTCAGGCACCTTCACAACACTTCCAGTAACCTACTTGCCAAATTTCACGCCAATCCGAGATTCCAGGCTTAAATTTCACTCAATTCCCCATTTCGAGCGATCGTTTCCGAGCCGAGTGCCCTAATCCCTTTTTCTTCGCCTAAATTCAAACCAAGCACACACTTCACTCATATTCACCTATATAAACCTATTCGTGAAGTATCGGCTCAATTCCATATCGTTTTGTGCCTCAATTCGAATTCCAAACATCCTATGACACTATTTATCCTTCGAACGTCGTTTTCACGTCGTTTGACTTCTCGATCGTCTCGTCTCGTGTTTTCTGTGCCATATCTCTCTGTGTATGTATTTATTCACATTTCATATGCTTATGACTATGTGACTAATACGTGCTCACCTCTTCTGTCATTTCAGTGACCTTGTTTGACCGTGTGCCGTCTCCCGTCCTGCCTGGATCGTCACCTCTCGTGTGAGCTTTCCAGGTAGTCATCTCATTCCTTGGTCAATCTATCGGTGTTTTTTGCTCTGTGCTTAGTCTCTCTATCTCATTTGCAGACATTAGTCCTGGATGCCGCACACGAAGAATGTGTCGGCGCCAGGGGGAGGCGATGATGAGGATCCTCGTCGCCCCTTCAGGCAGGTCAGGGGCAAGACTGTTTATTTGGAGCAGCAGGAAGGCCGCAAGAAGCGGCGTACGGACAGAGCAGCCCGTGCAGCGGCAGCAGCTGCAGCAGCCGCTGCGCAGGCCGAGCTTGGAGATCAGCCGCAGACTCCGTCAGATCAGATTGCATATCGTGTTCGTCGTCTCGCCTCCCGGCGCTCCTCCACTCACACCACCTCTGCTTCCACTCCGCCACCCACTCTGCCTGCTCCCGTCACTCCTGTTGCGCCATCCACCACCACAGACATACCCACTACCTCCACCACGCCAGCTTCCACTGCTCCTCCTCCTCCTCCTCCTCCTCCTCCTCCTGTCCCTCCACCTCGATTCCGGGAGCGCGATGAGACTGAGGTACAACCACTTGCTGCGGATCCTCGACTGTTTGACCTTCAGCGTGCTACAGCGGCACGGGTACGTAGGTTCAGATACGTACCCATGGAGTCTTGGCTACCAGCTCAGAGAGACCCTGCAGCAGGTGACCTTTTCAACACACGTACTCAGGAGTCGTTTTTCAGGGCTCAGATGTCTGCTCAGATAGCTCTGCGAGTACACCGGCTTTTGGATCTTCCAGCCTTTCTGCTTGCAGCCGGTGCTGACTCTGAGGCGCACCTCACCTATCTGCCTGGCCTTCAGACCCTTTTGACTACCAGCGGCAGGTATGTTGAGGAGTGGGTACGAGTCTTCTACGCCTCTGTTTGGATTGACCCGGATCATCACTGGATGAGGTTTCGCTTTGAGCGCGAGGATGTCACTATTACTGCCAGTCAGATCCGCCAGCTTTTTGGATTTCCCGAGTCGACGACTCGTCTTCACAGCCTTTGCTATGGCACTTCTGACCCTCCTCGTCGCCCTCACGGCGGTGTGGCTCCGGGTACAGCTCACATCGCGGCTCTGTTCCGCCCGCCCTTCACTGATGGGTCGCGATGTTCACCGGCAGATTTTACTACCGCAGCAAAGTACTTATATGAGCTTATCAGACGGACTCTTCTGCCGAGGATGGGATACAGGGAGGCTACCACTCATATTCAGCTTTGGCTCCTTGATGCCCTGGTCTCCCACTCTGAGTTTGACGTTGTGGACTTCCTGATTTGTGAGATCGAGGACACCGTTTTGGATGGGATTCGTGCTCGTCGGCAGTTGCCCTATGCTCACTACTTGTGCCACATCTTTGCGCAGCTGATTCAGCCCCCTCGATTTCAGAGCACCCTTGAGGCCTCACGCCTCGTTTTTGGATCCTACCGTCCTGCGCCTGAGATTCCTGTGCCAGCTTCTGCTAATGTTTTTGACTCTCAGGCCGAGGATGCAGCCCTTCGACAGTTTGACACTCAGGGTACAGCAGCTGATGATGATGATGATGATGATGATTTTGGGGTTCCTCCTCCGCCTCCTATGCCTCCACGCTCACATGATCATGAGGCTGGGAGTTCTAGTGCTGCCCCTGCTCCTCCTCAGGCTATGGACCCTGCTCTTGCTTCGATTCTCCAGACTCTCACTCAGCAGCAGGCTCACATGGCAGCCCAGCAGGCTCACATGGCAGCCGAGCAGGCTCACCTGGCAGCCGAGCAGGCCCGGTTATCCGAGAGGATGCTCTCGATGTTTCAGACCATGCAGGACAGGCAGGATGCGTTTCAGCAGCAGCTTCTTCAGGATCGGGCTGAGAGTAGGGCATTCATGGCTCTCATGCTACAGCAGTCTGGTGTCTCAGTTCCTCCGGTTCTGTCTGCTCCACCTCCTCCGCTTCTCGCTCCTGTGGTACCATCGATTTTGTCAGGACCCCCTGTTGGTACCTCTCCACTCCGGCCGGTCACTTTGGCGTTCACCTCTCCGGCTCTCAGCTCTGTCTGCCCGCAGCCGCCAGTGCCACCAGCATCTGCTGTTACCACTACCGCTGTGGCAGTATCTGTCTCTGCCTCTGTTCCGGCAGCTCCTGCAGCGCGGCCTCAGTCCGAGTCAGTACCAGCTCCAGCTTCTACCACAGATCCTGGATCCGAGACTGACTCTGACCCTCCGCCAGCGTTCGCTCTGCTGCCTCGACCGCGATCGAATGCGCCCCCGCCGCCTCCTCCTGCTTCAGATGTTTAGGTTCAGGACCCTTTTTGTGTTTGACGCCAAAGGGGGAGAGATATGAGTTGTGAGAGTTAGGGGGAGTTAGAGAGTTAGTAGAGAGTCATGTTGATGTAATATCTTGCTACTCTCTGTACTAGCTTGATGTTTTTGGCTCACAAACTCGTCATATACTCTCGTTGCTTGATTGACTGTGTGTATTATGTTTTCACCTTATATTTTATCACCAGTCTTCTAGTTCTTGTTTTATTGATTTAACTTCACTTTTATATGAACAAGAATCTTATGATGTGTATGCGCTCACTCTTATTATTATGGTACATGTTCTTTCTGTCAAAGATTACTGAATATAACTAACCATTCTTTCTATTGACAGAAACTTCAAAACAAACTACTCTCACAAAACTTGTAGGGTTGTCATCAATCACCAAAAAGGGGGAGATTGAAAGCATCTAGGCCCCTGGTTGGTTTTAGTGATTAATGACAACGTAATATTATATGTGACTAACGTGTGTTTTGCAGAGACAAATGGTAAGTTAGGTCGCATGACAGGTAGAAGTACTACAACGGTGAAAACAATCCCGGACATAAGAACTCGAAGCGACGGCTAAAACGACGAAACAAAAGGTGAAGGTCTACGGAGTCCGAGTGTCAAGGAGATGTGGACACTCGCATTTTAGTTAGGTCTTTTATTCTCTTTTAGCCGTACTATAAAGAGGGGCTGTCGATGAGTAGTTTGACCAAGAGAGTTCTAGTGTAGTGTTGGTGCACAATCACACTCATACACAGTGCTAGGTGTCACTCTAGAACTCACACTCAAGTTAGAACGAAAACCGATTTGAAAATCAGCTGAAAAACAAAAGTTAGTGTTTCTGGCGTTGGGGCACCGGACTGTCCGGTGTGCACCGGACTGTCCGGTGCACCCTCTGCCAGGTGGGACCAGGCTGGTCCGCGGCAGAGGCTTTGCCTCCGCAGAAACCCGAGAGCGCAGCTTTCAGAGTTGAATTTTAGTGGCACACCGGACATCGCACCGGACTGTCCGGTGTGCACCGGACAATGAACTGTTCACTGTCCGGTGCGCCATGAGTCCAACGGCTACCTGTCAGAACTAGCCGTTGGAAACGACCGTTGGCGCACCGGTGGCGCACCGGACTGTCCGGTGCGCCATCGTGCAGTGAAATGCCTGTAACGGCTAGTTGGTGGGTGAGGGCTATTTATACCCCCTCCACCCACCATATTCAATGGCTTGCACTCCACATTTATTCCAGCACATTGCTAGAGCTTTGCAAGCACCAAAAGCCTAGTGAGGAAATTAGAGAATCATAATCCGCGTTTGTTCCTCATTAGCGCTAGTGAGAGCCACCTAGAGCACACACCACTTGCATTAGGCTTCTCTTGGTCAAGCGAAAGTCTACGGCTTGTTACTCTTGGTGATCGGCATCACCTAGACGGCTTGGTGGCGTTGGGAGCTCGGTGATCACCGTGAAGATCTTGTTGGTGACCCGACTCAAGTTTGTAAGCGGTCTCGAGGGATCCACCGCGCCGGAGTGGCAAAGGATCATCTCGTAGTGAGCACTTGGTTCTTGCGAGGACCAAGGGGGAGCGATACCCTTGCGCGGGTGCTCCAACGAGGACTAGTGGAGAGTGCCGACTCTTCGATACCTCGGGAAAAATTGGAGGAGTCTTCTAAACTTTGCTTTACATTCCGCACTTAATTCAAGCACTTTACATTGTGTATTTGTTTAGCAAGTATTTGAAGTATTATCTTAGCTTTGTTGCATTTCTAGTATTATATTCTTAGTGCTAGTTGTTGGGGTGAAGTTGGGCTCTTGCTTATCTCTTGCTTAGGTTTTAATTAGTGTTGATTTTTAGAAAAGCCCAATTCACCCCCCCTCTTGGGCATCGTGATCCTTTCACAACCCATACAGATCATGAATAAAATGTATGTTTAAATTATGCATGAACACAAATAGGAAAACAACATTAGAGTCTGCTGAAATATAGGAGTAAATTATTCAACTATATTAAAAACTTTAAGATCAGACTCATGACAAATTTCAGCGAGGAATCATGATGAACCACAAGGGTTCAATCTCCAAAATGCTAAAATTAAATTTCTAAAAAGAAATTTAAAGATAACAATCCCAAAATTTTAGAGTAGATTAAGTATCACAACTATTATTTTTTAGATGAACACATGCAGATAATCACCATGTAGTTGGTACATGGTGTGGACCTCTTAATGATAGGCAAAATTAATCGCTGCATTAGGCACGGTCTCTAGATAGGATTATTCAGAAGAACAAAACACAGCCAATGCCTATGACTCTATCACCTTGTGTTCGATCCCAATAATATCAAGATATGCAATAGATATTTTGTATGGAATCTATCATCAATTAAGTAATACTTAGTTACGATAATTCTTTTAATTTGCCAAATGGACCACGAGTACCGTCTTGGCAGCCAGGTGAATCTGATCGTCATCCTTGCTCCATATCAACTGCATATGCATCTTTTTGGGGATAAAACCAAAACGCATGCCACCACCCATTCCAACAGGAACCAGTCAAAGCACCAGGGGACCACGGCCGTTTTGAGCGTTGATGTCTGGCCGGTTGATCACCGTGTACAGGATCGCCGGCGTGCCGTCCTCGAGGATCGTCGCCGAGCTCGACCAGCAGGCAGCAGCCGTACTTGTCGGACGGGGATGCTGGGGTAGATGGCGGGCTCCATCGCCACCCAGTTGATGAGGTCGCGCGACACCGAGTGCGCCCACACGATGTTGCCCCATACCGCGCCCTTGGGGTTGTTCCCGCGCACGTAGAGGTGGCTCTCGAGTCTCGGCTGCGGCCTTGCGCCCAGCGGCCATGCTCTCCAGCGGTCGTATTCGTATAGAGCAAAAGTGCTGATAACGTAAGCCTATTTCCAGCAACGTACTCTAAATTTTATCCTCTAAAGAAATATTCTCTGTCCTTTACAGTTTTCTCTAAAAGATTTCATCCTCTATATTTTCATCATCTCCAACAACGTTCTCTAAACTCGATCCTCTATATCTAAAGTGGTACCATCTTTCATATATATATATATATATATATATATATATATATATATATATATATATATATATATATATATATATATATAGTTATAGTTATAGTATTAGGAGCCCTGGGCTTCCATCAATGCAGGGAGCCCCTGCCAGTCTAGACGTGCCGGGCGCGGGTCAACGTGACAGGCGTTCCGAGTACCGCGCACATGCACCGAGTGAAGGTGGTCGTACGTGCGCACCCTCTATTACCATTTATGCATCCGCTTCACTCAACTTACCTATGCATAAACACGTAACTGCACGGTGAGTGCGTATCTTCCGCGCGGGTTTTCCGGAGTCGTGGTCACGACCCGCGTTGAGTTGACCGTGTTTATACTTGCATATTATGACTCCAACGGTTTCATAAATTGACACCTCATGCGGCTTTGTCGGTGTGGTGTAGTATTTGGTATTTATGATTGTATAATTCGATGTTAACAACTACATATCATTTAGGATTTATTATATTACGTACTTTGGCGTTGGTCTTGATTAATTATTTTTTTGTAAACTGTTTACGATACTTTGCACAGCTATTTATGCTTATTTACGCAGCCAATAACGGCAAAATACGCAAGCATAACGCGCGTCCCACGTATTCACACCCGTCCCCCGGCCCCTCGTTACCATTTATGCATCCTTTTCTTTCAAATTCCGTATGCATAAACGCCCACTTGAATCGATGCATGCGTGGGTAGTCCCACCACCTGCCACGTCGACCCGCGCCGCATTTACGCAGCCAATAACGGCAAAATACGCAAGCATAACGCGCGACTCTGCGCTGACTAGTGGACCCACAGTAAACAAACCTTCACACTGACTCTGCGCTGACTAGTGGACCCACAGTCCCTCGCCGCTCCCCCGCGGGCCGACCGAGCTAAATTAATTCAGCTCGGGTCCACCCAAACCCTAAAATAATCAGTTCCTCCCCGTCGCCGTCATTCGCAGGGAGCCATCGACGACCGCCCCCACCTCTTCCACCGCCGTAATCTCCGCGGTTCATCGATTCACCGCCGTCGTTCTCCTTCCCTGGTTCGTTTCCCTCTCATTCTTTCGACTTCCCCCCATTCTTTTACATAGTTCAGTCGCTAATGTCCCTTAGGTTCGCCCCGCCCCTTCTACATCCCTTCAATTGATTCGAAATTAATTGAATCGCCTCATTATATGTAGTATCCGATAATGCCTTCCATTTATTTCAATTGCACATTTGTTACATTCTGTTCATTTGTATATAGGTACTGAGTGTTGTTTATAAACATATTTTTTTTTACAATAGCAATCAATAGATTAGTTGTGTTATTGTACTGTGTTATTATTGTTGTTTCTGATAGTTATACTACATATACTTTTATGAATTACATTGCATAATTTATTTATGCACATTACGTACTGTTTTATTTAAATGTCAGTTTTCACATATCTGTTGTTATGCATTCCTTCTTCTCATGTACGTTGCCTACATCTGTTGTTATGCACAATACACACACTATACATACCCGAACAGTTTCATAATGTTATATTTATTCAATTATTATGTATGGTATAGTATTATTTGCTGATGTTCTTTTTCATTTACTTAGTTTGTTCTACCGCAAAAAATGAAGTCAGTTGATCGTCCTCCGGCTAATCCCAAACGCATAACCATTGAGTCAAGCCAAGAATTCTTTAGTGTTGAGATACCACGGCCGGCCTCTATTGGAGTTCGTCCAAACACAAAGCATTCTGATCAGGGTACTGCACCTGTCGAGAAACCATCTGTTATTTATGAAGCCAATGAACAAACTGGATCTGGCAATGATGACGATGACTTCATGACACCTACAAAGAAGCGTAATGCTGCTGGAAGTCATATGAAAATCTTACGGAAGACATGCACAAAGAGGCCGAAAGTAGTAGAAACTCCACGGCAGGTTATATGTTATACTTATGTTTTCATATATATTAAATACTAATTAGTATTCAATAATCATGACCTGATACAACATATTAGATATTATTTAGCAGTATACAGAAAGGATGAATCTAGTCGAATTTTCACGTTAGGTTCCAAGTTCTGAAATGCATTTACAATATCATATTTATTTTACAACCATTGGACACTTTTTTATTGTATACAGATAATGCAGTTTAGTTTATTTAAATAGGTATTATGTTATTTTAGTTGCTTCCCTTACATTATGAGTGCTAATTTTATGGCTCATGCCACATTTATTTCATTGTTTTGATAACATTTAACATACATTATTTCAGAAACTCAATGTTAGATGCAACCCTCAGGATGTGATTATAACTATTAAGATATTGAATGAGAGGCAACGACAAGCCGTTGCTAGAAAAGGATTTTCCAATATTCTTGACATGACACTTGATGCACTGGGTAGCCGTTCTCATCTTCGTTGGTTGATGGATAAGTTGGACCACAAGGATATGACTATTCGCCCTGGAGTTGGGAAGGAACTAAAGATTACGAAAGAAACTGTCCACCTTATACTAGGCCTTCCGAATTCTGGCGGTGGTAAGCCACTTGGAATCGATGAAGCAGTGGCGGGCAATAATTTGAGGGCTGAACTTGGATTGTCCAAGGATGAGTTCGTTGTTGCATCTCTTCAGGACCGATTGAGAAAAGGAAATGATGATGACCTCTCTATCAGATGCTTCTTTTTGATATTGTTCAATAGATTGTTGTTCCCCACTTCCAGCTGGGGCATATCTGAAAGTTCCCTTTGACCCGGGAACAGGATCTGGATGTCGCCTAGAGGGGGGGGGTGAATAGGCGAATAAAACTTATTACTTTAAAACTTAAATTCTTACTCTACTCGAAGACTTAGTACGCAGTGGAGTGAGAAGACTCTTCGAGTAGGTTGCAGCGGAATCAGAGATCCTGTCTCAAAAGTGTCCTGCACTTCAAATAAGGCTTATACCACAGATAAGTATTGAAGTGCAGATATAAAGACGAGTAAGACAGAGAGTCAGAATACAATACAGAACAGAGCACACAGACGCAAGGATTTATCCCGAGGTTCGGCCAAGCCTGAAATGCTTGCCTAGTCCTCGTTGGAGTTAGCCACACCTGGGCTTGGAGTCTATTTCAACTCCTTCCTCCGTTTGCTCAGATCTGTCAGAATGACAGATAGAGCCTTTCACTATTGAGTGGGGTTACAACAGAACCGCGGCTGCTTACAAACTTCTTGGCAGCACTCCGGCAGAGTAACGATATGCTCAAGACCTTGCTCTAGCTCTTAGCAGCACTACTCCTCTCTCTAAAGGCTTATAGCTGTGCCTTCTACACAAACTATAGAGTTACACACAAGAGAGAGAGCGAGAATTGATCCGAGTGATGTCTACACTTGTTGGCTGCACTTTTTATATTGCTGGAGGCGCCTAGGGATCCCTTTTATAGGCACAAGGAGCCTAGGAGCCGTTGGAAGCAATTCTGGAAGGCCAATCTTGCCTTCTGTCGTCGGGGGCACCGGACAGTCCGGTGCACACCGGACATGTCCGGTGACCGATTTCTTTCCTTATCCAGCGCTTCCCGACCGTTGCAAACCGGCGGAGATCTGAGAGCCGTTGGCGCACCGGACAGTCCGGTGCACACCGGACAGTCCGGTGCCGTCTTCCGACCGTTGGCTCGGCCACGTGTCCCGCGCGGACTGCGCGGCCGACCGTTGGCCCTGGCCGACCGTTGGCTCACCGGACAGTCCGGTGCACACCGGACAGTCCGGTGAATTTTAGCCGTACGCCGTCGGCGAATTCCCGAGAGCGGCCAGTTCGAACCGAGTCAGCCTGGCGCACCGGACACTGTCCGGTGCACACCGGACACTGTCCGGTGCACACCGGACAGTCCGGTGCTCCAGACCGAGCTGGGTCTTGGCTGCACACAGCCAAGTCATTTCCTCCTCTTCTCTCTTCTTCTTCTTTCTGTTTCTAACACTTAGACAAATATATTAGTACACAAAACCAATGTACTAAGGCTTAGAAACATACCTTTATCTTAATCATTAAATCTATAGCATTCCACATGCTTGAGCTTTGATGTTGGACTCATAAATCATCAAGTCGGCTTGACTTGATCTAGATTGACATTACTTGGCTCCAACATCCTGTAAAGGTCACATAGAACATCTCCAAACATAGGAACAACCCAAACTAAAGATCAAGGTGAACTTAGCTCTTTTGGGCTGCTTCCAGTTCTAGTTTTGACACTTGTTCTCCTTCTAGTGACCTTGATCTCCTTCTTAGAGCTTGATCTTGAGCCTTATGACTTACACCACATAACTGTAGCTGTTACCTCATCGGCTGTAAGTCACGTTCTTATGTAGTGATCCTTGATGTGCCGTAGCTGTTCTCAACTCGATCACCCTTGACTTTGCAAGCCTTCTTCTTCACCCTTGGCTTTGGGTTCCTCAGCCTCCTTGACCTTCTCCCGTGCACTTGGGTACCTCGAAGCTCTTCTTGCCTCCGTCCTCGGCTTGATCAGTTGTCTCCTAGCTACGCACCCGAGTCTCACTTTATGCAATGTCCATCCTACTTGTGATGTCCATCATGTATCCATAATTCAGTTCTTGGACCATCACAATTGTTTACTTGTGTTGAATCCTGTAGGTTTTACCTTAAGCACCTGTTCAACACTTAGTACACTTGTTAGTCCTTTAATTGAGTTGTCATCCAAACACCAAAACTCACAAGAGAGCTTTCAATCTCCCCCTTTTTGGTGATTGATGGCAACACAATTAAAGCTTACATAAGAATAAGATTTGAAGCACAAATTTGAATTCTAAGTTTGTAGAATTGCTCCCCCTAAATATGTGCTTACTTTAGAATCATAATTTTGGCCTTATATGCCAATTTGCACATACTTAGGCAATTCGAAGCATTTCTACACCTTAGCACCTTTTGGAATGCATTGTCAAAGATCAACCCATGATACTATAACGCACAAATGCAAAGAACCAGAGTTAAACACCCATCATTGAGTGGCTATATCACAGGAATATCAACCTACCACTTTTCACCATTAAGATACCAATTTAGATACTAATTTAAGGCAATCTTAGCACCATTAACCACATGCATCATTATCCACATGACTGCCATTAACCACATGCATCATTATCCACATGACTGCCACAATAGATGCCAATTAATTCATAGCAACGGAAGCATTAGTCCATATGATGCAACACATATAATACTACAAAAAGCATATGAATATCACACTTGGCAAAGCTCAAACCTCTCAGGTTGAGATAAGCTTTAATGCACAACTAACACATCACCCCTTAGGATAGGCTTTCCTCTCAGGTTGAGATAAGCTTTAATGCACAACTTCTCCCCCTTTGACATCAAACACCAAAAACCATACTCAAGCAAGAACATAGGATGATGTCAAGGGACAGCAGGGTGTTAAGGAGGAAAAACGACTATCAAGACTCCCCCTTACTTATTGAACATATGCATTATCAACATTTAGGTAAGATACATATATGCAAAAAGATTAATACTCCCTTTTGTACCTTTACCATGTTGTAGTGTACTTCCCATCTTGAAAGTAGTTAATCTTTCGAGAGCATCGCCACACTTGTGCCTGATTCTTTATCGACTTAAGATACCAATCGCTTGACTTACGGAGGTACCCAAGTCCTGATTGCTCCATTTCTTGCTCATCTTCTCTTTTCCACCTTGAGACTACACAAGATTACTCAAGAAACAATTAGTCTCAAAAGACACAAGTTATGTGTGCTCCCCCTAAACTTGTGCATCAAGTATTTGAATAACTTGCACTTTGCACATTCTAGCTTCCTCAGAACTAGAGGGGATTACACCATATCTTGGTCACGGCATACTCTTAATTTTATCACAAAGAGATACCAATTGGGTACCATAAGAAAGATTGACTTAATACAGCAATGCATGCCAATTATTGTACCACATACATGGCAATCTAAACATGCTACATGCATGACAAACATTGTACCACATGTACCAATTGAAAAACAACACAATCATGCATATAAAGCGTAATGTCTAAGCATGCCATAATTAATAAGATTTCTTAGATGCACCAAAAGAAACAACATTTTAAAGGCATAAATCACCTAAACCAAGATATTACGATTTAAAGATAAGAACATAGCTATGATCGCAATTAAAGGAACTTCAAGATATTCAGTACAATTGCACAGTTCCATTTTCCATACCTTTGCCTTTATGAGAGCACTTGTTATCACCAATTCAGAGCTCCTTTTGCTTACGCATCTCACAGCTCAAAAGGGCACGACATGGATTTGAAATTCACACAACACCAAACTAGGGTAATCATGTGAACATGGACTAAACAGTATGTCATATTTGCACATAGCATGACTTACACAAAGTTACATGTTTATCCATATACACCAAGAGGGTTAATCGTTGTGGATATAACAAATGAAAGAGCTACCCATGAATGATTCAAAAGATATATCCTATAGTGCACTAGTCATGATTAGGCAAACATTATTATGATCCATTTAACACAGGCAATCATAAAGCATAACTACTCTAAGCACGACATTTAAATTTAAGAGCAATAATGATAATGCACTTAAGAAACATAGGTACCGTCCTTTGAAGAGACAGATGCTAAATCGAGGTCCTTTGCTTGATTCACCAATAATGATCAAGGACCTATACCACTTTTTACTTGAGATGAACATGGGATTAGTGTCTCATAATAATTCAACCTTGGGTCAATAAACACCAAAACAATTGACAGCTTAAGCATAGAGTTTTTAGATAACCGTCTTAAGCTCTCCCATGGTCTCCAGTCCATCTCATGGCACCTGCATGGTCTAGTTAGCACAATTTGGTACCCACCTCGGGATGGGTCCATAACGATCAACTAAAAGTGCCTTTGGCACCCAAATAGTCTTTGTGCTAGTTCTAGGTGATCTTGCTACATATCTAGCACAAGTATATGAATTTGGTCTCCTAAGCAAATGAGATTGAGACAACTTTACTTGTTTAGGAGCCTTACCTTTATTACATACCTTGGATAGATGACCCTGCTCACCACACTTGTAGCAGAAGCGTCGCTCAACTTGACACGACGCTTGCTGTGTGTCATTTTCTTTGGTGAGGGTCACCTTGGAGGATGCACATCCTTGATTCTTCATGACCGGACATGAAGTGATCGTGTGGTCCTTATTGTTGCATCCGAAACAACTCCTTGTCCCTTCATTTTTGTCTTTGTATGGACAAGACGCGATGAGGTGGCCTAACTTCTTGCACTTGAAACACCCCCTTTTTCCTTTTCCCTTTGTGTACTTGAATGACATGGAGAGAGGGTCAGTGCAAACAACATGATTAATTGAATCTTTACCTTTTTCCAAGCTCATGTTGATTTCTTCATCTTTAGGAACATTTTTCTTATAGAGCTTGACACTTGCTGCAGTTTTTCCTTTCTCAAGTTTCTTCACCACGCGCCCGTGGATATCTTGAGAGAGTTGAGCAATGTGTCTTCTCCTCAGTTGTCTTTGCTTTTTGTTCCCACACAATTTCTTTTGTGACCCTGCAGCTTGATGCTCATTCAAACATTTGCTTTCTTTTGAACAGCAGGGGTTAGCACATGGTGATGAAATATCTAAATGTGTACTTGTGCAAGAATGAAGTTCACATGAATTTAAGTTCGTAATTACGACCTCATGAGCAACTTCAAGCATGATATGGTCATCAACTAGTTTATTATGAGAATATGACAACATATCATACTCTTCACCTAGAGCAAGTTTTTCTAAATTTAGAATATCTACTTGACTCTTAAGCATAGAATTCTCAGTTTTAAGTTGAGCAACATCAGATAGTACATCATGATTATTTCTTTGCTCAAATAAAATAGATTCATACCGTTGGACCAAATTATCATGAGAGCACTTTAGCCCCTCATGTTCTTTGGTCATCTTCTCTAGGCTGTCGTTGGTTTTGATGAGAGTCTTTTCTAGCCTGAGAAGCGTCTCGCCTTGTTCCTTGTTCCTACTCAACAACTTAACCAAGAGCACTTTATCTTCTTTGTTGAGATTGGTGTAGAACCGGCGAATCTCCTCTTCTTCCACATCATTGGTCTCATTTTCCCTGTCATTAATGTCAGTGGAAGCCAAATAGGAAAATGTACCTTGAGGTGATGAAGATTCATCCTTGCTATCATCCTCATATTTCTCCTTATCATGGCTTTTGTCTCCACCATCATTGTTAGCAATAAAACATTTATCACTAGTGGAGAGCAAACCTGTCGATGAGGTGGATTCATCGTTTGGGCGCCATCGTTCTTGTTCTTCTCCCTTTGAATGGTTAGTAACACAAGTAATATAGGGAGTAGGAGCATCACAGTTTGCCACAAAAAATTTTTCTTTAATCCTATTCCATAAATCATGAGCATCAACAAATAGATCACTATCACTACTCAAGATGGCAAAATAGGCACCTCTAGAAAGAGAATCAACTAAGATGCTGTAAGCACGGTGATTGAGAGAAAAACATCTTTGTTCATCATTAGAGGGATTTTTACTAATATCAGATGGAAAAATACTTCTACTAAAGATCTGTCTCAATTCAGGATCAATATTCATGAAAGCTTTGTAAATAGAGACAGACCAAGATTTGTAATTAGAACCATCGCCTAAAAGAAGTTCTACAATTACCTCTTGTGACGACATCGTTATCTCCGGACGGCTAAGCCCACACTGGAGAGGCCTAGCTCTGATACCAATTGAAAGTTCCCTTTGACCCGGGAACAGGATCTGGATGTCGCCTAGAGGGGGGGGGGTGAATAGGCGAATAAAACTTATTACTTTAAAACTTAAATTCTTACTCTACTCGAAGACTTAGTACGCAGTGGAGTGAGAAGACTCTTCGAGTAGGTTGCAGCGGAATCAGAGATCCTGTCTCAAAAGTGTCCTGCACTTCAAATAAGGCTTATACCACAGATAAGTATTGAAGTGCAGATATAAAGACGAGTAAGACAGAGAGTCAGGATACAATACAGAACAGAGCACACAGACGCAAGGATTTATCCCGAGGTTCGGCCAAGCCTGAAATGCTTGCCTAGTCCTCGTTGGAGTTAGCCACACCTGGGCTTGGAGTCTATTTCAACTCCTTCCTCCGTTTGCTCAGATCTGTCAGAATGACAGATAGAGCCTTTCACTATTGAGTGGGGTTACAACAGAACCGCGGCTGCTTACAAACTTCTTGGCAGCACTCCGGCAGAGTAACGATATGCTCAAGACCTTGCTCTAGCTCTTAGCAGCACTACTCCTCTCTCTAAAGGCTTATAGCTGTGCCTTCTACACAAACTATAGAGTTACACACAAGAGAGAGAGCGAGAATTGATCCGAGTGATGTCTACACTTGTTGGCTGCACTTTTTATATTGCTGGAGGCGCCTAGGGATCCCTTTTATAGGCACAAGGAGCCTAGGAGCCGTTGGAAGCAATTCTGGAAGGCCAATCTTGCCTTCTGTCGTCGGGGGCACCGGACAGTCCGGTGCACACCGGACATGTCCGGTGACCGATTTCTTTCCTTATCCAGCGCTTCCCGACCGTTGCAAACCGGCGGAGATCTGAGAGCCGTTGGCGCACCGGACAGTCCGGTGCCGTCTTCCGACCGTTGGCTCGGCCACGTGTCCCGCGCGGACTGCGCGGCCGACCGTTGGCCCTGGCCGACCGTTGGCTCACCGGACAGTCCGGTGCACACCGGACAGTCCGGTGAATTTTAGCCGTACGCCGTCGGCGAATTCCCGAGAGCGGCCAGTTCGAACCGAGTCAGCCTGGCGCACCGGACACTGTCCGGTGCACACCGGACAGTCCGGTGCTCCAGACCGAGCTGGGTCTTGGCTGCACACAGCCAAGTCATTTCCTCCTCTTCTCTCTTCTTCTTCTTTCTGTTTCTAACACTTAGACAAATATATTAGTACACAAAACCAATGTACTAAGGCTTAGAAACATACCTTTATCTTAATCATTAAATCTATAGCATTCCACATGCTTGAGCTTTGATGTTGGACTCATAAATCATCAAGTCGGCTTGACTTGATCTAGATTGACATTACTTGGCTCCAACATCCTGTAAAGGTCACATAGAACATCTCCAAACATAGGAACAACCCAAACTAAAGATCAAGGTGAACTTAGCTCTTTTGGGCTGCTTCCAGTTCTAGTTTTGACACTTGTTCTCCTTCTAGTGACCTTGATCTCCTTCTTAGAGCTTGATCTTGAGCCTTATGACTTACACCACATAACTGTAGCTGTTACCTCATCGGCTGTAAGTCACGTTCTTATGTAGTGATCCTTGATGTGCCGTAGCTGTTCTCAACTCGATCACCCTTGACTTTGCAAGCCTTCTTCTTCACCCTTGGCTTTGGGTTCCTCAGCCTCCTTGACCTTCTCCCGTGCACTTGGGTACCTCGAAGCTCTTCTTGCCTCCGTCCTCGGCTTGATCAGTTGTCTCCTAGCTACGCACCCGAGTCTCACTTTATGCAATGTCCATCCTACTTGTGATGTCCATCATGTATCCATAATTCAGTTCTTGGACCATCACAATTGTTTACTTGTGTTGAATCCTGTAGGTTTTACCTTAAGCACCTGTTCAACACTTAGTACACTTGTTAGTCCTTTAATTGAGTTGTCATCCAAACACCAAAACTCACAAGAGAGCTTTCAATATCTAACCATGAAGTGTTATTGACGGAAGAAATGGACCGTTTCCATGAAATAGACTGGTGCCACTTAATTTTTAACGACCTATGTGAAGCTGCGCAAAAGTGGCATACAAGAAGCACTTCTAATGTGTCCACGACGATATATGGATGCTCAGTTGTCCTACTAGTAAGTAAATAACATTGGACTGTTCTTTTTTTCATATCGAATGGAATCTATTGTCCATGATAGTATAAATTAGTTATTGTTTTTTTGTAGTTGTACTATTTGGACCACCTGCATGATGCTGCAGCCCCCCCTAATAAACGTGGCACACCCCGCATAAAATTCTTTGATAAAAACATTATCCAAGCTCTGACAAAAGCTGATAAGAGGAAGCCACGCCAAAGCGGTGAACCTTTTGGCCATTGTGAGGTATGTCATCTGTACATAAAACAATAGGAATGCATTACCCTGCATAAATATGCATTTGCTGTTACTAGGTGAATGTTTATGCATGTAGTATCTCTATTAGTTTTCGTACCATTCTGAATAAACTCGTAATAGACACCATATACTTCATTTCTTAGTGGGTAACACAATTTATTTATGGTTATCTTTCATGTATTTAATTATATTACAAATGTTTTTTTCAGTTCCGAAGCTTTTCCGAAACTTGCTATTCTGCTGTGCCTAGTGTGCAGTTTCAATCAGAGGTCAGTCTATGGCAAAACATACATCCCATATGTGTCCATAAATACCATATGTACATTACAGATGTTTTATGTAATATTATATCCTTATGTTTCTAAGAATTAATTATGATGCATTATCATTCATTACATCACAGCATAGGGACAGGACAAACATTTTTGATGTCCCTCGTCCCGATCCTTGTGGTCATCATACTATTCATATCCAGCTCCCATTGATCAAGGACATGCTTTCAAGTAAGATAAAGCAGCTCCAACCACGTGACCGACCAAAATTCATTGAAAAGTTTGTTGAGTATGATTCTGAAGTTGGCAAAGCGTGTTCCACCATAAAAAGTACTCTTACCAAGATGGTTGTGAAGCAGTATGAACTAGCGGACACATTTGCTGAGTTAATTGATAATGTCCTTCGCGCGGAGTCTGACGACCCAGACAATGTTGCGGAAGCGCCTCAAACAGATAAACCTCCAGATATATCTCAGCATATGTCGTCAGGTTAGCTTCCCTCATTGTCATTTATTCAATTCATGTACTTAACTTTATGCATCTATCAGTTCTTGCTGTTTGAGTACTACAACTTTTTAATTACAGAGGAACAGATCCATGAGGGTACTCAGAATACCCAGGACCTGTCTATGCCATATTCACAACCGAATACGGAGTTGACAGGTACCCAGTTTGAAGAAATACACGAAAAGCAACAACAAATGCGTCGTGCATTTGAGGGCTGCCCTGACGATTTGGAGACGAACATTACCCCAAATGCGGAAAACCAGGTATTTTATGCAGTCTGATTATGGTTACATTACATGTTAATTTCCAATTTTCATTCAAAATATTAGACAAAACCATAATAATGTATACAGGATTTCTGTTTTAATGTTGGCAATAATATGCCGAGCGACATAAATATGTCTCATCGACATGTACCAGACTGCAATCCTATGAGCTCATATCCGTCTTCCCACTTGCCGATGTTTGACGTCACACCGCAAAAAGATGTATATGTTTCAGCTTTGTTTTCTCCATTGTAATCTCAATTATGGATTAAATTTAATTGACACATGATCGAGGTTTCAAACATAGTATCATTGTTTCTTTGGGTCAGGGAGGAGACATTGGTGCATCTCATGACACTCCAACTTACACGGGCCCCCTTTTTGATCAGACACCTAGTGCTCATGTAAGTAATCCAGTTATACTTTTATTGCATGCTTGCATCTCAGGTATAATGTGATATTCAGTTCAAACTTCGTCTGTTTACTCACATTTCTATCAGTGATTTACTCACTAGTTATTGTTATTCTCTGATTTCTTCACAAATCTATTATTTACCAGTATGTGTCACGAATTCTTATGTCTAATACGAATTACGCTGTTTTGTTAGTTCACTTACGCAAATTTGTACCCAGTTTACAATAATTTTAATTACAGACGAAATACGCTGTTTTGTTAGCTCAATTACGCAAATCTGTACAGCCTTATTCTTTTGTCAATAACTACTGGTATCAGATTTGTCTTCTCATAACTCATTCATAATTTACTATACTCTCTACCTGCATTGTGTTTCAGGTTGCAGATGGTGAGGAAACACATAACTTGCACACTACACATGACCACTCTGTGCCACGTTTAACAGAATTGGACTGTGCTCGGTCGCTTCGTGCCTTTTTGTGCTCCTCAAAAACTGACCCAAACAGGTTTTTCTTTAACTATTAAGTCAAAAATAACATGTAGGTTGTTGCTTTCATATATAATGAATAACATATCCTTTTTCATTATTATATAGGAACATCATAGAATTCGATGAATGTATTGGAAATTGTCTCGATATACAACAATCATTTGCAGATGGGATGTGTCTGGAAAATGTTTTCATGCAGTGTTTCATCATGGGTTTTCGCCATGACAAAAACAATAATTGCTCGTCCATCAACAAAGACAGACTTGTACTGGATGTCAATGTTGGTGTATGTACAATTCACTAATACCTATTTATTTTTGCAATTGTTTACATACAGTTTTATATGACTCAGTAATTATGATTATGCAGATTCTCCTCAACTTTGAGGAGCATGAACGGTACAGTAAGACTCCTCAGATTTTTGATCAAACTGTCCTTGATGCTTATCTGGACAAGACCCTGCCCCAACTGGACAATTTTGGTGACTACAAAACAGTATACTTATTTATCTTTGTATCAACGCTCTCCTGTTATGCAATTATATTCATAGCTCAGCTACTCACTAATGTTATCATTCTGTTTATATAACTCCTGATATTTGACAGATTATGGTCCCTATTCTTCATATGGGACATTGGACATTGTATGCCATAAATATCCAGTTACGATGTATCCACATTTTAGATTCAAATCCATATGGTCCGGAGTTGGGTGGTACTTCATGGAAGATGTATCATTACTCCCAAAAGGACTTAGGGACCAGGAAACTACCATGGGCTAGGGTTATAATGAACAGATTGAACAAATCTTTGCAACAAGTCCGGCCCAATTCACGCATCCCAAAATTTGGAAATTTCCCAATTGACATGCCACCTATGTGTCCCACCATGATAGCTGGATCTAATGACTGTGGCTTTTTTGTCATGAGATATATCCAGTACTATGACCATACGGATGGTTCTATCAAGCAATTTATAAACCGAGTGAGTCATTTTATGATTATGCTGTTTGTAGTTATTCATTCAACATTTCAGATATAACTTATTCACCTCGGGATAATGTGTATTATGCAGGAAAACTCTGGTGACCTACGATCTCTGGCTCTACATTACCTGACCTTCCATAGCAAGAACAAGTGCCTCCCGTTGCCTCCAGAAATTCAAAAATTCAAGTTTGGACGCTAGCTGTGTCGCTGGATCAACATTTTGTGAATCGGCAACTGTTTGATATGGAACAAACATTTTGTGGCTTCCTTGTTATGGAACAAGATGTTGTGAAGCCAAACCTCCTTGTTGCATGTCTATGTAACCGTATTGAAACTTTCTATGTTTTTCACCCAACCTATCAAGACACTCATGTCTAATGCAGTTTTTAGATAAAAATTTGGCCTATGTGTGTTAAACAAGTTATGAAACATCTTCAGTTCAAACTTTGGCTGTTTGGTCATATTTATATCAGTGATGTACTCACTAGTTATTGCTATTCTCTGATTTCTTCACAAATCTATTATTTACCAGTACGTGTCACAAATTCTTATGCCTAATAAGAATTACGCTGTTTTGTTAGTTCATTTACGCCAATGTGTACCCAGTTTACAGTAACTTTAATTACATACGAATTACGCTGTTTTGTTAGCTCAATTATGCAAATATGTACAGCCTTATTGTTTTGTCAATAACTACTGATATCATTTGTCTACTCGCACACATGTGTAATAAAAATTATGTTACTACATTAAATCACAATTTATTGTGTCGTTTGTTTTCTTCATAAAGACATTTTTGCCAGTTTTTGCCGCCAAAATTTGTATAGCGTCGAATTACGATGTTTTCATAACACATTTACGCATATTTAGTACACAGTTTACACTACATTTCAATACATGCAGTAAATCATTACTACTTATACTTTGTGAATATCGACTGGATCCAGCATTTATAAATTCACCCATAGTTGCAATAACAAGTATGGCACTACATTACAGTTGTCATAAAATACGAAATGATCTACTACCCACTAGATGAATCTTTGTCTGTGACACCTCCTTGATGTTTTTTTGAAGTGCATGCCTCATTCCAGTTTGGAGCGCTAGATGAACCCTTGTTCCTAGAACCTATGGGCCGCCCTCTCTTACGACCAGTAAGGCTGGCCAACCGAAGCCTATTCTCCTCCACAGATAGACAAGTGCGACTATTGTGACCATCCGCAATTCCACACCTTTGACACTTTCTGTTCTTTTTTTTGTCTCCTTTTGCCCCCAACTTAATAACTCTTTTTTCGGTATCACTGATTGTTCTGCCCTTTGGCTTCGCGTTATCCGGTCTTCTCAAGCTTACTCCACTCACATTAAAATCTAGCTTCTACAATTAAGAAAAAAATATGATATTTTTAAATATTAGTACTTAAATCCAATTATTTGTATGTAATTTTAAATAATATACATGCACATGCCTTTTTAATAGCACCATTACCTTTTTAATCGTCAAATCTGTACCACTCACATCAATTAGTGCTGTGCTAGTGGTCAATTGTCCATAATCGTGCTGCACACATATACCATTATTAATCATTCATAATCAGCAACAAGGTCTAATCGTTACTGTTTTGTATTACAACAATTTTTTCCTCTTTTATAATCATGTATTACCTGTTCCAATATTTGTTGTGGCATAACACATTGGGTATCGCTCACACCACCTTCTTGTAAAGTAGGCTCCAATTGAATTACCTGTCAAATAATACGATTGACAATAAATAGGTTTGTTTATGACAAACAGTACACACCATTATGCATAGTAAACATCATATAACATATTACACATACACCAGTCTGCGCCATTCTTGTCGTTATATTATCTCCCATCATGTCTCTTACATCATTCCTGTCGCCCTGTATCAGGCAAGTTTCTCATACTTTCCATTCACCAAAACTTATAACTCAGTATATCAATTAAAATACACGGCTATTTCAATTAATATATTAAATACCTGTATTCCTTCGCCATCACTAGTACTATCATCACCTTCAATATCTGGCTCCAATCGTGAAAGTAGCAAAAGCAGTTCATCCATCATCTCCAGGGCTCTATCATATCCAGCTTTTGAAAGACTTGCATGATGTACTACTTTCATTGACTTTTTAAGCAACATCTTCTGCCTATATGATTTAGTCTCACCGTCTTTACCCTTCAAATTCTTATCATCCCTTGAAAAAGTCACATCTTGTATAGCAGAGTAGGTGTATCTCTGAAGGATGTATTCCGAAGGTATTCGATCAATTTGAAGATGCATAAATGTTCGTAAAAGATGCACACAAAGCAGACCTACAACAAAGCATGTAAAAAATGTCTTCGTTTATGTTCACTCATTATAATTAAACATTTAGATTCAACAATTACGCAATATGACATACCTGTATGCTCCCAATGCTTGCATTCACATTCATACTTTCCAGCATCTACATCAGCCATTACTTTGAATTGGTGTTGCCCCCACACAATCTTATTTGACCTTGAAGTATGCTGAACCACCCATTCATTCACACCACCATCTGGATCATGTGATATCTTGTATGCAGTAGCATATTTTAAAGACTCGTGAAACTTATTCATTACAGCCCTTGTGTATGTCCTCGCTACACGTATCTCAAACATATACAATGTATTTGTTTCCTTTTGGCCCTACAGTAGACAAAATTATACGTTATAATACGGTACGTTAAATATTATGATATAATAATATTCTATGTACTCACCATGCATCCTAGTGCCTCTTTTGCCTCTTTCATCTTCCTACTGTGTAGAAGCTTCAACATTTGCTTGGCGAATTGATGTAGTGGCGTGTTTGCATCGACATGAGCACTTTTGACGAGTTTGTTCATGCTCTCGCTACGCTGTGTAGAGACCATCAACCCACAATAATCATGTTTAAAAAAAGCTGGTATCCAATCTTTACGAATTTCATACATTCTGGAAAGACTGATGTTATCATGTAGATGGAAATCATCAATTAGCATTGCCCAGGCAGCCTCAAACTCAGTTACAGTTAAAGGATGATGTATTATAGATTGAAATCTTGTTTTGAAGTCCTCTTCCTCAAATCTAGCGTACAACTCGTTCAAATACGGCATATACCTGTTCTGAACATGCCACAAACACAAACGATGGATTGTGTTTGGAAATACTCTGCCTAGTGCAACTGGCATTGCTGGATCTTGATCTGAAATCATATATTTTCACAACATTATTCAACTCATTACTAACTATAATTACATTCAATACAATCATAGTAGAACGTAATAATTGTTTAGCTTATTAATCATACCTGTAAGCATTACTCGTGGTCCTTCAGCTCCCATGCATGTTTTGAATGCATTGAAAACCCACTCGAATGTGTCTACAGTTTCGTCACCCAACAATGTGAAACCAAATATGGTGCACTGCAGATGGTGGTTACAACCAACAAACATTCCCAGGGGTTTGTCATATAGATTTGTCTTATGAGTTGTATCAAAGGTAACTGCATCTCCAAAGTCAATGTAATCTGCTTGCTGGCTAGCATGGGACCAAAAAATGCTCAAAATCTTTCCTTCTTGGTCTAGTTGGAAGTCAGAGAAAAATTGTGGGTTATCTTTTTTACACATTGCAAAAAAAGATAGGAGCTTAGACACATCATTGGCATTTCTTTCTCTTTGTCGCGCTTTCTTCCTGTGAACATTAATCAATATGCCATAGTCAATACGTACACAACATCATTATGTCATTATATCAGTGTAAATAACAAAATGACTTACAAGTTGATCATGTCTTGTGTAGTTAACGGTACATTCTCTGGTCCACCATGCATTTCTGAAACAAAATCCATAATACAGTGTTGCGGAATCCTGCTTTCTTGCATCGCACTAAGGAACTCCATGTATTCTGGATCATGTGTCTTGTTGCACTGTAACTGATTCTTTTCTGTATCCTTTCTGAAGAACTCATGATTATGTTCCAAATGAATAAGATCAATCCGCACTGAAATGATATTCTCTTTGGCATCGTCATAGATTTTTTTAAGTTTCATTCCAGCCCTGCATTGTGTTCGCTTGGAAATTGTATTTCGCACTTTTGGAGTACCATTTCCTCTTTCGGCACGCTTGCCTTCCATTGAACAATTCAACCACTTGCAATTTTTTCTCTCCCTATATCTCTTCAATGGAAATCCAACTTCATATGCATATCGGCTATAAAATTTGTACGCCTCATCCACATTACTAAATGTCATACCCACCTTCGGTACCAATCGTTGATCTATACTATCATCCTATTCAATTAATGGAGTCGTCATGCAGTGCACATATATAAAAAATAAGCTTCTAGCATGGCGAATTTCTAGTACTTCATAAATTGCACGGACTGTATAATTAATACATGTGTCTAGCATGGCGAATTTATATGACTTCATAAATTGCACGGACTGTATAACTAATACATGTGTCTAGCATGGCGAATTTCTATGACTTCATAAATTGCACGGACTGTATAACTAATACATGTGTATTCGGCGAAATCATAACTTGCACGGAAATTGTATAACAAAATACATGGGTATTCCTTTGAACTTACATGGCTTTGGAGAATGTGTGGTGTGTCCTGCTCATGTTCACCAATTGTCCGCATGGGTATCCGCTGACTTGTTCCCACCAAACTTGAATGAACTGTGTTGCCTTCTTCAACAATTCCTGGCGCCAGTAACGCAGCCGGTGGAGTTACAGCATTCCGGCCATCGGTCGTACAGGGTGTCGTCATCGCCGTATCTTCTCCACAATGTTCGTATCCCCTGGCCGTCTCCTTTGTGTATGCCCTAACCCTTCGAGAGCTATGAACAAAAGCTGCGGCGGCTGTGTGCAGGCCGTTTTTTTTCACCTCCTATACTCGCCTAAACCGTCCTGGCCTATATTCATGGCATGATCCAATCTCCTGCGCGATTTGCTGCGCAGTTTGCATGTCGCGAGATTTACGTGAGACCATCGTGCGACCGCCCCACGTTCCCGAACCACGCGCGCGTCACCCCACTACCCGATCTGACCACTCTCGTCCCGTCAGACGCGAATTTACGCAGCCAATAACGGCAAAATACGCAAGCATAACGCGCGTCCCACGTCACCCCACTACCCGATCTGACCGCTCTCGTCCCGTCAGACGCGAATTTACGCAGCCAATAACAGCAAAATACGCAAGCATAAACGCCCACCTTGAATCGATGCATGCGTGGGTAGTCCCTCCACCTGCCACGTCGACCCGCGCCTCATTTACGCAGCCAATAACGGCAAAATACGCAAGCATAACGCGCGACTCACGTCTCCCCACCCGAGCCCCGGCCCCACGTTTCCATTTATGCAGCTTTTTCATTCAAAATCCGTATGCATAAACGCCCACCTTGAATCGGTACCTGCGCGCGGTAGTCCCACCACCTGCCACGTCGACCCGCGGCCCGCACACCTAGCCAGGCCGGGGGCCGGGGCTCTCTCTAGTAATGGAAGCCCTGGGCTTCCATTACCTCGTCCCTATATATATATATATATATATATATATATATATATATATATTACCGATCGCTTCAAAAACCCATCGTTTATTTTCTATCCTTATCTCGGCCATTTCATCGAACATATGCATGGCAGAGCTGCAGAGCTAGTGTTGCCTCTCTCTCCCACCTTCGCGCAGCTTCTCTCTAACTGGGCACAAGCCATTTCATCGAACATATGCATGGCAGAGCAGCAGAGCTACTGTTGCCTCTCTCTCCCACCTTCGCGCAGCTTCTCTCCAACTGGGCACAAGCAACCAAAGCCACACGAACACCATGGCCAGCACGGTGGCCTCTGCGCCGGTTGGGACGAGCTCTGCGATCACACATTCACCGGCGTCGGCAACAAGTTGGTCCTCGCCGGCAGTGGTACGGTATATGGGTGCGGGAGTGAATGGAGGAGACGGCACGCACGATTGAACAGTGTTTAGCGAGTGGTCGTACGTCCGGCAGATTTAGCGTCTCGGAGGCAGCCGCTAAATTTTAGCGCATGGTTTAGAGTCTCTTGCTGGAGGCGTAGAGAACGTCTCTATCCGCTAAATTTGGCGGACAGGACGGTTTAGCGTCCCTTGTTGGAGACAGCCTGATAACGTATTAGAATGTGACAAGCGAGACACACACGACAAGAGTGAAAACTCTGTTCTCTTTATTGATGAAATACTTTGCTTATTACTTCTTGTTAAAAGACGCTCGGGTTTGGGACGCTCCCCGCGCTTCACGCGTCCGAGAGCGTTCACTACGTGACGCGTGGCTGAAGAAAGCCAGAGCAAAGCTGTGCAGTGCCACTGTGCCAGGCCGGCCAAAAAGAAGAATCGGAGCCTCCCGCCACGCCGCCGCACGCGTCCGCGGCGGCGTCCGCCCCGGCGCCGGCCTCGCGCACCGTCTACAGCGACCGCTTCATCCCCAGCCGCACCGGATCCAACCTCGCGCTCTTCGACCTCGCCCCCTCGCCCTCCTCCGCTGCCTCGTCCTCGCACGACGGCGGCCCCGCGGCCTCGTCTGGATCTGCGCAGCCCGCCGCGTCGCCCTACTGCACGCTCCTCTACGCCGCGCTCTTCGGTCCCGACACGCCCGACCGCGTCGCGTCCTCGGCCGCCGCGTGCTCCTCGTCCTCCTCCTCCTCCCTGGGGCCCTCGCCTGTCGACACCCCCGCCACCGGGAACATCTTCAGATTCAAGACGGAGGTGCGCCGGAACGCCAAGAGGGCGCTTTTTTCGGGAGACCAAGAGGAGGACGCGCTGTTCCCCGGCATTTTCACCACCAGGGGCGCGGGACCAAGGAAGATGCCAAGGTCGCCGTACAAGGTGAGATGGGGAATTCGATTTGCTGCTTTCTTGATTGGGCCTTCTCTGTTTCTTGGGTTCTGGTTCTTGAGGTAGCCTCTGCTGCTTCTTGGCGGCGTGAAAGATTTGACATCTCACCAATTGCACTCCGAAATGCTGAAAGAGACGTTTTTTTAACGAACATAATGTGAAATTTGTAGTTTCTTTCTGTTGCTTGCTTGTAGGTGCTGGATGCGCCCGCTTTGCAGGACGACTTCTACCTCAACCTTGTCGATTGGTCTTCACATAACGTCCTTGCTGTCGGGTTGGGCAATTGCGTTTACTTGTGGAATGATCAAATGTGTCCAGTTCAGTGAAAAGGGCAAGATCAAATGTGTCCAGTTTGGTATGGCTGCCAGATTTTCGGACAGCTGCCAGATTTCAGTTTTAGCGCATCTGCAATTTCAGTTAGCTTCAGTTTAGTTCACTCTGCTCTGAAAATGCAACTGAATTTCTGACAGAAAACCGAGCAGACTGAATTTCGGAAGTAGCAGAAAATCGAGTAGGCAATAGTGTGAAATGGGCATGATAAAATAGAATCAGTCTGTAAACAAAACAGATTTTCTGTTTGGATGATCAATATACTGTAACCTGTATTTGACTGTAAGCTGTAAGCTGTCGGTTCAGTTCAGTCCAAACTGATTTTCTGTTTGGATGACCAATATACTGTTAGCTGTCGGTTCAGTTCAGTCAAACTGAAAACACCTGAACACAGAACTGAAAACAGAACTGTGATTTTTTATAAGGTGTCGGTTCAGTTAAGCTAAATCAACTTTAGTTGGTTGAGGTGCACATCAGAAGCTGTGCTAATTTCAGTCAACTGCCAGCTTTTCTAAATCGTTTCAGTCACAAGCTGCCAGTCACAAACTGTTCTAATTTAACTGTTCTAATTTCAGTCACAAGCTGCCAGTCAAATACAAGGTGCACATCACAAGCTATTCTAATTTCAGCCATCACATGCTAGATCGTTTCACAGACAGTACAAGCTGCCAGTCAAGCTTGGCGCCAACTTCTGATGTAAGCTGGAAACCATATTCTGAAATAAACCCTGTGTTGGTGATATCTTGGTTCCAATAAGCACGTCTTGGAGGGTGTTACACCATGCATACAATCATTGCAATTACAAGCTGGCGACACAGGTAATTAGCAATTTATTTTCTTGGGCATGATTATAAGCATCTATTTGCAAGCATGCATTCACTTCTTTCTTGATTGAAGTTTGTTTTTAATACTACGTATATGGTATAGCTACTTATTATTTGTCACATAGTTTCCATGCTATAGTAAATTACGCTAAATAGTATTATGTCATGTGTCCCATGCTCTCTGAATGTTGTTTACTGGAACCTTTTTTTGTGGTTATTTTCTGCAGTGACCTTTAGTCGTATAGATCCTGGAGGGAAACTTGTTATGGGCTTTCGGAAGGCCACAAATATTGTCAGTCTGCCAGTAAGCAGAAGCGGGTCCAGACATTTGAGATTGGGTATTCAAAAATTCAAAAGATTAAAAAAATTAGTGTTCTAACGCTATTTTGTGTAATACATTATTGTCAAATTACTATAGATCACAAAAACTTGGGTATTCAATGAATACCCATGAAACCCCCTGAGCCCGCCTCTGCCAGTAAGCTAGATTTTCCATCAGACTGTCGGTTGTTGTTGCAAGTGCTTGTTTTTCATCTCCTTTCTCATGTTTTTGTTTCAATGTTTGTTTATTACTTTTACACAGGACTCACAGATTTCAGCTATTGCGGATGGTTCCCTTCTCAGTGAGACACTCTTTTCTACTGCAAATGAAAGCATAGGAGTAGTAAGTGGTTATCCTGGATTTCTTCACTCAATAAAGGGAGCTGCAGATTTCCATCCAAGCTCTCTATATGATCATCATATGAACTCAGTTGACGGGGATGTCAGTTGGAATAAGGCGGATAAATTTGGCAGCAGGCCAGATGAGGGGTCTTTGCAGTTTCTACAAAAACGAAGTCGCAATATTGGTTCCAAAAGCAGGAGGTTCTTAATCGACGCTGAAGATGCCATGGAACTAAAGCTTACCTGGGAAGAAGCTCAAGAGTTGTATTAGGTTCTTAATCAACTCAAATCCAACGCTCCACCATCCATCGTATGCCCGGCTTTATCACTGTTTAAACTCTCAGATGCTCTGCCTGAGTTTGCAGGTTTGTATCATACATTGTATTTTCTTTGTTATGCCATCTACGACGTCTTGTGTTAAATGTCCCAATACACGAGTTGTGAAGCATTTTATAGCTGCAGCTACAATCGTGAGATATCTAACTGGCACTGCACGTTACTCTTTCAGGAGGCAGAGAAGCATCTTTCAGACATAGTGAACTCAAAATCTCTAACTGCGAAGATCGACAATGTTGTTGTCTCGATAGGGCGCCCGTAAGGGCGCCGCAATGTTCTAGTATAGGTACAAAGGGGTGCCTTAAAGAGTCCAACTCAAGAGGTGCCTTGAAGGGATGAGATCATTTCTCAACAATTATTATTAACCTTCAAAATAGTGTACAAATCACTGTGTAGACCCCACTCAGGCGCATGGGTGCTACAACTTCCATTACCAGAAGCACTTAGGCCGCTAGAGCATCACACGGCTGTTCATCACAGGACAGGAGCAACCTTTACCTATCGGAATACATTGCATCCCCGACGATCCTCTTCTGCAGGTTCTCCAGGCTAGCAACACGGTGCAGAGAAGCTGGCTTGGTCTGAAAAACCGCTGCGTTTGGGATGATCCCACTGTTTTCAAGTGGCGCCTGGAGGAAATGCTTCACGCTATCTTCAATGGCGGCAGAAGCTGCATCAGATGGACATGATGACAGGGGCGCACTGCTCGCGGGCTTCTCAAACACGGTCGGTAGCATGAGGGTGATCCCAGTTAGCCTCCTGACAGCTTCCTCGGCTATGTTCACCTGGAATTAAAACAGTACTTTGTTTAACAAAATAAAAGAACAAGGATGTGTAAACGAGTTATATAGGGGAATATAAAGGCAGGGGTTCCAGAAATTTATTTTAATGGATTTTTAATGTTCCTGAAGACATGTTTCTTTTCATGAAGTCAAGGTGTGCAGGTCCGATAAATGCCAAGATTCTTGTGAATACCTTCTTTAGGTAAAAACCTGATTGGAACAGTCATAGTTTAAGCAATTTAATTTCATAGAAACTAAACATGGTTATGTTAGAACCCTTCAGCATGGCTATTTTGAAACAAAAAAAAAACAGTTTTACTAATGATACAAGAGTACAGAGTTGTGCATATACTCACACACAAGCATTAAGAAATGTTTGTATGGTAGTATTCTGTTTGGACTCCTCTCGGTATCATTTGAGATAGAGCAGCCCATCCCACAAGGCAAGGCAAGGGCAACACCCCACAGACTTAATGGGACACACACTTGGAGCATTGCGGCATGGTATGTGCGCTTTTAATGTTTTGTTTCGTTTTTAAAACTCCTCACACCTGTAAGAGAACACTGTTATTCTTTAAAAATATATATATAATACAAGGAAATAAAATATCTGAAATGATACTGCAAGAAAACAAAACCAAGAAACTAAATTATTCCTATCACACTTGTAGAAGGTATGCAGAATGTCAGAGAATCAAATGAAAATGCTGCCATACCTTTTGGGTGCAGTTAAAACCCATTAGAAACTAAAACTGAACTTGCAGGTTCTAAAATAAGAACCATGAACAACCATACTACTTTCACTGCCCTTTGCACAACCATACTACTTTCACTGCCCTTTGCGTCTACGTTTACATGCAGAGCCCAGTAAAACGTTGATCCAGTGACTACATGCAGATCCCAGTAAAAATATGACGAACGATAAATGGATGCAGTTAAGAATTCTCATACAACAAAAAGAAAAAGGTCTGTGATGCATTCAAGACGAACGAACCTTTCTCCTCATAGTCTCAACATCAACTGTTACATTTTTATTGTCAACGGAAGCATCCTTGTATTTCTGAGTCATATCAGCAAGTCGCTTCAGCAAAGATGCATTCTCAGACGTTAACCTGGAAACCTGGAGAGTTGTGCGGTAATTAGCACGAGTATCTTCATTTTAGTTGGATATTAACTCGAGCACTCATCTATATTCTAACACAATTGAAACCTGTGATTCAAGATCGGTCAAGTGTGCTTGCTTCCTCTTTCTTGATCGCCTAGCCGATTCCCGGTTTGACACCATTCTGATCACAACACCGAAATTTAACTGAGCAGTTCATCACAGAAATGGATGGTTAAGCTTCTGACGTCACATACCATGTTTCATGTAAATTCAAGGTAAAGGTGACAGATCTATAGAAAAAGGAAACTAACGGCAAAAGGTATATGTGGTTTCTATTCCCGCAACTTCAGACGGAATTACCAATTTTTCTAGGAATGTAACAGTTTTTGAAAGTTTTTAAGGGCATGGATAATTGGATAAAGCTTTATGTGACTGGATTCTTTCTGCCTTTAAAGGCAGTGAATGGTAGGAGTGAACGGTAAAACTGAATATGATGCCTTCTAACAAGATAAATCTATCTTTCACTCGCAACAAAATCAAGTAATGGTTTCTATTTACCAGAGTCATATTTCTCATCAAGAAAATGTTGTAATGCTATGTTACCTCCTCATCTTCTTGGCGTTAGCGGGGTCAGTATTCTCTTCAAGGTCACCATCATCGTCTGACAGTTCCTTTGATGTGCCACTGTTGGTTGGCTTGCCTTGAAAATCGTCATCTTCTATGACATTAGACTTTGTAACTAGGTTTGCCCCATCTATGCCACCTGTGTGTAGAATGAAAGAAACCAAAACAGTACAGTAAAATAAGTCCAATAGTTCAAATGTCACAAAAAAGGCCTATATATTTTCTGAACCACACATGCATCATATCTTCACACTGCCAGAGTGCAAAACTGGTGCCAACAGAGTTGCATGCCCAGTGCAGCTCACCAACAGAGTTGACATGACTGTTCAGTATAACTGAAGCAGGATCAGACTTCATTTTTCATCCTTATATCTGATCTCACCAACATTGCTCATAGTTTAGATCATTCCTCCAGAATTATCAATGAAACGGCACATCAACCTCAACCACACCACAAAGGTAATCCGGAATTGACATTTCTACTCACCTGGATTCCTTGAGCATCAGCTAACCTATCCTACTGAAACTGCTGGTGAGATCGGATCTTGTGCACGTAATTATCATGGAAGACTAACCTGTAGACTCTAGTGAATGGTTCACACTTCACACTCACAGTACTCAAACCAAGGCTGGTAATCAAGTGTACTAGGATAAGTGAGGTTTGCATCTAATGCCCTATTGGAATGATCAGCGGGGAGATGGTGAACTGAATAGGATTTGGCATCTAACATGCTTTTAAACCAGACCACATCCTGCCATCCTAAGGCACTACTTCCTTCGAAATCTTCCTGCCTGCATGTTTACCCCAAGTTGGTTGATAGACTGACATGCACTCAGTTATGAGAGGTCATAAATACCATCAAAGGAAGCTTGAGAAATCAATTGCGAAGCATCTGAAGCTTGTGAGTTGGGGTAGCCCAACGAATATTCTTGTGATTTAGCTTCCTGAAATGAACTTACGTAAACATCACTGCAACAAAGGGGCAAAGGGCTGGGTGCAGCCAGTACGCAAGGTTTCTGTCACTGTTAAGCTCTGGAAAGGCACTAGTACTGCACATCCTTACCCTCATAATTTATATAAATAATACACACATAGCTCGAAGTTTTGTGGAATCATTGGATGCAATGGTCAATATCATGGTTGTGCCAAGGCCAGCCTCTAAATATTTAAGAAAATTGGAAGTAAATGTGTTATTTATAGTGTGACTGAGAGCCACCATGCATAATGTTTTTACAGCATCTACTTATGGAAAAAGTAACTGCTAAACTAACTTGTGGTGCTAATTAACTTAGAAAATCAACGTGCAAATTCATTTTCACATAACAATCTTTGGACATGCCACCTGTGAAAACCTAGATATTCTTAACCTTGCTAGTTCAAACAACTGCGAAAGAGTATTGAAAAATAGCCACAGCAAAACTGCTAGCATTCAGTGAAGTATGGTATTTTTACTTCTAAGAAAGGGAAATGTGCAAATCGCAAACTGCGAACATGTTCATCAATTCAATAGGTCATCTGATACTATCAGATAAATAGCTAAATACAGTGAATTTGCAGTTCTATTTATTCAAATCCACACCTTGTTTTGTTTCCTGTCGCTTTCAGCCAGGAAAAAAACAAAGAAACAAAAAGGAGAAAATCCTATTGGTTCGACCACCGACACGTCATACTCATTCAAATCATTTGTGGTCAATAACATTCCATCAGAATATCCCACCGGCCACCACAGTGTATGTAGTGTGTGGAAGTGAGCCTGCCTCCTAGCAACATGGCACGTATACCAAATCTATTATCCCACATGTCAGTTTCACCACTCCAGGACTCCACTACACTTGCATCAGATCAGAACGCAATATCTGCTACGGTACCCATGTAAAGTTGGAACATTTGAATTTCGCCGCTGCACAGTACTACGATGACAATGGCACAGCTCTGATCTTGATAATATTGTTCATCACAAGCCATTAGAGAAATGGGTGCCGGTGTGTGCACAGTGCCGTGTTTTCTAATGTTTGTCAAAGGCAGGGAAACTTTTTTTCTTTCTTTCTATCTGTTGGTGGGTGCTAAAATCTACTGTGAGTTTTTATGTAGCCCTGGCTTAAGAATGGCAGCGTAGGATTACACGACAAGCATGCCGACCAACCAATTCAACATTTTCCAGAGTCCTCAAATGAAGCAACCGACTTTTCCTTCTGCTGCTTGTGATTGTGATTTCCAAAAACTAGAAATTGCACTAAAACTCTCCTCCCCAAAATGAAGGGGGAATAACTGAAAAACTTGCAATTCCTACCATTGTGACTCGAAATTAACCTAGAGATGAAACTGAAACATCGAAGCACAGACACAAGACACAATCACACAACCAATACTCAAATAGGCCTAGAAAAGTCTAATCTTTGGAGGGGTAGGAGGAGGAGGAACCACACCATGGATTTGGCGACGGCGGCGCAGTACAGGTCGAGCTTCCTCTTGAGCACCGCGGCGTACGCGCCGGGGTCGCCGCCGCCTCTGCCGCCGCAGCTCACCTCCACCACGTCGTCGTCGCCGGCGCTGCCACCCGCCATTCTTAGAGGATAGTCGCTCTCTTTCTAGTGCTTCGTACTCCGGGAGGGGGAGGATGGAACTTGGGAGCAGCCTGAGCAATGTTGGCCTTGGTGGAGGCCGGAGGGGGGCTGCGTTTATACCGGCGGTCGTGTTGATGGAGCGCTCTGTGGCGAGTGGCGACACTGTTGGTCTTTTCTGGAAACACCCTTGCTTTTGTTTCTCATTTCATTATACTCTAGACTAAATTTTAGTCTCTCTATTTTATTTTATCTTTAAATTCATAAATATAAAAGCTAAAATAGAATTTTAGTTTCTATATTTAGTAAAATAGTTACTAAAATAAAATATAATTTAGAGACTAAAAATTAGTCCCTATAAACTAAACATCTCCTTAGTGTTAGAAGTATAGAGATAATCAATAGATAAAATAGTACTGTACTTTAACTAAATTTAGATCCTAAAAATATATTAAATTGTTCTAGTGATTTTTTACGAGTAGGAGTATTAGTGTTGACACCTTTTTGGAGGCGCCAATCACTTCAAAAGAACCAGCGGCGGTGCTCTCTGGTCAGGGCCGGACGGTCCGCGGCACAGGGCCGGACGGTCCGCGACCTGGCGTGAGGCGGCGGTGCTCTCTAGTCAGGCGCGGACGGTCCACGGCACAGGGCCGGACGGTCCGCGACCTAGTGCAGGAGCTCGGGTTCCCTGCCTGACGGCCGGACGGTCCGCGACCTAGTGCAGGAGCTCGGGTTCCCTGCCTGACGGCCGGACGGTCCGCGCCCTAGGGCCGGACGGTCCGCGCGTGCGCAGGGGCGACGGAAGATCGCCGGCGGCGCCTGGATCTCGCTCCCGGGAGGGACCCCGTCGGGGAGGAGAGATCCTAGGAGTTGTCTAGGCTCGGGCAGGCCGACCTAGACTCCTCTAATCGACGTAGAGTCGAGGAGAGGCGGAGAATTTGAGGATCGAGAGGCTAAACTAGAACTAGACTAGAACTACTCCTAATTGTACAGGAAATAAATGTGAAATAGAAGTTGTATTGATTCGATTGATTATTACAAATCGGCCGTAGACCTCTCTTATTTATAGAGGAGGGGGACTGGACCCTTTACACAACTGATTCCGAGCTAATTCCGCGAATATAGCTAACAACCGTAGCACAAAACTCGGAACCCTAAACTGCTCTGCGCATGCGCGGACCGTCCGGCCCACAGGCGCGGACTGTCCGGACCGCGGACCGTCCGGCCTCAGGGCCGGACTGTCCGCCAGCTCAAAACGGCGCTCAACATATGCCCCCTGCCTTTTGGTGGAGCTGAGCAAACCAAAAGCAACTAACTCGATGTGATTACATCGGTTCTCTTAGGCATCTTGCCACATACTAGGATGGTACTGTTTGAGGAAACGCCCATTCAAAGCCTTAGGCAAATTCTTGCCTTGTAATGTTTGTAGCAAATAGGCGTTGCCAGACATTACCTTTACTTTATAAGGACCCTCCCAGCTTGGCGACCATTTCCCGAACTTCCGGTCTTTATTCCTTAGAGACAGAATGGTCTTCCACACCAGGTCCCCTACTTGAAATGATTTTGTTTTTACCTTCTTGTTGTAGGCCCTGGCTACCATGATCTTGTCCTTTTCTATTGCTCCCAAAGCTATCATCCTCTTATCGGTCACCTCATCAATATTATCCATCATTGAATTATAATAATCAGTAGCAGTTAGATCATTTTGTCTGGCGAACCTGACAGCATTCAAACTTATTTCCACAGGCAACACTGCTTCCTGCCCATAGACAAGCTCAAAAGGAGATACTTTAGTAGCCCTATGTTTAGATATTCTATGAGCCTATAAAGCTTCAGACAAAATCTTATGCCAATGTTTAGGATTATCAGATATCTTCTTTTTTATCAAATTAATCAATGTCCTATTACTAGACTCGGCCTGTCCATTGGTCTGAGCATAATATGGAGATGAATTAAGTAGCTTAATTCTGTATGATTCAGCAAATTCACGTACCTCCTTTGACATAAAAGAAGTACCTTGATCTATAGTCAAGGTCTGGGGAATGCCGAATCTATGAATAATATGCTCAGTTATGAACTCAATTACCTCCTTGTGCGTCGTGTTCTTCAGAGCAACGGCTTCAGTCCATTTGGTGAAATAGTCAGTGGCAACTAACACGAACCGATGCCCCTTTGATGATGAAGGATGAATTTCTCCAATAAAGTCTAATCCCCATCCTCTGAAAGGCCAAGGCTTGATGATAGGATGTAATTCAGCTGCAGGGACCAACTGTAGGTCGCCGAATTTTTGACACACCTGGCAACCCTTGTAGTACTTGAAACAATCAGCTATCATGTTAGGCCAATAAAAGCCAAACCTTCGCAACAGCCATTTCATCTTTGGAGACGATTGGTGGGTACCACAAATTCCTTCATGTACTTCGGCCATGGCCAATATAGCATCATCTGGGCCCAAGCACTTAAGCAGGACGTCATTGACTGTTCGGCGGTAGAGTTCATCACTCATCAAGACATACTTGAAAGCTGTTCGCCGAATGTTCTTATCTATCCTGATATTGGGATTTCTTAAATAATTAAGTATAGGTGTCCTCCAATCACTTGCATCGGCTTCATTATCAGCCGAATCAATTAAGAGAACATTTCTGGTAACCCCGGACGGTCCGACATCTCGACGCGGACGGTTCGCGACCTAGGGAATTGGCCCTGCACTGGTTATCAGATTTTCAGTGTTGTGAAATCTCCCTCGCTTTATCCGATAACCTGATGCGTCTTGTGCCAAATTGTTAGCTCTATGATTCTCAACTCTAGAGATATGCCGAATACTGAATTCGTCAAAAGAATGAATTATACCCCAACATTTTTCAAGGTAACTATTTAGAGTACCATCAAAACATTGATATTCTTCTAACACTTGTTGGACAACCAGCTGAGAATCACCAAATACCTTCACATGTTTTACTCCCATACCATTTAAAAGTTCTAAGCCGAATAGGAGGGCCTCATATTCGGCTTGATTATTAGTGCAATAAGTTTTCAATCGGCTAGAGAAGTCGAAGGAGACATTACTTGGTGAAACAAGTACGATGCCAATTCCTTGCCCTTCATTGCAAACCGATCCATCAAAATATAAAGTCCAAGGAGTAATAGTGAGGTATGACATGTCTAGTTTATGAATATCATTAATTCGATGTTCTACAATGAAATCCGCTACGACTTGGCCTTTCATAGACTTCAATGGTTCATAGGCCAAGTCATATTCTATGAGTGCATAAGCCCACTTACCAATTCTACCACTCATAATTGGGTTATGCAACATGTATTTGATCACATCGGCTTGACCAGAAACAGTGCAATGACTAGACAGTAAATAACATCTACATTTGGTGCATGCATAAAACAAGCATAAGCATAACTTCTCAATAAAAGTGTACCTTGTTTCAGCATTCACCAACCTTCGGCTTAGATATGTCACCACATGCTCCTTCCCCTCAGTTTCTTGTGTCAGAACAGCCCCAATGACCTTATCTTCAGCTGCAATGTATAATCGGAATGGTACTCCTGCTCGTGGTGCTTTTAATACGGGAGCCGAAGATAAATATTTTTTGATGAGATCAAATGCTTCTTGCTGTTCTGCCCCCCAAGCGAATTCGACATCATTCTTAAGCCGAAGAATAGGGGTGAACGCATCAATTTTCCCGGCTAGGTTAGAAATAAACCTTCGTAAATAATTCACCTTACCGAGAAACTTCTGTACCTCGACCTTACAGGTCGGAGGTCCCACATTCTGAATAGACTTGATTCGGTCAGGGTCTATCTCTATACCATGTTCATGGATGACAAATCCTAAAAACTTACCAGCCGACACTCCAAAAGCACATTTACGTGGGTTCATTTTCAAACCATACCGACGCATTTTATCAAAGGCTTTGCGCAAATCAGCTATATGAGAACTAAACTCAGCCAATTTGACTACAATATCATCAATGTAAACTTCCACAGTGTTTTCTAACAATTCATGGAAGATCAAATTCATAGCCCTCTGATAAGTAGCACCAGCATTTTTCAGACCAAATGTCATGACAACCCACTCAAATAAACCAATGAAGCCTGGACATATAAAGGCCATTTTAGACGCATCTTCTTCGGCCATGAAAATCTGATTATATCCGGCATTACCATCAAGGAAGCTAATAATTCTATTTCCTGATGCATTATTGATTAATGTGTCGGCTATGGGCATGGGATATTCGTCTTTAGGAGTTGCTCTATTTAAATTGCGAAAATCAATGCATACTCTAAGCTTACCTGACTCCTTCTCCACCGGCACAATATTGGAGACCCACTCTGCGTATCTACACGGTCTGATAAAATCAGCTTCTAGCAGCTGGTGGATTTCGTCCTTAATGCGTGGGAGAAGATCTGGACGAAATGTTCTAGCTCTCTGCTTGAAAGGTCTGAAACCAGATTTAATAGGCAGCCGATGCTCTACGATCTCTCGGCTTAATCCAGGCATCTCAGTGTAATTCCAAGCAAAGCAATCTGAATATTCCTTCAATAGACCGATCATCTCATCTCTAGGATCGGTCTCCAGGGTCTTGTTTACAAAAGTCGGCCTTGGAGTTTTACCATCTCCTATGTCAATCTCCTCCAAAGGATCGGCCGATGTAAACCCCTGTCCTAGTTTATCAAGATCTCTGAATTCCTCTATCATGTCCCCCACAGAGGAATCAGATGATCTTTGTGTGATGGCGGACTTTTCGGTCTCGGGGACCGGATCATCCGTAATACTGTCCTTTTGCTGAGGTAGATGTTCGGTCTTAAAGTCCGAACTGTTTTGTGACAGACCAGACCATCCGGCTTTGAGAGCCAAACTGTCCGTGATCAAAGACTCATGAACTTTGTGTGTATTCATCATTTAAACTTTATTTAGGATTTAGCCGATTCTCCATCGGTTCTAGCATTACCGGAATGAAACCTTTCTTATCTATACTTATGAACTGATAATCAGAAAAATCTACTCCTGTGAGACATGTAGCAGTCTCATAAGTCTAGAGTACAGGGGCATCGGCCACAGCGATGCAGGCTGATACATCAGCATGTACTTGTTCTATATCATCGCCTACCCATTGTATTAACATTTGATGTAATGTAGAAGGTATACATTGATTGGCATGAATCCAATCTCTGCCTAGAATTAAACTGTAATTTCCTTCTACATCAGCGACGAAGAATGCAGCAGCAAGGGTCTTAGTCCCGATGGTTAATTCAACGGACGTGACTCCCCTGGCTTTAATCAAACTATCCCCAACACCGCTGAGGGTCATGTTGGTCTTGACAAGTTCGTCATCTTGTTTTCCTAATTTTCTGTATAATGAATAAGGCATTAGATTTACAGCCGCCCCTCCATCTACCAACATCTTAGCAATCGGTATTCCATCAATGTGACCGCGCACGAAGAGCGGCTTTAAATAATTTACCGATTCCTTTGGTTTAGTAAAGGCGGCTTCTTTAGGACCGAAATCGAACTGGGCAACAACAGGTTCATCATCGCCGATAATAGTACAATTGGTAGAAAATGTAATAACATTTACATCCATACCTGAGCGTTCTGGAGAAGCCTCGTAGTCGACCAAGTCTTCTCCCAGCAAGTCGTCTTCTTCCATTGATGTTGGCGTGTCGTTGGAGGCTTCCTGGTGCGGTGCGGACGGTCCGGACTCCGGGGGCGGACGGTCCGCGCCTGGTGCAGATTGCCCAGTCTTGCTGGCCAGGCTCCCTGCCATACCTATAGGGTGCTGTACAAGTGTTGTTTCATTTTCTATTTTTGTGGCCGTTTGATTTTCCTCAACGGCCTTTGGTCTCCATTTCTTTTGCGGTGGCGGGTACTGTGGGTGTGTGTCATTGAATATCTTTTCCGCCTCCTTTTCCTGGCTCTCCTTCGCTCTTAGGCGCTGTAATTTCCACTTTTGGGACCGTGTCAATCCCGCTGGGCACCATCGAGGCATGGAGTATTTTGGATCGGCTGTTTTGATGGTAGCCGTATCTTCTTTTTTGGTTATGTTGGCCGATTCACCAAAAATCATCGGCCCTTTATTGTCTTCCTGTATGACGACATCTGCAGTACCTATTTTGATGACGTCCTTCTTTGTTGTCCTTTTGGTTGCTGCAGGTACATGCCCCCCTGCCGGATTGGTCGGCCTTGGAGGTCGAGTAGTCCGGCAATCCTGTTGGGTCTGTGCCTGGTGACCGGATTGAGCAGTGCTCAATTGGTCTTGTACTGGTGGCGTCAACCTGTCAAAAACAGATGTTTGGGGTGCCCCCCAGGCGGGGTACTGTGGCATCCCAAATGGATATGGTGACATGCCCCACATTTGATTTGGGACATATGGTGGAGGTAAATATGTGTATGAATATGGCATAGGCGGATAAGGGGGTGGAGGTGCCCATGTCTGTATGTTAGGTCTCAATTGTATAGTATGACCTTTCATTTCTTCCGATTGGTGGGGTGGTCCAATCAGCCTGACCTGATGTTGCTCATGAATGGGTGAGCGGGGTCGCTTTGCTGGCCGGTCACTGGGGCCGACCTTCTTTTTTACGTATTTAGACAATAATTGATCAAAAGTTGGGCCAGCTTTGACCAACCGACCAGCTGCCTTGAATGTATTTGTTTTCCACATACCTATCTCTGGTCGTCGTGGTTTGAAAGTACGTGGCCGTTGTGAGTCTTGAGCACGGCCGGACCGTCCGCTGGAGTTCTCTGGACCGTCCGGCGGGGTCCCGGACCGTCTGCGCCTATGTGCCGGACCGTCTGCGCCTATGTGCCGGACCGTTCGGGATGCGCAGCACGGGTTCCTGCATCTGTCTCCCTATCTGCGCTTGCCCCCCCAGTGCTAGAGGCTGTGATGGTCACCTTCAGGGTCTCCCCTCCATTGGGAGTCTTCTCGGTCACCACTTTCCTGCAAGAAATTTTACGACCCTCATCGGCCTCTTTAGCATCGCCGATGACTGTCTCTTTGCCTTTGCCTTTATCGGTTGTGTTTGGCCGAACCAGGACTTTCTTGCCCTCGAAGTCGATCATGTTCATCGGAAAGGGCTCTGTATCTACCTGTATTTCCTGAAATTTCAATCGTCCCTCGTTAATGGCCGATTGAATCTGTCGACGGAATACATTACAATCATTAGTGGCATGAGAAAATGAGTTATGCCACTTGCAGTACGCACGACGTTTTAGCTCGTCGGCTGATGGAACAGTGTGATTTATTTTAATGTTGCCATTTTTGAGTAATTCATCAAATATTTTATCACACTTACTGACATTAAATGTAAACTTAACCTCCTCTTGCCGTTTCTTTTGAACCGGCTGTAAGGAGGAACAAGCTGAAGATTTGGCCTGCTTTGGCCAAACCATTTCAGCAGCATACACTTCTGCTGATTCATCATCTGAGCTACTTTGGTCACATTCTACTATATGGACATTGTGACGAATAGTTTTGGCAGTCTCTTTGCTTCAGCTTTCACAAGCCAAAGCCCTTTGGTGTAATTACGCTAGCGTAAAAAATTGAATGCCTTCTAATCTTTCCTTTAAATAATATCGCAATCCATTAAAAGCTAGTCCTGCTAACTGTTTTTCTGCCAAATGAATTTGGAAGCATCGGTTTATTGTATCTCGAAATCTCCGGATGTAATCATTAACCGATTCATCTTTTGCCTGTCACAATAACACTAAATCTACCAAATCCAACTCATAGTCACCAGAGAAAAAATGATCATGAAATTTTTGTTCTAGATCCCCCCATGATGAAATGGAATTAGGAGGTAGAGTGGCATACCATGCAAACGCGATTCCTGTTAGAGATAATGAAAATAAACGTACGCGAAATGCCTCTGTGTTGGCCAACTCTCCTAATTGTGCTAAAAACTGGCCTATGTGCACGCGTGTGTTCTTTCCTTGATCACCCAAAAATTTTGCGAATTCGGGTATCCTGGTTCCCTGTGGGTATGGGTGGTGATCAAATCGGCTGTCATAAGGTTTCCGATATGATTGCCCCCCAGGGACCATGCTTACTCCGAGCTTATCTTGGAATGCCCCGGCTATTTCTTCCCTCACTATATCAATGGCAGCCGGTGCGAGACCACCGGCTCTCTGGTCAAACATAGGTAGGGTTGGCTGGATATTAACATGTCGTCTTTCCCCCCATTGGTTTGAGCTACGTGGTGCATTGCCACTTGTGCTATATGGTTCATATGTTTGATCGTTCCTTTCCGGTCTTCTAGGTGGGGCCGGAAAGTTTTCCTGGGCTCTAGATCTCGAATTAATGGGTTGATGCATTGCATAGTGCGATGGAAAGTGTTGCTGGGACGGGTGAGGATTCAGGTAACACTCCTCCTCAAAAAGGTCATGCACGAACTGTCCGGACATTGACCCGGATCGTCCGTGATCATATGCGGACCGTCCGTCGTTGTATACGGACCGTCCGACTGGGTAGTTTAGATTCTGTGCCGTGTGTGGTGGCTCGGGCACATATCTAGGTAACTCATTAAAAATAGGCCCGACTGTTGCCGGTCCGGACGGTCCGCGCTCACGTGCGGACGGTCCGGGCATGTGCAGATCGGCTGATTTGCTGCCGATTTGCGGTTGCTCAGGGTATGTGTCCATCGGCATCCCATAAAGGGGTTGTGACTGGTCGTGACAACCTGTAGCCGATGTATTACGCGTGTTACCCCCTAACTCAACCTCGTGCGAAGGAAAATTTGCGATATTAGATTTATCAAATGCACGTACTAGTCTCTTAAAATCGCTTTGCATACCCCCTATGATGTTCTGCATTTGTTCACGTTGCTCTTCTACATAATTTCTAAGAGATTGTAGCTCGTTGGTATTACTTACATTGGGATATCTGGTGTGGGTTGGAGCGAAGCCGGTTCTGTCGCCCGATGTTGGACGACCTTGTTGTTCCTGTCCACTTTGAAGTTGGCCAAGAATTTTGCTTTTGCCTCCTAGATCATACGCTTCTTGTGCTCCTCAAACTGGAGCTGTTTGTCAGCCGGCAAGGTTTCCCAAGTCGGCTCTATAATGTTGCTTGGGGAAATATCAGAGGTATCCCTTGAACCGGCCATTGAGGGCCGATTTGATGCGTCTATATTTGTCGTCCCCAGCGGAGTCACCAAAAAGTATGTTGACACCTTTTTGGAGGCGCCAGTCACTTCAAAAGAACCAGCGGCGGCGCTCTCTGGTCAGGCGCGGACGGTCCGCGGCACAGGGCCGGACGGTCCGCGACCTGACGTGAGGCGGCAGTGCTCTCTGGTCAGGCGCGGACGGTCCGCGGCACAGGGCTGGACGGTCCGCGACCTGGTGCGGGAGCTCGGGTTCCCTGCCTGACGGCCGGACGGTCCGCGCCCTAGGGCCGGACGGTCCACGCGTGTGCAGGGGCGGCGAAAGATCGCCGGCGGCGCCTGGATCTCGCTCCCGGGAGGGACCCCGTCGGGGAGGAGAGATCTTAGGAGTTGTCTAGGCTCGGGCAAACCGACCTAGACTCCTCTAATCGACGTAGAGTCGAGGAGAGGCGGAGAATTTGGGGATCGAGAGGCTAAACTAGAACTAGACTAGAACTACTCCTAATTGTACAGGAAATAAATGTGAAATAGAAGTTGTATTGATTCGATTGATTATTACAAATCGGCCGTAGACCTCTCTTATTTATAGAGGAGGGGGGCTCAACCCTTTACACAACTGATTCCGAGCTAATTTCGCGAATATAGCTAACAACCGTAGCACAAAACTCGGAACCCTAAACTGCTCTGCGCATGCATGGACCGTCCGGCCCACAGGCACGGACTGTCTGGACCGCGGACCGTCCGCCAGCTCAAAACGGCGCTCAACAATTAGTTTCGTAAGGGGACAAATGAGACAGAAAAGACTACGGTGCTATGTAATTTTTCCTATGTCATAAGTTTAGTAAGTTGCACATTGTATAATTATGGATTGCATCGACATGGAAGCCATAAGAAAAGGTGTATCTGACAATTTTCATTTCATTCTCCCTATTTATAAAAAAATCAGGACCTTAACTTGAAGGCCAAGTGGAAATCCATAAGTTGACCCTAACACAACTATCAACTTTTGTAAGTTCGTATTGAATGCAACTTGTACATAGAACATATGGTTGTGAGTGCCATAGTACTCAAATATGGTCTCAAAAATAGAAATAAAATTGTTGTGATCCACACTCCAAGGAAGTTAACATCGCACGCTTGTTGATTCTTTTTGCGGCGACTCGATGTTAAGAATCTGGAGCTATATAGATATATAAGACAAATTGTTAGGTAGCTATTTTTTACTAGCTCAACCAAGCAGGGTATAATAGGTGGATTTAATTTTTAGTCATGTATTCAACAAATTGTTAGCTAACTTTAACTAAATTTTAGGTCTAACTAATGTAGACAAAACCATGTTCATTCTGTCCAATAATTTCTCTAGGACACCGACAATAACTAGAACTACCATGTCCCTTTAAATCTTGTGTACACAGTTCAGCTTAATATGATTTAAAATGGAGGAAAAGTAAGCGTGTCTTCAACGAAAGACTATGCTCATGTATCTCAAATATAGAGAAGTTTCTCTTCTATATAGCCTTTGATGAGAGAATACTCTTTCATCCTCTATGTACAGATACTTTCCCTTTTCTTCTCTACTAAACAAAACTAAAATATGCATAGGATATTTGAGGGCACGATAAATAGAGGATAGTTTTTTTATAGAAGTCTATAAAAACAAATATCGAAAAGAAATATAGAGACGGTCGAAGAAAGTGCCTGTTTGGGAGGGCTCTCAAACTGGCTCTAGCTTCGGTTTCTAGAGAAGCCCTCTCAAACGGTCTAAAAAAAGAGCTCGCGACAAAGAGCACTGAGGAGTCCGAGCCATTTTTATAGAGAGAAGTCGGAGCAAAAAAATGGCTCCTATCGGCTCCTCCCCTCACTCCCCTATCTTGCCATTCTCTCACATCAAAAAAGTCGTTTTGTTAAACGAAAAACGATTTGTTAAAAAAAATACTAGCTCCTACATATGAATTAATCTTGAAAAGAAGTTAAAGCTAAAGCTATTTTTAAAGAAGCTAAAGCATGCCAAACAGACGCTAAGAAGATCTCATAGTTCAGCTTGACAAGTCAAGCAGACAAGGTGTCGCTGTCAGTTTGTCCATTCCATTTTCTCCCTGTTCACATCGCAAAAATATCAGGGCGCCCCCCCCCCCCCCCCCCCCCAAGTTGCAGGCCAAGTGGGCGGGCTGATCGCACCTACTGGGCCGCCGCTGGGCCCGGCGGGGGCGTTTAGGTCCACGAAATGTGGATTTTTTCGACGGGGGCCCACCGTACCTTTGCCCTGGCTGGGAGACCTACCAGGTCAGCAGACAGCAGCAGGGGCCAGATATTTTGTGATGGACGGGAACGGGATGGACACAGACACGGACACGTCGTCCGCCGTAATCCGCTATCTATCACACACGCTGGGCCGGGCCGGTGCATGCACCTGGCCTCCTGGCTGCTGCCGAGCCACCACCTGTCTCTGTCCTTTGCTTGGAATTCCTGTGACGGTGGTGTGCGTTGCGTGCATTTGGTGCTCAGGTTTATCAGGAATCTTACAGATTCTCAAGCATCATAGTGGCTTTGCCACCAAATGGCTTATTCGATAGATGCATCAAGAGCACTGAAAGGCTTCAAGATTTCCTCCTGTCGGTTGACCCTAGTTAGGATTATATGGATAAATATCTGCTTTGCTATTAAGGGGTCTCACATCTCTATGTACCTGTTTGGTTCAGCTTCTGGCCGGCTTCTGACCGCCAGAAGCAGAAGCTGCTACCAAACGCGCAGATTTTGGCCCGGCTTCTGCGCGACGCGCTTCGGTAAGAAGCCCCCCGCGCACGGTCCGCTGGAAGCGGCCGTCACTTGGCTTCGGATAAAGTCTCTCCACTTCGTTAGGGTAGTCGCCCAAGCACGCGCCGCCGCCGCGCACCCAACGCGCCGCCGCCGTCGTCTTCGCAGGTACGGCCGACCTCCATCCGCGAACTCCTCCATCCCGACCGTCTGTTCCCCTGCGCCGCGTCTCATTCCCGTCATTTCTAGGGTTCGCGCACCCACGTCGGCGCCGCATCCCCGTCGCGAAGGAACCTCTCCCCGCCGTCGTCTTCGCAGGTACGGGCTCTCTCCTCCATTACTCTCTCCTCTCATTTACCGCCGCCGCCTCGGACGTTCCTTGACCCTACTGTCGCTAGGGTTGCCGCCCCCACACCAGCGCCGCTGCTTCGTCGTGAAGGTTCCTCTGCTCCCCCACGTCGCGTCGTCATCTTCCGAGGTACGGTGTACCTCGCCTCGATCCCGACCCTCGCCTCCCCCTCCTCTCGTGTTTAGGGTTCGGCCTGCCCCGTTTGCTATTTCTTTAGGCTTCAACCAATGCCGACTGATCTCCAGTTCATGACTGGTATGGATCGACATAGTAAACTAATTATTTGTCCATTGTCCCCTTCAGATATCTGTATCATCTCGGGGTCTTCGTCTTCGGTTCCAAGATCCCGTAGCAACCAAGGTAATGTGATACTCAATTTCTTGCGCACGTTACTATCAACAGGTGCTGAGCCAATTTTTTTTATGCTTTACTTGCCATACCATTGATCTGTTCTGTCAGTAAAATTTGTTGACCGATTAGTTCATACTTTGTTAGTTACTACCTGTAGTTTGTTTATGGTTAACTCGGGGTCTATATTAGTATGTTTGTCATAACCTTTTCCATGTTCAGGGTTCAGTTCGTACTTTGTTAGTTACTACCTGTATGTTAGTACCTTGAACCAAAGTTTGGCCATGTTACCACGCAATTCATGTGAATAAATGGAAGTTAGTAGATTGTCCCCTTGTCTAGTACACTAACCACCTAAATCCACATCAGATGGATTCAGCAGACTCCATAGCCGACAAGGCAATTGGAAGGATGCAAGAGATTGCGGACAAGATTTATTCCGTAGCTCGGGAAACAATCCGTCCAGGACGCGGGTTGACCTCCTTTGACGCTACCAAACTTCGTGTAGCATTGGAGGACATTGCTTGCATGATGGAGCAAGATTCTCTGGTTTTCCAAGAGTCTTTGGACAAGGTCAACAACGTAACCCACCAGCCTGAGAGTAACTACGAACCCTCAGAGTTGTCCTCACCACCCCCTGGTGAAGACAACCTTAGTCCAGACTAGGACTTTGCCGAGCACTTCGAAAGGTTTTGGGGTATTGAATATGACTCCGATCAGATGCCTTCCTTTAGTGACAATGAGGCTTAAGTTAGACCTTGGTTTAGGGTTCAGGAAGGTCTTAGTGAAACAGGGATATGATCAGGCTTTTGCTTAATGGGTTGCTGTAAATGTCTTCCCTGTCCTTTTGTGTGTAGTACCTCTTTAATTAACGTTGTCTTTGTGTTCGTAAGGAAATCCGAATTTTAGTACTTCTGGTTCTACCTTATGTTATTATGGTCAGGTCACTGTTGTATTTATTTTCTTCGTAATCCGAGAATTGTTCGTATTTTCAAAACTCTACACTTGTTTTGCACTAGATGGAGAAGTCTGGGAAAGTGATTGCGAAGTGGGATAGTAGAGCTACAAAAATATACACAGAAATTTGTGTAGAAGAGGTCAATGCCCGGAATAGGCCACAACACTTTCTTAATGCAGAAGGGTATGCTAACCTTATAAGGAAGTTTAAGGAACGCACTGGTCGCACTTACACGAGGGATCAAATGAAGAATAGGTGGGACTCCTTAAAGAGAATGTTCACACAGTGGAAAACTCTTAATGAAAGGGCTACAGGTCTTGGTCGAGACCCTCATACTGGTTCAATCAGTGCGCCAGATGAGTGGTGGGCCAAGCAAAATGAAGTAAGTAGATCTTTTTTTTCTAGACTAACAATAGTATTGGCCACCTCAAACTAGGAACTACCATGTTGGTGCAGGCAATGCCAGGTTGTATTATGTTCAAAACAACCCCCTAGAGAATGAGGACGAGCTAAAGGTTATGTTTGGACCCATTGTATGCACAAATGAAAGAACCCTTGTTCCTGGCGTCGAGGATGCTAATTCATCATCTGATGATCATTTCAAAGCCACTTTAGGTGGGGGTGAAAACAGCACACCTGACCCATGCACAAATGCGACTGGGAAGCGTAAGATGCGGCATGATTCTCCTAAACCAAAGAAGAAAAAAGATTCGAGGGAAGAGTACATGAAAAGACTAGTGGAGGCTTTTGAGTCGCGTTCAATGACCACTAACAAGTCCATTACCTCTGCTGACAATGACCCAGTTCGAGTTGAGGTTAAGGCGCAGTTGCAACAAGTTATCGATGATGGATCACCAGAAGGCAGCCAACTACATTTGTTTGCCACTCATCTATTGATTGAGAAAAAGTATAGAGATGTTTTTGCAACACTGCAGACAAAAGAAGGAAGGATCGCTTGGCTTCGCAATGCTTACGAGATAGATCTTAAAAAGTGCACTTAGATGCTGGTCGTCCGACAACAGAGGCTTATGTTCAGTATTATGGTTGTTTCTGTCTGTTTTATGAGTCTTGTCGTTTCATTGTTATGAGGATTGTCGTCTTAGAACATAAACTTGTCGTATGCTTCATTTTCCCTTTGAAACATTTTTCGAGATATTCGAGTTGAACTTGTATTTCAATAATCAGAGTTGTCAGCTTGTGAACAATGTGAATCTGTGAACTTTCTGTCTCCGTTGAAACATGAATATATGTGGCTTGTAAACTGTGGTTGTACATTAATATGTGACTTATAAACTGTGGTTACATATGAATATGTGTCTGTTGTTTGTGTGCATGCAGATGTGTGACCCTGCTGCACACACATATGATAATGAAATGGATGACACAGATGCAGAATTGGTGGTTGCTATATATGCTGTAGACATTTGGGGCAGGACTTTTAGTCAGGTTCCTAGAAGAACATTGGTTGAAACTGGTATTCAATGGGTGGAGAGAACGTTGGAGAACAGTAACGACTGCTTCGATATGTTTCGCATGCGACGAACTGTTTTTAGGCGATTGCATGACACATTGGTGGACAATTATGGTCTGCTTGCAAGCCGGGGTGTCAGTACTATGGAAGCTCTTGGCATTTTCTTGTGGGCATGTGGGGTCCACAGTCATTTAGGCAGATAAGGAATAAGTTTGGTCACTCCTTGGAAACAATTAGTCGCAAGTATAGTGAAGTCCTTGATGCACTGTTTAAGATGTCATCTGACATAATTAAGCCCAAAGACCCATATTTCATCGAGATTCATCCTCGTTTGCGAGAGGCGAGATTTTGGCCACACTTCAAGGATTGCATAGGAGCAATTGATGGTAGTCACTTTCCAGCGGCAGTCCCGGCCTCGGAGCAAGCCAAATATATTGGACGGCATGGTTACGCATCGCAGAATGTAATGGCCATTTGTGACTTCGATATGAGGTTCACATTTGTTGTCACAAGATGGCCAGGATCCGTACATGAAACTAGAGTATTACAAGATACTTTGATAACTTATGCGGACAGGTACCCCCAGCCACCAGAAGGTATATAAATATGTTGTACTTTTTTTGTCATATGCTATTAATTAATGGCTTAAGTATTTAACTTTTGCATTTCATGTTTGTGCAGGTAAATACTATCTTGTCGATTCAGGCTATCCAAATAGAAAGGGCTACCTTGCACCTTATAAGGGTCAGAAGTACCACATTTCTGAATGGCAAAATGCGAGGCAACCTATTGGGAGCAAAGAAGTATTCAACTATGCACACTCTTCGCTACGCAATGTTATAGAGCGATCGTTTGGGGTGCTTAAAATGAAGTGGAGAGTTCTATTAAGTCTCCCTTCTTTTTCGCTTACCAAACAATCCAAGATAATTATTACTTGTATGACATTGCATAACTTCATTAGAGAGAGTGCTCTACACGATAGAGACTTTGATGAACTAGGACCTAATAGCATCAGTCATGATGTACCTTTATGTGATAGTAGTAGTAGCACATCTGATGAGTTAGACATGAGTTCTTTTCGAGATGCAATTGCTAATGCATTAGTGTCGTAGTTAAGTATGTCAATGTAACAGTACTTATGATGTAATCAACTCCACTAATTATTGTGTAATGACCTTTTGTTCGTTATGGGTTTCATTTTATCGTTTGTTCGAACAGAATCTGCAATATGAGAATCTGATTATCCAAACACGTAGATTCTCACGAATAGCTTTTCTGCACAGCTGGCGAACCAAACACCTAAATTCTAACTACCAGCTTTTCCCAACAGCCAGCTTTTCCCCGCAGCCAGCTTTTCAGAAAAGCTGGTCAGAAAAAAGCCGAACCAAACACGCCCTATATAAGGAACTTGTACACCCTCTCATAATACAGAGAAGAGAAAGAGGCAAGAGGCCCAACCCTATATCATGTGTCTCGTGTGTTCCTCTGTCGTGCTTATGGGAAGGGAGACGGGTCTTGCACAACTTCTCGCGCCTCTACTACTGACGGGAGGGAAGGGAGCGGATCTAGTGATCCGTGGTAACGTAGTTCTCAACACGTTATCAGCATGCTCTACATCGACGTTGTTGCTCGATCAGATCTACATCAACTCTCCATCAAGTCGGCAGGTCACCGACCTAGTCGAACTGTCCTACGCGACAGTCTTCGATTTACCCTCTACGCAAACGTGGTATGCATTTTTAAGTAGGATGGATCTATTGTTCTTCATTCGTTCCTTGAAAAAGATTAAAGAAAAGTGGTATGGAATTTTCTGCGCTTGAAAAAAAACTCGCGAGACGTTCATGGGTTCGCCGATCCGGTCAAAGCGGCTTACTCAAAAAAATGGATTCATCTTTATCTCCCGCACACCACCCATCCTCTTGCATGGCTGCATGCAAGGGCAATGCATGCATGCCGCTCGGCCATATATGCTCATATAGATTAATTATATATTAAATGTTTTAGCCTGTGTATTTAGGTGATTAGAGGTATCGTATTATATGATGACAAGCGAGGTTTGTTTTACAGATATAATAAAGTAGGTTTTATATTCAAGTTTCTACTTTAATTAATTATTTCCCGTAGCAAATAATTAGCAGAAAAATGTATGCTTGAATATAAGAAAATGCCTATATGCACCTGATCTGCTTATGCTCATGCATTAATTCAAGTATTATTTTCTGCTTTATTTCTCGTAATAGATAATTGGCAGAAATTACTAAAATGTGTGAAGGCTATAATGTGCATACTCAAATCGCTCTAAATATTTGTGTTGCGTTGAGCTTTTGAACTCACGTCGAGCGATTAAATTGTATCATGGGTACCCAGACATGCCGATCAGACTAAATTATTAATCGGCTGAGTTATGGCATTGGCTGCGCCCTGTCAACATGATGCAGTATTATGTCGTACGAACTTGCGTCATGTGATTGCTATGTCGCACTCTCATTTAATCGAACTGCTCCCGTTGAGTCAGACCGCTATCGCCGAGTCGCATATTTTTCGCATGCCCTGTTGGCACTATTCGTCTATCGTGATCATCGAGACACAAATGCGCCTGGTGCGCACATTGTGTGGATATTTCGTGTACCCCGACTATCAAGCCATATCTGTGCCTGTTGTGCTTGTTACGAGGGCTTACTGTGTTGTCGTGACTGAAAGTCACCTAGAGGGGGGTGAATAGGCGGAATCTGAAAATTATAAACTTAAGCACACACTACAAGCCGGGGTTAGCGTTAGAATTAAAATCGAGTCCAAAAGAGAGGGCGAAAAACAAATCACAAGCAAATGAAGAGAGTGACACAATGATTTGTTTTACCGAGGTTCGGTTCTTGCAAACCTACTCCCCGTTGAGGTGGTCACAAAGACCGGGTCTCTTTTAACCCTTTCCCTCTCTCAAATGGTCACCTAGACCGAGTGAGCTTTTCTCCTTAATCAACGGGTCACTCAGACCCCTCACAAGGACCACCACAACTTGGTGCCTCTTGCATTGATTACAAGTGTCTTGAGAATAAGAAAGAGGAAGAAGAAAAGCGATCCAAGCGACAAGAACTCAAATGAACACAAATATCTCTCTCTCACTATTCACTAATTGTTTGGAGTGATTTTTGGACTTTGGAGAGGATTTGATCTCTTGTTTGTGTCTTGGAGTGAAGTCTAGAGCTCTTGTATTGAATGCAATGACTGAAAACTTGGATGCCTTGAATGTGTAGTGGTTGGGGGTATTTATAGCCCCCACCCACCAAAATGGCCATTGGGGAAGTCTGTTGTCGAACGGCGCACTGGATAGTCCGGTGGCCACCGCACACTGTCCGGTGCGCCCGCCACGTCACCCAACCATTAGGGTTCGACCGTTGGAGCTTCTGATAGCTGAGCCACCGGACAGTCCGGTGGTGCACCAGATAGGCACTGCTCACTGTCCAGTGCGCCTTCTGGCGCCTGCTCTGACTCTGCGTGTGCAGTCCGCACTGTTCATTGTTCACTGTTCATTTTGCAGTCGACCGTTGGCGCTGTAGCCGTTGCTCCCGCTGACACACCGGACAGTTCGGTGAATTATAGCGGGGAGTGATTTCCAGAAACCCGAAGGTGGCGAGTTTAGAGTTGATCTCCCTGGTGCACCGGACACTGTCCGGTGGCACACCGGATAGTCTGGTGCGCCAGACCAGGGCAGCCTTTGGTTGGTTTTTGAAAGTCACCTAGAGGGGGGGTGAATAGGAGGAATCTGAAAATTCTAAACTTAGGCACAACTACAAGCCGGGGTTAGCGTTAGAAATATAAACGAGTCCGAAAGAAAGGGCGCAAAACAAATCAACCAAGGAAATAGAGCGGATGACACGGTGATTTGTTTTACCGAGGTTCGGTTCTTGCAAACCTACTCCCCGTTGAGGTGGTCACAAAGACCGGGTCTCTTTCAACCCTTTCCCTCTCTCAAACGATCACTTAGACCGAGTGAGCTTCTCTTCTCAATCAAACGGGACACTAAGTCCCCACAAGGACCACCACACAATTGGTGTCTCTTGCCTAGATTACAATTGAGTTGATCACAAGAAAGAATGAAGAAGAAAAGCAATCCAAGCGCAAGAGCTCAAATGAACACAAGTCAGTCTCTCACTAGTCACTATTTGATTGGAATGTTCTTTGGACTTGGGAGAGGATTTGATCTCTTTGGTGTGTCTTGTATTGAATGCTATAGCTCTTGTAAGGTGTAGGAAGTCTGAAAACTTGGATACAATGAATGGTGGGTGGTTGGGGGTATTTATAGCCACAACCACCAAAATGGCCGTTGGTGGAGGCTGCTGTCGCATGGCGCACCGGACACTGTCCGGTGCGCCAGCCACGTCACCCGACCGTTAGGGTTCGACCGTTGGAGCTTCTGTCTTCTGGGCCACCGGACAGTCCGGTGGTGCACCGGACAGGTCCTGTAGACTGTCCGGTGCGCCTTCTGGCGCTGCTCTGACCTCTGCGCGCACTATAGCACATTCAATGCGGTTGCAGGCGACTGTTGGCGCTGAAGTAGTCGTTGCTCCGCTGGCACATCGGATAGTTCGGTGCTGCACCGAACAGTCCGGTGAATTATAGTGGAGCGGCCTCCCAAATTCCCGAGACTGGCAAGTTTGGAGTTGGATTCCCTAGTGCACCGGACACTGCCCGGTGGTGCATCGGACACTGTCCGATGCGCCAGACCAAGGCTGCATTCGGTTTAAATTTGCTCCCTTTTTTGAACCCTTTCTTTTGACTTGTATTGGTTTGTTGTGAACCTTTGGCACCTGTAAAACATATTTTCTAGAGCAAACTAGTTAGTCTAATAATTTGTGTTGGGCAATTCAACCACCAAAATTCTTATTGGAAAAGGTTTGACCTTATTTCCCTTTCAATCTCCCCCTTTTTGGTGATTGATGCCAACACAAACCAAAGCAAATATAAAAGTGCAGAATTGAACTAGTTTGCATAATGTAAGTGCAAAGATTGCTTGGAGTTGAAACCAATATACTTATCTCAATAGATGTGCATGGATGGTTTTCTTCTTTATTAATTGCACCACGGGTTTTGTTTTGCAAATTCTTTGTAAAATTCTTTTCAAAAACCTTTTGCAAAAAGCCAAAGGTACATGAATAAGATTGAAGAAAGCATTTTCAAGATTTGAAATTTTCTCCCCCTGTCTCAAATACTTTTCCTTTGACTAAAACAAAACTCCCCCTAAATAAAATTCTCCTCTTAGTGTTCAAGAGGGTTTTGCAAGTTTTGAAGATACTACTTTCTCCCTCTTTTGAACACAATAAGATATCAATTTGAAAAACTTCATTTTTAAAATTTGGTGGTGTTCCGTTCGGTCCTTTTGCTTTGGGTTCATACTTTCTCCCCCTTTGGCATGAATCGCCAAAAACGGATACTTGTGAGTGAGATATAAGCCCTTGTTCAAACTTTCTCCCCCTTTGGCAATCACAAACAATATGAGTGAAGATTATACCAAAGTGGAGAACGAAGCGGAGTACCGGCAAATATAATTGGAGTTGAGTGGAAGCGCCTTCTTTGCCGACTACTCCATTTCCCTTTCAATATCTATGACTAAGCATAAGATGATACTTGAAAACATGTTAGTTATAGACATAAAAAGAGATATGATCAAAGGTATATAAAAGAGCTATGTGTGCAAGAATCAATCAAAATTCCTAGAATCAAGAATATTTAGCTCATTTCTAAGTTTGGTAAAGGATTGTTCATCTAAAGGCTTAGTAAAGATATCGGCCAATTGATCTTTGGTGTTTATATAGGCTATCTCGATATCCCCCTTTTGTTGGTGATCTCTCAGAAAGTGATACCGAATGGCTATGTGCTTAGTGCGGCTGTGTTCAACAGGATTATCCGCCATGCGGATTGCACTCTCATTGTCACATAGGAGAGGGACTTTGCTAAATTTGTAGCCATAGTCCCTAAGGGTTTGCCTCATCCAAAGCAATTGCGCGCAACAATGGCCTGTGGCAATGTACTTGGCTTCAGCGGTAGAAAGAGCTACTGAGTTTTGTTTCTTTGAAGCCCAAGACACCAGGGATCTTCCCAGAAACTGACAAGTCCCTGATGTGCTCTTCCTATTAATCTTACACCCTACCCAATCAACATCGGAATATCCTAATAAATCAAATGAGGATCCCTTGGGGTACCAAAGACCAAACTTAGGTGTTTGAACTAAATATCTTAAGATTCGCTTCACGGCCCTAAGGTGAACTTCCTTAGGGTCGGCTTGGAATCTTGCACACATGTATACGGAAAGCATAATGTCCGGTCGAGATGCACATAAATAGAGTAGAGAACCTATCATCGACCGGTATACCTTTTGATCTACGGATTTACCTCCCGTGTCGAGGTCGAGATGCTCATTGGTTCCCATGGGTGTCTTGATGGGCTTGACATCCTTCATTCCAAACTTGGTAAGAATATCTTGAATGTACTTCGTTTGGCTGATGAAGGTGCCCTCTTGGAGTTGCTTCACTTGAAATCCTAGAAAATACTTCAACTCCCCCATCATAGACATCTCGAATTTTTGAATCATGATCCTACTAAATTCTTCACAAATAGATTTGTTAGTAGACCCAAATATGATATCATCAACATAAATTTGGCACACAAACAAATCATTTTCGATGATTTTAGTGAATAAAGTAGGATCGGCCTTTCCGACTTTGAAGCCATTAGTGATAAGAAAATCTCTTAGGCATTCATACCACGCTCTTGGGGCTTGCTTGAGCCCATAAAGCGCCTTAGAGAGTTTGTAAACATGGTTAGGATACTCACTATCTTCAAAGCCAGGAGGTTGCTCAACATAGACCTCTTCCTTGATAGGTCCGTTGAGGAAGGCACTCTTCACGTCCATTTGGTAGAGCTTAAAGTCATGGTGAGTAGCATAGGCAAGTAATATTCAAATTGACTCAAGCCTAGCTACGGGTGCATAGGTTTCTCCAAAATCCAAACCTTCGACTTGTGAATACCCTTTGGCCACAAGTCGTTCCTTGTTCCTTATCACCACACCATGCTCATCTTGTTTGTTGCGGAAGACCCACTTGGTTCCTACAATATTTTGGTTAGGACGTGGAACTAAATGCCATACCTCATTCCTTTTGAAGTTGTTGAGCTCCTCTTGCATCGCCAGCACCCAATCCGAATCTTGAAGTGCTTCCTCTACCCTGTGTGGCTCAATAGAGGAAACAAAAGAGTAATGTTCACAAAAATGAGCAACACGAGATCGAGTGGTTACCCCCTTATGAATATCTCCTAGGATGGTGTTCACGGGGTGATTTTGTTGGATTGCTTGGTGGACTCTTGGGTGTGGCGGCCTTGGATTTTGTTCATCCTCCTTGTCTTGATCATTTGCATCTCCCCCTTGATCCTTGTCCTCTTCTTGAGGTGACTCATCTTCTTGATCATCTTCATCATCATCTTGAGCCTCATCCTCATCTTGTGTTGGTGGGGATGCTTGCATGGAGGAGGATGGTTGATCTTGTGCTTGTGGAGGCTCTTCAAGTTCCTTAGGACACACATCCCCAATGGACATGTTCCTTAGCGCGACGCACAAAGCCTCTTCATCATCTAATTCATCAAGATCAACTTGCTCTACTTGAGAGCCGTTAGTCTCATCAAACACAGTGGACTTGTTAAAGACTCTATATGCCCTTGTGTTTGAATCATATCCTAGTAAAAAGCCTTCTACAGCTTTAGGAGCAAATTTTGATTTTCTACTTCTTTTAACAAGAATAAAACATTTGCTACCAAAGACTCTAAAATATGAAACATTTGGCTTTTTACCTGTGAGGAGTTCGTAAGATGTCTTCTTGAGGATTCGATGTAGATACAATCGGTTGATGGCGTAGCACGCAGTGTTGACCGCCTCGGCCCAAAACCGATCTGAAGTCTTGTACTCATCAAGCATGGTCCTTGCCATGTCCAATAGAGTTCTATTTTTCTTCTCCACTACACCATTTTGTTGTGGCGTGTAGGGAGAAGAGAACTCATGCTTGATGCCCTCCTGCTCAAGGAAACCTTCAATTTGTGAATTCTTGAACTCCGTACCATTGTCGCTTTTTATCTTCTTGATCCTCAAGCCGAACTCATTTTGAGCCCGTCTCAAGAATCCTTTCAAAGTTTCTTGGGTTTGAGATTTTTCCTGTAGAAAGAATACCCAAGTGAAGCGAGAATAATCATCCACAATAACTAGACAGTACTTACTCCCGCCGATGCTTATGTAAGCGATCGGGCCGAATAAATCCATGTGGAGAAGCTTCAATGGCCTGTCAGTCGTCATGATGTTCTTGTGTGGATGATGAAAACCAACTTGCTTCCCTGCTTGGCATGCTCTACAAATCCTGTCTTACTCAAAATGCACATTTGTTAGTCCCAAAATATGCTCTCCCTTTAGAAGCTTGTGAAGATTCTTCATCCCAACATGGGCTAGTCGGCGATGCCAGAGCCAACCCATGTTAGTCTTAGCAATTAAGCAAGTGTCGAGTTTAGCTCTATTGAAATCAACTAAGTATAGCTGACCCTCTAACACTCCCTTAAATGCTACTGAATCATCACTTCTTCTAGAGACAGTAACACCTGTATCCGTAAAAAGACAGTTGTAACCCATTTTACATAATTGAGAAATAGAAAGCAAGTTGTAATCTAATGAATCTACAAGAAAAACATTAGAAATGGAATGGTCAGGTGATATAGCAATTTTACCCAATCCTTTGACCAAACCTTGATTTCCATCCCCGAATGTGATAGCTCGTTGGGGATCTTGGTTTTTCTCGTAGGAGGAGAACATCTTTTTCTCCCCAGTCATATGGTTTGTGCACCCGCTGTCGATAATCCAATTTTACACCCTGCCCAATCAGCATCTGAATATCCTAATAAATCAAAAGAGGATCCCTTGGGGTACCAAAGACCAAAGTTAGGAGTATAAACCAAATATCTCAAGATTCTCTTCACGGCCCTAAGGTGAACTTCCTTAGGATCGGCTTGGAACCTTGCACACATGCATACGGAAAGCATAATATCCGGTCGAAATGCACATAAATAGAGTAGAGATCCTATCATCGACCGGTATACCTTTTGATCTACGGATTTACCTCCCGTGTCGAGGTCAAGATGCCCATTGGTTCCCATGGGTGTTTTGATGGGTTTGGCATCCTTCATTCCAAACTTGGTGAGTATGTCTTGAATGTACTTCGTTTGGCTGATGAAGGTGCCCTCTTGGAGTTGCTTGACTTGAAATCCTAGGAAAATACTTCAACTCCCCCATCATAGACATCTCGAATTTTTGTACCATGATCCTACTAAATTCTTCACAAGTAGATTTGTTAGTAGACCCAAATATGATATCATCTACATAAATTTGGCATACAAACAAATCTTTTGCAATAGTTTTAGTAAAGAGAGTAGGATCGGCTTTACCGACTTTGAAGCCATTAGTGATAAGAAAATCTCTTAGGCATTCATACCACGCTCTTGGGGCTTGCTTGAGCCCATAAAGCGCCTTAGAGAGTTTGTAAACATGGTTAGGATACTCACTATCTTCAAAGCCAGGAGGTTGCTCAACATAGACCTCTTCCTTGATTGGTCCATTGAGGAAGGCACTCTTCACGTCCATTTGATATAGCTTAAAGCCATGGTAGGTAGCATAGGCAAGTAATATATAAATTGACTCAAGCCTAGCTACGGGTGCATAGGTTTCACCAAAATCCAAACCTTGACTTGTGAATAACCCTTGGCCATAAGTCGTGCTTTGTTCCTTGTCACCACACCATGCTCATCTTGCGCTTGTTGCGGAATACCCACTTGGTACCTACAACATTTTGATTAGGACGTGGAACTAAATGTCATACCTCATTCCTCGTGAAGTTGTTGAGCTCCTCTTGCATCGCCAGCACCCAATCCGGATCTCTTAGTGCATCCTCTACCCTGTGTGGCTCAATAGAGGAAACAAAACAGTAATGTTCACAAAAATGAGCGACTCGAGATCAAGTGGTTACCCCCTTATGAATATCACTGAGGATGGTGTTCACGGGGTGATCTCTTTGAATTGCCTGGTGGACTCTTGGGTGTGGCGGTCTTGGACCCTGATCATCTTCCTTGTCTTGATCATTGGCATCTCCCCCTTGATTATTGTCCTCCTCTTGAGGTGGCTCATCTTCTTGATCTTCATTTTCATCATCTTGAGCTTGATCCTCATCTTGGGTTAGTGGAGATGCTTGTATGGAAGATGATGGTTGATCTTGTGCTTGTGGAGGCTCTTCGGGTTCCTTAGGACACACATCCCCAATGGATATGTTCCTTAGCGCGACGCATGGAGCCTCTTCATCATCTAGCTCATCAAGATCAACTTGCTCCACTTGGGAGCCATTAGTCTCATCAAACACAATGTCATAAGAAACTTCAACTAGTCCAGTGGACTTGTTAAAGACTCTATATGCCCTTGTGTTTGAATCATAACCAAGTAAAAAGCCTTCTACAGCCTTAGGAGCAAATTTAGATTTTCTACCTCTCTTAACAAGAATAAAACATTTGCTACCAAAGACTCTAAAATATGAAACATTGGGCTTTTTACCGGTGAGGAGTTCATATGATGTCTTCTTGAGGATTCGATGAAGATATAACCGGTTGATGGAGTAGCAGGCGGTGTTAATTGCCTTGGCCCAAAACTGGTCCGGTGTCTTGTACTCATCAAGCATGGTCCTCGCCATGTCAAGTCGAGTTCTATTCTTCCTCTCCACTACACCATTTTGTTGTGGTGTGTAGGGAGAAGAGAACTCATGCTTGATGCCCTCCTCCTCAAGGAAGCCTTCAATTTAAGAGTTCTTGAACTCCGTTCCATTATCGCTTCTAATCTTTTTGATCCTTAAGCCGAACTCATTTTGAGCTCGTCTCAAGAATCCCTTTAAGGTTTCTTGGGTTTGTGATTTTTCTTGCAAAAAGAACACCCAAGTGAAGCGAGAATAGTCATCCACAATTACAAGACAATACTTACTCCCGCCGATGCTTATGTAAGCTATCGGGCCGAATAGATCCATGTGGAGTGGCTCAAGCGGCCTGTTGGTCGTCATGATGTTGTTGTGTGGATGATGAGTACCAACTTGCTTCCCTGCTTGACATGCGCTACAAACCGTGTCTTTCTCAAAATGAACATTTGTTAGTCCCAAAATGTGTTCTCCCTTTAGAAGCTTGTGAAGATTCTTCATTCCAACGTGGGCTAGTCGGCGATGCCAGAGCCAACCCATATTAGTCTTAGCAATTAAGCAAGTGTCGAGTTCAGCTCTATTGAAATCAACTAAGTATAGCTGACCCTCTAACACTCCTTTAAATATTACTGAATCATCACTTCTTCTAAAGACAGTAACACCTAAATCTGTAAAAAGACAGTTGTAACCCATTTTGCATAATTGAGAAACTGAAAGCAAATTGTAATATAAAGAATCTACAAGAAAAACATTGGAAATAGAATGGTCAGGTGATATAGCTATTTTACCAAGTCCTTTGACCAAACCTTGATTTCCATCCCCGAATGTGATAGCTCTTTGGGGATCTTGATTTTTCTTGTAGGAGGAGAACATCCTTTTCTCCCTAGTCATGTGGTTTGTGCACCCGCTATCAGTGATCCAACTTGAGCCCCCGGATGCGTAAACCTACAAAACAAGTTTAGGCCTTGTTCTTAGGTACCCAAACGGTCTTGGGTTCCTTCACATTAGAAACAAGCACCTTGGGTACCCAAACACAAGTCTTTGAGCCCTTGTGCTTGGCCCCAACATATTTGGCAACTACTTTGCCTAATTTGTTAGTTAAAACATAAGATGCATCAAAGTCTTAAATGAAATAATTGGCTCATTTGATGCAATAGGAGTTTTCCTCTTAGGCAATTTAGCATGAGTGGATTGCCTAGAACTAGATGCCTCACTCTTATACATAAAAGCATGATGAGAGCCAGAGTGAGACTTCCTAGAATGAATTCTCCTAATCTTATCTTCAGGGTAACCAGCAGGATATAAAATATAGCCTTCGTTATCCTGTGGCATGGGAGCCTTACCCTTAACAAAATTAGACAATCTTTTAGGGGCATTAAGCTTGACATTGCCTCCCTGTTGGAAACCAATGCCATCCTTAATGCTAGGGCGTCTCCCATTATAGAGCATGCTTCTAGCAAATTTAAAATTTTCATTTTCTAAGTCATGCTCATTAATTTTAGCACTAAGTTGAGCTATGTGATCATTTTGTTGTTTAATTAAAGCTAGGTGATCATGAATAGCATCAACATTAATGTCTCTACATCTAGTACAAATAGAAACATGATCAATACTAGAAGTAGAGGGTTTGCAAACATTCAATTCATCAATCTTAGCATGTAACATGGCATTTTCATCTCTAAGATTGGAAATAACATCATTGCAAACATTTAAATCTTTAGCCTTAGCAATTAATTTTTCATTCTCAATCTTAAGGCTAGCAATTGATTCATTCCGAAAGGCTTTTAGGGGGAGATTGAAAGGGAATTAGGCTCACACCTAGTTCCTAATTAATTTTGGTGGTTGAATTGCCCAACACAAACAATTAGACTAACTAGTTTGCTCTAGTGTATAAGTTATACAGGTATCAAAGGTTCACAACAAGCCAATTAAAAAGACCAAAGTTGGGTTCAAATTAGAAAGCTAAAGGCATCCCGAAAGGCTCCCTGGTCTGGCGCACCGGACTGTCCGGTGGCGCACCGGACTGTCCGGTGGCGCACCGGACAGTGTCCGGTGCACCAGGGAACCGCGCACAGAACTCCTCAGCCTCGGGAATTTCTAGGAGCCGGTGCGCTATAATTCACCGGACTGTCCGGTGTACACCGGACAGTGTCCGGTGTTCCCAAGGGACGCGGCTCTGGAACTTGGCAGCCTCGAGATTTTGCAATGGGCGCTTCTCTATAATTCACCGGACATGTCCGGTGTACACCGGACTGTCCGGTGTAACAGCGGGGCAACGACTACTTCGCGCCAACGGTCACCTGCAGGCGCATTCAATGCGCGCCAGAAGCGCGCAGAAGTCAGGCACGCCCGTTCGTGTGCACCGGACATTGAACAGTACATGTCCGGTGTGCACCGGACATCCAGGCGGACCCAGAAGTCAGAACTCCAACGGTCAAATTGCAATGGCTTTGGTGACGTGGCTGTCGCACCGGACATGTCCGGTGTGCACCGGACTGTCCGGTGCGCCATCGAACAGACAACCTCACCAAACGGCTAGTTTGGTGATTGGGGCTATAAATACCCCCAACCACCCACCATTCATTGCATCCAAGTCTTCCACTTCCCAACTACTTACAAGAGCTCTAGCATTCAATTCTAGACACACCCAAGAGATCAAATCCTCTCCAAAATTCCACACAACGCCCTAGTGATTAGAGAGAGTGATTTGCTTGTGTTCTTTCGAGCTCTTGCGCTTGGATTGCTTTCTTCTTTCTTGATTCTTTCTTGTGATCAAACACTCACTTGTAATTGAGGCAAGAGACACCAATCGTGTGGTGGTCCTTGCGGGAACTTTGTGTCCCAAGTGATTGAGAAGAGAAAGCTCACTCGGTCCGAGGGACCGTTTGAGAGAGGGTAAGGGTTGAAAGAGACCCGGCCTTTGTGGCCTCCTCAACGGGGAGTAGGTTTGAGAGAACCGAACCTCGGTAAAACAAATCCACGTGTCTCACTTCATTATTCGCTTGCGATTTGTTTTGCGCCCTCTCTCGTGGACTCGATTATATTTCTAACGCTAACCCGGCTTGTAGTTGTGATTATTTTTGAGAATTTCAGTTTCGCCCTATTCACCCCCCCTCTAGGAGACTTTCATCGACGATGCTTTAAATGGCCCAATCCAAGAGCCTCAACTATTGCTCTCAAGGCAACGAGGAGCAAGGAGGCGCTACCTAGCAAGGTGGCGCAAGTAGAGGCGGCCGAGCTTAATGATGAAGAGATGGCCCTCATCATTAAGCGCTTCAAGACGGCGCTAAAGGGACGCAAGGAGCATCCCAAAAATACCAAGACAAAGGGGAAGCGCTCATGCTTCAAATGTGGTAAGATTGGTCATTTTATCGCTAACTGTCCCGATAATGATAGTGACTAGGAACAAGGGAACAAAAGGGAAAAGAAGAAGAATTACAAGAAGGCCAAGGGCGAGGCACATCTTGGAAAGGAGTGGGATTCGGATTGCTCCTCTTCCGACTCCGACAATGAAGGACTCGCCGCCACCGCCTTCAACAAGTCATCCCTCTTCCCCAATGAGCATCACACATGCCTCATGGCGAGGGAGAAGAAGGTATGTACTCGAGATACCACTTATGCTTCTTCAAGTGATGATGAGTCTAGTGATGACGATGAAATAGACTATTCTAGTTTATTTAAGGGTTTAGATAGAAATAAAATTGATAAAATCAATGAATTGATTGATGCTTTAAATGATAAGAATAGGTTATTAGAAAAGCAAGAGGATCTTTTGTACGAAGAACATGATAAGTTTGTAGAGGCTCAAAAATCCCTTGCTTTAGAAATTAAAAGGAATGAAATGCTTTCTGGTGAATTGTCTACATGCCATGACTGTATTTCTAACTTAAAGAGAATAAATGATGACTTGAATGCTAAGTTAGAAATAGCTAGTAAATCAACATCTCGTGTAGAAAATGTTGTAATGTGCAATAGGTGTAAAGATTTTAATACTGATGCTTGCAGCGAACACCTAGCTTCAATTTCTAAATTAAATGATAAAGTGGCTAGTCTTAATGCCCAACTTGAGACTAGCAAAAGTGAATTTAATAAGTTAAAATTTGCAAGGGATGCCTACACGATTGGTAGACACCCCTCAATTAAGGATGGACTTGGCTTCAAGAGGGAAGCCAAGAACTTAACAAGCCATAAGGCTCCCATCTCCGCCAAGGAGAAAGGGAAGGCCCCTATGGCTAGTAGTGCTAAAAAGAACCATGCTTTCATGTATCATGATAGGAGACATTCTAGGAATGCCTATAGAAGTTATGATGCTTTTGATTCTCATGCCATGTTTGCTTCTAGTTCTTCCTATATGCATGGTAGAGATATGTCTAGGAGAAATATTGTTCATCATATGCCTAGGAGAAATGTTGTTAATGTTCCTAGGAAAATTAATGAACCTTCGACAATATATCATGCTTGCAATGCTTCATTTGCCATTTGTAGAAAGGATAAGAAGGTAATTGCTAGGAAATTAGGGGCAAGATGCAAGGGAAATAAAACTTGCATTTGGGTCCCTAAGACCATTGTGACTAACCTTGTAGGACCCAACAAGAGTTGGGTACCTAAGACCCAAGCCTAAATTTGCCTTGCAGGTTTATGCATCCGGGGGTTCAAGCTAGATTATCGACAGCGGATGCACAAACCACATGACAGGGGAGAAGAAGATGTTCACCTCCTACGTCAAGAACAAGGATTCCCAAGATTCAATCATATTCGGTGATGGGAACCAAGGCAAGGTAAAAGGGTTAGGGAAGATTGCTATTTCATCCGAGCACTCTATTTCTAATGTGTTTTTAGTTGAGTCGCTTGGATATAATCTGTTATCCGTTAGTTAACTTTGTAAAATGGGATATAATTGTTTATTCACAAATGTAGATGTGTCTGTCTTTAGAAGGTGTGATGGTTCACTAGCTTTTAAGGGTGTACTAGACGACAAACTTTATTTAGTTGATTTTGCAAAAGAGGAGGCCGGTCTAGATGCATGCTTAATTGCTAAGACTTGCATGGGCTGGCTGTGGCATCGCCGTTTAGCACATGTGGGGATGAAAAACCTTCACAAGCTTCTAAAGGGAGAACACGTGATAGGTCTAACTAATGTGCATTTCGAAAAAGATAGACCTCGTGCAGCTTGTCAAGCAGGCAAACAGGTGGGAAGCTCTCATCACACCAAAAATGTGATGACCACATCAAGACCTTTGGAGATGCTTCATATGGACCTCTTCAGACCCGTCGCCTATCTAAGTATAGGAGGAAGTAAGTATGGTCTTGTTATAGTTGATGATTTTTCCCGCTTCACTTGGGTATTCTTTTTGCAGGATAAATCTGAAACCCAAGGGACCCTCAAGCGCTTCCTAAAGAGAGCTCAAAATGAGTTTGAGCTCAAGGTGAAAAAGATAAGGAGCGACGAAGGGTCCGAGTTCAAGAACCTTCAAGTGGAGGAGTATCTTGAGGAGGAAGGGATCAAGCACGAGTTCTCCGCTCCCTACACACCACAGCAAAATGGTGTGGTAGAGAGGAAGAACAGGACGCTCATCGATATGGCGAGGACAATGCTTGGAGAGTTCAAGACTCCCGAGTGCTTTTGGTCGGAAGCCGTGAACACGGCTTGTCACGCCATCAACCGGGTGTATCTTCATCGCCTCCTCAAGAAGACTTCGTATGAGCTTCTAACCGGTAACAAACCCAATGTTTCGTATTTCCGAGTTTTTGGGAGTAAATGCTACATTCTAGTGAAGAAGGGTAGGAATTCCAAATTTGCTCCCAAAGCTGTAGAAGGGTTTTTGTTAGGTTATGACTCAAATACAAAGGTGTATAGAGTCTTCAACAAGTCATCGGGTTTGGTTGAAGTCTCTAGCGACGTTGTATTTGATGAGACTAATGGCTCTCCAAGAGAGCAAGTTGTTGATCTTGATGATGTAGATGAAGAAGACGTTCCAACAGCCGCGATACGCACCATGGCGATTGGAGATGTGCGGCCTCAGGAACAAAAAGAGCAAGATCAACCTTCTTCCTCAACGATGGTGAATCCCCTAACCCAAGATGACGAACAAGTACCTCAAGTGGAGGCGCGTGATCAAGGGGAGCACAGGATGTCCAAGTTGAAGAGGAAGAAGCACCTCAGGCATCTCCAACCCAAGTTCGAGCGACGATTCAAAGGAATCATCTCGTCGACCAAATTTTGGGTGATATTAGCAAGGGAGTAACTACTCGCTCTAGATTGGTGAATTTTTGTGAGCATTACTCTTTTGTCTCTTCTATTGAGCCTTTCAGGGTAGAAGAGGCCTTGCTAGATCCGGACTGGGTGTTGGCCATGCAGGAAGAGCTCAATAACTTCAAGAGGAATGAAGTTTGGACACTGGTGCCTCGTCCCAAGCAAAACATTGTGGGAACCAAGTGGGTGTTCCGCAACAAACAGGACGAGCACGGGGTGGTGACGAGGAACAAGGCTCGACTTGTGGCAAAAGGTTATGCCCAAGTCGTAGGTTTGGACTTTGAGGAGACTTTCGCTCCTGTGGCTAGGCTAGAATCAATTTGTATTCTGCTAGCATATGCCGCTCACCATTCTTTCAGGTTGTTCCAAATGGATGTGAAGAGCGCTTTCCTCAACGGGCCGATCAAGGAGGAGGTGTACGTGGAGCAACCCCCTGGCTTCGAGGATGAACGGTACCCCGACCATGTGTGTAAGCTCTCTAAGGCGCTCTATGGACTTAAGCAAGCCCCAAGAGCATGGTATGAATGCCTTAGAGACTTTTTAATTGCTAATGCTTTCAAGGTTGGGAAAGCCGATCCAACTCTTTTCACTAAGACTTGCGATGGTGATCTTTTTGTGTGCCAAATTTATGTCGATGACATAATATTTGGTTCTACTAACCAAAAGTCTTGTGAAGAGTTTAGCAGGGTGATGACGCAGAAATTCGAGATGTCGATGATGGGCGAGTTGAACTACTTCCTTGGGTTCCAAGTGAAGCAACTCAAGGATGGCACCTTCATCTCCCAAACGAAGTACACGCAAGACTTGCTAAAGCGGTTTGGGATGAAGGACGCCAAGCCCGCAAAGACACCGATGGGAACTGACGGACACACCGACCTCAACAAAGGAGGTAAGTCCGTTGATCAAAAAGCATACCGGTCCATGATAGGGTCTTTACTTTATTTATGTGCTAGTAGACCGGATATTATGCTTAGCTTATGCATGTGTGCTAGATTTCAATCTGATCCAAGGGAGTGTCACCTTGTGGCCATGAAGCGAATTCTTAGATACTTAGTCGCTACGCCTTGCTTCGGGATCTGGTATCCAAAGGGGTCTAACTTTGACTTGATTGGATATTCAGATTCCGACTATGCTGGATGTAAGGTCGATAGGAAGAGTACATCGGGGACGTGCCAATTCTTGGGAAGGTCCCTGGTGTCATGGAATTCTAAGAAACAAACTTCCGTTGCCCTATCCACCGCTGAGGCCGAGTATGTTGCCGCAGGACAGTGTTGCGCGCAACTACTTTGGATGAGGCAAACCCTCCGGGACTTTGGCTACAATCTGAGCAAAGTCCCACTCCTATGTGACAATGAGAGTGCTATCCGCATAGCGGACAATCCTGTTGAGCACAGCCGCACAAAGCACATTGACATCCGGCATCACTTTTTGAGAGACCACCAGCAAAAGGGAGATATCGAAGTGTTCTATATTAGCATCGAGAACCAGCTAGCCGATATCTTTACCAAGCCTCTAGATGAGAAGACCTTTTGCGGGCTGCGTAGTGAGCTAAATGTCTTAGATTCGCGGAACTTGGATTGATTTATAGCATACATGTGTTTATGCCTTTGATCATGTTCCTTATGCATTTTGTTATTTATTTATGGTGCTCAAGTTGTACAAGCACTCCCCGGACCTCACAAGTCCTTTTGCAAGTGATGCACATATTTAGGGGGAGATGTGCTACAACTTGACCCTTTGAGACTAACCGTGTGCTTGAGTTTGCTTGATTTAGTCTCAAAGGAAGGTTGAAAGGGAAAAGGTGGACTTGGACCATGCAAGACTTCCACTGCACTCCGATGAGAGGGTAACTAATTCCAAGTTCATCTTCATGTCCTTATTGCCTTTGTACTCTTATGTGAAGATTTTGGTGAGGCAATGGGGTTCTAGGGCCAAGATTGATCCCGTTTTGGTGCTTGATGCCAAAGGGGGAGAAAATAAGGCCAAAGCAATAAATGGATCAGCTACCACTTGAGAATTTTGAAAATAATAGAATAGAGCTTTTGTTTTGTCAAAATACTCTTATTGGCTCTTTTTGTCAAAAGTTGGTCTCTTGTGGGGAGAATGGTTGATTATGGGAAATAGGGGGAGTTTTTTTGATACTGTGATCAATTTCTATTGGAACAACTCTCTTTATGTCTCTACAAGTGTGTTTGACTTAGAGATAAGAAATTGAGGTTGATTTGCAAAAACAAACCAAGTGGTGGCAAAGTATGATCCATATATACCAAATTTGAATCAAAACCTTTTTGAGTTCTCATTTGCATTGATATTGCACTTCTTTTAGTTGCTCTTTGTTGTGTTGGCATAAATCACCAAAAAGGGGGAGATTGAAAGGGAAATGTGCCCTTGGGCCATTTCTAAGTATTTTGGTGATTGAGTGCCAACACAAGTGCTTTTGTGTTAATCTATGCAAAGTGGTGGACAAAGTGCAAATCAAGTCAAAAGGTATGTTTCTAGACTTAGTACATTGTTTTATGGACTAATGTATTGTGTCTAAGTGCTGGAAGCAGGAGAAATCGAATTGGAAAAGAAATGGCTTTGTTCAGCCAAAGTCTGCGCAGTCTGGGTGCACCGGACAGTGTCCGGTGCGCCAGGCTGGCTCTGGCGAACTTGCTGCTCTCGGGACTTCGACGACGGTGTATGGTATAAATCACCGGACTGTCCGGTGGTGCACCGGACTGTCCGGTGAGCCGTTCACAGGCGAAGTCGTCGGTCTCGGGAAGCCATCAATGGCGTACGACTATAATTCACCGGACTGTCCGGTGAGGCACCGGACTGTCCGGTGAGCCAACGGTCAGCCAGGGCAACGGTCGGCCGAGGATTCCGCGCGTGACACGTGGCCGAGCCAACAGTCACAAGGGGGCACTGGACTGTCCGGTGTGCACCGACAGTGTCCGGTGCGCCAACGGCTCTGGATCCGCAATGGTCGGCTTCGCCAAATAAGGAAAGAAATCCGCACCGGACAGTGTCCGGTGGTGCACCGGACTGTCCGGTGCGCCAGTCGACAGAAGGCAAGAATTGCCTTCCTACAATGCTCTCAACGGCTCCTAGCTGCCTTGGGCTATAAAAGGGACCCCTTGGCACATGGAGAAGATATCGAAACGTTCTTTGAGCATAGTTGATCACTCACACTTCGTTCTTGCGCACTTGTTCGACATTCTTAGTGATTTGAGCTCCGTTCTAGTGAGAAACTCATGATAGTCTCTTGAGCTCAAGTCTGGGTCTTGTGTGTGCGTATTTGCTGTGATCTTTGTGTCTTGTGTGAGTTGCTCATCCCTCCCTTACTCCGTGCTTCTTTATGAACATCAAAGTGTAAGGGCGAGAGGCTCCAAGTTGTGGAGATTCCTCGCGAACGGGATATAGAAAAGCAAAGCAAAACACCGTGGTATTCAAGTGGGTCTTTGGACCGCTTGAGAGGGGTTGATTGCAACCCTCGTCCGTTGGGACGCCACAACGTGGAATAGGCAAGCGTTGGTCTTGGCCGAACCACGGGATAAACCACTGTGCCATCTTTGTGTTGATATCTTTGTGGTTATTGTGTTTTGTTGAGACTCCTCTCTAGCCACTTGGCATTATTGTGCTAACTTCTAATCAAGTTTTGTGGCATTAAGTTTCAAGTTTTACAGGATCACCTATTCACCCCCCTCTAGGTGCTCTCAACACTGTCCGGTGCGCCAGCCACGTCACCCAACCGTTAGGGTTCGACCGTTGGAGCTTCTGACAGCTGGGCCACCGGACAGTCCGGTGGTGCACCGGATAGGCACTGCTCACTGTCCGGTGCGCCTTCTGGCGCCTGCTCTGACTCTGCGCGCGTAATCCGCACTGTTCACTGTTCATTTTGCAGTCGACTGTTGGCGTTGTAGCCGTTGCTCTCGCTGGCACATCGGACAGTCCGGTGAATTATAGCGGGGAGCGATTTCCAGAAACCCGAAGGTGGCGACTTTAGAGTTGATCTCCCTGGTGCACCGGACACTGTCCGGTGGCACACCGGACAGTCCGGTGCGCCAGACCAGGGCAGCCTTCGGTTGGTTTTGCTCCTTTCTATTTGAACCCTTTCTTGGACTTTTTATTGGTTTGTGTTGAACCTTTGGCACCTGTTGAACTTATACTCTAGAGAAAACTAGTTAGTCCAATTGTTTGTGTTGGGCAATTCAACCACCAAAATCATTTAGGAAAAAGGTTTGACCCTATTTCCCTTTCAGTGGCCCTGATGGCCACACACGCACTGACGCCACATACACTAGAGCTTGTACTCGTGTGGATTGTGATGGGTTATTCGAGCCCCTTAAGTCACATTATTTTGCAACCTTCGTAAACAATTTCGTTTGGCTCTATATTTATTATGTTGTGGCATCATATATTTATATATATCGCCAAGAGGCCATAACAACAATATCAAGCTCTATAGTGCTTAGAAAATCTAGGAAATTAAATTGAAATACAATTAAACACAGATAGGTTAATTTTCTATTCTCTCCTCATGCATAAAGTCTTACCTGAAGTAACTTGAAGATATATAATGCATGAAAGCCTTTTTGGCATATAAGACATCACAAATTGGGATCTATTAGTAAGCAAAAAGACATTACCAAATAAATTAAGACCAGAAATCTCAATCATACATTGCTCAACCAGATGTTAGCATATTGCTCTCTTTGTCGCTGAATGACATGAAGCAAACTATGAGATAAAAAGGACATGTAATCGCTAGCAACACGAAGTTGCGAGTATACCGAGAGGTTATTCTGAGAATTTTTTTTCACAATGTTGGTGTGAAAAACCATTGTGTGTTCCTATCGAACCACTTTACTCGTTCTATCTAGGACCTCTATGCCTGTGTCGCATACATCCCTCGAAATAGTAAATACTTATAGTCACTGAATTGACTCGGGATAGTCCTTTGACAAGTTTGGTATACACTGTAAGCTAAATGGTAAAGGTCGGTCCTGAATGGACACATACCTAGGGTTTATGTAGCTGAACTACATTGAATTACACCCTTTGGCATGCTTACCATTATCTACCTCCGATCTACCAGAAGTGAGAAGAGTAGACAAATAACTATGAAATCCTACATCACCATAGAGCTTGAAGCTAAATTAGACATTAACATGTCCTTGGTCCTTGGAGCCAGAAGAGCCATATGTCTTGACCACTAGACTATTAGTGATGATAATTTGTGATAGAAATATGAAGATCTTGTAGAGACCTGTTGTATCCTCTCTACTCCTGATGATTTCTTCGTATGAGGGCAGTACTATCTGTTGTTGAAGACGGATCCTAGGCGGATAACAGTCTTGTTTCGTTCTTGCTAAGCAGTTATCATCATTTATTTCATGAAAAGCTAGTTATATGGTGATTTTTCCCAGATAAAAATGAATTCTTGGCCTTGTCTGTTCTATTCCAAAGCTTCTCTTTTTGCCGAACAACGAAGAGATCGAAATAATGCTTTATAGAACAAATTGGTATGTAATATGAGGAGAAATGTTTTCCCTTCTGGCAGCATCACAAATTATTAACTATTGTTATAAATTCTCTCTCAAAATTATAATACCTAAAAATGTTGCACAAATTGATACCCAATTTCAGATCGGTATGAGTAATTGGGTAAACCATGGGCAATAATAAAACGAGCTAGACTATACATCTCTGCATATAAAAATCTCTGCTTGGCAGCATTGGTCTGATGCCATGCACTTTACTACAATTATCTACACACACATTTTCTTATGTGCTTGAAAGCACAATGCAACCAGTGAATGTCATTGTGAGCGCTAGACCCTGATGGTCATTTTACTTGTTGATCTGAAGTCAACTACGTACTTGCTCCAAATGATGAATGGTATGCATGATCCCCTAAAGGACCCTTATGGATAAAATAGTGTTGCACATATCAGTCTAAATCTTAATGATTGACTGTGCATTTGGTAACAATAACAGTAAGTTTACAGAATAGTAACCACAACGCAACTTGTTGTTGCGTGTCTTGCTGGAAGTTGAGACTGATCCTTCACGATGAAGGACAAATATGTAGTATTCATGCCACTACATTAATCCAAGTCCAAAGCTCACTGCCTAAAACCCCCATCTGTAATGTGCGTAAGATTTCCTAAATAAATCACCACATAGCATACATTGCCCACAACTGGATGATTGTGGTTGAGGATTTTATATGTATGCTTTTAAAACATCTCGGCATTAGGGGGAGGAATGCCCATATAGTGTAATGCCTCAATATTCTATTAAACACACAAAAGCCAAACTGAACTTGTCGTTCGATGTGTACTCCTATGTATATGGAGTTCGCCAAAAATCGTTGAGGAGTAACCATATTGGTCTGAATGCTTCTACCTGATGTAGATATGGATATACCCGGGATTAATATTATATCCACATTTGACTTATTAGCATTTGATCTATTCTGTGGGACGCCTGCGAATATGATCCATCGGCCTTAGTCAAAGCATATGCTCTTAATACAGATTCACATGGTCTGTGATAACCCTCCTCCGATTAATTCACCCAGATGGTGTTGCCTCACGAAGATGTTCATCTTGATGATGAAATTCCTAGCAATGCGTGCAATATCATTGTGCTAGGAATACAGAACAATGAATCTTTTGTTTTTGGGAAATGACGAAGATAATTATTAAATGTGGGAGACAAATGTGTCGACACCTATCTTGCCTCTATATATTGCAAAAGGATCCAAAACAAAGTCCTAGGCATGAGTGCTTGAAGCTCTCTTATCGGGTCATTGATAAATGCAATCGAGGTTGAACCAATAATCGCAAAATGAAAGTCACGAGCATGAAGTTCGGACATTTATGGGCACTATTGAAATAATGTGTGGTGAATGTGATGGTTCAAGTGGTCTTGTGAGAGACCCATCCCACATATGTGTTGAATAAATATTGTTCCGCTATGTAATATATCTGGCAAATGGCATGAATTAAAATATGCAGTTAATAGGATTCTGAAGATCCGTCATGAGATCCTAGGAGGACCCATATCTTTGAATTTTAAATATGCAACATATAAATCTCGTACCGAATAATACATTCCTGACGAATGAACACTCTCCTATGTAGAGAGAATATCTCCTAAATGAGATTATAGTTCCTTAATGGAACCTTTCAGAAGAAATAAAGTATGTGTTACACACCAAAGTTTGATAATCCCTATAAAGCGATAAAGACCCATACAGACCCGAAAAGGAATAAGATGAGGTACCAAAGAACTTGAAGTTCACCGAATAAGCACATGTGCATTCCATGAGTTTTACTCATGGTAATTTCCACTAGATGTGAAATTACGGTATCCTCTAAAGCTCTGATGGCAGAAACCTATAAGGTTTAGGTGTTACTGGCAAAATATCCCCATTGTGCCAGAATGACAGACTATAACGATGTATCTGATCGATGAAAAATCCCTGATGGATTACGATCTTTGATGGACTTTTATTACACCATCATAGATGTTGCAATGGATGAACGCCTAGAGCGATGTGTCATATTTAGAATATGTACTATTGCAACTATATTATCCCCTAAGTCCTATTTAAGGACATGCTATTTGATTTGCACAACTATGTATAAATTGTGGTGTAAGATAGAAAATGATAGCACCCCAACCTCATCCATTCTCGTTATTCTAGATGAACAATGAGACATATATATTGAAGAATATGCTTGAGTTATGAGGGATAACGACTTTGACAGATGTCATCGTCAGGGGGAGTGAATGCTTATATTGATCACAATCGTGAGACAATAAATGTCATATTCTATGCCCCGAAGGCGTGAGCTTGATGATCAATATGTGAACCTTTATGGAACTTTCTATCAAATATATAGATCCAGTCGATCGAACACCAGCAGTCAAAGTGGCCTATTTATATTGATACGTGCACTTACCTCGTATTTCCTAGAAGTGAGTAGAGGTAAAGTTCCTGAATTAGTCCTTGCAAGGATATGCAATCCGTTTGCTAAATCTTTATGTGCATATACTTCCAGAAGAAGATGTTTTGCCTTATTGATACAATTTTGCAAGGATCAGGGGGAGCACATTTCTAAAGTTAGCCCTTGTAGAAGATTCGATAGAATCTAGATCCCACAGGATCGAAATCTGTCCCGATGATAGCTGTTGTACTCTTTTTCCATTGGTGAGTTTTCTTGAAGTTTCTCACATGAGGTTTTTAACGAGGCAACAAAGTGCAAATGCAATTTATATCACCATGCACTCTTTCTCCACATTTTTCCCACTGGGGTTTTCGGAGTTTTAATGAGGCATGTGTTGGTCGCGGTATTCGCCCAAGGGGGAGTGTTAAGTAACCCTAGTTAGGGTTATGTGGGCAAATACCTGCTTTGCCCCTGAGGGGTCTCACATCTCTATATAAAAAACATGTACACCTCCTCATAATACAGAGAAGATAAAGAGGCCAGAGGCCCAACCCTATATCCTGTGTCTCGTGTATTGCTCTATCGTGCTTATGGGAAGGGAGACGGGTCTTACACAACTTCTCGCGCCTCTACTACTGATGGGAGGGAAGGGAGCGGATCTGGTGATCTGTGGTAACATAGTTCTCAACAGGTTGGTTGCTTGCTTAGAGGCCATCGAGTTTCCGATATTTTTTTTTGTGTGTGTGGCCAGAATTGATAGCCAAGCTCCTATAGTGAAAATAGTTTATTTAAGTTTCAAGATACTTTTTTTGTTATTGTTGTTGCTGTTGCGAAATACCTAATTTCAATATACCTACGCTAATACCTAATTACCAAAACTAAACTAGGACCTCACCAAAGGACCTTAAGTCTCTCCAACAAGAAAGGCTAAAGTGTTCTGAACTCTATATTTAGTATTTCTCCAACAACTAATAGCGAGGTTCTCAGCGCCCGCTAAGTCTAGCGAACTTCTTTGGTCCGCTATTGTTGCCCGTGAAAGCGGACGACCACCAGTGGACGGCAGTAGACGACCACCAGCAAGCTACTGTTGTACTACAAGGCGCCAACGACTAGAAAAAGAGCAAGCCACTCGTCGTCCAGCACTTGAAAAAGCAAAACAAAGGATGAAAGAGAATGAGATCTTCTATGGCATGGATAAGAGAATGATTTGTGAATTTATAGTTCTTAAAAATATTCATCAATGCATAATTAAAAAATGATTTGCAATATGTAAACGATACAATATTTTTATTAAACATTACGGTTGTAAAAACTTATATTAATATTAATATAATTGTGAAAACGTAGAAGATGTGATATAGATGATGAAATTTAGGAGGATTGCTGGAGGCTAAGAAGATATAGAGGATAAAATCTTTTAGTGTTTAATATAAAAGAAATGAAAGGATGAAATTTAGGGGATGCTAAGACAGCCTAAGGCTTTTGCAAGTAATCATGGATATAATAGATGTATGATCGGCAAAACCGACAGTGACGCTTCATTCACCTAAAAAAATATAGGGCATAGTCTAACTTGACGGATCCCACCTAGACTTACGAATTCCTCTAATGTCCCGTTTGTTTTTTTTTATTTTAAGAAATTAGAATTTTACTAATGTAATATGCTATTTTTTAAATGTGACGTTCCACCACTTTCCAGAGTTATCATATAAGTCTATCTTAAATTTATAGGGTGAGAGATGGAAATTGATTTTATAGATTTACATGCTATTTTTCCGATGCACAACTTATAACACATTGTTCTATTTGCTTTGCTATAACATAAATATAGTATATAACTATTTCTCTCATATGATTTAGGATAATATATAAATATATTACATATATATAAATATATGAACTTAATTAGTTTTGTCTAAATTATAATTATTAAAATGGAATTCAATTCCAACGAAATAAACGGGACCTAATGGTAGTATTAAAATGTCATTGTAACAACAAAGTTTGACCGTCCAGAGTGTTCATAAATATAAACCAAATGAAACAGCTTTCTGTAGCAGACTTTCTTCATGCAGGCACATACATGCCAGAACGAAAAGGCCGGTTTACTTACTAGTTTATCAGGCTTCAGCATGCCCTGACCAAACTCGAGGCCCGGCCCACCTTTATGCAGCTCGCCAGCGACAGACAAGGAAAAGCCTCTCGCATCCACCAGCGACAGTTTGCGTGTTCTTGCACATACTGACTGACACACATCACAGCATCAGCAGGCACACACGCTAGCCCTGCCCACAATGGATGAATTCAATGCAATGGTTACACACACCCCAGCCTAGATCTGCAGCGGAGCAGGCAGGCAGGGGACCCTCCTGTCCTGTGTGTGCAGGGTCAGGGTGCAGCTGCACTGGATCACCGTTGGTTTCGCAGCCGAGCCGATGCTGCTGCTGCCGCCGCCGCCGCCGCCGCCACCGGCTGGGCCCTAGCTGCTACCTGGAGCTAGCTCCAGGCTCTACGTACGCTCTCCGGTTCCGGCGGCCCGACTGACCGCCGGCCAGGCACGGCCTCGGATGCCCTCTCGTCTCGAGTCTCGACGTCTCGTTCGTCGTCCGTCCAGGTCTTCACTCTTGACTGAGGGGATGTTTGATTCTGTGGACTAAAGTTTAGCCCGGGTCACATCAAGGATTTGACTTTTAAATAAGAGTATGAAATATAGACCCAACTAACTGTACTAGATTCATCTTACTTTTTAATCTTCGGCTGAGAAATTAGTTTTATAATCCGACTACATTTAATACCCCGAACGGAGGTTCAAACATTCGATGAGATAGGTGCTAAATTTTAGCAGGGACAAACCAAACACCCCCTGAAAGTGAAACCATGTCATGTGCGCCACCACATGTCACTCTGTCCCCTCTGTCGCCGCGGCGACGCCGACGAACAGCCGCACGTTACCTTATCCTTACCACTGGCAAGGCAAGGAGATCTGAAAATGGATGGGCGCTCTGCGCAAGCGTGCAAGCACCAGCACCCAGATTCAGCTCTCTCACTTTACCTCTCGCTAGACGGATAGAGACAGAGGTGCTAAGTCGTGGTGGAATGGCGAAGCAAGCTTCAGCTGGATCTCCAAAACGGTGGCCTAGCTAAGCTCTTGGGCATGGCCGCATGGCATGCGCAGATCTTCAGTTCACATGCTCTCTTTTAACGTTTTCAGGCACTACTAACAGTGAGGAACTAGCTAGTGTTCATGTCGAGCGGATAGGACAGCCACAAAACTCGAAAGGAATGCATGGATAGATAATTGCACCTACAGAGAAGCAAAGCAAGCAAGCACTCATAGATAGATATATAGGTAGATATATTTATATAACTTAAGACAGGGAAAGAAGAGTGATCTTTAGCTTTTGTACAGACACGCGTGCATGGAGACTCAACTCAACTCCACTCTCCACTCCACTCCTTTTGTGTTGCTAACACCCCTCCTACTAGTACCACAAAATAATTAAAAAAAAACAAAAGAACAAAGCGACCACATATCATTGATCATTCCACTCCACTCCACTTGGTTGGATGCACAAATTAAAGCTTTTCTATCTCTCTCCATCTCCGCCCCCTCGTTCCAATCCAAGCAAGCAGCTTCATCTTCTCCTGTTCCAAGCAGCTTTTCTATCTTGCTGCTCCATTGATGGCAGACGAGGTGGGGATGGTACAACACAAGCCCATACCACCCCATCCCCATGCCTCGGACGCACAACAATCCCAGCAGAGCAAAAAGGGTCCGCTCACGCGTGCACAAGCCGCGCCGCCGTGTGCGTGGATCTCGGTCGGGTCTGCACAATGGTCGTCTCGTCTCCCTCTCCCTCAGTCGTTGTTCTTGGCTGACCCGAGGCCTAGTCTGGCCTCAGACCCCTTCATGATCCTCAGCCGCTTGCAGGTGCCGATGAACATGCTGCGGAGAAAAAAAAAACGAACGCATCAGACACGCGACGCAGTCCAAACATCCCCCCGGATCCAATAGGATCAGCAGCGAGAGAGCTAGAGCCTCACCCGAAGGGCACGTCGCCGACGAGCATGAGGTCGCCGTCCTTGTCCTCGTAGGTGACGGCGAAGTCGGAGGGGCCGCCGCCGCCGCCGGACGCGTCGCCCGAGCCCGAGCCCGGCCCGGAGAAGCAGAGGAACATGGCCTCCAGCGCCTCCCGCAGCTGGCGGTAGCTCCCGCACGTGCCGAGGTCCACCTTCCTCAGGTAGGGCGCGCCGTCCATGCTCACCTTCACGAACACCCCGCCGCCCGCCGGACCCGGAGCACCCTCCGCCAGCGCCGCCGCTGGCTTGCCCTTGGCGCCCGCCGCCGCCGCCTGCTGCTGGAAGCAGCTCTTCCTGTACGACCTCACCGGCGGCCACCCCACCACCTGAGCCCTGCAACAAGCGTGGATGCGTGAGCGGATGCTTGCTTGCTGCAGATCTGATGCGCGCGCGGTGACCGTGAACGACCGAGCGCTCCATTCGCTCGGTAGTTAGTGGACAGGGAGCGGACTCTGGGACTCACTTGGCGGCCGGCGGCGCGGCGTCGGTCCCGCCGCTGACGCCGTCGCGCTTCTTGCCCCTGGGCGTGGACGGCGGCGGCGCCGCCACCTTCTGGGCCTGCCGGGGCTCCTCCTCCTCCGCCGCCGAAGCCGTGCCGGGCAGGCCGAGCCTGAGCTCCGTGGCCCTGAGGTTGTCGACGTCGTCGTCGGCCGCCTCCAAGCCGTAGTAGCTGTAGCTCGCTGCTGCGGCCACCTCCATTGCTCGTCCTTAGCTAGCTAGGTTAGGTAGCCTTCTCCCTCTTTGCTTGGTTTTCCTTTGCGCCTCAAAGAACGGGACAAAGGAAGCCCGACGAGTTGAGTTGCGCTCTCTGCCGTCGGCACGTCGTGGTCCTTGCTATGCTAGCTGGTGATGCCGCTGTGCTGTCTGCTGTGCGTGTGGTCCGGTCCGGCGTGGTGTTCTATAGATAGAGGGGCCGCACGCGCACGTACGTTGCCAGAGGCCCAGAGCCCAGAGGCGAGAAGGAAAAAGGAAGGCGGGGGACATGCGCCGATGCCGACGGCCGATGGGCCATGGGCGTGCGTGCGGTGCCGGTGCGCGTACAGACACTGAGACACACACAGACAGCTGGGGGTGGTTGCGGGGCAGGGTGCAGGTGCAGCCGTGCGCGGCCAGGCCGACCCGGGACAGCCCGGCCCCGCCTCCCGCACTCCGCCAGTGCCGGGTCACGGGTTAGGCGGTCCATCGCATCGCATGTGTACTGCCAACTGCCGGTCGGGTCCGACACGCACACTGCAGGGTCCGTCCGACGACTCCGATCCACTAGCTCAGGTCAGGTCTTCGTTTTTCGTTTCATCCCAAGAGCAGTGGCAGTGGAGGAGGAAGAACGAACCCGACAACCCGGTCCCTGCCCGGCTCCAGTCAAGTGCGGGACGGGACGGCATACTAGGAGGATGCCCGTGACAGTTATTTTTTAACGATCAACAGGCAGGCAGCCACCAATAAACTAAAAATCAGATCAAGAGCGTCTTCTAATTCTAATTTGCACAAACAACACGACACAACACACATGCACGATGGATCTCCGTCTCCCGTCTTTCTCTCGCCACTACGCCCTGCTCCTCCGTTTTCTCGAGCCTTGCTGCTTTTGGTTGGCGGCTGTGGGGCCTAGGCCAGTAGCAGCTTTAATTTAAGCCCAAAACCCGCCTCGCGAAAGAACACGGTTAACGATGCTCTCTTTTTTCCTGTAATTTTTATACTTCTCTGGAGGATACCGCATGGATCGGAAAGGATAGTTATGCCGTTGCTTTAGCTAACCACCAAATAAAGCTCCTCTCTTTCTTTCTATTTTTTTGGTCCCGGGGGGGGGGGGGGGGGGGGGGGGGGGAGCTACCAACATGCATGCATGGTTGATGGTGGGGGTTAATTTGTAAAGTTTGATAAGTTTTTGTAGACCTTCATGTGGTGGATGTATATAGTACTTGTAATCCGTGATGGGATATCATATAACTGCGGTGCGGTGGTCCAGACGCAGAAACCTCTCAAAAAAATATTTGTCTGTTTTGCGTTAGTTTATTGTTCACCTTTGTCTTTTTTTATGGCTTGCTAGATATAGACCAAGCTAGCTTATATCGTCGTTACAATTGGGCACTTCAAAAAATTAATGTTCGGAACATATAGTTTACATCTGCATGTATATGTACGCTTGTATTATTACATACAGCCTCATATATATCTCTACTACTCTTAAGAAGATACCGTAGGCGTCCACTGTGGCGTGGCGCACGGTTCTGCCCTGCCTCTTGCCTCCGACATCCTCCCCTTGCCCCGCTCTTGGTCGCGCAATCCCAGGAAACCTCCATCGTCGCCCCACCATCATCACACTATCCATCACCGCCCCGCCATCATCGGCCCGCGCCCGTGCTGCCCCTGCCCCCGGCCCTGTCCCTGCGATGCCCGCGGCCACAGCGCCCCTCCCCCGACGCGCTCTGTGCGCCATGCCTGCTAACCAAGACCACAGCGCCTGGAGCAAGGGGAGGATGTCGGCTGTGGGGGACAGATACCCCCGGGTCCACTAGCAGGGTAAAAGACCTCACGAAGGGCCCATAGGCCCAATAAGTCGTAAGGTCATTCCTTCATGGGCCTGGGGGAGGGGACAATCAGCAAAGCAAATCAACGTAAAGCCGAGTCGACGCAAGTCCAGATGGCCTCACAACGTTGAGCGAAGAAATTACAACAGAAGATCCGACTTTCCCGCGCTGGAGCACCATGCAGTAGAACCAGACGAGGATAGGTCGGCTGAATCATAGGAAGATAGACTCAAACAGTTCACTATCCTTTAGGTGCACGTTGTTATCATATCCGCATGTATCGCCCCACGGCCGAATATATAAGGCCTAGGGGGCACCCCTTCAGAATGATCGAACATACTATCCTGCCATCTACCTACACTCTCCACATCCTCGCTCTAGAGAACCACCTTGTAACCCATTACACAAAGCATCTTCGCCAGGACGTAGGGTGTTACGCATCTCTAAGCGGCCCGAACCTGTAAACATTGTCTCTTGTCTCTCGTGCATCTGGCACGAACCATTTTGCTACAGTTGGTGACACCACCCTACTCCTAAAAACACCTCGAGGGGCAACCCCGGGTGTGCGGTCGGACCCAAAACACCGACAGCTGGCGCGCCAGGTAGGGGGGGGTGTCAACGATCTAAGTTAGCTCAATGGCCGTCACCATCCACAGCAAGATCACCTTCCGTCCCGGGTCCATGTTCTGCTTTGGGACGATCTCGTCCATAGCCGACGAAGAGGGAACTCTACACCGCGTTGCTGATCCGCCGAGAAAGAAGCTTCCTCCAACGAACTCCAAAAAAACCGGAGAAGCGCAATCTCTAGCTCCCCAAAAGAAGATCGCCACGACAGCCACGCCATTCTACCTCGACGTTCTCTTCATCGGGAGAGTGGAATCGCCTCCCATCTCTGACGACGAGCCAACTGCGCCTGGGGAAGAACCACCTCAGCGGGAATCCCGTCGACGAAGAAATCGGCGCCGAAACATCCGGAGAACGGGATCCGGAGCAGCCTGTCTCGCGAGACGAGGTCTCGGAGATGGGAGAAACTCCGGAAGAACGCGTCTTTAGAGAACGAAGGAACTCCCGGCGGCGCGATCGTCGACGAGCTCAGGAACAAGCCGAGCAAGACGTGAGGCAGCGCCGGGAAAATCCACTCTTCGGTCGCAACCTGAACCCCGACTTCGCCCGAGCCATGAACACGCCGAGCGAAGTCGGAGGAGTACTAGCTCGGATAGCTAATGAACTCCCTCGGACTCCCGGCGCCGAGGGCTATCGATGCCTGTTCACCCAGGCAGCCAACCATCTTCTACCTCTCGCTCACCCGTCGAACGACTTGCGACACGCCATCAACAGTCGCCGAGACGCGCGGAGCTCCATCAACGCTTCGCGTGAACGACGGCATGAGAACGAGATACGCCGCCGGGAGGAATACGACAGGGATCATGGCATTCCCGCTCGGAGTCAAGCCACCAGAGCCGAATCAACGACGGCCTCGACTGGCGGAACTGCCCGGGGACGGTCGAGGAACCACAACAACTACTCCCCTCCCCGGGACAGACATCATCCCCGACGACAGGAGGACACATGTGGAGTGTCAGCCCTTACTCCACGCCTTAGGGCCATTCAATGACCCCCTAACTTCAAGGTATCCAATGTCGATAAATATGAACCTAAGCAGGACCCAGGAGGCTGGCTGGTCGTCTACACCACCGCCGCTCGAGCTGCCGGAGCATCCGAGGACGTGATGACTGCATACTTACCCATTGTCCTCGGGCAAGACGCACTGCAATGGCTACGACATCTACCTCGACACTGCATTGACGACTCGAGCGACTTCAGTCGGCGCTTCACTGCAAATTTTCAGTCCCTCTCCGACAAACCGGCGCAACCATGGGACCTCAAATCCATCAAGCGACGGGGGGACGAAACTCTCCGATCGTACCTCAAAAGGTTCCAGGCCATGAGAAATCGTATCCCCGAGGTCACGGAGGCGGCCGTGATCGAAGACTTCTATAGAGGATCCAATGACTCGGCCTTCGTCCGAGCCATACTACAGAAGGCGCCAACTACCTCCGAAGAGCTGTTCCGGGAAGCCGACCTCTACATCACCGCCGACGAGCGAGCCCAGGACCTCATCGGAGGAGCAAAGCCCGCTCCAGCAGCACCACGACGCGACACGAACTAGCAACCTGACAAACGCTGGGAGAAGAGACCGCACGAAGAGGTGCACGCCACCGGACAACCTGCCTCTCGCGCCCGGGGAGGACCTCGCGGAGGCAAACGCACGCTGGACGACATCCTCGACGCCCAGTGCCCGTACCACAAGGACATGCGCCACACTCTTCGGAACTGCCGGGACTTCAAGCATTCCATTGGGCACGGCCGACCCTTCCAACCTTTGCCTCCTCCTCCGCCGCGGGGAGTACCAGAAGAACCACGACAACCCCAGCAGCAGGAGGAGGGAGGAGGAGGAGCTTTCCCGCGCGTTGACAGGGAGGTCAACGTCATCTTCGGCGGGCACGGATCGCAGGAGAACAAAAGACAACAAAAGCTCAACGATCGCCAGATACTAGTGGCAACCACCGGTCCACCCGCTCCGTACCGATGGTCAGAGCTCCCAATCACCTTCACTCGGGCAGATCAATGGCTCAACTTCGACCACCCGGGCAAATACCCGCTCCTCGTCGATCCGGTGATCCGAGAGAGCAGGGTGAAGAAGGTGTTAGTGGACGGGGGGAGCAACATCAACGTCACCTTCCCCGGACACTCCGAGGCTTGGGAGTTCACCTCAAAGAACTCCACGAGTCAGACACTCCCTTCTTTGGCATCGTGCCAACTGAGGGAGAATACCCGCTGGGCCACATCTACGTGCCCGTCACCTTCGGGACTCCGGAGAACTACAGAACTGAGTTCCTGAGGTTCGAAGTGGCGAACTTCGACTGCGGGTACAGCACCATCATCGGGAGGCCGGGACTGGCAAAATTCATGGCCATCCCGCATTACACGTACATGATATTGAAGATGCCGGGACCGCAAGGAATCATAACTGTGCATGCTGACCTCCAAGGCGCCGCAGAATGTTTCCGAGTGACCATCCAGGCGGCCCTCACCACCAAACCATCAGCGACTTCTTCGACCCAGGCAAACTCTAAGCCTGAGGAAGATCACACAGCGCCGGCGAATGAAGCTCAAGCCGTGACCTCTATGCGGCCGACTGAAGAAACTAAAAGAATCAATCTGGGGTTTGCCGATGAACGCAAAACTACCATCATCAGCTCTAGCCTGGATGATAAATAGGAAAGCGCGCTCGTCCAGTTTATGCAAGACAACCGAGACGTATTCGCATGGCAACCTGCGGATATGCCGGGAGTCCCGAGAGAACTGGCCGAGCACAAATTGAAGGTCTACCCCCAAGCAAGACCAATCCGGCAAAAGCTGCGTCGTTTCACGCCCGACAAGAGAGAGGCCATTCGCGCTGAGCTGGCCCACTTGGTCGCGGCTGGGTTCATTAGAGAAGTGTTACATACCGAGTGGTTAGCCAACCCTGTTCTTGTACTCAAAAAGAATAAAGTGGATTGGCGCATGTGCGTCGACTATACTGATCTCAACAAACATTGTCCGAAGGATCCCTTCGGGCTCCCAAGGATAGATCAGGTGGTAGACTCCACCGCCGGATGTTCTGTGCTGTCTTTCCTGGATTGCTATTCGGGATACCATCAGATCAGCCTGGCAAAAGAAGACGAGGAAAAAACGGCGTTCATCACTCCGTTTGGTGCTTTCTGTTATACCTCCATGCCGTTCGGCCTCAAAAACGCTGGAGCAACTTATCAGAGAGCCATTCAAACATGCTTAGCCGATCATTGGGGCAAGCGTGTGGAAGCCTACGTAGACGATGTGGTAATCAAAACGGAGAACTCGGAAAACTTTATCGAAGACTTGCAGCTGGTTTTCAACAGTCTACGACGGTATCGGTGGAAGCTTAATCCCGAGAAATGTGTTTTTGGGGTACCAGCAGGAAAGCTACTCGGATTTATTGTAAGCCACCAGGGAATTGAAGCTAATCCGGAAAAGATTGAAGCTATCATGAAAATGGAAGCTCCACGATCGCAAAAGAAGGTTCAACGACTTACCGGATGTATGGCAGCTCTGAGCAGATTTATATCCAGGCTGGGAGAAAAAGGTTTACCGTTTTATAAGCTACTCAAGAAGGTGGACAAGTTTCAGTGGACTTCAGAAGCGCAGGAAGCCTTGGACGCACTGAAAAAATTCTTGACAACCCCACCAGTACTGAAACCACCACGGCGAGCCACGTCAACTCAACCTGCTGAAGATCTGTTGCTATATATCTCTTGCACGACTCACGTGGTAAGCACCGCGTTGGTAGTCGAGCGAGCAGAAGAAGGACATGCCTACCCTGTGCAACACCCCATTTATTTCATTAGTGAAGTACTGGGTCCCTCGAAGAAAAAGTATCCCCAAGTGCAGAAGCTATTATATGCAGTACTCCTAACTGCCCGCAAGCTGCGTCACTACTTTGATGACCACAAAATCATAGTAGTCACTGATTTTCCGATAGGGGATATTCTCCACAACAAGGAAGCCATTGGCCGAATAGCCAAGTGGGCCTGTGAACTGGGATCTCATGACATTGAATTTCGACCTCGTACTGCCATAAAGTCCCAAGCATTGGTTGACTTCGTATCAGAATGGACTGAACAACAAATACCAGAGAACCCAGAAACTGCAAAAGTATGGAGGATGTATTTTGATGGCTCGCTGAAGCTGCAGGGAGCAGGCACAGGAATTCTCTTCATCGCGCCTGGAGGCGAACACCTCAAATATGCCCTCCAACTGTTATTTCCAGCCTCTAACAATGCAGCCGAGTATGAAGCTCTGATCCACGGACTAAACATCGCCATATCATTGGGCATCAAGAGATTAATGGTATACGAAGATTCTCTGGTGGTCATAAGTCAGATAAACAAAGAATGGAACTGTTCGAAGGATTCGATGGGAAAATACTGCACTGCCGTCCGGAAGCTAGAAGATAAGTTTGAAGGACTAGAATTTCATCATGTAGAGAGATCGAAACACGACAGCTGATGTATTGTCCAAGTTAGGATCCAGCCGAACTCAGGTCCCACCCGGAGTCTTCGTGCAAGAAATACCACAACCGAGCATCACAACAGATCAAGCAGAAGAATGTAATATCGTGGATCAACCCGAGTCAGACTCTGACGACTGGAGAAGGCCGATCATCAGATACATAAAGAATGAAGAGGAACCAGATGACAAAAATACAGCCGAGCGCATCGCCAGACAGTCAGCCCACTACACACTCATTGGGGAAACATTATACAGAAGGGGTGCGTCAGACGTCCTCATGAAGTGCATTCTCTCATCTACTGGGAAGCAACTTCTAGATGAGGTCCATGCTGGGCAATGCGGAATACACGCAGCGTCCAAGACACTAGTCGGGAAAGTCTTCAGGTCAGGATTCTATTGGCCAACAGCGAAAAGCGATGCAGCCGAGTTAGTTCAGAGGTGCGAAGCTTGCCAGTACTTGTCAAAGCAACACCATTTACCAGCACAGCAATTGCAGACCATACCAGTAACGTGGCCCTTTGCATGCTGGGGACTGGATATGATTGGACCTTTTAAGAAGGCTCAAGGAGGATACACTCATGTACTGGTAGCAATCGACAAGTTCACCAAATGGATAGAATTCAAACCCATTGCTTCCTTAACTTCAGCCAAGGCCGTGGAATTCATAAAAGACATAATATTCAGATTCGGAATACCAAACAATATCATAACTGACTTGGGATCCAACTTCACAAGTTCAGAATTCTTCGACTTCTGCGAGCAAAAGGGCATTCAGATCAAGTACGCTTCGGTAGCACACCCGAGGGCCAACGGGCAGGTTGAGCGAGCTAACGGGATGATACTGGAGGCACTCAAGAAAAGGGTCTTCGAAAAGAATGAAAAGTTCGCGGGAAAGTGGATACGCGAATTGCCCTATGTCGTCTGGAGCCTAAGAACTCAACCTAGCCGAGCTCTGCATGGAAACACTCCCTTCTTCATGGTCTATGGATCAGAAGCAGTATTACCTGCCGATCTCAAGTTCGGGGCGCCGAGGTTGGTCTTTGAAAACATAGCAGAAGCTGAAGCTACTAGGCTGGAGGACATTGATGTACTCGAAGAAGAACGACTGAACGCAGTAATTCAATCAGCACGGTACCAGTAGACTCTGAGACGCTATCACGACAAAACCGCGCGACAACGATCCTTTTCAGTAGGAGATCTCGTCCTCCACCGAATTCTAACGGGGGAGGGACGGCACAAGTTATCGCCCTTATGGGAAGGACCATTCATAGTAGCGGAAGTCACTCGGCCGGGATCATATCGTCTAACCCAGACGGACGGCACAGAAATTGGGAACTCCTGGAATATAGAACACCTCAGGAAGTTTTACCCCTAGCTAAATTTCAAAAGCTATCGGGACGACAATGTACTCTGTAAAACGGGAGATATGTCATCAATAAAGAAGGCTTCAAAGATACTCAATTTGTTCATGATTGACTAGCGCTCTTACTTAACTCGGGGTGACCACTATGCCCTACTGACGGAGCAATCGGCTTAAGTCGGCAAAGACTTAAGACGGTGCAACATGCTCACGCTTACATAACTCGGGGTGACCACTATGCCCTACTGACGGAGCAATCGGCTTAAGTCGGCAAAGACTCAAGACGGTGCAACATGCTCACGCTTACATAACTCGGGGTGACCACTATGCCCTGCTAACGGAGCAATCGGCTTAAGTCGGCAAAGACTTAAGACGGTGCAACATGCTCACGCTTACATAACTCGGGGTGACCACTATGCCCTGCTAACGGAGCAATCGGCTTAAGTCGGCAAAGACTTAAAACGGTGCAATATGCTCACGCTTACATAACTCGGGGTGACCACTATGCCCTGCTAACGGAGCAATTGGCTTAAGTCGGCAAAGACTTAAGACGGTGCAACATGCTCACGCTTACATAACTCGGGGTGACCACTATGCCCTACTGACGAAGCAATCGGCTTAAGTTGGCAACGACTTAAGGCGATGCGACATACTCGCGCTTACGTAACTCGAGGGATGACTTCTATATCCCGCAAACAAGTCTAAAAAACCATCACACAGCCTTTTTGCTGCTACAAATTTATGCACTGATGAACTCTAAAACAGTAGGAGAATAGCAATATCATTCAAATGCTAAACTGGTGTCCTCTAAAAAATATATGACCGTGCTAACCGCGCGCTCAAAGCACGCAAAACATTTCTCTATTTCGTGATGTCTTTCTCAGGAGCCACCGACGAGGAAGGGCGACTTGAGGAATCAGGCGCAGCATTCACATCAGCCCTTATGTCTTCAGGAACAACTACACCAGGTCTCCTCATCAAGATTCGTCCCGCTCGTATGGCCTTATCCATGGCCCTGTCGCGCTGGGCTCTCAGAGTAGTGGAAGTTTCTTCAGCAACCTTGGCATCCAATCGAGCGTTTTCTAGCTCCTGCGTGATGGATTTCTTGGAAGCACGGAGTTCTTTGATAGTAGCATCCTTAGCCGATATCAACTGTCGGAGACGGATCACGTCATCTGTGGATTCCTGCAGTCTGTAGCGAAGATTATCTAACTCCTCCATGGAAAAGTGATGACTCCTCTCTAGGATGGTCAGCGAGTTGCTAGAATCGCGATACAGTCTGTCAAGATTATCGCGAGATGCAGCAAGGGCACGTTTCTCTTCCTACAAACAAGAATCAACTCCTTTCAAACATCAAACAAACAATAGGAACATAACAATGCAAGGTACAGCTTCACAAGTCACCTTTTCAGAATCAAGCTGAGTGTGCAGAGAAGAGCTCAGTGCATTGGCGTCATCTAAGGCAGCAGAAACCTGAGCTAGTTCGGTCTGGCTTTGAGAATACTTTTCTTCAAAGTCAGAGCACCGCTGGACCAGCTCAGCTAGATCTCGGGAATGTTTTTCTTCAAGAGTGGAAATTTGCCGAGTCATATCTAGCAGGAAATAATCAAACAAAAAGGATCAGGATATAAAGCAGTTCAGTAATGCAGAACAAAGAGAAGCAGAAAGGCACTAACCAGCGTTGGTCACCTCCAAGTCAGAAACACGTTGTTGAAGTATCACCGGATTCCAACGTGCAAGAGACAAAGGTCCTTCTGGAACAGAAGCACCCTGCAACCTCAGCTAACTAGCCATTCCGTCTACCAAAGCCTGATAAGAAGAACAGATGAGTGTAATGACAGCAGTTCACACAGCGCGAAAGTCAAGACAAGATATATTACAATACCTAAAGATTGGAAAAGAACGAAGGGGCTCCTAGATCATGAGAGATCAATTGATGGCCTGGTGTAAGGTCACCACCCGAAGCAGTTGGCAACAAGCCAGCAGAAACCAACTCAGTGCCATCAACAGAGCTCAAGACTTGGCCAGCGGGGATGCTGCCCTCCAAAGAAACTCCCTGGTTCGAAGCTTGGGCAACCACCACGCAGCCGGAGTGCGGGGGCGATCCCGCATGAACGTCCATGGAAGTACAAGAGGGGGACTTTGCTGGGACACCCTGGGGGGCTGGGTCGTAGTTTTCACTACCCGCATGAGCCGGATCATCTCCGGCAGTACCCTCGGGGGCTGGACAGTGGCTTGCACTTTCCACCCGAGCCGAGTCACCCTCGGCAACACCCTCGGGGGCTGGGTAAGCGTCAACACCATCCTTGAGAGCCGAGTTCTCTGCAGTGGCCACCTCTAAGGCTAAAGGCCCCTCAGTTGCTTCCATGGGACCAAGATGATCCAAATCAGTCTCCTGGCCCTCAAGACCGCGCTCTAAGGTCGATGAGGCGCAGGATGACCTCAACCCAGCATCGAGCACATCGGCACAAACCTCCATCACACCGTCATCCGCTGGCTCTAACAAAAGGTCCTCTGGAACCATATCCTCTAGGGTCTGATCAAAATTGGCCAGAGATAACTCCTATAAGCCAACGAGGACTGACAAAGCAGGAGAAGGAACCCCACTGCTCTCCCCACTGGCAATATACTGCCGACTGTTCTTCCGGGTCAGAGGGACCTCATCTTTTTCCTCCCTGTCATTTTCATCAACAACATAAGCATCACACCCATTGGGATCAACATCGGATGGGGCACAAACATTGGGTTCAGCAGCAGCTGGAGCACACCCATTGGGGTCAGCGTCAGCGAAATCAGGCACGGGAACCTCCTCAGCAGCAGGAGCCGAGGGACCAGCACCCCGATCCAAACTAGACACTTGCCGGAGACGTCTCTTTTTCTTTTTCTGCTCATCCACAAAAGGACCAGGTTGATTGGCTCGGCAAGGGCATCTTGAGCGAGCACTGGTAGGCTTCTGAACATCCAAAGTTATACTAGCTTCTGAAAGAGGCGCCACCACCAATGTCCCAGCAGGAGTAGCATCAGGGGAGTCCTTAGCCAGCAAATCAAGCATAGCACTTATTTCTGCATCACTAGGATCCAAAGGCACCTCAAAGTGGACTTGCCGTTCGTCATCAGGAATTTTCCCGAGCGAAGCAACCAATGTGTTAACCTCTTCGGCAGAGGGTCGCACTCTAAGGCCCAAACCGTCATCAGTGACAGGTGGATTCGACACAAAAAGAGTGAAGGTCTTGGGAGAAGGCAGGTTCCATGCTGAATATGCCACTGGGGCGCCAATATTTGATACTTTGCCTCTAAGGATCGTCTCAAGTCGGTTCACCAAGTCTACAGAGGGAATTCTCCTATTGGTAACCCGGGTCGGGTAAGCCAAGCCTCTGTACAGATAAGCTGGGTATGCTCTGTCTTTCAACGGCTGAACATTCTTGAAAACGAAATCAGCAACCACAGCTTCAGCAGTCAGACCCCTTTCTTTCAGCAGTCCAACTTCAGCTAGCAAAGCCCTCGCTTCAGCTACCTCCTGATCCGTGGGAGATTCAGTCCAACTCGGAGTGCGAACATCCGGCTGTCTTCCTGACCGTGGAGGGAGGGAATTTCCATGGTTCTCAACAATAAACCATTCCAAGCACCATCCCTTGATACTGTCTTTGAGAGGAATTTCAAGATACTCAGCTTTCCTCCCACGGCGCATCTCCAAACTAGCACCCCCGACCAGCTGATGCTGACCCCCGGCCATCCCAGGGCGGCAGTGATACAAGTACTTTCACAACCCAAAATGTGGCAGCACTCCTAGGAAAGCTTCACACAAATGAATGAAAATAGAAATTTGAAGAATAGAATTGGGATTCAGGTGGGTCAAGTTAAGGTGGTAGAAATCAAGGAGGCCGCGGAAGAAAGGTGAAATGGGGAGAGCGAGACCGCGGAGAAGAAAAGGAACGTAAATCACGGACTCATGGGTATCCTCTGTCGGGACGGTGACCCCATGGCAAATCCGCCAAGAACAAAGCTCCTTCGAGGGAAGAACCCCGATGGACACGAGGTGGAGGAGATCAGACTCGGAGACAACAGACATGTGATTACCTGCGAAAGGCAATTGGCTGTTGGGGTCGATTAGGGGAATTACCGCAGCGGATGAACTCGAGGCCTTTCTCTTGGGCGCCATCTCAAATCTACTGGCGAACAGAGCGAGAGCTGAATTGTAGAGAGGATTTGGAGGCAGAAAAACAAGAACTAGGGCACGGAAAGTAGAGGCGGCTGAAAGCGCTGTATAAGCGGGATATTCCCGAGCTGGATACTGTTTCCAAAAGCGCCCAGTCAGCACCCGGTGGTTACTTCTAAAACACCGGTGTGCCACATCGTCACTCGGCGGTTACCTCTAAAACCTCGACGTGCCACATCATCACTCGGCTATTATCCTCAAAAGTGGTCGACGCGGCCCGTTCTAACTCGGCTGTCACTTCTAAGACGCTGACGTTATCACCAATGGCTCGGCATTTGCCTCTAAAGCGCCGACGATGTCTTCATTCGCTTGGCAGCTATCTCTAAAGCGCCAACGACGTCTTCAGTCATTCGGCAGTTACCTCTAAAACGCCGACGCAGCCTTCAGCCATTCCGTCGCTGACACAGTTTCGTAATCACTCGGACGCTATTTTAAAAAGCGCAAATGGTGACAACAATAGCTCGGCCATCACAAAACGTCGGCGTGATGCCCGAGTTATTTAGTTACTATCCCAAAGGAGTCAACTTCGTAAATAAAGCAGGCGGAGGAAGGACTCAAAAACTCGGCGTTGTTCATAATCGATAATTTAGTTGATCAAGAACTCAAAATCCGCACAGAAGGGACGAAACCGTTCTTCATTAAGGGAGTTTTCATACTTACAAATCAACTCATTATGAGTTGATAACTTCCCTACTGCTGCTACTACTACAACTACTACTACACTATACTACTTTGCATTACTAATACTACTACATTATTTTACTATACTACTTCTAATCTATACTAATATTTAATAACCAGTGGCATTTAGCCACCGGCCCTGTTGCTGCCCCTGCCGCTGCTGCCGCCCCCGCCGCCTCAGTCACCGTCGTCGTCGCCGCCACCGCCTCCGTCGTCGTCGTTGTCGTCGTCGTCGTCGTCGTCGCCCTCGCCACCGTCGCCGCCGTCCTCCTCGGACGAGTCCTCCTCGTCCGAGGAGTCCTCCGACTCATCCGAGCCCGCGAGCCCGGAGCGCTCGACGGCCCGGATGTAAGTCCAGACCTCCGCCGCAAGCCCCTGGGAGTCGTCTGAATCATCAGACGACTCACGCAGGGGGATGGGAGCCGGAGACCCCTCGGATTCAGAGGAGAACTCCTCCTCTGAATATTCCGAGTCACCAAAGTCCTCGGACGGAGGAGTTGGCTCGCGCTTGCGTTTCTTGCCCATGATGGAAATGCAGGTAGAAGAAGGAAGCAAGCAGTAGATAACAGCAAGAGATGTGAAAAAACCAGAGAGGCAAAGGCACTATTTATCGGAAGAGAAGGCAACCGCTCACCTCCAACCGCGGTCACTGAACAGTCGCAAAGCATTCAATACACACTCCAACCCGTCTGAAGACGCGCGGCTGACGCCGTTTCACGCAATGCAACACCCATTGGGACTCCAGTCAACAGCACAGAAGATATGATTACACCCGCCGTCACATCACATTACTACTCAGAAGCAGCCGGTTAAAACACTCAGCGTACCAAGCTGTCTCTTACCCACACCCATTGGGGGGGGACGCCCAGGAATTATCAGTATATTTTTCAAAAAACTGTCACATCCATGCAGGGCGTGCAATGAACACCCCAAGACAAAAATGAGATATCAGTAAGGATCAGAGGAAAGCCAAATATAGCCAGTGAAGTACAAAATCTGACTGATGGAAGCGACGTAAAGACTAGCCAGGGAACGTCCATCAAACGTCCAATCAGTCACAGAGCAAATAAATTGCACCACTTAGCAAGATATGGGCAGATCACGAACTCGGCTGCAAAAGACAAATTACATGCTGACCTCGGATGCATAATATTGATGACATAATGCTGACCTCTGAAGCATAATACGGATGACATAATGCCGACTTCTAAGGCATCCAAGAAACAAAAAAGAGAGAAAGTATGACTCTCGGTAAAAGGACACGAGGTAAAGACCTTTGAGAGGATTGTTTTCAAAAATCCACTCAAAGCTCGGGGGCTACACCCATTGGGTGCACCTTCGGTGCACCCCATGGATCACCGCTTCAAGCCAAGATAGTGCCAATTTCTAAGGCATAAGACAAGATTAAAAGACAAGGCTGGCCCTCAACCAGAGCACGAGAAGAAAATAAAAACAAATTCTGATGAAGACCTTCGAGTAGATTATCTTCTAAAATCTACTCGAAGCTCGGGGGCTACACCCATTGGGTGCACCTCCGGTGCACCCATTGAAATTCAAGGTCCTACGAAATGAGAAGCCGACCTCTGAGGCACAAGTGTGAGGCAAAATTACAGACTTCGAGTGAAGCAAAACAAAAGAAGACAGTAAGAAATCATTTTCACCAGATTACCCGAGAAGCGTTTCTTGTCGTAAGCAAAACCTGCAAGTTGGGCCTAGGATCTTTGGGCCGATTATCTCAAAATCAACCCAAAGATCAGGGGCTTGTGGGGGACAGATATCCCCCGGGTCCACTAGCAGGGTAAAAGACCTCACGAAGGGCTCATAGGCCCAATAAGTCGTAAGGTCATTCCTTCATGGGCCTGGGGGAGGGGACAATCAGCAAAGCAAATCAACATAAAGCCGAGTCGACGCAAGTCCAGATGGCCTCACAACGTTGAGCGAAGAAATTACAACAGAAGATCCGACTTTCCCGCGTTGGAGCACCATGCAGTAGAACCAGGCGAGGATAGGTCGGCTGAATCATAGGAAGATAGACTCAAACAGTTCACTATCCTTTAGGTGCACGTTGTTATCATATCCGCATGTATCGCCCCACGGCCGAATATATAAGGCCCAGGGGGCACCCCTTTAGAATGATCGAACATACTATCCAGCCATCTACCTACACTCTCCACATCCTCGCTCTAGAGAACCACCTTGTAACCCATTACACAAAGCATCTTCGCCAGGACGTAGGGTGTTACGCATCTCTAAGCGGTCCGAACCTGTAAACATTGTCTCTTGTCTCTCGTGCATCTGGCACGAACCATTTTGCTACAGTCGGCGACACCACCCTACTCCTAAAAACACCTCGAGGGGCAACCCCGGGTGTGCGGTCGGACCCAAAACACCGACATCGGCCTTGCATGGCATCGGAGAGGGCGGCCCCTGCGCGGACGTGGCCCCAGCCTCAGCCCCGATGGCGGCGCGCTGCCCCACCGCCCCCCCCGGCGCGAGCGGGCGCGGCGCGGCCCCCACCCGACAGCACGGGTGAGGCACGCGGCCCTCCCGACGGGGCGGACGCGGCCCCTAACCACAGCGGTGGCGGGCGCAACCTCTAGCCCCGGTGTCGGCGGGCGCGCTCTCCTCTCCGTCACGGTGAGGGCGAGGCATGTGGCCCCTGTCCACAGCGGTGGCGGGCGCAACCTTTGGCCCCGGCGTCGGCGGGCGCGCTCTCCTCTCCATCGCGATGAGGGCGAGGCACGCGGCCCCTGGCCACAGCGGCGGCGGGCGCGACCCCTGGCCCCGGCGTCTGCTGGCGGTGGCATTGCCGGATCTAGCAATCTCTGGCGGCGGCCTGTGCATTTCTATGGCCGATTTGCGTGCGGGTGGTCATGTCTTCCGTGGTGTTGCTCGTCAGGCAGTGTAGACTGGTGCTGTGAGGAGCGTTGTTCTGTGCTGTGATCCAAACGAGGGGGCGGGGGGCTGCACGCCAGGTGTTCGACGAAGGACCCAGTCCGAGCCAGCCATGAGGGGCTTCCCTCCCTGTTTCGGCAACAGCGGCGTCCATCAACTTATGCAGTCATCTGTAATTGGTCAGGTAATTCCCAGTTGGTTTCTGGTTTTGACGCTGATGGGCAATTGTTCACCACCCATCCATCAGCTTATGCAGTCATCTGTTCATTTGGAATCTTAACCATCCTGTGGAATGCAGAACAACATTTTGCTGCCACTATATATGCAGATTTCAGTATATATTAAATGCTATATATATTTTAATTGTATTCTTTTTTGAATGTTCTCTCAATCAGTTTCTCTTTGGAACAATGATCCCATCTACACCGGGCACGAGCCTGTTCCAATATGTAGATGTTATTGTTCCTGTTGTTTCTTTTCCTCTGAAGTACCACTGCACGAGCCTGTTGTCGATGCCTTCGTGGGCCACACCTACAACCACAACATCAAGTCTAGGAGCAGCAAGCCACAACAACAAGACCAGGACGAATTGCACGGTCCTAACACTAACTAGGGTGTGGCACAAGGATAGCAAATAGTCGATTGATTAGAGCTAGGGGAGCTTAGGATAAGTTGTTAATTTGTTAGGGAATCAGTTATGGGCACTGTAGATATAAGGCACTGATTAGTTTGTATATAGGCATCGAAGAAAAAAACTCTTTCCGTCCAACACTTTTGCTATCCTTAGATCGCCCAGACAGACAAACCTTGTACTGGAGTGCCACATGGCCTAGAGAAGTTGAAGCCTTAGCAAGACAGTTTCTGCAAAATCCTTACAAGGTGCACGATCTCTACTATTATTGTTATTTTCTGGTTCTTTTATTGCCATGTTGTATTGAATTGATTTTGACAGCCCTTCTCTTAACTTTTAGCTTATATTGTAATGCATGTAATCATAGGCTCACCTGAACTTAAAGCTAATCATTCATACAACAAAATGTTGAAGTTATTTCAGACTATGAGAAGTATCCAAGGTATGTATGGTTGACGGTCTTTTGACTAAAAACTTTTATGCTCACTTACTATGCTACTTTCGATTACAAATGGACACGGTGTGAGTTGATTTTCACCTCTTTCCCATAGACTCGGTAAGCTCTTGTCTGATCTAATGGATGGGAGCCGTATCTTGATATTCTTCCAAACAAAAAAGGATTGCGATAAGATCACTCGACAGCTTAGAATGGATGGGTGGCCAGCATTATCCATACATGGTGATAAAGCTCAAGATGAACAGGACTATTCTTGCAGAGTTTAAGAGCGGCAAGAGCCCCATAATGGCTGCCACAGATGTGGTAGCACGTGGTCTTGGTATGATGATTTATTTGAATATTAGGATTAGGTAGTAGTTCCAAGTGCTCAAGGATGATAAGTCGGAGGGTTGTTGAGCTACGATTGGTTGAGTGAACTGAACTTGTGGATTGGTGGTGTATACCAAGGTGCCATCATGTCAAAGGTAGATAATTCCCCCCCCCCCCCCGTGGTTTACCTCATTTGAGCGTGAGCAATGGCAGTGTTACACAGGCAGTTCAACTTTGAGCTATCATGGTAATGTTCCCTTTCCGAATAAGCCTTTTAGGGAGCCTACATTTGGATAAAATGGAAATCCTCAAAAAGTAGCATGCAACCGAATATGCATTTCACACTATAGTTGATTTCTTAGCTTGATTTGAATTCCTTGATCCCTGCATATCTGACCATTTTGGAACATTTAGGTATTGTGTTGCTGCCCTCTTCATTCATTCTTTGTCCTTGTAATTATGCTATAAAGTATTTGCCACTATTACTTCTTAATCATGGTATAAAGTATTATGCTATGTTTCCTCTCTTATTTTTCCTGTTATAGACCTGATTGCTCTGTTCATAGTATTTTATATCAGAGGTTGGCTTATTTATGATGGCAACACCTTGATTTTGCCTTCCATGAAATCTGCTTATTTACAATAATGCCAGCACAAAATCTTGACAATGTGTTTGCAGAAACTATCAGGAAGGGAGAAGAAGCAAAATAGTCGTCGACCACAGGCAGATTGCGGATGTAGATGGTGTATAATGATTGATCATGCCTAAGATGGATCAAGAGGGCACCACACTGGCCGCGCAAGGGGATGACAACAGACACATACAAGCCATTTCTTATTAAGAATTTGTCATGTTTTGTAACACCCAAATTCTGAATTTGGGATTGGTAGAAGAAATTTGAGCAAAGTACCATTGATAAATAAACTTTATAATTCACCCTTTTTAAAGGTAAATGATCATAATAAAATAACAATGGTTAAAATAAATCATAATAAAGATTAGACATTGGAAAATGTTCCTATCAAAACAATGGGAGAACTTTTGAATATACCTTTAACCTAACTACACACTCAAATAATAATGTGGTGTGTGTACTTCATGTTGAAAACATTACTTAGTTAATATAATAATAAAATAATGATAATAGAAGTACAATAATGAGATGGAGATTTGAATTTAACCCAAAGTTGCAGTTTGGGGTTTTAGAAATAATATGTAAAAGAGAAAAGAGAAGGAAGAAATTACTATGTGAATAAAAATAATTATAATATATATTATTCTTGTACAGATTTGAGTTGGTACATTTGACTCAAAAGTGAAGTTCATAACAGGATTCAAATTCAAATTAGAGATTCAAATGAAAAGAAAATAAATCAAAAAGGAAAAGGAAAATAAAAGAAAAAGGAAAAGAATACTATACCTGGTTGGGCCCAAGCCACCCTTTTCGGCCCACCTAGCCATTCCTCTCACCGCGTGGCCCATGAAGATAAATGTGCCGACATGTGGGCCTGAGCCGTCGGTGGCTCAGCCGCGCCTACGTACTCCCCCTCTCTCGCTGACGTTGCGGGGCCCACTGCCCAATCCCGCTCAGCCACCATTCCATTGTGTCCCTGTGTCCATGTCACCTGGGCCCGGATCGTCAGCTCTCGGTGACTCGTCTCGCGCGCTGAATCGCGGATGTACCACTGCCGCGTGGGGCCCATCTGTCGGGTCGTCTCCGTCTTCCTCATGAACTCCACGCGCGCTGTGCGAGTCTGTTGCCGCAACGAACGCCGTCGCCATCGCGCGAATCTCGCCCCTCGCCCTCTCTGGCCGGACTCCGCGGCGGTACTATAAAGGCGCAGGGCCGCACCCTCCCTTGGCCATTGGAGTTGGGATTCCCCGTCCGGGTGTGCGAAGCGTGGGTGGCGGGTGGAAGAAGGCGCGCCGCGCCGTGGCCAAGACTTTTGGCTGCGCTGGGTCACCAGCAGAGTGTTGCGGGGGATCCTCCGAAGCACGCGTGACGGTCTCGGGACTCGCCGGGGAAGGCCGTTGGCCAGGCCACGGGGAATTCCTTGCCGGACTTCGACCAGGGCTGTGAATCTACTGTCCGCCGTGGGCACTCGTCGTTGGGTCACCTCCCGCGCTGGTAAGTCCATTATTGGGTTCGTGGAGTCCGTAGCATCGTGTAGCTAGCTTGAGTTAGGATGGCGTGGTGCCCAGGCAGTGAGTCGTGAAGTACCAGCCATGGCGCGCCGCCGCGGGCCTCCGCTCATCCGTGGCTGGCCGTCGTTGGTGGGGGGGGGGGGAAACACCTGGGCCGTTGGATCCCTGCTGGGCGCTCGGGATTAGATCTTGGGCGTAATGGCTCGTCGTCCGGTCTGGACCGTTGATCCCCGTACGGACGGTTGTGATCAAACGCAGGTAATACCCGCTCGCGCATTCGATCGCAGCCATCGGTCCGAGATCTGACGGTCAATGCTAGATACCGGTTCAGGCGTATAAATGATTTAATCGTGGCAGCCAGATCTTCATCGGACGGCTCTAGTTCACCGATACCCCTTCGCGGGGCATTCTTCTAAAGAGACCCCTGTGAATTCCAGAAATCAACCCGCCGTCCGTTAGTCACTATACGCTGTGTCTCGGAAAACTTACGCCAGACCCCCCTGACTTTTCCAGAAATTGGCGCCCAGTCCAGAGGAGTTTAAAACAGAGAAATAATATTAGAAATTCATTTTTAATACAAAAACAAATCTAGAAACTTGTAAAATTCATAGAAATTCCATTTTTGGTCCAAATTGACCCATTCCAATTTCTAAAATTTTGTAATATTATTGTCTATCATTTTGTGTCTCTGTTTGACATGAAAAAAGTTAGAAAATTAATTTATCATTTAATTCCATTTTAAACACATAAAACCTTTGAAAATTCATAACTTAAAATCTATAACTCCAAAATTAATGATTCCTGTTCTTATGATCTTATTTTAATATGTATATTATTAATGTGTATTTTGTTCTTATGTTTGGTGTAATGTTAAATTTTGCCTATACAATGTTTGTTTGTATTGCTACGATTAGCAGTGAGGTCACGAGGATCTGAAGAATCATCCTGGTACCTGGATTCTCAAGTCCCAGGCAAGTTGTGCCCTTGACCACTTTTTACCCAATAATGTTCTTTAATATCAATTATCCATGCATAGGTTAATTTTGATGGGACCCAATAGGTCACCCTAGATTTGTTTATCTCACTACCTTGTTTACCCCTGAATCACTTGGGTAGTTTGCTATTGCTTTATATGGTTTTGGGATAATCATTTATTACCTCTATGTTCCAATTCTTGTTGTATTTCTGTTTATGTTCATGTTGATATCATTAATGTTAATTGGAACATAGAGCTTAACTTGAGTAACACGTGCCACCACAAGGGAGGAATGGGACCCCTTGGCTGATTAATTAGGAAAGCTAGTGGAAGACTACCTTACCCGAAAGGGGCAAGGGCAGTAGGGGAGTGGTCAGTGTAGGGAGGCCCTCGGGAGGATTTTGCTGCGATGGCGGTCCTGCAAGGGATTCCTGCATTGGAACTTCCTATAAACTGTAGCGGGTTTTCGGAAGCTAGTGGAACTTTGTAAAGGCCTCGTAGTGGATCCCTAGCCATTCACCTCGGTAGTGTCTAAGGGCCTTGCAAACCCTGGCGACATGGGATACACGACTTGTGGGTAAAGGGTACAACCTCTGCAGAGTGTAAAACTGGTATACTAGCCGAGCTCACGGTCATGAGCAGCTCAGGACTCTCTGATGTTTAAATTATGTAACTTAAACTCAATTTGTCATATGCATTGCATCGCAGGTGAAGTTGTTACTTTTGTTCTACTATTTAATTGGGTTGGTATTTACTTATACTTAGTAACTGCTAATAAAATTTTGACCAACTTTAAAAGCAATGCTCAGCTCTAACCATCTTCTTTGGTAAGCCTTACACTTCACGTGAGCTCCCACCTTTGGCGAGATCATGCACATTATTCCCCACAACTTGTTGAGCGATGAACGTATGTGAGCTCACTCTTGCTGTCTCACACCCCCCCACAGGTCAAGGCCAGGTACTGCAGGATGATGCTCATGGAGGATGCTGTGATGTGTTCATGAGAGATCTAGGCCGTCGTCTCCCAGTCAACTTTTGGTTGCTGGACCGTTGTCTCCTTATAATGTAATTGTTTATTTTGTATAGAACTCCTGTTATGTATAAAGATGTGACATTCGATCCTGTGCCACTATACATCATATGTGTGAGACTTGGTCCCAGCATACCTGGTGTTTATGTTAGCGCCCGGGTTTTGGACCCCTAAAATCCGGGTGTTACAGAAGTGGTATCAGAGGAATGTTGACTGTAGGACGAAACCTAGATAGAAATGGATAAACCCTTACCTGCTTATCTTACTCTAATTCTTTCTAAACTTATCCTAATCTTTTCTCATCTATTTCCGCTTCACTCTGATTATCCTTACCTTTTTCCTTCTAAAAGACAAATGTGGATTTTACACTTTGAAATCCTGTGCCTAAAGTGACCTTTAGGAATAGGAGACCTACTCTTCGGAACAAAAAAAAATCAAAACTATTTTTGTAAATATTTGTATGCTTGAGTGTTTGTTCTTATGATACTTGTCTGATTTGAATCTTTGATTGAATGTGATGCGTTGTGGAGTGGTGTCCACAATTGCATTTTCATATACGTATAGGCATAAATAGAATTCATAAGATAACTAAATAACTCAGATCATCCTCCATTAAAATGTATCTATCTCATAGAGATCCCTCTAATCTTAAAAGACTCTCCCATATCTTAATAGATTCATCGTATCTTATAAGATTCTATCTTGTCTTACTAGATCCACCTCATCTTAAAAGATTCTTCTTACCTTAATAAATTCACCTTATCTTGAAGAGATTCTAACCTACCTACATCATATAATCCATCCTATCCCAAAAGATTCTAACATGTATCCTACCCTAGTAGATCTATCTGACCTAAACTAGTCTAACCTAGTCATATCCAACCTAATCTAGATTTTATCTAATCTATTATGATCTAATCTAGAGTAAAGTTACTTAATGCTGGTACACAAGATGTGGCCATACTCCTAAATCACTTAAGCCTAATTTGGAGACTTATATCAACTTGGCCATACACAACAACTCGACCTATATAACAAGTTACATAACTTACCCAATCAATAGAGTCTTAATGGATTGCATAATCTATCAACCACCACCTGACATCAAACCAGATTTTGACCTACATCATGTAGTCTATCTCACCCATATATATCTAATCGTGACAAAATTCTATCCTACCTTTGGATATTCACCTTATACGACTGGTTACCTTAACCTGAACATAAAACAAAGATTAAGCCCTACTAAAGAATCTTCTGATTATAACCAGCTACTAGCTTATTTATTCCGCTTATTGGATAATTTCCTTTACAAAACTATTACCATATGCTTCTAACTTTCATGGTCAATACCAGGAAAGGAAAGATTATCACGCAACAGCAAACAGAAATGAATTCTCCAAATCCTCCACCTATTGAAACCGAACAAGTGGTTGCTGCCCAAAAACTGGTAATACAACAATTAACAGACCTGGTGACCGAGATGCAAAACCAGATAAGACAACAACGCGAGGAAATACGTCAGGTCCGCCAAGAAATAAGGCAAGCACGGTTGGAGAGACAACAACAACAACAACCTCCACCACCACCACCAGCTCCACCAAGCTACATAGATATAAATTATGATGATTTGTAAGATCTAGTTAGTAGATGATATGATATTATTTTGGAAGGAATAATAAGGTCTATTGACCCTATGTTTTGTTAAAGAATTATGCCTCATGCCGAGATTCCTTTGTTTGTGCATATGTTCCGAGAACAATATGAGTATACATCCCTTTTCTTACAAATCTCGAGGACGAGATTATTTTTAAGGGGGGTAGGATTTGTAACACCCAAATTCTGAATTTGGGATTGGTAGAAGAAATCTGAGCAAAGTACCATTGATAAATAAACTTTATAATTCACCCTTTTTAAAGGTAAATGATCATAATAAAATAACAATGGTTAAAATAAATCATAATAAAGATTAGACATTGGAAAATGTTCCTATCAAAACAATGGGAGAACTTTTGAATATACCTTTAACCTAACTACACACTCAAATAATAATGTGGTGTGTGTACTTCATGTTGAAAACATTACTTAGTTAATATAATAATAAAATAATGATAATAGAAGTACAATAATGAGATGGAGATTTGAATTTAACCCAAAGTTGCACTTTGGGGTTTTAGAAATAATATGTAAAAGAGAAAAGAGAAGGAAGAAATTACTATGTGAATAAAAATAATTATAATATATATATTATTCTTGTACAGATTTGAGTTGGTACATTTGACTCAAAAGTGAAGTTCATAACAGGATTCAAATTCAAATTAGAGATTCAAATGAAAAGAAAATAAATCAAAAAGGAAAAGGAAAATAAAAGAAAAAGGAAAAGAATACTATACCTGGTTGGGCCCAAGCCACCCTTTTCGGCCCACCTAGCCATTCCTCTCACCGCGTGGCCCATGAAGATAAATGTGCCGACATGTGGGCCTGAGCCGTCGGTGGCTCAGCCGCGCCTACGTACTCCCCCTCTCTCGCTGACGTTGCGGGGCCCACTGCCCAATCCCGCTCAGCCACCATTCCATTGTGTCCCTGTGTCCATGTCACCTGGGCCCGGATCGTCAGCTCTCGGTGACTCGTCTCGCGCGCTGAATCGCGGATGTACCACTGCCGCGTGGGGCCCATCTGTCGGGTTGTCTCCGTCTTCCTCCCGAACTCCACGCGCGCTGTGCGAGTCTGTTGCCGCAACGAACGCCGTCGCCATCGCGCGAATCTCGCCCCTCGCCCTCTCTGGCCGGACTCCGCGGCGGTACTATAAAGGCGCAGGGCCGCACCCTCCCTTGGCCATTGGAGTTGGGATTCCCCGTCCGGGTGTGCGAAGCGTGGGTGGCGGGTGGAAGAAGGCGCGCCGCGCCGTGGCCAAGACTTTTGGCTGCGCTGGGTCACCAGCAGAGTGTTGCGGGGGATCCTCCGAAGCACGCGTGACGGTCTCGGGACTCGCCGGGGAAGGCCGTTGGCCAGGCCACGGGGAATTCCTCGCCGGACTTCGACCTGGGCTGTGAATCTACTGTCCGCCGTGGGCACTCGTCGTTGGGTCACCTCCCGCGCTGGTAAGTCCATTATTGGGTTCTTGGAGTCCGTAGCATCGTGTAGCTAGCTTGAGTTAGGATGGCGTGGTGCCCAGGCAGTGAGTCGTGAAGTACCAGCCATGGCGCGCCGCCGCGGGCCTCCGCTCATCCGTGGCCGGCCGTCGTTGGTGGGGGGGGGGAAACACCTGGGCCGTTGGATCCCTGCTGGGCGCTCGGGATTAGATCTTGGGCGTAATGGCTCGTCGTCCGGTCTGGACCGTTGATCCCCGTACGGACGGTTGTGATCAAACGCAGGTAATACCCGCTCGCGCATTCGATCGCAGCCATCGGTCCGAGATCTGACGGTCAATGCTAGATACCGGTTCAGGCGTATAAATGATTTAATCGTGGCAGCCAGATCTTCATCGGACGGCTCTAGTTCACCGATACCCCTTCGCGGGGCATTCTTCTAAAGAGACCCCTGTGAATTCCAGAAATCAACCCGCCGTCCGTTAGTCACTATACGCTGTGTCTCGGAAAACTTACGCCAGACCCCCCTGACTTTTCCAGAAATTGGCGCCCAGTCCAGAGGAGTTTAAAACAGAGAATTAATATTAGAAATTCATTTTTAATACAAAAACAAATCTAGAAACTTGTAAAATTCATAGAAATTCCATTTTTGGTCCAAATTGACCCATTCCAATTTCTAAAATTTTGTAATATTATTGTCTATCATTTTGTGTCTCTGTTTGACATGAAAACAGTTAGAAAATTAATTTATCATTTAATTCCATTTTAAACACATAAAACCTTTGAAAATTCATAACTTAAAATCTATAACTCCAAAATTAATGATTCTTGTTCTTATGATCTTATTTTAATATGTATATTATTAATGTGTATTTTGTTCTTATGTTTGGTGTAATGTTAAATTTTGCCTATACAATGTTTGTTTGTATTGCTACGATTAGCAGTGAGGTCACGAGGATCTGAAGAATCATCCTGGTACCTGGATTCTCAAGTCCCAGGCAAGTTGTGCCCTTGACCACTTTTTACCCAATAATGTTCTTTAATATCAATTATCCATGCATAGGTTAATTTTGATGGGACCCAATAGGTCACCCTAGATTTGTTTATCTCACTACCTTGTTTACCCCTGAATCACTTGGGTAGTTTGCTATTGCTTTATATGGTTTTGGGATAATCATTTATTACCTCTATGTTCCAATTCTTGTTGTATTTCTGTTTATGTTCATGTTGATATCATTAATGTTAATTGGAACATAGAGCTTAACTTGAGTAACACGTGCCACCACAAGGGAGGAATGGGACCCCTTGGCTGATTAATTAGGAAAGCTAGTGGAAGACTACCTTACCCGAAAGGGGCAAGGGCAGTAGGGGAGTGGTCAGTGTAGGGAGGCCCTCGGGAGGATTTTGCTGCGATGGCGGTCCTGCAAGGGATTCCTGCATTGGAACTTCCTATAAACTGTAGCGGGTTTTCGGAAGCTAGTGGAACTTTGTAAAGGCCTCGTAGTGGATCCCTAGCCATTCACCTCGGTAGTGTCTAAGGGCCTTGCAAACCCTGGCGACATGGGATACACGACTTGTGGGTAAAGGGTACAACCTCTGCAGAGTGTAAAACTGGTATACTAGCCGAGCTCACGGTCATGAGCAGCTCAGGACTCTCTGATGTTTAAATTATGTAACTTAAACTCAATTTGTCATATGCATTGCATCGCAGGTGAAGTTGTTACTTTTGTTCTACTATTTAATTGGGTTGGTATTTACTTATACTTAGTAACTGCTAATAAAATTTTGACCAACTTTAAAAGCAATGCTCAGCTCTAACCATCTTCTTTGGTAAGCCTTACACTTCACGTGAGCTCCCACCTTTGGCGAGTTCATGCACATTATTCCCCACAACTTGTTGAGCGATGAACGTATGTGAGCTCACTCTTGCTGTCTCACCCCCCCCCCACAGGTCAAGGCCAGGTACTGCAGGATGATGCTCATAGAGGATGCTGTGATGTGTTCGTGAGAGATCTAGGCCGTCGTCTCCCAGTCAACTTTTGGTTGCTGGACCGTTGTCTCCTTATAATGTAATTGTTTATTTTGTATAGAACTCCTGTTATGTATAAAGATGTGACATTCGATCCTGTGCCACTATACATCATATGTGTGAGACTTGGTCCCAGCATACCTGGTGTTTATGTTAGCGCCCGGGTTTTGGACCCCTAAAATCCGGGTGTTACATGTTTATATTAAATATTATGACCAATATTTTGTCAATGACAATCTCTAAACATCCCTTATACTGACTTCAATTCACATTACAAGCTTCAGTTTACAATCTTGAATTCAGCTTACAAGCTTCAATTTAGCTTCAGGTTACAATCTCTAATGTACAATCTTCAGTTTACAAGCTTCAGTTTACAATCTTTAAAATAGTCATTACTCATTATGCACAACACCAATTTATTCACATACTAATCCTACAGTACAAAGGTGCTTCCCTGAATCTTTCCAATAAATTGTCCATACTATAAAATTTAGATGTCCAAATATTACTTGCCATGTGCTATGTCAAATTAGAGGTCGATAGCATTTTTGCAGGCCATTTTAGTATGACAGGATACACATTGATGTGAGGGGATCACCTGCTCCCTCCGTTTCACATAGCATTTTTAGCTGCTGCCACTGTGTATGTTACAGTCAAAGGCCATCTCTGTATGACAAGTCCTCATATGAATTATTGCTTTAAATTGAAACAACATGCATAGATTGAATTATGCTTTGCATTCTACTATGTAAAGATTTAATTGTAGCGAAAATTTTTATTGTTACAAGTATTCTTCCTTAAGCTGCTATTTTATTGTATAAAATAATGGACTATTTTGTGCTAATTTTTAGATTGATTTAGCTTTTTTGTATTTAAGTACTTTGTACATATTCATGTTGAACTAATGCTTGAACTGCATTTGATAATAGTACTCAGAATTGGTCTATTTCTTCCAGTGACTCAAGGATGTGGATGTCTTGGAACGAGGGGGCAACTTCGATGTGGGGCTTTGATTGGCTGTTTTGTTTGTGGTGGGGGTAGTTGGGTTTGCGACATTTTTTAGGAAACCGATTGGTTTCGTTCCAGCTTGTTTTCAGAGAAGGGATAGTGGATTTGTCAACACTAGACTGGATTCCATAAAAATTTGATAGAATCAGTGCTTTCAGCTTTGAGCTAGACTACACATTTTTTTGTGAGGTTGCACCATTTTTCCCTAGATAACTTCTATGTTGAAATGGTTTAGTTCTGAAGCTGTCATTGTTAGATAATAATAAGGCAAATAGATGGTTGTTCACTACAGATGACTTTTAATTTTCTATCTAAATGGCTTTGAAATTGCCTTGATTTGGACCGCACACATTTTGGTCAAAGTAAAGAAACTAGAACTGTTGGCTCCGATATGTGACAGATATACCACATTCTAGAAAGCATAGAGAAGAAGCAATCCTATTTGTCGGAAGGTTTTAGAGATGAATTTAGATGTAATGCCACATCGTGCCTTGCACATTTGTTGTCTTAAGTAACCAATGCACGATGTACTTTTAATTCATTTTCCTGCTCCCTGAACTTAATTTGGCCAGCGAGTTAATCTAGAGATGCTGAAATGACGACTGAGAAGCTTCAAGGGGATATGAAGTAAGACGTTGAATAAAATACCACATTCTATAGATTGATTCTTCTTGCACAAGGGCTCAGGCCTCCTTGAGAAAGCGAAAGAAGAATTCGGAAGTCACTTCGACGACTGCTTCCAAATTTTAGGGTACCACCAACTATAATTTGGAACCTGTTTAGAAAGGAGGGAGTAGTTAACATTTTGGTCGTGCTTATGCCAGTGGAGGATGCTAATATGCTGTGTTTTGTCCAGGGTTGTCTACATCTCATTTTGCTCTGAGAAAGAAAATTTTCTCTCTGGTTCACTTGACCGTACTGTTCTCTTATGGGATCAACGGGCTGAAAAATCAAAGGTAAAACTGATGATGCTGTGCACAATTGTTTGACACAAGATAAACTTTAGATTCTGCTTCACAACCTGTTTATGTCAGCTAAACGAACTCCAGTTTTAGCTGAGGAACCAAACATGTAACATTGTTGCAACTGAATCATTAAAACCCTTGTTATTACCTACTTCATTATTTCTGTTACTTATGGGATGGTGAATGTTGGATTTCAAACATTCTTGTAAATTTAGAATCTTGGGCATGGTCATTTTATTTATCAGAAATCTGTAACATCTTCTCCGTCCAATCCAGAATATAACATGCTTTAGGATTGTTGCTGCTAAAACCGTTTCAGGTTTGACCATATAATATATATCCCTACTACTATATAAGCATAGTGTGTAATGGTAAGTGATCGGATCAGAAAAATTCTGTACTGAAAATATTTTTGGAGCAACATTATCATCAGATGAGAACCTTTCTGTTGCTTTTGTATTGTTCTTATGTCATTCCATTGCTTTTGTGACAATACTTTTATATCAATGGGATGCCCGTGATTGCTAAATTGGGTTATTTTTGTGCTTCCAGGGTTTGGAAAAGGTTCTGGATGGACACATGGTCAAAGTCTACAATGATCGGAACAGTTTGACTGACAAATATACTGATGGCTGACTGTCTTCAGGTATTCTCGTTTGAACATTATAGCACTATATGCTGCCCCTGATAATGTGACAGGAGAATTGGCTCGTAGTTTCTGAAAATTCTGCAACCCTTCTGCAATGGTGGATATATTTAAGTACGCTTCCTTGAAGCTTAAAAACCTATTTATTACACTTAAGGAACTAAAGTCTCTTCTCAACCTGTCATATTGTGCTATTTTTAATCAAGAAAAATGAGTACCCCAAAAAACCACCAAAATTTTATGACGTTGCAGTTGGTTCACGCGTCGTAGTATTGGATAGCTTAGCATATAGAATGGTTGAGATGACACCTAATATAGCATGTTTAGGTTCTAGAATGTCATTGTAATCTGCATTATTCCCCATATAGTGCTGGTGATGAGGACATCCTCCACTATTACCCGTTAGCAAAGACGCAATTGGCCCAGTTTGCCCAATTGTAGTCGGACGGTGACCGTGTGAGCCTCAGAATTATTCTACCTCGTTTAACTTGGGAGGAGGAAGCCACTTTAAAAGGGAGAGCCACCCTTCCTCCATTGGACTCGTCTTTTGGGGCGATTGGGCCTTTTCCTGAGTTGGGTGTGCTTAATGAACTGTTGGGCTTCGGACAACCCTAATTTGTTGGGCCTCGGCCAACCCCACCTGGGCTGGGTGTATCATCTGGTATCAAAGCTAGGGCCCATTTTAAGAAGGTGGGAATGATGAGGACATCCTCCACTATTACCCATTGGCAAAGACGCAATTGGCCTAGTTTGCCCAATTGTAGTCGGACGGTGACCGTGTGAGCCTCAGAATTATCCCACCTCGCTTAACTTGGGAGGAGGAAGCCACTTTAAAAGGGAGAGCCACCCTTCCCCCATTGGACTAGTCTTTTGGGGCGATTGGGCCTTTCCCTGAGTTGGATGTGCTTAATGAACTATTGGGCTCCGGGCAACCCTAATTTGTTGGGCCTCGGCCAACCCCACCTGGGCTAGGTGTATCAGCTGGGAACTACAATTCTCACGCTGGTGTACCCACCTGCATTTACATGGTTCACTACCAGGTATGTCATGCAAGTTTTTGCTCTCTATTGGTCCAATTTCACTTATCAATCTGTTAGCATGGAATAAATTCGTGGGATCAATGATCCATATAATTTATGGTATTCCCTTCATTGCTTTGAACTGAAGTATGGGAGGGAGCTGTTAGATTGGATAGTTCCCTTATGTTTCTGATCTTTGTCTCCCACTTTGATCAACTTATGTTTTAAAGGTCTAAATTCATGCTTCTTTATATTATGCATATTCCCCTTCCAAGGCTCTGTGCAGCTGTTCAGCCATTTCTCCCTTCGATGTCGGTGTTTGTCACTGCTCTCTGTGTTGGATCACCATTGACAATAAATATCAAGGTTGTTTTGTCGCCTTTTGGATTAACCATACCGTTGCTCCTTTTTTCATTCCACACGTCATATTTTGTAGCTGGTTATCATCTTGCTGGTACTTGGTTTCTTAAGTCAGATGATGTAAAGGCACTACAAAGGACAATATCTTTTGAGACAGGTGAAGTCCTCTCCTATTACATGAGGATATGTTCTTTCTAATTTGCTTTGTTGTCTTACCATTATCTCTTGATGCAGGCATGCAAAGTAGCCTTCTTGCTCTTGCTTTAGTAGATGACGAAACAGTTGATTGCTAGGCAAACAGTTGATTGCACCTGTCTATGGCTCTAGTAAGCAGCTTGCCACACATATTTTTCCCTCGAAACATGGATATTTTTTATTATTATGTGCTTGCAATGCTGGATATGCACCCTTTGAAACCTGATGAGATGGTTGACTAGCTGAAACAAGGACTTGGAAAGGAGAGACATATTTTCACTTATATAACGTTCTGAAATTGATACAATAAGCAAAGTAGTAGTATTTTAGTATTGCACTCACCTATAATAGTATAAAACTCATTTGTACATAAGTTATCATGGTATTATATAATCTCGTTGCAACGCACGGGCACTCACCTAGTAATAACAAACGTACCTAAAGGATGGAAAAGTTATGGGACAAAGCGAGTGTGTGTAAGCTCGAGGATGTACGCTTATCCTGAGCGCAATCTAGAATTAGAATGAAGATAGTTTAGAGATATTATTCAATCCGACAGGTCTCTTCTAATAGATTCTTGTAGGTGTTCTAGCCTAATGGCCACTATTACCTTGCTGCTTGGTGTGCCCCCTTACAAATTTGTCATGTCATGTATATCACGTAAGAATAAATACACTCATATAATAAAGTTGGTTATAAGGTTGGCTCTTCGATTAATCCTCGGTCTCAATATTTTCAACTTTTTGTCTTGGAGCATGTGGAGCACCTGACTCTTGCATGAAATCCCACTCCATTTATATTTTTATTATCTCTCTCACCCACATAAAAAATATCAAGTAAACAGGCTTAGAGCTTATTATTATACTTGCTACGAACTGTTTTTACTTTTTTCCTTCCCACCTATCCTCATAATTCGCCACAAGCTCGGCGAAAGCCCTGACCCGATGTTTCCAACCAGTTCAGCCGCATCAGGTCCGAAGCGTCTATAAAAGAAGCTCCAGATCGCTAGGATTTAGTTTTAGCGACGCCGACAGTTACGTCCCCACCCCAGAGAGGCGCGCGCGGCGGCGGATCCTGGGAGCAAGCGTGCGACAGTGGATCTGGGGGACACGCTCGCGACGGTGGATCCCTGAGGCCAGCTGAAAGTCGCCTAGAGGGGGGGGTGAATAGGGCGAAACTGAAATTTACAAATATAAACACAACTACGAGACGGGTTAGCGTTAGAAATAAACACGAGACCGAGAGAGAGGGCGCAAAACAAATCGTGAGCAAATGCGGAGTGAGACACGATGATTTGTTTTACCGAGGTTCGGTTCTCGCAAACCTACTCCCCGTTGAGGAGGCCACAAAGGCCGGGTCTTTTTCAACCCTTTCCCTCTCTCAAACGGTCCCTCGGACCGAGTGAGCTTCTCTTCTCAAATCAACCCGGGAATAAAACTTCCCCGCAAGGACCACCACACAATTGGTGTCTCTTGCCTCGGTTACAAATGAGTTTATGATCACAAGAACAAATGAGAAAGAAAGAAGCAATCCAAGCGCAAGAGCTCAAAAGAACACGGCAAATCTCTCTCGCTAATCACTAAAGCCTTGTGTGGAATTGGAGAGGATTTGATCACTTGAGTGTGTCTAGAATTGAATGCCTAGCTCTTGTAAGTGGTTGAGAAGTGGAAAACTTGGATGCTATGAATGGTGGGTGGTTGGGGGTATTTATAGCCCCAACCACCAAACTAGCCGTTTGGTGGGGCTGTCTGTCGCATGGTGCACCGGACATGTCCGGTGCACCAGCCACGTCACCAAAGCCGTTGGGTTCTGACCGTTGGAGCTCTGACTTCTAGGCCCGCCTGGATGTCCGGTGGCGCACCGGACATGTACTATAGAGTGTCCGGTGCGCCACTACGCGCGTGCCTGACTTCTGCGCGCTCTGGCGCGCATTAATTGCTGTTGCAGGTGACCGTTGGCGTGAAGTAGCCGTTGCCCCGCAGTTACACCGGACAGTCCGGTGTACACCGTACATGTCCGGTGAATTATAGCGGAGCAGCCGTTGCAGTTTCCCGAAGCTGGCGAGTTCCTGAGGCCGCTCTTCCTTGGAGCACCGGACACTGTCTGGTGTACACCGGACAGTCCAGTGAATTATAGTGGAGTTGCCTCTGGATTTTCCCGAAGACGACGAGTTTCCGCTGGAGTCCTCTGGTGCATCGGACATGTCCGGTGGCACACCGGACAGTCCGGTGCGCCAGACCAGAGGTGCCTTCGGTTGTCCCTTTGCTCTTTTGTTGAACCCAATACTTGGTCTTTTTATTGGCTAAGTGTGAACCTTTGGCACCTGTATAACTTATACACTAGAGCAAACTAGTTAGTCCAATTATTTGTGTTGGGCAATTTAACCACCAAAATTAATTAGGGACTAGGTGAAAGCCTAATTCCCTTTCAATCTCCCCCTTTTTGGTGATTGATGCCAACACAAACAAAAGCAAATATAAAAGTGCATAATTGAACTAGTTTGCATAATGTAAGTGCAAAGGTTACTTGGAATTTAGCCAATAATTATTAACATCGGATATGCATGGATTGTTTCTTTTATTCTTAATATTTTGGACCACGCTTGCACCACTTGTTTTGTTTTTGCAAATTCTTTTGTAAAATCTTTTCAAAGATATTTTGCAACTAGTCAAAGGTAAATGAATAAGATTTTTGAGAGGCATTTATAAAATTTGAAAATTTCTCCCCTTGTTTCAAATGCTTTTCCTTTGACCAAACAAAACTCCCCCTCAATGAAATTCTCCTCTTAGTGTTCAAGAGGGTTTTAAGATATCAATTTTGAAAATACTATTTTCTCCCCCTTTTGAACACAATAAGATACCAATTTGAAATTTTCCAATTGAAGATCATAAGTTTTAAAATTAGGGTGGTGGTGCGGTCCTTTTGCTTTGGGCCAATACTTTCTCCCCCTTTGGCATGAATCGCCAAAAACGGATACTTGGAATGAAATATAGGCCCGTAGAGGGCTATTTTCTCCCCTTTGGCAAATAAAACATATGAGTGAAGATTATACCAAAGATGGAGAGTGAAGCGGAGCGACGGCGAAGGATGAGTAGTAGAGTGGAGTGGAAGCCTTTGTCTTCGCCGAAGACTCCAATTCCCTTTCAATATACCTATGACTTGGTTTGAAATACTCTTGAGAACACATTAGTCATAGAATATATAAAAGAGATATGATCAAAGGTATATTTATGAGCTATGTGTGCAAGTTTAGCAAAAGAAATTTCTAGAATCAAGAATATTGAGCTCATGCCTAAGTTTGGTAAAAGTTTGTTCATCAAGTGGCTTGGTAAAGATATCGGCTAATTGATCTTTAGTGTTAATGTATGAAATCTCGATATCCCCCTTTTGTTGGTGATCCCTAAGAATGTGATACCGAATGGCTATGTGTTTAGTGCGGCTATGCTCAACGGGATTATCCGCCATGCGGATTGCACTCTCATTATCACATAGAAGAGGAACTTTGGTTAATTTGTAACCATAGTCCCGCAGGGTTTGCCTCATCCAAAGTAATTGCGCGCAACAATGGCCTGCGGCAATATACTCGGCTTCGGCGGTAGAAAGAGCGACCGAATTTTGCTTCTTTGAAGCCCAAGACACCAAGGATCTTCCCAAGAACTGGCAAGTCCCCGATGTGCTCTTCCTATTAATCTTACACCCCGCCCAATCGGCATCCGAATAACCAATCAAATCAAATGTGGATCCCCGAGGGTACCAAAGCCCAAACTTAGGAGTATAAGCCAAATATCTCAAGATTTGTTTTACGGCCGTAAGGTGAGATTCCTTAGGGTCGGATTGGAATCTTGCACACATGCATACGGAAAGCATAATGTCCGGTCGAGATGCACATAAATAAAGCAATGAACCAATCATCGACCGGTATACCTTTTGATCGACGGATTTACCTCCCGTGTCGAGGTCGAGATGCCCATTGGTTCCCATGGGTGTCTTGATGGGCTTGGCATCCTTCATTCCAAACTTGGTTAGAATGTCTTGAGTATACTTTGTTTGGCTAATGAAGGTGCCATCTTGGAGTTGCTTGACTTGGAATCCTAGAAAATACTTCAACTCCCCCATCATAGACATCTCGAATTTTTGTGTCATGATCCTACTAAATTCTTCACATGTAGATTCGTTAGTAGACCCAAATATAATATCATCAACATAAATTTGGCATACAAACAAATCATTGTCAAGAGTTTTAGTGAATAAAGTAGGATCGGCCTTGCCGACTTTGAAGCCATTAGTAATAAGGAAATCTCTAAGGCATTCATACCATGCTCTTGGGGCTTGCTTGAGCCCATAAAGCGCCTTAGAGAGCCTATAAACATGGTTAGGGTACTCACTATCTTCAAAGCCGGGAGGTTGCTCAACATAGACCTCTTCCTTGATTGGTCCGTTGAGGAAGGCACTCTTCACGTCCATTTGATAAAGCTTGAAGCCATGGTAAGTAGCATAGGCCAATAATATGCGAATGGACTCAAGCCTAGCTACGGGTGCATAGGTTTCACCGAAATCCAAACCTTCGACTTGGGAGTATCCCTTGGCCACAAGTCGGGCTTTGTTCCTTGTCACCACACCATGCTCGTCTTGCTTGTTGCGGAAGACCCCACTTGGTTCCTACAACATTTTGGTTAGGACATGGAACTAAATGCCATACCTCGTTCCTTGTGAAATTGTTGAGCTCCTCTTGCATCGCCATCACCCAATCCGAATCTTGTAGTGCTTCCTCTACCCTGTGTGGCTCAATAGAGGAAACAAAAGAGTAATGCTCACAAAAATGTGCAACACGAGATCTAGTGGTTACCCCCTTATGAATGTCACCGAGGATGGTGTCGACGGGGTGATCTCGTTGGATTGCTTGGTGGACTCTTGGGTGTGGCGGCCTTGGTTCTTCATCCTCCTTGTCTTGACCATTTGCATCTCCCCCTTGATCGTTGCCGTCATCTTGAGGTGGCTCATCTCTTTGATCTTCTTCTTCATCAACTTGAGCCTCGTCCTCATTTTGAGTTGGTGGAGATGCTTGCGTGGAGGAGGATGGTTGATCTTGTGCATGTGGAGGCTCTTCGGATTCCTTAGGACACACATCCCCAATGGACATGTTCCTTAGCGCGATGCACGGAGCCTGTTCTTCACCTATCTCATCAAGATCAACTTGCTCTACTTGAGAGCCGTTAGTCTCATCAAACACGTCACAAGAAACTTCAACTAGTCCTGAGGACTTGTTAAAGACTCTATATGCCCTTGTGTTTGAATCATATCCTAGTAAAAAGCCTTCTACAGTTTTAGGAGCAAATTTAGATTTTCTACCTCTTTTAACAAGAATAAAGCATTTGCTACCAAAAACTCTAAAATATGAAATATTGGGCTTTTTACCGGTTAGGAGTTCATAGGATGTCTTCTTGAGGATTCTGTGAAGATATAACCGGTTGATGGCGTAGCAAGCGGTGTTGACCGCCTCGGCCCAAAACCGATCCGGTGTCTTGTACTCATCAAGCATGGTTCTTGCCATGTCCAATAGAGTTCGATTCTTCCTCTCCACTACACCATTTTGTTGTGGGGTATAGGGAGAAGAGAACTCATGCTTGATCCCTTCCTCCTCAAGGAAGCTTTCAATTTGAGAGTTCTTGAACTCCGTCCCGTTGTCGCTTCTAATTTTCTTGATCCTTAAGCCGAACTCATTTTGAGCCCGTCTCAAGAATCCCTTTAAGGTCTCTTGGGTATGGGATTTTTCCTGCAAAAAGAACACCCAAGTGAAGCGAGAATAATCATCCACAATAACTAGACAGTACTTACTCCCGCCGATGCTTATGTAAGCGATCGGGCCGAATAGATCCATGTGTAGGAGCTCCAGTGGCCTGTCACTTGTCATGATGTTTTTGTGTGGATGATGAGTGCCAACTTGCTTCCCGGCTTGGCATGCGCTACAAATCCTGTCTTTCTCAAAATGAACATTTGTTAGTCCTAAAATGTGCTCTCCCTTTAGAAGCTTATGAAGATTCTTCATTCCAACATGTGCTAGTCGGCGGTGCCAGAGCCAACCCATGTTAGTCTTAGCAATTAAGCAAGTGTCGAGTTCAGCTCTATCAAAATCTACCAAGTATAGCTGACCCTCTAACACTCCCTTAAATGCTATTGAATCATCACTTCTTCTAAAGACAGTGACACCTACATCAGTAAATAGACAGTTGTAGCCCATTTGACATAATTGAGATACGGAAAGCAAATTGTAATCTAAGGAATCTACAAGAAAAACATTTGAAATCGAATGGTCAGGAGATATAGCTATTTTACCCAATCCTTTGACCAAACCTTGGTTTCCATCCCCGAATGTGATCGCTCTTTGGGGATCTTGATTTTTCTCGTAGGAGGAGAACATTTTCTTCTCCCCTGTCATGTGGTTTGTGCATCCGCTATCGATGATCCAACTTGAGCCCCCGGATGCATAAACCTACAAAACAAGTTTAGTTCTTGACTTTAGGTACCCAAACGGTTTTGGGTCCTTTGGCATTAGAAACAAGAACTTTGGGTACCCAAACACAAGTCTTGGAACCCTTGTGTTTGCCCCCAACAATTTTGGCAACTACCTTGCCGGATTTGTTAGTTAAAACATAAGATGCATCAAAAGTTTTAAATGAAATGTTATGATCATTTGATGCATTAGGAGTTTTCTTCTTAGGCAACTTGGCACGGGTTGGTTGCCTAGAGCTAGATGTCTCACCCTTATACATAAAAGCATGATTAGGGCCAGAGTGAGACTTCCTAGAATGAGTTCTCCTAATTTTGCTCTCGGGATAACCGGCAGGGTACAAAATGTAACCCTCGTTATCCTGAGGCATGGGAGCCTTGCCCTTAACAAAATTAGATAATCTTTTAGGAGGGGCACTAAGTTTGACATTGTCTCCCCTTTGGTAGCCAATGCCATCCTTGATGCCAGGGCGTCTCCCATTATAGAGCATACTTCTAGCAAATTTAAACTTTTCATTTTCTAAGTTATGCTCGGCAATTTTAGCATCTAATTTTGCTATATGATCATTTTGTTGTTTAATTAAAGCCATGTGATCATGAATAGCATCAATATCAATATCTCTACATCTAGCACAAATAGACACATGCTCAATAGTAGATGTAGAGGGTTTGCAAGAATTAAGTTCAACAATCTTAGCACGCAAAATATCATTGTTATCTCTAAGATTGGAAATTGTAACATTGCAAACATCTAATTCTTTAGCCTTAGCAAACAATTTCTCATTCTTATCTCTAAGGCTAGCAAGAGAAATATTCAACTCATCAATCCTAGCAAGTAAATCAACCTTATCATCTCTAGGATTGGAAGTTGAAATATTACAAACATGAGAATCAACCTTAGCAATTAATTTAGCATTTTCATTTCTAAGGTTGGTAATAGTGTCATGGCAAGTGCTTAGCTCACTAGACAGTTTTTGACATTTTTATATTTCTAGAGCATAAGCATTTTTAACCTTAACATGTTTCTTATTTTCCTTGATTAGGAAGTCCTCTTGGGAGTCCAAGAGATCATCCTTTTCATGGATGGCACTAATTAGCTCATTTAGTTTTTCCTTTTGTTGCATGTTTAGGTCGGCAAAAAGGGTACGCAAATTATTCTCCTCATCACTAGCATTATCATCACTAGAGGATTCATATTTAGTGGAGGATTTAGATTTAACCTTCTTCCTTTTGCCGTCCTTTGCCATGAGGCACTTGTGGCCGACGTTGGGGAAGAGGAGTCCCTTGGTGACGGCGATGTTGGCGGCGTCCTCGTTGTCGGAGGAGGAGTCGGTGGAGCTCTCGTCGGAGTTCCACTCGCGGCACACGTGGGCATCGCCGCCCTTCTTCTTGTGGTACCTCTTCTTTTCTCTCCTCTTGCCCTTCTTGTCGTTATCCCTGTCACTGTCACTTGATAATGGACATTTAGCAATAAAGTGACCGGGCTTACCACACTTGTAGCAAACCTTCTTGGAACGGGATTTGTAATCCTTCCCCTTCCGTTGCTTAAGGATTTGGCGAAAACTTTTGATAATTAAAGCCATCTCCTCATTGTCGAGCTTGGAGGCGTCAATTGGTTGTCTACTCGGTGTAGACTCCTCCTTCTTCTCCTCCGTCGCCTTAAACGCCACCGGTTGTGCTTCGGACGTGGAGGGTTCATCAAGCTCGTTGATCTTCTTTGAGCCTTTAATCATACATTCAAAGCTCACAAAATTCCCGATTACTTCCTCGGGAGTCATTAGTGTATATCTTGGGTTACCACGAATTAATTGTACTTGAGTAGGGTTAAGGAAAATAAGTGATCTTAAAATAACCTTAACCACCTCGTGGTCATCCCATTTCTTGCTCCTGAGGTTGCGCACTTGGTTCACCAAGGTTTTGAGTCGGTTGTACATATCTTGTGGCTCCTCCCCTTGGCGAAGACGGAAGCGACCGAGCTCCCCCTCGATCGTTTCCCGCTTGGTGATCTTGGTGAGTTCATCACCCTTGTGCGCGGTCTTGAGTAGGTCCCAAATCTCCTTTGCACTCTTCAGCCCTTGCACCTTGTTATATTCCTCTTTACTTAGAGAGGCGAGGAGTATGGTTGTGGCTTGGGAGTTGAAGTGCTCGATTTGGGCCACTTCGTCCGTATCATAATCTTCATCCCCTATGGATGGTACCTGTGCTCCAAACTCAACAACATTCCATATACTTTTGTGGAGTGAGGTTAGATGAAATTTCATTAAATCACTCCACCTAGCATAATCTTCGCCATCAAAGGTTGGCGGTTTGCCTAATGGAACAGAAAGTAATGGAGTATGTCTAGATGTACGAGGATAGTGTAAGGGGATCTTACTAAACTTCTTGCGCTCTTGGCGCTTAGAAGTTACGGACGGCGCATCGGAGTCGGAGGTCGATGTTGATGAAGTGTCGGTCTCGTAGTAGACCACTTTCCTCATCCTCTTGTGCTTGTCGCCTTTCCGATGCGACTTGTGGGAAGAGGATTTCTTCTCCTTCCCCTTCCCTTTGTTGGAGGAGCTCTTCTTCTTCTCCTTCCTCTTAGTGCGGGACTCTTCCGATGAAGTGTTCCCGTGACTCGTAGTCGGCTTGTCGCCGGTCTCCATCTCCCTCTTGGTGTGATCTCCCGACATCACTTCGAGCGGTTAGGCTCTAATGAAGCACCGGGCTCTGATACCAATTGAAAGTCGCCTAGAGGGGGTGAATAGGGCGAAACTGAAATTTACAAATATAAACACAGCTACGATACGGGTTAGCGTTAGAAATAAACACGAGACCGAGAGAGAGGGCGCAAAACAAATCGTGAGCAAATGCGGAGTGAGACACGATGATTTGTTTTACCGAGGTTCGGTTCTCGCAAACCTACTCCCCGTTGAGGAGGCCACAAAGGCCGTGTCTTTTTCAACCCTTTCCCTCTCTCAAACGGTCCCTCGGACCGAGTGAGCTTCTCTTCTCAAATCAACCCAGGAATAAAACTTCCCCGCAAGGACCACCACACAATTGGTGTCTCTTGCCTCGGTTACAAATGAGTTTATGATCACAAGAACAAATGAGAAAGAAAGAAGCAATCCAAGCGCAAGAGCTCAAAAGAACACGGCAAATCTCTCTCGCTAATCACTAAAGCCTTGTGTGGAATTGGAGAGAATTTGATCACTTGAGTGTGTCTAGAATTGAATGCCTAGTTCTTGTAAGTGGTTGTGAAGTGGAAAACTTGGATGCTATGAATGGTGGGTGGTTGGGGGTATTTATAGCCCCAACCACCAAACTAGCCGTTTAGTGGGACTGTCTGTCGCATGGTGCACCGGACAGTCCGGTGCACACCAGACATGTCCGGTGCGCCAGCCACGTCACCAAAGCCATTGGGTTCTGACCGTTGTAGCTCTGACTTCTGGGCCCGCCTGGATGTCCGGTGGCGCACCGGACATGTACTGTAGAGTGTCCGGTGCGCCACTACGCGCGTGCCTGACTTCTGCGCGCTCTGGCGCGCATTAATTGCTGTTGCAGGTGACCGTTGGCGCAAAGTAGCCGTTGCCCCGCAGTTACACCGGACATGTCCGGTGAATTATAGCGGAGCAGCCGTTGCAGTTTCCCGAAGCTGGCGAGTTCCTGAGGCTGCTCTTCCTTGGAGCACCGGACACTGTCCGGTGTACACCGGATAGTCCGGTGAATTATAGTGGAGTTGCCTCTGGATTTTCCCGAAGACGACGAGTTTCCGCTGGAGTCCTCTGGTGCACCGGACATGTCCGGTGGCACACCGGACAGTCCGGTGCGCCAGACCAGAGGTGCCTTCGGTTGTCCCTTTGCTCTTTTGTTGAACACAATACTTGGTCTTTTTATTGGCTAAGTGTGAACCTTTGGCACCTGTATAACTTATACACTAGAGCAAACTAGTTAGTCCAATTATTTGTGTTGGGCAATTCAACCACCAAAATTAATTAGGAACTAGGTGAAAGCCTAATTCCCTTTCACCAGCGCGTGGCAATGGCCCCCTGAGGCGTGCACGACGGCGAGGTGGGAGCGGCTGCGGCCTCGGATCCCGAGGGCACGCACACGGCGGCGACCCCATGAAGTGCGCATGACAGCGAGGTGGCAGCGGCCGTGCGCGGCGGATCCCAGGTGGCACGAGCGTGGCAGCGTCTCCCTGAGATGCACGCGACAGCGACCCTTGAGCGCGTACGATGCGATGCCATCCAAGGTGGGAGCGGCGATGGCGGACTTCCCTAGGCACGAGCGACGACGGCAGCCTCTCCTAGGCACGAAGTGGTGGCTCATCACAGATGTGAGGCGGCGGTTCCGCAGGGCGGCAGTCCTATTTTTATGCTATTTTGTATACATATTTATGCCAATGTCAATAGGTTTTTATGACCTATATTTCAGTTCATGGCTTCGCTTCCATCTATTTGTCTGTTTATGATATTTCTATTCACATTTTACACAAACGATTTATTTGTTTTATGTATTATCTTGTTTACTTAATCCAGTGTGTATTGGGTTCCTACCATTTATGCCATATGTATAAGATATATTTACGACACACACATTTACGCAACAAAATAGAAATTTAGAAAAAGGTAACCGCTCTAAGAAATAAGGTCATTTGCCATGATTCCATAAATCTTGTGTATACTGATCCATTTCCTTTTCAGCTCACATGCTTGTCATACTAAATTTGTGCACATACAGTAGAAAACAGATTTTTTACACAGTCTACCGTAGTGCATAAATAACTTCACCGTGTAGTATAATTAGTATCAATATATATCATAAACTGGTTCTAACGAGCATTGATGCATGGATGTTGGAGAGATCCTATATCTATGGAGGAAATAAAGGAATTAAATCAATTTTTTTGTTTCCATACATATTTTCATTATGAAATAGATTAATGATTTGCACTAAATTCATACCCATTTACGCTGTTTTGGTTCACGTTTTACCCTAAAATTCGCCTGAGCTCCCACGCACGATTGGCTCCATATCTTCTGTTCCGATATATACGGTAACTCTAACTTCATGGGCGCGCTAATCATGGTGGTGTGTGGACACACCTGGACGAACCAATGAAAGGTTTGTTGCCGCTCTCCTGTTATGCAAGCCCGAACCAT